>JALAZF010000134.1:12400000-13737043 GCA_022829125.1 Lathyrus tuberosus | reverse complement strand
CCATGCATTTGTGAAAGATTTATTCTGAAGATATATCTCCAGAAGCATATCGTAGTTATATTTCCAGAACAAAACCATACACAAAAACAACCTAAGATGGACTTTCCAAACATAAAATGAGCATCGATAACATAAAATTAGCCTTACAATGATTATTTTACTAGAAAATTAAATACTACACTTCAATATCCCGTTGGACGCTTGCACATCTCCAAGATATCGTCGACCTATCTTCGTAGTGTCGCTTCCAACTCGAGCGAAACTTTCTCTTCGAAATCGAAAAACGCTCGCCACATCGCCATAACATATGCTCGAGTCTTGAGCTCAAATTTGCTAAACACAATGTTCCCTTCATTGTCAACCGAGGGTGAACTGTACTCAAGCTTAGCAACCATTCGTGTGTCTCCTTAAGGTAGGATATAGTGGATTTCGTCTATGATATCGTCGAGGGAGGTGAGATCGGTGAGCTTGAACGTCCTCCCGGGTGCAGAGGTGCCGGATTAGGAGACACTTGCGACATACCAATGAATGTTTATTTCACACATTTGAGACATTTTGAGTTTGTGTGAAGTATAACACGAGAACACCCAAATTTATAGAAGACCTAGTTCAATAAGGACCACTCACTGTCTGTCATTCATACTCCGGATATATATATCTTCGGAACGCACCCCATTATCTTTTTCCGGAGATGCATCTCCGGAGCTTTCCCTAAACCATTCAAAAACAAAGCAGATAAAAGAACCTTCCGGAGATGTATTTCTGAAACTTTTCCTGATACATTTTCAAAACAGAATCATATGACAGAGAGTTGAGAAAGACCAAATATGCACCAAATATGAACCAAAAATGCATAAAGGCCAAATATGAATAATAAGTGAATATGTAACACTTCATTTATATTGAGACACACTTATATACAATTATTTGTCCGATTACAAAAAAATCAAAACGAGTCAAAACATGTGTCGCCAGATAAATCTATATGTAGTACCCCCTTTGACTTTTGTGCATTCGATTTCTTTTCAATGTTGTTTAATCTATCGAATTCTTGCATCCTTTCTATAAAATGATCCGCCCACGTCTCGGCATTTGCAGTTGTATGAGTCATCCATTTCGGTGATGTAGGTGGTATGGGGCATCCTGGTTTCAAGTAATCTTGAACAAAATGACTTGATTTTGAAAGCCATCCAATACACATGATGCGATCATTTAGATTTTGGGGGTGGTGCGGTGTGCAGTGGATAAAAGGTTTTCGAAAACCCGTAGCGTGTAAGGTCAGTGCACACCCTATCATATGTAGATAGAATTAGGTGACCCGTATCCGGGAAGCTCATCCATTTTGACTCATGTGCCTGACTGCTCAAGCAAGGAACAAGTGACTCATAAACCGCATCAAATTTTTTATTTTTTCCGTACAACCGCGTGTATGATTTCTTATGCGTCTTCAAATCTTGGATAAGTTGATGATGAACTAGGGCATGACTATCTTATCTCTTACCAAGTAAATCCGAAATGACTCGATAATCGCAATTACCGTCTCCCGCAACATTGAAGATATGATCAATATATTTGTGCATAAAAACCGACATCTCGTCAATGAATGGAATCTTTGGTGGAAGCGGCGTCAGAGGTGGTTTGCTAATTCGAACACGTTTAACAACACTTTTTTTTGAGACTTTGGAGTCGGTGAGTTGGGAAATACTTGTCAACGTGTTCAAAGTATGAAGGAGACCATGTAGTTGAGTTGTCGTTCGATGTAGGCTTCATTTTCTTCGGAGCACCTTTCGTTTTTACTGGTTGAGAAGGCAGTTTCATGTTGGTGGTTTCACGATATGCAATTTTACTCAATTGTTCTTTGATGTGGAGTTCATGTTGTCATCGGCCTTCGAAAATCTCTCTTGTATCGCTTCCCATTCGTTCAAAATAGAGATATTCAAGTTACCTTCATCCATGCATCCATCATCATCGAAACTAAGTCTCTTCCAATGAGAGAAAACCTCGTCCATTCTTATTGGCTCACCAAGTTTCACTTTTTTATCAATAACACAAGCACATGGGAGACCATATATTTTCACAATAGTTCAACCACACTTTGCACTATCTGAGCCTACATTATCAGCTTGTTTGGCCCCATGAAAAATATAGTTCAACCCCGCCCAAGAAATGTTGTCGACCAAATGAGAATAAAGAATATTGTCTTTGAATCAATGTTCTAAAACTGTGATACTCCGACCAAAAGTTTTTTGTATCTCATTATGTTGGTTTTGAATAATGTGGTTCACCGAGTCCCAATCTCAACACAAATCCCCTTTGCTATTTCCCAACCAATTTTTTAAAGTAGCATGGGTTGACTCAACTCTGTTGGTGGTTGTATTTCTAAGGTGTCGGACATTATCAATCCACACGCAAACTATCTTCTCCTTCACCTGATCAAGAATGGTGTTTTCAACATATTTCAACAATGCTGGAAACCTTTTACACATTTTTCGGAAACGAATGACAAAATCGGCATATAATTCTTTTGTGGAAGAATTTATTATGTGATTCCATGCATCCATTATTTTCTCCAGAATCACACCTGACTTCACCAATTTTCCACCTTCATACTCTACTTGTTTCATCCCTACCGCGGGTTTAACCCGACTTCTCACATTCTTTGTTATGTGATACTTACAAAGTAATGCATAAGAAGAAGGAAACACCTTTGCAACCACTTTCATTAATGAGGTATCGCGTCCATAATAATAGCTTTAGGCATCTCACCTTGATCCTTCAAATGTAACCGACACACCTCTAATGCCCAAGTAAAATTGTCCCCTTTTTCACACTCTAAAAATGTAAAACCAACGGAATATGTCTTCTCAGTCGAGGTAACACCAACAATCTCAAATAATGGAAGTCTATACTTTTTGGTCTTGTAGGTAGAATTAAGTATGAGCACTCTCAGAAACATGTTGAACAATTTTATAATCCGAATGAGTCCAAAAAATATATCTAACCATAACTCCATCGTCGCAAGTTCGGTACCGGGACACATAATTATTATCGTCCAAGAGTTTCAACAGTTGTTGCATCTCAGTTCTATCTCCCTTAATCGCTTTGTTAGTGAGGTACCAAATGTTATACACTTGCTTGATGTTTGATATATTGTCGGTTTGCTTCCATTTCAATGTTGCAAGTATATTTTTTGGTTGGACAAGATTCAAGGTCATGTCAGTAATACATACCTTCTCCTCTGGCTTTAGCCAACATCCACTAGGATGTCCGGCTAATTTTAAGCACAATTCATGGTTATGCACATCACAAATGACATTAAATCTCCATTTTTTGCTAGCCAACATGTAACCATGAAGCTTAAACGGACACTCACATTTTCTACTACCCGTGTCTTCTCTCTTAAAATTTTGGAGAGGAGTTCGATATTTCCCGCTTTTTTTGCACAACATAGTCACAAAGGCGCTTCTCTTGTCATACCCCAAATTTTGACCACTAAGATTCCCATCATTGTGCAAATCATCATCACAATATGGATGGACCATTATACCTCATTAGTCTCCCCAAAGATGGGTGAGCATCCACTACAGTCAAATTTAGGGTTTCAAGCCCTCTCAGAGCTCTTAGACAAAGGATCAATCAAGGAATGACATGATCTTCAACTTCTCTAGCCTCTCAAACATCCACAATGGATCAAGAGGACTCCCACATCAAGAATCAAGCACAATGTTGCAGCATTCCAAGTGGATTAAGCCTCAAGATCGCCAGTGTCAGCAAATTAGGGTTTTGGTCGACTGGGGCCTCCAGATGGAAATTTTCCTCTGGGCATGAGCCAAAGGCTTCAAAGCACAACCTAAGATGCTCCAAGGGACATCATGAACCCAATCATCAAGTCAATTTTGCCTCAGGGGATACATTCATAAAAAATCAGGAATTAGGGTTTCTTGACCTAATTCACCCCTAAGTTGACTTTTGGGACAAAACATGAGCCAAGACCTCAAGAGAGGATTTAAGGGTCTCTAACACACTACATTGATCCATTTGCAACAATGGATTGATCCAAGAAGCTTGATCAACAAGTTTCAAATTCATCAGAACCACAATTAGGGTTTCGCGGGAAAAGTCAACTGTGCCTTTGACTTTTGACCAAGACATGCTCCCAAGCCTTGGGACATGATTCAATACACCATATAACACCTATGAAATCAATCCATCAAGTTTTATTTAGGTCAAGGACTTGATTTCATAGAGGATCGCACAGTTTGGAGTTCATCTGACAAAAAGTCAACTGTGCACAAAAGTCAACTTTGACTTTTTGAGATTTTTCACAATTATGGTTCTTTGACCCTAAAATGATGTTAATGTGTGATTGGGATCATCATTCATCAAGAAAAATTAAGAAAAGTGGGATAACTTGTAAAAGGGGTAACCATAAAAAACTTAGAAATTTTCTAAGTTATGGAACAAAGTGGCTAGGGTACCAACTTCCAAGGATCATAACTTGAGATCCAAGCAACCATTTGGGCTGATCCAAATATGGATTTATAGCTCTCATGGCATACTTTAAAAGTGTCAACTACACCTCATTCCAATTCATCATGGATTTTGAGTTATGGTTGGATCAAAATGGCTGAAAACATGAAATGTCACTTTTTCCAACACTTAGTGAAATTTTCACTAAGTCAGAATCTGTCTTGCTTTTTTTCCAAAAGTAGGGGGATTTTTCACTTGGATCCAAAAGGTATCAAGACAAACTATGATCACACATGTGTTGTATCGTATAAGAGCTTTCCAAAATGGCCAAAAACCCCATCAAACTCAACCTGGGCTAAGAGTTATGACAGTGGCAACATGCCTTGCTGCAACTGTCATAACAAGGCAGATTTGTGCATTTTGCTCTATTTGAGCAAATTTTGCAAATGACAAACAAGTTTATCCATCTGAACACCTCAGGGGGAGACCAAGAAGGGACAAACACTGATCCACCAGCCTCCCAAGTCCTTGGAACCAAAAGTAGCATGCCAAACCTAAAAATGCCTAAAAGAGGGACAAAGCTCCAATTTTGGTTTGGAGCATTTAATGGATGCACCAAGGTGGCATGGACTGAGCCCTTTCCAACTGAATTCAGTCAAGACTTATCCAAGAACTAGGGAACCAGCAGCCTGTGCTCTAACCTCTAGTCAATGGCTAGAGGATACTTGGATTCCTATTGATCAACGTTTGCCAAACTTCTGTAGCAGTTGCCATTCACTATTGCTTGCAAAACAAACTTGCTCTACTATAAATAGAGCTCATTTGTGCTCAGCTTGAGTACACCAAAGCCATCAAACAAATGGTTTCCTCAAAATCACCTTCTCACTTCCAATTTTGCCTTCTAAGGCAAGTCACTATCGGGTTTTGAGTTTGAGAGCTATTCCAACCAAACCAATCACACACACACACACCTCATAAACATCATATAGAAGTGATCCAAACACTCACATAACATCTGTAACACCAAAATCACAAAATCACTTGCCAACTGCTCAAGTTCTTGACAGAGGTGCAGTTGAGGTACCATCTCAAGTTTCAGCTTGTTTCAAACCACTCCAAGCATTCAGACACATCACTTGGAACCTAAGGAAGCTGTGCAAATCATTAGAATCAGCTTGCAACACCTCTAACACAAAACACGATCACCAACTGCAAGTGGTAAGCATGAACTCTTCTAACTCTATGATCCATGCATATTTTGCTGCACAATAATTTGGCCATATGTTCATAATCATGCATAGAGTGTTTACCCTCAATCAATTGCTTTGTTTGAATCGTGTATGGAATTTCTGAGCCTTCATGCAAATTTTAGGGTTCTTGAGGTTTCTCTTTGATTTCTTATTCCATGCTTAAAATAAATGAAATTAAAGACCATAGACATGATCGTGAGGTAAAAACGAGCAGATTGATATGTAGATTGCATGATATCATCAAGTATTCAGTGAGATTGGATAGAAAATGCAAATCTGCAGAAACAGAGGGTGGCGTGTGTTCTTGGCATGTTCTTGGCACCATTTTTTAGAATATTTGAATATTTGAATTTTGTGATTTTATTTAATTGATTCAAAAATTAATTTCTCTCTGAATTTTAATGATTTTGAGTTGATTCTTTTTTTAATAATTCACAAAAATGTTAAAATATTTTATTTTGCCAAAAATTCCCAAAAATATTATTTATTTCCTATATTTGATATTTTTGCAAAGAATTAATATTTTATTTATTTTTCAACATTTAAAATGTTTTTTATCCCTTGATTTTACAAACTTAATTGATTTCCAATCATTTTGTGGATATAAACATGATTTTTCAAACATTAATCCAAGATCACAACTTGTTTTTCATACATGTTTCATAATTTTGATCATTTTAATTAAGTTTTTATTTAATTAAAATACATTTTGAAATTAACTTAGGGTTTTGATCTTAATCACCCTAAACAAATCATTTTCAAACACTTTGGGCCTCTTGGTAGAGTGTAAGACCCAATCCTTTTGTAAATAAACCTTTTAGGGCCTCACACATTGTATAAGTCCCTCTGTATATTTTCAAACGTTCGGCGCGGTCGTCGCCTTTATAATCAAACCAACTGGGCATCTCCTTGAGCTGTAAGCCCCACCACTTGTACAAAAATAAATTATTGGGCCTCTAATAGAGTGTAAGACCCAATCCCATTTTAACCAAAACAATTTTGGGCCTCAGACATCGTATAAGTCCCTCTGCGTTAAAAGAAAAATCTCGGCGTGATCGCCAATTCAAAAATCAACCCTGGGCCTCTCCTTGAGTTGTAAGCCCCATCTCTTGTACAAAAATAAATCATTGTGCCTCTAATAGAGTGTAAGACCCATCCCCTTGTACATAAAAACTTTTTGGGCCTCACGTATTGTATAAGTCCCTCTGTACAATTTTTTAAACAATGGTGCAATCATCGTTAAAACTTGGGCCTCTCCTCGAGCTGTAAGCCCCAACAATCTTTTCAAACCCCTTTCTCCTTTGATTTTGAATTCAAATATATGTTGTTATCAAAACTTTCTTTGTTGAACAACTAACCAAACGGCATGGAAGCTCTACAACGGGTAAGTGTTTATCCGCTTTCATTTACCGCTTTCATATGTACATAACTGTATTGTGGGGCTGCTTCACTGTAAGTCTTCTTTCACGTCCTTTTATATACTTGTCACATATCCACTGTGTAATACTAGTATAGTTATTTAGAGTTTTCCCCGGCAACTACGTTTAGAACTAGGTAAAGCCATGTTGGTCACTCTTAAATACAAACGAAACTAGATCCCCCGTAGGATTCCAGATACAGTCTTCCCTCCTCTTGGGGTTAAACAATATGGAACAAAGAGAAAGGCAGTATTCTCGGTGAACCTTTTCTCAGACTGTCACCCTTAGAAATTGTCAAAGAAACTCTAACTCCCCAGATATGATCTTTTCTCCGTGAATGACATCTCTTGAGTTTCTTCCAAATTCTCGAACTTTCCTGGAATGATCTCTTCTCTGTGAATTGCATTTCTTGAACTTCTCTTGGTTTGGGGACCCACAGGCTTCCTAAAAGCATCCCCGCCTCCTCTTGGGCATTGTACAAGGACCCTTCGGCTTCTTAGAAGTTCTCATGCCTTCTCTTGGGCTTAATACAAGGACCCTGACGACCTTTTAAAGGTATAAGACATAACTTAGTCATCCTTTCCTAGAGCGGTCTTTCCCGCGTCAAAATTTCGTCCATTGTAGGGTTGATACTCATCCCTTAATGCCCGCGCATCCTCTTGGGCATTATACAAAAGATAAAACTCTAGACTTGGACAGTCTAAACCTCTTGACTCTCAAAGACATTCTCAAGTTCCTTTCAAACATAGGAAGAAACCCCGGTCTCTCCCATGAGAGTTCCCCACACTTGGATCCGCTTTAGGATCTCCAAAATCCACAGCGGTAAGGCAGCCTCCTCTTGGGCTTTGTACAAATGATTCTCCCTAGCAGAGATAACCTTTTCAGACTCTCTTGTTGAGTCAATCACCTTTTAGCCTCTATCTCGGGCTTCGTACGAGATAGAAAAACACTCTCTTGTTGAGTATAAAAGACTCTCTTGTTGAGTCAATCTCCTTTTAGCCTCAATCTCGGGCTTCGTACGAGATAGAAAAACACTCTCTTGTTGAGTATAAAAGACTCTCTTGTTGAGTCAATCCCTTTTAGCCTCCGTCTTGGGCTTTGTACAAGACATATAAATCACTCTCTTGTTAAGTATAAAAGACTCTATTGTTGAGTCAACCACTTTTAGCCTCCGTCTTGGGCTTTGTACAAGATATATAAAACACTCTCTTGTTGAGTATAAAAGTATCTCTTGTTGAGTCAATCTTCTTTTAGCCTCAATCTCGGGCTTAGTATGAGACATCAAATCACTCTCTTGTTGAGTATAAAAGACTCTCTTGTTGAGTCAAACAACCTTCAGACTCCCTTGTTGAGTCAATCATCTGTTCAAGACTCTCTTGTTGAGTCAACCCTTTTTAGCCTCCGTCTTGGGCTTTATACAGGACAGATAAAAGTACTCTCTTGTTGAGTCAAACCATTTCAGCCTCCATCTTGGGCTTTATAAAAGATACATTCTCCTCAACGGAGTCAAAATCCCTTTTAGCCTCAACCTTGGGCTTTGTACAAGACAAAAAGAACATTTTCCTCCGGAAAAGTCAAACTTCCCGCCTCCTCTTAGGCTTTGTATAAAGAAAACCCCGATTGAGTCAATCAACCTTTTAGCATCAAACTTGTGTCTTGCTCACAACATACAGACATCAACAACTCCTCTTTAGAGATGACAAATTCTCTCTCAACCTTTTAGCTTCACATCTTGGGCTTTAAACAAGATACAAACTACCTTCAGCTTCATATCTTGGGCTTTGAACAAGACACCAAAACACCTCTTTCCTCCCATAGAATAGGAGGAACTACGATCGTTCTGATTTCCCTGTTTCAGGAATACGTAGGCATAAGATTGCAAAAATCTTAGCGAGCATACTAATAAAAAAACCCCAAAAATCCCGTACCTTCAGACATCAATCGAAAAGCATCAGACCTAACATCTTAAAACCTTACAGATAATCCAGGCACTTGTATTCTTAAGAAAATGACCCTAAGAAGGACCCCCCTATTTTGATAGCATCTGTAAACCAACAGTTTTGACTGTTTAAACTCAGTATGCAAGCAGGGTTAATTGGAGACATCTATTTCCCTTCCTTAATCAGCTCAACAGGATAAAAAAATGAATCAAACTGTAGTACCAAAGCGATAGTGATTCGAAACCACAAAAATCGCGCTACAGAAAAGTGGCGACCATAGTGGAAGGCATTCTTTCTTGCATTCCCAAGGGATGAAACCTTAAGTTCTCAAAGTATCACAGAAATGGCGACTCTGCTGGGGAGTCATTGTCTGTATAGGATCATAAGACTAGAGGTCTAGGATGATTAAGACAAATATATATACTGCTTTTCCTAATTGATATCTGTGTTTATTTTTCTGCAAATGGGAATGCGTGTGATGCCGCATGTGGAAAGATTGAGTATACACCTAAGATAGGTGATGGCATTATACGGGTAATCTTGTGGGGAGTGAATCCCAGTTAAGAGTCCCTGGTCGACCATCAAACTCAGTGGAGACTCCCTTTGCACATACATTGCCTATACGACTTCGGTTGTTGAAAATAGTGTGGTCGATTGGGTTATCTGAGAAGCTGAGGTTTTTAGTAGATTAAAACCATTTTGTAGTGCAGAAGCTATCAGGAATAGTTGTCACACGATACTACCCTCATTTGAGATCACTCTAAGATACATCAGCTCGCTGGCGATCCGCTTGCCGTTGTTATCCCAAGAGGGGTCAATGATTTTGCGGACAGGTACAAAAAATCACCAGTATAAATCTTTAGGGATGGGTAGAGCCTTGACTTCATGACACCGACCCTTTGACCCCATGTGTTTTCTATGTTTTTGTGTGCTGCATTCATGCATTCATTTCATTAAAAAACATTAAAAAAAAAGAAAAATCTTCTCTTCTAGTCTCTCTTTTTCATATTAAACTAAGACAATGATTGCAAATGTCAGATAAAGAGATTGCGCTAATGGATTTCGGTAGAAGGAAAACTCATAAGTACACCTTCAAGGTTCCAAAACTAGAGGATTTAAGAGGTCTGGCGAGAATGATCACCAACCCCGAGGCTTTCAGAGCCAAGTATGGAGGAATGCTATCTCTGTTAAAGGTTCATGTAATCGAAGGAGTCCTTTCCACACTAATCCAGTTCGACGATCCGGTTTATCACTGTTTCATATTCCCATATTATCAACTAGCACCAACACTGGAGGAGTAATCTCACCTGACTGATTTGCATATTACTGATCAAGCTCCCTTTTCTGGACCGGAAGAAGTTCCAAAGGATCAAACCATTGCGAGAGCAATCTATTTGGATGAGTCAGAAGTCAGGACTCACATGACCACTAAGGGTGAAATCCAGGGTTTTCCAGCCCAGTTCTTGACAAAGAAAGCTCTATACTTTGCTAGTATAGGGAACGTGGCTGCTTTCGAGAGCATCTTTGTTTTGCTCACCTACGGGTTATTTTTGTTTCCCAACATCGATAACTTTGTAGATATCAACGCCATTAAGATTTTTCTGATTGGAAACGCTGTACCGACCTTGCTCACAGATGCTTATCATTCGGTACACTTAAGGAATTTGTACAGCGGAGGAATGATCACATGTTGTGTACCCCTGCTATACAAATGGTTCACTTCCCACTTACCTAAGTCTGCTGCATTTTGGAATTAAAAGAATACTTTACGTTGGTCGCAGAGAATCATGTCTCTTACCAACTCTGACATCGATTGGTATAATCAAATCTATGACGGGATCAGGATCATTGACCGTTGTGGAAATTTCCCAAATGATCCCCTTATAGGAACTAAGGGAGGAATCAACTATCATCCAGTGTTAGTTCATCGTCAATTTGGATACCCGATGAGGCATGTCCCGCGTAATGCTCACCTGGAAGGTCTTTTCTTCAAGGAAGGAGAAAACGATAGGGCACTAAAGACGGATATAGTGCATGCCTGGAAACACGTTCATAGGAAAGGAAGAGAATCTCTAGGAAAACCAGACTGTGTCTCGGTGGAGCCTTATCTCCACTGGGTACAAACTAGAGCTCTCAAGCTTAAGATGCCTTACCCTTGTCAGGAAGTTCTTCCATTAAGGGACTCAGTCCTTTATTTTAAGTCTGACACGGAAAAACTTCAGGTTACTCTCAACAAAGTTCAGCAGGAGAAGAGGTCTTGGAGGAACAAGTAGCGTATTCTCAATGTGGAATGTAAGAAAATACAGCAACTGTTAAAAGAAAAAGACGCTCTGATCGAGATTTTGGAGCAACATGCTGTAGAAAATCAGGATGGCCAAAGGAATTTGCTCGCTCCTTTCACTTGGCAAAGGAATGACGACCTGGCAACGGCCCAAGAGCCCCGGTCAAAGAAAAGGAAAGTACCAGAACCCGCACCTGAGCTCGCTTCAGAGAAGACTCAGGACCCATAAGTTTAGATTTCGTTTTACAGCACTATGTAAATTACTATATTTCCATTTCCGCAATCTTTGAATTCAATAAAACGGGGTTTCCCTAGTGTTTGATATTTGCAATCTAATTGTCGAAGTTTACTTTGAATAAATGAAAAATATATACAATTAATATAATCATTGCATATCATTCATCATTCTCACGTAACGCATTCTTCTTACCTACGAATCTCACGTTTGCGTCTCGATTCTAGAGTCAAACTGTCTCATTCGTACAATACTCGGGCCAATCGTCAGAAAAAGATGGATGATCTCGAGGAAGAGAACAGAGAGTTGAGAGAAGAGATCGACTCTCTAAAAGAGGATATGAGAAAGCTTCATAACAATATGCAAGCTCTAGCAGAAGCTCAAATGCAACAACAAAGGATTGTGATCTCAGAGATCACATCGACGCCCATAGTGGAAAAGTATGATCCTAGGTACAAAATGCCGAAAGATCGTCCCTGGGGCATGCCTATCAACTATATCCCAGAGGGATATATTCCACCGATCACTGAAGATCCAAAAACTTCAGCAGGAGCCACTGGGCCTGAAGGTTACAAACTTCGAGAAAGCGAAGATGCCAGGGGCATGACAGCAACTCCTGAAGGTTACAAACTTTGGGAGGCACCGAGAGTCTCGGCCATGACGACTATACCACCACCCGTGGTACACACTGTCCCGGAAGGACAGATTCCACAGATACCGTCTGGTGGAAACGAAAGTATGTTCGGCAGAATGAATGAGTTCCAGGAACAATTCCTGGAGATGCAGAAAGAACTGCAAGCCCTTCGCGGTCAGGATTTATTTGGAAAGGATGCCGCAGACCTTTGTTTGGTCCCCAATGTGAAAGTTCCGCACAAGTTCCAGGTGCCCGAATTTGAAAAGTACAAGGGTAACTCTTGCCCTCAAAGCCACTTGGTGATGTACGCTCGGTGAATGCCAGCTCAGACAAAGAACCAGGAGCTACTAATTCACTACTTTCAGGATAGTTTAACTGGTGCCGCACTCAAATGGTACACGGGTTTAAACCGCACTAAGATCGGCACTTTCAGAGATCTTGGCGCTGCCTTTGTTCAACAATATAAGTATCACCTAGACATGGCACCGGACAGAGATCAACTCAGATCGATGTCATAGAAGGATAAGGAAACCTTTAAGGAATATGCTCAGAGATGGCGTGAAACTTCCGCTCAAATTTGTCCACCTCTTGAGGAAAAAGAGATGACAAAGATATTCTTGAAAACCTTAAGCTCATTTTACTACGGCAGAATGGTTGCCAGTGCGCCCAGTGACTTCATCAAGATGGTGGGCATGGGAATTCGTCTTGAGGAAGCAGTCCGAGAAGGACGGTTAGTTAAAGATGCTGGATCATCAAGTAATACAAAACGATACGATAGTGCTCTCCCTAAGAAAAAAGAGCAAGATATTGGGAATATCTCTCTAGGAAAGCAAAGGCGACGATACCAACCAGTAGCAGCCTTAACTCCTGCTATCAACCCCGAGCCTGTTCCTACGTATCAACCTTAGGTTGCTCAGACCCAACCAAATCAAAAACAACATCAACAAAGGACACAACAGCCTCTTCAGCAGGCTCGCCCTCCGTACAACATCAATCGTACAACGCGACCACCAGGGTTCGATCCTATACCGGTGTTGTACGCAGAACTGTTTCCGTTATTACTGGTCAAGGGACACGTCCAAACCATGTCTCCTCTTACAGTACCGGAGAATCTGTCTTTTTGGTTTAAAACGGATCAGACTTGCCCTTACCACCAAGGGGGATCAGGGCATAACATAGAAAACTGTCTCAGTTTCAAATCCGATGTGCAAAAGCTTGTTAGGAGCAGGGTCTTATCTTTCAAAGATACGAATCCGAATGTTCTCACAAACCCGCTGCCTCAACACGAGAAAGCCGCAGTAAATTTGATAGAAGGAGAGTCCAATAACAGCTATCAAATTCATGATGTACTCTTATTAAGGGCCAACTTGGTCAAGATGCATTGTAGACAGAGCGGGTATGGCCATATGCCACCTCATAATTATCACCAGTGTGATATCTTCTCTAAAAACAATCAGGGATGTTCTGTGGTGCAATCAGCTCTACAGGAACAGTTGGATCTCGGATGGATCCAAGAGTATCGAGTTCGTGGAGTTAACATGACTTATACAAGTTCCAACATCATTCAGAACCACGACATCCGTGCAATGAATGTCAACTTGGTGGCAATGCACTCAAGGCAAAGCCAGTATCATAATCTGCCACGACATGATTACAATTCCTGTCTGACTTGCTCGGTAAACAAACAAGGGTGCTCTTTCGTACAAGAGGCCCTCCAGCGTCAGATGGATCTTGGGTGGATCCAGGACTACCGTGATAGAAATCCCTATCAGATCAACATGATTCAAATCTTCGATATCCGTTTGATGAATACCAACTTGGTGGAGTTACACGCCAAGTAAGTCCAACTCGGTTTTCTCACTTCACATGATTATCTGAGCTGTAAAGTATGTTGTGAGAGTAACCAAGGGTGCACTCTCGTTCAAAGAACTTTACAACACTTGCTAAACCACTGGTGACTTCCGATCTATATGGATGAAGACACGCAACAAATCAGTGTGACAAATGGGAACCCTACTAGGCATCAAAGTCAGGATGTCCGATCTATGGAAATAGACCTGGTGAGGTTACACTGCATTCAAAGCAGACGTGGCCAGGTGCCACCACATAACTACGAGCGCTGTAGAGTCTGCTCGGAAAATAATCAAGGATGCTACCTCGTGCGAGCAACTCTTCAGAGTCAGCTGGACCGCAAAGAGATTCAACATCGGTTTCGGGGTCTATCAACTGGACGCCAGACTATTTCGCCGACCAGATCAAAGATGTTGTTGTAATCTCTGATCCTGAAAGGACCAAGGATGTTTGTACCATCATCCCTCTACTTGACGAATCAAAGGTTCTTAACCACGAACTGATTGAAGTTACTTACGACAGTCAAAAAAATCAGAAGGCTCTTGTTGTTATTTATCTGCCGGGACCGCTATCGTATGAATCAGCTAATATGATCCCTTAGAAATACGGTGCAACAACAATCGAGAATGGAAAGGAAATTCCATTACCCTCCGTTGTGAATATTGCAGACATCAGTCGAGTAACACGGAGCGGTCGAATCTTCAATAGAGGAGTTGGAGAGCCTAACAGAGAAAAGAAACCTCAAACAGAAGTTCCTAATCCACCAGTCGGTCAGTCCAGTGATCCCGACCTTTCAAAGAATGATGATGAGATGTTGAAGCTCATCCAAAGGAGTGAATACAACATTGTTGATCAACTGTTACAAACTCCTTCAAAGATCTCTGTGTTATCTCTTTTACTCAGTTCCGAAGCCCACAGAGAGGCTTTACAGAAAGTCTTAGAACAGGCCTTTGTGGAATAGGATGTGTCAATACGACAATTCGACAGTATCGTCTCTAACATCACTTCTTGCAATAACTTTGTGGAATAGGATGTGTCAATACGACAATTCGACAGTATCGTCTCTAATATCACAGTCAACTGCCAGGACGATGCTTTAGCCAGCGTACTGGTAGACACCGGATTGGCTCTCAACGTCATGCCAAAGTCCACTCTAATGCAACTATTATTCAAAGGATCTCCGATGAGAGGCAGTGAGGTCGTCGTCAAAGCATTTGACGGGTCTAGAAAAACAGTTATCAGTGAAGTCGACCTTCCCATAACCATCGGTCCTCACACTTTCCTAGTCACTTTCCAGGTCATGGACATCCGGGCAATATACAGTTGCTTATTAGGAAGACCTTGGATACACCAGGCTGGGGCAGTCACTTTGACACTGCACCAGAAACTGAAGTTCGCCAAGAACGATCAACTCGTCATGGTCTGTGGGGAACAAGCCTTAATCGTGAGTAACCTTTCATTATCCACTTGTGTAGAACCCGAGGAGGTTGTTGGAACTCAGTTCCAAGCACTTTCGGTGAGCAATGCCAATCAGTCAGAAAAAGGAACATCGATTTCCTCATACAAAGATGCTCTCAAAGTAATCGAGAGTAAGAACGCAAAAGGATGGGGACAACTTGTCATTCCTACTGATAATAAAACAAAGAAGGGTTTTAGCTTTTCTGTAACCCGTACCCAGACTGCCGCTAACGGTGAAAGTCTTCATCCCATTCAGAACTTCTTCCATAGTGGAGGTTTCCTTCACCTAGTGTCTCAAGAAGTACATACCATCAACGAGGGAGATTCCTCCGACACATATGAGGAATGGAAGTCCTATCTTAACGTGGATGGTTATATGTCTCAGGAAGAGGTGCCTACGCCATTTTGCTATCCCGCACAGAGTCCAAAATTTATACCGAGGTCAGACGTCGAAATCATATACGGAGATTGTGATCCTGAAGGATGCCGTGCTCCACCCAAATCATTAGAGGAGGACACTCCAATGAAATACAACTTTGACCACGAATATTATGGCCCAATGGATGGCCTGCCTATGTGGCAGCATCATTGAAAATCAGCTGCGCATCATTGAAAAAAATACCCGCGTCCCACCATGTCATGGGATCAACACTCAGGGCATTCAGAAAATACCCAGCACGACGATGAATTCGTAAAACTTGCAGGACTAGAATTCATCAACTATGCTTTTCCCGAGGTCAACGTCATCGAGAAAGATGACTCCTCCAGTTCCAAAGAAGTGTGGGACACCTTAGGACAACCAAGTGGAAAATTCAACTTCATGGTCAAGTACACTGGTCCTGAAAGCTCTCGTATTAGGCTCGAAGAGATCCAGCCAACTGGACGGGGAGATCTACCTGAGAGCACAAACACTATACAAAATACAACTGAGGAATCCTCCTACGATAACTCTGCCTGGGAGACAGATTCCAATGATCCTGCTCCACCAGAAATTAGCGTTATTTCTGAAGACAAATCAAGGAAGGTACCAGACTTTGTGATTCACCGAGGAGTTCGCCGCCAATGGGTTACAGTCGATGTTCCGAAGATCGTTCATAAGTCAAAGTAATGGCCATCTTTGTTTTAACCTTTCACCCTGCCCAAGTGAAACGGATGTTTTGATAGGGCTCACTTTCTGTAAATATACCTCTTCGCTTCGCCCAAAGCGACTGAGTTTTATTTTATAGGGCTGTAGTTTCAAGAATCGACAAAATCATAAATAAATAAACATCGTTATGTAATTTCCGCATTAATTGCTGTTTTCTTTTTCGTTTTTCAGAAAATGGTAATCCTAAAAAACAATTCAAATAATAAAAACAAGCAGTAAAAAAATACACTGCACACACTCTTGCATTTTCTCTATCTCTTCTAAACACAAATCATCACGTCATGCAGATTGCTTGTTTTAAACCCCGTTGAAACATACGATCCGATGCCTTCTCCCAACTTTGAATTCCCGGTATTTGAAGCTGAAGAAGAAGATGACGAAGAAATTCCAGAGGAGATCTCCCGATTACTCAGACAAGAGGAAAGGTCCATTAAACCTCACAAAGAGTCGTTGGAAATGATCAACTTGAGCTCAGAGGAAGAGAGAAAAGAGGTCAAGATTGGGGCCTTACTCAGTCCAGCTGTCAAAGAAAGTTTGATAAAGCTTCTCAAAGAGTTTCCCGATGTATCCGCTTGGTCCTACCAGGATATGCCAGGGTTGGATACCAGCATCGTGGAACATCATCTACCGTTGAGATCAGAATGTCCACCAGTAAAATAGAGGTTGAGACGAACTCATCCAGACATGGCCATCAAAATAAAAGAGGAGGTACAGAAACAGATTGACGCGGGTTTCCTCGCCACATCAGAATATCCTCAATGGTTATCCAACATAGTACCAGTTCCGAAAAAGGACGGAAAAGTCAGAATGTGTGTAGACTACAGGGATTTGAACAAAGCAAGTCCGAAGAACGACTTTCCTTTACCACACATTGACATGTTGGTTGACAGTACATCAAAGTTCAAAGTCTTCTCCTTCATGGATGGATTCTCGGGCAATAATCAGATAAAAATGGCGCCGAAAGACATGGAGAAAACTTCCTTCATCACCCCATGGGGTACTTTTTGTTACAAGGTAATGCCATTCAGTTTGAAGAACGCCGGGGCAACCTATCAAAGGGCCATGACTACTCTGTTTCATGACATGATACATAAAGAAATCGAGGTATATGTTGATGATATGATTGCCAAATCCAAAACAGAGGAGGAGCATGTGACCCACCTGTCAAAACTATTCGAGCGGTTGAGAAAGTACAAACTCCGCTTGAATCCCAATAAGTGCACATTCGGTGTCCGTTCAGGGAAACTTTTAGGGTTCATCGTCAGCCAGAAAGGAATTGAGGTTGATCCTGACAAGGTCAAGGCCATTCAAGAAATGCCTTCTCCGAGGACTGAAAAATAAGTCAGGGGATTCCTGGGACGTTTGAATTACATTTCCAGATTTATGTTCCTCATGACCACGATATGTGCGCCAATCTTCAAATTACTCAAAAAGAATCAGGTTTGCGTTTGGACAGAAGACTGCCAAACCACCTTCGACAGTATCAAGGAATACCTGTTGAACCCACCGATTCTATCACCACCAATGGAGGGAAGACCACTGATTATCTATCTAACAGTCTTGGAAGACTCGATGGGTTGTGTACTTGGCCAACAAGACGAAACAAAAAGGAAAGAGTCTGCCATTTACTATTTGAGCAAGAAATTCACCGACTGCGAGACTCGGTACACTATGCTCGAGAAAACTTGCTATGCTCTGGCTTGGGCAGCCAAACGTCTTCGCCAGTATATGATTCGTCACACTACTTGGTTATCTCCGAAGTGGATCCAATTAAGTACGTCTTTGAAAAGCCTGCTCTCACGGGAAGGATTGCCCGTTGGCAGATGTTGTTATCCGAATACGACATTGAGTACCATGCTCAGAAAGCCGTCAAAGGAAGTATTTTAGTTGATCATTTGGCTCATCAACCAATTGAAGATCAGGAATCAGTCGGATTTGACTTCCCAGACTAAGATGTCATGTATCTAAAAATGAAAGATTGCAATGAACTGCTACCCAGTGAAGGGCCAGAACCAGGTTCCCAATGGGGACTAATCTTTGACGGAGCTGTCAATCATTATGGAAACGGAATTGGGGCAATCATCATTACCCCACAGGGTATCCACATTCCTTTCACCGCCAGACTGACATTCAAGTGTACAAACAATGAGGTCGAATACGAAGATTGTATCATGGGTCTCGAAGAAGCCATCGACTTAAGGATCAAGAACTTGGACGTATACAGTGACTAGCCCTGGTTATCAATCAGATCAAAGGAGATTGGAACACATACCAATCAGGATTGATTCCTTACAAAGATTACACGAGAAGGTTGTTACCCTTCTTCAACAGAATTGAGTTTCATCATATCTCTCGGGAAGAGAATCACATGGCTGATGCATTAGCCACCCTCTCTTCCATGATTAGTGTAGGTCAATGGAACGACGTACCTAAGATTGACATTATGCGCCTTGAAAGGCCCGCTTAATCTTCATGATCGAAGCAGTCATTGATGACAAACCCTGGTACCATGATATCAAGTGCTTCCTTCAAAGACAAGAGTACCCACCTGGGGCATCAAGGAAAGATAGGAAGACTCTCAGAAGACTGGCTGACAACTTCTTCCTGAATGGTGATACACTCTACAAAATAAACTTTGGCATGGTTTTGCTCAGATGCGTAGACAGATAAGAAGTAAACATGTTAATGAAAGAGATTCATGAAGGATCCTTTGGCACATATACCAATGGACACACAATGGTGTCGCTCCCGAAAGATTCGCATCCAACGGTACAAACGCGAGAGTGGCGCAGAAGACACAGAGTCGCCAGCAATGTGTATTTATCCCGAGAGAGGGAAAGGAAACACTGCATAAACCTGAAGAGAAACGGGGAAGGACATGGTCATCGCAACCATAGTCCGGGTTCGGGAGTCGGTTATGCGAGGGGAAGGTGTTAGCACCCCACGCATCCATCGTACTCGATGGGATCCACGCTTGTTGTCTAAACGGAGGGTGAGTTGTCTTACTATCTATGGCTAAACAAAAGAAAACGGGGATGGGGGTGACTAAGACGGACTCGGTAGGACATATTCGATGCCCTAGGCCTACGTACTCCCTCAGTGCAATGGGAAAGTCAGAGTCAACGTAGTTCTGACAGGAACTGTGGGGGAAGGTTGCTCGCCAAGACAATCACTATCTTGTGCCTACATATCCTCAATCAGACGAGAGAGAGGAATCAGAGCTAATGTAGTTCGTGGGTACGACCACAGATGGGTGAGTGTTTTTTATGAGCGACGTTAGATTCGCATCCGGCAGTTAGGGCCGTGCCTGTTTGCGACTCAGACGGAAGGTAACGTGCTCTTTTCTGAAAATGGTCTGGAACCAAACAATCCCGAAGGATAAAAATATTTGAATTTGTTTTTTGTGTTTTTTAGACAGAAGTGTTTTTTTAAGTTAGTTCATAACTTGCATTGCACCAAAGTCTAGGGCACAGGGACAAATACTTAACGAATCGTCCCAAGACAGGACGCCCACTAAGCACTCTAGAAAGATGAGAGGAAGCCCCTCATTTCTCATTCCCCACGCTTAAGGCTCGTGCGCAATACACTTTATCTTTATTAAGTGTTTTCAAGAAGTTTTGAGATGAGAAGAGAGAAGACACAAAGGAAACTCTAAAGGGAAACTAAGAGTCCTAATGTTATTATGCATGGATGACCTATGGTTAGTGAGGCTTAGGAGAAACGACTACCTTAAACCTAATGCTAATCCTACTCCAAGCTTAATCAAAAATTAAGTTGGACTAGGTAGCTCTAAAGGGAGGGAATCCAAGACTTAAACAAGTCTTAAGATTCATGAGAGGAAGAGAGTGAAAGAGAAGAAAGAAGCATCTTAAATGCTAAAGCAAACACAAGTATGAAAGCTTAAAAGAGAAAGGAGAAGTTAGAATGTGGATAACTATCCACATCCCATTCACTTACCATTAGCCCCTACATGGTTAGCAAAAACAAACATAAGCAACAATAAGACAAATGAAACCCAAACAAGTCACAACCCAAAGAGAAATGGTTACAAACCAAACGAAACTCATCCAAGTCAGAATGTACACCTTAGAGGTGACCCATAATGTTTACCAAACAAACTCAAGCAAAGAGAATGCAAACAAATGGCCAAATATCCAAGAAGATCTTCAAAGAAGGAGTAGAAGAAGAATGAGTGGATATGCAAGGTGATCATGCAACAATGATTCAAATAAAATCAAAGTCAGAATGTGGATGACCTAAACATGTGCCTAAACATGATGTACAAATGTCACATGAGGCATACAAACAAGTATCCAAGCATTGAGAGTAATTAGAAGAAGAAGAAAGAAGCATGTAAGTGAAACATGTTCAAGTATGCAAGATGAAACATGAATAACATCTGGAATAAATGCAAAGCTCTAAAGTCAGAAGCATACATCATATGAGATGCAAATAAGAGATATGGCATGGTATACACAAACCAAATACAAACCAAGAAGAGGCATAGATGAGAAGAAGTAAGAAGATAAGTCAAAAAGAGGCATGTGAAACAAGCATAGAACATGTACACAAAATAAGTAACCACCTCACACCAATGACTTAAATTTGCCTTCAAGAGACCTATAATGATCTAAACATGGCTCAATAAATCAAAGAAAACAATCTCATACAATGGCACAAGTGCCCTCTCAAGCAAGTAATTCAACATGATCAAAGATGTTCACAAAAGAAGACCTCAAACATGAATGATCAAACAAATAGTAAACTTGATTCAAAAATCATCAAATTAAATCTCAAAACACCTCAACCAGGAGCAAACATCATATTAAAAACTCATGCAAAAATTCACAAGATAGGTCCCTCAAACAATTAGACAAAGAGCACAAAGGATTATGGATCAATATGCAAAAGAGAGGGGCTAAAATGCAATATGAAAAGAGTTTAAAAATATGAGAAAAATGTTTTTATGCACTTCAATATGTTGATGAAATAATGCAAAAGGAATGGACTCAAAATGCTTTATATGCTATGAGAAATAAAATCTACAATGCAAAGTGTTCACAATTTAAAAAGAAATTAAAGCAACAATTAATTCAGATTCTAAAAATAAAATAAAAATGGAAAATAAAATTTGGAAAAATTTTATAAAACCCTATGGATGATTCATGATTTTTTTCATAATTTTGGATGCATAAAAACTATTTTTAAAAAATAAAAATGAAAATTATACAAATAAGAAAATAAAAGAAATAAAATAAGCCAGGGGGTGCAACAAGCAAAAATTCCACGTTCAAAAGTGGACTGGATCAAAAGGAGGGGTGCCAATAGCACAAAAAGCCCAAAGCGCTTTTACACTAGACTCAGAGTCAACAAACTTGACTCCATCATTGCCATAAGATTGATCCAATGGACTATACGCAGTCAACATAATCAAATAGTAAACCAGATCAAAGGTTCAGATTTACACGCACATGCTAACAGTGATACACACGCACACACCATGATTAATCTGGAATTAAAATGAAAACACGTGAAAGGCATGATCTATTTAATGCGCTGACACCATAACATCCATCAAATCAATCACACGCATGATATCCAGTCAACACTCACAACAAGTAAACATGATCAATGCACAAGATTCACACGCTCATGATAACAATGATGTACACGCACACACAATGATCAAACTGAATTAACATGGCACGTGAGAGGCAACACACATTTTTAATGCGTTGGCACAATCTAAGCCCTCAGATCAGAACAAGGAACGTCTAAGATTTCATCACCTTCATAGAAACCTCAGGCCACCTGAAAGTGAACCAGACGCCGGAGCCCTAGCTCCGGTCGTCTTCTCCGGTGACACTAAACCACAAAATCTCCAGAAATAAAAAACAATACCATAGTACTACTCAGAATTCAACAAGGATCATGAATATGCAATTTTTTTCACCAAATGATCAACACACAAGCCAAATCGAAGGAAAACAAGTTAGATATAAAAACTTCAATCATCAAATACTCCCATGATACACGTCCAAAACTCACACAAATCACCTCAGAATAATCAGTGAACATCATAGATCATAATGCACACAACAAAATCAAGTTCTATGATGGTGAAAAGTAAGCTAACCTGAAAGTTGCAGAGCTTGAAATACACCAAGAAACCCTTCCAAAAGCTGCAGATCTTCCTCTTTTGAGCTCTATTTGCAAAATAAATGCAAATAGAGGCTTGAATCTGGCTAGATCTAGAAGTTTGAAGATGAACCCTCTTGAAGTGCACTTGATGAAAATCTCACTCTAAGCTTGAATCAATGGTGGATTCTTGTTCTATGGAGTGTGTAGATCAAGAATATGAAAAGAAATCTTCAAAAACCCTTGTGGAAAGAGAGATTCGAAGAGGAGAAAGTGTGAGTGAAATTTCCAAATCTGAGCAAATGAGAGTGCATGACCTAGCAATGGACGTGTGAGTTAGCTTATATACATCTCATTAGTCCTCTGATCATGATTAGAGTTTGGTTAATCCCTTGATTAATGACTTTTGAATGGTTTTGCAAAAATGCAAAATGTGATCAACCCACAAATCACACGTGTAAGCTCATGCTTTTCATGATGAATCAATCACACTTCCCTTGCTGATCACATCTCAATTGGATTTGGGCTTTGTAGTGGTTTAATTTGTGAGATTCAATCCATCTTGCAAAATTGTATTATGTGAAGAAAGTGAGGTACATGGCATGAAATGACTTGATTCAAGGGCCAAACTTGTGCCAAATGAAGTGTACTTGGATATTAGAATGTGACTTGAAGCAATAGAACCAATTACAAGTCAATTTGTACCAAAATACAAAAGGTGGAAAAAGTGGTACATGTAAAAACCTTAAAAAGCACCTTGCATTGTTTTGACCATAACTTGAGTTTTACAAATGATATGGAAACCATCTAGTACTTTTTGGAAATGGGAGATAAAGATATTCAACTTTCATGTTGGAGGAAAATTCATTTGAAGCTTCCTTGATGATGAAAAGTCAAGTTGAATGTGTTGGAAAAACTGCCAAAAATGGAAAGTTCTCATTATAGGTCATTTTCCAAATTTAGTAACTTTTGCACAAACTCTTGATTCTTGGTGAATGACATGAATCTTGACCCTTGAAGACCATATGAGGATGTGAGACCTTGAAAACCCTGAAGAGAACCTCAAAATTCCAAAGTTGACTTCCCCTCTCACTGTTGACTTTTCTTGGTCTACAAACAATTGATCCACTGAACATCTTCCACAATGAACCACTAACCAAGCCTTCCTCTATGAGTGTTTGTGAGCACATGGGAATCATGAGAGCATGCTTGAATCCACAAAGCCCTTCAAGAAGCTCTTTTGAAACCAAAACCCTAATTTGGTCCCTCTGGTTATGAGGGAAAGATTCACTTGAAATCTCTTGCTAATCTTGATCTTATGAAGATATGATGAACCCCTCAAACCCCCATGAGGCTTGAGACTCCTTTGAGATGAACCAAGCACCTTGATCCCATGCTAAGAACCAATGCCATGCATAAATGATAATGCAAGAAATGCAAAGAAACATAAGCCAGTTAGCTAAAAGTAAGAGGGCAAATTTTGGGGTGTTACAGCTGCCCCTATTCAATCAACTTGGACCTGAAAGGGTGATAGCAACGACTCTCAGACATTCAAGGTAGAAGGTGATTGAATACACAAAAGAACCCGGAAATTTGCAACCTGTGGGGATCAAAGGTAAGTGTTTGACAACCGAAAGTGGACTTAGACACAGTAGATACCAACCAATAGTTGGGATAAAAGAAGGGTACCAACCAATAGTTGGGATAACTAAGAAAAGATACCAACCAATAGTTGGGATAACCAAGAAAAGATACCAATAAAAGAAGGGTACCAACCAATAGTTGGGATAACCAAGAAAAGATACCAACCAATAGTTGGGATAAAAGAAGGGTACCAACCAATAGTTGGGATAACCAAGAAAAGATACCAACCAATAGTTGGGATAAAAGAAGGGTACCAACCAATAGTTGGGATAAAAGAAGGGTACCAACCAATAGTTGGGATAACCAAGAAAAGATAACAACCAATAGTTGGGATAAAAGAAGGGTACCAACCAATAGTTGGGATAACCAAGAAAAGATACCAACCAATAGTTGGGATAAAAGAAGGGTACCAACCAATAGTTGGGATAACCAAGAAAAGATACCAACCAATAGTTGGGATAAAAGAAGGGTACCAACCAATAGTTGGGATAACTAAGAAAAGATACCAACCAATAGTTGGGATAACCAAGAAAAGATACCAACCAATAGTTGGGATAAAAGAAGGGTACCAACCAATAGTTGGGATAACCAAGAAAAGATACCAACCAATAGTTGGGATAAAAGAAGGGTACCAACCAATAGTTGGGATAACCAAGAAAAGATACCAACCAATAGTTGGGATAAAAGAAGGGTACCAACCAATAGTTGGGATAACCAAGAAAAGATACCAACCAATAATTGGGATAAAAGAAGGGTACCAACCAATAGTTGGGATAACCAAGAAAAGATACCAACCAATAGTTGGGATAAAAGAAGGGTACCAACCAATAGTTGGGATAACCAAGAAAAGATACCAACCAATAGTTGGGATAAGGAAGACGGGTACCAACCAATAGTTGGGATAACCAAGAAAAGATACCAACCAATAGTTGGGATAAAAGAAGGGTACCAACCAATAGTTTGGATAACCAAGAAAAGATACCAACCAATAGTTGGGATAAAAGAAGGGTACCAACCAATAGTTGGGATAACCAAGAAAAGATACCAACCAATAGTTGGGATAAGGAAGACGGTCGAAGGCGAACTCGAAAAAATGGACTTCCAAACCTGAAATAAGTAGAATCAACAGATCTACAAAGATGAATCCGCTGGGGAAGAGAGAAATCTAAACGGACAACTCTACGGGGGAGTGCAGGAAGGACCAACAAGAAGGACGAATCCACTGGTTGCGGCGTCATGTTAAACAACATCTCCTGAATCATGTCCCTTTTTGCTAGGGAAAGGAACTGGTAAGGAAATCAATTCTGGCTTATGCTTCGAATGCATATGTTTGAATATTTCTATGGCGTAATGCTCCATACGAAATGGAAATGCTACGCGTTTGGGAGGATGCCATGTAAAAATGCTTATGCAATGCAAAAGAGGTGTCTCAGCAAAATAAATGCTGAAGACGAAGGAAAATCCACTGGGGATGACAAACTAAATTGTCCTCTGAAATAAGAGACCCTGCTGAGAAAGACTTCACTCTGCTAAGGAAGACAAAAATCTGATAGGATACCCACTCAGCTGGGGAGGGAGATGAATATTGAAGATGGAAACTCCTCCGCCGGGGATCACCAAATACTTCAGAACTTGGATCTGAAGGAATGCCAATAACAATTGGACTTAAGACCTGCTGGGGATATCAACCGCTGTTGAACAAACCACTGAGAGGGTCACCACCAAACTCTGCTTGGGGATGTCGGTGAGCTTAATCTGCTACTAGGGAAATAACTTTACCCTCAACCTGCTGGGGATTGGATCAAACCGTTGTCGGTGAGACTATACTTTCTAACCGCCTGAGGAAAGTAGACCCCAGGACCTTGTGGGGATAATAACATCTTTGTCCACGAATCTCCTATTGGAGATACAACAAAATCCACCTTAGAGCAATCAACCTCTGAATGCTTGCTAGGGAATAATAATCCAAGCACAACCTCGGCTGGGTATACAACCCTCTGCACTCCTGCTGAGGAAAGATGGGCCAAATCACAACTCTGGCTAAGGGTAAACCTCTTGGACCCTGCTGAGGGGGACGATCCTCAACGGCTCTACTTGGGAAATCACTTCTTTATACTCTATTGAGGAAGACGATCCTCGATACTCTAACTGGGGAGAGCATCAAACTGCTGAGGACGATCAGACTTCAAAGTTGGGGAGAGCTCTACTGGGGAGGTACACCTGTCATCCTGCAAAACCAAATGAAAGGTCTACGTGCAAAAATGATTACTTTGATTATCATCATAGTGACTGACGCCTAAGCAATTGCCACCGTTTTCCAACTTGTTTCATAAAGCTCAACATTTTAGCATGTAATGTTTATCAAAAATATCAGACATTTTCACAAACAAAACAGGTAAAACAAAAACACAAATGGAAAGCTTTTTGAGTGAAATGCAAATTTTATTGAATAGATTGGCCTGTAAATAGGCATTTACATTTGGAAGCAATTCCTGGAAAGAGGTAATTGCGCAAAAAGTAAAAGAAAATACACATGTCGGCAATGTGGGGAACATACATGCACCATGACTCGACTCAGCTATGACCCATATGACTTGTTTATCCGCAGATGCTTTGACCTTTGAAGATGACTGACTGGACTGATTCCTTTCCTTATAATTTTCCAAGTGTGAATAGTGATCACAGATCGAACGCGGATCGTAGTCTTTGCTTTTAAATCCTTAACTTTTGCCTGGACCGCCCTTTTCGGGTTTTCAATCCACCGGGATGCCCTTTTTTTGCCAAGGTTGCCTTTTCAGGTTTTCAACCTTGCGGGTTTATTCTTTTTTCTCTTTTTATCCCTAATTTTTGCCCGAACCTTTTCTTTTTATGGTTCGCCAGGATGCCCCATTTTTTCCTGAACCTTCTTTTTATGTTCAGCGGGTCTCTTTTATGCAAAGTATTTTTTGACTCGTCCGCGTTCACAGGGGACGTAAAATCTTCGCCATTCGTAGTCGAGAGTAATAAGGCTCCACCAGAGGAAACCTGTCTTACTACATATGGCCCTTCGTAATTTGGAGTCCACTTGCCCCTGTGATCTGTTTGAGGAGGAGTGATCCTTTTCAGAACTAATTCACCAGTTTGAAAACACCGAGGACGCACTTTCTGATCAAATGCTCTTTTCATCCTGCTCTGATACAACCGGCCATGTGCAATGGCTTTCAATCTCTTCTCTTCAATGAGGTTCAATTCACTCAGCCGGGAATGCACCCACTCAGCTTCATCAAGCTTCACGTCTGTCAGAATTCTCAAAGAAGGAATCTCAACTTCTAATGGTAGAACTGCTTCCATACCATATACCAGTGAGAAAGGAGTTGCCCCAGTTGATGTGCGAACCGAAGTACGATAACCGTGCAAAGCGTAAGGCAACATCTCATGCCAGTCTTTGTATGTCACCACCATCTTCTGCACAATCTTCTTAATGTTCTTATTCGCCGCTTCAACAGCCCCATTCATCTTCGGACGATAAGGAGAAGAATTGTGATGTTCGATTTTAAAGCTCTGACATAGCTCCTTCATAATCTTATTGTTCAAATTTGAACCATTGTCAGTAATGATTCTCTCCGGGACTCTATACCGGCAGATGATGTCCTTCTTGATAAACCGGGCTACCACTTGTCTGGTGACGTTGGCATACGATGTTGCTTCCACCCACTTCGTGAAATAGTCAATAGCCACCAGGATAAAACGATGTCCATTCGAAGCGGTCGACTCGATCTTCCCAATCATGTTAATGCCCCACATGGCAAAAGGCTAAGGTGACAACAAAACATTCAGAGGAGTAGGCGGTACGTGCACCTTGTCAGCATAAATCTAGCATTTATGACATTTCTGGGTGTATTTAAAACAATCAGACTCCATAGTCACCCAATAATACCCCGCTCTTAACAATTTCCTTGACATAGCATGCCCATTGGCATGAGTACCAAAGGAACCATCGTGAACCTCTTCCATTAACAGGCCTGCCTCGTGTTCATCAACACAACGTAGCAAAACCATGTCAAAGTTTCTCTTGTATAACACATCGTCTTTATTCAAAAAGAAGTTTCCTGATAACCTCCTCAATGTCTTTTTATCCTTGGAAGATGCCCCAGTTGGGTATTCCCGACTCTTCAAAAAGACTTTGATGTCATGATACCAAGGCTTTCCATCTGATACCCCTTCAACTGCAAATACAAAAGCAGGCCTGTCCAAGCGCATGATTCTAATTGAAGGAGTCTCATTCCAACGATTCACTTGATACATTAATGACAACGTTGCCAACGCATCAGCCATCTGATTCTCAACCCTGGGAATGTGATGAAATTCCACTCTGTCGAAGAAAGGTAACAACCTTCTGGCATAATTGTTATACGGAACAAGATTCGCTTGATGAGTCTCCCATTCACCTGTAATCTGATTAACCACCAACGCAGAATCACCATAAACATCGAGGTTCTTGATTCTCAAATCAATTGCTTCTTCTAACCCCATGATGCATGCTTCATACTCTGCCTCATTGTTGGTGCATACGAACGCTAATCGGGCAGTGAAGGGTATATGAGAACCCTTTGGAGTCGTAATGACTGCCCCGATTCCGTTACCATATGAATTAACAGCCCCATCAAAAACCATCTTCCACTGAGATCCAATCTCAGGTCCTTCATCAGGCAAAGGTTCTTCGCAATCCTTCATCTCCAGATACATGATATGCTCATCCGGAAATTCAAACTTCATCGATTGATAATCCTCAATTGGCTGTCCGGCAAGATATTCTGACAAAACACTTCCCTTGATGGCCTTTTGGGAAACATACTAAATATCGTATTCTGTCAGAACCATCTGCCAACAGGCTATTCTACCAGAAAGTGCTTGCTTCTCAAACACATACTTGATCGGATCCATCTTCGAAATCAAGAGGTTTGTGTGGTTTAATATATACTGCCTCAAACGCTTAGCGGCCCAAGTGAGTGCACAACATGTTTTCTCCAGCATCGAGTACCTTGACTCGCAATCAGTAAACTTTTTACTCAAGTAGTAGATGGCGTGCTCTTTTCTACCTGACTCGTCTTGTTGACCGAGCACACAACCCATTGAGTTCTCAAGAACCGTGAGATACATAATCAAAGGCCTTCCTGGCACTGGTGGCATAAGGACCGGAGGTTCCTGCAAGTATTCTTTAATTTTTTCAAATGCCTTTTGACAATTTTCATTCCACCTGACCGCTTGATCTTTTCTCAACAACTTGAAGATTGGTTCACACGTGGCTGTGAGATGCGAGATGAACCTAGCAATGTAGTTTAATCTCCCCAAGAAACCACGAACCTCTTTTTCTGTTTTCGTCACAGGCATTTCTTGTATGGATTTTACCTTTGCAGGATCAACCTCGATACCCTTTTCACTAACAATGAACCCCAGCAATTTTCCTGATCTCACCCCGAAGATGCATTTGTTTGGATTCAACCTCAGTCTGAACTTTCTTAATCTTTCAAACAACTTCTGAAGATTTACCAAATGTTCTTCTTCCGTCTGTGACTTCGCAATCATGTCATCAACATAGACCTCAATCTCTTTGTGAATCATATCATGAAAGAGAGTCACCATCGCCCGCTGGTAAGTTGCCCCTGCATTTTTCAATCCAAAGGGCATCACTTTATAGCAAAAAGTTCCCCAAGGTGTTATGAATGTTGTTTTCTCCATGTCTTCTGGGGCCATCTTAATTTGGTTATACCCAGAGAAGCCATCCATGAAGGAAAACACCGAATACTGAGCAGTATTGTCAACTAACACGTCAATGTGAGGGAGCGGGAAATCGTCCTTTGGGCTTGCTCTGTTCAAATCCCTATAATCAACACACATCCTGACCTTTCCATCTTTCTTAGGTACAGGCACGATGTTAGCAACCCATGGAGGATAATTCGTCACGGCAAGAAATCCGGCGCCTAGCTGTTTCTGAACCTCTTCCTTGATTTTGACATACATCTCCGGTTTAGTTTTTCTCAATTTTTGTTTGACCGGAGCACAACCTTCTTTAATTGGTAGCCGGTGTACAACAATATCAGTATCGAGCCCAGGCATGTCTTGGTAAGACCAGGCGAAGATGTCCACATACTCACGAAGCATTTCAATCAATCTTCCCTTGACACTGTCTTCCAACGCAGCCCCTATCCTTACTTCCTTTCTGGCATCCTTGGTTCCCAGATTCACAATCTCAATTTCCTCCCGATGAGGTAGGATGACTCTCTCCTCTTGCTTTAACAATCTGGCCAACTCTTCGGGCAGTTCACAATCTTCGTCAGTCTCTTTTTCAGCCTGATAGATTGGATTGTCAAAGTCATACCAAGCTATAGCTGAGTCATGATCGGTGTCATCTGAACAAAAAGACCTGCATGATTGATGAGGTATGTCTTATTATGTATGCAACAAAGAAACACATTGCCATTTTGATGTGGGTTTTTAATGCATAAAAATAAAACAGAAAGACAGAGATAAAAATATTTGAGTGTGAAAAGTCCTTTATTGATGATAAAGCAAAACATGCAACAGTTAAAAGCCCTACAAATAAAATCACTACGTCTTGGGCAGAACGCAGGATTGACATAATAGGAAAACAAAGCAATTACTCGAAGCTAGTCACTTGAATGACTTTTTCAGCAGACCAGTTGCACAGACTTTCTCCTGGGACGCAAGGGCGGATCCAGCTATCCATGTCACAATCACTGTCCCCTTCTTCCTCAATGGCAATAACACTGTTGAAGAAAACCCCAGCGCTGGTGAAACGGACTGGGTAATAGAATTTGGGATGATCCCCATCTCTCCTAGATGGCTTGTATCCCAATCCATAGGTATTCCTCTTCTCCTGAACTTCAACCACCTGGCCCTACCTCTGTGAGCTACCAGCTTCAACCACAGCTTTGGCGTCTTTAAACGAAGACATAGAAACTCCAGGCTGATTTGCCCCTGCAGGCTGCTCTATAGCTTCAGACTGGATAACCTCTTCAGAAAACTTCACCTTCTCAAACCCCTGACACAAAGTCTCATGGATTTCACCATCCACTTCCACGTATTTAAAAGTTGACAGCTGACTAATCATTATGTCTTCTTCTCCGCACACTGTCACTACGTGACCATCAACCATGTATTTCAGCTTTTGATGCAAAGTGGAGGTTACAACGCCCGCACCATGGATCCAAGGACGACCCAACAAGCAGCTGTATGCTGGCTGAATATCCATTATGTAAAATGTTGCATCAAATATTTCCGGCCCAACTTTGATCAGAAGCACAATCTAACCAAAGACAGATCTCTTCGAGCCATCAAAAGCTCGCACCACCAAGTCACTTGGTGTACAAACAAGTCCCCTGGTATCTAACTTCATTAATGCTTTCTTTGGCAATACATTCAACGATGATCCAGTATCAACCAAAACATGTGACATCAGTGAACCACGACACTCAATCGAAATATGCAGGGCATTGTTATGATTCCTCCTAGCGGGAGTCAAATCAAGATCTGTAAAGCCTAGGCCATTTCCAGCATTCACGTGCGCTACAACCCCTTCCAGCTGGTAACAGAAATCTCTTGAGGAACAAAGGCTGCATTCAAAACCTTCAGAAGAGTATTCCTATGGGCTTCAGAGCACAATAGCAAAGACAGAATAGAGATCTTGGATGGGGTCTGATGTAACTGGTCCACAATTTTGTACTCACTTTTCCTGATGAGCCTCATAAACTCCTCTACATTTTCAGAAAAAGCATCATCAACTGGCTTTACTATAGAATCCACAACCACTGGAGTCTAAACAGAACCATCCAATACATGTTTTCCCTTATCTTGACTTGAAGTACTGGGTTGATCATTAATAGGAGTAAGCACTCTACCACTTCTCGTTATAGCATCAGTCTCAACTTTAGCTTCTGAACTAGTACTCACTGGCGGAGTAGTCATTAATTCCTGCTTTTGTCCATTGACAAACACCTCGGCGCCATAATTCCAGGGAATAGCCTTAGAACTTTCATACGGAATGGGTCCATCCCTTGTGATAATAACTGGAGGTGGGCTTGCCGGACCTGAAATAGTAATCGTTTTGAACGGAATGGTGATAGTAGCAACCTTCTCACCAACAACCTCTTTTTGCTGATTACCTCTATCAAACTGTAAGCAGCCCTCACTAATCATATTCTGGATACCCCTCTTCAGCAAATCACAACCATTGTCCTTTGTCAAATAATCTGAACAGTTCTCATCACAACCCGGATAGACGCCACCCTTCAATAACCTGTTTTTAACCACAGCCAGCGGAGTTTTCATCTCCTCAACATCCATGATCAAATTCAAAGCTTCACATTCCTCGATTATTGCATTCACCCTTGGCCCATTGTGATCAGGCATCGGGTTTTGCACAACATTAGGTCCATCATTAGTAAAGCTGATAGCCTTTGAATCTACCAAGTCCTGGACTTTATGCTTGAAAGCTTTACAGTCCTCGAGATGATGCCCCGGTGCCCCGGAATGAAACTCACAATGGGCGTTAGGATTGTATCCGGGAGGCGGAGTACCAACAGGAGGAGCCAAAGTTCTCTTTTCAACTAACTTCAACTGAAGCAAATGCTGAAACAATTGTGAATATGGTAGAGGTGGAGTATCAAAGTGTCTATCAGCTGTTCTCTGTCTGGCTGGATACTGGCGTTGAACTCGGTTCTGTTGTTGAGGCGCTGCTTGAGGTGGAAGTGCTGCAGGAATAACCACGGAAGCCACTTGCTGGTTATAGTTTTGTTGTTGTTTCCCCTTTCCCCTATAGGATGAGACAGAATTGGATTCTTCTTTCTTTTTATAGTTCACAAACGGCTTCTTTCCCTGCCCGGAGGAGGATCCGTCACCACTGGGAACTTTTCCAGCCTTAATTCCAACCTCTATCTTTTGTCCGATCACGATCACATCTGCAAACTTGCCTAGCGAACAAGGCAACATCTTTTCATAATAGTGCTTAGGCACTGTGTCCATAAACATATCCAATATTTCCTTTTCGAGCATTGGTGGCTGCACCCTAGCCGCCAATTCACGCCACCTTTGCGCGTATTCTTTGAAATTTTCATCATTTTTCTGGGACATGCTCAACAGCTGAGTTCTGTTAGGAGTCATGTCTGTGTTGTACTGGTAATGCTTAATAAAAGCTGCAGCTAGCTCTCTCTAAGTACGGACATCTCTACTTTCCAGTGCCATGTACCACTCCAAAGACGCGTTGGACAGGCTGTCTTGGAAAAAGTGCATCATTAGCTTTTCGTCCTTGGCATGGGCAACCATCTTCCTGGTATACACCTTTACATGAGTTCTCGGGCAGGTAGAACCATTGTACTTCTCTAGTGTAGGAATCTGAATCTTGTGTGGAATGACGATATCAGGGACCAACCCTAGGTCGTCCAAATCTATTCCCAGATCATCCTGCTTCACAACCCCTTTCAGTTACGCCTCGATTAAACGGATCCTCTTATCACTGACCACAGGAAGACCAGCGTCCAAGCTTCTGACTGAAAAAACATCATCCTGTTGATCGTCAAAACGATGGCCATGGATAGCTCGAACAGTGCTTCCTTCTCCAACCACTGAAGGAATCCTACCCTGTCCACCAGCGCCAGGAATAGGAATGTTGATACCAGCACCACCTCCGCCCGGAGGAATAACACGATTAAGAAGACCACCGTGTAAGATACCATTTTCATAAACCTGCGACACCAAAAGCTGAACTAGAGTTCTGAATTCATTCTGACTCTGCACCACACCCTGCATCATCTCCATGAATTGATCGATGCGAGCTTGCATAGCTGCCATGTCTACCTGAACTTTGTCCATCACTCTGCTTTGATTAAGCCTGGTAGAATACCGATGAGTTGGTTGATCAATCCTGACTGTCAAAAAGAGAGAGCATAAGAAAACCAGAGAATCCAAGATAACCTGCAATGCAAAATGATATGATTATGCAAATGCAAATGCAAACATGTATGAACATTATCAAGGCGATCTATCCCTTGATTCCAGTTTTAACAACAGAAGAGAACTGAATTCCTGATCATATAAAGAGAATAAGCATCTGTTACAACACAAGTCTAAATAAGCATAAACAAAGATCCCGACCAACAAGCCTGGCGGTGATCCCAGAAATACAAAGAAAACAACAGCAAGGAAACTAAGGCATATCATCAAGACTCAGCCGTGCTAGAATTCCCCATTCGTCATTCTTTTTGCACCAATTCTGCACTTCCTTGAGAAGCTTCTTGGTATTAGGATGTTCTGGTCTATGAATTAACTCCTGAATCAGAAGATCTCTCCTGTTCAAGATTCCTGTTAAATAACGACTATGCAACTCCCAATCATCTTCTCTAGAAGCTCCACCTGAACTTGGACCTTCGCCTCTGGCTTTTTTCACTTCAACTTGGATCTTCAGCTGTTCCATATCTACCATGGTTTCCTTAAGCTTTTCCTCAATTGCTCTCCTCTCAAAGATCCCTGATAAAATCTCCTTATCCTTTTTCCGAAGCTCTGTCTTCAAACCTTCAATTTGTTCCAGATACTTGTCTTCCTTCAACCTGCTGGCAATAATTGCTGTATTCCGACGGTCATGGAACTTGTGAATTCTTGACATAGCATAAGCCAACTCTTTCTTTTTGGACGAAAGGACCTTGCTAACACTTTTCAACACTTGAGCCACTTTCTCTCTGGCTGTGGCTTCTTTAGACAATTCTTTCTCCTTCACAGCCAAAAGTTCTGATTTCAACCTGGCAGCATGGATAGCTTCACTTTTTTTTGTGCTTTAACTGACCAACCTCTCCGCCTAGTTCACGATTCTCTTCTCGGAGTTTCTCCTTCTCAGCCCATAACTTATCATACTTCTCTGCATCAACAGTCGTGGGAACCTCGATCATCAAAGGATACAAGGGTGGTTCCACCGGAAAAGGAAGAAGCTCCTCTTTTCTTAATCCACTCTTCATAGGAAGGAAAAGCCCGGTTGTTACATTTCCCGAATGAAGTTTTTCCCCTCTTGGTCACCTGCTTCCAAGCATTCACAATCTTCCATATCATCTCTTGATCCCCAGTACCATTGAAGAATAAGGACTCCCTGATATCTCACTCTTCAGGTGGACCTCTCAAAGGATAACCAAACTGCCTGATAACAAGGGAAGGATTATAGTTAATTCCACCTTTTCTCCCTATCAAGGGTACATTAGGGAATTCTCCTCACTTGCAAATAATCTCCATCCCTAGCAAGTCATGGTTGAACCAAACAATGTTGTCAGCAGTCAAGCCCATTAACTTCTTTGACCACTTCAGAGAATCTCTCGTGTCAACAAAAGCGCCAGCTTCGGGGAGGTGACTCAGAAACCAAGTAGACAAGAGTGGTGCACAACAACTCACAGTTTTTCCACGCCTATTTTCATTCTTGTAATGGACTAAGTGATACACATCACCTAACAAGGTAGGTATAGGATTCTTTGAAATAAAGATTTCGACAGCATGCATATCCACCAGATCAGGAACATTGGGAAACAGGACGATCCCATAGATTCACATAGCCAGAATAGCTTGGAAAGCAGTCAAATTCTTCTCTTTAACACATATACAAGCTTGATCAAACAAGAACTTCAATAAGAAACCCTTAGCTCCCTGTTTCTCCATAATATTACTGCTCAGAACGGATTCACCAATATGAAGAGCAGTGGCCATTTCTTTTATTCCAGGGCATTCCTCAGAAAAGAAAACTATGTCATGCCTGATGGGGATTCCCAAAATAAATGAGAACTCCTCCAACGTTGGAGCCAAGATATAGTCTGGAAAAGTGAAGTAACGCAAAGACGGATCATAGAACTGAAGAAGTGTGTGAATGGCGTCCTTCTCATACTTGGAGATATTGTAGACAAACTTCAGAAGTCTCCCATACTCTCCACCAAACTCTGTACGAACTCCGGGACCAGCCATACTAATCAGCTTGTGAATCAACGTCAAGGTCGGGTCTGGGAACGAATAAGCAACAGTCTTCTTTCTCTGGACGTCCATGCTAAGGCAACCTCAGAAAACCGGAATCAAGAGTAAGATGCAAGCCTTGAAAAATGTCAAACACGTTAGAATGCAAGAAAAATGATATGCACATGCAAGCATGGGAATAAGGCACCACTGCTGGATGTGCTGTGTTGTTAACTGAACGAGAACCACAACCCAGAAAACCAAAATTCTAGAATACCGAACCACTGAGATAACCAGAAACCCAGATAATCAAGCCCTGATAAAAAATCCAGGAAACCGGGTAGGTTGAAGGTTTCAGTTACCTGCAAGCCTGCAAACACCCATCCCATCTCTCATGAGGGTTCTAAAAAGGCGAGGATCCTCAATATCCCGGGCTCTCAGGTCGAGGAATGATGATACGTTCACCATTTCTGGTTTGGCATCATTATCAATCGAGGAGGCCTCAACTGATTTCCCTAAAAAATAAGGTCATCCTATGCGAGTCCCTCAGCATTGGGTCCTCGGATCGAGAATGTGCAATGGGTTTGCCACGGAACGTGATCTGCCACTGTCACATCTCGGGAGGAGAGGCGCAACTGAGGTATCGGAGAAACGGTCACCAGAGTCGATAGCTCTCTAGATCAACACCCTAACATGCGTAAGACACACATGTCAGAATGCGTCCCAAGATAGCCTCGTCTGGTTGTGAATTTCGTGAACACACAAACGTACCAAGCGGGCACGTAGGTCCCACTACTCTCCACTCTAGTCCTACGGTGTACTCAAGCCTGGGTATTGGGCTTATCTCTCAGAACAACCCAACCTGCCAAACAGAAACCAGCCAGCACAGCACAACAATATCCAGTATGACAGTAATAAAATGAAATGCAATGCAGTAAAAGCTGTAAAACAGTAATATACAACATAATAAAGCACAACAAATAAACACCCAACGAAAAAAACAAACAAGCGCTAGGATTGACTTGCTAAAGGGGATGGACCAGCAAGAGGTCAACCAGAGTCCCCAGCAGAGTCGCCAGCTGTCGCTCCCGAAAGATTCGCATCCAACGGTACAAACGCGAGAGTGGCGCAGAAGACACAGAGTCGCCAGCAATGTGTATTTATCCCGAGAGAGGGAAAGGAAACACTGCATAAACCTGAAGAGAAAGGGGGAAAGACATGGTCATCACAACCATAGTCCGGGTTCAGGAGTCGGTTATGCGAGGGGAAGGTGTTAGCACCCCACACATCCATCGTACTCGATGGGATCCACACTTATTGTCTAAACGGAGGGTGAGCTGTCCTACTATCTATGGCTAAACAAAAGAAAACGGGGATGGGGGTGACTAAGACGGACTCGGTAGGACATATTCAATGCCCTAGGCCTACGTACTCCCTCAGTGCAATGGGAAAGTCAGAGTCAACGTAGTTCGGACGGGAACTGTGGGGGAAGGTTGCTCGCCAAGACAATCCCTGTCTTGTGCCTACATATCCTCAATCGGACGAGAGAGAGGAATCAAAGCTAATGTAGTTCGTGGGTACGACCACGGATGGGTGAGTGTTTTTTATGAGCGACGTTAGATTCGTGTCCGGCAGTTAGGGTCGATGCCTGTTTGCGACTCAGATGGAAGGCAACGTGCTCTTTTCTTAAAATAGTCTGGAACCAAACAATCCCGAAGGATAAAAAGATTTGAATTTGTTTTTTGTGTTTTTTAGACAAAAGTGTTTTTTTAAGTTAGTTCATAACTTGCATTGCACCAAAGTCTAGGGCACAGGGACGAATACTTAACGAATCGTCCCAAGACAGGACGCCTGCTAAGCACTCTAGAAAGATGAGAGGAAGCCCCTCATTTCTCATTCCCCACGCTTAAGGCTCGTGCGCAATACATTTTATCTTTATTAAGTGTTTTCAAGAAGTTTTGAGATGAGAAGAGAGAAGACACAAAGGAAACTCTAAAGGGAAACTAAGAGTCCTAATGTTATCATGCATGGATGACCTATGGTTAGTGAGGCTTAGGAGAAACTACTACCGAAAACCTAATGCTAATCCTACTCCAAGCTTAATCAAAAAGTAAGTTGGACTAGGTAGCTCTAAAGGGAGGGAATCCAAGACTTAAACAAGTCTTGAGATTCATGGGAGGAAGAGAGTGAAAGAGAAGAAAGAAGCATCTTAAATGCTAAAGCAAACACAATTATGAAAGCTTAAAAGAGAAAGGAGAAGTTAGAATGTGGATAACTATCCACATCCCATTCACTTACCATTAGCCCCTACATGGTTAGCAAAAATAAACATAAGCAACAATAAGACAAATGAAACCCAAACAAGTCACAACCCAAAGAGAAATGGTTACAAACCAAATGAAACTCATCCAAGTCAGAATGTACACCTTAGAGGTGACCCATAATGTTTACCAAACAAACTCAAGCAAAGAGAATGGACACAAATGGCCAAACATCCAAGAAGATCATCAAAGAAGGAGTAGAAGAAGAATGAGTGGATATGCAAGGTGATCATGCAACAATGCTTCAAATAAAATCAAAGGCAGAATGTGGATGACCTAAACATGTGCCTAAACATGATGTACAAATGTCACATGAGGCATACAAACAAGTATCCAAGCATTGAGAGTAATTAGAAGAAGAAGAAAGAAGCATGTAAGTGAAACATGTTCAAGTATGCAAGATGAAACATGAATAACATATGGAATGAATGCAAAGCTCTAAAGTCAGAAGCATACATCATATGAGATGCAAAGAAGAGATATGGCATGGTATACACAAACCAAATACAAACCAAGAAGAGGCATAGATGAGAAGAAGTGAGAAGATAAGTCAAAAAGAGGCATGTGAAACAAGCATGGAACATGTACACAAAATAAGTAACCAACTCACACCAATGACTTAAATTTGCCTTCAAGAGACCTATAATGATCTAAACATGGCTCAAGAAATCAAAGAAAACAATCTCATACAATGGCACAAGTGCCCTCTCAAGCAAGTAATTCAACATGATCAAAGATGTTCACAAAAGAAGACCTCAAACATGAATGGTCAAACAAATAGTAAATATGATTCAAAAATCATCAAATTAAATCTCAAAACACCTCAACCAGGGACAAACATCATATTAAAAACTCATGCAAAAATTCACAAGATAGGTCCCTCAAACAATTAGACAAAGAGCACAAAGGATTATGGATCAATATGCAAAAGAGAGTGGCTAAAATGCAATATGAAAAGAGTTTAAAAATATAAGAAAAATGTTTTTATGCACTTCAATATGTTGATGAAATAATGCAAAAATAATGGACTCAAAATGCTTTATATGCTATGAGAAATAAAATCTACAATGCAAAGTGTTCACAATTTAAAAAGAAATTAAAGCAACAATTAATTCAGATGCTAAAAATAAAATAAAAATGGAAAATAAAATTTGGAAAAATTTTATAAAACCCTAAGGATGATTCATGATTTTTTTCATAATTTTGGATGCATAAAAACTATTTTTAAAAAATAAAAATGAAAATTATACAAATAAGAAAATAAAAGAAATAAAATAAGCCAGGGGGTGCAACAAGCAACAATTCCAAGTTCAAAAGTGGACTGGATCAAAAGGAGAGGTGCTAATAGCACAAAAAGCCCAAAGCGCTTTTACTCTAGACTCAGAGTCAACAAACTTGACTCCATCATTGCCATAAGATTGATCCAATGGACTATACGCAGTCAACATAATCAAATAGTAAACCAGATCAAAGGTTCAGATTTACACGCACATGCTAACAGTGATACACACGCACACACCATGATTAATCTAGAATTAAAATGAAAACACGTGAAAGGCACATGATCTATTTAATGCGCTAACACCATAACATCCATCAGATCAATCACACGCATGATATCCAGTCAACACTCACAACAAGTAAACATGATCAATGCACAAGATTCACACGCTCATGATAACAATGATGTACACGCACACACAATGATCAAACTGAATTAACATGGCATGTGAGAGGCAACGCACATTTTTAATGCGTTGGCACAATCTAAGCCCTCAGATCAGAACAAGGAACGGCTAAGATTTCATCACCTTCATTGAAACCTCAGGCCACCTGAAAGTGAACCAGACGCCGGAGCCCTAGCCCCGGTCGTCTTCTCCGGTGACACTAAACCACAAAATCTCCAGAAATAAAAAAAAATACCATAGTTCTACTCAGAATTCAACAAGGATCATGAATATGCAATTTGTTTCACCAAATGATCAACACACAAGCCAAATCGAAGGAAAACAAGTTAGATCTAAAAACATCAATCATCAAATACTCCCATTATACACGTCCAAAACTCACACAAATCACCTCAGAATGATCAGTGAACATCATAGATCATAATGCACACAACAAAATCAAGTTCTATGATGGTGAAAAGTAAGCTAACCTGAAAGTTGCAGAGCTTGAAATACACCAAGAAACCCTTCCAAAAGCTGCAGATCTTCCTCTTTTGAGCTCTATTTGCAAAATAAATGCAAATAGAGGCTTGAATCTGGCTAGATCTAGAAGTTTGAAGATGAACCCTCTTGAAGTGCACTTGATGAAAATCTCACTCTAAGCTTGAATCAATGGTGGATTCTTGTTCTATGGAGTGTGTAGATCAAGAATATGAAAAGAAATCTTCAAAAACCCTTGTGGAAAGAGAGATTCGAAGAGGAGAAAGTGTGAGTGAAATTTCAAAATCTGAGCAAATGAGAGTGCATGACCTAGCAATGGACGTGTGAGTTAGTTTATATACACCTCATTAGTCCTCTGATCATGATTAGAGTTTGGTTAATCCCTTGATTAATGACTTTTGAATGGTTTTGCAAGAATGAAAAATGTGATCAACCCACTAATCCACACATGTAAGCTCATGCTTTTCATGATGAATCACTCACACTTCCCTTGCTGATCACATCTCAATTGGATTTGGGCTTTGTAGTGGTTTAATTTGTGAGATTCAATCCATCTTGCAAAATTGTATTATGTGAAGAAAGTGAGGTACATGGCATGAAATGACTTGATTCAAGGGCCAAACTTGTGTCAAATGAAGTGTACTTGGATATTAGAATGTGACTTGAAGCAATAGAACCAATTACAAGTCAATTTGTACCAAAATGCAAAAGGTGGAAAAAGTGGTACATGTAAAAACCTTAAAAAGCACCTTGCATTGTTTTGACCATAACTTGAGTTTCACAAATGATATGGAAACAATCTAGTACTTTTTGGAAATGGGAGAGAAAGATATTCAACTTTCATGTTGGAGGAAAATTCATTTGAAGCTTCCTTGATGATGAAAAGTCAAGTTGAATGTGGTGGAAAAATTGCCAAAAATGGAAAGTTCTCATGATAGGTCATTTTCCAAATTTAGTAACTTTTGCACAAACTCTTGATTCTTGGTGAATGACATGAATCTTGACCCTTGAAGACCATATGAGGATGTGAGACCTTGAAAATCCTGAATAGAACCTCAAAATTCCACAGTTGACTTCCCCTCTCACTGTTGACTTTTCTTGGTCTACAAACAATTGATCCACTGAACATCTTCCATAATAAACCACTAACCAAGACTTCCTCTATGAGTGTTTGTGAGCACATGGGAATCATGAGAGCATGTTTGAATCCACAAAGCCCTTCAAGAAGCTTTTTTGAAACCAAAACCCTAATTTGGTCCCTCTGGTTAGGAGGGAAAGATTCACTTGAAATCTCTTGCCAATCTTGATCTTATGAAGATATGATGAACCCCTCAAACCCCCATGAGGCTTGAGACTCCTTTGAGATGAACCAAGCACCTTGATCCCATGCTAAGAACCAATGCCATGCACAAATGCTAATGCTAATGCAAGAAATGCAAAAAACATAAGCGAGTTAGCTAAAAGTAAGAGGGCAAATTTTGGGGTGTTACAAATGGAAAGAAAAATTCTGAGAGCAGGATATTATTGGTTGACAATGGAATCTGATTGCTACCAGTACATGAGGAGATGTCATAAGTGTCAGATATACACAGACAAAATCCATTTACCGCCAACGCATCTCAAAGTTCTTTCTTCTCAATGACCTTTTTCCATATGGGGAATCTACATGATTGGCATGATCGAACCCAAGGCTTCAAACGGACATCGGTTCATCCTGGTAGCCATTGACTACTTCACCAAGTGGGTCGAATCAGTGTCATACACCAATGTAACCCGACAAGTGGTGGTCTGTTTTATCAAGAACAATCTCATATGCCGTTATGGTGTTCCAAGCCAGATCATTACAGATAATGGGTCTAACGTGAACAACAAGATGATGAAAGAGTTACGTGCTGAGTTCAAGATTGAACACCATAACTCCTCTCCCTACCGGCCTAAAATGAATGGAACGGTAGAAGCGGATAATAAAAATATAAAAAAGATCGTTCAGAAGATGGTTATAACCTACAAAGACTGACACGAGATGCTACCCTTTGCTTTTCACGGTTATCGCACATCTGTCCGCACTTCAACAGGGGAACCCCTTTCTCTCTAGTATATGGCATGGAGGCAGTGCTCCCCATAGAAGTAGAGATCCCATCAATCCCGGTATTGATGGAAGCTAAGCTAACAGAAGGTGAATGGTGCCAAAGCAGGCACGATGAACTGAACCTAATCGAAAAAAAGCGAATAACGACTCTATGCCATGGTCAGTTGTATCAGCAAAGAATGAAGAAAGCGTTTGACAAAAACGTCCAACCCCGTGTCTTCAGAAAAGCAGGTCTCGTGCTCAAGAATATACAGTCATTTCTCACTGATTCCAGGGGCAAATGGACTCCGAATTATGATGGCCCTTATGTTGTTAAGAAAGCCTTCTCAGGCGGCGCCTTGAGACTCGCAACCATGGACGGAGAGGAATTTGCCTACCCCACGAATGTTGATGTAGTCAAGAAATACTTTGCCTAAACTAAAAAAAAAAGAGAAAAAAAAACGTCTCGGTGGATTGAAAACCCGAAAGGGCGGTCCAGGAAAAAATTAGAGACACAATAAAAAATAATCCCGGTGGGTTGGAAATCTCAAAGTACAATCCAGACAAAAATTAGGGATTAATGGCAAGTAACTACGTCTGATCAGTTCAACTCCTCAGCAGTAATGCCATCCATCAGAAGAAAAACTCCAATCAAGGTCATCTTCGACAGAAGCTCAGGATGTCTAGAATTCAAAGTTGGTAGAAGGATAACGGTCGTCATGTTTCAATGTAGCCCTTTTTCCCTTAAATTACCATTTTCTAAAATTTGTAAATACTCCATGGAATCACGCGCTTGGCTGATTTCCATCCTATCAATAAAATTTAAGCCCTTTTGCTTTTGTTTATAATTCTCATTTCTTTTAGCTTTATAGAACGACATTTTAACATGATCAACGATTTTTGAAATAAAACAAAAATGAATTTACTTGTCAAACTTTTTCTGCTTTTAAAATAAAGATGGCAATTTCTTTTGACTGTTGAACATCGAAAGAACATCGATCGTTTCTCCAGAAGCAATTGAGCTTCAAAGTGCAGAATCAAAGTACTCCTTCTTAGCCAGTACACCTGAACGAAGGATCAACTGTGTCAGAGACCAGGTTTCGTCTGACACCCTCGACGGAGTTCTCATCTCCTAAGCCCGACCAACGTAGCTCCCAACAGGGACTATCCCTCCTAAGCAAGCCAGAATTGCTATTTTTTGAACCAGCGAAACTTTTCATCTCCCACTGTGGCCGAGTATCCAGTCGTGTTCATCCACTAGTCTGTATGTCGCATCAGTTTTATCAGCATATACATACATACATCATGTATTATTGATTTACATTCATATTCATATTGCATCACTATCACTCTAGTCGGTCTTATTCCCTAGTGATAAACGTCTTTTTAACCGAGTTGTCAGTTCTTTCCTCGTCGGGAAAGGAGGCGTCTGACCAACCGCTCCTCCACTTTGCTGCTGAATTGAAGTGGGTCCCTTGACCACTTTGATAAGTTAAACCTCTGAAAGGCCAGAGAACCTTCAGCCAACGTCACTCTTTACCATCGAAGATGATGTATTTGCTTTCCCGAATTAAGGAAAATCCCTAGAGAAAGCCTCTTAATCAGAGATTCTGCAATGCAACCATTTTTCTCCGAAAAAATCCGCTGACGAAATGGTCATCAGCACCTCAAAATTGGATCACATCATATGGCATTTCCCCGAGAAGATCCCGAGAAAAGTATGATGTAATACCCCCAAGCGACAGCAGTCTCTCAAGAGACCTGTTTTCCCCAGTAGAGTCGGTAAATGGCGTCTCCGAACATAGAAGTTTGTACACCTCCACAACTCAGACAAACAGGTTTCCCCAGAAAGTCTGACATCAAAACCTTTTCCATCAAATGGCATATCCCCAGTAAACCCGGCAAGAAGTTTGATGAAAACCGCTACAAATAGCGTCCCTTGTCAAGAAAGTTTATTGACAAAAGAAACTGAGACCAGTTCCTTGGCTGAAGACCAGGATCGAGGGGAAGTTTATATCAGAAACTGAGACCAGTTCCTTGGCTGAAGACTAGGATCGAGTGGAAGTTCATTTCAGAAACTAAGACCAGTTCCTTGGTAGGAAACCAGGATCGAGGGGAAGTTTACCTTTTCTAAGCAACATTACTTAGCAAAAGAAGAAGGATGCGTGAACTACCATTCCTAACCACCATCAAAATTTAGGGTATTCCGATATTTAATCCTCTTGCACCCCGAATGCCCGAATACCTTCGCCATTGACACCTTCGGGTTCAAGAAGATTAAATAGGGGCATCTGTCATACCCCAAATTTTGACCACTAAGATTCCCATCATTGTGCAAATCATCATCACAATATGGATGGGCCATTATACCTCATTAGTCTCCCCAAAGATGGGTGAGCATCCACTACAATCAAATTTAGGGTTTCAAGCCCTCTCAGAGCTCTTAGACAAAGGATCAATCAAGGAATGACATGATCTTTAACTTGTCTAGCCTCTCAAACATCCACAATGGATGAAGAGGACTCCCACATCAAGAATCAAGCACAATGTTACAGCATTCCAAGTGGATTAAGCCTTAAGATCGCCAGTGTCACCAAATTAGGGTTTTGGTCGACTGGGGCCTTCAGATGGAAAATTTCCTCTGGGCATGAGCCAAAGGCTTCAGAGCACAACCTAAGATGCTCCAAGGGACATCATGAACCCAATCATCCAGTCAATTTTGCCTCAGGGGACGCATTCATAAAAAATCAGGAATTAGGGTTTCTTGACCTAATTCACCCCTAAGTTAACTTTTGGGACAAAACATGAGCCAAGACCTCAAGAGAGAATTTGAGGGTCTCTAACACACTACATTTATCCATTTACAACAATGAATTGATCCAAGAAGCTTGATCAACAAGTTTCAAATTCATCAGAACCACAATTAGGGTTTCGCGGGAAAAGTCAAATGTGCCTTTGACTTTTGACAAAGACATGCTTCCAAGCCTTGGGACATGATTCAATACACCATATAACACCTATGAAATCAATCCATCAAGTTTGATTTAGGTCAAGGACTTGATTTCATAGAGGATCGCACAGTTTGGAGTTCATCTGACAAAAAGTCAACTGTGCACAAAAGTCAACTTTGACTTTTTGAGATTTTTCACAAATATGGTTCTTTGACCCTAAAATGATGTTAATGTGTGATTGGGATCATCATTCATCAAGAAAAATCAAGAAAAGTGGGATAACTTGTAAAAGGGGTAACCATAAAAAAACTTAGAAATTTTCTAAGTTATGGAACAAAGTGGCTAGGGTACCAACTTCCAAGGATCATAACTTGAGATCCAAGCAACCATTTGGGCTAATCCAAAGATGGATTTGTATCTCTCATGGCATACTTTAAAAGTTTCAACTACACCTTGTCGCTCCCGGGATTTTCATCCTAGTACAAACGCGAAAGTGGCACCGAACAGAGTCGCCAACAATGTGTATTTATCCCAAGAGAGGGAAAGGAAACACCGCATAAACCTGAGGGGAAGGAAAAAGCATGGTCTTGCGACCAAGAGAACTGGATTCGGGAGTCGGTTACGCGAGAGGAAGGTATTAGCACCCCCACGCGTCCATCGTACCCGATGGGATCCACGCTTGCTTGTTTCGATCAAAAGGTGATAAAAAAAGATACTGGAAAAGGAACTGAAAGAAAGAAAGGAGAAAGAATGGAAAAGGAACGAGAAACAAATGTAGGGAAAATAAAAGAAGTGCTCGCATGGGCCCTACCCCACTGCCTACGTATCTCATCGGGAGCATGAGAATCAGAGCGACGTAGTTCCCCTCACTAGGGATGGATTGCTTGTGTTTTTTAGTGGAATACGTCAACGTTCGCGTCTTAGCAGTTTAGGTGTTGCAGCTCGCTGTAGGGAGACTTAGGCGTTACCTGTTTGCGGTAGAACGGAAATGACGCATCCTTAAGGAAAGAGTGAATGAGATGAGAAAAGAATTCCCGAAGGAAAGACGTTATTGTTTGTTTTTGTCTTTTAAGAGTTTTTTTGTTTGTTTGCATATGATAGTGTATCCAAATCTTAGCCATTGGAATGTGTACATTCTCACATTCCAAGATGGAATGAGTAAGAAAGTACACTAAGTGTGAAGACGACCCCCACACTTAGTTCCAATTATTAAGGTTCAAACACACTAGCATACTTGTGTTTATTAAGTGTTTTTGTTGATTTAGAAATGAAGAAGTGTTTTTTATTTGTACCTTCAACAAGTATTGCATTTAAGTCCCTCATACAAGATCAAATGTTTAACACATTGACCCAAGATGGGCTATATGCTACACATTCTAAGATTATAAGAGAAGACCCCTTTATAATCTTTTCTTTATATGAAAGGCCTAAATGCAATAAATGCCTACCTTTATTATATGTTTTGAATTTTCTTTGAGATGAGAAGAGAGACTCAAGAGAGGAGCAAAGGTAAAAATCTATATGGACTAAGACTCAATCCTAATTGAAAATTAAAGGGAGTGGTCCTAATGGTTTGTGAGGTTTAAACCTAAAGTCTAAAGAAAGAATGAATTAGACAATTCACTTCTACAGTAGAAGATGAATTGTAATTCAAAAAGGGAAAGTGATGAGTTATTAAAAGAAAGCACATAAGTGCTTAACAAAACACAAAATGGAATTGTAAAAGAGATGAGAGGAAAGAAGTTTGAATGTGGATTCCTTATCCACACTCAATTGCAACTTACCAAAGCCCCTACATGGTTAGTAAACATGTATAAGAAGTATAAGAAATAAAAGAACTTTTAATGCACCATAAAACTCAAAAGAAGTAGGTGAGAAATTGGTTACAACCAGAATGTACATCATATGGAAAACAAATGATCATTATCATGCAAGTCCAAGTGGATAGGCAACAAACATCACCCATGACATTAGAACATGCTACCATAAGAAAAGGGAGAATGAAAGATGAAAAGAAATGGAAGAAACATGCATAAATGGAACATGTAATCCAAGGATAAGAATTGAAATGAAATGAAAAATGATTCACAAACATCTCACAAGTGTTCATGCATAACACATCAAAACATTCAAGAAGCAATAGAAGAAGAAATGAAATGGAAATTCAAAATAAAACACAAGTACTTCCCATTAAGGACATACAAAGTTCCAATGAAAGTGAACATGCAAAGATGACACATAATATGTACTAATGACCTATAATGTCAAATGGATATCTCACAAAGTAGGCAAATGATCATGCAAATATGCACAAAAGCAATCATGTAAACATGCACAAATATTGAGATGATATGACATGTTATTATGCTTCAAAGGTTATGCATTAAACAAAAATTAAATGGTCTCATGAAAATTATGGAAACATGGTATTTGAAGTTCACAAATCAGAGATGAATCACATATCAAAGTAGCATGCAAGAAACCAAGGCAAAATGATGTCAAACAATGCACTTAGGTCAAGTAGACATATCATACAAAGTAGCACAAAAATGAACACCAAACATGCCATAAACCTAAAAAAAATCAAATAAAAATCACTTAACATACCTCAAGATGATAATGACTCAATGCAAAAAGAAGAGCATCAAAACAATTTTTAATGATTGAGAACAAAAATGCACAAATTTATGTATCACATTAAGCATGCATACAAGTAAAAATCAAAGAAAATTATGGAACAGGGGCAAAATTGTCATAAAATCAAGAAATAAAATCATGAAAAATTTTCTAAATGTTGTAATGATGCTCATGAATTTTTGTGGAATTTTATGATGATGTTTGATATTTTTAAAAATTAAAAATCAAACGTGTAAAAAATGAAAAAAATAAAATGAAATGTAAAGGGAAGGGGAGGTGCATGCATAGTAATTAATCAGTTCAAATTAATTGGGCTTTAAACAGAGGGGGTGCGAATAGCATAAAGGCTTAAGTCCAAGTTTGCGCAAAACACCATAATAAGCATGTACACTCAGTCAACCAAATTGACTCATTAATAACCATTGGATGAGGTCTCAGTCAAGCCAAAGTCAAAGTATGCCAAATCAACGCACACGCACGCCTGAGCACCCTTACTATCATGTACCATGCCACACCAAGTTTAAAATAAAATCAGAAAATCACACGTGACATGCACATGAAATTTAATGCGCTGGCACATTTTGGAACGCACGATCATAGAAAATGGACGGACGCGATTAAAACAAAGAAAAACCCTAGCAATTGAAGTCACCGGCCGGAGGTGACTTCCGGTCACCTTCTCCGGCCATACCACCACCGTCTGCAACTTTGATCTCTTCAGAAATCCACAAAATATACATCAAAATGAAGCTGAGCTCATGTAGATTAAGAATTCACTCACAAAAACAATATATCATGCATACATAGCAAGAACAGAGGAAATGAATTTGTGCCCTAAGTTTCGCAACTACGCCTTTAGAAGGCCTATCAACTAGCCGGAGTTAGGAATGCTTCTATTAAGCTCATATCAACATGAAAACAACAAACTAAACCATAAATCGCCAGAGCAAAGTTTGAGAGTTTGGAACCTGAACTTGAGGAGGCTTTGAATACACAAGAATACCAGAGGAAAATGCTTCTTCCTTGAGCTTCTCTTGGCCAAATAAAGGCTTAACTGAAGTGGTTGATGATGATTCAATAGAAAGAAACTGGATCAAAGCTTCCAAAACAGCTGCTCTTTGGTGAAATTGAGAGAGATTCAAAGAAGATTTAGAAGGAGGATGAACAATGTGAGCTCGAGAATACTTTGCAATGGTGAGATTGTGAGTAAAGCAAAGAGAGTTTTGGAGAGAATGTGAGAGTGTTTGAGAGAAAGAGTGAGAAAAATGAAGTTGAAAAATGAAATTGGAGTGAAGTTGTCATTTATAGTGTGGGTTAACCAAGGTTAAATTGAGTGAGGTTAACTGAGTTAGCATGGTTTAGGTGAGTCATCCCTAACTAACTGAGTCAAGTTAGTTAGGGAGAGCAATGGTATGGTGATGGCAACTCATGATATGCTATGGTGGAGGTGAAAAGAAAATGAAGGCACGGCTGGTTGTAGCAGAAACTTGCTCAGCAAGTTGTTTCTTTCCATTCTCATGTATGCCAAGGCAAGTGTGCAAGGTGTAAGTCATGTGTGTTTGGTTTAATGGGGAAAACTGATGTGATGAAGTGTTTGTGGTGTGTGTGAACCAAATCGTGTCAAACTGCTAATGTATCAGTGCCAACATAGGGTGGTTTGCAAATGTTTTTTCTCCTTATTCAATGAATGGTTTGGTGTGCTTTTGGAGTCAATTGAAAGAGGAGACATTGGAGAACAATGTTGGTTTGAAAATTGAAGTGAAATGAGATCTCTAACATGCCTAAAAATGACCACAAACAGATGGACAAAGAACTGGTACATATGCGTACGAAGCAAGTCATGGCATGGCAAGTGACATGCATGGAAGTTCAGCTTAATCAACCTATCTTGAGACCACTATAACTCACTCATACTTGATCAACTCAAAATTTTCCCAACATCAATATTAAAGATGACACTACAAAGAACAGCTTTGATGTTGAAAACTTTTCCATTTGAGGTTTTTATCTTGATGAAAAATGGGTGGACATTTGGCTCACCAACTGTTTGAGAAAATGACTGCGCGCGTGCCCTGAGAATCTTGGTCATGACCTAGTTTTGAACCTACTTTGCTCAAACTTTGATCAATCATATCTCACTCAATTTTTATCCAATAGAGATGTTCTACACATGGATTTGAAGCTTAAAGCAAGACCTTTTGTTGTGGCCTGGTGGAATTTTCATTTGATACTCCAATTTTAAATGGCCTTGGTTCAAACTCTGATGCAAAATGGCCAAAACTTGCTATTTTTAGTAACCCTTCTTCATCCAAAAATGGCAACTTTCCACCTCTTGATTTTTTCATGATTCCTTTGGAGTTTCTTGACCAAATTTTGTATATTGGACACATATAACATGAATTTTATGGATTTGGCCTCAAAAAGTCAAGAGTTGACTTTTTCCTCTGATTATTTGACTTGGCCCCAATTTTCCTGATTTTTTATCTTTCTTCCAATTGAACCACTTCTAAAACCAATTGAGAGGCAATTTTCCATACACATACACTTAATAACATGTAGAATACCATGACATCAAGTTTTGTCCAAAAAATCAAAGATATCCTGATTTAATTGGAAACCCTAGTTTAGGTGCCCACCTCCTAGGAGAAAATGTGCAGTCTTCAATTTCAAATTCCTCAGAGTATGTTGTGTATCCTCTTAAAGGATGATGAGATATACCATTTGAGGATGACTTTGGATCAATGAACTATCTCTTTTGAGGGTTTTCCTTCAGTTTTTTTTTTTGCCTCTTGCATGTTGGAGTATGTATTGCTTCAATCTCCCATTGAATCTCACTTCCTTGAGGTTTTGGATGATCAATTGAGATGGTATGAGACATGAGAGACTCTTGGCATGCCTTGAGGCAACTTGATTGACCTTTTTGTGCTTTGAATGATCCCTTGATTGTCCATCCTCCCCCTGATCACATGCCTTGATGGTGAGAGGAATGCTATGCTTCATTTTTCTATGTTAAATGCAATGCAATGCTAATGAGATGGATATGATATGATAGATGATAGTGCTATGCTAAGATGACCAAAGGGGAGAGCAAATTTTGGGGTATTACAGCTGCCCCTATTCAAACACTGTAGACCTGAATGCCTGAAAGCGAATGCTTTCAGACTTTCAAGGTATATAGTGATTGAATACCAAATATAACCAAAAATTTACTCTGGATGATGAAAAAGAAAAGGGATATAAACCCAATGCGATTGTTGGATTAAATCTTCAAGTGAAACGTTGTCGGAGAAGTCTGTCTTTTGAACGACGCCAGACGACTACTGGCTTGCCATACTGTTGATGGTCTTTAACAAATGTCTTTTTGAACGACGCCAGACGACTACTGGCTTGCCACACTGCTGGTGGACTTTGATAATGTCTTTTGTACGACGCCAGGTGACTACTGGCTTGCCACACTGCTGGTGGACTTTAATAATGTCTTTTGTACAACGCCAGATGACTACTGGCTTGCCACACTGCTGGTGGACTTTAATGATTACCAAACAGGCTTTGGAAGCTTTGCCAAATGATCATCCCACTGGCTGGAAAAAACCATCTGCAATATTACCCCACATGCTGGAATAATATGAACAAACTGTATATAATGATCATCCCACTGGCTGGAACAACCATCTTCCATACTATTCCACAGGCTGGAATAATATGAATAAACTGTATGCCAAAAATAAATTGGACTTTGAGCCGTAAATGAGCACTGCTGAAAATTACATCACCGGCTGGGTAATATCATATGCTGACACTTTGCTGAAAAATAGATTCCATTAATCCATATAGACCAAGTTGGGGAAATTACCGCGACTCGGCTGGGGAGCATAGCAGACAAGATTCGATGCCGAACTCTGTGGGGATATCATTACCAAAGATATGATCTTGCCGGGGACCAGGGCTGCTCTGCCGGGGACATCCAAATCTTGGTTGAAAGACAATCCGTTGCAACATGCTGAGAAAGAATCCTTAGAGATCTGCTAAGGAAAATGCCTGTCGAGCTTAGGGTAAATGTCACAATGCCCCCGGTTGGGCGAACTTTCCCTTTGACGACTCCGCTGGGGATAATGAGTTTACAACACACTCTGCTGGAGAAAACTGCTTTAAAGCATCTCTTGTTGGGCTGCCCTTCGAGAGGATTTTACAGAAGACCAAATGTCTTCCAACTCTACTGGGGATTATAGGTCGGGATATCCTTTGCTGGGGAGGTTACATGCCCTATGTTTGGGAGGGTCAATAACTCCGCTGGGGATTATTCTTTGACAAATTTCCCATGCCGAACCTGCAGGAGACATGATACGACCACTTGCTGGTACATCCTTGAACTACCTTTCACATTGTCTGCAAGGTACTGGAGGATTGGCACTCGTTGTCAACCTGGAGTATTCACTGCATTAATAACCGTTATTAACACAGAAGAAATCCATCTTCGAACACCGTTGCCGTCACGAAACTTAGTGGGAACTCTTGAATGGAAGAATCGACTTAATAAGATACAACAGTATCAAATCATAGCAAATATCTGTTCGTGGTTACAACCGTGCTGTTTGGATCGATCGTGCTCATTACCTGCAACAGAAAAAGAATACGCACATGCCCCAGGATATTGCTTGGTCTTTTGGGTCCACCATCCAAGGTTGTCCAACAAGCAACGTAATTTCCATTGTCTTTGTGCATGTTTTTGCAAGGCCAAGATATTTTCAAAGTAACGTTTTATTATCAAAAATCGGACGTTTTTGCAAACAAAACAGTAAAATGAAAATAAAAGCCCGTGATTGAATATTCAACTTTATTGATGAAATGCCAAAAATTGGAGAATTTACAATCAGAAGCAAACCCCTGAAAGAGGTGATTGCCATAAAATTGAGAAAAGAAATCTATCCTAATGATAATGCGGAAATTGGTTTCCAACTGATTTCTGATTCTGTTATAGCCAGTATGTATTCCAACTCTCCTGATTATCTTTGCCTTCAGGAGCTCGTGATTGGACCAATTCCTCCTTTGGAATTTTGCCAGTTTGCTGAAGAGTAGAAAACGTACAGATTAATTTAGACTGCAGTCATTCGCTTTAATCCCTCTTTTGTGTGGATCGCCTTTTCAGGTTTTCAATCCACCGGGATACCCTTTTTTGCCTAAGTTGCCCTTTCGGGTTTTCAACTCACCGGGTGTACAATTCTTTTCAATTATATCCCTAATTTTTGCCCGAACCTTTATTCTGTTTTTGGTTCGCCGGGATGCCCTTTTTTGCCTGGATTCTTCTTTTTTTTTATCCAGCGGGTCTCTTTATACGAAGTATTTTTTAACTGCATCTGAATTAACAGGGGATGAAAAATCTTCACCATCCATGGTTGTCAGCAACAAGGCTCCACCTGAGAAAACCTTTTTTACCACGAACGGACCTTCATAGTTAGGAGTCCATTTGCCCCTGTGATCTGTACTCAGAGGAAGTATTCTCTTGACTACCACATCCCCGACCTTGTAGACTTGAGGTCGAACCTTTTGATCGAATGCCCTCTTCATTCTGCGCTGGTATAGCTGGCCATGGCATACCGCTGCTAATCGCTTCTCCTCAATAAGGCTCAGCTGATCAAATCTGGCTCGTACCCATTCAGCTTCATCTAGCTTAACATCCATCAATACTCGGAGAGAGGGGATCTCAACTTCTATCGGTAGAACTGCCTCCATACCATATACAAGCGAGTATGGTGTTGCCCCAGTGGACGTGCGGACTGATGTTCGATACCCATGCAAAGCCAGTGGTAACATCTCATGCCAATCTTTGTACGTGACAACCATCTTCTGCACAATCTTCTTGATATTTTTGTTGGCCGCTTCAACCGCGCCATTCATTTTCGGGCGGTACGGAGAAGAATTGTGGTGCTCAATTTTGAAGTCCCGGCATAGTTCAGCCATCATCTTATTATTCAAATTAGAACCATTATCGGTAATGATTCTTTCGGGCACTCTATATCGACAAGTGATATCTCGCTTCAAGAAACGAGCCACTACTTGCTTAGTGACATTGGCGTAAGATGCTGCTTCAACCCATTTAGTGAAGTAATCAATGGCGACCAAGATGAAACGATGGCCGTTTGAAGCAGTAGGCTCAATTTTCCCGATCATATCAATGCCCCACATTGCAAATGGCCACGGAGAAGACATGATACTCAACGGATTGGGAGGAACATGCACTTTGTCTGCATAGATCTGGCATTTGTGACACTTGCGAGCATACTTGCAGCAATCTGACTCCATGGTCAGCCAATAATACCCTAATCTCAACAATTTCTTAGCCATCGCGTATCCTCCGGCATGGGTGTCGCTCCCGAAAGATTCGCATCCGACGGTACAAACGCGAGAGTGGCGCAAAAGAACACAGAGTCGCCAGCAAAGTGTATTTATCCCAAGAAAGGGAAAGGAAACACTGCATAAACCTGAAAGAAGGGAAAGAGCATGGTCACGCGACCAAGAGAACGGGTACGGGAGTCGGTTACGCGAAGGGAAGGTGTTAGCACCCAACACGTCCATCGTACTCGATGGGATCCACGCTTGTAGTCTGCATCAAAGGGTGTCGTCATCTGGAACTCCACTGCTACTGGACCGGCGAAGAAACGAGAACGGAAAGAACGGAGAAACGAAGAAGAAAAGAAAAAGAAGTGACTCGATAGGACGATATCGTTGTCCTAGGCCTACGTACTCCCTCAGTGCAATGGGAAAGTCAGAGTCAATGTAGTTCGGACGGGAACTGTGGGGGAAGGTTGCTCGCCAAGACAATCGCTGTCTTGTGCCTACGTATCCTCAATCGGACGAGAAAGAGGAATCAGAGCTGACGTAGTTCGTGGGTACGACCACGGGTAGGTAAGTGTTTTTTACGTGAGCGACGAGCTCTTTCCTGAAAAAAAAAAGAAGTTTGAAACCCAACAATCCCGGAGGATAAAAATATTTGAATTGGTTTGGTGTTTTTTAGACAGAAGTGTTTTGAGTTAGTTCGTAACTTACATTGCACCAAAGTCTGCCATGCGGGAACGAGTGAGTCGCATGATCGCCCCCGAATGAGACGTATGCTAAACACCCTAGAAGAAGAGAGGAGACCCCTCGTTCTTCATTTCCTACACTTAAGGCTCGAGCGCAATATACGTTATATTTTATTAAGTGTGTTCAAGAAGTTTGAGATGAGAAGAGAAGCGACACAAAAGGAAACTCTACAGGGAAACTAAGAGTCCTAATGTTATCATACATGGATGTCCTATGGTTAGTGAGGTTTAGGAGAGACGACTGCCTAACCTAATGTTAATCCTACTCCAAGCTTAATCGAAAATTAAGTTGGACTAGGTAGCTCTAAAGGGAAAGAATCCAAGACTTAAACAAGTCTTGAGACTCGAGGGATGAAAAGAGTGAAAGAGAAGGAGGAGAAAGAGAAGTGAAACACAAGTGGCCTAAGCTCACTTCAAACACAAGCATGGAAGTTAAAAGATAAAGGAAGAAAGTAAAATGTGGAAGCATGTCCACACTCAAACAACTTACCATTTGCCCCTGAAAATGTTAGGAGTATTCACATATGACAAAATGAAACTCAAACAAGCATAAGGCAATGAAGAAACAAGTTCAAAAGTAAATCAAACATCAAGTTCAGAACCTAATGGTCCTACTGACCTCTAATATTAGTCATGCACAATTAGTCAAAAAGAAAAGGGAGAAGTCAATCAAGTACCATTCAAGTCATTAAAGAAGGAGTGAGATGAAAAGAAGTGATCATGTAAAGCAACCAAGTCAAAATTTCACAAAGTAAACCAAGTCCAGAAGTGACACAATCCTAAATATGTGCCTAAACATGATCTTCAAACAACATTCAAGTCACACAAACACTTTCACAATCAATTAGGAAGCAAAGAAGAAGTGAAGTGAAGTGAAGTGAAACATGATTCATACTTGTGAAACAAATGGCTTAAAGTGAAACGCAAACATCAAACATGCAAAGATGAGATTCAAATATCACAACCAAAAGTCAATTAACATGCTATCAATCCTTCAACAAGACCTAAAATTGTGGCACAAGTGCCTTCATGATCAAGCAAACCAAACATGAAGCATATATTCACAAATTGGACAAGTTAAAGCTCATGCTTCAAAGAAATAACAAACATGCCTCAAAAATTATGTCATTCAGTATTCAAGCATCTCAAACATGTATAATTGACATATCAAATCCACAAGCAATGAATCAGAACCAAAGTCAATCAACATTAGGTCAAAGCATCAATAGGATTTCATACATTCATGCTCAAAGCAACACATCAAAAGTCATCCAAAAAGGACCTAAATATCATACCAAAAATCTCAAACATACTTTAACATGTTATGAACACAACCCAAAAAGAATCAGGATCAAATCACTTTCCAAATGAGAGAAATAAAAAATGCAACATGAAGTATGCAATATGAAGTGCAAATGAGAAAAAAAACTTTGGAAAATTAATATTTAATGCAATTTTAATGCAAAAATAATAAAATAAAATTTGAAAAATTAATTTTAATAATGAGGAGGAATGATGAATTTTTTTGGAATTTTTTAGCACATGCAAGTATTTTTAACAATTAATTATGAAATGGTATGAAAATAGAAAATAAAAAGGAAATGAAATGAAGCCAGGGGTGCAAAAAGGAACCCAAACGCGTTCAAATGATCATGGGCTCAGAAACGAGGGGTGCAAACAGCAAAAAGGCCCAAGCGCTTTCAAACATTCAGAAACAACGAACGGCATAGATTGAGTCAAACAAAAAAAAAGTCTCCAGATCCACAGGCTCATGTTCTTAGTCAAATAAAGCAAAGTCAACAATCCAATGGTCCACATTCAAATTCGCTAATTAAATGAAATCAAACGGTCATGACTTAATCAAATCCATTAAACCCTAATCAACTTAATTAACATCACATAATCAAGATCCAACGCACGAGAATCAATCTGGAAAACTCAATCACGATCCAACGCATGAGATTTAATCTGGAAAATCATAAACCCTAATTAAACCCTAACCGACCGGAGAAGCGCCGGTCGTCTTCTCCGGCCACTCTCCGGCCATCAAACTTCAAACGGTAACCAAAATCAACAAACCATACATCAAAATGATCAGCAACTCACGTAGATCACAAATATATCACTCAAAATCATTTAGCATGCATATATTTCAAGAATCGAACAAAACAAGTTTGGATCTGAAAATTTCAGATCTAAATTCCAGCCATGATTCACGTTAAAAATCAATTCCAAACACATATATGAATTCAGCACATCAAGATGAACATTAAACACACAACAAAAATCAATTCCAGATCCACGAATTTGGAGCTCACCTGAGATTTGCAGAACTGGAAAATCACCAAGAAACTCCAAGATAAGCTGCAGATCAACTCCTTAAACCGTCTAATTGCAAAATAAATGCACTTAGACCTTCAAATTGGCCTGAATCCTTGAATCCGAAAGTTGAAGATCTGAACTCAACTGATAAATTCTTTGCTTAAACTTCAAAACAATGGTGGATTTCTCTTCCTTATGCCTCACTGATCACAAACCAACCAAAAAAAAATGGAAGATACTTGAAGAATTGGGAGAATCGAAGGAGAGAAACTTGAGAGCAAAACTTTGAAAAGTGATGAAAATGAATGGTAGCTGCTGATAAATTCGTGTGAGTTAGCTTATATAGTGTACCAATGCTACTGTTTAGGGTTTTAAACTTCAAGGACTTGAGAGCAATGAGTTTTGGGCTGTTTTGCAAATTTGCAAGTTTGTGCACATGAGGTATTTGGCTCGTGCATTCTTCATGAAAAGTGCATGACTGTTTTCCTTTTGATACAAGGACCACCTTTGGATTGATCTTGGGGCTGGAGAGTAACTGAATTATGAATTCCAAATGAACTTGCAAAATTGCATAATGATGAATTATGACTATGTAATCCACGGATTCATTCAATTCTTAGCTCAAAATGATGCTAAGTGAGGTGCAATGGAGTGTGGTGAGGTGAACTGAACAATTAGAAGCCATATTGGTGAGTTAAAATGCATCTTGCAAGTTATGTCAAAATGGTATGCATGGTGGAACACCAAATGTCCTCTAACTTCAAATGCCCATAACTCTTGATCCAAAAATGATATGATCATGATCCACCACTCTTTGGAAAGAGGAGAAAGAGATCTACAACTTTGGTGTTGGGCAAAAATTCGTTTGAAGCATTTTTGATCATGAAAAGTTTGGTTAAAGTTGGTTGAAAATATGCCAAAAATAGTAACTTGAAATTACAAGTCACTTTCCCAATTTAGCAACTTTTTACCAAAGCTTGATTCTTGCAAATTGTGATCATGAAAGCCTTCCATAGACCAAATAAAGGTCTCTTGACTTGATTACCATGATGAGGACCTCTCAAAACCTTAGTTTGACTTTTCAGTTGACCAGTTTGACTGATTACTTCATCTGTAAGCTACTGAATCATCTGAGGTCTTCCATGGTGAATTTTTGGCTCAAAATCCATCCTTAGACTTGTTTTGACATATGGAGAACCTTGGTGAAAGGTTTGAATCAACTCCTTGAGCTTAGGACCCTTAACCATGAAACCCTAGTTTTGGTCATCAGTGTAAGGACACCAACCCTTGATATAACCACTTGGAGAATCCCTCATTGAAATACCCTTGGGCCACCATATAAGGATGTGAGGAGCTTATGGAGCTCATAAGAAGCTTTTGCCCTTGAGTTGAACCAAATACCTTGATCCCATGCTAAGAACCAAATGCTATGCATAATGCAAATGCAAGAAATGAAAAGAAACATAAGCCAGTTATCTAGAAACAACAAGGCAAATTTTGAGGTGTTACAGCTGCCCCTATTCAATCAACTTGATCCTGAAGGTATGATAGTGACGGCTATCATGCGTTCCAAGGGTTCACGGAGATTGAATACCAAAAGAAACCTAAAATTTGCAATCCTCAAGGGAGGGACGACTCCACTGGGGAACAAACAAAATAAAAAAAGTTGCACTGTCACGACACGTACGAGTGTTGGAAACCAAAACTGTAATGAAAAGTCCTGAAATAAACACAAACGAGTGTTAGCTATGCTGGGGATGAACACGGACGGGTGTCAAGGAATCCAGGATATCAAATACGGACGGGTATTGAGAAGATACACGGACAGGTGTAAAGAGGTTCAATACGGACGGGTACTGAAAAAGGGGTACACGGACGGGTGCCAAATGTCAATGCGAACCGGCATTGAAACAAAAGTTCAAACACGGACGGGCGCCGAAAGAACACGTACGGGTGCCAAAGGGATTCAATACAGACGAGTATTGAAAAAGGTACACGGACGGGTATAAAAGATTTCAATAAGGACGGGTATTGAAAAAGATACACGGACGGGTGTAAAAGATTTCAATACGGACGGGTATTGAAAAAGATACACGGACGGGTGTGAAGAAGGTTCAAGATGACCTCTCTGGGGATTGAAAAAGATACACGGACGGGCGTAAAAGGATCCAATACGGACGGGTATCGAAAAGGTACACGGACGGGTGTACAAGGATTCAATACGGACGGGTATCGAAAAGGATACACGGACGGGTGTAAAGGGTTTCAATACGGACGGGTATTGAAAAGGGTGTAAAGCAACTTTATCGGGAATTAAACTCGCTGGGGGAATGGGAGGCAACACGGACGAGTGTCATCAGAAGGTCAATACGGACGGGTATTGAAATCAAATGTTCAAACACGGACGGGTGCTGAAAGAAACACGGACGAGTGTCTGTCGTTAAAAATTTCGAGGGGGGAAAAAAGCGAAGGACCACCTGGACGGAGGGGTACAAATAAAATCAAGGATAAACAATCCTGGCAATACACTCTGCCGGGGAACTGTCAAATATTGCCTAACCCAACACCTGTGGAGTAAAGATATCTTCCTGAAATTCGGCTTTCCTGACGAAGGAAAACTCAAACCTGGCTTACGCTTCAGATGCATATGTTTGAATTTTGCCGTAATGCTCCACATGAAGTAGGAATGCTACGCATTTGGGAGGATGCCATGCAAAACAAATGCTTATGCAATGCAAGAGAAAAGTCTCAGCAAAATAAATGCTGAAGACCAGAAGCAACTCCGCTGGAGATGGCAAACTAAATTGCCACCAAACCAAAGAAATCCTGTTGAGAAAAACTTCTCCCTGCTAGGGAAGGTCATAATCACCAATTCTGCCGGAGATGGACGAATCTCCGAGAGAATACCTACTCTGTTGAGGAATATCAAGATCAACAACTCTGCTGGAGATGGACGAAGCTCCGAGAGGATACCCACTTAGCTAGGGAGGGATATGAATACTGAAGATAGAAATTCCACCGTTGGGGACGACCAACTAATTCAGAACTTGGCTTCGATGCCTGCCAAAAACGATCGGCCTTAAGACCTGCTGGGGATACCACTCACCACCAGACTCTGATTGGGGAAATGAGCTTAATCTGCTGCTAGGGAAGTAACTTTACCCTCACCCAGCCGGGTACTAGATCAAACCATTGTCGACGAAACTATACTTTCTGACTAACCGAGGAAAGTAGACATCAGGACCCTGTGGGGATAATAACATCTTCGTCCACAAACTTCCTGTTGGAGGTACGACAACATTCACCTCAAAGCAATCAACTTCTGAGTACTTGCTGGGGAATAACAATCCAAACACGACTCCGGCTGGATATACAATCCTCTGTACTTTGCTGAGGAAGACGATCCTCAACGACTCTGCTTGGGAGAGAAAGTAATTGTCAACATTCACCTGCTAGGGGATAGCACAAGCTTCCTGACTAGCTGGGGAACAAATAACTGCCCCCTGCTCCGTGGGGAGACATCACTTACGGGAGAAAGGTGCGCCAAGTCACAACTCTGGCCTGGGAAAAAAAACCTCTTATATCCTGCTAAGGAGGATGATCCTCAACGATTCCGCTTAGGGAATTACTCCTTTATACTCTGATGGGGAAGAGTAATAACCTGCTGAGGACGATCAGACTTCAAAGTTGAGGAGAGCTCTACTCTACTGGGGAAAGTACACCTGTCATCCTGCAAAACCAACAAAAGTCTACGTGCAAGAATGAATACATTGATTATCCACATGGTGACTGTCGCCTAAGCAATTGCCACTGTTTTTCCATCTTGTGTCATAAAGCTCAACGTTTTAGCATGTAATGTTTTTATCAAAAATATCGGACATTTTCACAAACAAAACAGGTAAAACAGAAAACAAAAGCTCTTTAACTGAAATGCAAACTTTATTAAATGAATTGGCCTGTAAATAGGCATTTACATCTGGAAGCAATTCCTGAAAAGAGGTAATTGCGCAAAAAAGCAAAAGAAAATACAAATGTCGGCAATGTGGGGAACAGACATCCACCATGACTCGACTCAGCTATAACCCATATGACTTGTTCATCCGCATATACTTTGGCCTTCGAAGACAACTAACTGGACTGATTCCTTTCCTCAGAATTTTCCAAGTGTGAACGGTGATCACAGATCGGACGCGGATCGTAGTCTTTGCTCTAAAATCCCTAACTTTTGCCTGGATTGCCCTTTTCGGGTTTTCAATCCACCGGGATACCCATTTTTGCCAAGGTTGCCTTTTCAGGTTTTCAACCTTGCGGGTTTATTCTTTTTCTTTTTATCCCTAATTTTTGCCCGAACCTTTTCTTTTTATGGTTCGCCAGGATGCCCCATTTTTGCCTGAACCTTCTTTTTATGCTCAACGGGTCTCTTTTATGCAAAGTATTTTTTGACTACATCCGCGTTCACAGGGGACGTAAAATCTTCGCCATCCATAGTTGAGAGTAATAAGGCTCCACCAGAGAAAACCTGTCTTACTACATATGGCCCTTCGTAATTCGGAGTCCACTTGCCCCTGTGATCTGTTTGGGGAGGAGTGATCCTTTTCAGAACTAATTCACCAGCTTGAAAACACCGAGGACGCACCTTCTGATCAAAGGCTTTCTTCATCCTGCTCTGATACAACCGGCCATGCGCAATGGCTTTCAATCTCTTCTCTTCAATGAGGTTCAATTCATTCAGCCGGGAACGCACCCATTCAGCTTCATCCAACTTCACATCTGTCAGAATTCTCAAAGAAGGAATCTCAACTTCTAATGGCAGGACTGCTTCCATGCCATACACTAGTGAGAAAGGAGTTGCCCCAGTTGAGGTGCGTACCGAAGTACGATACCCATGCAAAGAGTAAGGCAACATCTCATGCCAGTCTTTGTATGTCACTACCATCTTCTGCACAATCTTCTTTATGTTCTTATTAGTCGCTTCAACAGCCCCATTCATCTTCGGACGATAGGGAGAAGAATTGTGATGTTCGATTTTAAAGCTCTGGCATAGCTCCTTCACCATCTTGTTATTCAGATTTGAACCATTATCAGTAATGATTCTCTCCGGGACTCCATACCGGCAGATGATGTCCTTCTTAATAAACCGGGCTACCACTTGTTTGGTGACGTTGGCATACGATGCTGCTTCCACCCACTTCGTGAAATAATCGATAGCCACCAGGATAAAACGATGTCCATTTGAAGCAGTCGGCTCGATCTTCCCAATCATGTTAATACCCCACATAGCAAAAGGCCAAGGTGACGATAAAACATTCAGAGGAGTAGGCGGTACGTGCACCTTATCAGCATAAATCTGGCATTTATGACATTTTCGGGCGTATTTAAAACAGTCAGACTCCATAGTCGTCCAATAATACCCCGCTCTCAACAATTTTCTGGCCATAGCATGCCCATTAGCATGAGTACCGAAGGAACCTTCGTGAACCTCTTCCATTAACAAGCCTGCCTCGTGTTCATCAACACAACGTAGCAAGACCATGTCAAAGTTTCTCTTGTACAACACATCATCCTTGTTCAAAAAGAAGTTTCCTGATAACCTCCTCAATGTCTTTTTATCTTTGGAAGATGCCCCAGCTGGGTATTCCTGACTCTTCAAGAAGACTTTAATGTCATGATACCAGGGCTGGCCATCTGATACCCCTTCAACTGCAAATACAAAAGCAGGTCTATCCAAGCGTATGATTCTGATTGAGGGAGCTTCATTCCAAAGATTCACTTTATACATTGATGACAACGTTGCCAACGCATCCGCCATCTGATTCTCTATCCGGGGAATGTGATGGAAGTCTACTCTGTCAAAGAAAGGTAACAATCTTCTGGCATAATTGTTATATGGAACGAGATTTACTTGACGAGTCTCCCATTCTCCTGTAATCTGATTCACCACCAACGCAGAATCACCATAAACATCGAGGTTCTTGATTCTCAAATCAATTGCTTCTTCTAACCCCATGATGCATGCTTCATACTCCGCCTCATTGTTGGTGCATATGAACGCTAATCGGGCAGTAAAGGGTATATGAGAACCCTGTGGAGTCGTAATAATTGCCCCGATTCCGTTGCCATATGAATTAACAGCCCCATCAAAAACCATCTTCCATTGAGATCCAATCTCCGGTCCTTCATCAGGCAAAGGCTCTTCACAATCCTTCATCTTCAGATACATGATGTGCTCATCTGGAAACTCAAACTTCATTGGTTGGTAATCTACAATTGGCTGTTCGGCAAGATACTCTGACAACACACTTCCCTTAATGGCCTTTTGGGAAACATACTGAATATCATATTCTGTCAGAACCATCTGCCAACGGGCTATTCTACCAGAAAGTGCTTGCTTCTCAAACACATACTTGATTGGATCCATCTTCGAAATCAAAAGGGTTGTATGGTTTAACATATACTGCCTCAAACGCTTAGCGGTCCAAGCGAGTGCACAACATGTTTTCTCCAGCATCGAGTATCTTGACTCGCAATCAGTAAACTTCTTACTCAGGTAATAGATGGCGTGCTCTTTTTTACCTGACTCGTCTTGTTGACCGAGCACACAACCCATTGAATTCTCAAGAACCGTGAGATACATAATCAACGGTCTCCCTGGCGTTGGCGGCATAAGGACTGGAGGTTCCTGCAAGTATTCTTTAATCTTTTCAAATGCCTTTTGACAATTTTCATTCCACCTGACCGCTTGATCTTTTCTTAGCAACTTGAAGATTGGTTCACACGTGGCTGTGAGATGCGAGATGAACCTAGCAATGTAATTCAATCTCCCCAAGAAACCACGAACCTCTTTTTCTGTTTTCGGCACAGGCATTTCTTGTATGGCTTTTACCTTTGCAGGATCAACCTCAATACCTTTTTCACTAACAATAAACCCCAGCAATTTTCCTGATCTCACCCCGAAGGTGCATTTGTTTGGATTCAACCTCAGTCTGAATTTCCTTAACCTTTCAAATAACTTCTGAAGATTCACCAGATGTTCTTCTTCCGTCTGTGACTTCGCAATCATGTCATCAACATAGACTTCAATCTCTTTGTGAATCATATCATGAAAGAGAGTCACCATCGCCCGCTGGTAAGTTGCCCCTGCATTTTTCAATCCAAAGGGCATCACTTTGTAGCAGAAAGTTCCCCACGGTGTTATGAACGTTGTTTTCTCCATGTCCTCTGGGGCCATCCTGATTTGGTTATACCCAGAGAAGCCATCCATGAAGGAAAACACAGAATACTGAGCAGTATTGTCAACTAACACGTCAATGTGAGGGAGCGGGAAATCATCCTTTGGGCTTGCTCTATTCAAATCCCTGTAATCAACACACATCCTGACCTTCCCATCCTTCTTAGGTACAGGCACGATGTTAGCAACCCATGGAGGATAATTTGTTACGGCAAGAAATCTGGCATCTAGCTGTTTCTGAACCTCTTCCTTGATTTTGACAGACATCTCCGGTTTAGTTCTTCTCAACTTTTGCTTGACTGGAGCACAACCTTCTTTGAGTGGTAACCGGTGTACAACAATATCAGTATCGAGCCCAGGCATGTCTTGGTAAGACCAGGCGAAGATATCCACATACTCACGGAGCATCTCAATCAATCTTCCCTTGACACTGTCTTCCAACGCAGCCCCTACTCTTACTTCCTTTCTAGCGTCCTCGGTTCCCAGATTCACAATCTCAATTTCCTCCTGATGAGGTTGGATGACTCTCTCCTCTTGCTTTAACAATCTGGCCAACTCTTCGGGCAGTTCACAATCTTCGTCAGCCTCTTCTTCAGCCTGATAGATTGGATTGTCAAAGTCATACCGAGCTATAGCTGAGTTATGATCGGTGTCATCTGAACAAAAGGACCTGCAATGATTGATGAGGTATGTTTTATTATGATGCAACAAAATAAACACATTGCCATGTTGATGTGGGTTTTTAAATGCATAAAAATAAAAACAGAAAGACAGAGATCAAAATGTTTGAGTGTGAAAAGTCCTTTATTGATGATAAAGCAAAACATGCGACAGTTAAAAGCCCTACAAATAGAATCACTACGTCTTGGGCAGAACGTAGGATTAACAAAATAGGAAAACAAAGCAATTACTCGAAGCCTGTCACTTGAATGACTTTCTCGGAAGACCAGTTGTGCAGACTTTCCCCTGGGACACAAGGACGGATCCAGCTATCCATGTCGCAATCACTGTCTCCTTCTTCATCAATATCATTAAATCTGTCGAAGAAAACTCCAGCGCTAGTGAACCGGACAGGGCCATAGAATCTTGGGGGATTCTCATCTCTTTTGGATGGCTTATATCCCAATCCATAAGTATCCTTCTTTTTCTGGACTTCAACCACCTGGCCCCACCTCTGTGAGCTACCCGCTTCAACCACAGCTTTGGCGTCTTTTAACGAAGACATGGAACCCTCAGGTTGATTTGCCACTACGGGCTGCACTACAGCTTCAGACTGAACAACCTCTTCAGAAACTTTCACCTTCTCAAATCCCTGGCACAACGTCTCGTGGATTTCCCCATCCACTTCCACGTATTTGAAGGTTGACAGCTGACTGATCATTATGTCTTTTTCTCCGCATACTGTCACTACGTGACCATCAACCATATACTTCAGCTTTTGATGTAAAGTGGAAGTTACAGCACCTGTCCCATGGATCCAAGGACGACCCAATAAACAGCTGTACGCTGGCTGAATATCCATAATGTAAAACGTTGCATTAAAGATTTCCGGTCCAACCTTGATCGGAAGCACAATCTCGCCAAAAACAGACCTCTTCGAGCCATCAAAAGCTCGCACCACCAAGTCACTTGGTGTACAAATCAAACCGCGAGTATCTAACTTCATTAACGCTTTCTTGGGCAATACATTCAACGATGAACCAGTATCAACCAAGACATGTGACATCAATGAGCCACGGCATTCGATCGAAATATGCAGGGCATTGTTATGATTCCTGCCAGCAGAAGTCAGGTCAAGATCTGTAAAACCCAGGCCGTTACCCGCATTCACGTGCGCTACAACCCCTTCCAGCTGATTAATAGAAATCTCTTGAGGAACGTAGGCTGCATTCAAAACCTTCAAAAGAGCATTCCTGTGAGCCTCAGAACACAAGAGCAGAGACAGAATAGAGATCTTGGACGGGGTCCGATGTAACTGGTCCACGATCTTATAATCACTTTTTCGGATGAGCCTCATGAATTCTTCTACATTTTCTGAAAAAACATCATCAACCGGCTTCACTGTAGATTCCACAATCACTGGAGTCTGAACAGAACCATCCATCGCCTGTTTTCCTCTATCCTGCCTAGAGGTACTGGGTTGATCGTTAACCGGAGGGAGCACTCTACCACTTCTGGTTATGGCATCAGTCTCAACTTTAACCCCTGAACTAGAACCCACTGGTGAAGTGTTCATTAGCTCTTACTTTTGCCCATTGACAAACACCTCTGCACCATAATTCCACGGAATAGCCTTAGAACTCTCGTACGGAATGGGTCCAGCCCTCGTGATAATGACTGGAGGTGGCCTTGCTAGACCAGAAATAGTAATTGTTTTGAACGGGATAGTGATAGTGGCAACCTTCTCACTAACAACCTCCTCTAGCTGATTACCTCTGTCAAACTGTAAACAGCCCTCATCAATCAGATTCTGAATACCCCTCTTCAACGAATCACAACCATTAGCCTTTATCAAACAATCTGAGCAGTTCTCACCACAGCCCGGATAGACATCACCTTTCAATAACCTATTCTTAACCACCACCAATGGAGTCTTCAGTTCCTCCACATCCATGATCAAATTCAAAGTTTCACAGTCCTCAATTATAGCATTCACCCTTGGCCCATTGTGATTAGGCATCGGGTTCTGAATAACATTGGGTCCGTCATTCGAGAAATTGATGGCTTTAGAGTCCACAAGGTCCTGCACCTTGTGCTGAAATGCCCTGCACTTCTCCACCGTGTGCCCAGGGGCACCAGAATGAAAATCGCAGTGTGCGTTAGCATCGTAGCCTCGTGGGAGTTCCCCTGTTGGTGGCGCCAAGGTACGAAGCTCAACTAGACGCAACTGCAGCAAGTGTTGCAACAACTGTGCATATGACATTGGGGGTTGATCAAAATGCCTCTCTGTATTCCTCTGTCTGTTCTGATACTGACCCTGCTGTCTATTCTGATTAGCATTACCCCTTTGCTGCTGTGGTGGAGGTAATGTTGCTGGAATGGTTACTGATGCTACCTGTTGATTGTTAAACTGGCGCTGTTTCCCTTTTCCCCTGTGGGATGATACAGCGTTGGTCTCTCCTTTCTTCTTATAATTATCAAACGGCTTTTTTCCCTGTCCGGAAGCCGATCCATCACCGCTAGAAACCTTCCTAGCCTTAATTCCGACCTCTATCTTTTGCCCAATAGCAATCACATCTGCAAACTTGCCTAGAGAACAAGGCAAAAGCTTCTCATAGTAGTGCTTAGGCAGTGTGTCCATGAATATATCTAGCATCTCTTTCTCTAGCATTGGTGGTTGCACCCTAGCTGCCAATTCACGCCACCTTTGCGCGTATTCTTTGAAACTCTCATCATTCTTCTGGGACATGCTCAACAGCTGAGTTCTGTTGGGAGCCATGTCCGTGTTGTACTGATAATGCTTGATGAAAGCTGCAGCTAGCTCTCTCAAGGTACGAACATCTCTGCTTTCTAGCCCCATGTACCATTCCAAAGACGCGCCAGACAGGCTGTCTTGGAAGAAGTGCATCATTAACTTTTCATCCTTAGCGTGAGCAGCCATCTTCTGGGTATAGGCCTTCACATGAGTCCTTGGGCAGGTAGAGCCATTGTACTTTTCTAGCGTAGGAATCTGAATGTTGTTTGGAATAACAACATCAGGGACCAACCCTAGGTCGTCCAAATCAATCCCCAAATCATCCTGTTTCACTACTCCTTTCAACTGAGCTTCGATTAAACGGATTCTTTCATCACTGACCACAGGAAGGGCAGCATCTAAACTCCTGACCGAGAACACATCATCCTGTTGATCATCAAAATGATGGCCATGGATAGCCCGAACAGTACTTCCCTCTCCAACCACTGTAGGAATTCTGCCCTGTCCACCAGCACCAACTCCGCCCGGAGGGATATTACGGTTAATAAGACCACCGTGTAGGATACCGTTTTCGTCGACCTGCGCCACTAACGGCTGAACCAGAGTTCTAAACTCGTTCTGACTTTGCACCACACCCTGCATCATTTCCATGAACTGGTCGATGCGAGCTTGCATAGCGGCCATATCTGCCTGAACTTTGTCCATCACTCTGTTTTGATTGAGCCGAGTAGAATAACGATGAGTTGGTTGATCAATCCTGACTGAAAGAAAGAGAGAGCATAAGAAAACCAGAGAAACCAAGATAACCTGCAATGCAAAAATGATTATGCAAATGCAAATGCAAACATGTTTGTATATTTGCAGGGTGATCCACCCCTTGATTCCAGTTTAAAGGTGAAATAGGATGAAACTGCTGCTCATATAAATCAGAGTGAATCACTGTCAGAAATTACAACCCAAGGTACCAAAAATAGCCTGAAACAAAAATAAGCAGAGGTCCCAGCCAACAATTCTGGTGGTGACCCAAAATACAAAGAAAGAACAAAATACAAACTACTGAGTAAAGTTCCCTTCAAGGATCTTGCACCGTATGAGGGCCACTGCCTGAGCTAGAGGACTCCCACTTAGACCTCTTCACTCCTGCTTGTATTTTCAGCTCTTCCATGGTTGCTATGGCTTCTTTGAGCCATTCCTCAACTGCGTGTCTTCGGAACGTCCCTAACAAGATCTCCTCGTCCTTCTTCCTGAGCTTCAACTTCAGACTCTCAATCTTCTCCAAATGCTTATCTTCTTTCTGCTTGTTGGCCGTGATTGCAGTATTTCGGTAAGCATTGAACCTGTGAATCTTCGCCCAAGCCCTGGCTAAGTCATCCTTCTTGGATTTGAAAGTCTTGCAAACGCCTTTTAGAGCTTGTCCTACCCTTTTCCTAGCTGTTATCTCTTCAACCAGCTCCTTTTCTTTCTCAGCGAGACGTTCTGTCTTCAGCTTGGCAATATGAACAGCCTCACCTCGCTCATGTTTCAACTGGTAGATTTCCTTTTGCAACTCACGGTTCTCCTCTCGAATCTTCTCCTTTTCAGCCCATAATTGATTGTACTTCTCCATCTCAATCATGGTTGGGGGTTCGATCAGCAAAGGGTAAGAAGGAGGTTCCCTGCAGAATGGCAAAAGTACACTTTCTACTCTGCTCTGAACCCAGTCTTCATACGCACGAAAAGCTTTGTTGTTACACTTTCCAAAAGAAGTCTTTCCTTTCTTATGGCGATCTCTCCAAGCGTTTGCAGCCTCTTTCAACACCTCCAGATTGGCTTCCTCACCCAAAAATAGAGACTCTTGCACATCTTGGCCTTTTGGCGGCTCTTTTAAAGCATACCCAAATTGCCTAATAGCAAGAATGGGGTTGTAGTTAATTCCCCCCTTCCTTCCTATTAAAGGTACGTTTGGGTAACCTCCACAACTAACCAGAATCTCTCGGCCCAACAAATCACGATTGATCCAAACTAAGTTGTCGGCCCTTAACCCCATTAATCTCTTTGCCCAATCTAAAGTTCCTTTAGTGTCTTCGAATGCCCCAGATTTGGGAAGACGATCAGCAAACCACTTATAGAAAATTGAAGCACAACAATAAAGAGGTCCGCCTCTCTTTTTCTCATTCTTATAGTGCATCGAATAATACAGATCCCCAAGCAAGGTAGGTACCGGATTCTTCGTGGTGAATATCCGGACAGCATGTGCATCTACAAAATCTTTCACATTAGGGAATAACGCCGTTCCATAAACACACATAGCCAGAATTGCATTGAACACTGACCAACACTTAGCCTTAGCACAAGTAGCAGCCTGTTCGATCAAAAACTTCGTGTGAAAACCTTGATAACCCCCTTTACTAGCAATATTTTTCTTCAACAGTGACTGATCCAAACGTAAAGTAGCAGCAACCCTTTCCAAATCAGGAAACTCCTTAGAAGGATAGAAGGGAGCTCCCTCTTTGACCGAAACATCCAAAATAAGAGCAAATTCTTCCAATGTTGGAGCCAAAAGATAGTCAGCAAATAGAAAACACCGGAGTTGAGGGTCATAAAACTGTGCCAGAGTGTGCAGGGCCCTGAACTCATAATTGGTAACATTCCGGGCGAAACTCAGAATCCTCCCATATTCTCCTCTGAAATCTGCCAATGCCTCAGGTTTTGCCATAGCCGAGATCTTGTGCACAGCATCTAGGTGAAGCTCTGGGAACTTGTACGGGATGATGTTCTTTCTTTCTTCAGTGCTAATACTCATCATGGACAATCTTCAGACAACCGGAATCAAAGTTAGGATGCAACCCTACAAATGAACAAACATGTCAGAATGCAAAAAGATGATGCAAAATGCAGGCATGGGATCAAGGTATCCAAAATGCTCAAACTGCTGCTGTTCTGCTGACTGAATAAGACCCAGAATACCAGAAACCCAAAAATCCAGAATAACAACCCAATCAAACTGCCAGAATGCCAGGATGATAATAATACACTGATGAGAAACCCAGAAACCAGGTAGGTTGAAGGTCTCGGTTACCTGCAAACCTGCAAACACCCATCCCCTCTCACATGTGGGTACTAGGATGTTCAGTATCCCGGGCTCTCAGGTCTAGAAATGATGATACGTTCACCATTTCTGGTTTGGCATCATCATCAATCGAGAAGGCCTCAACTGATTCTCCAAAAATGAAAGATCCTCAGCTTCAGAGGTTTGAGAAGCAATGGCACATTCAGCCCAAAGGATACAATGCTATCGCCAATCAAAGAGGTCGTCCGCTGATTCACCTCAAAAGGGAAATCCTATAGCAAGTTCCCAGCATTGGGTCCTCGGATCGAGAATATGCAATGGGTTTGCCACAGAAAGTGGGCTGCCACTGTCACATCTCGGGAGGAGTGCCGCAACTGAGTCCTCGGGAATGGTCGCCAGAGTCGACAGTTTTCCAGATCATATTCCATCATCTGCCCCAAATGGACAGGACAGAATATTACCAAGAAAACCTCGTCTAGATGTGGAGTTTTCATGTATACTTCGTCTGGCCAAATGCCAAACAAGTCACACTACTTTCCACGCTAATCATAGGTGTATGCTCAAGCCTTGGTATTGGGCTTTTCTCTCATGAATCCAACCCACCCTGCAAACAGAAAATCCAGCAGCAGAACAGCACAGCAATATCCAGTATGACAGTAATAAATGAAATGCAATGCAATGCAATAAAGAGCTGTAAGTACAGTAAAGTAAATAAGACAGTAAATACAGTAATATACAATAAAGCAAAGCACCATAAAAACAAACACCCAGAGGAAATAAACAGACAAGCGCTAGGATCGACTCGCTAAAGGGGAAAGACCAGCGGTAGGTCAACCAGAGTCCCCAGCAGAGTCGCCAGCTGTCGCTCCCGAAAGATTCGCATCCGACGGTACAAACGCGAGAGTGGCGCAAAAGAACACAGAGTCGCCAGCAAAGTGTATTTATCCCAAGAAAGGGAAAGGAAACACTGCATAAACCTGAAATAAGGGAAAGAGCATGGTCACGCGACCAAGAGAACGGGTACGGGAGTCGGTTACGCGAAGGGAAGGTGTTAGCACCCAACACGTCCATCGTACTCGATGGGATCCACGCTTGTAGTCTGCATCAAAGGGTGTCGTCATCTGGAACTCCACTGCTACTGGACCGGCGAAGAAACGAGAACGGAAAGAACGGAGAAACGAAGAAGAAAAGAAAAAGAAGTGACTCGATAGGACGGTATCGTTGTCCTAGGCCTACGTACTCCCACAGTGCAATGGGAAAGTCAGAGTCAACGTAGTTCGGACGGGAACTGTGGGGGAAGGTTGCTCGCCAAGACAATCGCTGTCTTGTGCCTACGTATCCTCAATCGGACGAGAAAGAGGAATCAGAGCTGACGTAGTTCGTGGGTACGACCACGGGTAGGTAAGTGTTTTTTACGTGAGCGACGAGCTCTTTCCTGAAAAAAAAAAAGAAGTTTGAAACCCAACAATCCCGGAGGATAAAAAGATTTGAATTGGTTTGGTGTTTTTTAGACAGAAGTGTTTTGAGTTAGTTCGTAACTTACATTGCACCAAAGTCTGCCATGCGGGAACGAGTGAGTCGCATGATCGCCCCTGAATGAGACGTATGCTAAACACCCTAGAAGAAGAGAGGAGACCCCTCGTTCTTCATTTCCTACACTTAAGGCTCGAGCGCAATATACGTTATATTTTATTAAGTGTGTTCAAGAAGTTTGAGATGAGAAGAGAAGCGACACAAAAGGAAACTCTACAGGGAAACTAAGAGTCCTAATGTTATCATACATGGATGTCCTATGGTTAGTGAGGTTTAGGAGAGACGACTGCCTAACCTAATGCTAATCCTACTCCAAGCTTAATCGAAAATTAAGTTGGACTAGGTAGCTCTAAAGGGAAAGAATCCAAGACTTAAACAAGTCTTGAGACTCGAGGGATGAAAAGAGTGAAAGAGAAGGAGGAGAAAGAGAAGTGAAACACAAGTGGCCTAAGCTCACTTCAAACACAAGCATGGAAGTTAAAAGATAAAGGAAGAAAGTAAAATGTGGAAGCATGTCCACACTCAAACAACTTACCATTTGCCCCTGAAAATGTTAGGAGTATTCACATATGACAAAATGAAACTCAAACAAGCATAAGGCAATGAAGAAACAAGTTCAAAAGTAAATCAAACATCAAGTTCAGAACCTAATGGTCCTACTGACCTCTAATATTAGTCATGCACAATTAGTCAAAAAGAAAAGGGAGAAGTCAATCAAGTACCATTCAAGTCATTAAAGAAGGAGTGAGATGAAAAGAAGTGATCATGTAAAGCAGCCAAGTCAAAATTTCACAAAGTAAACCAAGTCCAGAAGTGACACAATCCTAAATATGTGCCTAAACATGATCTTCAAACAACATTCAAGTCACACAAACACTTTCACAATCAATTAGGAAGCAAAGAAGAAGTGAAGTGAAGTGAAGTGAAACATGATTCATACTTGTGAAACAAATGACTTAAAGTGAAAGGCAAACATCAAACATGCAAAGATGAGATTCAAATATCACAACCAGAAGTCAATTAACATGCTATCAATCCTTCAAAAAGACCTAAAATTGTGGCACAAGTGCCTTCATGATCAAGCAAACCAAACATGAAGCATATATTCACAAATTGGACAAGTTAAAGCTCATGCTTCAAAGAAATAACATGTATAATTGACATATCAAATCCACAAGCAATGAATCAGAACCAAAGTCAATCAACATTAGGTCAAAGCATCAATAGGATTTCATACATTCATGCTCAAAGCAACACATCAAAAGTCATCCAAAAAGGACCTAAATATCATACCAAAAATCTCAAACATACTTCAACATGTTATGAACACAACCTAAAAAGAATCAGGATCAAATCACTTTCCAAATGAGAGAAAAAAAAATGCAACATGAAGTATGCAATATGAAGTGCAAATGAGAAAAAAAACTTTGGAAAATTAATATTTAATGCAATTTTAATGCAAAAATAATAAAATAAAATGTGAAAAATTAATTTTAATAATGAGGAGGAATGATGAATTTTTTTGGAATTTTTTAGCACATGCAAGTATTTTTAACAATTAATTATGAAATGGTATGAAAATAGAAAATAAAAAGGAAATGAAATGAAGCCAGGGGTGCAAAAAGGAACCCAAACGCGTTCAAATGATCATGGGCTCAGAAACGAGGGGTGCAAACAGCAAAAAGGCCCAAGCGCTTTCAAACATTCAGAAACAACGAACGGCATAGATTGAGTCAAACAAAAAAAAAGTCTCCAGATCCACAGGCTCATGTTCTTAGTCAAATAAAGCAAAGTCAACAATCCAATGGTCCACATTCAAATTCGCTAATTAAATGAAATCAAACGGTCATGACTTAATCAAATCCATTAAACCCTAATCAACTTAATTAACATCACATAATCAAGATCCAACGCACGAGAATCAATCTGGAAAACTCAATCACGATCCAACGCATGAGATTTAATCTGGAAAATCATAAACCCTAACCGACCGGAGAAGCGCCGGTCGTCTTCTCCGGCCACTCTCCGGCCATCAAACTTCAAACGGTAACCAAAATCAACAAACCATACATCAAAATGATCAGCAACTCACGTAGATCACAAATATATCACTCAAAATCATTTAGCATGCATATATTTCAAGAATCGAACGAAACAAGTTTGGATCTGAAAATTTCAGATCTAAATTCCAGCCATGATTCACGTTAAAAATCAATTCCAAACACATATATGAATTCAGCACATCAAGATGAACATTAAACACACAACAAAAATCAATTCCAGATCCACGAATTTGGAGCTCACCTGAGATTTGCAGAACTGGAAAATCACCAAGAAACTCCAAGATAAGCTGCAGATCAACTCCTTAAACCGTCTAATTGCAAAATAAATGCACTTAGACCTTCAAATTGGCCTGAATCCTTGAATCCGAAAGTTGAAGATCTGAACTCAACTGATAAATTCTTTGCTTAAACTTCAAAACAATGGTGGATTTCTCTTCCTTATGCCTCACTGATCACAAACCAACCAAAAAAAAATGGAAGATACTTGAAGAATTGGGAGAATCGAAGGAGAGAAACTTGAGAGCAAAACTTTGAAAAGTGATGAAAATGAATGGTAGCTGCTGAGAAATTCGTGTGAGTTAGCTTATATAGTGTACCAATGCTACTGTTTAGGGTTTTAAACTTCAAGGACTTGAGAGCAATGAGTTTTGGGCTGTTTTGCAAATTTGCAAGTTTGTGCACATGAGGTATTTGGCTCGTGCATTCTTCATGAAAAGTGCATGACTGTTTTCCTTTTGATACAAGGACCACCTTTGGATTGATCTTGGGGCTGGAGAGTAACTGAATTATGAATTCCAAATGAACTTGCAAAATTGCATAATGATGAATTATGACTATGTAATCCACGGATTCATTCAATTCTTAGCTCAAAATGATGCTAAGTGAGGTGCAATGGAGTGTGGTGAGGTGAACTGAACAATTAGAAGCCATATTGGTGAGTTAAAATGCATCTTGCAAGTTATGTCAAAATGGTATGCATGGTGGAACACCAAATGCCCTCTAACTTCAAATGCCCATAACTCTTGATCCAAAAATGATATGATCATGATCCACCACTCTTTGGAAAGAGGAGAAAGAGATCTACAACTTTGGTGTTGGGAAAAAATTCGTTTGAAGCATTTTTGATCATGAAAAGCTTGGTTAAAGTTGGTTGAAAATATGCCAAAAATAGTAACTTGAAATTACAAGTCACTTTCCCAATTTAGCAACTTTTTACCAAAGCTTGATTCTTGCAAATTGTGATCATGAAAGCCTTCCATAGACCAAATAAAGGTCTCTTGACTTGATTACCATGATGAGGACCTCTCAAAACCTTAGTTTGACTTTTCAGTTGACCAGTTTGACTGATTACTTCATCTGTAAGCTACTGAATCATCTGAGGTCTTCCATGGTGAATTTTTGGCTCAAAATCCATCCTTAGACTTGTTTTGACATATGGAGAACCTTGGTGAAAGGTTTGAATCAACTCCTTGAGCTTAGGACCCTTAACCATGAAACCCTAGTTTTGGTCATCAGTGTAAGGACACCAACCCTTGATATAACCACTTGGAGAATCCCTCATTGAAATACCCTTGGGCCACCATATAAGGATGTGAGGAGCTTATGGAGCTCATAAGAAGCTTTTGCCCTTGAGTTGAACCAAATACCTTGATCCCATGCTAAGAACCAAATGCTATGCACAATGCAAATGCAAGAAATGAAAAGAAACATAAGCCAGTTATCTAGAAACAACAAGGCAAATTTTGAGGTGTTACAGCTGCCCCTATTCAATCAACTTGATCCTGAAGGTATGATAGTGACGGCTATCATGCGTTCCAAGGGTTCACGGAGATTGAATACCAAAAGAAACCTAAAATTTGCAATCCTCAAGGGAGGGACGACTCCACCGGGGAACAAACAAAACAAAAAAAGTTGCACTGTCACGACACGTACGAGTGTTGGAAACCAAAACTGTAATGAAAAGTCCTGAAATAAACACAAACGAGTGTTAGCTATGCTGGGGATGAACACGGACAGGTGTCAAGGAATCCAGGATATCAAATACGGACGGGTATTGAGAAGATACACGGACAGGTGTAAAGAGGTTCAATACGGACGGGTACTGAAAAAGGGGTACACGGACGGGTGCCAAATGTCAATGCGAACGGGCATTGAAACAAAAGTTCAAACACGGACGGGCGCCGAAAGAACACGTACGGGTGCCAAAGGGATTCAATACAGACGAGTATTGAAAAAGGTACACGGACGGGTATAAAAGATTTCAATAAGGACGGGTATTGAAAAAGATACACGGACGGGTGTAAAAGATTTCAATACGGACGGGTATTGAAAAAGATACACGGACGGGTGTGAAGAAGGTTCAAGATGACCTCTCTGGGGATTGAAAAAGATACACGGACGGGCGTAAAAGGATCCAATACAGACGGGTATCGAAAAGGTACACGGACGGGTGTACAAGGATTCAATACGGACGGGTATCGAAAAGGATACACGGACGGGTGTAAAGGGTTTCAATACGAACGGGTATTGAAAAGGGTGTAAAGCAACTTTATCGGGAATTAAACTCGCTGGGGGAATGGGAGGCAACACGGACGAGTGTCATCAGAAGGTCAATACGGACGGGTATTGAAATCAAATGTTCAAACACGGACGGGTGCTGAAAGAAACACGGACGAGTGTCTGTCGTTAAAAATTTCGAGGGGGGAAAAAACCGAAGGACCACCTGGACAGAGGGGTACAAATAAAATCAAGGATAAACAATCCTGGCAATACACTCTGCCGGGGAACTGTCAAATATTGCCTAACCCAACACCTGTGGAGTAAAGATATCTTCCTGAAATTCGGCTTTCCTGACGAAGGAAAACTCAAACCTGGCTTACGCTTCAGATGCATATGTTTGAATTTTGCCGTAATGCTCCACATGAAGTGGGAATGCTACGCATTTGGGAGGATTCCATGCAAAACAAATGCTTATGCAATGCAAGAGAAAAGTCTCAGCAAAATAAATGCTGAAGACCAGAAGCAACTCCGCTGGAGATGGCAAACTAAATTGCCACCAAACCAAAGAAATCCTGTTGAGAAAAACTTCTCCCTGCTAGGGAAGGTCATAATCACCAATTCTGCCGGAGATGGACGAATCTCCGAGAGAATACCTACTCTGTTGAGGAATATCAAGATCAACAACTCTGCTGGAGATGGACGAAGCTCCGAGAGGATACCCACTTAGCTAGGGAGGGATATGAATACTGAAGATGGAAATTCCACCGTTGGGGACGACCAACTAATTCAGAACATGGCTTCGATGCCTGCCAAAAACGATTGGCCTTAAGACCTGCTGGGGATACCACTCACCACCAGACTCTGATTGGGGAAATGAGCTTAATCTGCTGCTAGGGAAGTAACTTTACCCTCACCCTGCCGGGTACTAGATCAAACCATTGTCGACGAAACTATACTTTCTGACTAACCGAGGAAAGTAGACATCAGGACCCTGTGGGGATAATAACATCTTCGTCCACAAACTTCCTGTTGGAGGTACGACAACATTCACCTCAAAGCAATCAACTTCTGAGTACTTGCTGGGGAATAACAATCCAAACACGACTCCGGCTGGGTATACAATCTTCTGTACTTTGCTGAGGAAGACGATCCTCAACGACTCCGCTTGGGAGAGAAAGTAATTGTCAACATTCACCTGCTAGGGGATAGCACAAGCTTCCTGACTAGCTGGGGAACAAATAACTGCCCCCTGCTCCGTGGGGAGACATCACTTACGGGAGAAAGGTGCGCCAAGTCACAACTCTGGCCTGGGAAAAAAAACCTCTTATATCCTGCTAAGGAGGACGATCCTCAACGATTCCGCTTAGGGAATTACTCCTTTATACTCTGATGGGGAAGAGTAATAACCTGCTGAGGACGATCAGACTTCAAAGTTGAGGAGAGCTCTGCTCTACTGGGGAAAGTACACCTGTCATCCTGCAAAACCAACAAAAGTCTACGTGCAAGAATGAATACATTGATTATCCACATGGTGACTGTCGCCTAAGCAATTGCCACTGTTTTTCCATCTTGTGTCATAAAGCTCAACGTTTTAGCATGTAATGTTTTTATCAAAAATATCGGACATTTTCACAAACAAAACAGGTAAAACAGAAAACAAAAGCTCTTTAACTGAAATGCAAACTTTATTAAATGAATTGGCCTGTAAATAGGCATTTACATCTGGAAGCAATTCCTGAAAAGAGGTAATTGCGCAAAAAAGCAAAAGAAAATACAAATGTCGGCAATGTGGGGAACAGACATCCACCATGACTTGACTCAGCTATAACCCATATGACTTGTTCATCCGCATATACTTTGGCCTTCGAAGACAACTAACTAGACTGATTCCTTTCCTCAGAATTTTCCAAGTGTGAACGGTGATCACAGATCGGACGCGGATCGTAGTCTTTGCTCTAAAATCCCTAACTTTTGCCTGGATCGCCCTTTTCGGGTTTTCAATCCACCGGGATACCCATTTTTGCCAAGGTTGCCTTTTCAGGTTTTCAACCTTGCGGGTTTATTCTTTTTCTTTTTATCCCTAATTTTTGCCCGAACCTTTTCTTTTTATGGTTCGCCAGGATGCCCCATTTTTGCCTGAACCTTCTTTTTATGCTCAACGGGTCTCTTTTATGCAAAGTATTTTTTGACTACATCCGCGTTCACAGGGGACGTAAAATCTTCGCAATCCATAGTTGAGAGTAATAAGGCTCCACCAGAGAAAACCTGTCTTACTACATATGGCCCTTCGTAATTCGGAGTCCACTTGCCCCTGTGATCTGTTTGGGGAGGAGTGATCCTTTTCAGAACTAATTCACCAGCTTGAAAACACCGAGGACGCACCTTCTGATCAAAGGCTTTCTTCATCCTGCTCTGATACAACCGGCCATGCGCAATGGCTTTCAATCTCTTTTCTTCAATGAGGTTCAATTCATTCAGCCGGGAACGCACCCATTCAGCTTCATCCAGCTTCACATCTGTCAGAATTCTCAAAGAAGGAATCTCAACTTCTAATGGCAGGACTGCTTCCATGCCATACACTAGTGAGAAAGGAGTTGCCCCAGTCGAGGTGCGTACCGAAGTACGATACCCATGCAAAGCGTAAGGCAACATCTCATGCCAGTCTTTGTATGTCACTACCATCTTCTGCACAATCTTCTTTATGTTCTTATTAGCCGCTTCAACAGCCCCATTCATCTTCGGACGATAGGGAGAAGAATTGTGATGTTCGATTTTAAAGCTCTGGCATAGCTCCTTCATCATCTTGTTATTCAGATTTGAACCATTATCAGTAATGATTCTCTCCGGGACTCCATACCGGCAGATGATGTCCTTCTTAATAAACCGGGCTACCACTTGTTTGGTGACGTTGGCATACGATGCTGCTTCCACCCACTTCGTGAAATAATCGATAGCCACCAGGATAAAACGATGTCCATTTGAAGCAGTCGGCTCGATCTTCCCAATCATGTCAATACCCCACATAGCAAAAGACCAAGGTGACGATAAAACATTTAGAGGAGTAGGCGGTACGTGCACCTTGTCAGCATAAATCTGGCATTTATGACATTTCCGGGCGTATTTAAAACAGTCAGACTCCATAGTCATCCAATAATACCCCGCTCTCAACAATTTTCTGGCCATAGCATGCCCATTAGCATGAGTACCGAAGGAACCTTCGTGAACCTCTTCCATTAACAAGCCTGCCTCGTGTTCATCAACACAACGTAGCAAGACCATGTCAAAGTTTCTCTTGTACAACACATCATCCTTGTTCAAAAAGAAGTTTCTTGATAACCTCCTCAATGTCTTTTTATCTTTGGAAGATGCCCCAGCTGGGTATTCCTGACTCTTCAAGAAGACTTTAATGTCATGATACCAGGGCTGACCATCTGATACCCCTTCAACTGCAAATACAAAAGCAGGTCTATCCAAGCGCATGATTCTGATTGAGGGAGCTTCATTCCAAAGATTCACTTTATACATTGATGACAACGTTGCCAACGCATCCGCCATCTGATTCTCTATCCGGGGAATGTGATGGAAGTCTACTCTGTCAAAGAAAGGTAACAATCTTCTGGCATAATTGTTATATGGAACGAGATTTACTTGAAGAGTCTCCCATTCTCCTGTAATCTGATTCACCACCAACGCAGAATCACCATAAACATCGAGGTTCTTGATTCTCAAATCAATTGCTTCTTCTAACCCCATGATGCATGCTTCATACTCCGCCTCATTATTGGTGCATATGAATGCTAATCGGGAAGTAAAGGGTATATGAGAACCATGTGGAGTCGTAATAATTGCCCCGATTCCGTTGCCATATGAATTAACAGCCCCATCAAAAACCATCTTCCATTGAGATCCAATCTCCGGTCCTTCATCAGGCAAAGGCTCTTCACAATCCTTCATCTTCAGATACATGATGTGCTCATCCGGAAACTCAAACTTCATTGGTTGGTAATCCACAATTGGCTGTTCGGCAAGATACTCTGACAACACACTTCCCTTAATGGCCTTTTGGGAAACATACTGAATATCATATTCTGTCAGAACCATCTGCCAACGGGCTATTCTACCAGAAAGTGCTTGCTTCTCAAACACATACTTGATTGGATCCATCTTCGAAATCAAAAGGGTTGTATGGTTTAACATATACTGCCTCAAACGCTTAGCGGCCCAAGCGAGTGCACAACATGTTTTCTCCAGCATCGAGTATCTTGACTCGCAATCAGTAAACTTCTTACTCAGGTAATAGATGGCGTGCTCTTTTTTACCTGACTCGTCATGTTGACCGAGCACACAACCCATTGAATTCTCAAGAACCGTGAGATACATAATCAACGGTCTCCCTGGCGTTGGCGGCATAAGGACTGGAGGTTCCTGCAAGTATTCTTTAATCTTTTCAAATGCCTTTTGACAATTTTCATTCCACCTGACCGCTTGATCTTTTCTTAGCAACTTGAAGATTGGTTCACACGTGGCTGTGAGATGTGAGATGAACCTAGCAATGTAATTCAATCTCCCCAAGAAACCACGAACCTCTTTTTCTGTTTTCGGCACAGGCATTTCTTGTATGGCTTTTACCTTTGCAGGATCAACCTCAATACCTTTTTCACTAACAATAAACCCCAGCAATTTTCCTGATCTCACCCCGAAGGTGCATTTGTTTGGATTCAACCTCAGTCTGAATTTCCTTAACCTTTCAAATAACTTCTGAAGATTCACCAGATGTTCTTCTTCCGTCTGTGACTTCGCAATCATGTCATCAACATAGACTTCAATCTCTTTGTGAATCATATCATGAAAGAGAGTCACCATCGCCCGCTGGTAAGTTGCCCCTGCATTTTTCAATCCAAAGGGCATCACTTTGTAGCAGAAAGTTCCCCACGGTGTTATGAACGTTGTTTTCTCCATGTCCTCTGGGGCCATCCTGATTTGGTTATACCCAGAGAAGCCATCCATGAAGGAAAACACGGAATACTGAGCAGTATTGTCAACTAACACGTCAATGTGAGGGAGCGGGAAATCATCCTTTGGGCTTGCTCTATTCAAATCCCTGTAATCAACACATATCCTGACCTTCCCATCCTTCTTAGGTACAGGCACGATGTTAGCAACCCATGGAGGATAATTTGTTACGGCAAGAAATCCGGCATCTAGCTGTTTCTGAACCTCTTCCTTGATTTTGACAGACATCTCCGGTTTAGTTCTTCTCAACTTTTGCTTGACCGGAGCACAACCTTCTTTGAGTGGTAACCGGTGTACAACAATATCAGTATCGAGCCCAGGCATGTCTTGGTAAGACCAGGCGAAGATATCCACATACTCACGGAGCATCTCAATCAATCTTCCCTTGACACTGTCTTCCAACGCAGCCCCTACTCTTACTTCCTTTCTAGCGTCCTCGGTTCCCAGATTCACAATCTCAATTTCCTCCTGATGAGGTTGGATGACTCTCTCCTCTTGCTTCAACAATCTGGCCAACTCTTCGGGCAGTTCACAATCTTCGTCAGCCTCTTCTTCAGCCTGATAGATTGGATTGTCAAAGTCATACCGAGCTATAGCTGAGTTATGATTGGTGTCATCTGAACAAAAGGACCTGCAATGATTGATGAGGTATGTTTTATTATGATGCAACAAAATAAACACATTGCCATGTTGATGTGGGTTTTTAAATGCATAAAAATAAAAACAGAAAGACAGAGATCAAAATGTTTGAGTGTGAAAAGTCCTTTATTGATGATAAAGCAAAACATGCGACAGTTAAAAACCCTACAAACAGATTCACTACGTCTTGGGCAGAACGTAGGATTAACAAAATAGGAAAACAAAGCAATTACTCGAAGCCTGTCACTTGAATGACTTTCTCGGAAGACCAGTTGTGCAGACTTTCCCCTGGGACACAAGGACGGATCCAGCTATCCATGTCGCAATCACTGTCTCCTTCTTCATCAATAGCATTAACTCTGTCGAAGAAAACTCCAGCGCTAGTGAACCGGACAGGGCCATAGAATCTTGGGGGATCCTCATCTCTTTTGGATGGATTATATCCCAATCCATAAGTATCCTTCTTTTTCTGGACTTCAACCACCTGGCCCCACCTCTGTGAGCTACCCGCTTCAACCACAGCTTTGGCGTCTTTTAACGAAGACATGGAACCCTCAGGTTGATTTGCCACTACGGGCTGCACTACAGCTTCAGACTGAACAACCTCTTCAGAAACTTTCACCTTCTCAAATCCCTGGCACAACGTCTCGTGGATTTCCCCATCCACTTCCACGTATTTGAAGGTTGACAGCTGACTGTCACTACGTGACCATCAACCATATACTTCAGCTTTTGATGTAAAGTGGAAGTTACAGCACCTGCCCCATGGATCCAAGGACGACCCAATAAACAGCTGTACGCTGGCTGAATATCCATAATGTAAAACGTTGCATTAAAGATTTCCGGTCCAACCTTGATCGGAAGCACAATCTCGCCAAAAACAGACCTCTTCGAGCCATCAAAAGCTCGCACCACCAAGTCACTTGGTGTACAAATCAAACCGCGAGTATCTAACTTCATTAACGCTTTCTTGGGCAATACATTCAACGATGAACCAGTATCAACCAAGACATGTGACATCAATGAGCCACGGCATTCGATCGAAATATGCAGGGCATTGTTATGATTCCTGCCAGCAGAAGTCAGGTCAAGATCTATAAAACCCAGGCCGTTACCCGCATTCACGTGCGCTACAACCCCTTCCAGCTGATTAACAGAAATCTCTTGAGGAACGTAGGATGCATTCAAAACCTTCAAAAGAGCATTCCTGTGAGCCTCAGAACACAAGAGCAGAGACAGAATAGAGATCTTGGACGGGGTCCGATGTAACTGGTCCACGATCTTATAATCACTTTTTCGGATGAGCCTCATGAATTCTTCTACATTTTCCGAAAAAACATCATCAACCGGCTTCACTGTAGATTCCACAATCACTGGAGTCTGAACAGAACCATCCATCGCCTGTTTTCCTCTATCCTGCCTAGAGGTACTGGGTTGATCGTTAACCGGAGGGAGCACTCTACCACTTCTGGTTATGGCATCAGTCTCAACTTTAACCCCTGAACTAGAACCCACTGGTGAAGTGTTCATTAGCTCTTGCTTTTGCCCATTGACAAACACCTCTGCACCATAATTCCACGGAATAGCCTTAGAACTCTCGTACAGAATGGGTCCAGCCCTCGTGATAATGACTGGAGGTGGCCTTGCTGGACCAGAAATAGTAATTGTTTTGAACGGGATAGTGATAGTGGCAACCTTCTCACTAACAACCTCCTCTAGCTGATTACCTCTGTCAAACTGTAAACAGCCCTCATCAATCAGATTCTGAATACCCCTCTTCAACGAATCACAACCATTAGCCTTTATCAAACAATCTGAGCAGTTCTCACCACAGCCCGGATAGACATCACCTTTCAATAACCTATTCTTAACCACCACCAATGGAGTCTTCAGTTCCTCCACATCCATGATCAAATTCAAAGTTTCACAGTCCTCAATTATAGCATTCACCCTTGGCCCATTGTGATTAGGCATCGGGTTCTGAATAACATTGGGTCCGTCATTCGAGAAATTGATGGCTTTAGACTCCACAAGGTCCTGCACCTTGTGCTGAAACGCCCTGCACTTCTCCACCGTGTGCTCAGGGGCACCAGAATGAAAATCGCAGTGTCCGTTAGCATCGTAGCCTCGTGGGAGTTCCCCTGTTGGTGGCGCCAAGGTACGAAGCTCAACTAGACGCAACTGCAGCAAGTGTTGCAACAACTGTGCATATGACATTGGGGGTTGATCAAAATGCCTCTCTGCATTCCTCTGTCTGTTCTGATACTGACCCTGCTGTCTATTCTGATTAGCATTACCCCTTTGCTGCTGTGGTGGAGGTAATGTTGCTGGAATGGTTACTGATGCTACCTGTTGATTGTTAAACTGGCGCTGTTTCCCTTTTCCCCTGTGGGATGATACAGCGTTGGTCTCTCCTTTCTTCTTATAATTATCAAACGGCTTTTTTCCCTGTCCGGAAGCCGATCCATCACCGCTAGAAACCTTCCCAGCCTTAATTCCGACCTCTATCTTCTGCCCAATAGCAATCACATCTGCAAACTTGCCTAGAGAACAAGGCAAAAGCTTCTCATAGTAGTGCTTAGGCAGTGTGTCCATGAACATATCTAGCATCTCTTTCTCTAGCATTGGTGGCTGCACCCTAGCTGCCAATTCACGCCACCTTTGCGCGTATTCTTTGAAACTCTCATCATTCTTCTGGGACATGCTCAACAGCTGAGTTCTGTTGGGAGCCATGTCCGTGTTGTACTGATAATGCTTGATGAAAGCTGCAGCTAGCTCTCTCCAGGTACGAACATCTCTGCTTTCTAGCCCCATGTACCATTCCAAAGACGCGCCAGACAGGCTGTCTTGGAAGAAGTGCATCATTAACTTTTCATCCTTAGCGTGAGCAGCCATCTTCCGGGTATAGGCCTTCACATGAGTCCTTGGGCAGGTATAGCCATTGTACTTTTCTAGCATAGGAATCTGAATGTTGTGTGGAATAACAACATCAGGGACCAACCCTAGGTCGTCCAAATCAATCCCCAAATCATCCTGTTTCACTACTCCTTTCAACTGAGCTTCGATTAAACGGATTCTTTCATCACTGACCACAGGAAGGGCAGCATCTAAACTCCTGACCGAGAACACATCATCCTGTTGATCATCAAAATGATGGCCATGGATAGCCCGAACAGTACTTCCCTCTCCAACCACTGTAGGAATTCTGCCCTGTCCACCAGCACCAACTCCGCCCGGAGGGATATTACGGTTAATAAGACCACCGTGTAGGATACCGTTTTCGTCGACCTGCGCCACTAACGGCTGAACCAGAGTTCTAAACTCGTTCTGACTTTGCACCACACCCTGCATCATTTCCATGAACTGGTCAATGCGAGCTTGCATAGCGGCCATATCTGCCTGAACTTTGTCCATCACTCTGTTTTGATTGAGCCGAATAGAATAACGATGAGTTGGTTGATCAATCCTGACTGAAAGAAAGAGAGAGCATAAGAAAACCAGAGAAACCAAGATAACCTGCAATGCAAAAATGATTATGCAAATGCAAATGCAAACATGTTTGTATATTTGCAGGGTGATCCACCCCTTGATTCCAGTTTAAAGGTGAAATAGGATGAAACTGCTGCTCATATAAATCAGAGTGAATCACTGTCAGAAATTACAACCCAAGGTACCAAAAATAGCCTGAAACAAAAATAAGCAGAGGTCCCAGCCAACAATTCTGGTGGTGACCCAAAATACAAAGAAAGAACAAAATACAAACTACTGAGTAAAGTTCCCTTCAAGGATCTTGCACCGTATGAGGGCCACTGCCTGAGCTAGAGGACTCCCACTTAGACCTCTTCACTCCTGCTTGTATTTTCAGCTCTTCCATGGTTGCTATGGCTTCTTTGAGCCGTTCCTCAACTGCGTGTCTTCGGAACGTCCCTGACAAGATCTCCTCGTCCTTCTTCCTGAGCTTCAACTTCAGACTCTCAATCTGCTCCAAATGCTTATCTTCTTTCTGCTTGTTGGCCGTGATTGCAGTATTTCGGTAAGCATTGAACCTGTGAATCTTCGCCCAAGCCCTGGCTAAGTCATCCTTCTTGGATTTGAGAGTCTTGCAAATGCCTTTTAGAGCTTGTCCTACCCTTTTCCTAGCTGCTGTCTCTTCAACCAGCTCCTTTTCTTTCTCAGCGAGACGTTCTGTCTTCAGCTTGGCAATATGAACAGCCTCACCTCGCTCATGTTTCAACTGGTAGATTTCCTTTTGCAACTCACGGTTCTCCTCTCGAATCTTCTCCTTTTCAGCCCATAATTGATTGTACTTCTCCATCTCAATCATGGTTGGGGGTTCGATCAGCAAAGGGTAAGAAGGAGGTTCCCTGCAGAATGGAAAAAGTACACTTTCTACTCTGCTCTGAACCCAGTCTTCATACGCACGAAAAGCTTTGTTGTTACACTTTCCAAAAGAAGTCTTTCCTTTCTTATGGCGATCTCTCCAAGCGTTTGCAGCCTCTTTCAACACCTCCAGATTGGCTTCCTCACCCAAAAATAGAGACTCTTGCACATCTTGGCCTTTTGGCGGCTCTTTTAAAGCATACCCAAATTGCCTAATAGCAAGAATGGGGTTGTAGTTAATTCCCCCCTTCCTTCCTATTAAAGGTACGTTTGGGTAACCTCCACAACTAACCAGGATCTCTCGGCCCAACAAATCACGATTGATCCAAACTAAGTTGTCGGCCCTTAACCCCATTAATCTCTTTGCCCAATCTAAAGTTCCTTTAGTGTCTTCGAATGCCCCAGATTTGGGAAGACGATCAGCAAACCACTTATAGAAAATTGAAGCACAACAATAAAGAGGTCCGCCTCTCCTTTTCTCATTCTTATAGTGCATCGAATAATACAGATCCCCAAGCAAGGTAGGTACCGGATTCTTCGTGGTGAATATCCGGACAGCATGTGCATCTACAAAATCTTTCACATTAGGGAATAACGCCGTTCCATAAACACACATAGCCAGAATTGCATTGAACACTGACCAACACTTAGCCTTAGCACAAGTAGCAGCCTGTTCGATCAAAAACTTCGTGTGAAAACCTTGATAACCCCCTTTACTAGCAATATTTTTCTTCAACAGTGACTGATCCAAACGTAAAGTAGCAGCAACCCTTTCCAAATCAGGAAACTCCTTAGAAGGATAGAAGGGAGCTCCCTCTTTGACCGAAACATCCAAAATAAGAGCAAATTCTTCCAATGTTGGAGCCAAAAGATAGTCAGCAAATAGAAAACACCGGAGTTGAGGGTCATAGAACTGTGCCAGAGTGTGCAGGGCCCTGAACTCATAATTGGTAACATTCCGGGCGAAACTCAGAATCCTCCCATATTCTCCTCTGAAATCTGCCAATGCCTCAGGTTTTGCCATAGCCGAGATCTTGTGCACAGCATCTAGGTGAAGCTCTGGGAACTTGTACGGGATGATCTTCTTTCTTTCTTCAGTGCTAATACTCATCATGGACAGTCTTCAGACAACCGGAATCAAAGTTAGGATGCAACCCTACAAATGAACAAACATGTCAGAATGCAAAAAGATGATGCAAAATGCAGGCATGGGATCAAGGTATCCAAAATGCTCAAACTGCTGCTGTTCTGCTGACTGAATAAGACCCAGAATACCAGAAACCCAAAAATCCAGAATAACAACCCAATCAAACTGCCAGAATGCCAGGATGATAATAATACACTGATGAGAAACCCAGAAACCAGGTAGGTTGAAGGTCTCGGTTACCTGCAAACCTGCAAACACCCATCCCCTCTCACATGTGGGTACTAGGATGTTCAGTATCCCGGGCTCTCAGGTCTAGAAATGATGATACGTTCACCATTTCTGGTTTGGCATCATCATCAATCGAGGAGGCCTCAACTGATTCTCCAAAAACGAAAGATCCTCAGCTTCAGAGGTTTGAGAAGCAATGGCACATTCAGCCCGAAGGATACAATGCTATCGCCAATCAAAGAGGTCGTCCGCTGATTCACCTCAAAAGGGAAATCCTATAGCAAGTTCCCAGCATTGGGTCCTCGGATCGAGAATATGCAATGGGTTTGCCACAGAAAGGGGGCTGCCACTGTCACATCTCGGGAGGAGTGCCGCAACTGAGTCCTCGGGAATGGTCGCCAGAGTCGACAGTTTTCCAGATCATATTCCATCATCTGCCCCAAATGGACAGGACAGAATATTACCAAGAAAACCTCGTCTGGATGTGGAGTTTTCATGTATACTTCGTCTGGCCAAATGCCAAACAAGTCACACTACTTTCCACGCTAATCATAGGTGTATGCTCAAGCCTTGGTATTGGGCTTTTCTCTCATGAATCCAACCCACCCTGCAAACAGAAAATCCAGCAGCAGAACAGCACAGCAATATCCAGTATGACAGTAATAAATGAAATGCAATGCAATGCAATAAAGAGCTGTAAGTACAGTAAAGTAAATAAGACAGTAAATACAGTAATATACAATAAAGCAAAGCACCATAAAAACAAACACCCAGAGGAAATAAACAGACAAGCGCTAGGATCGACTCGCTAAAGGGGAAAGACCAGCGGTAGGTCAACCAGAGTCCCTAGCAGAGTCGCCAGCTGTCGCTCCCGAAAGATTCGCATCCGACGGTACAAACGCGAGAGTGGCGCAAAAGAACACAGAGTCGCCAGCAAAGTGTATTTATCCCAAGAAAGGGAAAGGAAACACTGCATAAACCTGAAATAAGGGAAAGAGCATGGTCACGCGACCAAGAGAACGGGTACGGGAGTCGGTTACGCGAAGGGAAGGTGTTAGCACCCAACACGTCCATCGTACTCGATGGGATCCACGCTTGTAGTCTGCATCAAAGGGTGTCGTCATCTGGAACTCCACTGCTACTGGACCGGCGAAGAAACGAGAACGGAAAGAACGGAGAAACGAAGAAGAAAAGAAAAAGAAGTGACTCGATAGGACGGTATCGTTGTCCTAGGCCTACGTACTCCCTCAGTGCAATGGGAAAGTCAGAGTCAACGTAGTTCGGACGGGAACTGTGGGGGAAGGTTGCTCGCCAATACAATCGCTGTCTTGTGCCTACGTATCCTCAATCGGACGAGAAAGAGGAATCAGAGCTGACGTAGTTCGTGGGTACGACCACGGGTAGGTAAGTGTTTTTTACGTGAGCGACGAGCTCTTTCCTGAAAAAAAAAATAAGTTTGAAACCCAACAATCCCGGAGGATAAAAAGATTTGAATTGGTTTGGTGTTTTTTAGACAGAAGTGTTTTGAGTTAGTTCGTAACTTACATTACACCAAAGTCTGCCATGCGGGAACGAGTGAGTCGCATGATCGCCCCCGAATGAGACGTATGCTAAACACCCTAGAAGAAGAGAGGAGACCCCTCGTTCTTCATTTCCTACACTTAAGGCTCGAGCGCAATATACATTATATTTTATTAAGTGTGTTCAAGAAGTTTGAGATGAGAAGAGAAGCGACACAAAAGGAAACTCTACAGGGAAACTAAGAGTCCTAATGTTATCATACATGGATGTCCTATGGTTAGTGAGGTTTAGGAGAGACGACTGCCTAACCTAATGCTAATCCTACTCCAAGCTTAATCGAAAATTAAGTTGGACTAGGTAGCTCTAAAGGGAAAGAATCCAAGACTTAAACAAGTCTTGAGACTCGAGGGATGAAAAGAGTGAAAGAGAAGGAGGAGAAAGAGAAGTGAAACACAAGTGGCCTAAGCTCACTTCAAACACAAGCATGGAAGTTAAAAGATAAAGGAAGAAAGTAAAATGTGGAAGCATGTCCACACTCAAACAACTTACCATTTGCCCTTGAAAATGTTAGGAGTATTCACATATGACAAAATGAAACTCAAACAAGCATAAGGCAATGAAGAAACAAGTTCAAAAGTAAATCAAACATCAAGTTCAGAACCTAATGGTCCTACTGACCTCTAATATTAGTCATGCACAATTAGTAAAAAAGAAAAGGGAGAAGTCAATCAAGTACCATTCAAGTCATTAAAGAAGGAGTGAGATGAAAAGAAGTGATCATGTAAAGCAACCAAGTCAAAATTTCACAAAGTAAACCAAGTCCAAAAGTGACACAATCCTAAATATGTGCCTAAACATGATCTTCAAACAACATTCAAGTCACACAAACACTTTCACAATCAATTAGGAAGCAAAGAAGAAGTGAAGTGAAGTGAAGTGAAACATGATTCATACTTGTGAAACAAATGACTTAAAGTGAAAGGCAAACATCAAACATGCAAAGATGAGATTCAAATATCACAACCAGAAGTCAATTAACATGCTATCAATCCTTCAACAAGACCTAAAATTGTGGCACAAGTGCCTTCATGATCAAGCAAACCAAACATGAAGCATATACACAAATTGGACAAGTTAAAGCTCATGCTTCAAAGAAATAACAAACATGCCTCAAAAATTATGTAATTCAGTATTCAAGCATCTCAAACATGTATAATTGACATATCAAATCCACAAGCAATGAATCAGAACCAAAGTCAATCAACATTAGGTCAAAGCATCAATAGGATTTCATACATTCATGCTCAAAGCAACACATCAAAAGTCATCCAAAAAGGACCTAAATATCATACCAAAAATCTCAAACATACTTCAACATGTTATGAACACAACCCAAAAAGAATCAGGATCAAATCACTTTCCAAATGAGAGAAATAAAAAATGCAACATGAAGTATGCAATATGAAGTGCAAATGAGAAAAAAAACTTTGGAAAATTAATATTTAATGCAATTTTAATGCAAAAATAATAAAATAAAATGTGAAAAATTAATTTTAATAATGAGGAGGAATGATGAATTTTTTTGGAATTTTTTAGCACATGCAAGTATTTTTAACAATTAATTATGAAATGGTATGAAAATAGAAAATAAAAAGGAAATGAAATGAAGCCAGGGGTGCAAAAAGGAACCCAAACGCGTTCAAATGATCATGGGCTCAGAAACGAGGGGTGCAAACAGCAAAAAGGCCCAAGCGCTTTCAAACATTCAGAAACAACGAACGGCATAGATTGAGTCAAACAAAAAAAAAGTCTCCAGATCCACAGGCTCATGTTCTTAGTCAAATAAAGCAAAGTCAACAATCCAATGGTCCACATTCAAATTCGCTAATTAAATGAAATCAAACGGTCATGACTTAATCAAATCCATTAAACCCTAATCAACTTAATTAACATCACATAATCAAGATCCAACGCACGAGAATCAATCTGGAAAACTCAATCACGATCCAACGCATGAGATTTAATCTGGAAAATCATAAACCCTAATTAAACCCTAACCGACCGGAGAAGCGCCGGTCGTCTTCTCCGGCCACTCTCCGGCCATCAAACTTCAAACGGTAACCAAAATCAACAAACCATACATCAAAATGATCAGCAACTCACGTAGATCACAAATATATCACTCAAAATCATTTAGCATGCATATATTTCAAGAATCGAACGAAACAAGTTTGGATCTGAAAATTTCAGATCTAAATTCCAGCCATGATTCACGTTAAAAATCAATTCCAAACACATATATGAATTCAGCACATCAAGATGAACATTAAACACACAACAAAAATCAATTCCAGATCCACGAATTTGGAGCTCACCTGAGATTTGCAGAACTGGAAAATCACCAAGAAACTCCAAGATAAGCTGCAGATCAACTCCTTAAACCGTCTAATTGCAAAATAAATGCACTTAGACCTTCAAATTGGCCTGAATCCTTGAATCCGAAAGTTGAAGATCTGAACTCAACTGATAAATTCTTTGCTTAAACTTCAAAACAATGGTGGATTTCTCTTCCTTATGCCTCACTGATCACAAACCAACCAAAAAAAAATGGAAGATACTTGAAGAATTGGGAGAATCGAAGGAGAGAAACTTGAGAGCAAAACTTTGAAAAGTGATGAAAATGAATGGTAGCTGCTGAGAAATTCGTGTGAGTTAGCTTATATAGTGTACCAATGCTACTGTTTAGGGTTTTAAACTTCAAGGACTTGAGAGCAATGAGTTTTGGGCTGTTTTGCAAATTTGCAAGTTTGTGCACATGAGGTATTTGGCTCGTGCATTCTTCATGAAAAGTGCACGACTGTTTTCCTTTTGATACAAGGACCACCTTTGGATTGATCTTGGGGCTGGAGAGTAACTGAATTATGAATTCCAAATGAACTTGCAAAATTGCATAATGATGAATTATGACTATGTAATCCACGGATTCATTCAATTCTTAGCTCAAAATGATGCTAAGTGAGGTGCAATGGAGTGTGGTGAGGTGAACTGAACAATTAGAAGCCATATTGGTGAGTTAAAATGCATCTTGCAAGTTATGTCAAAATGGTATGCATGGTGGAACACCAAATGCCCTCTAACTTCAAATGCCCATAACTCTTGATCCAAAAATGATATGATCATGATCCACCACTCTTTGGAAAGAGGAGAAAGAGATCTACAACTTTGGTGTTGGGAAAAAATTCGTTTGAAGCATTTTTGATCATGAAAAGCTTGGTTAAAGTTGGTTGAAAATATGCCAAAAATAGTAACTTGAAATTACAAGTCACTTTCCCAATTTAGCAACTTTTTACCAAAGCTTGATTCTTGCAAATTGTGATCATGAAAGCCTTCCATAGACCAAATAAAGGTCTCTTGACTTGATTACCATGATGAGGACCTCTCAAAACCTTAGTTTGACTTTTCAGTTGACCAGTTTGACTGATTACTTCATCTGTAAGCTACTGAATCATCTGAGGTCTTCCATGGTGAATTTTTGGCTCAAAATCCATCCTTAGACTTGTTTTGACATATGGAGAACCTTGGTGAAAGGTTTGAATCAACTCCTTGAGCTTAGGACCCTTAACCATGAAACCCTAGTTTTGGTCATCAGTGTAAGGACACCAACCCTTGATATAACCACTTGGAGAATCCCTCATTGAAATACCCTTGGGCCACCATATAAGGATGTGAGGAGCTTATGGAGCTCATAAGAAGCTTTTGCCCTTGAGTTGAACCAAATACCTTGATCCCATGCTAAGAACCAAATGCTATGCACAATGCAAATGCAAGAAATGAAAAGAAACATAAGCCAGTTATCTAGAAACAACAAGGCAAATTTTGAGGTGTTACAGCTGCCCCTATTCAATCAACTTGATCCTGAAGGTATGATAGTGACGGCTATCATGCGTTCCAAGGGTTCACGGAGATTGAATACCAAAAGAAACCTAAAATTTGCAATCCTCAAGGGAGGGACGACTCCACCGGGGAACAAACAAAACAAAAAAAGTTGCACTGTCACGACACGTACGAGTGTTGGAAACCAAAACTGTAATGAAAAGTCCTGAAATAAACACAAACGAGTGTTAGCTATGCTGGGGATGAACACGGACGGGTGTCAAGGAATCCAGGATATCAAATACGGACGGGTATTGAGAAGATACACGGACAGGTGTAAAGAGGTTCAATACGGACGGGTACTGAAAAATGGGTACACGGACGTGTGCCAAATGTCAATGCGAACGGGCATTGAAACAAAAGTTCAAACACGGACGGGCGTCGAAAGAACACGTACGGGTGCCAAAGGGATTCAATACAGACGAGTATTGAAAAAGGTACACGGACGGGTATAAAAGATTTCAATAAGGACGGGTATTGAAAAAGATACACGGACGGGTGTAAAAGATTTCAATACGGACGGGTATTGAAAAAGATACACGGATGGGTGTGAAGAAGGTTCAAGATGACCTCTCTGGGGATTGAAAAAGATACACGGACGGGCGTAAAAGGATCCAATACGGACGGGTATCGAAAAGGTACACGGACGGGTGTACAAGGATTTAATACGGACGGGTATCGAAAAGGATACACGGACGGGTGTAAAGGGTTTCAATACGGACGGGTATTGAAAAGGGTGTAAAGCAACTTTATCGGGAATTAAACTCGCTGGGGGAATGGGAGGCAACACGGACGAGTGTCATCAGAAGGTCAATACGGACGGGTATTGAAATCAAATGTTCAAACACGGACGGGTGCTGAAAGAAACACGGACGAGTGTTTGTCGTTAAAAATTTCGAGGGGGGAAAAAACCGAAGGACCACCTGGACGGAGGGGTACAAATAAAATCAAGGATAAACAATCCTGGCAATACACTCTGCCGGGGAACTGTCAAATATTGCCTAACCCAACACCTGTGGAGTAAAGATATCTTCCTGAAATTCGGCTTTCCTGACGAAGGAAAACTCAAACCTGGCTTACGCTTCAGATGCATATGTTTGAATTTTGCTGTAATGCTCCACATGAAGTAGGAATGCTACGCATTTGGGAGGATGCCATGCAAAACAAATGCTTATGCAATGCAAGAGAAAAGTCTCAGCAAAATAAATGCTGAAGACCAGAAGCAACTCCGCTGGAGATGGCAAACTAAATTGCCACCAAACCAAAGAAATCCTGTTGAGAAAAACTTCTCCCTGCTAGGGAAGGTCATAATCACCAATTCTGCCGGAGATGGACGAATCTCCGAGAGAATACCTACTCTGTTGAGGAATATCAAGATCAACAACTCTGCTGGAGATGGACGAAGCTCCGAGAGGATACCCACTTAGCTAGGGAGGGATATGAATACTGAAGATAGAAATTCCACCGTTGGGGACGACCAACTAATTCAGAACTTGGCTTCGATGCCTGCCAAAAACGATTGGCCTTAAGACCTGCTGGGGATACCACTCACCACCAGACTCTGATTGGGGAAATGAGCTTAATCTGCTGCTAGGGAAGTAACTTTACCCTCACCCTGCCGGGTACTAGATCAAACCATTGTCGACGAAACTATACTTTCTGACTAACCGAGGAAAGTAGACATCAGGACCCTGTGGGGATAATAACATCTTCGTCCACAAACTTCCTGTTGGAGGTACGGCAACATTCACCTCAAAGCAATCAACTTCTGAGTACTTGCTGGGGAATAACAATCCAAACACGACTCCGGCTGGGTATACAATCCTCTGTACTTTGCTGAGGAAGACGATCCTCAACGACTCCGCTTGGGAGAGAAAGTAATTGTCAACATTCACCTGCTAGGGGATAGCACAAGCTTCCTGACTAGCTGGGGAACAAATAACTGCCCCCTGCTCCGTGGGGAGACATCACTTACGGGAGAAAGGTGCGCCAAGTCACAACTCTGGCCTGGGAAAAAAAACCTCTTATATCCTGCTAAGGAGGACGATCCTCAACGATTCCGCTTAGGGAATTACTCCTTTATACTCTGATGGGGAAGAGTAATAACCTGCTGAGGACGATCAGACTTCAAAGTTGAGGAGAGCTCTACTCTACTGGGGAAAGTACACCTGTCATCCTGCAAAACCAACAAAAGTCTACGTGCAAGAATGAATACATTGATTATCCACATGGTGACTGTCGCCTAAGCAATTGCCACTGTTTTTCCATCTTGTGTCATAAAGCTCAACGTTTTAGCATGTAATGTTTTTATCAAAAATATCGGACATTTTCACAAACAAAACAGGTAAAACAGAAAACAAAAGCTCTTTAACTGAAATGCAAACTTTATTAAATGAATTGGCCTGTAAATAGGCATTTACATCTGGAAGCAATTCCTGAAAAGAGGTAATTGTGCAAAAAAGCAAAAGAAAATACAAATGTCGGCAATGTGGGGAACAGACATCCACCATGACTCGACTCAGCTATAACCCATATGACTTGTTCATCCGCATATACTTTGGCCTTCGAAGACAACTAACTGGACTGATTCCTTTCCTCAGAATTTTCCAAGTGTGAACGGTGATCACAGATCGGACGCGGATCGTAGTCTTTGCTCTAAAATCCCTAACTTTTGCCTGGATCGCCCTTTTCGGGTTTTCAATCCACCGGGATACCCATTTTTGCCAAGGTTGCCTTTTCAGGTTTTCAACCTTGCGGGTTTATTCTTTTTCTTTTTATCCCTAATTTTTGCCCGAACCTTTTCTTTTTATGGTTCGCCAGGATGCCCCATTTTTGCCTGAACCTTCTTTTTATGCTCAGCGGGTCTCTTTTATGCAAAGTATTTTTTGACTACATCCGCGTTCACAGGGGACGTAAAATCTTCGCCATCCATAGTTGAGAGTAATAAGGCTCCACCAGAGAAAACCTGTCTTACTACATATGGCCCTTCGTAATTCGGAGTCCACTTGCCCCTATGATCTGTTTGGGGAGGAGTGATCCTTTTCAGAACTAATTCACCAGCTTGAAAACACCGAGGACGCACCTTCTGATCAAAGGCTTTCTTCATCCTGCTCTGATACAACCGGCCATGCGCAATGGCTTTCAATCTCTTCTCTTCAATGAGGTTCAATTCATTCAGCCGGGAACGCACCCGTTCAGCTTCATCCAGCTTCACATCTGTCAGAATTCTCAAAGAAGGAATCTCAACTTCTAATGGCAGGACTGCTTCCATGCCATACACTAGTGAGAAAGGAGTTGCCCCAGTCGAGGTGCGTACCGAAGTACGATACCCATGCAAAGCGTAAGGCAACATCTCATGCCAGTCTTTGTATGTCACTACCATCTTCTGCACAATCTTCTTTATGTTCTTATTAGCCGCTTCAACAGCCCCATTCATCTTCGGACGATAGGGAGAAGAATTGTGATGTTCGATTTTAAAGCTCTGGCATAGCTCCTTCATCATCTTGTTATTCAGATTTGAACCATTATCAGTAATGATTCTCTCCGGGACTCCATACCGGCAGATGATGTCCTTCTTAATAAACCGGGCTACCACTTGTTTGGTGACGTTGGCATACGATGCTGCTTCCACCCACTTCGTGAAATAATCGATAGCCACCAGGATAAAACGATGTCCATTTGAAGCAGTCGGCTCGATCTTCCCAATCATGTCAATACCCCACATAGCAAAAGGCCAAGGTGACGATAAAACATTCAGAGGAGTAGGCGGTACGTGCACCTTATCAGCATAAATCTGGCATTTATGACATTTCCGGGCATATTTAAAACAGTCAGACTCCATAGTCATCCAATAATACCCCGCTCTCAACAATTTTCTGGCCATAGCATGCCCATTAGCATGAGTACCGAAGGAACCTTCGTGAACCTCTTCCATTAACAAGCCTGCCTCGTGTTCATCAACACAACGTAGCAAGACCATGTCAAAGTTTCTCTTGTACAACACATCATCCTTGTTCAAAAAGAAGTTTCCTGATAACCTCCTCAATGTCTTTTTATCTTTGGAAGATGCCCCAGCTGGGTATTCCTGACTCTTCAAGAAGACTTTAATGTCATGATACCAGGGCTGGCCATCTGATACCCCTTCAACTGCAAATACAAAAGCAGGTCTATCCAAGCGTATGATTCTGATTGAGGGAGCTTCATTCCAAAGATTCACTTTATACATTGATGACAACGTTGCCAACGCATCTGCCATCTGATTCTCTATCCGGGGAATGTGATGGAAGTCTACTCTGTCAAAGAAAGGTAACAATCTTCTGGCATAATTGTTATATGGAACGAGATTTACTTGACGAGTCTCCCATTCTCCTGTAATCTGATTCACCACCAACGCAGAATCACCATAAACATCGAGGTTCTTGATTCTCAAATCAATTGCTTCTTCTAACCCCATGATGCATGCTTCATACTCCGCCTCATTGTTGGTGCATATGAACGCTAATCGGGCAGTAAAGGGTATATGAGAACCCTGTGGAGTCGTAATAATTGCCCCGATTCCGTTGCCATATGAATTAACAGCCCCATCAAAAACCATCTTCCATTGAGATCCAATCTCCGATCCTTCATCAGGCAAAGGCTCTTCACAATCCTTCATCTTCAGATACATGATGTGCTCATCCGGAAACTCAAACTTCATTGGTTGGTAATCTACAATTGGCTGTTCGGCAAGATACTCTGACAACACACTTCCCTTAATGGCCTTTTGGGAAACATACTGAATATCATATTCTGTCAGAACCATCTGCCAACGGGCTATTCTACCAGAAAGTGCTTGCTTCTCAAACACATACTTGATTGGATCCATCTTCGAAATCAAAAGGGTTGTATGGTTTAACATATACTGCCTCAAACGCTTAGCGGTCCAAGCGAGTGCACAACATGTTTTCTCCAGCATCGAGTATCTTGACTCGCAATCAGTAAACTTCTTACTCAGGTAATAGATGGCGTGCTCTTTTTTACCTGACTCGTCTTGTTGACCGAGCACACAACCCATTGAATTCTCAAGAACCGTGAGATACATAATCAACGGTCTCCCTGGCGTTGGCGGCATAAGGACTGGAGGTTCCTGCAAGTATTCTTTAATCTTTTCAAATGCCTTTTGACAATTTTCATTCCACCTGACCGCTTGATCTTTTCTTAGCAACTTGAAGATTGGTTCACACGTGGCTGTGAGATGCGAGATGAACCTAGCAATGTAATTCAATCTCCCCAAGAAACCACGAACCTCTTTTTCTGTTTTCGGCACAGGCATTTCTTGTATGGCTTTTACCTTTGCAGGATCAACCTCAATACCTTTTTCACTAACAATAAACCCCATCAATTTTCCTGATCTCACCCCGAAGGTGCATTTGTTTGGATTCAACCTCAGTCTGAATTTCCTTAACCTTTCAAATAACTTCTGAAGATTCACCAGATGTTCTTCTTCCGTCTGTGACTTCGCAATCATGTCATCAACATAGACTTCAATCTCTTTGTGAATCATATCATGAAAGAGAGTCACCATCGCCCGCTGGTAAGTTGCCCCTGCATTTTTCAATCCAAAGGGCATCACTTTGTAGCAGAAAGTTGCCCACGGTGTTATGAACGTTGTTTTCTCCATGTCCTCTGGGGCCATCCTGATTTGGTTATACCCAGAGAAGCCATCCATGAAGGAAAACACAGAATACTGAGCAGTATTGTCAACTAACACGTCAATGTGAGGGAGCGGGAAATCATCCTTTGGGCTTGCTCTATTCAAATCCCTGTAATCAACACACATCCTGACCTTCCCATCCTTCTTAGGTACAGGCACGATGTTAGCAACCCATGGAGGATAATTTGTTACGGCAAGAAATCCGGCATCTAGCTGTTTCTGAACCTCTTCCTTGATTTTGACAGACATCTCCGGTTTAGTTCTTCTCAACTTTTGCTTGACCGGAGCACAACCTTCTTTGAGTGGTAACCGGTGTACAACAATATCAGTATCGAGCCCAGGCATGTCTTGGTAAGACCAGGCGAAGATATCCACATACTCACGGAGCATCTCAATCAATCTTCCCTTGACACTGTCTTCCAACGCAGCCCCTACTCTTACTTCCTTTCTAGCGTCCTCGGTTCCCAGATTCACAATCTCAATTTCCTCCTGATGAGGTTGGATGACTCTCTCCTCTTGCTTCAACAATCTGGCCAACTCTTCGGGCAGTTCACAATCTTCGTCAGCCTCTTCTTCAGCCTGATAGATTGGATTGTCAAAGTCATACCGAGCTATAGCTGAGTTATGATCGGTGTCATCTGAACAAAAGGACCTGCAATGATTGATGAGGTATGTTTTATTATGATGCAACAAAATAAACACATTGCCATGTTGATGTGGGTTTTTAAATGCATAAAAATAAAAACAGAAAGACAGAGATCAAAATGTTTGAGTGTGAAAAGTCCTTTATTGATGATAAAGCAAAACATGCGACAGTTAAAAGCCCTACAAACAGAATCACTACGTCTTGGGCAGAACGTAGGATTAACAAAATAGGAAAACAAAGCAATTACTCGAAGCCTGTCACTTGAATGACTTTCTCGGAAGACCAGTTGTGCAGACTTTCCCCTGGGACACAAGGACGGATCCAGCTATCCATGTCGCAATCACTGTCTCCTTCTTCATCAATAGCATTAACTCTGTCGAAGAAAACTCCAGCGCTAGTGAACCGGACAGGGCCATAGAATCTTGGGGGATCCTCATCTCTTTTGGATGGCTTATATCCCAATCCATAAGTATCCTTCTTTTTCTGGACTTCAACCACCTGGCCCCACCTCTGTGAGCTACCCGCTTCAACCACAGCTTTGGCGTCTTTTAACGAAGACATGGAACCCTCAGGTTGATTTGCCACTACGGGCTGCACTACAGCTTCAGACTGAACAACCTCTTCAGAAACTTTCACCTTCTCAAATCCCTGGCACAACGTCTCGTGGATTTCCCCATCCACTTCCACGTATTTGAAGGTTGACAGCTGACTGATCATTATGTCTTCTTCTCCGCATACTGTCACTACGTGACCATCAACCATATACTTCAGCTTTTGATGTAAAGTGGAAGTTACAGCACCTGCCCCATGGATCCAAGGATGACCCAATAAACAGGTGTACGCTGGCTGAATATCCATAATGTAAAACGTTGCATTAAAGATTTCCGGTCCAACCTTGATCGGAAGCTCAATCTCGCCAAAAACATACCTCTTCGAGCCATCAAAAGCTCGCACCACCAAGTCACTTGGTGTACAAATCAAACCGCGAGTATCTAACTTCATTAACGCTTTCTTGGGCAATACATTCAACGATGAACCAGTATCAACCAAGACATGTGACATCAATGAGCCACGTCATTCGATCGAAATATGCAGGGCATTGTTATGATTCCTGCCAGCAGAAGTCAGGTCAAGATCTGTAAAACCCAGGCCGTTACCCGCATTCACGTGCGCTACAACCCCTTCCAGCTGATTAACAGAAATCTCTTGAGGAACGTAGGCTGCATTCAAAACCTTCAAAAGAGCATTCCTGTGAGCCTCAGAACACAAGAGCAGAGACAGAATATAGATCTTGGACGGGGTCCGATGTAACTGGTCCACGATCTTATAATCACTTTTTCGGATGAGCCTCATGAATTCTTCTACATTTTCTGAAAAAACATCATCAACCGGCTTCACTGTAGATTCCACAATCACTGGAGTCTGAACAGAACCATCCATCGCCTGTTTTCCTCTATCCTGCCTAGAGGTACTGGGTTGATCATTAACCGGAGGGAGCACTCTACCACTTCTGGTTATGGCATCAGTCTTAACTTTAACCCCTGAACTAGAACCCACTGGTGAAGTGTTCATTAGCTCTTGCTTTTGCCCATTGACAAACACCTCTGCACCATAATTCCACGGAACAGCCTTAGAACTCTCGTACGGAATGGGTCCAGCCCTCGTGATAATGACTGGAGGTGGCCTTGCTGGACCAGAAATAGTAATTGTTTTGAACGGGATAGTGATAGTGGCAACCTTCTCACTAACAACCTCCTCTAGCTGATTACCTCTGTCAAACTGTAAACAGCCCTCATCAATCAGATTCTGAATACCCCTCTTCAACGAATCACAACCATTAGCCTTTATCAAACAATCTGAGCAGTTCTCACCACAGCCCGGATAGACATCACCTTTCAATAACCTATTCTTAACCACCACCAATGGAGTCTTCAGTTCCTCCACATCCATGATCAAATTCAAAGTTTCACAGTCCTCAATTATAGCATTCACCCTTGGCCCATTGTGATTAGGCATCGGGTTCTGAATAACATTGGGTCCGTCATTCGAGAAATTGATGGCTTTAGAGTCCACAAGGTCCTGCACCTTGTGCTGAAATGCCCTGCACTTCTCCACCGTGTGCCCAGGGGCACCAGAATGAAAATCGCAGTGTGCGTTAGCATCGTAGCCTCGTGGGAGTTCCCCTGTTGGTGGCGCCAAGGTACGAAGCTCAACTAGACGCAACTGCAGCAAGTGTTGCAACAACTGTGCATATGACATTGGGGGTTGATCAAAATGCCTCTCTGTATTCCTCTGTCTGTTCTGATACTGACCCTGCTGTCTATTCTGATTTGCATTACCCCTTTGCTGCTGTGGTGGAGGTAATGTTGCTGGAATGGTTACTGATGCTACCTGTTGATTGTTAAACTGGCGCTGTTTCCCTTTTCCCCTGTGGGATGATACAGCGTTGGTCTCTCCTTTCTTCTTATAATTATCAAACGGCTTTTTTCCCTGTCCGGAAGCCGATCCATCACCGCTAGAAACCTTCCCAGCCTTAATTCCGACCTCTATCTTCTACCCAATAGCAATCACATCTGCAAACTTGCCTAGAGAACAAGGCAAAAGCTTCTCATAGTAGTGCTTAGGCAGTGTGTCCATGAACATATCTAGCATCTCTTTCTCTAGCATTGGTGGCTGCACCCTAGCTGCCAATTCACGCCACCTTTGCGCGTATTCTTTGAAACTCTCATCATTCTTCTGGGACATGCTCAACAGCTGAGTTCTGTTGGGAGCCATGTCCGTGTTGTACTAATAATGCTTGATGAAAGCTGCAGCTAGCTCTCTCCAGGTACGAACATCTCTGCTTTCTAGCCCCATGTACCATTCCAAAGACGCGCCAGATAGGCTGTCTTGGAAGAAGTGCATCATTAACTTTTCATCCTTAGCGTGAGCAGCCATCTTCTGGGTATAGGCCTTCACATGAGTCCTTGGGCAGGTAGAGCCATTGTACTTTTCTAGCGTAGGAATCTGAATCTTGTGGGGAATAACAACATCAGGGACCAACCCTAGGTCGTCCAAATCAATCCCCAAATCATCCTGTTTCACTACTCCTTTCAACTGAGCTTCGATTAAACGGATTCTTTCATCACTGACCACAGGAAGGGCAGCATCTAAACTCCTGACCGAGAACACATCATCCTGTTGATCATCAAAATGATGGCCATGGATAGCCCAAACAGTACTTCCCTCTCCAACCACTGTAGGAATTCTGCCCTGTCCACCAGCACCAACTCCGCCCGGAGGGATATTACGGTTAATAAGACCACCGTGTAGGATACCGTTTTCGTCGACCTGCGCCACTAACGGCTGAACCAGAGTTCTAAACTCGTTCTGACTTTGCACCACACCCTGCATCATTTCCATGAACTGGTCGATGCGAGCTTGCATAGCGGCCATATCTGCCTGAACTTTGTCCATCACTCTGTTTTGATTGAGCCGAGTAGAATAACGATGAGTTGGTTGATCAATCCTGACTGAAAGAAAGAGAGAGCATAAGAAAACCAGAGAAACCAAGATAACCTGCAATGCAAAAATGATTATGCAAATGCAAATGCAAACATGTTTGTATATTTGCAGGGTGATCCACCCCTTGATTCCAGTTTAAAGGTGAAATAGGATGAAACTGCAGCTCATATAAATCAGAGTGAATCACTGTCAGAAATTACAACCCAAGGTACCAAAAATAGCCTGAAACAAAAATAAGCAGAGGTCCCAGCCAACAATTCTGGTGGTGACCCAAAATACAAAGAAAGAACAAAATACAAACTACTGAGTAAAGTTCCCTTCAAGGATCTTGCACCGTATGAGGGCCACTGCCTGAGCTAGAGGACTCCCACTTAGACCTCTTCACTCCTGCTTGTATTTTCAGCTCTTCCATGGTTGCTATGGCTTCTTTGAGCCGTTCCTCAACTGCGTGTCTTCGGAACGTCCCTGACAAGATCTCCTCGTCCTTCTTCCTGAGCTTCAACTTCAGACTCTCAATCTGCTCCAAATGCTTATCTTCTTTCTGCTTGTTGGCCGTGATTGCAGTATTTCGGTAAACATTGAACCTGTGAATCTTCGCCCAAGCCCTGGCTAAGTCATCCTTCTTGGATTTGAAAGTCTTGCAAACGCCTTTTAGAGCTTGTCCTACCCTTTTCCTAGCTGTTATCTCTTCAACCAGCTCCTTTTCTTTCTCAGCGAGACGTTCTGTCTTCAGCTTGGCAATATGAACAGCCTCACCTCGCTCATGTTTCAACTGGTAGATTTCCTTTTGCAACTCACGGTTCTCCTCTCGAATCTTCTCCTTTTCAGCCCATAATTGATTGTACTTCTCCATCTCAATCATGGTTGGGGGTTCGATCAGCAAAGGGTAAGAAGGAGGTTCCCTGCAGAATGGCAAAAGTACACTTTCTACTCTGCTCTGAACCCAGTCTTCATACGCACGAAAAGCTTTGTTGTTACACTTTCCAAAAGAAGTCTTTCCTTTCTTATGGCGATCTCTCCAAGCGTTTGCAGCCTCTTTCAACACCTCCAGATTGGCTTCCTCACCCAAAAATAGAGACTCTTGCACATCTTGGCCTTTTGGCGGCTCTTTTAAAGCATACCCAAATTGCCTAATAGCAAGAATGGGGTTGTAGTTAATTCCCCCCTTCCTTCCTATTAAAGGTACGTTTGGGTAACCTCCACAACTAACCAGAATCTCTCGGCCCAACAAATCACGATTGATCCAAACTAAGTTGTCGGCCCTTAACCCCATTAATCTCTTTGCCCAATCTAAAGTTCCTTTAGTGTCTTCGAATGCCCCAGATTTGGGAAGACGATCAGCAAACCACTTATAGAAAATTGAAGCACAACAATAAAGAGGTCCGCCTCTCTTTTTATCATTCTTATAGTGCATCGAATAATACAGATCCCCAAGCAAGGTAGGTACCAGATTCTTCGTGGTGAATATCCGGACAGCATGTGCATCTACAAAATCTTTCACATTAGGGAATAACGCCGTTCCATAAACACACATAGCCAGAATTGCATTGAACACTGACCAACACTTAGCCTTAGCACAAGTAGCAGCCTGTTCGATCAAAAACTTCGTGTGAAAACCTTGATAACCCCCTTTACTAGCAATATTTTTCTTCAACAGTGACTGATCCAAACGTAAAGTAGCAGCAACCCTTTCCAAATCAGGAAACTCCTTAGAAGGATAGAAGGGAGCTCCCTCTTTGACCGAAACATCCAAAATAAGAGCAAATTCTTCCAATGTTGGAGCCAAAAGATAGTCAGCAAATAGAAAACACCAGAGTTGAGGGTCATAGAACTGTGCCAGAGTGTGCAGGGCCCTGAACTCATAATTGGTAACATTCCGGGCGAAACTCAGAATCCTCCCATATTCTCCTCTGAAATCTGCCAATGCCTCAGGTTTTTCCATAGCCGAGATCTTGTGCACAGCATCTAGGTGAAGCTCTGGGAACTTGTACGGGATGATGTTCTTTCTTTCTTCAGTGCTAATACTCATCATGGACAGTCTTCAGACAACCGGAATCAAAGTTAGGATGCAACCCTACAAATGAACAAACATGTTAGAATGCAAAAAGATGATGCAAAATGCAGGCATGGGATCAAGGTATCCAAAATGCTCAAACTGCTGCTGTTCTGCTGACTGAATAAGACCCAGAATACCAGAAACCCAAAAATCCGGAATAACAACCCAATCAAACTGCCAGAATGCCAGGATGATAATAATACACTGATGAGAAACCCAGAAACCAGGTAGGTTGAAGGTCTCGGTTACCTGCAAACCTGCAAACACCCATCCCCTCTCACATGTGGGTACTAGGATGTTCAGTATCCCGGGCTCTCAGGTCTAGAAATGATGATACGTTCACCATTTCTGGTTTGGCATCATCATCAATCGAGGAGGCCTCAACTGATTCTCCAAAAACGAAAGATCCTCAGCTTCAGAGGTTTGAGAAGCAATGGCACATTCAGCCCGAAGGATACAATGCTATCGCCAATCAAAGAGGTCGTCCGCTGATTCACCTCAAAAGGGAAATCCTATAGCAAGTTCCCAGCATTGGGTCCTCGGATCGAGAATATGCAATGGGTTTGCCACAGAAAGTGGGCTGCCACTGTCACATCTCGGGAGGAGTGCCGCAACTGAGTCCTCGGGAATGGTCGCCAGAGTCGACAGTTTTCCAGATCATATTCCATCATCTGCCCCAAATGGACAGGACAGAATATTACCAAGAAAACCTCGTCTGGATGTGGAGTTTTCATGTATACTTCGTCTGGCCAAATGCCAAACAAGTCACACTACTTTCCACGCTAATCATAGGTGTATGCTCAAACCTTGGTATTGGGCTTTTCTCTCATGAATCCAACCCACCCTGCAAACAGAAAATCCAGCAGCAGAACAGCACAGCAATATCCAGTATGACAGTAATAAATGAAATGCAATGCAATGCAATAAAGAGCTGTAAGTACAGTAAAGTAAATAAGACAGTAAATACAGTAATATACAATAAAGCAAAGCACCATAAAAACAAACACCCAGAGGAAATAAACAGACAAGCGCTAGGATCGACTCGCTAAAGGGGAAAGACCAGCGGTAGGTCAACCAGAGTCCCCAGCAGAGTCGCCAGCTGTCGCTCCCGAAAGATTCGCATCCGACGGTACAAACGCGAGAGTGGCGCAAAAGAACACAGAGTCGCCAGCAAAGTGTATTTATCCCAAGAAAGGGAAAGGAAACACTGCATAAACCTGAAATAAGGGAAAGAGCATGGTCACGCGACCAAGAGAACGGGTACGGGAGTCGGTTACGCGAAGGGAAGGTGTTAGCACCCAACACGTCCATCGTACTCGATGGGATCCACGCTTGTAGTCTGCATCAAAGGGTGTCGTCATCTGGAACTCCACTGCTACTGGACCGGCGAAGAAACGAGAATGGAAAGAACGGAGAAACGAAGAAGAAAAGAAAAAGAAGTGACTCGATAGGACGATATCGTTGTCCTAGGCCTACGTACTCCCTCAGTGCAATGGGAAAGTCAGAGTCAACGTAGTTCGGACGGGAACTGTGGGGGAAGGTTGCTCGCCAAGACAATCGCTGTCTTGTGCCTACGTATCCTCAATCGGACGAGAAAGAGGAATCAGAGCTGACGTAGTTCGTGGGTACGACCACGGGTAGGTAAGTGTTTTTTACGTGAGCGACGAGCTCTTTCCTGAAAAAAAAAAGAAGTTTGAAACCCAACAATCCCGGAGGATAAAAAGATTTGAATTGGTTTGGTGTTTTTTAGACAGAAGTGTTTTGAGTTAGTTCGTAACTTACATTGCACCAAAGTCTGCCATGCGGGAACGAGTGAGTCGCATGATCGCCCCCGAATGAGACGTATGCTAAACACCCTAGAAGAAGAGAGGAGACCCCTCGTACTTCATTTCCTACACTTAAGGCTCGAGCGCAATATACATTATATTTTATTAAGTGTGTTCAAGAAGTTTGAGATGAGAAGAGAAGCGACACAAAAGGAAACTCTACAGGGAAACTAAGAGTCCTAATGTTATCATACATGGATGTCCTATGGTTAGTGAGGTTTAGGAGAGACGACTGCCTAACCTAATGCTAATCCTACTCCAAGCTTAATCGAAAATTAAGTTGGACTAGGTAGCTCTAAAGGGAAAGAATCCAAGACTTAAACAAGTCTTGAGACTCGAGGGATGAAAAGAGTGAAAGAGAAGGAGGAGAAAGAGAAGTGAAACACAAGTGGCCTAAGCTCACTTCAAACACAAGCATGGAAATTAAAAGATAAAGGAAGAAAGTAAAATGTGGAAGCATGTCCACACTCAAACAACTTACCATTTGCCCTTGAAAATGTTAGGAGTATTCACATATGACAAAATGAAACTCAAACAAGCATAAGGCAATGAAGAAACAAGTTCAAAAGTAAATCAAACATCAAGTTCAGAACCTAATGGTCCTACTGACCTCTAATATTAGTCATGCACAATTAGTCAAAAAGAAAAGGGAGAAGTCAATCAAGTACCATTCAAGTCATTAAAGAAGGAGTGAGATGAAAAGAAGTGATCATGTAAAGCAACCAAGTCAAAATTTCACAAAGTAAACCAAGTCCAGAAGTGACACAATCCTAAATATGTGCCTAAACATGATCTTCAAACAACATTCAAGTCACACAAACACTTTCACAATCAATTAGGAAGCAAAGAAGAAGTGAAGTGAAGTGAAGTGAAACATGATTCATACTTGTGAAACAAATGACTTAAAGTGAAAGGCAAACATCAAACATGCAAAGATGAGATTCAAATATCACAACCAGAAGTCAATTAACATGCTATCAATCCTTCAACAAGACCTAAAATTGTGGCACAAGTGCCTTCATGATCAAGCAAACCAAACATGAAGCATATATTCACAAATTGGACAAGTTAAAGCTCATGCTTCAAAGAAATAACAAACATGCCTCAAAAATTATGTCATTCAGTATTCAAGCATCTCAAACATGTATAATTGACATATCAAATCCACAAGCAATGAATCAGAACCAAAGTCAATCAACATTAGGTCAAAGCATCAATAGGATTTCATACATTCATGCTCAAAGCAACACATCAAAAGTCATCCAAAAAGGACCTAAATATCATACCAAAAATCTCAAACATACTTCAACATGTTATGAACACAACCCAAAAAGAATCAGGATCAAATCACTTTCCAAATGAGAGAAATAAAAAATACAATATGAAGTATGCAATATGAAGCGCAAATGAGAAAAAAAACTTTGGAAAATTAATATTTAATGCAATTTTAATGCAAAAATAATAAAATAAAATGTGAAAAATTAATTTTAATAATGAGGAGGAATGATGAATTTTTTTGGAATTTTTTAGCACATGCAAGTATTTTTAACAATTAATTATGAAATGGTATGAAAATAGAAAATAAAAAGGAAATGAAATGAAGCCAGGGGTGCAAAAAGGAACCCAAACGCGTTCAAATGATCATGGGCTCAGAAACGAGGGGTGCAAACAGCAAAAAGGCCCAAGCGCTTTCAAACATTCAGAAACAACGAACGGCATAGATTGAGTCAAACAAAAAAAAAGTCTCCAGATCCACAGGCTCATGTTCTCAGTCAAATAAAGCAAAGTCAACAATCCAATGGTCCACATTCAAATTCGCTAATTAAATGAAATCAAACGGTCATGACTTAATCAAATCCATTAAACCCTAATCAACTTAATTAACATCACATAATCAAGATCCAACGCACGAGAATCAATCTGGAAAACTCAATCACGATCCAACGCATGAGATTTAATCTGGAAAATCATAAACCCTAATTAAACCCTAACCGACCGGAGAAGCGCCGGTCGTCTTCTCCGGCCACTCTCCGGCCATCAAACTTCAAACGGTAACCAAAATCAACAAACCATACATCAAAATGATCAGCAACTCACGTAGATCACAAATATATCACTCAAAATCATTTAGCATGCATATATTTCAAGAATCGAACGAAACAAGTTTGGATCTGAAAATTTCAGATCTAAATTCCAGCCATGATTCACGTTAAAAATCAATTCCAAACACATATATGAATTCAGCACATCAAGATGAACATTAAACACACAACAAAAATCAATTCTAGATCCACGAATTTGGAGCTCACCTGAGATTTGCAGAACTGGAAAATCACCAAGAAACTCCAAGATAAGCTGCAGATCAACTCCTTAAACCGTCTAATTGCAAAATAAATGCACTTAGACCTTCAAATTAGCCTGAATCCTTGAATCCGAAAGTTGAAGATCTGAACTCAACTGATAAATTCTTTGCTTAAACTTCAAAACAATGGTGGATTTCTCTTCCTTATGCCTCACTGATCACAAACCAACCAAAAAAAAAATGGAAGATACTTGAAGAATTGGGAGAATCGAAGGAGAGAAACTTGAGAGCAAAACTTTGAAAAGTGATGAAAATGAATGGTAGCTGCTGAGAAATTCGTGTGAGTTAGCTTATATAGTGTACCAATGCTACTGTTTAGGGTTTTAAACTTCAAGGACTTGAGAGCAATGAGTTTTGGGCTGTTTTGCAAATTTGCAAGTTTGTGCACATGAGGTATTTGGCTCGTGCATTCTTCATGAAAAGTGCACGACTGTTTTCCTTTTGATACAAGGACCACCTTTGGATTGATCTTGGGGCTGGAGAGTAACTGAATTATGAATTCCAAATGAACTTGCAAAATTGCATAATGATGAATTATGACTATGTAATCCACGGATTCATTCAATTCTTAGCTCAAAATGATGCTAAGTGAGGTGCAATGGAGTGTGGTGAGGTGAACTAAACAATTAGAAGCCATATTGGTGAGTTAAAATGCATCTTGCAAGTTATGTCAAAATGGTATGCATGGTGGAACACCAAATGCCCTCTAACTTCAAATGCCCATAACTCTTGATCCAAAAATGATATGATCATGATCCACCACTCTTTGGAAAGAGGAGAAAGAGATCTACAACTTTGGTGTTGGGCAAAAATTCGTTTGAAGCATTTTTGATCATGAAAAGTTTGGTTAAAGTTGGTTGAAAATATGCCAAAAATAGTAACTTGAAATTACAAGTCACTTTCCCAATTTAGCAACTTTTTACCAAAGCTTGATTCTTGCAAATTGTGATCATGAAAGCCTTCCATAGACCAAATAAAGGTCTCTTGACTTGATTACCATGATGAGGACCTCTCAAAACCTTAGTTTGACTTTTCAGTTGACCAGTTTGACTGATTACTTCATCTGTAAGCTACTGAATCATCTGAGGTCTTCCATGGTGAATTTTTGGCTCAAAATCCATCCTTAGACTTGTTTTGACATATGGAGAACCTTGGTGAAAGGTTTGAATCAACTCCTTGAGCTTAGGACCCTTAACCATGAAACCCTAGTTTTGGTCATCAGTGTAAGGACACCAACCCTTGATATAACCACTTGGAGAATCCCTCATTGAAATACCCTTGGGCCACCATATAAGGATGTGAGGAGCTTATGGAGCTCATAAGAAGCTTTTGCCCTTGAGTTGAACCAAATACCTTGATCCCATGCTAAGAACCAAATGCTATGCACAATGCAAATGCAAGAAATGAAAAGAAACATAAGCCAGTTATCTAGAAACAACAAGGCAAATTTTGAGGTGTTACAGCTGCCCCTATTCAATCAACTTGATCCTGAAGGTATGATAGTGACGGCTATCATGCGTTCCAAGGGTTCACGGAGATTGAATACCAAAAGAAACCTAAAATTTGCAATCCTCAAGGGAGGGACGACTCCACCGGGGAACAAACAAAACAAAAAAAGTTGCACTGTCACGACACGTACGAGTGTTGGAAACCAAAACTGTAATGAAAAGTCCTGAAATAAACACAAACGAGTGTTAGCTATGCTGGGGATGAACACGGACAGGTGTCAAGGAATCCAGGATATCAAATACGGACGGGTATTGAGAAGATACACGGACAGGTGTAAAGAGGTTCAATACGGACGGGTACTGAAAAAGGGGTACACGGACGGGTGCCAAATGTCAATGCGAACGGGCATTGAAACAAAAGTTCAAACACGGACGGGCGCCGAAAGAACACGTACGGGTGCCAAAGGGATTCAATACAGACGAGTATTGAAAAAGGTACACGGACGGGTATAAAAGATTTCAATAAGGACGGGTATTGAAAAAGATACACGGACGGGTGTAAAAGATTTCAATACGGACGGGTATTGAAAAAGATACACGGACGGGTGTGAAGAAGGTTCAAGATGACCTCTCTGGGGATTGAAAAAGATACACGGACGGGCGTAAAAGGATCCAATACAGACGGGTATCGAAAAGGTACACGGACGGGTGTACAAGGATTCAATACGGACGGGTATCGAAAAGGATACACAGACGGGTGTAAAGGGTTTCAATACGGACGGGTATTGAAAAGGGTGTAAAGCAACTTTATCGGGAATTAAACTCGCTGGGGGAATGGGAGGCAACACGGACGAGTGTCATCAGAAGGTCAATACGGGCGGGTATTGAAATCAAATGTTCAAACACGGACGGGTGCTGAAAGAAACACGGACGAGTGTCTGTCGTTAAAAATTTCGAGGGGGGAAAAAACCGAAGGACCACCTGGACGGAGGGGTACAAATAAAATCAAGGATAAACAATCCTGGCAATACACTCTGCCGGGGAACTGTCAAATATTGCCTAACCCAACACCTGTGGAGTAAAGATATCTTCCTGAAATTCGGCTTTCCTGACGAAGGAAAACTCAAACCTGGCTTACGCTTCAGATGCATATGTTTGAATTTTGCCGTAATGCTCCACATGAAGTGGGAATGCTACGCATTTGGGAGGATGCCATGCAAAACAAATGCTTATGCAATGCAAGAGAAAAGTCTCAGCAAAATAAATGCTGAAGACCAGAAGCAACTCCGCTGGAGATGGCAAACTAAATTGCCACCAAACCAAAGAAATCCTGTTGAGAAAAACTTCTCCCTGCTAGGGAAGGTCATAATCACCAATTCTGCCGGAGATGGACGAATCTCCGAGAGAATACCTACTCTGTTGAGGAATATCAAGATCAACAACTCTGCTGGAGATGGACGAAGCTCCGAGAGGATACCCACTTAGCTAGGGAGGGATATGAATACTGAAGATGGAAATTCCACCGTTGGGGACGACCAACTAATTCAGAACTTGGCTTCGATGCCTGCCAAAAACGATTGGCCTTAAGACCTGCTGGGGATACCACTCACCACCAGACTCTGATTGGGGAAATGAGCTTAATCTGCTGCTAGGGAAGTAACTTTACCCTCACCCTGCCGGGTACTAGATCAAACCATTGTCGACGAAACTATACTTTCTGACTAACCGAGGAAAGTAGACATCAGGACCCTGTGGGGATAATAACATCTTCGTCCACAAACTTCCTGTTGGAGGTACGGCAACATTCACCTCAAAGCAATCAACTTCTGAGTACTTGCTGGGGAATAACAATCCAAACACGACTCCGGCTGGGTATACAATCTTCTGTACTTTGCTGAGGAAGACGATCCTCAACGACTCCGCTTGGGAGAGAAAGTAATTGTCAACATTCACCTGCTAGGGGATAGCACAAGCTTCCTGACTAGCTGGGGAACAAATAACTACCCCCTGCTCCGTGGGGAGACATCACTTACGGGAGAAAGGTGCGCCAAGTCACAACTCTGGCCTGGGAAAAAAAACCTCTTATATCCTGCTAAGGAGGACGATCCTCAACGATTCCGCTTAGGGAATTACTCCTTTATACTCTGATGGGGAAGAGTAATAACCTGCTGAGGACGATCAGACTTCAAAGTTGAGGAGAGCTCTGCTCTACTGGGGAAAGTACACCTGTCATCCTGCAAAACCAACAAAAGTCTACGTGCAAGAATGAATACATTGATTATCCACATGGTGACTGTCGCCTAAGCAATTGCCACTGTTTTTCCATCTTGTGTCATAAAGCTCAACGTTTTAGCATGTAATGTTTTTATCAAAAATATCGGACATTTTCACAAACAAAACAGGTAAAACAGAAAACAAAAGCTCTTTAACTGAAATGCAAACTTTATTAAATGAATTGGCCTGTAAATAGGCATTTACATCTGGAAGCAATTCCTGAAAAGAGGTAATTGCGCAAAAAAGCAAAAGAAAATACAAATGTCGGCAATGTGGGGAACAGACATCCACCATGACTCGACTCAGCTATAACCCATATGACTTGTTCATCCGCATATACTTTGGCCTTCGAAGACAACTAACTAGACTGATTCCTTTCCTCAGAATTTTCCAAGTGTGAACGGTGATCACAGATCGGACGCGGATCGTAGTCTTTGCTCTAAAATCCCTAACTTTTGCCTGGATCGCCCTTTTCGGGTTTTCAATCCACCGGGATACCCATTTTTGCCAAGGTTGCCTTTTCAGGTTTTCAACCTTGCGGGTTTATTCTTTTTCTTTTTATCCCTAATTTTTGCCCGAACCTTTTCTTTTTATGGTTCGCCAGGATGCCCCATTTTTGCCTGAACCTTCTTTTTATGCTCAACGGGTCTCTTTTATGCAAAGTATTTTTTGACTACATCCGCGTTCACAGGGGACGTAAAATCTTCGCCATCCATAGTTGAGAGTAATAAGGCTCCACCAGAGAAAACCTGTCTTACTACATATGGCCCTTCGTAATTCGGAGTCCACTTGCCCCTGTGATCTGTTTGGGGAGGAGTGATCCTTTTCAGAACTAATTCACCAGCTTGAAAACACCGAGGACGCACCTTCTGATCAAAGGCTTTCTTCATCCTGCTCTGATACAACCGGCCATGCGCAATGGCTTTCAATCTCTTCTCTTCAATGAGGTTCAATTCATTCAGCCGGGAACGCACCCATTTAGCTTCATCCAGCTTCACATCTGTCAGAATTCTCAAAGAAGGAATCTCAACTTCTAATGGCAGGACTGCTTCCATGCCATACACTAGTGAGAAAGGAGTTGCCCCAGTCGAGGTGCGTACCGAAGTATGATACCCATGCAAAGCGTAAGGCAACATCTCATGCCAGTCTTTGTATGTCACTACCATCTTCTGCACAATCTTCTTTATGTTCTTATTAGCCGCTTCAACAGCCCCATTCATCTTCGGACGATAGGGAGAAGAATTGTGATGTTCGATTTTAAAGCTCTGGCATAGCTCCTTCATCATCTTGTTATTCAGATTTGAACCATTATCAGTAATGATTCTCTCCGGGACTCCATACCGGCAGATGATGTCCTTCTTAATAAACCGGGCTACCACTTGTTTGGTGACGTTGGCATACGATGCTGCTTCCACCCACTTCGTGAAATAATCGATAGCCACCAGGATAAAACGATGTCCATTTGAAGCAGTCGGCTCGATCTTCCCAATCATGTCAATACCCCACATAGCAAAAGGCCAAGGTGACGATAAAACATTTAGAGGAGTAGGCGGTACGTGCACCTTGTCAGCATAAATCTGGCATTTATGACATTTCCGGGCGTATTTAAAACAGTCAGACTCCATAGTCATCCAATAATACCCCGCTCTCAACAATTTTCTGGCCATAGCATGCCCATTAGCATGAGTACCGAAGGAACCTTCGTGAACCTCTTCCATTAACAAGCCTGCCTCGTGTTCATCAACACAACGTAGCAAGACCATGTCAAAGTTTCTCTTGTACAACACATCATCCTTGTTCAAAAAGAAGTTTCCTGATAACCTCCTCAATGTCTTTTTATCTTTGGAAGATGCCCCAGCTGGGTATTCCTAACTCTTCAAGAAGACTTTAATGTCATGATACCAGGGCTGGCCATCTGATACCCCTTCAACTGCAAATACAAAAGCAGGTCTATCCAAGCGCATGATTCTGATTGAGGGAGCTTCATTCCAAAGATTCACTTTATACATTGATGACAACGTTGCCAACGCATCCGCCATCTGATTCTCTATCCGGGGAATGTGATGGAAGTCTACTCTGTCAAAGAAAGGTAACAATCTTCTGGCATAATTGTTATATGGAACGAGATTTACTTGACGAGTCTCCCATTCTCCTGTAATCTGATTCACCACCAACGCAGAATCACCATAAGCATCGAGGTTCTTGATTCTCAAATCAATTGCTTCTTCTAACCCCATGATGCATGCTTCATACTCCGCCTCATTATTGGTGCATATGAATGCTAATCGGGAAGTAAAGGGTATATGAGAACCCTGTGGAGTCGTAATAATTGCCCCGATTCCGTTGCCATATGAATTAACAGCCCCATCAAAAACCATCTTCCATTGAGATCCAATCTCCGGTCCTTCATCAGGCAAAGGCTCTTCACAATCCTTCATCTTCAGATACATGATGTGCTCATCCGGAAACTCAAACTTCATTGGTTGGTAATCCACAATTGGCTGTTCGGCAAGATACTCTGACAACACACTTCCCTTAATGGCCTTTTGGGAAACATACTGAATATCATATTCTGTCAGAACCATCTGCCAACGGGCTATTCTACCAGAAAGTGCTTGCTTCTCAAACACATACTTGATTGGATCCATCTTCGAAATCAAAAGGGTTGTATGGTTTAACATATACTGCCTCAAACGCTTAGCGGCCCAAGCGAGTGCACAACATGTTTTCTCCAGCATCGAGTATCTTGACTCGCAATCAGTAAACTTCTTACTCAGGTAATAGATGGCGTGCTCTTTTTTACCTGACTCGTCATGTTGACCGAGCACAGAACCCATTGAATTCTCAAGAACCGTGAGATACATAATCAACGGTCTCCCTGGCGTTGGCGGCATAAGGACTGGAGGTTCCTGCAAGTATTCTTTAATCTTTTCAAATGCCTTTTGACAATTTTCATTCCACCTGACCGCTTGATCTTTTCTTAGCAACTTGAAGATTGGTTCACACGTGGCTGTGAGATGCGAGATGAACCTAGCAATGTAATTCAATCTCCCCAAGAAACCACGAACCTCTTTTTCTATTTTCGGCACAGGCATTTCTTGTATGGCTTTTACCTTTGCAGGATCAACCTCAATACCTTTTTCACTAACAATAAACCCTAGCAATTTTCCTGATCTCACCCCGAAGGTGCATTTGTTTGGATTCAACCTCAGTCTGAATTTCCTTAACCTTTCAAATAACTTCTGAAGATTCACCAGATGTTCTTCTTCCGTCTATGACTTCGCAATCATGTCATCAACATAGACTTCAATCTCTTTGTGAATCATATCATGAAAGAGAGTCACCATCGCCCGCTGGTAAGTTGCCCCTACATTTTTCAATCCAAAGGGCATCACTTTGTAGCAGAAAGTTCCCCACGGTGTTATGAACGTTGTTTTCTCCATGTCCTCTGGGGCCATCCTGATTTGGTTATACCCAGAGAAGCCATCCATGAAGGAAAACACAGAATACTGAGCAGTATTGTCAACTAACACGTCAATGTGAGGGAGCGGGAAATCATCCTTTGGGCTTGCTCTATTCAAATCCCTGTAATCAACACACATCCTGACCTTCCCATCCTTCTTAGGTACAGGCACGATGTTAGCAACCCATGGAGGATAATTTGTTACGGCAAGAAATCCAGCATCTAGCTGTTTCTGAACCTCTTCCTTGATTTTGACAGACATCTCCGGTTTAGTTCTTCTCAACTTTTGCTTGACCGGAGCACAACCTTCTTTGAGTGGTAACCGGTGTACAACAATATCAGTATCGAGCCCAGGCATGTCTTGGTAAGACCAGGCGAAGATATCCACATACTCACGGAGCATCTCAATCAATCTTCCCTTGACACTGTCTTCCAACGCAGCCCCTACTCTTACTTCCTTTCTAGCGTCCTCGGTTCCCAGATTCACAATCTCAATTTCCTCCTGATGAGGTTGGATGACTCTCTCCTCTTGCTTCAACAATCTGGCCAACTCTTCGGGCAGTTCACAATCTTGGTCAGCCTCTTCTTCAGCCTGATAGATTGGATTGTCAAAGTCATACCGAGCTATAGCTGAGTTATGATCGGTGTCATCTGAACAAAAGGACCTGCAATGATTGATGAGGTATGTTTTATTATGATGCAACAAAATAAACACATTGCCATGTTGATGTGGGTTTTTAAATGCATAAAAATAAAAACAGAAAGACAGAGATCAAAATGTTTGAGTGTGAAAAGTCCTTTATTGATGATAAAGCAAAACATGCGACAGTTAAAAACCCTACAAACAGAATCACTACGTCTTGGGCAGAACGTAGGATTAACAAAATAGGAAAACAAAGCAATTACTCGAAGCCTGTCACTTGAATGACTTTCTCGGAAGACCAGTTGTGCAGACTTTCCCCTGGGACACAAGGACGGATCCAGCTATCCATGTCGCAATCACTGTCTCCTTCTTCATCAATAGCATTAACTCTGTCGAAGAAAACTCCAGCGCTAGTGAACCGGACAGGGCCATAGAATCTTGGGGGATCCTCATCTCTTTTGGATGGCTTATATCCCAATCCATAAGTATCCTTCTTTTTCTGGACTTCAACCACCTGGCCCCACCTCTGTGAGCTACCCGCTTCAACCACAACTTTGGCGTCTTTTAACGAAGACATGAAACCCTCAGGTTGATTTGCCACTACGGGCTGCACTACAGCTTCAGACTGAATAACCTCTTCAGAAACTTTCACCTTCTCAAATCCCTGGCACAACGTCTCGTGGATTTCCCCATCCACTTCCACGTATTTGAAGGTTGACAGCTGACTGTCACTACGTGACCATCAACCATATACTTCAGCTTTTGATGTAAAGTGGAAGTTACAGCACCTGCCCCATGGATCCAAGGACGACCTAATAAACAGCTGTACGCTGGCTGAATATCCATAATGTAAAACGTTGCATTAAAGATTTCCGGTCCAACCTTGATCGGAAGCACAATCTCGCCAAAAACAGACCTCTTCGAGCCATCAAAAGCTCGCACCACCAAGTCACTTGGTGTACAAATCAAACCGCGAGTATCTAACTTCATTAACGCTTTCTTGGGCAATACATTCAACGATGAACCAGTATCAACCAAGACATGTGACATCAATGAGCCACGACATTCGATCGAAATATGCAGGGCATTGTTATGATTCCTGCCAGCAGAAGTCAGGTCAAGATCTATAAAACCCAGGCCGTTACCCGCATTCACGTGCGCTACAACCCCTTCCAGCTGATTAACAGAAATCTCTTGAGGAACGTAGGCTGCATTCAAAACCTTCAAAAGAGCATTCCTGTGAGCCTCAGAACACAAGAGCAGAGACAGAATAGAGATCTTGGACGGGGTCCGATGTAACTGGTCCATGATCTTATAATCACTTTTTCGGATGAGCCTCATGAATTCTTCTACATTTTCCGAAAAAACATCATCAACCGGCTTCACTGTAGATTCCACAATCACTGGAGTCTGAACAGAACCATCCATCGCCTGTTTTCCTCTATCCTGCCTAGAGGTACTGGGTTGATCGTTAACCGGAGGGAGCACTCTACCACTTCTGGTTATGGCATCAGTCTCAACTTTAACCCCTGAACTAGAACCCACTGGTGAAGTGTTCATTAGCTCTTGCTTTTGCCCATTGACAAACACCTCTGCACCATAATTCCACGGAATAGCCTTAGAACTCTGGAACAGAATGGGTCCAGCCCTCGTGATAATGACTGGAGGTGGCCTTGCTGGACCAGAAATAGTAATTGTTTTGAACGGGATAGTGATAGTGGCAACCTTCTCACTAACAACCTCCTCTAGCTGATTACCTCTGTCAAACTGTAAACAACCCTCATCAATCAGATTCTGAATACCCCTCTTCAACGAATCACAACCATTAGCCTTTATCAAACAATCTGAGCAGTTCTCACCACAGCCCGGATAGACATCACCTTTCAATAACCTATTCTTAACCACCACCAATGGAGTCTTCAGTTCCTCCACATCCATGATCAAATTCAAAGTTTCACAGTCCTCAATTATAGCATTCACCCTTGGCCCATTGTGATTAGGCATCGGGTTCTGAATAACATTGGGTCCGTCATTCGAGAAATTGATGGCTTTAGACTCCACAAGGTCCTGCACCTTGTGCTGAAATGCCCTGCACTTCTCCACCGTGTGCCCAGGGGCACCAGAATGAAAATTGCAGTGTGCGTTAGCATCGTAGCCTCGTGGGAGTTCCCCTGTTGGTGGCGCCAAGGTACGAAGCTCAACTAGACGCAACTGCAGCAAGTGTTGCAACAACTGTGCATATGACATTGGGGGTTGATCAAAATGCCTCTCTGCATTCCTCTGTCTGTTCTGATACTGACCCTGCTGTCTATTCTGATTAGCATTACCCCTTTGCTGCTGTGGTGGAGGTAATGTTGCTGGAATGGTTACTGATGCTACCTGTTGATTGTTAAACTGGCGCTGTTTCCCTTTTCCCCTGTGGGATGATACAGCGTTGGTCTCTCCTTTCTTCTTATAATTATCAAACGGCTTTTTTCCCTGTCCGGAAGCCGATCCATCACCGCTAGAAACCTTCCCAGCCTTAATTCCGACCTCTATCTTCTGCCCAATAGCAATCACATCTGCAAACTTGCCTAGAGAACAAGGCAAAAGCTTCTCATAGTAGTGCTTAGGCAGTGTGTCCATGAACATATCTAGCATCTCTTTCCCTAGCATTGGTGGCTGCACCCTAGCTGCCAATTCACGCCACCTTTGCGCGTATTCTTTGAAACTCTCATCATTCTTCTGGGACATGCTCAACAGCTGAGTTCTGTTGGGAGCCGTGTCCGTGTTGTACTGATAATGCTTGATGAAAGCTACAGCTAGCTCTCTCCAGGTACGAACATCTCTGCTTTCTAGCCCCATGTACCATTCCAAAGACGCGCCAGACAGGCTGTCTTGGAAGAAGTGCATCATTAACTTTTCATCCTTAGCGTGAGCAGCCATCTTCCGGGTATAGGCCTTCACATGAGTCCTTGGGCAGGTATAGCCATTGTACTTTTCTAGCGTAGGAATCTGAATGTTGTGTGGAATAACAACATCAGGGACCAACCCTAGGTCGTCCAAATCAATCCCCAAATCATCCTGTTTCACTACTCCTTTCAACTGAGCTTCGATTAAACGGATTCTTTCATCACTGACCACAGGAAGGGCAGCATCTAAACTCCTGACCGAGAACACATCATCCTGTTGATCATCAAAATGATGGCCATGGATAGCCCGAACAGTACTTCCCTCTCCAACCACTGTAGGAATTCTGCCCTGTCCACCAGCACCAACTCCGCCCGGAGGGATATTACGGTTAATAAGACCACCGTGTAGGATACCGTTTTCGTCGACCTGCGCCACTAACGGCTGAACCAGAGTTCTAAACTCGTTCTGACTTTGCACCACACCCTGCATCATTTCCATGAACTGGTCGATGCGAGCTTGCATAGCGGCCATATCTGCCTGAACTTTGTCCATCACTCTGTTTTGATTGAGCCGAGTAGAATAACGATGAGTTGGTTGATCAATCCTGACTGAAAGAAAGAGAGAGCATAAGAAAACCAGAGAAACCAAGATAACCTGCAATGGAAAAATGATTATGCAAATGCAAATGCAAACATGTTTGTATATTTGCAGGGTGATCCACCCCTTGATTCCAGTTTAAAGGTGAAATAGGATGAAACTGCTGCTCATATAAATCAGAGTGAATCACTGTCAGAAATTACAACCCAAGGTACCAAAAATAGCCTGAAACAAAAATAAGCAGAGGTCCCAGCCAACAATTCTGGTGGTGACCCAAAATACAAAGAAAGAACAAAATACAAACTACTGAGTAAAGTTCCCTTCAAGGATCTTGCACCGTATGAGGGCCACTGCCTGAGCTAGAGGACTCCCACTTAGACCTCTTCACTCCTGCTTGTATTTTCAGCTCTTCCATGGTTGCTATGGCTTCTTTGAGCCGTTCCTCAATTGCGTGTCTTCGGAACGTCCCTGACAAGATCTCCTCGTCCTTCTTCCTGAGCTTCAACTTCAGACTCTCAATCTGCTCCAAATGCTTATCTTCTTTCTGCTTGTTGGCCGTGATTGCAGTATTTCGGTAAGCATTGAACCTGTGAATCTTCGCCCAAGCCCTGGCTAAGTCATCCTTCTTGGATTTGAGAGTCTTGCAAACGCCTTTTAGAGCTTGTCCTACCATTTTCCTAGCTGCTATCTCTTCAACCAGCTCCTTTTCTTTCTCAGCGAGACGTTCTGTCTTCAGCTTGGCAATATGAACAGCCTCACCTCGCTCATGTTTCAACTGGTAGATTTCCTTTTGCAACTCACGGTTCTCCTCTCGAATCTTCTCCTTTTCAGCCCATAATTGATTGTACTTCTCCATCTCAATCATGGTTGGGGGTTCGATCAGCAAAGGGTAAGAAGGAGGTTCCCTGCAGAATGGCAAAAGTACACTTTCTACTCTGCTCTGAACCCAGTCTTCATACGCACGAAAAGCTTTGTTGTTACACTTTCCAAAAGAAGTCTTTCCTTTCTTATGGCGATCTCTCCAAGCATTTGCAGCCTCTTTCAACACCTCCAGATTGGCTTCCTCACCCAAAAATAGAGACTCTTGCACATCTTGGCCTTTTGGCGGCTCTTTTAAAGCATACCCAAATTGCCTAATAGCAAGAATGGGGTTGTAGTTAATTCCCCCCTTCCTTCCTATTAAAGGTACGTTTGGGTAACCTCCACAACTAACCAGGATCTCTCGGCCCAACAAATCACAATTGATCCAAACTAAGTTGTCGGCCCTTAACCCCATTAATCTCTTTGCCCAATCTAAAGTTCCTTTAGTGTCTTCGAATGCCCCAGATTTGGGAAGACGATCAGCAAACCACTTATAGAAAATTGAAGCACAACAATAAAGAGGTCCGCCTCTCCTTTTCTCATTCTTATAGTGCATCGAATAATACAGATCCCCAAGCAAGGTAGGTACCGGATTCTTCGTGGTGAATATCCGGACAGCATGTGCATCTACAAAATCTTTCACATTAGGGAATAACGCCGTTCCATAAACACACATAGCCAGAATTGCATTGAACACTGACCAACACTTAGCCTTAGCACAAGTAGCAGCCTGTTCGATCAAAAACTTCGTGTGAAAACCTTGATAACCCCCTTTACTAGCAATATTTTTCTTCAACAGTGACTGATCCAAACGTAAAGTAGCAGCAACCCTTTCCAAATCAGGAAACTCCTTAGAAGGATAGAAGGGAGCTCCCTCTTTGACCGAAACATCCAAAATAAGAGCAAATTCTTCCAATGTTGGAGCCAAAAGATAGTCAGCAAATAGAAAACACCAGAGTTGAGGGTCATAGAACTGTGCCAGAGTGTGCAGGGCCCTGAACTCATAATTGGTAACATTCCGGGCGAAACTCAGAATCCTCCCATATTCTCCTCTGAAATCTGCCAATGCCTCAGGTTTTGCCATAGCCGAGATCTTGTGCACAGCATCTAGGTGAAGCTCTGGGAACTTGTACGGGATGATGTTCTTTCTTTCTTCAGTGCTAATACTCATCATGGACAGTCTTCAGACAACCGGAATCAAAGTTAGGATGCAACCCTACAAATGAACAAACATGTCAGAATGCAAAAAGATGATGCAAAATGCAGGCATGGGATCAAGGTATCCAAAATGCTCAAACTGCTGCTGTTCTGCTGACTGAATAAGACCCAGAATACCAGAAACCCAAAAATCCAGAATAACAACCCAATCAAACTGCCAGAATGCCAGGATGATAATAATACACTGATGAGAAACCCAGAAACCAGGTAGGTTGAAGGTCTCGGTTACCTGCAAACCTGCAAACACCCATCCCCTCTTACATGTGGGTACTAGGATGTTCAGTATCCCGGGCTCTCAGGTCTAGAAATGATGATACGTTCACCATTTCTGGTTTGGCATCATCATCAATCGAGGAGGCCTCAACTGATTCTCCAAAAACGAAAGATCCTCAGCTTCAGAGGTTTGAGAAGCAATGGCACATTCAGCCCGAAGGATACAATGCTATCGCCAATCAAAGAGGTCGTCCGCTGATTCACCTCAAAAGGGAAATCCTATAGCAAGTTCCCAGCATTGGGTCCTCGGATCGAGAATATGCAATGGGTTTGCCACAGAAAGTGGGCTGCCACTGTCACATCTCGGGAGGAGTGCCGCAACTGAGTCCTCGGGAATGGTCGCCAGAGTCGACAGTTTTCCAGATCATATTCCATCATCTGCCCCAAATGGACAGGACAGAATATTACCAAGAAAACCTCGTCTGGATGTGGAGTTTTCATGTATACTTCGTCTGGCCAAATGCCAAACAAGTCACACTACTTTCCACGCTAATCATAGGTGTATGCTCAAACCTTGGTATTGGGCTTTTCTCTCATGAATCCAACCCACCCTGCAAACAGAAAATCCAGCAGCAGAACAGCACAGCAATATCCAGTATGACAGTAATAAATGAAATGCAATGCAATGCAATAAAGAGCTGTAAGTACAGTAAAGTAAATAAGACAGTAAATACAGTAATATACAATAAAGCAAAGCACCATAAAAACAAACACCCAGAGGAAATAAACAGACAAGCGCTAGGATCGACTCGCTAAAGGGGAAAGACCAGCGGTAGGTCAACCAGAGTCCCCAGCAGAGTCGCCAGCTGTCGCTCCCGAAAGATTCGCATCCGACGGTACAAACGCGAGAGTGGCGCAAAAGAACACAGAGTCGCCAACAAAGTGTATTTATCCCAAGAAAGGGAAAGGAAACACTGCATAAACCTGAAATAAGGGAAAGAGCATGGTCACGCGACCAAGAGAACGGGTACGGGAGTCGGTTACGCGAAGGGAAGGTGTTAGCACCCAACACGTCCATCGTACTCGATGGGATCCACGCTTGTAGTCTGCATCAAAGGGTGTCGTCATCTGGAACTCCACTGCTACTGGACCGGCGAAGAAACGAGAACGGAAAGAACGGAGAAACGAAGAAGAAAAGAAAAAGAAGTGACTCGATAGGACGATATCGTTGTCCTAGGCCTACGTACTCCCTCAGTGCAATGGGAAAGTCAGAGTCAACGTAGTTCGGACGGGAACTGTGGGGGAAGGTTGCTCGCCAAGACAATCGCTGTCTTGTGCCTACGTATCCTCAATCGGACGAGAAAGAGGAATCAGAGCTGACGTAGTTCGTGGGTACGACCACGGGTAGGTAAGTGTTTTTTACGTGAGCGACGAGCTCTTTCTTGAAAAAAAAAAGAAGTTTGAAACCCAACAATCCCGGAGGATAAAAAGATTTGAATTGGTTTGGTGTTTTTTAGACAGAAGTGTTTTGAGTTAGTTCGTAACTTACATTGCACCAAAGTCTGCCATGCGGGAACGAGTGAGTCGCATGATCGCCCCCGAATGAGACGTATGCTAAACACCCTAGAAGAAGAGAGGAGACCCCTCGTTCTTCATTTCCTACACTTAAGGCTCGAGCGCAATATACATTATATTTTATTAAGTGTGTTCAAGAAGTTTGAGATGAGAAGAGAAGCGACACAAAAGGAAACTCTACAGGGAAACTAAGAGTCCTAATGTTATCATACATGGATGTCCTATGGTTAGTGAGGTTTAGGAGAGACGACTGCCTAACCTAATGCTAATCCTACTCCAAGCTTAATCGAAAATTAAGTTGGACTAGGTAGCTCTAAAGGGAAAGAATCCAAGACTTAAACAAGTCTTGAGACTCGAGGGATGAAAAGAGTGAAAGAGAAGGAGGAGAAAGAGAAGTGAAACACAAGTGGCCTAAGCTCACTTCAAACACAAGCATGGAAGTTAAAAGATAAAGGAAGAAAGTAAAATGTGGAAGCATGTCCACACTCAAACAACTTACCATTTGCCCTTGAAAATGTTAGGAGTATTCACATATGACAAAATGAAACTCAAACAAGCATAAGGCAATGAAGAAACAAGTTCAAAAGTAAATCAAACATCAAGTTCAGAACCTAATGGTCCTACTGACCTCTAATATTAGTCATGCACAATTAGTCAAAAAGAAAAGGGAGAAGTCAATCAAGTACCATTCAAGTCATTAAAGAAGGAGTGAGATGAAAAGAAGTGATCATGTAAAGCAACCAAGTCAAAATTTCACAAAGTAAACCAAGTCCAGAAGTGAAACAATCCTAAATATGTGCCTAAACATGATCTTCAAACAACATTCAAGTCACACAAACACTTTCACAATCAATTAGGAAGCAAAGAAGAAGTGAAGTGAAGTGAAGTGAAACATGATTCATACTTGTGAAACAAATGACTTAAAGTGAAAGGCAAACATCAAACATGCAAAGATGAGATTCAAATATCACAACCAGAAGTCAATTAACATGCTATCAATCCTTCAACAAGACCTAAAATTGTGGCACAAGTGCCTTCATGATCAAGCAAACCAAACATGAAGCATATACACAAATTGGACAAGTTAAAGCTCATGCTTCAAAGAAATAACAAACATGCCTCAAAAATTATGTAATTCAGTATTCAAGCATCTCAAACATGTATAATTGACATATCAAATCCACAAGCAATGAATCAGAACCAAAGTCAATCAACATTAGGTCAAAGCATCAATAGGATTTCATACATTCATGCTCAAAGCAACATATCAAAAGTCATCCAAAAAGGACCTAAATATCATACCAAAAATCTCAAACATACTTCAACATGTTATGAACACAACCCAAAAAGAATCAGGATCAAATCACTTTCCAAATGAGAGAAATAAAAAATGCAACATGAAGTATGCAATATGAAGTGCAAATGAGAAAAAAAACTTTGGAAAATTAATATTTAATGCAATTTTAATGCAAAAATAATAAAATAAAATGTGAAAAATTAATTTTAATAATGAGGAGGAATGATGAATTTTTTTGGAATTTTTTAGCACATGCAAGTATTTTTAACAATTAATTATGAAATGGTATGAAAATAGAAAATAAAAAGGAAATGAAATGAAGCCAGGGGTGCAAAAAGGAACCCAAACGCGTTCAAATGATCATGGGCTCAGAAACGAGGGGTGAAAACAGCAAAAAGGCCCAAGCGCTTTCAAACATTCAGAAACAACGAACGGCATAGATTGAGTCAAACAAAAAAAAAGTCTCCAGATCCACAGGCTCATGTTCTCAGTCAAATAAAGCAAAGTCAACAATCCAATGGTCCACATTCAAATTCGCTAATTAAATGAAATCAAACGGTCATGACTTAATCAAATCCATTAAACCCTAATCAACTTAATTAACATCACATAATCAAGATCCAACGCACGAGAATCAATCTGGAAAACTCAATCACGATCCAACGCATGAGATTTAATCTGGAAAATCATAAACCCTAATTAAACCCTAACCGACCGGAGAAGCGCCGGTCGTCTTCTCCGGCCACTCTCCGGCCATCAAACTTCAAACGGTAACCAAAATCAACAAACCATACATCAAAATGATCAGCAACTCACGTAGATCACAAATATATCACTCAAAATCATTTAGCATGCATATATTTCAAGAATCGAACGAAACAAGTTTGGATCTGAAAATTTCAGATCTAAATTCCAGCCATGATTCACGTTAAAAATCAATTCCAAACACATATATGAATTCAGCACATCAAGATGAACATTAAACACACAACAAAAATCAATTCCAGATCCACGAATTTGGAGCTCACCTGAGATTTGCAGAACTGGAAAATCACCAAGAAACTCCAAGATAAGCTGCAGATCAACTCCTTAAACCGTCTAATTGCAAAATAAATGCACTTAGACCTTCAAATTGGACTGAATCCTTGAATCCGAAAGTTGAAGATCTGAACTCAACTGATAAATTCTTTGCTTAAACTTCAAAACAATGGTGGATTTCTCTTCCTTATGCCTCACTGATCACAAACCAACCAAAAAAAAATGGAAGATACTTGAAGAATTGGGAGAATCGAAGGAGAGAAACTTGAGAGCAAAACTTTGAAAAGTGATGAAAATGAATGGTAGCTGCTGAGAAATTCGTGTGAGTTAGCTTATATAGTGTACCAATGCTACTGTTTAGGGTTTTAAACTTCAAGGACTTGAGAGCAATGAGTTTTGGGCTGTTTTGCAAATTTGCAAGTTTGTGCACATGAGGTATTTGGCTCGTGCATTCTTCATGAAAAGTGCATGACTGTTTTCCTTTTGATACAAGGACCACCTTTGGATTGATCTTGGGGCTGGAGAGTAACTGAATTATGAATTCCAAATGAACTTGCAAAATTGCATAATGATGAATTATGACTATGTAATCCACGGATTCATTCAATTCTTAGCTCAAAATGATGCTAAGTGAGGTGCAATGGAGTGTGGTGAGGTGAACTGAACAATTAGAAGCCATATTGGTGAGTTAAAATGCATCTTGCAAGTTATGTCAAAATGGTATGCATGGTGGAACACCAAATGCCCTCTAACTTCAAATGCCCATAACTCTTGATCCAAAAATGATATGATCATGATCCACCACTCTTTGGAAAGAGGAGAAAGAGATCTACAACTTTGGTGTTGGGCAAAAATTCGTTTGAAGCATTTTTTATCATGAAAAGTTTGGTTAAAGTTGGTTGAAAATATGCCAAAAATAGTAACTTGAAATTACAAGTCACTTTCCCAATTTAGCAACTTTTTACCAAAGCTTGATTCTTGCAAATTGTGATCATGAAAGCCTTCCATAGACCAAATAAAGGTCTCTTGACTTGATTACCATGATGAGGACCTCTCAAAACCTTAGTTTGACTTTTCAGTTGACCAGTTTGACTGATTACTTCATCTGTAAGCTACTGAATCATCTGAGGTCTTCCATGGTGAATTTTTGGCTCAAAATCCATCCTTAGACTTGTTTTGACATATGGAGAACCTTGGTGAAAGGTTTGAATCAACTCCTTGAGCTTAGGACCCTTAACCATGAAACCCTAGTTTTGGTCATCAGTGTAAGGACACCAACCCTTGATATAACCACTTGGAGAATCCCTCATTGAAATACCCTTGGGCCACCATATAAGGATGTGAGGAGCTTATGGAGCTCATAAGAAGCTTTTGCCCTTGAGTTGAACCAAATACCTTGATCCCATGCTAAGAACCAAATGCTATGCACAATGCAAATGCAAGAAATGAAAAGAAACATAAGCCAGTTATCTAGAAACAACAAGGCAAATTTTGAGGTTTTACAATGGGTACCGAAAGAGCCTTCATGCACTTCAATCATCAACAGGTCTGCCTCGTGTCTATCCACACATCTGAGCAGAACCGTGTCAAAATTCCTTTTATACAGCACGCCATCTTTGTTCAAGAAGAAACTACCAGCTAGCCTTCTTAATGTCTTCTTGTCATTGGAAGATGCCCCAGGCGGGTATTCTTGATTTTTTAAGAAGCATTTGATGTCATGGTACCAAGGCTTACCGTCAGACACTGCATCAACCTCAAACACAAAAGCAGGCCTATCAAGACGAGATACATCAATCCTGGGCACAAAGTTCCACCCATGCACTTTGATCATCGAAGAAATAGGGGCCAAGGCATCTGCAAACTTATTTTCCTCTCTAGGAACATGGTACAACTTAACAGTTGTAAAGAAGGTCAGCAATCTCCTCGTATAATCTCTATACGGAATCAAATTCTGCTGATGTGTGTGCCAAGTTCCCTTTACTTGATTGATTACCAGTGCTGAATCACCAAAGATATCGAGGGTCTTGATTCGTAAATCAATAGCTTCCTCGATCCCTAGTATGCAAGCTTCGTATTCTGCTTCATTGTTGGTACACCCGAAAGTTACTCGGGCAGTGAAGGGTATGTGAATACCTTCTGGCGTAATAAGGACTGCACCAACTCCACACCCATTCATATTAACTGCCCCATCAAACATCAAACTCCATTTGGACTCAGGGTCAGGCCCCTCCTCCAGAAGTGGTTCCTCGCAGTCTTTTACTTTGAGAAACATGATGTCCTCATCAGGGAAATCAAATCTCATGGGCTGGTAATCATCAAGAGGCTGTTGCGCAAGATTATCTGACAGTATACTTCCTTTGATTGCCTTCTGCGAAGTAAATTAAATATCGTACTCTGTCAGTACCATCTGCCACCTTGCAACTCTGCCTGTAAGTGCTGGTTTCTCAAAAATATACTTGACCGGATCCAATTTAGAGATCAACAGGGTTGTATGTGTGAGCATATATTGTCTCAATCGCTTGGCGGCCCATGCGAGTGCACAACATGTCTTCTCAAGCATTGAATAACGTGATTCACAATCTGTAAATTTCTTGCTCAGGTAGTAGATAGCATGTTCTTTCCTACCTGTCTCGTCGTGTTGACCGAGAACACAACCCATGGATCCTTCGAGCACTGTCAAGTACATAATCAGTGGTCTCCCTTGAACTGGAGGTATCAGAATTGGAGGTTCCTGCAAATATCTTTTTATTTTGTCGAATGCATTTTGACAATCAGCATTCCACCTGACCGTTTGATCTTTTCGTAGCATTTTGAATATCGGTTCGCAAGTGGCAGTTAGGTGAGATATGAACCTTGAAATGTAGTTCAATCTTCCTAGAAAACCGCGAACTTCTTTTTCAGTTCTCGGTACAGGCATATCTTGTATAGCTTTCACTTTAGCAGGATCAACCTCTATCCCTTTTTCACTGACAATGAAACCAAGCAATTTTCCAGACCGCACGCCGAAAGTACACTTGTTAGGATTCAGTCTCAACCTGAATTTCCTCAGCCTCTCAAATAACTTCTTCAAGTTGATCAGATGTTCCTCTTCTGTCTTTGATTTAGCAATCATGTCATCCACATAGCACTCGATCTCTTTATGAATTAGATCGTGGAATAACGTCACCATTGCTCTTTGATAAGTTGCCCCTGCGTTCTTCAACCCAAAAGGCATTACTTTGTAACAGAAGGTACCCCACGGGGTAATGAATGTCGTCTTCTCCATGTCTTCAGGCGCCATCTTTATTTGATTGTACCCGGAGAATCCATCCATAAATGAGAACACTGAAAACTGAGCGGTATTATCAACCAGCACATCAATATGAGGGAGTGGAAAATCGTCTTTAGGGCTCGCCCTGTTGAGATCTCTATAATCCACACACATTCTGACTTTGCCATATTTCTTCGGCACTGGTACTATATTGGCCACCCAGGGAGGATAGTTGGTTACTGCCAGAAAGCCTGCATCCAACTGTTTCTGTACTTCTTCCTTGATCTTCAAAGCCATTTCTGGTTTTGTCCTGCGTAGCTTCTGCTTGACCGGTGGGCAGTCCTCTTTCAATGGTAGTCTATGCACAACTATGTCTGTATCTAAACCTGGCATATCTTGGTATGACCAAGCAAAGATGTCAACGTATTCACGTAGCATGACTATCAGCTCTTGCTTTACATTAGCCCGCAGACTCGCACCAATCTTGATCTCCTTCTTGCTTTCCTCTGACCCAATATTGATGATCTCAAGAGCTTCCTGATGAGGCTGAATGGTTTTCTCTTCCTGTTTCAACAACCTAGCCAACTCTTCCGGGAGTTCATAGTCTTCATCACTTTCTTCCTCAGCTTGATAGATCGGATTGTCGAAATCATACGTGGGCATAACAGAATCATTTTCAGAGAAATCCACAGAATCCAGTCTGCATGATTGGGTTTATGCTTTATTTTAGATTATTTTTGCTTGAAAACAAAAGAAAAGAAAGTGCATTATCATTTTTTAATTTTCTTTGTGCAAAAATAAAAATAAAGAAAGAGTAAAGGAACACAAATTTGTAAACAAAAACGTCCTTTTATTGATATTTGAACATTGTATGAGAAAATATGGTGGCCCTACAAATGGATCCTCACACCTTGGGCAGAGTGTGGGATTTCATGCATTATGAAAGACAAGAATTGTTACTCTGCATGGTGAACAACATGAACGATTTCTTCGCTAGACCAATTTTGCAACGCCTCGCCTGGAGCCAGTGCATATACCCATCTGTCCAGATAATCTGAGCTTTCAGCGCCATCCTCTATTGCTGGCATCTGGCCCGGCTGGTATCCAATGCCAAACTTATCTTCTTTCACGAACACATCTATAGCTTTACCCCAACCTTGGGCATTTCCGCTTTCTACCACCTCTCTGGCCTGCTTGTACGACGCAATTGATGCACTCGGCCCACCTGGCACATTTGACACCACTGCTGCTGAAGTAGACTCTGGTAAGTTATTGATATTCAGGGCTTCAAAAGATTGGCATAAAGTTTCATGAATCTCTCCATCCATTTCCACATATTTGAAAGTGGATAGATGACTCACGAATATATCTTCCTCGCCACAAACAGTAACCACTTGACCCTCGAACACATACTTGAGCTTCTGATGAAGTGTGGAGGTAACTGCGCCTGCTGCGTGAATCCATGGTCGGCCCAACAAACAGCTATAAGCAGGCTGAATGTCCATAATATGAAAGGTCGTCTTGAATATCTGTGGACCAACCTGTATAGGTAGTTCAACCTCCCCAAACACCGATCTTTGGGATCCATCGAAAGCTCTCACAATCAGATCGCTGGGTCTCAGAACCAATCCATCTACTTCAATTTTCATCAGGGCTTTTTTGGGTAACACATTTAAGGAAGAACCTGTGTCAACCAGCACATGTGACAAAACAGCTCCTTTGCATTCAAGTGTGATGTGCAGTGCTTTGTTGTGGTTATGTCCGTCCGGTGTCAAATCCCTGTTCGTAAATCCCAACCCGTGGCTCACATTTACATTAGAAATTACTCCCTCCAACTGATTCACTGTAATCTCTTGGGGAACGTATGCCATATTCAAAACTTTCAACAAAGCAGCCCGGTGTGCATCTGAACTCATTAACAGGGATAATATCGAAATTTTAGAGGGTGTCTGATTAAGCTGGTCAATGATCTTATAATCACTCTTTTTGATAACCCTCATAAATTCCTCAACATCATTACCAAAATTGACTTTAGGGTCCTCTTCCTGAGCAGGCACCTTGTCATCAACAACCTGTTTTCCTTTTGCTCTCGCAGCGACTTCAGCCTCACTCCTTAAAGTCTGGGGAGCAAACAGTCGACCGCTCCTAGTAAAACCACTTGGTCCACTGACATTCTCAACGCTAGTACCAACAGCCTCTGCCTTCTACTGACTTCCTCCCTGACGAGTATCAGTTCCATACTGCCACGGAACTGCCCTATTAGACACATAAGCAGCCGACTCAGGAACTATAATCGTAACGGGTCTCGGCCTCTCGGGCACGATGATAGCAACAGGCTCTGCAACAGGCACCTGTATCTCGACTGGATTATAGTAAATGGTAACGGCAGAAACATCCTGTTCTTTTTCTACTTTATCAAATTGAAGACTTCCCTCGTCCATAAGATCCTGCAGTCCAACTCTCAACTTACTACAGCCATTAACCTGCTTTGGACAATCCTCGCAATCAGAGTCATATCCAGGAAATACCTTTCCTTTTAACAAACGTTCTTTTACAATCAACAGCGGAGTCTTTACCAGATTAACATCAGTAATCAAATTCAACTTCTCGCCGTCAAAAATGGCATTTGTGCCTGCACCCCCATGATGAGGCATTGGATTGTCACGAACATTCGGCGGCCTAGAGAAGTTGATAGCTTTTGCGTTGATCAGATCTTGAACCTTATGTTGAAAGGTCCAACACTTTTCTATTGAATGACCTGGCGCACCAGAATGAAATTCACATCGAGCATTAGCATCGTAACCTTGAGGCAACTTTCCGGAATCCAGCGGCTTCATAGTCCGGAGTTCAACCAACTTCTCTTTGAGCAGTTGTGGCAACAAAGCGGCATATGTCATAGGCAAGGGATCAAACTTACGGTCCCTTTGTCTATTGTTCTGAAATCGGGGTCTACCTTGCTGATCTGGTGTTTGCTGTCCAGCTGGAACCAGAATGGTTACCGCATCCACCTGATGATAGGACTGATTCCTTCCTCTGCCCCCTCCTCTGTACACAGCACTGGACTCCCCTTCTCTTTTCCTTGGTCCATTGGCAAAGGGTTTCTTCGAATTTGAAGCAACATCTTGAATCTTACCCAATTTCAACAGACTTTCTATTCGTTCCCCAGCAACGACAATGTCGGCAAACCCGGTGGAAGGACATGCAGCAAGTCTATCCAAATACGTCCCTTAAAGTGTACTCATGAACATATCAGCCATCTCACGATCACCCAAAGGTGGTTGAACTCGAGCAGCCAATTCTCTCCATCTCTGTGCGTACTGCTTAAAGCCCTCCTTGTTATCCTGAGTCATACTCTGTAATTGAGTACGATTAGGTGCCATGTCCAGATTATATTGATACTGCTTCAGAAAAGCAGCGCACAAATCTTTCCAACTCCTTATATGAACCCTGTCCAGCTTAATGTACCATTCCAGGGAAGCGCCTGACAGGCTATCTTGGAAAAAATACATCCAGAGCTTTTGGTCCTCGGTGTAAGCGGCAATCTTGCGATTGTAAGCTTGCAAATGGGTTTTGGGACATGTACTGCCGTTGTACTTATCCAAAACAGGAAGCTTGAACTTGGGTGGAATTCGCACACCCTGCACGAGACCCATGTCTTCTACATCAATTCCAAGAGGATTTTGGCTCTCAATAGCCTTGAGTCTTTCATCCAACCCTTCATACTTCCGGTCGTCATTGTAGAAACCCATGTCATTGTTGAATGCAGTGAACTGGTCCTCCTGACCATCCTCATTGTTATCAAGTCCCAGATGTACCCCACCAGCAGGGATTGTGCCAACAGGGGGAGTGCGCACGTTGCGATTTGGGATTTCAGTTTCCAGCCTCTGGATAGTGGTTCTCACAGCTTCTTGTCCAATCCTCATGTTTTCTTGACCGGTCCTCAACTCTTGCTGACCTTGAGCAATCCCCTGCATGAGGTTCATGAACTGTTCCATCCTTCCCCTCAAATCGGCTAACTCCGTCTGAACTTGCTCCATTACTCTTGCTTGATTGCGTCGGGTAGAATATCGGTGAACTGGGGTATCAGCTATTGTGCCTGAAAACCAAATAAAGGTTAGCAGGCGCCTGCAAAAGGAAAACCTGCGATGCAAAAATGATATGCAGATGCAAATGCAAAGTTATGTTTGTCATTTCAAAATACTTTTCATATCCTGATTCCAATCGTAACCAAGAATTCCTGAAGACCAGGAGTCATGATTACTGAGTTTTGCCATGAAGATATATTCATATACATCGATCACGGATGTCTGAAGACTAAAAATAGTGATTTTGTAGTGTGCCAGTGTGCAGATATCACATCACATATATCTGAAGATCAGAAATTGTGAACAGAAGTAACCCATTTCATACAAATTCCCAAAACTTCTCAAGCACGTTTGTCGTAGTTTCAGCAACAAAATAAAAAACAGGCAGTCAAATGGATCCATCAACAATTCTGATGGTAACCATTACAAATTACAACGAAATGACAAAAATCACTAATCCGACAGCTCTACATCCTTCAGCTTCTGACTGGAGTACTTAATCTCCTCGAACAGGATGCGGGTACGTTGATGATGTGGCTTCTCAATCAGCTCTTTAATCACTGCGTCCCTCTTTTCCAATGCATCCTCCAATGACCCCACGTGCATCAGCAAGGCTTCATCTTCATTGGCTCCTTTGCGCCTCTTGATTCCAGCTCGAATTTTAACCAGTTTCAGCTCTGCTGTGACATCTTCAAGCTCCTTGTTGGTGATTTTCAGCTTACCTTCAGCATTTCTCACTTGTTCTTGACTTTTGCCAAGATCTTCTCGATACTTTCTTCTTTCCACGTGCGCTTTCTTCAGCTCTTCATCTTTATCTTTTAGCTGGGCCTGCAATTCGGAGTTCTCAATTCTGACCTCATCCCAAGCTTGATGGAGTTTAGCTAACGAATCCTTGCTTCGGGCCAGCGCCTGCTTCGTAGCCTTATGAGCCTAACTAGTATCATCTGCTCCCAAGGTAAGCTTCCGAAAGTATCGAGCTCTCTCATCAAAATCTTCTTCTTTGTCCGCCAGGGTTTTTTCTGCTTTCAACGCTCTCTTTTCCAACTCTTTGTTGTCAGCTAGAGCTTTCTGAAGACATCTGCTCATTCCAGAGTTCTCTATCTGCAGATCTCTAACCATTTTCTTCAATTTCTCGTACTCCTCGGCCGGTACCGTGGAATGTTGATTTGGACATAAGAGAACTTCTCGGGAAAAGGGTAACAACAACTTTTTGACCTTCATCTCAACCCAGGCATCGTAGTCAGGGTATGATCTACAGTCTCCTTTGCCGAAAGTCAATTTTCCCTCTCTTTGCCTAAATTTCCAAGCATTTATTACTTCCGGCACTCTTTCGTTCTTGGTCCCTACGAAAAACAGAGAAGCGTTAATCTCTTCATCAGCAGGAGGATGTCTCGAGGCATAACCAAATTGTCTAACTGCCAACACTGGGTTGTAATTAATCCCACCTCTTCTTCCAAGTAGAGGCACATTAGGAAAACTTCCACATTTGACAGTAAGCTCTATCGTCAGTAATTTGGGATCAAACCAAATAATATTATTGGCAGTCAAACCTATCAGTCTCTTGGACCACTTCATTGTCTCAGTAGTTTCTACGAACGCACCAGTCCGAGGTAAATGTTTGAAGAGCCAATGGCATAATAATTGGGTGCAACAACTAACCAAACTCCCTCTTGCCTTCTCATTTTTGTAGTGTACGGAGTGATAAAAATCGCCTAGCAGGGTAGGAATCGGATTCTTCGAGACAAACACTTTCAATGCCTGCATATCAACAAAATCAGGCTGACCGGGGAAAAGCACCAAGCCATAGATACAAAGAGCTAACACAGCGTTGTAAGTAGTCCAATTGTTAGCCTTGGCAGCTTCCTGAGCTTGTCGAAAAAGGAACTCCAAATGAAATCCTTCATCTCCTTTGAGTCTGCTTAAGCCATTTTTCACAACAAACAAGTCCAGATGCAGGACAGCAGCGGTTACTTCAGGGGCAAGAGCACCTTCAGAAAAATACGGTATAGCAGCCGTGATTGGAATTCCCAAAATAAATGAGAATTCCTCTAGAGTGGGCATCAAAATGTAGTCAGGGAATAGGAAACATCTCATTGATGGCTCATAGAACTGTAAGAAAGTATGCAACCCATCCTTCTCATACTTTGTGAATGCACAGACCATCTTAATCAGCTCTCCATACTCCTTCTGAAAAGTGCTGAGAACATCAGAACCAGCCATACCTATCATCTTGTTCAATACACCCAGCTTAGGATCAGGGAATTTGTATGACACATTATTCTTCCTTTTAACCTCAGCATCTTGGGAACTCATGATTGGAATCAGACAATATGGTAAGTACCTGAAAATGACAAACATAACCTGTTATGATATGATTATGCAAATGCAAAAGGCATGTGATCAGGTATCCAGGTGTCGGTGTCTGTGTTGAACTGTGTGCACTGTGTCTCTGTACTGAATCTGGCAATATATCTGAGACGAATACTCAAACCACTGTCATAGGATACACTGTCTGTAATAATCATAGAATCACAAGTACGGTATGTAGGAAGCTGGGTTACCTGCAAACCTGTAAACATCCCACCCATACTCACATGTGGTTCCTAGAAAATAAAGCTTGTCAGCTTCGGAGGTTTGAGAACCGATGGCACATTCAGCCCGTAGGATACAATGCTATGCCAATCAAAGAGGTCGTCCACTGACTCACCTTAGAAAATAAAGGTCATCCTATGCAAGTACCAAAGTGGGCCCTCGGGTGCGAGTGGGTTTGCCACAGAATGTGGTCTGCCACTGTCACCGCTGAAGAGAGATGTTTCCACTAAGGTCCTCATGATCGGTCACTAGAGTCGACAGCTCTCTAGATCGACATCCTGGAATACGCAAGATGCGTACGCCATGATGGGTCCCAAGATAGCCTCGTCTAGCTGTGAATTTCGTGATTACCCACGTACACAGATGGCACGTAGGTCCCACTACTCTCCACTCTAAATCTAAGTGTATACTCGAGCCTGTGTACTGAGCTCATCTCTCAGCAATCCCATCCCGCCAAACAGAAAACAGCACAGTCCAGCACAACAGTAATAATATGATATGTAACGCTAAAAAGCAGTAAATACGGTAATGTGCAGTAAGGCAATAAATAACCATACAATAAAACGGTAAATACAGTACAACAATAAACACCCAATGAAAGAAAAAAACAGACAAGCGCTAGGATTGACTCGCTTAGGATGGACCAGCAATAGGTCAACCTGTCCCCAGCAGAGTCGCCAGCTGTCGCTCCCGGGATTTTCATCCTAGTACAAACGCGAAAGTGGCACCGAACAGAGTCGCCAGCAATGTGTATTTATCCCAAGAGAGGGAAAGGAAACACCGCATAAACCTGAGGGGAAGGAAAAAGCATGGTCTTGCGACCAAGAGAACTGGATTCGGGAGTCGGTTACGCGAGAGGAAAGTATTAGCACCCCCACGCGTCCATCGTACCCGATGGGATCCACGCTTGCTTGTTTCGATCAAAGGGTGATAAAAAAAGATACTGGAAAAGGAACTGAAAGAAAGAAAGGAGAAAGAATGGAAAAGGAACGAGAAACAAATGTAGGGAAAATAAAAGAAGTGCTCGAATGGGCCCTACCCCACTGCTTAGGTATCTCATCAGGAGCATGAGAATCAGAGCGACGTAGTTCCCCTCACTAGGGATGGATTGCTTGTGTTTTTTAGTGGAATACGTCAACGTTCGCGTCTTAGCAGTTTAGGTGTTGCAGCTCGCTGTAGGGAGACTTAGGCGTTACCTATTTGCGGTAGAACGGAAATGACGCATCCTTAAGGAAAGAGTGAATGAGATGAGAAAAGAATTCCCGAAGGAAAGACGTTATTGTTTGTTTTTGTCTTTTAAGAGTTTTTTCGTTTGTTTGCATATGATAGTGTATCCAAATCTTAGTCATTGGAATGTGTACATTCTCACATTCCAAGATGGAATGAGTAAGAAAGTACACTAAGTGTGAAGACGACCCCCACACTTAGTTCCAATTATTAAGGTTCAAACACACTAGCATACTTGTGTTTATTAAGTGTTTTTGTTGATTTAGAAATGAAGAAGTGTTTTTTATTTGTACCTTCAACAAGTATTGCATTTAAGTCCCTCATACAAGATCAAATGTTTAACACATTGACCCAAGATGGGCTATATGCTACACATTCTAAGATTATAAGAGAAGACCCCTTTATAATCTTTTCTTTATATGAAAGGCCTAAATGCAATTAATGCCTACCTTTATTATATGTTTTGAATTTTCTTTGAGATGAGAAGAGAGACTCAAGAGAGGAGCAAAGGTAAAAATCTATATGGACTAAGACTCAATCCTAATTGAAAATTAAAGGGAGTGGTCCTAATGGTTTATGAGGTTTAAACCTAAAGTCTAAAGAAAGAATGAATTAGACAATTCACTTCTACAGTAGAAGATGAATTGTAATTCAAAAAGGGAAAGTGATGAGTTATTAAAAGAAAGCACATAAGTGCTTAACAAAACACAAAATGGAATTGTAAAAGAGATGAGAGGAAAGAAGTTTGAATGTGGATTCCTTATCCACACTCAATTGCAACTTACCAAAGCCCCTACATGGTTAGTAAACATGTATAAGAAGTATAAGAAATAAAAGAACTTTTAATGCACCATAAAACTCAAAAGAAGTAGGTGAGAAATTGGTTACAACCAAAATGTACATCATATGGAAAACAAATGATCATTATCATGCAAGTCCAAGTGGATAGGCAACAAACATCACCCATGACATTAGAACATGCTACCATAAGAAAAGGGAGAATGAAAGATGAAAAGAAATGGAAGAAACATGCATAAATGGAACATGTAATCAAGGATCAAAATTGAAATGAAATGAAAAATGATTCACAAACATCTCACAAGTGTTCATGCATAACACATCAAAACATTCAAGAAGCAATAGAAGAAGAAATGAAATGGAAATTCAAAAGAAAACACAAGTACTTCCCATTAAGGACATACAAAGTTCCAATGAAAGTGAACATGCAAAGATGACACATAATATGTACTAATGACCTATAATGTCAAATGGATATCTCACAAAGTAGGCAAATGATCATGCAAATATGCACAAAAGCAATCATGTAAACATGCACAAATATTGAGATGATATGACATGTTATTATGCTTCAAAGGTTATGCATTAAACAAAAATTAAATGGTCTCATGAAAATTATGGAAACATGGTATTTGAAGTTCACAAATCAGAGATGAATCACATATCAAAGTAGCATGCAAGAAACCAAGGCAAAATGATGTCAAACAATGCACTTAGGTCAAGTAGACATATCATACAAAGTAGCACAAAAATGAACACCAAACATGCCATAAACCTAAAAAAAATCAAATAAAAATCACTTAACATACCTCAAGATGATAATGACTCAATACAAAAAGAAGAGCATCAAAACAATTTTTAATGATTGAGAACAAAAATGCACAAATTTATGTATCACATTAAGCATGCATACAAGTAAAAATCAAAGAAAATTATGGAACAGGGGCAAAAAGGTCATAAAATCAAGAAATAAAATCATGAAAACTTTTCTAAATGTTGTAATGATGCTCATGAATTTTTGTGGAATTTTATGATGATGTTTGATATTTTTAAAAATTAAAAATCAAACGTGTAAAAAATGAAAAAAATAAAATGAAATGTAAAGGGAAGGGGAGGTGCATGCATAGTAATTAATCAGTTCAAATTAATTGGGCTTTAAACAGAGGGGGTGCGAATAGCAAAAAGGCTTAAGTCCAAGTTTGCGCAAAACACCATAATAAGCATGTACACTCAGTCAACCAAATTGACTCATTAATAACCATTGGATGAGGTCTCAGTCAAGCCAAAGTCAAAGTATGCCAAATCAACGCACGCGCACGCCTGAGCACCCTTACTATCATGTACCATGCCACACCAAGTTTAAAATAAAATCAGAAAATTACACGTGACATGCACATGAAATTTAATGCGCTGGCACATTTTGGAACGCACGATCATAGAAAATGGACGGACGCGATTAAAACAAAGCAAAACCCTAGCAATTGAAGTCACCGGCCGGAGGTGACTTCCGGTCACCTTCTCCGGCCATACCACCACCGTTGCAACTTTGATCTCTTCAGAAATCCACAAAATATACATCAAAATGAAGCTGAGCTCATGTAGATTAAGAATTCACTCACAAAAACAATATATCATGCATACATAGCAAGAACAGAGGAAATGAATTTGTGCCCTAAGTTTCGCAACTACGCCTTTAGAAGGCCTATCAACTAGCCGGAGTTAGGAATGCTTCTATTAAGCTCATATCAACATGAAAACAACAAACTAAACCATAAATCGCCAGAGCAAAGTTTGAGAGTTTGGAACCTGAACTTGAGGAGGCTTTGAATACACAAGAATACCAGAGGAAAATGCTTCTTCCTTGAGCTTCTCTTGGCCAAATAAAGGCTTAACTGAAGTGGTTGATGATGATTCAATAGAAAGAAACTGGATCCAAGCTTCCAAAACAGCTGCTCTTTGGTGAAATTGAGAGAGATTCAAAGAAGATTTAGAAGGAGGATGAACAATGTGAGCTCGAGAATACTTTGCAATGGTGAGATTGTGAGTAAAGCAGAGAGAGTTTTGGAGAGAATGTGAGAGTGTTTGAGAGAAAGAGTGAGAAAAATGAAGTTGAAAAATGAAATTGGAGTGAAGTTGTCATTTATAGTGTGGGTTAACCAAGATTAAACTGAGTGAGGTTAACTGAGTTAGCATGGTTTAGGTGAGTCATCCCTAACTAACTGAGTCAAGTTAGTTAGGGAGAGCAATGGTATGGTGATGGCAACTCATGATATGCTATGGTGGAGGTGAAAAGAAAATGAAGGCACGGCTGGTTGTAGCAGAAACTTGCTCAGCAAGTTGTTTCTTTCCATTCTCATGTATGCCAAGGCAAGTGTGCAAGGTGTAAGTCATGTGTGTTTGGTTTAATGGGGAAAACTGATGTGATGAAGTGTTTGTGGTGTGTGTGAACCAAATCGTGTCAAACTGCTAATGTATCAGTGCCAAGATAGGGTGGTTTGCAAATGTTTTTTCTCCTTATTCAATGAATGGTTTGGTGTGCTTTTGGAGTCAATTGAAAGAGGAGACATTGGAGAACAATGTTGGTTTGAAAATTGAAGTGAAATGAGATCTCTAACATGCCTAAAAATGACCACAAACAGATGGACAAAGAACTGGTACATATGCGTACGAAGCAAGTCATGGCATGGCAAGTGACATGCATGGAAGTTCAGCTTAATCAACCTATCTTGAGACCACTATAACTCACTCATACTTGATCAACTCAAAATTTTCCCAACATCAATATTAAAGATGACACTACAAAGAACAGCTTTGATGTTGAAAACTTTTCCATTTGAGGTTTTTATCTTGATGAAAAATGGGTGGACATTTGGCTCACCAACTGTTTGAGAAAATGACTGCGCGCGTGCCCTGAGAATCTTGGTCATGACCTAGTTTTGAACCTACTTTGCTCAAACTTTGATCAATCATATCTCACTCAATTTTTATCCAATAGAGATGTTCTACACATGGATTTGAAGCTTAAAGCAAGACCTTTTGTTGTGGCCTGGTGGAATTTTCATTTGATACTCCAATTTTAAATGGCCTTGGTTCAAACTCTGATGCAAAATGGCCAAAACTTGCTATTTTTAGTAACCCTTCTTCATCCAAAAATGGCAACTTTCCACCTCTTGATTTTTTCATGATTCCTTTGGAGTTTCTTGACCAAATTTTGTATATTGGACACATATAACATGAATTTTATGGATTTGGCCTCAAAAAGTCAAGAGTTGACTTTTTCCTCTGATTATTTGACTTGGCCCCAATTTTCCTGATTTTTTATCTTTCTTCCAATTGAACCACTTCTAAAACCAATTGAGAGGCAATTTTCCATACACATACACTTAAGAACATGTAGAATACCATGACATCAAGTTTTGTCCAAAAAATCAAAGATATCCTGATTTAATTGGAAACCCTAGTTTAGGTGCCCACCTCCTAGGAGAAAATGTGCAGTCTTCAATTTCAAATTCCTCAGAGTATGTTGTGTATCCTCTTAAAGGATGATGAGATATACCATTTGAGGATGACTTTGGATCAATGAACTATCTCTTTTGAGGGTTTTCCTTCAGTTTTTTTTTTTTTTTTGCCTCTTGCATGTTGGAGTATGTATTGCTTCAATCTCCCATTGAATCTCACTTCCTTGAGGTTTTGGATGATCAATTGAGATGGTATGAGACATGAGAGACTCTTGGCTTGCCTTGAGGCAACTTGATTGACCTTTTTGTGCTTTGAATGATCCCTTGATTGTCCATCCTCCCCCTGATCACATGCCTTGATGGTGAGAGGAATGTTATGCTTCATTTTTCTATGTTAAATGCAATGCAATGCTAATGAGATGGATATGATATGATAGATGATAGTGCTATGCTAAGATGACCAAAGGGGAGAGCAAATTTTGGGGTATTACACACCTCATTCCAATTCATCATGGATTTTGAGTTATGGTTGGATTAAAATGGATGAAAACATGAAATGTCGCTTTTTCCAACACTTTGTGAAATTTTCACTAAGTCAGAATCTGTCTTGCTTTTTTTCCAAAAGTAGGGGGATTTTTCACTTGGATCCAAAAGGTATAAAGACAAACTATGATCACGCATGTGTTGTATCATATAAGAGCTTTCCAAAATGGTCAAGAACCCCATCAAACTCAACCTGAGCTAAGAGTTATGACAGTGGCAACATGCCTTGCTGCAACTATCATAACAAGGCAGATTTGTGCATTTTGCTCGATTTGAGCAAACTTTGCAAATGACAAACAAGTTTATCCATCTGAACACCTCATGGGGAGATCAAGGAGGGACAAACACTGATCTATCAGCCTCCCAAGTCCTTGGAACCAAAAGTAGCATGTCAAACCTAGAAATGCCTAAAAGAGGGACAAGACTCCTATTTTGGTTTGGAGCATTTAATGGGTGCACCAAGGTGGCATGGACTGAGCCCTTTCCAAATGAATTCAGTCAAGACTTATCCAAGAACTAGGGAACCAGCAGCCTGTGCTCTAACCTCTAGTCAATGGCTAGAGGAGACTTGGATTCCAATTGATCAACATTTGCCAAACTTCTGCAGCAGTTGCCATTCACTATTGCTTGCAAAAAAAACTTGCTCTACTATAAATAGAGCTCATTTGTGCTCAGTTTGAGTACACCAAAGGCATCAAATAGATGCTTTCCTCAAAATCACCTTCTCACTTCCAATTTTTCCTTCTAAGGCAAGTCACTATCGGGTTTTGAGTTTGAGAGCTATTCCAACCAAACCAATCACACACACACACACACACCTCATAAACATCATATAGAAGTGATCCAAACACTCACATAACATCTGTAACACCAAAATCACAAAATCACTTGCCAACTGCTCAAGTTCTTGACAAAGGTGCGGTTGAGGTACCATCTCAAGTTTCAGATTGTTTCAAACCACTCCAAGCATTCAGACACATCACTTGGCACCTAAGGAAGCCGTGCAAATCATTGGAACCAGGTTGCAACACCTCTAAAACAAAATACGATCACCAGCTGCAAGAGGTAAGCATGGACTCTTCTAACTCTATGATCCATGCATATTTTGCTGCACAATAATTTGGCCATATGTTCATAATCATGCATAGAGTGTTTACCCTCAATCAATTGCTTTGTTTGAATCGTGTATGGAATTTCTGAGCCTTCATGCAAATTTTAGGGTTCTTGAGGTTTCTCTTTGATTTCTTATTCCATGCTTAAAATATATGAAATTAAAGACCATAGACATGATCGTGAGGTGAAAACGAGCAGATTGATATGTAGATTGCATGATATCATCAAGTATTCAGTGAGATTGGATAGAAAATGCAAATCTGCAAAAACAGAGGGTGGCGCGTGTTCTTGGCATGTTCTTGGCGCCATTTTTTGAATATTTGAATATTTGAATTTTGTGATTTTATTTAATTGATTCAAAAATTAATTTCTCTCTGAATTTTAATGATTTTGAGTTGATTCTTTTTTTAATAATTCACAAAAATGTTAAAATATTTTATTTTGCCAAAAATTCCCAAAAATATTATTTATTTCCTATATTTGATATTTTTGCAAAGAATTAATATTTTATTTGTTTTTCAACATTTAAAATGTTTTTTCTCCCTAGATTTTCCAAACTTAATTGATTTCCAATCATTTTGTGGATATAAACATGATTTTTCAAACATTAATCCAAGATCACAACTTGATTTTCATACATGTTTGATAATTTTGATCATTTTAATTAAGTTTTTATTTAATTAAAATACATTTTGAAAGACCCACCACTTGGGCATCTCCTTGAGCTGTAAGCCCCACCACTTGTACAAAAATAAATTATTGGGCCTCTAATAGAGTGAAAGACCCAATCCCCTTTTAACCAAAACAATTTTGGGCCTCAGACATCGTATAAGTCCCTCTGCGTTAAAAGAAAAATCTCGGCGTGATCGCCAGTTCAAAAATCAACCCTGGGCTTCTCCTTGAGTTGTAAGCCCCATCTCTTGTACAAAAATAAATCATTGGGCCTCTAATGGAGTGTAAGACCCATCCCCTTGTACATAAAAACTTTTTGGGCCTCACGTATTGTATAAGTCCCTCTGTAGAGTTTTTTAAACAACGGTGGAATCATCGTTAAAACTTGGGCCTCTCCTCGAGCTGTAAGCCCCAACAATCTTTTCAAACCCCTTTATCCTTTGATTTTGAATTCAAATATATGTTGTTATCAAAACTTTCTTTGTTGAACAACTAACCAAACAACATGGAAGCTCTACAACGGGTAAGTGTTTATCTGCTTTCATTTACCGCTTTCATATGTACATAACTGTATTGTGTGGCTGCTTCACTGTAAGTCTTCTTTCACATCCTTTTATATACTTGTCACATATCCACTGTGTAACACTAGTATAGTTATTTAGAGTTTTCCCCGGCAACTACGTCTAGAACTAGGTAAAACCATGTTGGTCACTCTTAAATACAAACGAAACTAGATCCCCCGTAGGATTCTAGATACAGTCTTCCCTCCTCTTGGGGTTAAACAACATGAAACAAAGAGAAAGGCAGTATTCTCGGTGAACCTTTTCTCAGACTGTCACCCTTAGAAATTGTCAAAGAAACTCTAACTCCCCAGAGATGATCTTTTCTCCGTGAATGGCATCTCTTGAGTTTCTTCCAAATTCTCAAACTTTCCTGGAATGATCTCTTCTCCGTGAATTACATTTCTTGAACTTCTCTTGGTTTGGGGACCCACAAGCTTCCTAAAAGCATCCCCACCTCCTCTTGGGTGTTGTACAAGGACCCTTCGGCTTCTTAGAAGTTCTCATGCCTTCTCTTGGGCTTAATACAAGAACCCTGACGACCTCTTAAAGGTATAAGACAGAACTTAGTCATCCTTTGCTAGAGCATTCTTTCCCGCGTTAAAACTCCAGCCATTGTAGGGTTGATACTCATCCCTTAATGCCCGCGCCTCCTCTTGGGCATTATACAAAAGATAAAACTCTAGACTTGGACAGTCTAAACCTCTTGAGTCTCAAAGAAATTCTCAAGTTCCTTTCAAACATAGGAAGAAACCCCTGTCTCTCCCATGAGAGTTCCCCACACTTGGACCCACTTCAGGATCTCCAGAATCCACAGCGGTAAGGCAGCCTCCTCTTGGGCTTTGTACAAATGATTCTCCCTAGCAGAGCTAACCTTTTCAGACTCTCTTGTTGAGTCAATCACCTTTTAGCCTCCATCTCGGGCTTCGTAAGAGATAGAAAAACACTCTCTTATTGACTATAAAAGACACTCTTGTTAAGTCAATCTCCTTTTAGCCTCAATCTCGGGCTTCGTACGAGATAGCAAAACACTTTCTTGTTGAGTATAAAAGACTATCTTGTTGATTCAATCCCTTTTAGCCTCCGTCTTGAGCTTTGTACAAGACATATAAATCACTCTCTTGTTGAGTATAAAAGACTCTCTTGTTGAGTCAATCACTTTTAGCCTCCGTCTTGGGCTTTGTACAAGACATATAAAACACTCTCTTGTTGAGTATAAAAGTCTCTCTTGTTGAGTCAATCTCCTTTTAGCCTCAATATCGGGCTTCGTACGAGACAGTAAATCACTATCTTGTTGAGTATAAAAGACTCTCTTGTTGAGTCAAACAACCTTCAGACTCTCTTGTTGAGTCAATCACCTGTTTAAGACTCTCTTGTTGAGTCAACCCTTTTTAGCCTCCATCTTGGGCTTTATACAGGACAAATAAAAGTACTCTCTTGTTGAGTCAAACCATTTCAGCCTCCATCTTGGGCTTTATACAAGATACATTCTCCTGAACGGAGTCAAAATCCCTTTTAGCCTCAACCTTGGGCTTTGTACAAGACAGAAAGAACATTTTCCTCCGGAAAAGTCAAACTTCCCGCCTCCTCTTAGGCTTTGTATAAATAAAACTCCGGTTGAGTCAATCAACCTTTTAGCATCAAAGTTGTTCCTTGCTCATAACATACGGACATCAACAACTCCTCTTTAGAGATGACAAATTCTCTCTCAACCTTTTAGCTTCACATCTTGGGCTTTAAACAAGATACAAACTACCTTCAGCTTCATGTCTTGGGCTTTGAACAAGACACGAAAACACCTCTTTCCTCCCATAGAATAGGAGCGACTACGATCGCTCTGATTTTCATGTTTCGGGAATACGTAGGCATAAGATTGCAAAAATCTTAGCGAGCATACTAATAAAAAAACCCCAAAAATCTCGTACCTTCAAACATCAATCGAAAAGCATCAGACCTAACATCTTAAAACCTCACAGATAATCCAGACACTTGTATTCTTAAGAAAATTACCCTAATAAGGACCCCCCTATTTTGATAGCATCTGCAAACCAACAGTTTTGACTTTTTAAACTCAGTATGCAAGCAGGGTTAATTGGAGACATCTATTTCCCTTCCTTAATCAGCTCAACAGGATAAAAAATGAATCGAACTATAGTACCAAAGCGATAGTGATTCGAAACCACAAAAATCGCGCTACACTTCTATCCGAGCCATTATCCGATCTTCCGATAACCACACCAAATCCAAGTCTAGATGCCACCATACGAATCCATTCGAGCATGTTATCACGATTTTCAAACCCTTGTTTGTTATTAAATTCATTGTGAATATCTACCGCCTTAACAAAAATCCCTTGAACATTCGAAAAAATTTCGTTCGAAGAAACTACTTGTTTCGAGATATTATCGGGGTGAGCCATATCTATTGGAAACAATAAAAATAGTAAAATTAAATAATCTACTGCTGCAGAAAAGGATGGAAAATGAACAAAAAAACATTTCGGAAATATATCTCCGAAAAAGTTCATGTTCAGCACGTTCCGGAGATACATCTCCGGACACTGCGTAACTTTTTTCCAGCAAAGTTTCATGATTAATGTGAGCAATGCAGAAGAGAATGAACAATCTTTACCTGAAATTCGATCTTCTTTTGCTCCATGTGATATGTTGAACCAAAAGGATGGAGATTTGAAGTGTAAATGGGATTGAGAATGTAGGGTTTTTAGGGTAGGGGTTAGAGTTGAAATGAAGAATGACAATAATGGGGGACTGATCATGCAACTAGAAACTATATCAGATACTTTCGGAGATATATCTCCGGAACAATCTGACATGCAAATGTGACATGAAAATTCAAATTTCCGCTCACATCTTCCGGAGATATATCTCCGGAACATCCACTGAACTGATTAATTTTCATGTTTTCTCTAAATGGTTCCAGAGATATATCTCTAGAATAAATCTTCAGGAACTGCATGGGGCACAGTCCAGAATGGCCTTCCTTGAGTGTGAAAAGGGTGCGTCCGGAGATATATCTCCAGAAACTAGGGGCATTATAGGAAATACGCATGGTGTCTAATAAATACATAGGGTGCCTTAAGAAATTTTCTAAGATTGAGGAAAATTTATCCTATACCCTTATAATTGTCCCTCAACCCCAACCATTAACATAATTTGACCGAAAAACCCTTGTATAAATATTAGGATTAAATATATTTTATCTCCTGCAATATGAACAAGTATCGGTTTATCTTCGAAAATTCTTTTTTTATTCCCTTTGTAATGTTTAGATTTTGTTTCTTTGACCCCTTTGGTGACGTGTCAACTATAAAATCTTCATAGTGGCTGATTTGACAGGCCACATGGTTTTTTTTAATTCCACGTGGATTTTATATTATTTTATTATTTTATTTAAATTTTTTTGTTTTTTTAATGTTATTTTTATTTTTAAAATTTTTGGTTTTGTTGTGTGGTTTTGTGATTTCACATAGTTTTGAAATCACATAATGTTAAATGCTATAGTTACCCATGTCCACTTAACCATATCATTTCTGGTCTATTTTATCCAATCCAAGAATTAGAGGGTCCTGCTTCATAAACATTAAGTTTAATATACTAACAAGTAAATGAGAAAATAAACAATAAAAGATGAAGGAAAAGTAATCACATACTATTAAACAAATGATTGTCCAAATTCCCGTTGGCAATTCATATACCAAAATAAGGTAGACATCCTTTAAGCAATAACCTACGAGTTTCACAAGATTAGGATGATTTAACTGTCCCATTTTGTTGATCTTTCTCAAGAAGTAAGAAGGGTACTTGCAGTTGCTATGCACCTCTTTGGTGTGATGTGAAATAATTTAGGCGCAAAGGAAGTGACGGTAAAATAATTTGTCGTGGAGGCATAGGACGAGGAGCACTACCTGCTCCAAACATACATGAAGAGAAGGTAAATGGACGTCAGCGACAAACACTTCAGTACCCGACCGGACTGTACGACACGCTCTTCTCGTACGGTAGGAGCACCATGTTGCTCGTCGTTTATGGTATGACGAGGTAAGTAAAACTCATACACTTTATGTTGAATAATATTTAATTTTAATTATTTATTATAATTTATATTTTTGATCTTTAAATTGTTTTTAGGAAAGAGGTCCGAAGAAAGAACTAAAGGTGGCTGCATATGGCAGTAAACTTAAAGATTGGGCTCTAGTATATTTTCCTTCAATGATTTAGGGGTACTTGAATGGGGTTGTTTATCTTCAATCCAAAGAATTAGTATGAGTAAGATTGACCAAAATCAACAATCAGCATTCGCGGAGTGATGGCATCCAGAGACATCGTCATTTCATATGCCATTTGGCGAGATGAACATTGCCTTGGATGATAATTTTTTGTCTGATACACCTTTCCACTCGGGGTGATTTTTGGACCTCGTAGAGGTTATGATTGAAGATGGTGCCATTAGTTATGTTGTTGAATTTTTTGGGAATGGGTTTAGAAGAGGCAAAAAAAAGGTTCATGCTTGTAGAGCTCCATATTATAAGATGGAGTGGATGGTCGAATTATTTGTGCATCATGGATCTATTAATTAGTTGGATGTTGCTACTAAAGCCTACATGATGATGTTGGTTAGTGCTACTATTTTTGTAGACAAGACCCTTACTCTTGTTAAGGAAAGATATTTGTGACTATTTAGGGACATGTATGCTTGTGGTAGCCGCACTTATCACATTAAGCAAATATTTAGGAGATACTTCCATGTTTATATGCAAGCAGCTCAACGAATATGCCACTCTTCTACAACTATTTTTTAATTAGTTTCTTTATTTTTATTTAGTTATACTTATTTTAATAGATAATATTTTATGTTTTAACAATGTTAGATTCACGAGTACTTTCCTACTATTGGCAAGAAATGATAGTCATAGTTGGTGAGTGACAGTAGTGGACTTCCAAGGGCGATGAGATGGGCGTATAAGCAAGGTTCAAAAAGGTTGACGAGCTTAGAAGGGCGTTAGATGACTTGATACCTATTGATGTCATATGGCATCCATTCGAGATTCATAGACATGTGATACCATTTGATGATATTTTCTATACAGTGGGGTCTGATATAGGGTGGAACAGTGGTGCTCGTACTTTCCTGACTGATGTATACACTATCTTGGATTTAGGCACTATATAACGCCTCCACCTCCTGATTGCACCACACTCAATGTTGACGTTGAGTGGATTATATATCATTCTAGTGTGCTTGATGTGGTTTGTATGACATGTATGGCTAACACCCCATATGACGTTGACCCTGGATATCTGGAGTGGTATTACAAAATGTCACATCCTCGGTTGATACCATGCCCTCAGGATGAGTAGAGAGTAGTGTCGATTCTTGTATATGACGAAGAACCGTCAAATATCAGGTTATCACATATATCATAGGAGCTTCATCGTTATATCCAGTGATTATAGGTACTGCTAAGGACCCTAAGTTTGGAGAGATATTTCGAGCATTATGTTATGCTCATGGTGGTCCATTACCATGATTAATGTATTACTATTTTGAGATTTATGTATTACTATTTTTAGATTTATGTATGACTATTTTGATATTTATGTTAGTTATAATAGAGTCAGTATCATTTAATATAATTATGAGTCAATAGCCTATAATATAATAAAAAGTACTAGTTTAAGCTAACAATGTTTGACATTACAGGTGTGAGTTGTTGTCAATGTTGTAAACACCTTGAAACTCCTAACATCCAACGTTGCTTCTTAGAAACTCCATTTCTTTCAATCCAATGTGACTTTTGGCAACGAAAATCATTGCTTAATTTTTACCTGATCAAAAAAATTATGTCAAAATTAACTAATATAAAAAATTACAATAAAATTAACTAACATAAATAAATTATTACATGAACCCAATGATTTTGGTTTACAAAACCAATGTAATAGACATATACAGTAGATGAATGTGATGTCGTTATAGGAAATAAATTCAGACTAGGATACCCTAAACAGACAAGAATGCCATTATATTTATTTGCTATAACATAATTCATATCATTTAAAGTCATCCAATTCTCATGTGGCTGAGGACCCAAACATGAAATTGTTAAAGATTCTATCACTTCAGATAATCAATATTCAAATAAATTATTATAGAGACTTGATCTCTTTCTCAATACATTATCCAAGTCTTGATGAACAATGGACCAACCATCCTCATCATATCCATGCAATGATGAAATAACTCTATACCCACAATTTATATTTCTTTCAATATCAATCATGTCATTAATATATGGCCTAATATGTTAAGGAAATTGAGTAATGTATTGATTTAAAGTTAATTTCTTCTTAGATGACTACTTTTGAGATGATTGATTTTGAGAAGATTGTGATAGTTGTGTACATGGTTTCTTTGATAATCTTTGAGAATCAGAGTATGCTTGGTCAACATGCTCATGGTATGAAAGGTCTTGATAAACATCATACTCCACTGGTTTCTTCCTGAAATTCTGCCACGCAGATACCAGATGTTGAGACAGATGTCACAACTATGGGATCAAGACAGTTTGACCACAGTAAATATGCAGAACCTTAATTGGCAAAAAGATAAAATAACACCAATAGTTGCTAACCCAGTTCGGTGCAACTCACCTACATCTGAGGGCTACCAAGCTAGGAAGGAAATTCACTATGATAGTATTAGTTCAAAGCTAAACTCCCCCGTTTACAACTTCTCGCCTAATCACTACCTTGTGCAACTTCTACCTAGACACCCTCTAGATATGAGACCCCCTATCACTTTCTAATAGTCACAAACCAGTGACAATTCAACAACAACCCATAATAGAAGTACCAACCCTTCCAAGTACAATACTTAGTTTTGCTTAAAAGCTTCAACTAAGAATAATAGACTCTTGCTTAAAAGCTTATGAGTGAACAATTAATAATTAAAAATCAGTCAACTCAATGCATCAAAAGATATAATAGTGGCATAAAAACAAAATACACTAAACACTAAAGAGACTCCAAGACACGTCTAATCGTAATTTCTTCAAATTCAACGCATGTTCAAGATTAGGTCTTCTCTTTAAATAACATTCAGTCCTTATTAACATAGTTTCATGCACAATAATAGGTAAAAAAAATACAAAGTTTCCTAAAAAGGTTCAAACATCCTTTTTACGAAAACCTACACAATCTGTCAAAACAGAAGTTCCCACAATATCCCTCCTTGGATAACGCAAATGTGTGAATTAAAACACACTCAAAACACACACTAAAAATACCAAAACAGTCATGCCCTAACTTTTTAGTATAACATGTCCTGGCACATGTCCTAACATCATGTTGAACATGATGTATGATTCTCATAGCAGAACAACTGGCTTAACATCTTGCTAACAACATATTTTACCAAAATGTTGCCAATCTAAAAACCACAGAACTTACACTTCCTTTTCTTCTTCACTCCTTTTATTGTTTTTATTTTATGAGGTGGTGTGCACATTGAAGTCATAATGGGGTAAGAAATTTCACACACTCTAATTTTTAATGCTCTTTTTTCCTACAACATCTAAATACCTTAACCTTCTCCACAATTCTTCTATTAAACTTGTCATATCCACCTCTGATCCATCATCAGTGTCAACATCTTGTTAACTTTCCATGATCAACTTCCTCCAATGGATATGAACAACATCTATAGGTATCAGATCACCAACCATTATGTATCCTATAGACTCACAAGCATAAGGCAACCCACATGATGTTATAAGATTACAGCCACAACTATGAGTGTTGGTTCCCACATAATCAACCCATAAGATCTCTTCAGCAATGTGTCTCAAAGCAACTCTTCATACTGATCTACACATATTTCTATAATACGAACTAGTGTGTGCATGCTCAACCTCATAAAAACTCTTTTGAAAAGAAGCACTTATGTTGCCCAATTGTAACTTCAAGTTATTGTTCTTAGCCTTCCAACATTTTCACAACTCACTTATATTATTCTCCAACTTCTTCTTTATTTTTAAATCAGCAGACTCAACCCTAAAATGAATGAAAACATCAAATAAGGTAGGATAAAAATAACAAACTAAAACTACTAAAAATATGTATCTATTAGTCATGTTGTTGCCCAAATGTAGTACTCGGTTAGTCCATGCTCCAACAAATTAATGCATGTGAGAAATCAACCATGTGTCTGTAACATAATCAATGAATTCAACATAATCAATACATGCTTGCTCAAGTTTTTAAAACCTCAATGTTGGAACAAGATTGTTCATATCCTTTGGGTTTTGATGATAACAAAGTATTTAGAGAACAAATGGTTATACTAACTTATGTTCAAGTGTGCAGGATCACAAGCCGAGAAATCACTATGAATTAATCCTGTTGAAAACATTAGTGGAGAAGAAATATTACTCAGATTCTAGATGATCAGAATCTAGTAACTCTGAATATGTTCATCACCATCTGAAGGTTCAGACTCTAGTATACTGTTCCAACCTCCGGTGACAGCTTAGATTCCGAATGCAAAAGGAGCCTCTGATCCATACCCTGAGCTAAAAGCAGGCCAGTCTTGTCAAGTTCCAAATTTTTGGGAAGAGTCAACTAGGGTTTTGTTTTTCAAGGCTTGAGGAATGGAGATGTGACATCTTCAGTCTGTTCTACCCTTTGGTGGATACCTAGTACTTCGAAAGGTGTTGTGGACGATGCCATTATTTAGTGTATAATGCTTCTAACCAGATACATTCTCCAAAGTCACTCTTAGCATACTTCTTCACTAAGTTAGTTGTTTTGTTCAAACCCTCCAACGACTATTTTTTTTACCTCTATAAAAGGAAGCTGAAGATTTGAAGGAAGGTTACAATAACATAACGCATTATAAGATGTTTGGCATAACTCTGAGCTGTTATATTTGTAATTGTTATTCTATAAGATCTTAAGTTTTCTTATCTTAGTATATCTTAGAAATATGAAGAGGTGAAAACCTTTGTGATTGTTGCACAACTGTTATACTTCTGATTGTGTATCAACGTATAATAGTTACCTTTTCTACTAAATTTTTTATTTAAAGTAGTGGAAGTCTCTTGCCTACGATCTTGAGCATTGAAGTCTCTTGTCTGTGTACTTGAGCATTTAAGTCTCTTTCTTGGATTATTGAGCATAAGTCTCTTGCAAGTTTGCTTAAGCAGAAGTCTCTTTCTAGGTTGATTGAGAATTGAAGTCTCTTGCAAGTGTGCTTGAGCAAATTGTAACTTGTTTGGTTATATAGAAAAGCTCTTATTGAGGAAAGGGGATTTGACTACTCTCAGTTGAGGAGAGGAACCAAGATAATCTTTGTGTGTTTCTTACTTTTACTTCTGATCACTTTATTTTCACTGCTCTTACCAACTCTGACATCAGACTCTGAACGTGGTTTAGATTTTGTAGTTCTAGCATCAGAAGCAAAATGAATTTTCGGGCATGCACAATTTAACCCCCCCCCCTTCTTGTGTATTTTTCTCACCTTTAATTGGCATCAGAGCTCAGTCTGTGCATTAACACTTAATACTGGCGGAGAAAAAATCTTGAGAAAATTGATGCTCTCCTCATGGTTGGCAGTTTTTCAATAACTAGTCTTGAGGAAGATTCTCCTCATGGCAGCAATAACCACAATCAAAGTACATCTGTTCAGAATAATTATATTGTTATACAACCAACAATTAGTGGTGACTCCACTAAATTTAAATGGTGGAAAAACAATATGTACACTCATATCATTAGTTTGGATGATGAGTTATGGGACAATTAAAAGATGTCATTGAATTTTTGGTCGATGGTGTTGGAATGGTTGCTAATAGGAAGTTATCGTACCTAAAAAAATGAGCACACAACGATCGCAAAACACAATCGCACGCTCGCGGGATGGACTTATAACATAGCCTCCATCAAACTTTATTTATTCCCAAAGAGGGAAAGGGAAAATATTGATAAAACCCCTAACCATACGATTATGATATTGGTCATCGCAACTAAATCATGGTTTAGGAGTCAATTACGCAAGGGGAAAGTATTAGTACCCTTCGCACCCGTTGTACTCAATGGGAACCGTTTGGTTAGTTGTACGTGTTAGTGTTAGCTTAGAAATGTTAGGCTTCTCGAGTTATTAAAAGGGGAAGAATAGGAAAAAAAATATTTTTATTAGGGTTCCTGACAAGACTTTGTATCTCGCTCCTACGTATCTCCGGGTGCAATAAAGAACTCAAGGCTTATGTAGTTATGGGTAGAAAATGTTTGTTTGTTGGTAGATTTTATAAAAAGCTATTTTGTCTTAATCGACGGAAAAACAATGCTTGCCACCCAAAATAAGTAAAGAGCGGGCGTTTGCATCACATTGAATGGATTTCTACATATCAACATTCATAGGAAAACGTCACTTATCTCAACTCGAGACAAAATATATTTCGTTTGTGAAAAGGGTTTGAAGATTATGGCATGACGGCGAGAAAGAGTTTGATGTGTTTGAAGTATTTTTTGGGTAATGAGAGAGTTTCGACGAGGGAGAACTTCATCTCGTGTCACAACTCTCGAGAGCTCGTGGACTACACCCCGTTCCTTTTTCATCTTATTCGTGATTTTTTTTTATATTTTTAGGTGTTTTGAGTTTTTGATTAGAAAGTACACACGATGTTGATCGATGTTTGTTTGTGGTTACGAAAAAGGTTTGAAGTGATTAGAGAGTTTGAAAGTGATTTGAATGTGAAATGAATATGGTTTATTAGTGGACTTCATAGAAATGAAAGGTTTAAAGTGTTTTGATTGAGAAAATTACTCGATGTTGGATTGAACGTTTATTTTTATTCTCTTTGAAATGGGTTGATTTTATATTTTTGTTCTTACCTATTATCTATTTAATTATTCTACCTAAACAAAAAAGAAATAAAGAAATAAATACACAATTGCAAACAAAGGGTGAGAGATACATTTGAAGATTGGAGGATAATAATGCAATAAAGCAAATAATACTAAATATAAAAAATGGAAATTAAGTAAACAAGCATAAAGGAAAAATAAAGATACCAAAGACAAACACAAAGATAAAACAAAAATATTTCTAAAGGAAAAATCAATGCTATTATTTTTTTGGGTTAATAGTCATTCACCCCCTACAATATTGGGGAGTTTTGATTTATCCCCCTTTAAAAAAATAATTTTGGATTACCCCCCTGAAATTTTGGGGTACCCCCCTAAGCGTGTAAAAACCAGGGGGGTAAATAAAAAATATATATTTTACAGGAGGATAATTTTTCTACCTGAGGGGCAAAAGACTTAGAATTTTAAAATTTAAGGATATCTCATTATTATTATTTTATAATTTTTTTAGATTAGGATATCTCATTATTATTATTTTTTTGTTTTGATGTTATATATATATATATATATATATATAAATAAAATTAGAATCTATGTCATAATTAAAACACAAAAATAAAACAAGTAATTAAAAAAGGAATGGAAGAAACATGCCCAAATGGCCCAAAACATAATGGAACAGTAGCAGGAGTGGGTGTAAATAGAAAACCCGGTCCAAGCCCAAATCCAGGGTCCAAGAAGAGAGTCAAATATTTGACTTCTCTCAACCACACGATACGTTGATCATAGGGGATCAAAAAGATCAAACGAAGGGTACAAGGGTGTGCAGGGTAGATACAGTGGAGGATCCAACGTGGCAGCATAAAGGCTGGCCACGTAGGTGAGGAAAGGCCACAACATGGTAGCTGAAAGCAGAAAAAGCAAGGTCTTAATGCTTGAAACGAAACAAAGTGGGTTTCAAAATACAACTCCCGTTCTCTCTCCTCTCAAAAATCATCTGCAGCCTCTCTCTCTCTCAAAATGAATTCCAAACTTCTTCCTAAGCCCATCTCGCTAGAGAGGGACGGTGGCCGACAGTGGGGTTAACCACCACGAAACCCTAAAATCCAAACACGAATCCTTGCTATTTTTCTACCCTCATTCTGAATCCAAAACTATTTTCCCTTAAATCCCCACCACATGAGAGATCTAACCTATACCAAAAACCCTAACTCACCAAAACTAAACCCAACTTTTATATAATCAAAACCCAACTATACGAACAATTCAGGCAAAGAAAATATTCGCAGCAAGTATTAGAAAGGACAAGTCAGTTCTCAACAACAACAAAAAATCTAAAAGCTCATGGTACAAGGTCAAAATAGAATATTCGTATCAAAAGATTCAAACGCGATACGTTTCAAAGAGAAGAAAGTCTACCACAAATTTCATCAGGTGAGAGTTTCGGTTACCCTTGCTCTACACTTCGTCTCCCTTTTTGGTGCTCTATTTTGGTCTATTGCGTTTTGTTGGTCTTACGTGTTTGGGTGATTTTTACTTCTTCTCCGAACTTTTGTTACAACTTATTTGTCTGTTTGGTTTGTGCTGAATGCTTAGTTAGTAATTAGCTTAGGTTTTTTTATTCTCTGATGTGAATTTAAAAATGGTGGGAACTTTTCTTTCAATATATGGTGTTGTGGATGCTAAGGTCCGTCCCTTCATCTGCTTGTTACTATTTCTCTTTATAGTGAGGATTTTTAGGGTTTACAGAGGACTTATTGTTGTGTATTTGTTGTAGAAATGGTAAAAAAAATGGTAATGATCCTTGTTACACTTTCTAGGAGGACAAAGTGGTTTTAGCATTCTGATGCAAGTTATGCTTTTGCGTTACTGTACCTCCCCAAATATGATACTTTGTGTTTCAATTTATTGTTTCAGTTTTTTGTGTTTGTACTTTTTTACCAAATCATGCTAATATCCTCCGTTTCTTCTGCTTGCATAGGATAAAACTCCTTTTGCTCAAGGCCATAAATGTTGCTCCAATGTTGGTATCAAGGTTAAATTACTATGTGACCAATGACTACATTAGATGACAACAACCAAATGGTGTATAGAGCCTAAAGTTTTCAAACTTGAGAAGTCCCACGCTTGAGAAGATACAAAGCAAAAATATTGTTATATTCTCATTGTAAAATAAAATAAAATTGTATTATTCTTGAGGTAAATAAAAATAAATGAGATGGTTCAAACTTTGTAAAACAATGCCCATGGCTTGCTTAATTACACTTACTTTAATTGTGTTTTAATCTTGATTTGTTTACCAAAATTATTTGAGACTTGAAATGTAAAGATATGGATTCAAATTTATTTTCCAAACAAACACAAGAAAACATGCTTATTAAAAGCCTAACAACAATGAATGTATGCATGAATGAATGAATTAATGAATGAGTTGCATGTGACTTTAATAAACAAAAATCCAACTAAAACCCTAATGAAAATCCATGACAAATCTACAAGCATCCACTCTAACAAACACTTAATGAAATTCAAAACAAGTTCTAATTATGGACATGTAATGCATGATAGAAGAATGTATGGACTGGTCAAAACAAACCAATCAATTAAAGTGACCTCTAGTTTTCAAACATTAATCTTGACTTATGCATGAAAATAAAACTCTATGACCAGACAAAATGGTCATAAGAAGTTAATTCATATAAAGAGATGCAAATGAATGAAATGTAAATGAATGGATGCAAATAAATGAATGAAAATGAATGAATGCAAATGAATTAAGTGGGGTAAAATTTAGGGTGTGACAGAAGTCTCTCATTCCTGATCAGAAAAAGATCTATAAAAAATATCAAAGAGTGAGAGGCATTTTTATTGATGCCTTGCCTCATTCTGAGTATATAAAGATTATTGATAAGTCTACAACTAAGACTATCTTCAAATCTTTGTGTGCTACCTATGAAGGTAATCAACAAGTGCAAGAAGCCAAAGCTAATCTTCTGGTTCAACAATATGAGTTGTTCAAAATGAAAGAGAATGAGAACATTGAATCCGTGTTCTCAAGATTTCAAGTTATTGTTTCTAGACTTCTGTTCCTAAACAAGAGCTATACTACTTTGGATCATGTCAAGAAGATTCTTAGGAGTCTTCCTGCCAAATATAGACCCAAAGGAACTGCTATTCAAGAAGCTAAAGACTTAAACACTCTAAGTCTTGAGAGTCTTGTTAGCAATCTCCAAAGTCATGAAATGGAGTTAAATGGAGATGAGCCTGAAAATCAAGTTAAAACCTTGGCTTTAAATTTTATTGGGAGATTTGAGAAATCTTCCCAAACTAAAAAGCTCGAAGAAGCCACTCATGATGAAGCTTCTAATGAAGAATCTGATGATGATAAACATGCTTTTATCATCAAAAGATTTCAACAGTTGGCAAAAAAAAGAACAGATTCTTTGGTAAGAAAGAATGCTTTAAAGGGTCAAGTTTTGGGAGCCAAGATCAAGATTATTGTTACAACTTCAAGAAGCCTTATCACTTTATTACTAAATGTCCTGAGTTTCATAAAGACAAAAGCAGAATGGAAAGCTTCCAGAAGGACAACTTCAGAAACAAGTTTAAGAAAAGTCTCATGGAAACATGGGAAGAACTTGATAATGAATGAGAATATGAAGAATCTAATCTCGCTTTGATGGCTTCAACTTTTTCAGATTCAAAATCTGAAGCTGCTTTTGACTCAGAGTTAGAAGGCACAGAACATGTACTTTCTAAACTCTCTACATCTGATTTGAGTACTCTTTGTCATGATTTTATGGAAATATGCCAACAGAAAGCCAAACATGTGAAAATGCTAACAAAGTAATATGATATTTTAAAAGGTGAGCTAAAACTTTCTAAAGAAAAAATTGAAAAAATTCGAGAAAGATCAAATTGCTTTAACACAAGACATGCTTGACAAACCTGTGGATAACAATGAATTAACTCTTCATGATTTTATTATATATGGGCTTGAAAGAACCAAACTTGCTTCCATGATCTATGGAGTATGTAAGAGAAAATGAGAAGGTCTTGGATACCATCAAAAACCTTATAATCCAAGTTATAATGTTTTGGTAAAACCATCTAACCTTTCTTCTTCAAGCACTGCTCAAAAGAGGCTGAATGCTTACTTTATGCCTGCTGCTAAAAATGGTAAAATTCCAAATCACTCAGAACCCGTGATAGATAACTCTCAAGTTCTGAGGGAATCAAGATATTAGACTCAAGAGTTAAAGGTTCTAAGTAAATTAGAACCTAAGACTCTCAAGTCAAAGGTCTTGAATAACTCAGAACTTAAGACTGTTGTATCTAAGGTTTCAAGAGATTCAGAAGTCAAAGTCAAAACTTATCCTAGAAAAAGAGTCTGGAATGAGTCTAGACCTTAGTATAAGGCTAAGGCACAAAGAAAGAAGAAACCCCTATTAAACTAACCTCAGGGGACCCATAAGAGTATGGGTACCAAAAAATGAGAATTTTTTATGCAAATAAAATTAAAGGAAAAAAAAAAAACAAATCAATAGTTGCTCCAGGACAGTGGTTGCTTACAATCTTCAACAAGAAGAAGGTCTGCATTCCAAATCCTAACTCTGAAAGAGGAAGGAGGTGTGGAATTTGGAAACCAGTAAAACAAGATCACTAGTACTGTGAATACTGAAGTACTCCTTTGTTGAACTAGTGCTTCAGAATTTTGATTATATCTCTGAAGTTTATCTAGTTGGTTTGAGAAGTATGAGAAGGCTTCTGGTGGTGATCAGAAGAGAATTGTGGGAACAAATACTGTTCCTTTTGGACAATCTCAAAAAATGATACTACAACAAGTGAGGTATGATTATCTCTGTGTTTTTATAAGATAGTTTCTAATCCTAACATTTGTTAATGTTTTTCAAAAGAACTTCACATTTATGAAATAAGAATTACACTTTTCTGTGATAATTCTACTTCTATCAGTATGGAAAAGAATCTTACTCTATATCAGAGTCTGATGATGTCCAAAATCTAGCTAGATTAGAAAGCTCGAAATCAGCTTCTGATGAATATATAGCCTCTGAAGCATCTCACCCTTGGATACTATGAATAAGATTAACCACCTCTGATGTGCACACAAAAGTGGACATCCTCTAGTAACTACCTTTGGCATCTGTCCTCTTACGTGTCATATATTTGACACGTCTTTTGATACATGGATTGTAACTATTGAGTAAAAACTCATATTTTCTTGGTTATTTGCATTTACTTCTTTTTTCTCTGTTTCTTTTTGCATTTATGTTGTGTGATGTTTGAAATTCCTTTTTCACTAAAAAAAGACTCATTGTATATCAGAAACACACACTCCATTTCTCACTACCTACGCTTTGCTTTTTTCTAACCTTCTATGAAAAACACCCTTTTCAAAAAGATAACCCTAGAAACCCTTAAAGCTCCTCTCAACGATGGCGTATTCTTCCAATTCTCAACATGCACACATGATAGCCGACTCTGGAAAAAGTATGACCATTAAGCCTAAGTCCATAGATTTGAATTAAGATGATCTAAAGCTTTTGGTGGAACATATTGTCGATTTTGATTCATTAAATCATAACGGGTATGATCTTTGGAGCTTTTTTAGAGTTCGAGAGTGGTTTCCAATCTTTAAAATTCTATATAGACCAACTTATCTTTATCTTGTAAAATATTTATGGGTTAGGTTAGAAGTTTTTGAGGAACTTGCTGCATCTGAGGAACATAGACTTTTGGTGAAGAAGGACAATTCTTTGAAGGGGAAGAGTAGAGAAGAAGTTGGACTGAAGAAGTTTGAAGAAGTTGAAATAAGGTCAATTGTGATGGTGTTGAAGTGATCATCACTCAAAAAAACTTTTTATATACTTTTTAGAGCACCAAACTCTGGAAGGTTTATTGTGGGTACTAAAGACAACAGTCCAGAAGCAGAAGCAATCAAGAGCTATTTGTTTGATAATACTGAGAATCTATGTTCTTCTGACTTTGGAAAGGTCAAGAACATGAAGAGAGAATTCAAAATTCTATTTAAGATTTTAATTGGTTTCCTGATTTCCAGAGAGGAAATCACTGATCAGATTTCTTGGGATCACAAACATTTCCTTTTCTACCTAAAGAATGAAGATTAGATTAACCTATCTGCCTACATCTTCAATCATCAGTGTGAAGCAATCAAAGATATCACAAAGCTTCGCAAGAAGATTGTGCCTTGTGCTAGACTACTTTCAGAATCATATCAGGGTCGTCTCATTGATGCCCTTAAAAACTTACCTGACAATGGGGATCTGAAGGAAATATATGGCAGTATCTTATCTGCTTCTGTTTTTGGCGACATGAAGCTTACAAAGAAAGGAGATGTTGTTGCTTCAAAGGTACCTCTGTCTGTTAGATGTACAAATCCTAATTATCTTGAGGATTATCCTGTCATCACCAAGATGGATAATCCTGAAGTAATCAAGAACTTCATTGAACAAGATTACAAGGAAGGAAAAGTCATCATATATAGAGACATTCCCAACAAGCCTATTAAAGTGTTTAAGACTTCTAATAAGAGGAAACATGTGGCTTCAAATATTTAAAAACCCTCTAAGAAGAGATTTGTACATCAGAGGAAGATTGAGATGGAAATTGAGGAGGTCATTGCATCCATTGAGTTAATGCCCTCCAAAACTAGAAGTGGAAATTCTCCCAAGAAAGTTGTTTTTGTCTCTATCAATTCAGAAGCACCTTCAAGGAATAAGAGATTAAGGAAACAGGCTGAGATTTGAAAAGGAAGTAGAAGAGGAGAGTGTTGGTATTTTCTTGATCAAGAAGAAGAAGACTGCAAATATCATTTCTCATAAGAGTCCAATTGGGCCTAGCTTAAAGTGTGTTCAACTTTTGGCTTATGTGATTTTGGATCAGTCGGAGAAGCCTTTAGAATTCACTGATGCTAGGAATCAAGAGACTGCTCCTTTTAGTGAACTGGAATATGCAGAGGTTCAAGTTGCTGAAGTTATGATTGGATTGAAGTCAGTTGTATCTAAAGCTTCTGTTGTTCCTGAAGAAGTTGCCTCAGAAGTTGTTGCTAATTCAGAATCTATGAATACTGGTCTAACAAATATCAATCTAAATCTTATCTCAAAAGATGATTTTGATTACTCTACCATCAACTAAAAATCACCAACACCTTTACCAATTCCTTCGCCTATTTCTTATCTTATACATTCTACCTCACCCACAGTTGAACCCATGGGAGATCAAAATCACTTAGCTCTGAATACTATGTTAGATCAACCATCACCCATTAACACTATGTATGAACCACCCATAGATTTCTCTAGTGGCAAGACTTCTTCTTCAAATATTCTTCTGATAAATGTTTGATATAATCTTTTCTTGGTTATTTTTTGGATGAACCGTGTTCTGAAAATTTCTTGGATGATTAAACGCATTCAAATAAAAATCAGGCTATTTAGAATCTATATCTTTGCAAAAAGGGAAAAAATTTCATTGATTGAAAGGAAGAGTACAAAAGCTCATGGATTACATAAGTTTATCAAGATCAGAACAATAACCTCTAGCCCTAATGGAATCCTCCCATTGTCACACCCTCATTTTCATCTTAACCCTAGCCTTGCATATCGTATCATTTTCATCATCTATGCATCCCTTTAGGTCATAATCATTCATGCTTGGCTCTGGTTTTAAGGCATCTTGGGTATCATCAATCAAGAAGGAAGATTTAATTTTTCAAGGCAATGAACAAGAAGATATTCTCGAGGATATGACTCTCTCAAGCTACAAGGTCCTCACACACATCAAAGTGATTCAACAAGATCGCATGTTCACCTGTCTACTAGGGTTTTAGAAGATTGAAGATTGATCATAGCATTTATCTTGTGGTTCTAGATTAGGGTTTATGGGCAAAGCAACCTATGGTGGAATTCTTGGACAGGGCATGCTTCCATGGTTTAACATACACCTCAAGGCATCCATACAAGCCTCTTGATTCATTACAAGTAATGTCAAAAGCCTCATGAGTGAGTAGAGAAAGGTTTCGATTCATCTGGCCAAAAGTCAACTGATGCCCTCCAAAAATAAACCTTTGGGATTCTGGGTCATCCATGAGCTTTCCAAGTCATTATCCAGGATCTCATGAGGTTTGGTCAAGAGAAATAGAATGGAATCATAAATCAGGAGGAGGTGTAAAGTTTAAGGTTTCTTACTCCTTTGTGTTCAGGATAGGCATATGTCGTTCATTTCAGGTTCATTTAAGGCTTATCAGGTCAGGTGCGTGTAGGCAATACTGATAGAGGTTCGATGGTTTTGACCTAATCTTGGTCAACCAAGATTTTGTTTCAAGCATCAAGGTCATGGTGCATTGATTTAAGTGGTTTATGGGTATGGAGATCAAGTTATCAGGTCAAGGGTGTTGTGTACACTTACTGATTATTTCTATCATGGGCCTTGTTGAAGAAAAGTTCATCATCTAAGGGTTTCTCTCAGTTGTTTGCTTCACAAATCATTTCTTTACAAATGGTGTAGAGGATTGAATCAAGATATCCTCTTCCTAACGATGTTTGTTAGTGGATTAGGGTTTGCTTTGTGATTTTAGAAAGATAAGACGTTTCTTACTACTTGAGCTATGAATTAAGATCTCATCAGTCCATCATATAGGATTTGTTGTTTTGAAGATTCAATTAAAGACTAAGGACCATTGGATAAAGTAGAAGTTGATTCGGATTTGAGAATGGAGGTTAGTATGAATTGTTTTAAGGGAAGTGAGTTCATGGGTCCAAATTTATTCAAAGTTGTCAAGGAGTGGTTGAAATATGCATTTAAGTGGACTCCTCGACGAACAAGTTACTTGAAGCTCAAGGCATAATCATTTGGTTTCAATTGGATTTTAAGTCATATTTCAAAAAGATGATTCTAGGTGATTTTAGGCCATGACCCAAGTTATCTTCAAGAGGTGTTCCAAGTGGTTCAAGTCCATTGACAAGACATGGTTAGAATAATTATTTCAAGCTTAGTCTTGATTTACTTCAAATTTGTTTCCAACCATAATTTGAATTGATTCAAATGATGATTATAGAACTGGAATTCGTTTCCATGTTGGATTTGGGCTAGCCATGAAAAGTTTTCAAGTTTTCAAGTGGAGTTTGTTTTCAAACCATTTCAAAAGTGGCAAAGAGGACTCAAAGATCATCACAAAAATTCATTGATCAAGAACTTTCATACCAAGATCCAAGTTTCCAAAATGGACACAATGTTACAAAGTTTCAAAATTCCATCAAGTGTCAACATTACAATTCAAGTACAAGTTCCATGTCACTCTATCCATGACAAAAAAAAAAATACAAAATTCAAGATTCAAATTTACAAGTTCATTACAAGTTACAAAGAAATAGCACAAAATTTGAAACCACAATTTGCTTTCTTGATTACAAAAGATCCTAGGCTTTCCTATTCCAATCTAATTTATCTTCATGTTCTTCTTCACTCCAAGCCAAGCCTTGATTTCCTACACAAGACAAATTCAAACCAAATTCAATTCACTCATCAATCACTTTCAATTTCAATCCAACATCAAAACCATTTCAACTCAAATTCATCCACATTAATCAATTCAATACATCACTTTACCAAGATTAATTCACATATTCATATCAATTCAAAACCATCACATAACATGTAAACCATCAAAAACCATTCAAAGACACATATTCTTTCACATATCCATTCACCAAATCCCTACATTCCAAATCACATAAACAATTCCATTCTATATTCACAAATTCATCCACACATAAACAATTCCATGTTCATTTCATTTTTTCATCCAACATCATAACCATATTCAAATTCAATCCAATCCATAATCCATCATGCTCATTCATTCAAGAATAAAGAAGGTCCATATTTCCAAATCACATGTCATACCAAAGTTTATGCTCAAAACAAATTCATGTCATACTTTCAAAGAATACACCAAATCAATTCAAAGTAATCCAAATTCTGTCAAAAAGAGGTACCATAAGGAAATTCCAAACACAAGCAAACAAAAAGTTCAGAAAATGCAGAAAAAAAATTCAGCAGCAGAAGAACAGCAATAACAGTAAAGTTCAATAGAACAGCTGATTCATAAAAATGGAAAAAGCCAGTTTAAGCATCAAAGAAAGTAATAGCAGTCATACCAAAATGAGAGATTCTGCAGCCGACATATCACCATTCAAACCCTAATTTATGACTATAAATCAAAGGAAATTAGCAACCAAGAGGACATCAAGAAAAAACGTTAACATCAACATAAAAAACCAGAGAGATTGAGAAAAAATCAGTGAGGAAAATCATGAGAAAAAAGGAGTGCCTCCAAACCCTTAACAACAACCTTAACAACAAGATAAGTTTTTCATCACAGAGTCCAAAAATTTCAAACATACAAAGAAAGAGCAGAAAAACTCGCAAGGAGGAAAGGAGGGTACTTGAGTTCATCACATCGAGTAGGTATGACTCCATTTTCTTTCCTCTTTCTTCTGTGTTGATACTAATTTATATGTTGTTGTCGTTTTTGGTACACCTGAGGGATATCAGTGGTCCTATGGCGTCGTTTGAGAAGGATCAGTTTCAGATAGTGTTGTTTCATTTGGACTTTTTATTGTTCATGATTTGTAGCGCGGTTTTGATTGGGTCTTCGACTTGATTTTGTACTCATGTTGATTTCCTTTTGATGTTTGGTTTGCTGTTCCTGTTTGAATAACAAGTTTTGGTCATGAGAGAGTGCGCCGATAGAGAGAATAACCAAACTAAGATAGAAAACACAAACCTTGTTCAACCGATTTCATTTTCCCATGGTCTGGATGCGAATCTGAGAGACAGAGAGCGATTGAACGAGATGGAGAGTCGCGAGAATCCGCGAGCGAGAAAGATAATGTGATCTTGAGGGAGGGAATCGATTCGAGAGGGAGGCGAGAATCCCATTTTTTCTTCTGGTTATATTGTTGTGGTTGTTGTTTCCACTTTTTTCCTTTTGAAGCATAAACGATACATTTGAATATGGAATCTGTGAGAAATGAAGGATTAGAGAGTGAATGAATGAGAAACGAATCGAGTGAGAGGAACGATTGGGAGAGATCGATTGAGGGAGTTTGTGTAGAAGTTATTTTTGATCGTGTTTCCTGAGAGAAGAATTTGGAAATGGACGTTCCTTTGGGGTTTCCTTCATGGCCTACTTGTAATTCAAACTGAACTGGGTTCGGGTGTGAATCCGACCCACCTTCATAGTGAGGCGCCCCATGGGGTCTGCAAGCTTGTGATTCGGGCATCAAGCCCAATTCCCTTCATTACAACAACTTTTTTTTAGTTATTTTGATATTTTAATATTTGATTTAGTATTTTAAATTTTAGGTTTAGAAATTTTAAATTCTATATTTAGTATTTTAATCTTAGGATTAGTATTAAAGGTTTTGTTATTTTAATTTTAAGATTAATTTTAAGATTAGTTTTAGGATTATTAATTTTAATTTTAGGATTAGAGATTTTGATTTTAACCTTTAATTTTTAATTATAATGAAAATAACCAAAAAATGATAATTATCAAAAAGACAAAAAATTATTTATTTAGTTCTTAGGATCAAGTGTGAGGTATGAGATTTTTGTGAGGAGCCCATTATACCTCGTGTGTGATTTAGGCGTTATTTGAGATTTGCGATCTTAAATCGCAAAGTGGTTACCATTGCATCGTTTTTAATCCATTGAACTTGTATGGTCGATTGCTCAATGTTAGATTAGGACACCTCACACACACGGCTTCCTTTTGGGCTATCTGACAATGACACCATTTATTTCTCGCAATTCCGTGTAATTTACGTGTATCCCTCTCCCCATTACAATGTAATAGCTTAGTTTCTTTTTATGCTTACTTGCTTGATTGTTAAGAAAGATAAAATGAACTAGGCTAGATTACCTTTTCTAAATAAAGGAAAAATAAGGCTTGATCCAACGTCAAGTCATTTTTCAAAACTCATTAACTTGGTTTACACCTTAGGGTTTCTCTTATCTTCCCATTCTCATCTTTTATCTCTTCCATTAAACTCCCACACTAACCTTGTATGTATTTCACCATTGTAAGTCGATTTCCTTGTGAATCGCCATCAACCTATCTCGCTCTATTCACCACACATTCTTTCAAAAACCTTTTCTCTCTTTCTTTTGTCTCCTTGAGTCTAAAAAACCTTGGTCTCGTACCTGTCATACCCCAAATTTTGACCACCAAGATTGCCTATCATTGTGAGGATCATTGCCACAATATGTATGTGCCATCATGCCTCATCAATCTCCTCAAGGATTGTTGAGCTTTCACTACAATCAAGAATTAGGGTTTTAAGCCCTCTCAGAACATTTAGACAAAAGATCAATCAAGAAATGACATGATCTTCAACTTGTCTAACCTCTAAAAACATCCTCAAAGGATCAAGAGGAACCTTACATAAAAAATCAAGCACACAGTTGTGACATTCCAAGGGGTTTGCGCCTCGAAACACCCGATGTCGCCAAATTAGAGTTTTGGACGACTGAGACCTCCATAGTGAGATTTTCACAAGAGGATGAGCCAAGAATTCAACATGTGACTCAATATGCTCAAAATAATCCTAAGAATCCATTTGCAAAGCTAAATTACTCTCAGAGAATGCATTCCCCAAAAGTCGGGAATTAGGGTTTTCACGCGCCGAACCGCTCCGGAGCCAAAAGTCAAAACATGACTTTTTTGGCAAAAATGGTCCTTATGACTCATATTTTCATAAAATATGACTTATAATGTCATTTGAACAAGAATTGATCAAGAAACCAAGATAACTTGTAAAAGGGGTAATCTTGAAAAATTGAAAATTTTTCTAAGTTACTAAATTTGAATGATTTTGGTACCAACTTCCAAGGATCATAACTTGAGATCCAACCAGCCATTTTGAGTGATCCAAAGCCTGATTTGTAGGTATTTCTACATTCTACAAAAGCTTCAACTACATCAAACTCCAATTCTTCATGGATTTTAAGTTATGGAGTGATCAAAATGACAAAAATGAAGAAAATGACACTTTTTCAACACTTAGTAAAAATCTGCCTAAGTTACCAGCCCTGAACATCAAAGTTTATTGGGGTTTTTCTGTTTGATTCAAAAATTTTCAAGACCAACTATGATCACACATGGATAGTACCATATGAGGGCTCTTTAAAAAGTACAAGAGCCTTCATAACTCAACCTGAGCAAGGAGATATGATCCATTGAAAATGGCATTTTTCACTGATTTTTACACGTCAGATTTGTGCATTGTTGCTCGAATTGATCAATTTGTGCAATAACAAGCATGGTTATCCATCTGCACACCTCAAGGGGGAACAACCAAGGGACAAACACTGATCCACCAGCCTCACAAGTCCATGGATCTATGTTTAGGCATGACACTCCTAAAATTCAAGATGCTTCAAATGGTCAATTTTGTTTCCAAGCATTTAACTGATGCATAGAGGTGGCATTCATCAAGACAATGTTATCCAAGTTCAGTCAAGCCTTATCCCTGAACCAGAGAACTCATAGTCTGTGCTCTAACCTCAAGGCAATGGCTAGAGGAGACTTGAGATTCCAATGGATCAACATTTGCCATAGACCTGTTGTAGTTGCCATTCACTATTGCAGCCAAAACAAACTTGCTCTACTATAAATAGAGCTCATTTGTGATCAGTTTGAGTACACCAAAGCACCCAAACAGATGCTTTACTTAAAATCTCCCTTTCACTCCAATTTTGCCGTCTAACTCAAGTCACTATTGGGTTTTGAGATTGAGAGTAATTCCAACCAAACCAATCACACACACACACACCTCATAAGCATCATATGTGAGTGATCTAAACACTAACACAACATCTGGAACATCAAATTCATCAAATCACCAGCCAATTGCTTAAGTTCTTGACAGAGTTGCAGTTGAGGTACCACAACCAGTTCCAGTTCATTTCAATCCACTCTAAGCATTCAAACACACTCCTTGGCACCTAAGGAAGCTGTCCAGATCATTGGAACCTGTCTGCAACACCTCTATCATCAAACTCGATCACCAGCTGCAAGAGGTAAGCCTGAACCCTTCAAACTCCATGATCCATGCATCATGAATGAATTTTTGAGTTACCATCTTGTTTATGCATGTATGTAGAGTGATAACCCTCAATCAATTACCATGAATCGATTGTGTATAGAATTTCATTGTGTTCATGCTGAAATTAGGGTTCTTGAGGTTTTCCATTGATTTCTTCCTCCATACTTAATATAAATGCAATTAATTTATATGGTTGTGATCCTTGTTCAAGAACGAACAAGATTAATACTTGAATCATGCAAAACCATTGGGTAATCATGGAGAAAAGTGAGAAAACGCAAATATGCAGAAAACAGGGTCGCGCGTGTTCTTCATTTAACCGTTGGCGACTTTTTTCAAATTTTTAAATATTTGAATTTTTGTTATTTTGTTTAATTGATTCAAAATATAATTTCTCTCTGAATATTTGTGTTTTTGAATTTATTCTTTTTCTCAAAATTCACAAAAATGTTTAAATATTTTATTTTACAAAAAAATCCAATTTAAATTATTTATTTAATATAGTTATAATTTTTGTTATTAATTCCATTTTTATTGTTTTTAAACATTTTAAAATGAAATTCCCACTTTGATTTTTCATTCCAAATGAATTTCAAACTTTCATGTCATTAAACATGATTTTTCAAAATATTTTTCAAATTATACAATTTGTTTTTGAATATATTTGATAATTTTATATCATTTATTATTTAAATTTCCTTTTGAAAAATGATATTTTAATTTAAAATTAGGGTTTCCTATTGATTTTAAATTTTAAACAAATTTGGGCCTCTAATAGAGTGTAAGACCCAACACTTATCACATACAAACCATTTTTGGGTCTCAGTCATTGTATAAGTCCCTCTGTGATTCTTAAAACGACGGTGCGATCACTGTCTTTCATTGGGCCTCTCCCTGAGTTATAAGTCCCATTCTCTTTTCTTAAAATACACTTTGCGCCTCTAATAGAGTATAAGACTCATCCCTTGTAAATAAATAAATTTGGGCCTCAATCATTGTATAAGTCTCGGTACGATTCTCAAAATAACGGTCCGTTCGTTATTTTTCATCTGGGCGTCTCCTTAGTTGTAAGCCTCATCTCTTGTATAAAAATAACTTAGGACCTCTAATAGAGTGTAAGTACCATCCCTTGTTGTATAGAAAACCTTTTTGGGCCTCAACCATTGTATAAGTCCCAGTACAATTTTCAAAATAACGGTGTGATCGTTGTTTTTCATATGAGCCTCTCTTTGAGTTGTAAGACCCATCCATTTGTAAATAAACAATTCTTTGGGCCTCTCCGTAAGTGTAAGCCCCAATCTTTTCAAAACAATTTCCCTTTTGATTTAGGTTCAAATTCATAGTTGTTATCAAAACTTTCTTTAATTTCTTGAACAACTAACCATACAGCTGTTACAATGGAAGCTTGGTCACCTGTAAGTCCCCTACCCTCTTTTACATACAATATATATTTCATCTGTAAATATACCTGTATATTATCTGCTTAGAGTTTTCCCCGACAACTAGGTATAGGATTAGATAAAGCCAGTGGTCACTTTTTTAACACAGTCAAAACTAGTTCCCCATAGGAATTCCAGATACAGTCGTGCCTCCTCTTGGGCTTATACAATATGGAACAAAGAGAAAGAAATTATTCCCGGTGAAACTTTTCTCAGACTGTCACTATTAGAAAATTGTCAAAGAAATTCACTTCCCCAGAGAGGATTAATTCCCGGTGAAACCTCTCTTGAATTTCTTCAAACCCTAGAACTGTTCACAAAATAAAAGATTATTCCCGGTGAAACTTTTCTTGAGCTTTTCTTAGGTTTGGACCCACAGGCTTCCTAAAAGCATCCCCACTTCCTCTTGGGCTTTGTACAAGGACCCTCAGGGTTCTTAGAAGTTTTCATGCCTTCTCTTGGGCTTAATACAAGGACCCTGAAGACCTCTTAAAGGTATAGGACATAACTTAGTCATCCTTTGTTAGAGCAGTCTTTCTAAAGAGTCAAAACCTCAAACCGATTTAGGGTTGATTCTCATCCCTTAAAACACCAGCCTCCTCTTGGGCATTATACAAAGATAAACTCTTCCATACTAGTAGAATTGGACAGTCTAATCTCCTCTTGGATCTCAAAGACATTCTCAAGCTCCCTACAAACACCGGATAAACCTTGGTCATTTGATCAATCACCAGTAGAGTTAAAACCCCCATAGGTTCTATAACTCAATTTTTATCCTAAATTTTCCCAGCTAGGGTCATCTTATCGTCAGTATAAAACTATCCCAAATCAGAACCTCAAGGAATCTGATACCTTAACTTTCTGTAATCCTCAGCAAGAGTTGATTCCTCACTTTGGACCTGCCTCTGGATCTCAATAATCCTCAGCAGAAGACAACCTCCTCTTAGGCTTTGTATAATGATTTTCCTCAGCAGAGTTAGCCTTTCAGCACTCTCTTGTTGAGTCAATCTCCTTTCGGCACTCTCTTGTTGAGTCAATCACCTTTTCAGCACACTCTTGTTGAGTCAATCTTCTTTCTTAAAACACTCTCTTGTTGAGTCAACCTCTTTAGCCTCAATCTTGAGCTTTGTACAAGACAGATAAAAACACTCTCTTGTTGAGTCAACCTCTTTAGCCTCAATCTTGAGCTTTGTATAAGACAGATAAAAACACTCTCTTGTTGAGTCAAATAAAATAAAACTCTCTTGTTGAGTCAATCAGTTCTTTTCAGCCTCAATCTTGGGCTTTGTACAAGACACCTGAAATATCCTCAATTGAGTCATTCCCTTTTAGCCTCAATCTTGGGTTTTATACAAGACACGTATAAACTTTCTCCAGCAAAGTCAAGTCTTTCTAAACCTTCTCTTAAGCTCTGGATAAATATCTTCCTAGCGGAGTCAATTCCTCCCAGCCTTCTTTTAGGCTTTGGGAATTAATCTCCCTAAGCAGAGTCAATCTCTCTTTTCAGCCTCAATCTTGGGCTTTGAACAAGACAAATCATACTCTCCAGCAGAGTGAATTCTTTTCCAGCCTCAATCTTGGGCTTTGAACAAGACAGATAAAACCTCTCACCAATAGAGTCAGTTTCCCTTTTCAGCCTCAATCTTGGGCTTTGTACAAGACACATAACAATATTCCTCAGTGTAGTTAGCCCCTTTCAGCCTCCTCTTAGGCTTTGTATAATGATATCCCTAAAAGAGTCAATTCTCTTTTTAGCCTAAATCTTGGGCTTTGTACAAGACAAATAAACACTCTCTTGTTGAGTCAGTCTTTTCCAGCCTCCTCTTAGGATTTATTTAAGGACTTCACCAGTGGAGTCAATCAATCTCTTAGCTTCAACCTTGGGCTTTGATCTAGGCACATATAAAAACCAACATCCCCTCAGAGGAAATCAAAATCTCTCTGTAGGAAGATATTTCTCTGTACATCACACAGAAAATCAAAACAAACCTTAATTCCAGATAACTGCTATAAGTGGCACACTTGTTGATTGAGAAATCCAAGCTGTCGTCCATCTTTTATCCTAGAAAATCCTCTCTTTCATCTAATTGTTGTAAGTGGCAAGCCTCTAGATTATTTACATCCACGCCACTGTCCCTCTCTTAGCAAGAAATATTCCTAAGGAAAAATGGCATTACTCTATACTGAGTTAAAGTTTCCTCCTTCAGGACAAATCCCCTATAAAGGAAATTATGGCATTACTGGATTCTCACATCCCAACTAAAGTAATTCTCCTTTATAATCAGTCACCCAACTGTTGTGATAAACAAACGAGATGTCTCCCTTTAGAGATGACAAATTCTCTCTCAGTCAAACCTTTAGCTTCAATCTTGGGCTTTGAACAAAACATAAATACTTCATTTAGCTTCAATCTTGGGCTTTGAACAAGACACAAATACTCCATTTAGCTTCAATCTTGGGCTTTGAACAAGACACCAAATATCTTTCCTCCCATAGAATAGGAGGAACTACGATTGCTCTGATTTCCCTGTTTTCTTTAACGGGAATACGTAGGCATAAGATTACGAAATCTTAGCAAGCACACCAGTCAAAAACTTTAGGTCTAGTACCTTCATACACTAATCCAAACCTTAGGTCTAGTACCTCACCAAAATCATCAAAAACTCACACACTCTCTCTCTCTCTCTCAAACACTCCCAAGGGAGAAACTTTCCCAACCCTTGACAGACAAATACCACTAAGTAGGAAAAATAAGTAGAAAACAGTATAACTGCTAACGACCTGTGGATAACCACATATAGGATGGGTAATTGACAACTCCCCATTGTATAACCTGACCCCGGACCCCCCAATCTCTTAAGCATTTGTTCAGTTAAACATTTGCGTGCAAGGTTAGTTTTAGATACCTTCCCTTTCCTTTCCAGCTTCACAGGATAAATAAGAAATCAGAAAGTAGCACCCAATCCCTACCATTTCGGTAAGGAAAAACCAAAATGGCGATAAAGTGGTCGCGTCACCGACAAAAATTGCACGCTGCAGTGAAATGGTGACTCTGCTATGGATCTCATTTTATCTGTCTAAGACAATATTAGAATTCCTAAGAGGTCTAGGTTATTAGCAATCATACTACATACTATATATATATATTGCTTTTCCTACTTGATATCCGTGTTTATTTTGATGTCAATGGGAATGTGATTGATACGCATCTGGAAAGTTTGAGAGAAACCTAAGATAAGGGGTGGCATAGACGGGGGGTTTTATAGGGAGTGAATCCCGAATAAGCGATCCTGGTAGACCACCAAATCAAGCGAGAGCCCGTAGGATTCAGCCTGCTGAACACGATCGTTGTGAAAGCAGAGTTTTCCTAATGCGGCGCCTGTGAACCTGAGGATTTAGTAGACATTAACCTTATTACCACTTGGTAGTGCGGTGAGTATCGGAAATAGTTGATACGCGATACTACACTCAAATGAGATTACCCTAGGATGCTACAGCTCGCTCGGGTGAACCAGCTTATTGTTGTTATCCCTAGGGGGTTAATGATTTTGGGAACCTTAGGATCCGTTCTACAGGTACAAAAATTGACCAGAATACAACCTTTGGGGATGGGTAGATCCATGACTCCATGCTCGTGATGTTGAACCCTTGAACCCATGTTTTTTAAATGTTTTGTGTGTTGCATTCATGCATTCATTTAAAAAACTCTTAAACAAAGAAACATCTCTTCTTCTTCCTCTCTTCTTTTTCAAAATTAAACTAAAACAATAATTACAAATATCAGAGAGAAGGATTGTGTTATGGATTTTGGTAGAAGAAAGACGCATAAATACACCTTCAAGGCTCCAAAACTAGAGGATTTAAGGGGGATGGCAAGGATGATCACCAACCCTGATGCTTTCAGAGCTAAGCACGAAGGACTGCTGTCTCTGTTAAGGGTCCATGTAGTTGAAAGAATCCTGTCTATGCTGATTCAGTTCTATGATCCGGTCTATACTATTTCACATTTTTGGATTATCAACTGGCGCCAACATTAGAAGAATACTTTCATCTGACTGATCTACCTACCACTGATCAAACTCCTTTTTCTGGACTGGAAGAAATTCCAAAGGATCAGGTCATCGTAAGAGCCATTTGTTTGGACGAGTCAGAAGTTAGGACTCACATGATCACCAAAGGTGGAATCCGAGGTTTACCAGCCAAGTTTTTAGTGGAGAAAGTCCTATACTTTACCAATATAGGAAACGTTACTGCTTTCGAAGATATCTTTGTCCTACTCACATACGGGTTACTCCTTTTTCCCAACATAGACAACTTCGTTGATACCAACGGTGTTAAGATATTTCTGATTGGAAACCCCGTACCAACCTTGCTCGCAGATGCTTATCATTCTGTGCACTTAAGGAATCTGTACAGCGGAGGAATGATCACATGTTGTGTACCCTTGCTTTACAAATGGTTCATTTCCCATTTACCCAAGTCTACTGCATTTTGGGATCACAAGAGTACTCTTTGTTGTCGCAAAGGATCATGTCTCTTACCAACTCTGACGTAGATTGGTATGATAGGATTTATGAGGGGATAAAGATCATCGACAATTGTGGAAATTTCCCTAACATACCCCTCATAGGAACAAAAGGAGGAATCAACTATCATCCAATTTTAGTTCGCCGTCAACTCGGATACCCGATGAGGCATATCCCGCATAATGCTCATCTGGAAGGTCTTTTCTTCAAGGAAGGGGAAAATGACAGGGCACTAAAGAAGGAAATAGTGCACGCTTGGAAACATGTTCACAAGAAAGGAAGAGAGTTTCTAGGAAGACCAAACTGTACCTCCATGGAACCTTATCTCCACTGGGTGCAAACTAGAGCTCTCAAGCTGACGATGCCTTACCCTCGTCAAGAAGTGTTTGCGTTAAAGGAATCTGTCCTTTATTTTATGTCTGACACGGAAAAACTCCAGGTCGCCCTCAACAAAGTTCAACGTGAGAAAAGTTCTTGGAAAAACAAGTACCGAATCCTCAATGTGGAGTGTACCAAAATTCAGGAACTATTAAAGGAAAAGGATGCTCTGATTAAGATACTAGAGCAACATGTTATGGAGAATCAAGAAGATCGAAGAAATTTGCTCGTTCCTTTCACTTGGCAAAGGACTGATAACCCGACAACGGCTAAAGAGCCCCGGTCAAAGAAAAGGAAAATACCAGAACCAGCATCTGAGCTCTCTTTAGAGAGGACTCAGGATCCATAAGTTTAGATATTTACTTTTACAACACTTTGTAAAATACTGTACTTTTCCATTTCTGCAATCTTTCAAATTCAATAAAACAGGGTCTCCACCCTTTACTGTATGATATTTGCAATCTATTTGTTGAAGTTTTTTTATTAAAGAAAAAAAACAAAAAAAAAATATCATTGCATTCATCATTCTCACATAACGCGTTTTTCTTATCTTCGAATCTCACATATACGTCACGATTCTAGAATCAAACTGTCTCACTCATACAATACTCGGGCCAATCGACAAATGAAAATGGACGATCTCGAGGAAGAGAACAGAGAGCTGAGAGAAGAAATCGACACTCTGAAGGAAGATCTAAAAAATCTTCACAGTGACATGCAATCCCTGGCAACAGCTCAGAGGCAACAACAAAGGACTGTGATCTCAGAGATCACATCTACGCCCGTAGTGGAGACATATGATCCTCGGTACAACATGCCTAAAGATCGCCCATGGGGCATGCCTATCAACTTTGTCCCTGAAGGATACATCCCGCCGGTCACTGAAGACCCAGAAACTGCAGCAGGAACCGCTGGGCCTGAAGGTTACAAACTTCTGGAAATCTAAGACACAAGGGTTATGACAGTAACTCCTGAAGGTTACAAACTTCGGGGCATGAAGGCACCAAGGGTCACCGCCGTAATGACTATACCACAACCAGTGGTACACACTGTCCCGGAAGGATAGATTCCACAAGTAATCTCTGGTGGAAACAAAGATATGTACGAAAAATGAATGAGTTCCAGGAACAATTCCTGGAGATGCAGAAGGAACTGCATGTCATTCGCGGTCAGAATTTATTCGGAAAGGACGCCGCAGACCTTTATCTGGTCCCTAATGTGAAAATACCGCAAACATTCAAGGTACCCGACTTTGAAAAATATAAGGGCAACTCTTGCCCTCAAAGTCATTTGGTGATGTACGCTCGAAAGATGTCAACTCAGACAAAAAATCAACAGATACTGATCCATTATTTCCAGGATAGTTTAACCGGTGCCACACTCAGATGGTACATGGGTTTAAACCGCACCAAGATCAACACTTTCAGAGATCTTGGCGCTGCTTTCGTTCAGCAGTATAAGTATAACCTGGACATGGCACCAGACAGAGATCAGCTCTGAGCAATGTCACAGAAGGACAAAGAAACTTTCAAAGAGTATGCTCAGAGATGGCGTGAAATTGCCGCCCAGATCTGCCCCCCCTCTTGTGGAAAAAGAGATGACTAAGATATTTTTTAAAACCTTAAGCTCATTCTATTACGACTGAATGGTTGCCAGTGCGCCCAGTGACTTTACTAAAATGGTGAACATGGGAGTGCGCCTTGAGGAAGCAGTCCGAGAAAGACGACTGGTCAAAGATGCAGGGTCATCAAGCAGTACTATAAGATACGGTAGTGCTTTCCCAAAGAAAAAAGAGCAAGATATTGGTAATATCTCTCTCGGAAAGCAAAGGCGAAGGTATCAACCAGTAGCAGCAGTAACTCCCGCTATCAACCCGACGCCGACTCCAACGTATAAACCATAGGTTGCTCAGAGCCAACCAAGTCAACAATAGTATCAGCAAAGGACACAACAACCTCTTCAGCAGGCTCTTCCCCAATACAATAGCAATAATCATATGACACGACCATCAAGGTTCGACCTAATACTGATGTTGTACACAGAACTGTTTTCGCTACTACTGGTCAAGGGGCATGTCCAAACCAGGTCTCCTCTTACAGTACCGGAAAATACGCCTTTTTGGTTCAAAGCGGATCAAACTTGTCCTTACCATCAAGGAGGACCGGGGCACAACGTTGAGAACTGTATCAGCTTCAAGTCTGATGTGCATAAAATTGTCAGGAACGGGGTCTTATCCTTCAAGGATACTAATCCGAACATTCAGACAAACCCGTTGACTCAACATGAAAAGACTGCAGTAAATTTGATAGAGGAATAGGTTGGGCGCAGTTATCAAATTCATGATGTACTCCTATTAGGAACCAATCTGGTCAGGATGCATTGTAGACAGAGCGGGTACGGTCACGTACCACCTCACAATTATCACCAGTGTGATATCTGCTCAAAGAATAATCAAGGATGTTTCGTAGTGCAATAAACTCTACAAGAACAAATGGATCTCGGATGGATTCAGGATCACCGAATCCATGAAGTTAATATGGCTCACGCAAATCCCAACATTGTCTAGAACCACAACATTCTGGCGATGAACGTCAACTTGGTGGCAATACACTCAAGGCAAAGTCAATACCATAATCTGCCGCGACATGATTACAATACCTGTCCGATCTGCTAAACAAGCAATCAGGGATGGTCTTTTGTACAAGAGACCCTCCAACGTCAGATGGATCTCGGATGGATCCAGGACTACCAAGAGAGAAATAACCATCAAGTCAATATGATCCAGATCTTTGACATACGCTTGATGAAGACCAGTCTGGTAGAATTACACGCTAAGCAAGTCAGGCTCGACTTTCTAGCTTCACATGTCTATCAAGACTGTAAAGAGTGTCGTAAGAACGATCATGGGTGTGCACTTGTCCAAATAACACTTCAACATTTGTTGGACCACTGGTGGCTTCCAATCTACTTGGATGAAGCTACACAGCAGATCAATATGACTGACGGGAATCCTACTAGGTATCTAAGTCAGGATGTTTGCTCGATGGAAGCAGATCTAGTAAAGATACACTGCATACAAAGCGGGCGTAGCCGGGTGCCGTTCCATAACTATGAGCGCTGTAGAGTTTGTTCAGAGAACAACCAAGGATCCTACCTCGTACGAGCAGATCTTCAAAATCAGTTGGACCACAAAGAGATCCGACCATGTTCAAGTGTTGGTTCGACCAACGTGATACCAGACTATCTTCCTGATTAGAGCAAAGACGTTGTCATAATCTCCAATCATGAAATGGCCAAAGACGTATGCGCCATAATCCCTCTACTCCATGAATCAAGACTCCCTCTTGATAGTAAAAAGATTCTCAACCTCGAACCAATTAAGGCTGCCTACGATGGTCAAAAAAATCAAAAGGCTCTTATGGTTATCTATCTAACGGGACCAATACCATACAAATCCGATAAGACTATCCCTTACAAGTACGGTGCGATAACAATCGAAAATGGAAAGGAAACTTCATTACCCTCCATCGTAATCATTGCCGACATCAGTCGAGTAACACAGAGCGGCTGGATCTTCAATAGAGGAGTTGGAGAACCCGCCAAGGAGAAGGAACCTCAAACAGAAGTTCCCAATCAACCAGTCGGACAATCCAATAATCCAGAACTGGTAAAGAACAATGATGAGATGCTGAAGCTCATCCAAAAAAGCGAGTACAACATTGTAGACCAACTGTTGCAAACTCCGTCTAAAATCTCTATGTTATCTCTCCTACTTAGTTCCGAAGTTCACAGGGAAGCTTTGTAGAAAGTCTTGGACCAAGCTTTCGTAGAACAAGATGTGACGGTAAGGCAGTTTGACAGCATCATTTCCAACATCACTTCCTGTAACAATTTAGGATTCAGTGATGAAGAACTGTCGGAAGAAGGCAAAAATCACAACATGGCGCTTAACATTACAGTCAATTTCTAGGATGATGCTCTAGCCAGCGTACTGGTAGATACACGATCAGCTCTGAGTGTTATGCTAAAATAAACTCTGATGTGACTATCATTTCAAGGAACCCCGATGAGAGGCAGCGAGGTCATCGTCAAAGCCTTTGACGGATCCCAAAAAACAATTATCGGCGAAGTTGATCTTCCCATAACCATCAGTCCTCACACTTTCCAAGTCACTTTCCAGGTCATGGACATCCAGGCAGCCTACAACTATTTATTAGGAAGACCTTGGATACACGAGGCTGGGGCAGTCACTTCGACACTTCACCAGAAGCTAAAGTTTGTTAAGAATGACAAGCTAGTCATAGTCTGTCGAGAGCAGGCCTTGATCGTAAGCAATTTATCATCATTATCTTGTGTGGAACCCGAGGAAGTTATTGGAACCCAGTCTCAAGCACTCTCGGTGAGCAATGAGAATCAATCAGAAAGAGGGACATCGATTTCCTTATACAAAGATGCTCTCGAAGTAATCGAGGGTAACAACGTAAAAGGATGGGGACAACTCATAATTCCTACGGATAACAAGACAAAGAAAGTTTTCTTCAACCTGTACCCAGACTACTAAAGACAAAAGTTGTCTTCCCATTCAGGACTTCTTCCACAGTGGAGGCTTCCTTCACCTAGTGTCTCAAGAAGTACACATCATCAATGAGGGTGACTCCTCCGATACAGATGAAGAGTGGAAGTTGTATCTCAACGAGGACGGTTATATGTCTTAGGGAGAGGTACATACGCCATTTTGCTTTCCCACGCAGAGTCCGAGATATATACCGAGATCAGATGTCAAGATGATTTACGGAGATTGTGATCCTGAAGGATACCGTGCTCCGCCTAACTCATGGGAAGACGATCCGATGAAAGACAACTTTGACTACGACTATTATGACCCACTGGATGACTTGCCTATCTGGCAACCGTGCCCGGAAGACTTAGGGCAAAAGAGTCAGCCAAATGATGCTTATCAGCTAAGCAATATTAAAAAGAATACCTGCGTCCCCACCAAGTCTTGGGATCATTACTCAGGACATTCCAAAAATATCCAGCACAACGATGAATCTGCAAAGATTGCAGAACTAGAGTTCATCAACTATGCTTTTCCTGAGGTCAACGTTGCCGAGAAAGATGACTCCTCCAGTCCAGCAAAAGTATGGGACACTTTAGGACAACCGAGTGGCAAGTACGACTTCTTGGTCAAGTACACCACTCTTGAAAGCTCTCGCATCAGGCTCGAAGACATCCAGCCAACTGGATGGGGAGATCCTTTTGAGAATGAAAACACAATGCAAGATACAACAGAAGAGGTCGTTTATGTCAACTCTGCATGGGAGGAAGACTCCAATGATCCTGCTCCGCCAGAAATCAGCGTCATTTCTGAGGACAAACTAAGAAAGAAGGTACCAGACTTTGTGATTCACCGAGAAGTTCGTCGCCAATGGGTCGCTGTTGATGTCCCGAAAGTCGTTCATAAGTCTAAGTAACTGCCATCTTTGTTTTAACATTTCACCTTGCCCAGGTGAAACAGATGTTTTTATAGGGCTCACTTTTTTGTAAATATCCCTCTTCGCTTCGCCCAAAGCGACAGAGTTTTGTTTAATAGAGCTGTATTTCAAGAATCGACAAATCATAAATAAATAACTTCGTTCTGTCATTCCCGCATTGATTGCTATTTTTACTTTTCGCTTTTCAGAAAATGGTAATCCTAAAACAGCCCAAAAATAAATAAAAACAAGTATTTTTCAGAAAATACACTGCACACACTCTTGCATTCTCTCTATCTCTTCTAAAAAACGAATCATCACGTCATACATATTGCTTATTTTAAACCCCGTTGAAATATATGATCCAATGCCTTCTCCCAACTTTGAATTCCCGGTATTTGAAGCTGAATAAGAAGAAGACGCAGAAATTCCAGAGGAGATCTCCCAATTACTCAGACAAGAGGAAAGGTCCATTGAACCCCACAAAGAGCAGTTAGAAACGGTCAACTTGGGTTTAGAAGAAGAAAATAAAGAAGTTAAGATTGGGGCACTGCTCTGTCCGGCTGTCAAAGAAAGCTTGATAGAACTTCTCAAAGAGTTTCCAGATGTGTTTGCTTGGTCCTATCAGGACATGCCAGGGTTGGATACTAGCATCGTGGAACATCGTCTACCTTTGAAATCAGAATGCCCTCCGATGAAACAAAAACTGAGACGAACCCATCCAGACATGGCCATCAAAATCAAAGAGGAAGTGCAGAAACAGATTGACGTGGGTTTCCTCACCACCTCAGAATATCCTTAATGGCTAGCCAGCATTGTGCCAGTTCCGAAAAAGGACGGAAAAGTTAGAATGTGTGTAGACTACAGGGATCTAAACAAATCCAGTCTGAAGGATGACTTCCCCTTACCACACATAGACATGCTGGTAGACAGTACAACAAAGTTCAAAGTCTTCTCCTTCATGGATGGATTCTTGGGCTATAATCAAATCAAAATGGCGTCGGAAGATATGGAGAAAACTTCGTTCATCACCCCATGGGGCACCTTTTGTTACAAGGTAATGCCGTTCGGTTTGAAGAACTCCGGGGCAACCTATCAAAGGGCCATGACTACTCTATTTCACGACATGATGCACAAAGAAATCGAAGTGTACGTCAATGATATGATTGCCAAATCTAGAACAGAGGAGGAACATGTGACCCACTTTTCAAAGTTGTTTGAGCATTTGAGAAAGTACAAACTCCGCTTGAATCCCAACAAATGCACGTTTGGTGTTCGCTCAGGAAAGCTTTTAGGGTTCATCGTCAGCCAGAAAGGAATCGAGGTAGATCCTGACAAGGTCAAGGCCATTCCAGAAATGCCTTCACCAAAGACTGAAAAATAGGTCTGAGGATTTCTGGGGCGTCTAAATTACATCTCCAGATTCATATCCCTCATGACCGGAACATGCGCGCCAATCTTCAAACTACTCAGAAAAAATCAAAATTGCATATGGACGGAAGATTGCCAAAAAGCCTTCGACAATATCAAAGAGTATCTGTTAAATCCACCAATTTTGTCACCTCTGGTAGAGGGAAGACCACTGATCATATACCTAACAGTCTTGGAAGACTCAATGGGTTGTGTACTTGGCCAACAAGACGAAACTAAAAGAAAAGAGCCTGCCATCTACTATTTGAGCAAAAAATTTACCGACTGTGAAACTCGGTACACTATGCTTGAGAAAACTAGTTGTGCTCTGCTTGGGTAGCCAAACGTCTTCGCCAGTACATGATTTATCACACTACTTGGTTAATCTACGAAATGGATCCGATCAAGTATGTCTTTGAAACGCCTGCTCTCACAGGAAGGATTGCCCGTTGGCAGATGTTTTTATCAGAATACGACATCGAGTACCATGCTCAAAAAGCCATAAAAGGAAGTATTTTAGCTAATCATTTGGCTCATCAACCTATTGCCGATCAGGAATCAGTCGGATTTGACTTCCCAGATGAAGATGTCATGTACTTGAAAATGAAAGATTGCGATGAACCGCTACCCAGTGAAAGGCCAGAACCAGGTTCCCAATGGGGCCTAATTTTTTACGGGGCTGTCAACATCTACGGAAACGGAATTGGGGCAATCACTGTAACACCTCAGAATACCCATGTTCCTTTCACCGTCCGACTGGCGTTCAAATGCACAAACAATGAGGCCGAATACGAAACTTGTATAATGGGTCTCGAGAAGGCGATCGACTTAAGGATCAAAAACTTGGATGTGTGTGGAGACTCAGCCCTGGTTATCAATCAGATCAAAGGAGATTGGAACACATACCAATTAGGACTGATTCCTTACAAAGATTACGCGAGAAGGTTGTTTCCATTCTTCAACAGAATCGAGTTTCATCATATCCCTCGTGAAGAAAATTACATGGCTGATGCACTAGCCACTCTCTCTTCCATGATTAGTGCAGGTCAATGTAACGCCGTACCTAAGATCGACATAATGCACCTTGAGAGGCCCGCCTACATCTTCAAGATCGAAGTAGTCATAGACGACAAACCCTAGTATCATAATATCAAATGCTTCCTTCAGAAACTAGAATACCCACCCAGGGCATCAAGAAAAGACAGGAAGACTCTCAGAAGACTGGCAGGTAACTTCTTCCTAAACGGTGATACACTCTATAAGAGAAACTTTGACATGGTCTTGCTTCGAAGTGTAGACAGACCAGAAGCAAACATGCTAATGAAAGAGATTCACGAAGGATCCTTTGGCACTCATGTCAATAGACATACAATGGCCAGAAAAATTCTGAGAGCAGGATACTATTGGTTGACCATGGAATCCGATTGCTACAAGTACATTAGGAGGTGTCACAAGTGTCAGATATACTCAGACAAAATCCATGTACCGCCAATACATCTCAAAGTTCTCTCTTCCCCATGGCCTTTTTCCATATGGGAAATCGACATGATTGGCATGATTGAACCCAAAGCTTCAAACGGACATCGGTTCATCTTGGTAGCCATTGACTACTTCACCAAGTGGTCGAAGCAGCGTCATACGCCAATGTAACCCGACAAGTCGTGGTTTGGTTTATCAAAAACAACCTCATTTGCCGTTATGGTGTTCCAAGCCAGATAATTACTGATAATAGATCTAACTTGAACAACAAGATGATGAAAGAGTTGTGTGCTGAGTTCAAGATCGAACACTATAACTCATCTCCCTACTGGCCTAAGATGAACGGAGCGGTAGAAGCGGCTAACAAGAATATCAAGAAAATCGTTCAAAAGATGGTTGTAACCTACAAATACTGGCACGAGATGCCACCCTATGCTTTTCACGGTTATCGCACATCTGTCTGTACTTCAACAGGGGCAACCCCTTTCTCTCTAGTATATGGCATGGAGGCAGTTCTTCCCATAGAAGTAGAGATCCCATCAATTCAAGTATTGATGGAAGCTAAGCCAACAGAAGCAAAAATGGTGTCAAAGTCAACACGATGAATTGAATCTGATAGAAGAAAAGCGAATAACGGCTCTATGCCATGGTCAGTTATATCAGCAAAGAATGAAGAAAACGTTTGACAAAAAGGTCCGACCCCGTGTCTTCAGGAAAGGAGACCTTCTGCTCAAGAAGATACAATCATTTCTCACTGATTCCAGGGGCAAATGGACTCCGAACTATGAAGGCCCCTATGTGGTCAAGAAAGCCTTCTCAGGCGGCGCCTAAAGACTCGTAACCATGGATGGAGAGGAATTTTCCTACGCCACGAATGTTGACGTAGTCAAGAAATAGTTCGCCTAAATAATAAAAAAAACGTCTCGGTGGATTGAAAACCCGAAAGGGCGGTCCAGGAAAAAATTAGAGACATAAGCAAAAATCATCCCGGTGGATTGGAAATCTCAAAGTACAATCCAGGAAAAAGTTAAGGATTCATGGCAAGTAACTACATCCGACAAGGTTAAATCCCCCAGCGGTAATATCATTCGTCAAAAGACTCCAGTCAAGGTCATCTTTAATAGAAGCTCAGGATGTCCAAAATTCAAAGTTGGTAGAAGGATAACGGTCGTTATGTTTCAATGTAGCCCATTTTCCCGTAAATTACCATTTTCTAAACTTTGTAAATGCTCTATGGGATCACGCGCTTGGCTGATTTCCATTCTATCAATAAAATTTGAGCCCTAGTGCTTTTGTTTGCAATTCTTATTTGTTTTAGCTTTACAGAATGACATTTTTTACATGATCAACGATTCTTGAAATAAAACAAAAAATAAATTTACTTGTCAAAAAATTTTCTGCTTTTAAAATAAAGATGGCAATTCTTTTTTATTGATGAACATCGAAAAGAACATCGATCGCTTCTCTGAAGGAGGTTGAACCTCAAAGTGCAAAATCAAAATACTTCTTCTAAACCAGTACACCTGAGCGAAGGATCAACAGTTTCAGATGCCATGTTTCATCTGAGATCCCCGGCAGAGTTCGTATCTCTTAAGACCGACCGAACAATTCTTTCTACCCATAGGGACCACCTCTCCCAAGCAGGCCAGGATTGCTATTTTGAACCAGTGATACTTTTCATCCCCCGCCGTGGCTGAGTATCCAGTCGTGTTCATCTATTAGTCTGTATGTCGCGTTGGTTTTGTCAGCATAAACATACATACATCATGCATTATTGATTAATATTCATATTCATATTGCATTACTATCACTTGGGTCATACTCATTTCCCAAGTGATAAGAGTCCTCTTATCAATCGAGTTGACAGTTCTTTCCTCGTCAGGAAATGTTTTGTCTGAACAATCTCTCTCCCCCAGTTTATTTCTGGAGTGGAGACGGTCCTCGACCACTTTTATAACTTGAACCTCTGAAAGGCAAGAAGACATTCAACAGACACCTTCAGAACATCACTCTTCACCATCGAAGATGATATTTCTCGCTTTCCCGGATTAAGGAAAATCCCCAGAGAAAGCCTCTCGACTGAGGACTCTCAGCAATACATTGATTTTTCTCCCAAAAAAGTCGATTTTAATGAAGTCACCAGCACCTCAAAATTGGATCACATCACACGGAATTTCTCCAAAGAGGTCTCAAAGAAAAGTATGATGTAATATCCCCAAGCAACAAGCAGTCTCTCAAGAGACTCGTTTTCCTCAGTAGAGTCAACAAATGGCGTCTCCAACAGAGAAGTTTGCACACCTCTACGGATCAGACGAATGGGTACCCCCAGCAAGTCTGACATCAAATTTTTTTCCATCAAATGGCATCTCCCCAGTAAAAAAAAAACTCGGGGAGAAGTTTGATGAAAACCGCTACACATAGCATTCCTTGTCAAGAAACAAACTCGACAAGAAGAAACTGAGACCAGTTCCTTGGCTAAAGACCAGGATCGAGAGGAAGTTTATCAAGAAACTAAGACCAGTTCCATGGATGAAGACCAGGATCGAGGGGAAGTTTATATCAGAAACTGAGACCAGTTCCTTGGCTCAAGACCAAGATCTAGGGGAAGTTTTACCCTTTTCTAAGTATCATTGCTTAGCGAAAGAAGATGGATGAGCAAACTGCCATTCATAACCAACATCAAAATTTTGGGTATTCTGATATTTAATCCTCTTGCACCCTGAATGTCCGAATACCTTCGCCATTCACACCTTCGGGTCCAAGAAGATTAAATAGGGGCATCTGTCATACCCCAAATTTTGACCACCAAGATTGCCCATCATTGTGAGGATCATTGCCACAATATGGATGTGCCATCATGCCTCATCAATCTCCTCAAGGATTGTTGAGCTTTCACTACAATCAAGAATTAGGGTTTTAAGCCCTCTCAGAACATTTAGACAAAAGATCAATCAAGAAATGACATGATCTTCAACTTGTCTAACCTCTTAAAACATCCACAAAGGATCAAGAGAAACCTCACATCAAAAGTCAAGCACACATTTGTGACATTCCAAGTGATTTGAGCCTCGAAACACCCGATGTCGCCAAATTAGGGTTTTGGACGATTGAGACCTCTAGAGTGAGATTTTCACAAGAGGATGAGCCAAGACTTCAACATATGACTCATTATGCTCAAAATAACCCTAAGAATCCATTTGCAAAGCTAAATTACTCTCAGAGGATGCATTCCCCAAAAGTCGGGAATTAGGGTTTTCACGCGCCGAACCGCTCCGGAGCCAAAAGTCAAAACATGACTTTTTTTGGCAAAAATGATCCTTATTAATCATATTTTCATAAAATATAACTTATAATGTCATTTGAACAAGAATTGATCAAGAAACCAAGATAACTTGTAAAAGGGGTAATCTTGAAAAATTGAAAATTTTTCTAAGTTACTAAATTTGAATGATTTTGGTACCAACTTCCAAGGATCATAACTTGAGATCCAAGCAGCCATTTTGAGTGATCCAAAGCCTGATTTGTAGGTCTTCCAACATTCTATAAAAGCTTCAACTACATCAAACTCCAATTCTTCATGGATTTTAAGTTATGGAGTGATCAAAATGACAAAAATGAAGAAAATGACACTTTTTCAACACTTAGTAAAAATCTGCCTAAGTTACCAGCCCTGGACATCAAAGTTCATGGGGGGTTTTTCAGTTGGATTCAAAAATTTTCAATACCAACTATGATCACACATGGATAGTACCATATGAGGGCTCTTTAAAAAGTACAAGAGCCTCCTATAACTCAACCTGAGCAAGGAGATATGATCCATTGAAAATGGCATTTTTCACTGATTTTTGCAAGGCATATTTGTGCATTGTTGCTCGAATTGATCAATTTGTGGAATAACAAGCATGGTTATCCATCTGCACACCTCAAGGGGGAACAACCAAGGGACAAACATTGATCCACCAATCTCACAAGTCCATGGATCTATGTTTAGGCATGACACTCCTAAAATTCAAGATGCTTCAAATGGTCAATTTTGTTTCCAAGCATTTAACTGATGCATAGAGGTGGTATTCATCAAGACAATGTTATTCAAGTTTAGTCAAGCTTTATCCCTGAACCAGATAACTCACAGCCTGTGCCCTAACCTCAAGTCAATGGCTAGAGGAGACTTGAGATTCCAATGGATCAACATTTGCCACAGACCTGCTGCAGTTGCCATTCACTATTGCAGCCAAAACACACTTGCTCTACTATAAATAGAGCTCATTTGTGATCAATTTAAGTACACCAAAGCACCCAAACAGATGCTTTACTCAAAATCTTCCTTTCACTCCAATTTTGCCTTCTAACTCAAGTCACTATCGGGTTTTGAGATTGAGAGTAATTCCATCCAAACCAATCACACACACACACCTCATAAACATCATATGTGAGTGATCTAAACACTAACACAACATCTGGAACATCAAATTCATCAAATCACCAGCCAATTGCTCAAGTTCTTGACAGAGTTGCAGTTGAGGTACCACAACCAATTCCAGTTCATTTCAATTCACTCTAAGCATTCAAACACACTCCTTGGCACCTAAGGAAGCTGTCCAGATCACTGGAACCTATCTGCAACACCTCCATCATCAAACTCGATCACCAGCTGCAAGAGGTAAGCCTAAACCCTTCAAACTCTATGATCCATGCATCATGAATGAATTTTTGAGTTACCATCTTGTTTATGCATGTATGTAGAGTGATAACCCTCAATCAATTGCCACGAATCGACCGTGTATTGAATTTCATTGTGTTCATGCTGAAATTAGGGTTCTTGAGGTTTTCCATTGATTTCTTCCTCCATACTTAATATAAATGCAATTAATCTATATGGTTGTGATCCTTGTTAAAAAACGAACAAGATTGATACTTGAATCGTGCAAAACCATTGGGTAATCATGAAGAAAAGTGAGCAAACGCAAATCTGCAGAAAACAGGGTCGCGCGTGTTCTTCATTTGACCGTTGGCGCCCTTTTTCAAATTTTTAAATATTTGAATTTTTGTTATTTTGTTTAATTGATTCAAAAATTAATTTCTCTCTGAATATTTGTGTTTTTGAATTGATTCTTTTTCTCAAAATTCACAAAAATGTTTAAATATTTTATTTTACAAAAAATCCAATTTACATTATTTATTTAATATAGTTAGAATTTTTGTAATTAATTTCATTTTTATTGTTTTTAAACCTTTTAAAATGAAATTCCAACTTTGATTTTTCATTCCAAATGAATTTCAAACTTTCTTGTCATTAAACATGATTTTTCAAAATATTTTTCAAAGTATACAATTTGTTTCTGAATATATTTGATATTTTTATATCATTTATTATTTAAATTTCCTTTGGAAAAATGATATTTTAATTTAAAATTAGGGTTTCCTCTTGATTTTAAATTTTAAACAAATTTGGGTCTCTAATAGAGTGTAAGACCCAACACTTATCACATACAAACCATTTTTGGGCCTCAGTCATTGTATAAGTTCCTCTGTGATTCTTAAAACAACTGTGCGATCACTGTCTTTCATTGGGCCTCTCCCTGAGTTATAAGTCCCATTCTCTTTTCTTAAAATACACTTTGGACCTCTAATAGAGTGTAAGACTCATCCCTTGAAAATAAATAAATTTGGGCCTCAGTCATTTTTCAAAATAACGGTGCGATCGTTATTTTTCATCTGGGCATCTCCTTGAGTTGTAAGCCCCGTCTCTTGTATAAAAATAACTTTGGGCCTCTAATAGAGTGTAAGTCCCATCCCTTGTTGTACAGAAAAACGTTTTGGGCCTCATCCATTGTATAAGTCCCAGTACAATTTTCAAAATAATTGTGCGATCGTTGTTTTTCATCCGGACCTCTCTTTGAGTTGTAAGACCCGTCCATTTGTAAATAAACAATTTTTTGGGCCTCTCCTTAAGTGTAAGCCCCAATCTTTTCAAAATAACTTCCCTTTTGATTTAGGTTCAAATTCATAGTTGTTATCAAAACTTTCTTTAATTTCTTAAACAACTAACCAAACAGCTGTTACAATGGAAGCTTGCTCACCTGTAAGTTTTAAATAGCTTTCTTTTACATACTTACACACACACACACACACACACACACACACACACACACACACACATATATATATATATTTGTTTGTACTGGAAGCTTGCTTACCTGTAAGTCCTCCTACCCTCTTTTACATATTGTATATATTTCATTTGTATATATACCTGTATATTATCTGCTTAGAGTTTTCCCCAGAAATTAGGTCTAGGATTAGATAAAGGCAGTGGTCACTCTTTTAACACAGTCAAAACTAGTTCCGCATAGGAATTCCAGATACAGTCTTGCCTCATATTGGGCTTATACAATATGGAACAAAGTGAAAGGCATTATTCCCGGTGAAACTTTTCTCAGAATGTAACTATTAGAAAATTGTCAAAGAAATTCACTTCCCCAGAGAGGATTAATTCCCGGTGAAACCTCTCTTGAATTTCTTCAAACCCTAGAACTGTTCACTAAAGAAAAGATTATTCCCGGTGAAACTTTTCTTGAACTTTTCTTAGGTTTTGACCCACAGGCTTCCTAAAAGCATCCCCGCCTCCTCCTGGGCTTTGTACAAGGACCCTCAGGCTTCTTAGAAGTTCTCACCCCTTCTCTTGGGCTTAATACAAGGACCCTGAAGACCTCTTAAAGGTATAAGACAGAACTTAGTCATCCTTTGTTAGAGCAGTCTTTCTAAAAAGTCAAAACCTCAAACCAATTTAGGGTTGATTCTCATCCCTTAAAACACCAGCCTCCTCTTGGGCATTATACAAAGATAAACTCTTCCATACCAATAGACCTGGACAATCTAATCTCCTCTTGGATCTCAAAGACATTCTTAAGCTCCCTACAAACACCGAATAAACCTTGGTCATTTGATCAATCGCCAGTAGAGTTAAAACCCCCATAAGTTCAAAAACTCAATCTTTATCCTAAATTTCCCCAGCTAAGGTCAACTTATCATCAGTATAACACTATCCCAAATCAGAACCTCAAGGCATCTGATACCTCAACTATTCTGTAATCTTCAGCAAGAGTTGATTCCCCACTTTGGACCTGCCTCTGGATCTCAATAATCCTCAACAGAAGACAACCTCCTCTTAGGCTTTGTATAATGATTTTCCTCAGCAGAGTTAGCCTTTCAACACTCTCTTGTTGAGTCAATCTCCTTTCAGCACTCTCTTGTTGAGTCAATCACCTTTCAGCACTCTCTTGTTGAATCAATCTCCTTTCAACACTCTCTTGTTGAGTCAATCACCTTTTTAGCACTCTCTTGTTAAGTCAATCTTCTTTCTTAAAACACTCTCTTGTTGAGTCAACCTCTTTAGCCTCAATCTTGGGCTTTGTACAAGACAGATAAAAACACTCTCTTGCTGAGTCAAATAAAAAACACTCTCCTGTTGAGTCAATCAGTTCTTTTCAGCCTCAATCTTGGGGTTTGTAGAAGACACCTGAAATATCCTCAGCTGCGTCATTCCCTTTTAGCCTCAATCTTGGGCTTTATACAAGACACGTATAAACTTTCTCCAGTAAAGTCAAGTCTTTCTAAACCTTCTCTTAAGCTCTGGATAAATATCTTCCCAGCAGATTCAATTCCTCCCAGCCTTCTTTTAGGCTTTGGGAATTAATCTCCCTAAGTAGAGTCAATCTCTCTTTTCAGCCTCAATCTTGGGCTTTAAACAAGACAAATCATACTCTCCAGCAGAGTGAATTCTTTTCCAACCTCAATCTTGGGCTTTGTACAAGACAGATAAAACCTCTCACCAATAGAGTCAGTTTCTCTTTTCAGCCTCAATCTTGGGCTTTATACAAGACACATAACAATATTCCTCAGTGGAGTTTGCCCCTTTCAGCCTCCTCTTAGGCTTTGTATAATGATATCCCCAAAAGAGTCAATTCTCTTTTTAGCCTAAATCTTGGGCTTTGTACAAGACAAATAAACACTCTCTTGTTGAGTCAGTCTTTTCCAGCCTCCTCTTAGGATTTGTATAAGGACTTCACCAGTGGAGTCAATCAATCTCTTAGCTTCAACCTTGGTTTGATCAAGACACATACAAAAATTAACATCCCTTCAGAGGAAATCAAAATCTCTCTGTAGGAAGACATTTCTCTGTACATCACACAGAAAATAAAAACAAACCTTAATCCCAGATAACTGCTATAAGTGGCACACTTGTTGATTTAGAAATCCAAGCTGTCGTCCATCTTTTATCCTGTCAAATCCTCTCTTTCATCTAATTGCTGTAAGCGGCAAGCCTCTGGATTATTTACATCCACGCCATTGTCCCTCTCTTAGCAAGAAAGACTCCTAAGGAAAAATGGTATTACTCTATAATGAGTTAAAGTTTCCTCCTTTAGAACAAATCCCCTATAAAGGAAATTATGGCATTACTGGATTCTCACATCCCAGCTAAAGTAATTCTCCTTTATAATCAGTCACCCAACAGTTGTGATAAACAAACGAGATGTCTCCCTTTAGAGATGACAAATTCTCTGTCAGTCAAACCTTTAGCTTCAATCTTGGGCTTTGAACAAGACATAAATACTCCATTTAGCTTTAATCTTGGGCATTGAACAAGACACAAATACTCCATTTAGCTTCAATCTTGGGCTTTGAACAAGACACCAAATATCTTTCCTCCCATAGAATAGGAGGAACTACGATTGCTCTGATTTCCCTGTTTTCTTTAACGGGAATACGTAGGCATAAGATTGCGAAATCTTAGCAAGCACACCAGTAAAAAACTTTAGGTCTAGTACCTTCATACATCAATCAAAACCTTAGGTCCAGTACCTCACCAAAATCATAAAAACCCACTCTCTCTCTCTCAAACACTCCCAAAGGATAAACTTTCCCAACCCATGACATACAAACACCAGTAAGTAGGAAAAATAAGTAGAAAATAGTATAACTGCTAACGACCTGTGGATAACCACATATAGGATGGGTAATTGACAGCTCCCCATTGTATAACATGACCCCGGACCCCCCAATCTCTTAAGCATTTGTTCAGCTAAACATTTGCTTGTAAGTGTAGCGAGCGATTTTTGTCGGTGATGCGACCACCTTATCGCTAGAGTTGGGTTTTCCTCCTCGAGGAGAAAGGGGTGCTACTTTCTGATTTCTTATTTATCCCATGAAGCTGGAAGGGAAGGGGAAGGTATCTAAAACTATCCTTGCACGCGAATGTTTAACTGAACAAACGCATAAAGAGATTGGGGAGTCCAGGGTCAGGTTATACAATGGGTAGTTGTCAATTAACCATCCTATATGTGGTTATCCACAGGATGTTGGCTTTAGGTTCTGCTTTGTAATTGACGGTGTTTATCTGTTAATGGGTTTGGGAAAGTTTCTTGGGAAAATGTGATAGAGTAAGATTGAGAGTTTTTGATGATTTTGGTGTGGTATGAAACCTAAGTTTTGATTGATATAAAGGTATTGGACCTAGAGTTTTTGATTAGTATGCCTACGTATTCCCGTTTAAACGAAACAGGGAAATCAGAGCAATCATAGTTCCTCATATTCTAAGGGAGGAAAAAGATGTTTTGGTGTCTTGTTCAAAGCCCAAGACAGAGGCTAAAAGGAATATTTGTGTCTTGTTCAAAGCCCAAGATTGAAGCTAAAAGGTTGACTGAAAGAGAATTTGTCATCTCTAAAGAGGGATTGTTGATTTTTGTGTGCCTTGATCAAAGCCCAAGGTTGAAGCTAAGAGGTTGATTGACTCCACTGGGGAAGTCCTTATACAAAGCCTAAGAGGAGACTGTATGAGACCGACTCAACAAGAGAGTGGATATATTGGTGTCTTGTACAAAGCCCAAGCCTGAGGCTAAAAGAGACTGACTCTTTGGGGATATCATTATATGAAGCCTAAGAGGAGGCTAACAGTTTGAATTTTCCGAGGAAAATGTTTTTTCTGTCTTGTACAAAGCCCAAGATTGAGGCTAAAAGGGATTTTTGACTCCGTTGGGGAGGTTTATATGTGTCTTGTACAAAGCTCAAGACGGAGGCTGAAATGGGTTGACTCAACGAGAGAGTGCTTTTATATGTCTTGTACAAAGCCCAAGACGGAGGTTAAAAGAGTTGACTCAACAAGAGAGTCTTTTATACTCAACAAGAGAGTGATTTGTTGTCTCGTACGAAGCTCGAGATTGAGGCTAAAGGGAGATTGACCCTACAAGAGAGTCCTGAAAAGTGATGGACTCAACAAGAGAGTCCGAAAAATGGTTGACTCAACAAGAGAGTCTGAAAAGTGATTGACTCAACAAGAGAGTCTGAAAAGGTTAGCTCCGCCGGGGGAGGATCATTGTACAAAGCCCAAGAGGAGGCTGACTGTGTTGAGGAAAGATCATTATACAAAGCCTAAGAGGAGGTTATCTTACTGCCGAGGATTATATCCATAGGCAGGTCCAAGGGTGGGAAACTCTCATGAGAGAGACCGGGTTTCTTTTGGAGATTGATTCAAAGTGATCGGTTTTTTTTCCTATGTTTGTAAGGAACTTGAGAATGTCTTTGAGAGTTTTACTGTCCAAGTCTACTGGTGTTGAAGAGTTTTAACTTTTGTAGGTTGCCCAAAAGAGGGCAAGGGCCTTAAGGGATGAGAATCAACCCTAAGGTGGGCAGAGGTTTGACACTGGGAGAACTGCTCTAGCAAAGGATGAATAAGTTCTGTCTTATACCTTTAAGAGGTCGTTAGGGTCCTTGTATTAAGCCCAAGAGAAGGCATGAGAACTTCTAAGAAGCCGAAGGGCTCTTGTACAAAGCCCAAGAGGAGGCGGGGATGCTTTTAGGAAGCCTGTGGGTCCCCAAACCAAGAGAAGTTCAAGAAATGCAATTCACAGAGAAGAGATCAACTCTGGGGAGTAGAATTTCTTTGACAATTTCTAAGGGTGACTGTCTGAGAAAAGGTTCACCGAGAAAACTTCCTTTCTCTTTGTTCCATATTGATTAACCCCAAGAGAAGGGAAGACTGTATCTGGAAATCCTATAGGGATCTAGTTTTGTTTGTATTTAAAGAGTGACCAACAGGGCTTTACCTAGTTCTAGACGTAGTTGCCGGGGAAAACTCTAAATAACTATACTAGTATATATATATAATTGATATATGACGAGTATTTAAAAGAGTATGAAAGAAGACTAACCATGCGCAGCTTCCTTCAATACAGTTATATATATTTGACATGTATTTAAAAGAATGAAAGAAGACTAACCATGCGCAACTTCCCACAATACAGTTATATATATGAAAGCATATAAAAGAAAGCAGATAAACACTTACCCGTTGTAGAGCTTCCATGCTGTTTTGTTAGTTTTTCAACAAAGAAATTAAAGAAAGTTTTGATAGCAACTATACATTTGGGTTCAAAATCAAAGGAGAAAGTATTTGAACAGAGATCGGGGCTTACAGCTCAGGGAGAGGCCCAAAAAGTTTTGGTCAAAGGTGATTGGGTCTTACACCTCAAGGAGAGGCCTAAAGAGTTTTAAAATGAATAGAGGTGGGTCTTATAGCTCAAAGAGAAGCCCAATTAATTTTGTTAAGTGGGCGACGATCTCACCGAACATTTGAAAATATACAGAGGGACTTATACAATGTGTGAGGCCCAAAAGGTATTATCTACAAAGGGGTTGGGTCTTGCACTCTATTAGAGGCCTAAAGATTATTTTTGTACAAGTGATGGGGCTTACAACTCAAGGAGAGGCCCAGTGATTTTTAACTGGCGATCGCGCCGAGATTTTTTATTGTGTCGGGACTTATACACTATCTGAGGCCCAAAAATGTTTATGTACAACAAGGGTTGGGTCTTACACTCTATTAGAGGCCCATGAGTGTTTGAAAAAGATTTGATTAGGGTGATTAAGATCAAAACCCTAAATTAATTTCAAAATGTATTTTAATTAAATAAAAATTTGATTAAAATGATCAAAATTTATCAAACATGTGTGAAAAACAAGTTGTGATCTTGGATTAATGTTTCAAAAATCATGTTTTTATACACAAAATGATTGGAAACCAATTAAGTTTGGAAAATCAAGAAAGAAAAAATATTATTGTAGAATATTAATTCTTTTGCAAAAATATCAAAAATATGAAATAAATAATATTTTTGGGAAATTATTGTAGAATAAAATATTTTAATATTTTTGTGAATTATTAGAAAAAGAATCAACTCAAAATCATTAAAAACCAGAGAGAAATTAATTTTTGAATCAATTAAATAAAATCACAAAAATTCAAATATTTGAATTTCAAAAAAGGCGCCAAGAACATGGGCCAAGAACACGCGCGAAGGGAGTTTTGCTCAGATTTGCATTTTCTATCCAATCTCACTGAATACTTGATGAAATCACACAATCCACGTATCAATCTACTCGTTTTCACCTCACGATCATGTCTATGGTCTTTAATTTCATTTATTTTAAGCATGGACTAAGAAATCAAGACAAAACCTCAAGAACCCTAAATTCTGCATGAAGGCTGAGAAATTCTATACACGATTCATTTAAACCAATTAATTGAGGGGAAACATTCTATGCATGATTATGAACATTTGGTGAAAGTATTGTGCGAGGAAATATGCATAAATTAAGAGATGACCAAGTTGTGGCTTACCTCTTGCAGCTGGTGATCGTGTTTTGTGTTGGAGGTGTTACAGCTTGGTTCCAATGGTGTGGACAGCTTCCCTAGGTGCTATGGAGTGTGTCTGAATGCTTGGAATGGATGGAAATGATCTAGAACTTGAGATGGTACCTCAACTGCAAATCTGTCAAGAACTTGAGCAATTGGTTAGTGATTTTGTGAAATTGGTGTTCTAGATGTTGTTTAAGTGTTTGGATCACTTCTATATGATGTTTATGAGGTGTGTGTGTGTGTGATTGGTTTGGTTGGAATTGCTCTCGAACTCAACCCGATAGTGACTTGCTTTAGAAGGCAATTTTGGATGTGAGAATGTGATTTTGAGGAAAGCATCAGTTTGGTTGCTTTGGTGTACTTAAACTAAGCACAAATGAGCTCTATTTATAGTAGAACAAGTTTGTTTTGCAAGCAATAGTGAATGGTGGCTGCAGCAGGCTGTTGGCCAATGGTGATCAAATGGAATCTCAAGTCTCCTCTAGCCATTGACTAGAGGTTAGAGCATAGGCATATGGCTCTTTGATTCAAGGATAAGGCTTGACTGAAGTGTTTATTTTTGCTCTGATACATGCCACCTCTAAGCATCCATTGAATGCTTCAAAACAAAATTGGAGTCTTGAAGCATCTTTGGCTTTTTAGGTTTGGCATGGTACTTGTAGATTTTGGGACTTATGAGGCTGATGGATCAGTGTTTGTACCTTGGTTGTTCCCCCTTGAGGTGTGCAGATGGATAAGCATGCTTCGAATTTCACAATTTGAGCAATTCGAGCCCTTGTGCACAAATCTGCCTTGCCAAGACAGTTTGCAGCAAGACATGTTGCAGTTGTCATAACTCCTAGCTCAGATGGAGTTTGGTGGAGTTCTTGGCCATTTTGGAAAGCTCTCATATGATACAACATATGTGTGATAATAGTTTGTCTTGACACTTTTTGGATCCAAGTGAAAAATGCCCATACATTTTGAAAAAAGTGAAACAGATTCTGACTTAGTGAAAATTCTAAGTTTTTGTCATTTTGGTCACTCCATAACTTAAAATCCTCGAGGAATTGGAATGAGGTGTACTTGACACTTTTAAAGTATGCCTTGAGGGCTACAAATCCATATTTGGATCATTCAAAATGGTTGCTTGGATCTCAAGTTATGATCCTTGGAAGTTGGTACCCTAGCCACTTTGTTTCATAACTTAGAAAAATTCTAAGTTATTATGGTTACCCCTTTTACAAGTTATCCCACTTTCTTTGTTTTTTCTTGATGAATGATGATTCTAATCACACATTAACATCATTTTAGGGTTAAGGAACCATAATTGTGAAAAATCTCAAAAAGTCAAACTTTGACTTTTGTGCACAGTTGACTTTTTATCAGATGAATTTCAAACTGTATGATCCTCTATGAAATCAAGTCCTTGACCTAAATCAAACTTAATAGATGGATTCCATAGGTGATATAGGGTGTATTGAATCATGTCCCAAGATTTGGGAGCATGTCTTGGTCAAAAGTCAAAGGTACAGTTGACTTTTTCCCCAAAACCCTAATTGTGGTCCAGATGAAATTGAAACTTGTGGATTAAGCTTCTTGGATCAATCCATTGTTGCAAATGGATCAATGTAGTGTATTAGAGATCCTCAAATCATGTCTTGAGCTCTTGGCTTATGTTTTGTCCCAAAAGTCAACTTAGGGGTGAATTAGGTCAAGAAACCCAATCCCTGATTATTGGTGAATGCATCCCCTGAGGCAAAATTGACTTGATGATTGGGTCCATGAGGTCCCTTGGGGTATCTTAGGTTATCCTTTGATGCATTGGCTCATGCCCAGAGGAAAATTCCCATCTGGAGGCCCTGGTAGACCAAAACCCTAATTTGGTGACACTGTCGATCTTGAGGCTTAATCCCCTTGGAATGCTGCAACCTTGTGCTTGATCCTTGATGTGGGAGTCCTCTTGATCCTTTGTGGATGTTTGAGAGGTTATACAAGTTGAAGATCATGTCAATTCTTGATTGATCCTTTGTCTAAGGCTCAGAGAGGGCTCAAAACCCTAATCCTTGTTTGTGGTAAACGCTCACCCATCTTTGGGGAGACTGATGAGGCATAATGATACATCCATATTGTGGTAATGATTTACACAATGATGGGAAATCTTAGTGGTCAAAATTTGGGGTATGACAGATGCCCCTATTTAATCTTCTTGAACCCTATTAAATATCGGAATGCGCGAAATTTTGACGGTGGTTATGAATGGCAGTTTGCCCATCCATCTTCTTTCGCTAAGCAATGATGCTTAGAAAAGGTGAAAACTTCCCCTCGATCTTGGTTTCCTACCAAGGAACTGGTCTAAATTTCTAATATAAACTTCCCCTCGATCCTGGTTTCTTTCCAAGGAACTGGTCTCAGTTTCTGAAATAAACTTCCCCTCGATCCTGGTTTCCTACCAAGGAACTGGTCTCAGTTTCTGAAGTAAACTTCCCCTCAATCCTGGTTTCCTACCAAGGAACTGGTCTTAATTTCTTTTGTCAATAAGCTTTCTTGACAAGGGGCGCTTATTTGTTAGCGGTTTTCCTCAAACTTCTCGCCAAATTTTTCTGGGGAGATGCCATATGATGGGAAAAAGTTTTGATGTCAGACTTGCTGGGGAACCCATTCGTCTGAGTTGTAGAGGTGCACAAACTTCTCTATTTAGAGATGCCATTTGCCGACTCTACTGGGGGAAACGAGTCTCTTGAGAGACTGCTTTCCGCTTAGGGATATTACATCATACTTTTCTCCGAGATCTTCGCGGAGAAATGCCATACAATGTACCCCAATTTTGAGGTGCTGATGACTTCATTAACATTGACTTTTTGAAGAGAAAAATCAACGTGCTGTTGAGAGTCTTTGGTTGTGAGGCTTTCTCTAGGGATTTTCCTTAATCCGGGAAAGCGATATTATCATCTTCAATGGCGAAGAGTGACATTTGTCGAAGGTTTTATTGCCTTTCAGAGGTTCAAGTTATCAAAGTGGTCGAGGGCCAACTCCAATCCAGAAATAAACTAGAGGAGAGAGATTGTTCAGACGCAACATTTCCTGATGAGGAAAGAACTGACAACTCGATTGAGAGGATTTTTATCACTAGGGGACAAGACCGACTAGAGTGATAGTGATGCAATGTGAATATGAATATGAATGTAAATTAATAATGCATGATGTAAGTATGTATATGCTGACAAAACTGACACGACATACAGACTAATAGATGAACACAACTGGATACTCGGCCACTGCAGGGGACAAAGAAGTATCGTTATGTCCAAGATAGCAATTCTGCCTTGCTTAGGATAAGGTAGCTCCCGCGGGGAAAAGCATTGGTCGGGCTTAGGAGGTAAGAACTCTGCCGGGGATGTCGGACGGAATATTCGCATCTGACACAGTTGATCCTTCATTCAGGCGTACTGGTTTAGAATGAGAGACTTTGATTATGCACTTTGAGGTTCAACCACCTTCGGAGAAGTGATCGATGTTCTTTCGATGTTCAACAATCAAAAGAAATTGCCATCTTTATTTAAAAAGCAGAAAAAGTTTGACAAGTAAATTCATTTTTGTTTTATTTCAAGAATCGTAAACCATGTTAAAATGTCGTTATGTAAAGCTAAAACAAATAAGAATTGCAAACAAAAGCACAAAGGCCCAAATTTTATTGATAGGATGGAAATCAGCCAAACGCGTGATTCCATAGAGTATTTACAAAATTAGAAAATGGTAATTTTAAGGGAAAAGGGCTACATCGAAACATATCGACTGTTATCCTTCTACCAACTTTGAATTCTGGACATCCTGAGCTTCTGTCGAAGATGACCTTGATTGGAGTTTTCTGATGGATGGCATGACTGCTACTAGGGATTTTCCCCTGTTGGACGTAGTTACTTGCCATTATCCCTAACTTTAGCCTGGATTGTATTTTGATATTTCCAATCCACCGGGATGATTTTTGATTATGTCTCTAATTTTTGCCTGGACCGCCCTTTCGGGTTTTCAATCCACCAAGACGTTTTTTTTTAGTTTAGGCGAAGTATTTCTTGACTACGTCAACATTTGTGGGGTAGGCAAATTCTTCTCAATCCATGGTTGCAAGTCTCAAGGCACCGCCCGAGAAAGCTTTCTTGAACACATAGGGGCCGTCATAATTCAGAGTCCATTTTCCCCGAGAATCAGTGAGAAATGATTGTATCTTTTTTAGCACAATGTCTCTTTTCCTGAAGACGCGAGGTCGAACCTTTTTGTCAAACACATTCTTCATTCTTTGCTGATACAACTGACCATGGCACAAAGCCGTTATTCGTTTTTCTTTGATTAGGTTTAATTCATCGTGTCGACTTTGACACCAATGAGCCTCTGTTAGCTTAGCTTCCATCAATACCCGGATTGATGGGATCTCTACTTCTATAGGGAGCACTGCTTCCATGCCATATACTAGAGAGAAAGGGGTTGCCTCTGTTGAAGTGCGGACAGATGTGCGATAACTGTGAAGAGCAAAGGGTAGCATTTCGTGCCAGTCTTTGTAGGTTACAACCATCTTTTGAACAATCTTCTTGATGTTCTTGTTAGCCGCTTCTACCGCCCTGTTCATCTTGGGTCGGTAGGGAGATGAGTTATGGTGTTCGATCTTGAACTCAGCGCACAACTCTTTCACCATCTTATTGTTCAAGTTGGATTCATTATCCGTAATGATCTGGTTCGGAACACCATAATGACAGATGATATTGTTTTTGATAAAGCGAACCACCACTTGTCGGGTTACATTGGCGTATGACGCTGCTTCGGGCCACTTGGTGAAGTAATCAATGGCTACCAGAATGAACGGATGTCTGATTGTTGCTTTGGGTTCAATCAAGCCAATCATGTCGATTCCCCATATGGAAAAAGGCCATGGGGAAGAGAGAACTTTGAGATGTGTTGGCGGTACATAGATTTTGTCTGAGTATATCTGACACTTGTGACACCTCCTCATGTACTTGTAGCAATCGAATTCCATTGTCAACCAATAGTACCCTGCTCTTAGAATTTTTCTCGCCATTGTGTGTCCGTTGGCATGAGTGCCAAAGGATCCTCCATGAATTTCTTTCATCAGTATGTTTGTTTCTGGTCTGTCTACACATCGGAGTAAGACCATGTCAAAGTTTCTCTTATAGAGTGTATCACCGCTCAGAAAGAAACTGACTGCCAGCCATTTGAGGGTTTTCCTGTCTTTCCTGGATGCCCCAGGTGGGTACTCTTGTTTCTGAAGGAAGCATTTGATATCGTGATACCAAGGTTTTTCATCTATGACTACTTCAATCGTGAAAATGTAAGCGAACCTTTCAAGGCGTATCATGTCGATCTTAGGTAGGTCGTTCCATTGATCTACACTAATCATGGAAGAGAGAGTGGCTAATGCATCAGCCATGTGATTCTCTTCACGAGGGATATGATGAAACTCGATTCTGTTGAAGAAGGGTAACAACCTTCTCGCATAATCTTTGTAAGGAATCAGTCCTGATTGGTATTTGTTCCAATCTCCTTTGATCTGATTGATAACCAGGGCTGAGTCGCCATATACATCCAAGTTTTTAATTCTTAAGTCGATCGCTTCTTCGCGCCCCATGATACAAGCTTCGTATTCGGCCTCGTTGTTTGTGCACTTGAATGTCAGTCTGGCGGTGAAAGGAATATGGGTACCCTGAGGTGTTATGATGATCGCCCCAATTCCGTTTCCATAATGATTTACAGCTCCGTTAAAGATAAGTCCCCATTGGGAACCTGGTTCTGGCCCTTCACTGGGTAGCGGTTCATCACAATATTTCATTTTTAGGTACATGACATCTTTGTCTGGGAAGTCAAACCCGATTTATTCCTGATCGTCAATCGGTTGATGAGCCAAATGATCGGCTAAAATACTTCCTTTAATGGATTTTTGAGCGTGGTATTCTATGTCATATTCTGATAACAACATCTGCCAACGGGCAATCCTTCCCGTGAGAGCAGGATTTTCAAAGACATACTTGATTAGATCCATTTATGAGATTAACCAAGTAGTGTGACGAATCATATACTGGCGAAGACGTTTGGCTGCCCAAGCCAGAGCACAGCAAGTTTTCTCAAGCATAGTGTACCGAGTCTCGCAGTCTGTAAACTTCTTGCTCAAATAGTAGATGACAGATTCCTTCCTTTTTGTTTCATCTTGTTGACCAAGCACACAACCCGTCGAGTCTTCCAAGACTTTTAGGTATATGATCAGTGGCCTTATTTCCACTGGAGGTGATAAAATCGATGGATTCAACAGGTATTCCTTAATACTGTCGAAGGCGGATTGTCAATCTTCTGTCCAAACGCAGTCCTGATTCTTTTTGAGTAATTTGAAAATTGGCGCACATGTCGCGGTCATGAGGAATATAAATCTGGAAATGTAGTTTAAACGTCCCAGGAATCCTTTGACTTGTTTTTCAGTCTTTGGAGAAGGCATTTCTTGAATGGCCTTGACCTTGTCAGGATCAACCTCAATTCCTTTCTGGCTGACGATAAACCCTAAAAGTTTCCCCGAACGGACACAAAATGTGCACTTGTTGGGACTCAAGCGGAGCTTGTACTTTCTCAACCGCTTGAATAGCTTTGATAGGTGGATCACATGCTCTTCCTCCGCTTCGGATTTGGCAATCATATCATCGACATATACCTCGATTTCTTTGTGTATCATGTCATGAAAGAGAGTAGTCATGGCCTTTTGATAGGTTGCCTCGACGTTCTTCAAACCGAACGACATTACCTTGTAACAAAAAGTGCCCCATGGGGTGATGAATGAAGTTTTCTCCATGTCATTCAGCGCCATTTTTATCTGATTATAGCCCGAGAATCCATCCATGAAGGAGAATACTTTGAATTTCGATGTACTGTCTACCAGCATGTCAATGTGTGGTAAAGGAAAGTCATCCTTTGGATTAGACTTGTTTAGATCCCTGTAGTCCACACACATTCTGACCTTTCCGTCCTTTTTTGGAACTGGTACTATGTTGTCTAGCCATTGAGGACATTCTGATGTGGCAAGGAAACCCGCGTCAATCTGTTTCTGTACTTCTTCTTTTATTTTGATGGCCATGTCTGGGTGAGTCCGTCTCAACCTTTGCTTTACCGACAGACATTTCGATCTTAACGGTAGATAATGTTCCACGATGCTGGTATCCAACCCTGGCATGTCCTGATAGGACCAAGCGAATACATCGGGAAACTCTTTGAGAAGCTTTATCAAACTTTCTTTGACAGTCGGACTGAGCAGTGCCCTAATCTTGACTTCCTTTCTCTCTTCTTCTGAACCCAAGTTGGCCGTTTCCAATGGCACTTGGTGAGGTTCAATGGACCTTTCCTCTTGTCTGAGTAATCGGGAGATCTCTTCTGGAATTTCTTCGTCACCCACTTCTTCAGCCTCAAATATCGGGAATTCAAAGTTGGGAGAAGGCATTGGACCGTATGTTTCAGTGGGGTTTAAAACAAGCAATCTACATGACGTGATGAATTGTTTTTAGAAGAGATAGAGAGAATGCAAGAGTGTGTGCAATGTATTTTCTTTGGAAAACTGCTTGCTTTTATTATTGAGTTGTTTTTTAGGATTACCATTTTCTTAAAAAGCAAAAAGAGAAAACAACAATAAATGCGGAAATTGCAGAATGACGTTATTTTATTTATGATTTTGTCGATTCTTGAAACTACAGCCCTATAAAACAAAACTCAGTCGCTTTGGGCAAAGCGAAGAGGTATATTTACAAAAAATTAGCCCTATCAAAACAGCTGTTTCACCTGGATAGGGTGAAAGGTTAAGATAAAGACGGCAATTACTTCGACTTATGAACGACTTTCGTAACATCGATAGCAACCCATTGGCGGCGAACTCCTCGGTGAATCACAACGTCTGGCACCTTCTTTCTTGGTTTGTCTTCAGAAATAACGCTGATTTATGGCGGAGCGGGATCATTGGAATCTGTTTCCCAAGCAGAGTTGTCGTAGACGAACTCTTCTGTTGTACCTTGCACAGTATTTTCATTCTCAGGTGGATTTCCCCATCCAGTAGGCTGGATGTCTTCGAACCTGATATGAGAGCTTTCAGGAACGGTGTACTTGACCAAGTAGTCGAACTTGCCACTCGGTTGTCCTAAGGTGTCCCATACTTCTTTGGAACTGGAGGAGTCATCTCTTTCGATGACGTTGACCTCGGGAAAAGCATAGTTGATGAATTCTAGTCCTGCAAGCTTTGCAAATTCATTGTCGTGCTGGATATTCTCTGAATTCCCTGAGTGATGATCCCATGACATGGTGGGGACGTAGGTATTCTTTTCAATGATGCTCAGTTGATAAGCGTCGTTGGGCTGACTCTTTTGCCCCAAGTCTCCTATATACGGCTGCCAGATAGGCAGGCCATCCATTGGGCCATAATAGTCGTGGTCAAAGTTGTCTTTCATTAGAGTGTCCTCCTCTAATGAGTTTGGCGGAGCACGACATCCTTCCGTATCACAATCTCCGTATATCATCTTGACATCTGACCTTGGTATAAATATCAGACTCTGTGCGGGATAGTAAAATGGCGTAGGCACCTCTTCCTGGGACATATAACCGTCCTCGTTAAGATAGGACTCCCACTCTTCATCTGTATCGCAGGGGTCACCCTCGTTGATAGTATGCACTTCTTAAGGCACTGGGTGAAGGAAACCTCCACTGTGGAAGAAATCCTGAATGGGATGAAAGCTTTCATCGTTAGTGGCAGTCTGGGTACAGGTTGAGGAAAAACCAAGACCCTTCTTTGTTTTGTTATTAGTAGGAATGACAAGTTGTTCCCATCCTTTGGCATTGTTACTTTTGATTACTTCGAGAGCATCTTTGTACGAGGAAATCAAAGTTCCTTTTTCTGATTGATCCTCATTGCTCACTGACAGTGCTTGGAACTGAGTTCTAACAACCTCTCTGGTTCTACACAAGTAGACAATGATAAGTTACTCACGATCAAGGCTTGCTCTTCGCAAACTGTGACTAATTGGTCGTTCTTGACGAACTTCAGTTTCTGGTGCAGTGTCGAAGTGACTGCCCCAGTCTGGTGTATCCAAGGTCTTCCTAATAAATAGTTGTATGCTTCCCGGACGTCCATGACCTGGAAAGTGACCAGGAAAGTGTGAGGACTGATAGTTATGGGAAGGTCGACTTCGCCAATAACTGCTTTCCGGGATCCGTCAAATACTTTGACGATAACCTCACTGCCCCTCATCGGGGATCCTTTGAATGATAGTCGCATTAACGTGGACTTCGGCATAACGTTCAAGGCCGATCCTGTGTTTACCAGTGCACTGGCTAGAGAATCGTCCTGGCAGTTGACTGTAATATTGAGCGCCATGTTGTGACTTTTTCCTTCTTCTGGCAGTTCCTCGTCACTAAACCCTAAGTTGTTGCAGGCAGTGATGTTGGAAACGATGCTATTAAATTATCTTATTGTTACATCTTGTTCCACAAAGGCTTGCTCTAAGACTTTCTGTAGAGCCTCCCTGTGGGCTTCGGAACTGAGTAATAGAGATAACACAGAGATTTTTGAAGGAGTTTGCAATAGATGATCAACAATGTTGTACTCACTCTTTTGGATGAGCTTCAGCATCTCATCGTTGTTTAATGAAAGGTCGGGATCACTGGACTGGCCGACTGGTGGATTAGGAACTTCTGTTTGAGGTTCCTTTTCTCTGGTAGGTTCTCCAACTCCTCGGTTGAAGATTCGACCGCTCCATGTTACTCGACTGATGTCTGCAATATTCACGACGGAGGGTAATGGAACTTCTTTTCCATTCTCGACTGTTGTTGCACCGTACTTGTGAGGGATCGCCTTATCAGACTTGTACGGTACTGGTCCTGGCAGATAGATAACTATAGGAGCCTTATGATTTTTATGACCATCATAACTGGCCTCAATTGGTTCGAGGTTGAGAACCTTTCCACCATCAAGAGGGACTCTTGATTCACGTAGTAAAGGGATTATGGCGCACACATCTTTGGCCACCTCGGTTTGACATTGAATCAGAGCTTGGCCATGGTTGAATCTCTTTGTGGTCCAACCGACCTTGAAGAGCTTCTCGCACGAGGTAGCATCCTTGATTATTCTCTGAGCAGACTCTACAGCGCTCGTAGTTGTGTGGTGGCACCCGGCCACGTCCGCTTTGTATGTAGTGTAACCTTACTAGATCTGTTTCCATTGATCGAACATCCTGACTTTAATGCCTAGTAGGGTTCCCGTTCATCATACTGACTTGTTGTGTGTCTTCATCTAGATAGATCGGAAGCCACCAGTGGTTTAACAAGTGTTGAAGTGTATTCTAAACGAGTGCACATCATTGGTTACTTTCACGACACACTTTACAGTTGTGATACTCAGGCGAAGTCAGAAAACTAAGCTGGACTTGCTTAGCGTGTAACTCCACTAAGTTGGTATTCATCAAGCGAATATCAAAGATTTGAATCATGTTGACCTGACAGGGATTCTTATCACGGTAGTCCTGGATCCATCCAAGATCCATCTGACGCTGGAGGGCCTATTGTACAAAAGAGCATCCATGATTGTTTACCGAACAAATCAGACAGGAATCAAAATCGTGTTGTGGTAGATCATGATGTTGGCTTTGCCTTGAGTACATTGCCACCAAGTTGACATTCATCGCACGGATGTCGTGGTTTTGAATGATGTTGGAATTCGTATACGTCATGTTGACCCCACGAATTCTGTGTTCTTGGAGCCAATCGAGATCCAACTGTTCCTGTAGAGCTAATTGCACCACAGAACATTCTTGATTGTTTTTAGAGCAGATATCACACTGGTGATAGTTATGAGGTGGTACATGACCGTACCCGCTCTGTCTGCGATGCATCTTGACCAAGTTAGCCCTTAATAAGAGTACATCATGAATTTGATAGTTGTGGTTAGACTCTCCCTCTATCAAATTGACTGCAGCTTTCTCGTGTTGAGGCAGCGGGTTCGTCTGAACATTTGAATTTGTATCCTTGAAGGATAAGACCCCACTCATGACAAGATTTTGCACATCGGATTTGAAACTGAGACAGTTATCTATGTTATGCCCTGGTCCTCCTTGAAGGTAAAGACAGGTCTGATCCGCTTTAAACCAAAAAGGCAGATTTTCCGGTACTGTAAGACGAGACCTGGTTTGGACGTGTCCTTTGACCAGTAGTAATGGAAACAGTTCTGCGTACAACATGGGTATAGGGTCGAACCCTGGTGGTCACATTGTACGATTGTTGTTGTACTGAGGACGAGCCTGCTGAAGAGGCTGTTGTGTCATTTGCTGATATTGTTATTGATTCGGTTGGCTCTGAGCAACCTGAGGTTGATACTTTGGAACAGGCGTGGGGTTGATAGAAGGAGTTACAGTTGCTACCGGTTGGTAACGTCGCCTTTGCTTTCCGAGAGATATATTTCTAATATCTTGCTATTTTTTCTTAGGTAAAGTACTACCGTATCTTTTGGTACTGCTTGATGGTCCAACATCTTTAATTAAACGTCCTTCTCGGATAGCTTCCTCAAGACGAAATCCCATGCCCACCATCTCGGTGAAGTCACTGGACGCACTGGCGACCATTCTGTCGTAGTAAAACGAACTCAAGGTTTTCAAGAAGATCTTTGTCATCTCTTTTTCCTCAAGAGGTGGACAAATCTGGGCGGCAATTTCACGCCATCTCTGAGCATATTCCTTAAAGGTTTCTTTATCCTTCAACGACATGGCTCTGAGTTGATCTCTGTCCAGTGCCATGTCAAAATTATACTTATATTGTTGAACAAAGGCAGCGCCAAGATCTCTGAAAGTGACGATCTTAGTGCGGTTTAAACCCATGTACCATTTGAGTGCGGCACCGATTAAACTATCCTGGAAGTAATGGATTAGTAGCTGTTGGTTCTCTGTCTGTGTTGACATCCTCCGAGCGTACATCACAAAGTGACTTTGAGGGCAAGAGTTACCCTTGTATTTTTCAAATTCGGGCACCTTTAATTTGAACGGAACTTTCACATTGGGGACCAAACAAAGGTCTGCGGCGTCCTTTCTGAATAGATCCTGACCGCGAATGGCTTGCAGTTCCTTTTGCATTTCCATGAACTGTTCTTGGAATTCCTTCATTTTATCGTTCATACTTTCATTTCCACCAGAAGGTATTTGTGGAATCTGTCCTTCCGGGACAGTGTGTACCACGGGTGGTGGTACAGTCATTACGACAGTGACTCTTGGTGCTTCCCTCTCCCGAAGTTTGTAACCTTCAGGAGTTGCTGTCATGCCCCTGGCATCTTTGCTTTCCCAAAGTTTGTAACCTTCAGGCCCAACGGCTCCTGCTACAGTTTCCGGATCTTCCATGATCGGCGGAATATATCCTTCCGGGATATAGTTGAGTGGCTTGCCCCAGGGACGATCCTTAGGCATGGTATATCGAGGATCATACTTTTCCACTATGGGCGTAGATGTGATCTCTGAGATCACAGTCCTTTGTTGTTGCATCTGGGCTGCTGCCAGAGCTTGCATGTCATTGTGAAGTTTCCTCAGATCTTCTTTCAGAGTGTCGATTTCTTATCTCAACCCTCTGTTCTCTTCCTCGAGATCATCCATTTTCTTTTGTCGATTGGCCCGAGTATTGTACGAATGAGACAATTTGACTCTAGAATCGAGACACAAATGTGAGATTCGTAGGGAAGAAGAATGCGTTAGGTGAGAATGATGAATGATATGCAATGATTAATTGATTAAAATTTTTGTTAATTAATCAAAAGAAACTTTGACAATTGGATTGCAAATATCAAACAGTGAGGAAACCCCATTTTATTGAATTCAAAGATTGCAGAAATGGAAATACAGTAATTTACAAAGTGCTGTAAAAGGAAATGTCTAAACTAATGGATCATGAGTCCTCTCTGAGGAGAGCTCAGGTGCTAGTTCTGGTGCTTTCCTTTTCGTTGACCGGGGCTCTTGAGCCGTTATCGGGTTGTCATTCCTTTGCCAAGTGAAAGGAGCGAGCAAATTCCTTTGGTCATCTTGATTTTCTACAGCATGTTGCTCTAAAATCTCAATCAGAGCACCTTTGTATTTTAACAATTGTTGTATTTTGTTACACTCCACGTTGAGAATGCGGTACTTGTTCCTCCAAGACCTCTTCTCTTGTTGAACTTTGTTGAGAGTAACCTGAAGTTTTTCTGTATCAGACATAAAATAAAGGAGAGATTCCCTTAATGGAAGAACTTCTGGATGTGGGTAAGGCATCCTCAGTTTGAGAGCTCTAGCCTGTACCTAGTGGAGATAAGGCTCCACAGAGATACAGTTTGGTTTTCCCAGATACTCTCTTCCTTTCCGGTGAACATGTTTCCAGGCATGCACTATTTCTTTCTTTAGTGCCCTGTCGTTTTCTCCTTCCTTGAAGAAAAGACCTTCCAGATGAGAATTACGCGGGACATGCCTCATCGGGTATCCGAATTGACGACGAACTAAAACTGGATGATAATTGGTTCCTCCTTTAATTCCTATGAGGGGTACATTAGGGAAGTTTCCACAACGGTCAATGATCCTGATCCCGTCATAGATTCGATTGTACCAATCGATGTCAGAGTTGGTAAGAGACATGATTCTCTACGACCAACGTAAAGTACTCTTTTGATCCCAAAATGCAGCAGACTTGGGTAAATAGGAAGTGAACCATTTGTATAGCAGGGGTACACAACATGTGATCATTCCTCCGCTGTATAAATTCCTTAAGTGTACAGAATGATAAGCATCTGCGAGCAAGGTTGGCACGGGGTTTCCAATTAGAAAAATCTTAATGGCATTGATATCAACGAAACTATCAATGTTGGGAAACAGAAATAACCCATAAGAGAGCAAAGCAAAGATGCTTTCGAAAGTAGGCACATTCCCTATACTAGCAAAGTACAGGGCTTTCTTTATCAAAAACTGGGATGGAAAACCTTGGATTCCACCCTTAGTGGTCATGTGAGTCCTGACCTCAGACTCGTCCAAATAAATTGTTCTTGCAATGGTTTGATCCTTTGGAATTTCTTCCAGTCCAGAAAAGGGAGATTGGTCAGTGATAGGTAAATCAGTCAGGTGAGAGTACTCCTCCAGTGTTGGTGCTAGTTGATAATCCAGGAATGTGAAACAGTGATAGACCAAATCGTAGAACTGGATGAGTGTAGACAGGATTCCTTCAATTACATGGACCCTTAATAGAGACACCAGTTCACTGTACTTAGCTCTGAAAGCATCAGGGTTGGTGATCATCCTCGCCAAACCTCTCAAATCCTCTAGTTTTGGAACCTTGAAGGTATACTTGTGAGTCCTCCTTCTACCTAAATCCATAACGCAATCTCTCTCTCTCTCTGACATTTGCAATCATTGTCTCAGTTTAATTTGAAAAAGAGAGACTACAAGAGAAAATTTTTCTTTGTTTAAATGTTTTTTAATGAAATGAATGCATGAATGCAGCACACAAAAACATAGAAAAAACATGGGGTCAAAGGGTCGGTGTCATGAAGTCAAGGCTCTACCCATCCCCAAAGGTTTTACTGGTATTTTTTGTACCTGTCAGCAAAATTATTGACCCCTCTTGGGATAACAACAGCATGATGGAATCACCCGAGCGAGCTGATGTATCTTAAAGTAATCTCAAATGAGGATAGTATCGCGTGACAACTATTTCCGATATCTTCCACACTACAAAATAGTAACATGGTTTCAGTCTACTAAAATCCTCAGCTTCTCAGATAACCCAATCAAACAATCTGCTTTTAACAACCGAAGTCGTATAGGCATTGAATCCGCAAAGGGCATCTCCATTGATTCGATGGTCTATCGGGACCTCTTACTTGGGATTCACTCCCAGTAAGATTACCTGTCTCGTGCCACCACCTATCTTAGGTGTATACTCAATCTTTCCAGATGCGGCATGACACGCATTCCCATTAGCAGAAAAATAAACACGGATATCAATTAGGAAAAGCAGTATATATATTTGTCCTAACATCCTAGACCTCTAGTCCTATGATCCTAACAGTCAATGACGTCCCCAGTGAAGTCGCCATTTTTCTGTAGCGAGCGATTTTTGTCAGTGACGCGACCACCTTATCGCTGGAGTTGGGTTTTCCACCTCGAGGAGAAAGGGGTGCTACTTTCTGATTTCTTATTTATCCCATGAAGCTGGAAGGGAAAGGGAAGGTATCTAAAACTAACCTTGCATGCGAATGTTTAACTGGATAAACGCTTAAAGAGATTGGGGAGTCCGGGGTCAGGTTATATAATGGGTAGTTGTCAATTACCCATCCTATATGTGGTTATCCACAGGATGTTAGCTTTAGGTTCTGCTTTGTAATTGATGGTGTTTATCTGCTAATGGGTTTGGGAAAGTTTCTTGGGAAAATGTGATAGAGTAAGATTGAGAGTTTTTTTTATGATTTTGGTGAGGTATGGAACCTAAGTTTTGATTGATATAAAGGTATTGGACCTAGAGTTTTTGATTAGTATGCTCGCTAAGATTTCGCAATCTTATGCCTACGTATTCCCGTTTAAACGAAACCAGGAAATCAGAGCAATCGTAGTTCCTGCTATTCTAAGGGAAGAAAAAGATGTTTTGGTGTCTTGTTCAAAGCCTAAGACAGAGGCTAAAAGGAATATTTGTGTCTTGTTCAAAGCCCAATATTGAAGCTAAAAGGTTGACTGAAAGAGAATTTGTCATCTCTAAAGAGGGATTGTTGATTTTTGTGTACCTTGATCAAAGCCCAACGTTGAAGCTAAGAGGTTGATTGACTCCACTGGGGAAGTCCTTATACAAAGCATAAGAGGAGACTGTATGAGACCAACTCAACAAGAGAGTGGATATATTGGTGTCTTGTACAAAGCCCATGACGGAGGCTAAAAGAGACTGACTCTTTGGGGATATCATTATATGAAGCCTAAGAGGAGGCTAACAGTTTGACTTTTCCGAGGAAAATGTTCTTTCTGTCTTGTACAAAGCCCAAGATTGAGGCTAAAAGGGATTTTTGACTCCGTTGGGGAGGTTTATATGTGTCTTGTATAATGCCCAAGAAGGAGGCTGAAATGGGTTGACTCAACGAGAGAGTGCTTTTATATGTCTTGTACGAAGCCCAAGATGGAGGCTAAAAGGAGATTGACCCAACAAGAGAGTCCTGAAAAGTGATGGACTCAACAAGAGAGTCCATAAAATGGTTGACTCAACAAGAGAGTCTGAAAAGTGATTGACTCAACAAGAGAGTCTGAAAAGGTTAGCTCCGCTGGAGGAGGATCATTGTACAAAGCCCAAGAGGAGGCTGACTGTGTTGAGGAAAGATCATTATATCCATAGGCAGGTCCAAGGGTGGGAAACTCTCATGAGAGAGACCGGGTTTCTGTTGGAGATTGATCCAGAGTGATATGTGTTTTTTTCCTATGTTTGTAAGGAACTTGAGAATGTCTTTGATACTCAAAGGGGGTTTAGACTGTCCAAGTCTATTGGTGTTGAAGAGTTTTATCTTTTGTATGATGCCTAAAAGAGGGCAAGGGCCTTAAGGGATGAGAATCAACCCTAAGGTGGCCAGAGGTTTGACACTGGAAAGACTATTCTAGCAAAGGATGACTAATTCTGTCTTATACCTTTAAGAGGTCGTTAGGGTCCTTGTATTAAGCCCAAGAGAAGGCATGAGAACTTCTAAGAAGCCGAAGGGTCCTTGTACAAAGCCCACGAGGAGGCGGGGATGCTTTTAGGAAGCCTGTGGGTCCCCAAACCAAGAGAAGTTCAAGAAATGCAATTCACAGAGAAGAGATCATTCCAGGAAAGTTTGAGTATTTGGAAGAAACTCAAGAGATGTTATTCACGGAGAATAGATCAACTCCGGGGAGTAGAATTTCTTTGACAATTTCTAAGAGTGACAGTCTGAGAAAAGGTTCACCGAGAATACTTCCTTTCTCTTTGTTCCATATTGATTAACCCCAAGAGAAGGGAAGACTGTATCTGGAAATCCTATGGGGATCTAGTTTTGTTTGTATTTAAAGAGTGACCAACAGGGCTTTACCTAGTTCTAGACGTAGTTGCCGGGGAAAACTCTAAATAACTATACTAGTATATATATAATTGATATATGACGAGTATTTAAAAGAGTATGAAAGAAGACTAACCATGCGCAGCTTCCCACAATACAGTTATATATATTTGACATGTATTTAAAAGAAGGAAAGAAGAGTAACCATGCGCAACTTCCCATAATACAGTTATATATATGAAAGCATATAAAAGAAAGCGGATAAACACTTACCCGTTGTAGAGCTTCCATGTTGTTTTGTTAGTTGTTCAACAAAGAAATTAAAGAAAGTTTTGATAGGAACTATACATTGGGGTTCAAAATCAAAGGAGAAAGTATTTGAACAGAGATCGAGGCTTACAGCTCAGGAAGAGGCCCAATAAGTTTTGGTCAAAGGGGATTGGGTCTTACACCTCAAGGAGAGGCCCAAAGAGTATGAAAATGAATAGAGGTGGGTCTTATAGCTCAAGGAGAAGCCCAGTTAATTTTGTTAAGAGGGCGACGATCTCGCCGAACGTTTGAAAATATACAGAGGGACTTATACAATGTGTGAGGCCCAAAAGGTATTATCTACAAAGGGGTTGGGTCTTGCACTCTATTAGAGGCCCAAAGATTATTTTTGTACAAGTGATGGGGCTTACAACTCAAGGAGAGGCCCAGTGATTTTTAACTGGCGATCGCGCCGAGATTTTTTATTGTGTCGGGACTTATACACTATCTGAGGCCCAAAAATGTTTATGTACAACAAGGGTTGGGTCTTACACTCTATTAGAGGCCCATGAGTGTTTGAAAAATATTTTTTTAGGGTGATTAAGATCAAAACCCTAAATTAATTTCAAAATGTATTTTAATTAAATAAATATTTGATTAAAATGATCAAAATTTATCAAACATGTGTGAAAAACAAGTTGTGATCTTGGATTAATGTTTCAAAAATCTTGTTTTTATACACAAAATGATTGGAAACCAATTAATTTAGGAAAATCAAGAAAGAAAAAAATATTTTAAATGTTAAAAAACAAATAAAAATTAATTCTTTTGCAAAAATATCAAATATATGAAATAAATAATATTTTTGGAAAATTATTGTAGAATAAAATATTTTAACATTTTTGTGAATTATTAGAAAAAGAATCAACTCAAAATCATTAAAAACCAGAGAGAAATTAATTTTTGAATCAATTAAATAAAATCACAAAAATTCAAATATTTGAATTTCAAAAAAGGCGCCAAGAACATGGGCCAAGAACACGCGCGAAGGGAGTTTTGCTCAGATTTGCATTTTCTATCCAATCTCACTGAATACTTGATGAAATCACACAATCCACATATCAATCTACTCGTTTTCACCTCACGATCATGTCTATGATCTTTAATTTCATTTATTTTAAGCTTGAAATAAGAAATCAAGACAAAACCTCAAGAAACCTAAATTCTGCATGAAGGCTGAGAAGTTCTATACATGATTCATTCAAAGCAATTAATTGAGGGGAAACATTCTATGCATGATTATGAACATTTGGCAAAAGTATTGTGCGAGGAAATATGCATAGATTAAGAGATGACCAAGTTGTGGCTTACCTCTTGCAGCTGGTGATCGTGTTTTGTGTTGGAGGTGTTACAACTTGGTTCCAATGGTGTGGACAGCTTCCCTATGTGCTATGGAGTGTGTCTGAATGCTTGGAATGGATGGAAATGATTTGGAACTTGAGATGGTACCCCAACTGCAAATTTGTCAAGAACTTGAGCAATTGGCTGGTGATCTTGTGAAATTGGTGTTCCAGATGTTGTTTAAGTGTTTGGATCACTTCTATAGGATGTTTATGAGGTGTGTGTGTGTGTGATTAGTTTGGTTGGAATTGCTCTCAAACTCAAAACCCGATAGTGATTTGCTTTAGAAGGAAATTTTGGAAGTGAGAAGGTGATTTTGAGGAAAGCATCAGTTTGGTTGCTTTGGTGTACTTAAACTAAGCACAAATGAGCTCTATTTATAGTAGAGCAAGTTTTTTTTGTAAGCAATAATGAATGGTGGCTGCAGCAGGCTGTTGGCCAATGGTGATCAAATGGAATCTCAAGTCTCCTCTAGCCATTGACTAGAGGTTAGAGCACAGGCCTATGGCTCTTTGATTCAAGGATAAGGCTTGACTAAAGTGTTCATTTTTTCTCTGATACATGCCACCTCTAAGCATCCATTGAATGCTCCAAAACAAAATTGGAGTCTTGAAGCATTTTTGGCTTTTTAGGTTTGGCATGCTAATTGTAGATTTTGGGACTTTGGAGGTTGATGGATCAGTGTTTGTCCCTTGGTTGTTCCCCCTTGAGGTGTGCAGATGGATAAGCATGCTTGGAATTGCACAATTTGAGCCCTTGTGCACAAATCTGCCTTGCCAAGACAGTTTACAGCAAGGCATGTTGCAGCTGTCATAACTCCTAGCTCAGATGGAGTTTGGTGGAGTACTTGGCCATTTTGGAAAGCTCTCATATGATACAACATATGTATGATCATAGTTTGTCTTGACACTTTTTGGATCCAAGTGAAAAATGCCCCTACATTTTGAAAAAAGTGAAACAGATTCTGACTTAGTGAAAATTTCACTAAGTGTTGGAAAAAGTCGCATTTTCATGTTTTTGTCATTTTGGTCACTCCATAACTTAAAATCCTTGAGGAATTGGAATGAGGTGTAGTTGACACTTTTAAAGTATGCCATGAGGGCTACAAATCCATATTTGGATCATTCAAAATGGTTGCTTGGATCTCAAGTTATGATCCATGGAAGTTGGTACCCTAGCCACTTTGTTTCATAACTTAGAAAAATTCTAAGTTTTTATGGTTACCCATTTTATAAGTTATCCCACTTTCTTTGGTTTTTCTTGATGAATGATGATTCCAATCACACATTAACATCATTTTAGGGTTAAGGAACCATAATTGTGAAAAATCTCAAAAAGTCAAACTTTGACTTTTGTGCACAGTTGACTTTTTATCAGATGAATTCCAAACTGTGCGATCCTCTATGAAATCAAGTCGTTGACCTAAATCAAACTTAATAGATGGATTCCATAGGTGATATAGGGTGTATTGAATCATGTCCCATGGTTTGGGAGCATGTCTTGGTCAAAAGTCAAAGGTACAGTTGACTTTTTCCCCAAAACCCTAATTGTGGTCCAGATGAAATTGAAACTTGTGGATCAAGCTTCTTGGATCAATACATTATTGCAAATGGAGTAATGTAGTGTATTAGAGATCCTCAAATCATGTCTTGAGGTCTTGGCTCATGTTTTGTCCCAAAAGTCAACTTAGGGGTGAATTAGGTCAAGAAACCCTAATCCCTGATTTTTGGTGAATGCATCCCCTGAGGCAAAATTGACTTGATGATTGGGTCCATGAGGTCCCTTGGGGTATCTTAGGTTATGCTTTGAAGCATTGGCTCATGCCTAGTGGAAAATTCCCATCTGGAGGCCCTGGTCGACCAAAACCCTAATTTGGTGACACTGTCGATCTTGAGGCTTAATCCACTTGGAATGCTGCAACCTTGTGCTTGATCCTTGATGTGGGAGTCCTCTTGATCATTTGTGGATGTTTGAGAGGTTAGACAAGTTGAAGATCATGTGAATTCTTGATTGATCCTTTGTCTAAGGCTCAGAGAGGGCTCAAAACCCTAATCCTTGTTTATGGTAAACTCTCACCCATCTTTGGGGAGACTGATGAGGCATAATGATACATCCATATTGTGGTAATGATTTACACAATGATGGGAAATCTTAGTGGTCAAAATTTGGGGTATGACAGCAAAGTTAGTTTTAGATAGCTTCCCTTTCCTTTCGAGCTTCACAGGATAAATAAGAAATCAGAAAGTAGCACCCAATCCCTACCATTGCGGTAAGGAAAAACCAAAATGGCGATAAGGTGGTCGCGTCACCAACAAAAATTGCATGCTACAGTACCAAGTTCATTTTCAAAACCTTTTCTTAATAAACTTAGATGGTCGTGGAGTGGTTAGGCGAAGGCCTTCTCCTATCCCGAGTGCTTGACATTACCTTTAGGGTTCACTGTCGTAAAGCACTTACCATCTAAAACCAAAATGCCTTAAATAAGAGAATAAAGTTCTCTTTGTATTGAACTAAAGAGAGAGGATTGGGTGAAGACCTCTTCCTCTTTGAGTATTAGGATGTTCACTTTAGAGTGCATGGTCTCGATACTCGTCTTTCAATACGAAGACATAACTATATTCGCCACACAATTTTCACAATAACCTTTTGAGATAAAGAATTGGGTACTACCCGCAAGGGGTTACTATTTGAGGACTTATTTCACCCTTAAAATCAACTTTCGACAAACCAAATGTGACATCTTGCCTTGATGGCAAAAACTCTTTCTTTTCAAAAGTGCACGTTATTTTCGTTCTACCGCAAACAGGCATCGACTCTAACTGCTAGAATGCGAACTTAGCATCGCTCATAAAAAACACCAACAAACCGTAGTCCGAACTATGGACGTTCTGATTTCTCATACCTGTTGATAATACGTAGGCACAAGATCGCGATGATCTTGGCGAGCACCCTTCCATTTTCTTCACCCGTAGTCCTCCGAACTATGTGGACTTTGACTTTCCTATTAGGGAATACGTAGGCATAGGACCGAAAAGTCCTATCGAGTCCCCTTTTCTTCTCCCCACCTTTTCTTTTATTTTCTTTCATATTATTTGGTTCTCACCCTTCTCTTTCCCTTTTAGATCACTCTTAGAAAGCAATATCCTTAGCAAACATCCTTACACATAGACAAGCGAATGGTTCCCATCGAGTACGATGGATGTGAGGGGTGCTAATACCTTCCCCTCGCATAACCGGCTTCCGAACCCATAATTTGGTTGCGAGACCATCTTATCCTTCTTCTTAGGGTTTTCTTTATGTTTTCCTTTCCCCTTTTAGGATAAATAAAGTTCGATGGCGACTCTCTGTTTCTTCCTCTTTCGCCTCCTCCGGTCGACTATTTTTCGAGTAGCGACATCCATTCAACAACTCGTCCTCACTTCCATCATCAGAGTAGTAGAAGAAATTCCTCTTTGCCACTCTTTTCTTCTTCTTTTTGAACTTCTTCTTATTCTTCCTTGGCTTCCTTACCCTTAAGGCATCCCTAGCAATGGTTGACCCAGTTGGATGGGCCTCCTCAGTGGTTTGCTGAAGGTGTGGGACTGTTACCATTTTTATCAGAATTAATTTTTCCATACATTTTTTGTATTGTCAAATATTGTTGTCTTCTTCTATGGTGACATGTCTAAACTCTCTTTTTGTTGAGTACAAAAGGGGGAGAAATTCATATGAGTATTTAAGAGGGTTAAAACTTTTTTTAATGCTTTTAATTTTACCGAACCTTGATAATTCAATTACTATTACTTTCATCAGAACATTTTTATCACAATAAGTTTAAATTAACTTGGATAGAACTTAGGGGGAGCTTATAAAACTAAACCTTTGGACTATTAGACTCAGGGGGAGCTTACAAACCTCAGACTCTGATGTTGTCAAGTTAGTTAAAACTGACCAACCATTGTTCTTAAATACATTTCTTTATCATCATAAAAAACGGGGAGATTGTTGGAGCAAGATTGTTCATATCCCTTGAGTTTTGATGATAAAAAAGTATGTAGAGAACAAATGGGTACACTAACATATGTTCAAGTGTGTAGGATCACAAGTTGAGAAATCACTATGAATTAATCATGTTGAAAGCATTAGTGTAGAAGCAATATTACTTAGATTCTGGATGATCAGGATCTGGTAACTCTGAATGTATTCATCAACATCTGAAGGTTCAGATTCTGGTGACAGCCCAGACTCTGAATGCAAAAAGAGCCTCTGATCCGCACCCTACGCCAAAAGCAGACCAATCTTTTCAAGCTCTAGATTTCTGGGAAGAGTTAAGTAGGGTTTTGTTTTGCAAGGCTCAATGAAGGGTGATATGACATCTTCAGTCTGTTCTACCCTTTTGTAGATACCTAGTACTTCTAAAGGTGCTATGGACAATGCCATTATTCAGTTGACAATGCTTCTAACTAGATACATTTTCCAACGTCTCTCTTGATATACTTCTTCACTAAGTTTACTGTTATGTTCAAACCCTTCAATGAATCTTTCTCTACCTCTATAAAAGGAAGCTGGAGATTTGAAGGAATGTTACAACAACACAATGCATTAAAAGATCTTTGGCATAACTCTGAGCTATTATATTTGTAACTGTTATTGCATAAGATCTTAATACTTCTTATCTTAGTATATCTTAGAAATCTTAAGAGGTTGAAAACCATTATGATTGTTGCACAACTGTTATACTTCTGATTATGTATCAAATTGTAGTAGTTACTTTTTCTACTAAACTATTTATTTAAAGTAGAGGAAGTTTCTTGATCATTGAAGTCTCTTGTCTATGTACTTGATGAAATTCTGGTTAAGCAGATTACGAAGATGTCAGACAAGATGTCGTGACACTTGATCTCTACTTCTCACAAGGATCTAAGAAAGAACAAAAGTAAACAGCAGAATGTAAATAACACACAGAAATTGTTAACCTAGTTCGGTGATCAACAACACCTACGTCTGGGGGATACCAAGCCAGGAATGAAATCACTAAGTAGAATTGGTTCTAAGCTAAACTCCAACGTTTACAACTTAGCACCTAGAAACTACCATTCCTAGATTTCTACCTAAGACACTCCTAGGTATGAGACCCTTCTCAATTCCCTTCCATTCACAACAGTGACTGAAGATATTACAACTCAATAAACAATCATTCTCAAGTATTCACACAATACACGAGAGGCTCACAAAAGTACAAACCCTAGTAATTCTAAAACAGCTGCAATAATCAACCAACAAACTAGGTTAACTCCAACCTATTTATATTGCAAACCACAGCTGGACTTGGGCTTCAAAAGCGCAGGAATTCTCCTCCTCAGAATTTGCGACCTAATCCTTTCTTCAATCCCAAGTTACCAAAAATGTCTCCTTAAAAGGAAACTGCATATTCCATTTAGAATCAGAATCTCTGATTCCACAATCTCAGATGCCACCTGGAATCAAGTCATATTCCAATCACACCTGTTACCAAAAACAGTTATACCAAAACTGTAGCAGACCAAGATGTCGAATCCACCTGATAGGACATCTTGTCTAACATCTTAACCTGCAGTTAGTTCAACATGTTAGGACATCTTGTCTAACATCTTTCTACTAAGTTAGTTTTACCAAAATTAATGCCAACCTCAAAAGCAGGGACTCAACAATCTCCCCCTTTGGCAGATTTTGGCTAAAACTAACTTTCATTGACCTGCAAAAACATATCAGGGAGACCACTATCAGAGCAGCAGCAGAATCATAACATGTCTCCCCCTCAATCAGTTCAGATCTACTCCCCCTCAGTGGTTAGTAGACACTTAGCAAAGGTTAATGATGTTAGTAATTCTCCCCCTTTTTAGCCACAATATGACAAAGGTAGAAGGACTAACTCAAAAACTAATAAAACAGTTCATAGTAATTAAATTACACACCCAACAGAAACGAAAATTATCCTGGGCATTCACCCCTTACACAACCAAAAAAACAAACATAAAGTAAGAAAGAGTACAGAAAAACCCTCTCAATATGGTGGGAATACATATTCAGAGACCAGAATACCATTCCCACAACCAGTGGAAAGTTATGCTTCATCAGATAGGCAAACTCCAAGCTTGCCTCTCAATGTCTCAAATTGATTTGCATCCAAAGCTTTTGTGAAAATGTCCGCAAGTTGATTTTCAGTGGCCACACGCTCCAGAGTGATGACTTTATCTTCCACCAGATCTCGAATGAAGGGATGCCTAATGTCAATGTATTTAGTTCGGCTGTGTTGGATGGGATTCTTAGAAATATTTATTGCACTTAAGTTGTCACAGAAGTGTGTCATAACATCTTGAGGGACATTGTATTCAGTCAGCATTTGTTTCATCCACATCATTTGAGAGCAGTTACTCCCTGCTGCAATGTACTCAGCTTTAGCAGTAGACAAAGAGACACAATTTTACTTTTTGCTGAACCAGAAAATTAAATTGTTTCCTAAGAAAAAGCATCCACCAGAGGTACTTTTTCTATCATCTGCATTTCCAGCCCAGTCAGCATCACAGTATCCCATTAATACAGAGTCAGAGCTGTGTGTGTAGAGTAGTCCATAGTTACATGTTCCATTCACATACTTCAGAGTCCTCTTGACCTGATTAATATGGCTGGCTTTGGGTTCAGCCCGATACCTTGCACAGACTCCTATTAAGAATGTTATATCAGGTCTACTGGCTGTAAGGTATAGGAGACTTCCAATCATGCTTCTATAGAGACTCTGATCAACACTTACACCATTCTCATCTCTTGTTAATTTTAGGTGTGTAGGGGCAAGAGTCCTCTTGTGCTTTGCATTTTCCAAGGCAAACTTCTTAACAATATTCTTGGCATATTTCCCTTGACAGAGAAAAATGGAATCTTCCATTTGTTTGACTTGGAGACCAAGGAAGTAGGTTAATTCTCCGACTAAACTCATTTCAAACTCAGACTGCATTTGCTTAACAAAATGTTGGACCATCTCTTTAGACATTCCTCTAAAAACAATGTCATCAACGTAGATTTGTGTTATCATGAGGTTACCTTCCCTTTCTCTGACAAAGAGAGTTTTATCAATTCCTCCCTTTCTATAGCCATTTGTAACAAGGAACTCGGTCAACCTTTCATACCAGGCCCTTGAAGCTTGTTTCAACCCATATAAGGCTTTCTTCAGCTTGTAGACATGATCTGGAAATGTTGGATCAATAAAGCCTTTGGGTTGTTCCACATATACCTCTTCACTGAGATATCCGTTCAAAAGGGCACTTTTAACATCCATTTGAAAGAGTTTGAACTTTAGAAGGAAGGCTATTCCAAGGAGCAGTCGCACAGATTCCAGTCTAGCCACAGGAGCAAAAGTCTCATCAAAATCCACTCCCTCTATCTGGGTATATCCCTGTGCAACGAGTCTGGCCTTGTTTCTTGTGACAACTCCATGTTCATCAGACTTGTTCTTAAATATCCACTTAGTGCCGATCACATTTGATCCTTCTGGTCTGGGTACAAGATCCTAAACACCATGTCTCTTGAACTGCCCAAGTTCTTCTTGCATCTCATTAATCCAAAATTCATCTGTCAAGACCTCCTTGACATTTTTTGGTTCCATCTTTGACACAAAACAGGAACTCGCCACCACATCCCGTGATCTAGTCATCTTACCTCCATTTGGATCCCCTATTATGAGTTCCTTAGGGTGATCTTTCTGTATTCTGATGGAAGGTCCCTTGTCAACTCTCTCGGTCACAGTAGACTCATGATTGTCATCATTGGGTACTGCAATATCTTCAGAGTTGTCTTGAGGTGTTTCAACATCTTCTGTGATATCTTCCTCTTCCATTGGAAAGAATGCTCCAATATCATTTGTAGCTTCAACCTCCATAGGAGAGTCATCAACCACAACATTTATGGACTCTAATACTACTTGAGTTCTTGGATTCTAGATACGGTATGCTATTCTGTTTGTGGAGTAACCTAGGAATATTCCTTCTTCACTCTTGGGATCCATCTTTCTCCTCTGCTCACAGTCTTCCAGAATGTAGCATTTGCTTCCGAAGACATGGAAGTATTTCACCGTTGGTTTTCTACCCTTCCATAATTCATACAAGGTAGCAGAAGTTCCCGACCTGATGGTTACCCTATTTAGGATGTAGCAAGCTGTGTTCATTGCTTCAGCCCAAAAGTGACACGGGAGTTTCTTTGCATGGAGCATGACCCTTGCACACTCTTGAATAGTTCTATTTTCCTCTCAACCACACCATTCTACTAAGGAGTGATGGGTGAAGAGAACTTTTGACTAATTCTTTCTGAGGAGCAAAACTCATCAAACTTACTGTTTTCAAATTCCCTCCCATGGTCACTTCTAATTCTGATTATACCACAGTCCTTTTATTTTTGAAGTCTCTGGCACAATCTCTTAAAAACTTCAAACACCTCTGATTTCTCCTTGATAAAGTGCACCCAAGTGTATCTAGAAAAATCATCAACAACCACATAGGCATACCTTTTTCCTCCAAGACTTTCGACCTGCATAGGTCCCTTTAAATCCATATGGAGAAGCTCTAAGTTCTTTGAGGTGGTTTGTTGTTGAAGCCTATTGTGTGACATTCTAGTTTGTTTACCAATCTGGCATTCCCCACATATCTTCCCTTCATCTATCTTAAGATTTGGAATTCCTCTGACAGCTTCCTTGGATATGACTTCTTTCATTCCTTTTAAGTGAAAATGCCCCAGTTTCTGATGCCACAACTTTACTTCATCCTCCCTTGACACCAAGCAGGTGAAGGGACTCTGAGTTTCGTGAGGAACCCACAAGTAGCAGTTATCCTTGGATCTGGCACCTTTCATAATGAGTTCTTCTTTATCATTTGTAACCAGGCACTCAGATTCAGAGAAGTTTACCTTAAGACCTTGGTCACACAGTTGGCTGATTCTTATTAGATTTGCAGTCAATCCTTTGACATACAAAACTCTATCAAGGTAAGGCTGACCTTCATACTTTAGCTTGCCAACACCTTTGATTACTCCTTTTGAGCCATCTCCAAAGGTGACATGGCCAGTGGGATGAGGTTTGATGTCAGCCAAGAACTTCTTCACACCAGTCATATGTCTAGAGCAACCACTGTCAAAGTACCAGTCTTCTTTGGCGAAGGCTCTCAGGGAGGTATGAGCAATGAAAGCTACAGTTTGATCCTCGGGGATCCATTTCTTCTTCCCTTTGGGAGTCTTCCTTCTTCTTCTGGATTGTTTTGAAGATTTAGGATATTCATTCAACTTGTAACAGTGAGCCCTTATATGACCAAACTTCCCACAGTAATAGCATTGTTTATCCTGTTTTTGATTTCTTGGAGAGTTGTTTTAAGGACTTTGGTGATGTTGAGACATCTTTCTTGACATCACCTAGGATGAGTTCCCTCCAGTCCTATGTCTTTTGATCTCAACTTGATCATTATAGCCAAGACCCTTTCCACTTCCAGCATTTCTTCTTGACATAAGGATTTCATCTAGCATACTTGAGCTGTTATTCATCATTCTTATATACTTGGTCATATTGTTGAGCTTGGAGTTTAACCACTCCACTTTATCCTCTAAATCTGAGATCGTTTCCAGGTGGTTCAATCTTTCATCACACAGTTGTGAGATAAGATTCTGCTGATCTTGTCCTAATTGATACAATTAAGCAAAGTCCTTAGGGTTGAGTGATCCGTTCTCTGACTCCTTGTCAGAATCATACACTCCAGTCATTGCAGACACCTTCTTAGTAGTCTCTCCTTCGCTTGAGGAGTCATCCTCAAACCACGAGGTGGATAGACCCTTTTTCTCCTTCTTGTGGTACGTGGGACACTCACATCTTGTGTGTCCAAAACCTCCACATTCAAAGCACTTAATTCCCTTCCCTCGATTGGGTTTTCTATCATAGCTAGGTCTTCTCCCAAAATTTCTTGATCTATCGATGTCAGAAGTCTGAGCCTTGATATTTTCATTCGAATTCTCATCCAACTGCTTTGCCAATTGATGAAATTGTTTTTCAAGGAACCCTACAGCTTTGGACAAATCCTCTTTAGTGTCACCCTCTTCTTGGTTGGTCACAAGGGTAAGACTTTTCTTCCTTTCATCCTTTTGGCTAATAGCCATCTCAAAGGTTTGAAGAGATCCCATAAGCTCGTCTACCTTTATGGTATTTATGTCCTAAACTTCTTCAATGGCTGTCACTTTCATATTAAACCTCTTGGGGAGAGACCTTAGAATTTTCCGATCCAACTTGACTTCAGGAATTTTTTCTCCAAGGTCACTAGATGTGTTGGCAATATCAACAATATTCATATGAAAGTCATGTATACTTTCATCTTCTCTCATCCTCAAGTTCTCAAACTTAGTAGTGAGAAGCTCAAGTCTTGAGGATTTGACTCGAGAGGTGCCTTCATGTGCAGTCTTCAGGATTTCCCACACATCCTTTGCAACAGTGCAATTTTTTATGAGTCTGAAGATGTTCTTGTCCACCCCATTGAACAATGCATTCAAGGCTTTGGAGTTTCCTTGAGCAAGCTTATCATCTTCATCGTCCCAATCTTCTTCAGGTTTTAGCTCCTCAGTGAGCTTCCCATCTTTGTCTTTGATCTTTGGTGGATCCCACCCTTTAACCACATACTTCCAAGCCTTTCCATCCATAGACTTGATAAACGCCACCATGCGAACTTTCCAATAGTCATAGTTGGAACCATCAGGTATTGGTGGTCTATTCAAAATTCCTCCTTCTTTATCCATCGAACCATAAAGTATCGTCCCTGACTCTCACTCAGATGCAGAGCAGGATGCCTGCTCTAATACCAATTGAAATTCTAGTTAAGCAGATCACAAAGATGTCAGACAGGATGTCGTGACACTTGATCTCTGCTTCTCACAAGGATCTACAGAAGAACAAAAGTAAACAGCAGAATGTAAACAACACACAGAAATTGTTAACCCAATTCGGTGATCAACAACACCTACGTCTGAGGGATACCAAGCCAGGAATGAAATCACTAAGTAGAATTGGTTCTAAGCTAAACTCCAACGTTTACAACTTAGCACCTAGAAACTACCCTTCCTAGATTTCTACCTAAGACACTCCTAGGTATGAGACCCTTCTCAATTCCCTTCCAATCACAGCAGTGACTGAAGATATTACAACTCAATAAACAGTCATTCTCAAGTATTCACACAATACAAGAGATGCTCAAAAAAGTACAAACCCTAGTACTTCTAAAACAGCTGCAATAATTAACCAACAAACTAGGTTAACTCCAACCTATTTATATTTCAAACCACAGCTGGACTTGAGCTTCAAAAGCGCAGCAATTCTCCTCCTCAGAATTTGCAACCTAATCCTTTCTTCAATCCTAAGTTACCAAAAATGTCTCCTTACAAGGAAACCGCATATTCCATTTAGAATCAGAATCTCTGATTCCAAAATCTCAGATGCCACCTAGAATCAAGTCATATTCCAATCACACCTGTTACCAAAAACAGTTATGCCAAAACTGTAACAGACAAAGATGTCGAATCCACCTGATAGGACATCTTGTCTAACATCTTAACCTGCAGTTAGTTCAACATGTTAGGACATCTTGTCCAACATCTTTCTGCTAAGTTAGTTTTACCAAAATTAATGCCAACCTCAAAAGCAGGGACTCAACACATAGGCATTGAAGTCTCTTTCTAGGCTGATTGAGCATAAGTCTCTTGCAAGGTTACTTGAGCATAACTCTCTTTATAGGTTGATTGAACATTGAAGTCTCTTGCAAGTGTGCTTGAGCAAATTATAACTTGTTTAGTTATAGCAAAAAACTCTTGTTGAGGCAAGGGGACTGGACTACTCTCAGTTGAGGAGAGGAAACATGATAATCTTTCTATGTTGCTTACTTTTACTTTTGATCACTTTATTTGTTGTTGTTACTAACTCTGACATCAGACTCTGAACGTGGTTCAGATTCTATAATAGCATCAGAAGCAAAATGAATTTTTGAGCATACATAATTCAAATCCCTCTTCTTGTGTATTTTCTCACCTTCACGTTAAAGATACTCCACCTCATCACTAGCCCATACAAGTTCCATCTATAGGGTCTTTATCGCCTCTTTGCATATCATTCACAACATATTTCTTACATATTGCTTGAACATTTTTGTTGATGTGACATCGACAAAGAAAATTAATCATACTTAGAAACATAACTTCAACTACTTTCATCAAAGTAAGATCTCTATTAGTAAAAACCACTTATGGTTTAGTCCATCCCTTCCTAAACAAATGTTTTAGCTTATCCAATACCCAATAAAAGTTCTTCGTCTGGTTGGATTCCATATTGGCTATTGCAACAACAAATGTCAATTCAGTCAAAGTCATACTAACTATTTCAAACAAAGGTTGTTTATACTTGTTTGTCTTGTATGCGGTGTTCATAATCAACATAGTAGGAAAAATATTCAATAGCTTCACTGAATATGGGAGTGCCCAAAACATCTCTCTCATAACATCTGTGTCATCTCTTCTTTGACCGCAATAAATATAATTTGCATCATCCATCAACTTAAACAGATATTGTATCTTAAGTCTAGGATATCTGGTCTTTTTTTAATTTACTCTTAGGTTTATATATTTGTGTGATCCAAGTAACATTCGTTAGATCTCGCTCTTGTAATGAAAACAATATGTGTCTGAGTGGAACATGACATTTATGTCAAATCAACAACATGTTTCCTTTCTTTTGAACTTAGATGATCAACAAATAAATGGCCTTCTAATCTATCAAGTAAACCCCAGTTGTGAAGTCCATATTTAACATCAATCTTCCATCCTGAACCATCTTTAGATGGCGTTGATATGATTTTAAATGGACTCCCGCATTTTTTAGTCACACTTTGTGTTATAATATCAACTTCCTTGTATCTTCCACCTTTATCACAACCAAATATTGATTTTTTGCTTCTTCCTCTTTTTACCATTTCTGTATTTGAACGAGTAATGATAATTGCTACTTTATTTCTGATTCCAACCTTCTTAATCCACTTTATCACTTCTTCTTGTGTATCAAATTTTTTCCTGCAGTTGAGATGACTTTCGTAGTATTAAACCATATATGATTTTTATTGCATATTTGTTAAGGGATCTCTATAAATGTGAAAATAAAAAATAAAAAGTCAATATTTTTTTGAAAAAACTGCGTACTGGATAACTTATAGGTAAGTTATCCGATTAACAAACTGATGGCTACCAGAATACTTATAAACAAGTCATCTTGTAAAGATTATAATAACGGATAACTTGTTATAAGTAATCTCGTGCAAACATAGTATATCAAAAATTTTGATTGCAAGTTATCTGGTGAAGAGAAGTTACGTACCAGAATACCTTTAACTAAGTTATCTAATACATAATGGTAGGGGTGAAAATTTTTGAATTTTGGAAAAGTTAATTAAGATGGTAAAAATTGAATAGTAAAATCATTTGAAAAGTAAAAAGGGGAGAATTAAAATATTTTAAAAAATGTAGGGGTGGGAGATAATAGTAGGGGTATTGGGTCAAATTTCCTAAGATAAATTATGGACGAAGGAAAAAATAAATGTTTTCAGTCAATTCCTTAAAATAGGGATATTTACCGCAATACATTTATGAAAGTTTTTTTTGGTACAAGAGAGGGCCAAAGAAAAAGAGAAAAGACTAACGAGACCCTCTAACACGTTTAGAGAGAGGCCCCAAAATTATCATCACTTAAAATTACATTCAACTAATTCATGAAGACATTTGGAAGGATGAGGACATCACTTTTATTCAAAGTATGGCTATAATTATCTATTTAATCTACAAAATTAAAGTGTGATCCTTCTGTTTATACAGACTAAAGTTGAGAACTTATGATCGTCCCCAGTCGCTTGACTCACCGTATCTATTAGGACTATAGAGTCACTATTGACTACTAGATTTGTAATTCTATCCTGCCAAGCTAGCCTAATCTCATTTATCATCATCCACATCTCTATCGTAAGAGCATCACATAAACCATTTTTTAAAACATATCCTCTCACCCAATTTCTAGAGGAGTCTCTGAACACACCTCAACATCCTAACGTAGAAGTAGACTTCTTGTATCCTTCACATCCAATTTCCCTCTGGGTGGTTCCATTGAACATGTTTGAACTCTAGCTCTGGGAACTTAACTTTGTTCCACACATGACTGCCTATTTCAATCTTCTTTACTAGACATGATTGTTCTAGTTGGGTTGTTAGGTCGCTAGAATCCTTCTTCAAACAATGCTTTATTCCTCCAATAATTCTGAAAGAATTCTCTAATAACTATTTTCATATAAAACATAAATTTTAAGTTTTAAAAATTAATACCATATTAAGATTTTTTTAACATATTAAAATTTAATTCATATACGTGAAATTTGTATATATACATCAATCAAATTACACAATATAAAATATAGATACTTATAAATATTTTAAGAACTAATTGAAAAATTAAAGTAATTCTGCTTTATTGTATATTTAAAAAGCTACAATGTCAATAATAATATAAATTAGTCTTGTTTTGCAGTGTGTGTCATTGATAAGTTATGCATGCAAAGGGAGTTAAAACATATGATGATAGATTAATACTAAGGTAAAAAATATAAATCAATGTTGCAAAAAAAAAAAAAGAGATAGAATAAACTTTTAGAATTTTCATTGATTAACACAACACTTATCCTATAAATAGTTAAAGCATAATACTAATTGCACCCCTTTGATAAGAATAAAAACACTTCAACAATATTGATGTTTTTATTTCTTTAATGGGATTATTAGGCTTCATTTTAATATTTTTATCAATACTCATAGGCCCATTAAGAATCTGTCCTTAAGGTTTAAGACAAGAGCGACACTTGACAACCAAGGATTAGGGGTCGTGGATGGGTAATTTTTTTTGGAGTGCGATGTTGTTGGAAGAAATGATGTTGGGATAAATGGGATTGTGAATAGATTCACAGTGGGACTGTGAATTGGCTTTTAGTGTGGTTAATTTGATTGTGTCAAATGGTGTGGGTTTCAGACACATGGGAGACATGGAGTGGGTCGGACGATGCAGTATGGATGATGGCAAAGGTATCGTGGAAAGTGAGGGTTTGGTGGGAGGGGACATGTGATCGTCTATGATGTGAGATAAATGAGCTTGGTGTTGTCTTTGGTGTGAGAAAAAAGGGGAGGGGTACAACTAGCTGTTAGTGGTGTTGTATCCAAAGGTTGGAAAGAAATTGGGGGGGGGGGGGGGATTTGTAGAAAGAAGGGATAGTATATTACAATACTTGGGAAGAAAAATTAATATGGAGTATGTGAGTGACAAGTACCCTGAAGTGTTTGGATAAAGGTATTTTTTTTCAAATCTCGTGCAATATGTTATTTGGGAAAGTGATGGGTCAATAAATGGGCTAACACATGTGGGGAGACGTGTGTTGTTATTGTTGGGAGATGGGGAATATTTTTTTACTTATTTGGGGGGTAAAATGGATGATTGGGATGGGTTGTTGGTATGACTATTATCATGAAACGGTTGTTGGGGCTTGCACAAGGGTACCTTTGATTTAATCCTCAAGTTAGCGTTTTATGAGGGATATTTGTTACGCCATGTGGAGTGTGTGAAGTTATATGATGGGGCATCACACGGTTCATCCTGAGGCTGTACTATAGGCCACTTCAATCCAATTATTTTAAATATTGATTTAATATCACTTTTTATGAAGGGCTCAGATTGGTCCATGGTATTTGAGCGAATTTTAGAAGACGTGGGTGAAGGTGTGAAAAGTACACAAGAAGGCGGAGTTGAAGTGTGTTTCACATTTTCTTATTATTTAGCTTTGATCAGAGTCTCAGAATCAGAACTGATGTTTAGATTCTAAGTTAATTCATTTGGCAGCAGATTCAACAAAAGTAAATAAAATAACAATAGAAGACACAAAAGATTTATACTGGTTCCTCCCCTAACTGAGAGTAGTCCAGTCCCCTTGCCTCGCAAGAGCTTTTCATTATAACCACTTCATGATTACAATCGCTTATGCTTCTGCATAAGACTTTTACAACTGCTCAAACCAACTGTCTGAGACTTTCCTTGCTTAGAGCTCATGTCTAAGACTTAACCTTTGCTCACACCATCTGACTGAGCCACCTGCTCATCTGTCCTCCGGTTGAGACTTCTCTTTGCTTAGAGCACATGTCTAAGACTTCCTTTGCTCACACCAACTGACTAAGCCGCCTGCTCATTTGTCTCCTGGATGAGACTTTCCTTTGCTTAGAACACATGCTAAGACTTTCCTTTGCTCACACCATTTGACTGAGCCGCATGCTCATCTGTCTTTTGGTTGAGACTTACCTTTGCTTAGAATACGTGTCTAATACTTTCTTTTGCTTAACCAGACTAGCTGAATAAGACTTTTGTTTGCTCGAGCACTAGTAGGAGACTTAATCTAAACTACTGAAGGCTCGGCATAATAGAGAACAAGGTGTACATGATGCACACATCAGAGGTACGAGAAATCACCATAACAAAGACTTAAAGCACTTAAGATTTCTTGAATATTTACAGGGTTAAGAAATTTTAAGGTTTTATCAATTACAACCTAAAACAGAAAATCTGCCTATTACATAGTTGATAATTGCTTGATCTTGTTACTCCATCAACAGAAGAATCCTTGTTAAAAATTCAGGTTTGAATCTTCAGCCATATATATAGGCTTTTCAGAAACTAGTCGCTGAGAAGTTTACTTGATCAAGTGTCTTTGCTTTTGCTTCAAAGTACAAGAGACGTTGAAGATGGATGCACAACAGATTTATGAATCCATTGTGTAACAAGTTTAACCTTTGAGTCTTCAAGAGGTTCTGTACTAATAGAGCCGTTGGGAGTAGACATCCATAGAACGTACCAGCTTTTCTTGAGCCTTGCAATCTTGTAGACTCGAGCTGACATGCTGATAAGACAATACAACATGCTTTCAGTAGTAGGATAGTCAACAACTTTATCACAAACTCTGAATGGTACCAGATGCTGATATACAATTACTAAGTGTAGAATCTCGTCTGAATGTTGAGGCCTTCCGTTCAGAGTCTTCGTCAAACCAAACTAGAAATTGTTCTTCAGACTCTGCCACCAGAAGCTACCAATGAAGCAACTCCATGTGTATCTTAAGTAAACAAATTCAGATTATTTATGTACAAGACAAGAACCTGCATAAATAAAATGGACATCAAATAAACCATTATTCTTTTAATACTTTTGTTATCATCAAAACTAAAGAGAAAATATCAAGAACAAATCTTGTTCTAACAATCTCTCCCTTTTTGATGATGACAAACACAAGTATTTAAAGAACAATGTTGGGCATTTACTTTTCTCTGCAACAACAGGGTACGAGGTTTGTAATCTCCCCCTGAGTCTCATAGCTCACGGCTGAGTTTAATTTATTCTAGCATTAAGAACTATTTTTCAAGAAAAATAAATTAGTTTTCTTACTGACATCAGGGTCTGGGGTTTGTAAGCTCCCCCTGAGTCAAACAGTTCCAAGGTTGAGGTTTGTAAGTTCTATCTTAGTTCCACATTTAAGAATACCAAGATGTCATACCCCAAATTTTACCCTTAGATTTGTTGACCTGTTACATATCATTCTAGGTCAATCATCTTGCATATCCCAATTTATCAGCTAGAATGAACTTGTCGGATTTACACCTGAATCAGTCAAACTAAAAGTCGGTCCCGATTAATTTCAAATCTGACGAATGTTGTATTTTCCTAAGTGATTTTATCACGCGCAGATGATTTTGACATGTTCATTTTTCGTTTTCGAGTATTTCGGTATTCAACTTTTATTTGTCTTTTATTCATTTTATTTGTGATTTATTTTTAAATAGTCTCTTATTAATTTAGAATTGCTTTTAATTTGTTAACTTCATTTTATTTTACTATTTATTTATTTTTATTCATTCATTTACTTCTTAATTAAATGATTTTTAATTAATTTAATTTTGTTTAGTTAAATTAGAATTTTTATTATATTTTATCTTTTATTTATTTGCTTATTTCCTTTAATTAATTTAGGTTTGATTTAATTTTTTTAAGCTTAATTAGGTTTTTTTTAGTTAGCTTTGTTTTTATTATTATTATTTATTTTTCATTAGATTAATCCTTTAATTAATAGAAATTAATTTAGATTTAATTTAGTTATTTAGTTAATTAGGTTTATTTTTATTTACTTGATTAAACTTTTAATTGATTTAAAATTAATTTAGTTATTTAGTTAATTAGGTTTCATTTTCTTTCTTTTAGGATAAGTTAAATGTTCTATTTTCTCTTAATGAACAACAAAACCATTACAGCCAGGTCAATGTCACAAGACTCCAAAACTTTACTTCAGCACAACCGGACATTAAACCAAAATTGTGCCACTGCCATCAAAACATTATCTGCTACAGTGCCAAAGCCAAAATGCTGCCAATTCCTAAACAACAGTACACCAAAATGCACCCAGTACTTCTGCATAAGTCCTGCTACTAAACTCCAAACGCAACCTGCTACCTATATTGCCTCAAAACCAACTTGCCTTGCAACCATTCTGCAAATGGATTTCACGCAACAACAAAACCGTACATCACGCGTGACCCCACCCCTGTTATCAAACAAAACATCTCCAAATCATACAAATCCACTACGCCAATTCACACCAACAACAACATCAACGTTTCACGCCAGACCAAAACCTGTTCCAAACATACAAAACCTGCACTTTTTTTTCCTGCTATCAGCCACGCAACAACAACAATACATTGCTGCATACTACAAGACAAATTCAACTAAAAGAAAACTTAAACTTAAAAAAGAGCTGGTGAATCGTTTTAAGAGGAGATGAAGAGAATTGATTAGGGGATTCTGAAAGATAAACCTCATGAACCGTAAACCTCTTGCCACCTACAAACCACAAACACCCTCAACACTCATCTTCATCATCGCCACAAACCCCTTCCTAACCACCCAACCGCGTCGCACTTCACCACAAACAACATAATCCTCCTTCAAACATTCTCAGACTTTCCTCAAATTTCTCCATCCTGAACCACCCTCACCCACCGTGAACCTTTCACTTCTTCACCTTACTCCAACTTTTCCTTCACTTCAGTCGCACCCATCATCTTGAACCTTCAACCTTCCATCTTCAAATCACAGCCTCACCTTCATCAACAACAACAAACATCGATAAATTCCAACCGAACCTCCGCCCTTCATCACCGCGATCAACCGTAAGAACCAAAGAGAAACAGAGTCGTCGCCATGAGTGAAAGGAAAGAATCGCCACGAGAACGGAGGGGAACGTGGTGATTGAGAGAGGCGAAGAAGTTTCAGAAAGAAAAAGGGATTGTGAAGGATCTGCCGCGTGGGGACGGTAGTCTTTGTGACCTAGAATTTTGTTTTTAAAACTTTTTTTTATTTCATGTAGTTTGTTTTGATTATGGGAATTGGGCTCGGCCCATTTTTATTTTCTTATCACACAATTTTTAAAAAAAAACACCCCTTAATGATTTCAATTAATCTTGTAGTTTTTAGTTTAATTGTTTTCATAATTAGTTTATTGGTTCAATTAGTTTTTTGAATTAGACACTATCCTTTAGAATTAGTTTTTTTATTAGAGATTATTAAATTTTAGATTAATTTTTTTTTAAAAAAAACTTTAGTTCTAATTAGGTTTTAGATTAAATTTTGAACTTTAGTTTAATTAAATCTTTGCTTAACTACTAACCTTAGTTTTGTTTAATTTTGATTAATATGATCCTTAACTCTTTGATTAAATTTTTGTTTAGTTTTGTTCTTCGTCGACTAAAACCTTGATTGATGACTGTTTAATACTTGGGTGTGGTATTGATTAAAATTTGATTGCCAATTTTTTATTAAGCATTGATTATTTAGTGTTGTTTTAGTTTGTCCCTCATTCCAAAGGAAAGTTATCTTGTTGACTTATAAGTCATTTTCTAAGTTTGTTTAGACCTTTCCCTTTTCACTTCCAAGACCTTATTAGGATCATCTCCCTTTTGGCCTTATTAGAGCCACTTTGTTTTATAACTTAGAGTTAGGTTTGGAGTTTTTGAACTCTATGTGGGTACCATTATGATGTGTACTCATTCTCCCTTTGACTTTGTTTAAAGTCAACCTTTAGTTAGTCTTTCAACTTATACTTAGAGAGTTGTCAACTCTATGTGAGTACCTTAATGATGTGTACTCATTTTCCCTTGGAACCTTGACCATACTCAAGAGTTCCTCTTCCCTAGTTAGGCGAACAACGGAGGCTCTGATTCCTCATTCCTATTCAGGATATGTAGGCTCAAGACGCGATGTCTTGTCGAGCCCACTAACAACTAACAACTAACTCCCTTATCTCACGCCGTCGTGCGATCGAGACTAGTTTACTTTACCCTTTATCCTAACCTTAAAATTAGAGTCGCCGCACTCCATGTAAGTGTCATATTGATGAACACTTACTTTCCCCGTTTGATTTATCCTTATGTTTGGAGTCGTCGCACTCCATGTAAGTGTCATATTGATGAACACTTACTTTTCCCCTTGGAACCTTGATCATTATCAAGATTTCCTCTTCCCTAGTTAGGTGAACTACGAATGCTCTGATTCCATCCTAGTTAGGATATGTAGGCACGAGATGCAATGTCTTGGCAAGCATACTTAGTGTATATCCCCTAGGTCTTTACCTTAGCACTCTCCCTTAGCAAGTGTTGCGGTGAAAATCGGATAACAAGCTATTAATTAACTTGCATCATTTCCTTTTACAACCGACTTTGATTTATCCAAAGGAAAGGTTCAAGATCGTTAGAAAAACCTAAAGGGGGAGATCTAAGGTTCGGGGGTTGGTTATACAAAGGGAAGGTATTACCACCCTATGTATCTGTAGTACTCTACAGGAACCTCTTGTTTGTTTGTGTTATGTCAAAGTTTGCTTGCTAAAGAAAAGTGCTAAGGTAAAGGACCTAGGGATATATACACTAAGTATGGTCTAAGGGTGTAAAAAGAAAATGTGGAATCTGAGAAGACATCGGATGTAAAGGAAAAAGATGGAAAAGAAAAAGGTAGCTCGCTAGGATCGTCGCAATCCTATGCCTACGTATTCTCAAGGTGAACTTGAGAAATCAGAGCAATCGTAGTTCCCCTCAATACGGGGTAAAAGGGTGTAAAAGAAAATGAAATTCGGAAAGGCATCGGAGGTAAAGGTAAAAAGAAAAGGTGGCTCGCTAGGATCTTGCAATCCTATGCCTACGTATTCTCAAGATGAACTTGAGAAATCAGAGCGTCCGTAGTTCTCCTTCAATGGGGGTGAGGAACTCTTGACTGTGGTCAAGGTTCCAAGGGAAAGGTAGGGTGAAAAGCTTGAAAGCAAAGCTTGTAAGGATTGATTGGTTAGGAGAAAGAGATTAATTGCTATCTCTTGAAAGGATTGTGAAAGGTTGGACCGTCTTAGAGGAAAAGAGATTAATAGCTATCTCTTTGGGAAGGTTAGGTTAAAAGGGTGAAGAGATTAATGGCTATCTCTTGTGAAATGGTTTGAGGTTAACAGGGTATTTGAGCTATCTATGACATGAAGTCAATAGAGAGACTTTTCCTTTGGAAGGAGGGGTAAGCAACAGAGAAATAACGAGGAGGAAACCTCGAGTATCAAGAGTATGATGAACAACAACATATATACAGTGAGTGTAACAAGAATTAAATTGAAAAATGAATATTAGGAATTAATTAAAACAAAAATGTCAAGATTAAGTTAAAAAAATAAAATAAATAAAATCTAAAGAAACAAGATCTAAATAAAGCTAATAACTAAATAAACTAATTAAGTTAAAAACTAATTGATTAACTAAAGTTAAAATCTAATAACAAGACTAACCTTATTCCAAAACTAATTAATAAATTCTAGAAACTAATTAATTAATCTAAAATAAGAACTAACCAAGGTCTAAATTAAATTTAAAAATCTGTTTAAAACTAAATAAATAAATTTAGTTAATAACTAAATGGACTAAATCCTAATTAAAACTAAAACTAAACTCCAATTAAGTTATAACTAGATTGACTAAACAAAAAAACTAATCCTAATTAAGATCCTTTTTTAAAATAAACTAAATCCTAAACAAAAACAAAGATGTGGTGAGAAAAATAAAGGGTGCATAGAAATAGGCCCATAGACCCCAGCCCAAGTAAGACAGGTGCGGGTCGGGTAGTGATGGGTTGGTTTGGCATGGCTTAACGGGTTTAGTACTCTGACCCGGTTCGCTTGAAGAATGCAAAAAACACAGTTGTGAACCCTAAATGCTCACACTTTCAGCAGCAGCCCTTTCTCTCTTTCGCTCTCCTGAAACAACTCTCTTTTTCTCGTTCATCATCATCTCCACGATTTCTCTCAGTTGTTCACTCTCGATCTGCTTTCAATCCGACTCTGAATCTCCTTCTCTTCCGAATCGTTGAATCCTTCTCTGCGAATCTTTCTCACCAAAATCAATATCCTACATGAACAGAAACAAACCTCTAAATGTAATCCGAACCACTCGCTCTCTCAATTTGTTCGTCTTCGCACGATCGAGTCCGTCTCACTCGCCTCTCTCACGAAATCGCTGTTAATCATTCGTTTACTCGCTCTCTCAATTCGTAACTTCAATGTCGCCACGGTTTCGAACTCGTAATCAACATTTCGTCACGGCAAGGTCAGAATCAATTCAAGCTATACGAAGTGGGGGAATATGATGACTTACCTGAAGATCAACCAGGGGTATGATTCGAAATTCTCGGCTTTGATTACCGCGCGGGTCTCTGTCAGTTTGTCACGGCTTCGCGTCTCTCACGTCATGGGTGCGGTTTCCGATTGTTGTTGGTGTCTGAACAGAGCTAAACACGGTGGTGGTTTCGTTTTTCTGAATTTGGAGTGGTTAGGTTTGAGTTGGCGGTCACTTGTTTCAGATGATGGAGGCAGAGGGTGGTTTAAGAGTTTGTTGTTGTTGTTTGGATGTTTGAGAATGAGTGGTGATGTGTGTACGATGTGGGTTATGAGAAAAGGGTGGAGAAACAAGCTGATGGAGACCAGTCAGTGGCTTGTTGGTGTGAGAGGATGAGGCACGGTTGTTATGTGCAGTTGGGTTACTTTCGGATTTCTATTTTTTGTTTGAGGTGTGTTGAGAGGGTCACGGTGGTAAGGTGAGGTGACGATGTAGGATGAGTAAAGCAGAAAATCTGGTATCTGATATCTAGTTTTATTCAGAACAAAAAAAGGTCGAAGGAAGGTGTTGGAAGATTGGAGGAAAAGGCTTGAAGATGGAAGATTGGATGTTGTTGTTCGGCTGAAGGGAAAGAAAAAGGTTTAAGGTTGGATGGTTTTGGTTATGGTTCTGTGGAGTTTTGAAGAGTGGTGAGTTTTTTTAGCCGAAGCAAAATGATGAAGAGGTATGTCTTTTTTAATCCGCTTCCCTTTCTAATTCTCTCTCGTCTGTTTTTATCCTCATCCTCTCCTCAAGACTTACTTCTTGAATTTGAATTTTGAATTGGTCTTGTTGAATGGTTGCTTTCACTGATGCAGAGGTGTTGTGGAATTGTCGATGTTGCTTGAAGCAGGTTAGTGTGTTCAACAGAGATCAGTGATACAGGGGTTGTGTTCATCGCTGTCATTGTGATCAGGCTGACCTTTTGTGTAATGTTGCAGGTTGTACATGTTTTGTTTGGATGTGGCCTGAAGTTTGATTTTGTGTTCTTTTGATAGCAGTTGGCATGTAGGGAGCAGCAGATGTGGTTTATTGACTTTGGGACTTGAAGAACCAAACAAAAACTTGCGATGGCTATATTTTTTGTATTTTGTAAATTTTGAAGGCTAATTAAATTACACTAAACCTAATTAAACTAACAAAGACAAGAATTAACTATAATTATAATTAAAATTGAAATAACAAAATAAAATAAGATTAATATTAATAAAATTAAACTAATTAAAATATAATTAGACTAAAAAAAAAGGAATTAGAATTAAAATAAGTTAAATATTACACTAAAAATAATCCATATTAAAACTAAATTTAACGTAAAGTATATATATATAAAAAAAAAAAAACAAAAGCTAAATTGAAATACTAAATCAATTCTAACTAAATTTAATATAAATATTTAATTAAAGTAAAAAAAAAGTAAGATCAAGAATGACAATGAAATTAAAAATGCATGACTAACGATATGTTAACACAAAAACGCGAAAAGACCGATTTAAAATGATATGCAAACGATCAAAGAATCTGAGGGTAAAATTTGGGGTACAACAGCAAGCAAACTTTAGCATAACATAAATACTAACAAGAGGTTCTTGTAGAGTACTACATATACTTAGGATGCTAACACCTTCCCTAGGTATAACTGTTGCGGTGAGAATCGGATAACAAGCTATTAATTAACTTGCATCGCATTTCTTTGAATTCACAACCGACTTTGATTTATCCAAAGGAAAGGTTCAAGATCGAGAAAAACCTAAAGGGGGGAGATCTAAGGTTCGGGGTTGGTTACGCCTAGGGAAGGTATTAGCATCCTAAACGTCTGTAGTACTCTACGGGAACCTCTTGTTTTAATTTTTTATGTCTTACTCGCTTGCTAAGGGTGCTATGCTAAAGGTTGAACCCTAGGGGTTAATATCTAAGTATACTCGACAAAGCATCGTACTTTGCGCCTACGTATCCTTACGGGAGTGGAATCAGAGTATCCGTAGTTCACCGATCTAAGGTTGAAGGATAGGAACCATTGACTATGGCCAAATTTCCAAAGGAAAATGAGTATGAGCTCATTTTAGAGTTCACGATAACTCTGTAAATCTAAGTTATAGGGGAAAGTGAGTTCTCATGAGGATGAGAATCACATAGAGTTCAGAAACTCTGACCTACTTCTAAGTTAAGATTTCATTGGCTCTCATGAGGCCAAGAAATAAGGGTAAACCTAGAAGGATAAGGTAGGGTGATTGTTTAGTGACTTCAAGAGTCAATTTAAGGAAGGTCTCCCTTTGGAATGGGGGGTAAGATAACAGTTGTAAAATACTAAAAGATAACAAGTTATAATTCAAATATGATGATGTAAAAGACATAAATAAGATAAGAGATGAAACAAAATTTTGATATCAATGCAAAGTTAGAATCATACACATTAGACAATAATCAAACATGATAAATAAAGATAACATGGTAAGATGCATAAAGAAGTGCAATAAAAGCCTTAAAAAGCATTCCTAATCTTATCATAAATAAAGGTGTCAAGATTAAATATTTTTATTAATTTTCTTTTATATTTAGAAAATAAATTTAATTAGAGGAACATAGCAAAAAGAATGGAGAGAAAAAGATATAAAATGACCAAGTTATGGGATTTAGAAAATGAAGCATAAACTTGAAAAATAACTAAAATCAACACGTGATAAAAATTAAGGAAATGGTACACCTGGGGATTGAACCCAGGTCTTTTCGCTCACAGGTTAAAACCAAACCCAATCCAACCAACGTGCGCCTTTGATATATAATGGATAGCATAACTATATATTTTAAGAGAAGCGAAATTCAGAAAAAAAAAACAAAAGGACTGGGGCAAGGGGGATTCGAACCCCAGTCCTAGAGGTAGGCAAGGCGTGTGATAGTGTGTGCTTGCCACTGGGGTGGCTGTTACATCCGGTATTATATTTACTTCAATAAATATATGAACCAAACATGCGCGTATATTCTAAACAAGCCACAAACCAACCAAACACGCAACTGCTCATGAAAACTCAATATGCCATGGACCAAGCATTGCCAAACAGCTGAAGCAGAAGCAACACAAATACCATCTCAAGACCAACAATGGTTACACGCATTAGAAACCAAGTAAATGCTCATCACGCACATTTGACACCAAAGGAAAAACACTTGAATGCATAAGGTAAAGAGCTCAATACACAGCCATGGTAAGTAATAAGTAGTAAGCATAGAATCTATTCAATTGAACATCACACAAGGACATGTCTTGAACATGACTAAATAAACAAAACATATCGTGAAATTCAAAACAGTATGGCATGGTTTTACACACAAGTTTAATGTTGTCAAACAAAGTAGTATAGAAGCAAAGTAAACTAGCAAATTCATACACAACCATAACAGCAAGCATACATCCAGTTTAAAGGAGGTTTAAACGAAGTGAAAACGACTTGGAATACAATTTAATGGACGACATGTAGATGTAGATCAACAAGGCAAGTTCAGTTCATGTATATCAAAGTAATATCAAGATTTAAGCATGCTTTAAAGAAATGAAAGGTAGCAGAGTTGTGCTAGAATTTAGATCATATGATTAACAAGATTACAAGTTTGAAAAATGCAAGAGAACAAGGGATAGGTTAGGGCATAATGATAAGTCAGTTTTAATGATGCTTCTCAAAATCCAAAAATAACTCAAGTATGTTAATCCATTTGCAAAGACAAGGTTAAAAAAGGGGCACATCCTAAGATGGATCCAATATCAAGGACTGGTATTAGAAACATGCTAAAAGAGTATTGAAATGGGGTACAAACATATGGTAAAGCATCAACAAACCAAAACATCAGGGCTGACAAGTAACCAACATTTTAGGCCAGTCATAATACATTCCACAAGACAAAGAAGGCAACTACCAAGGCTAACATACAAAGCAAAATACAAACAGAGTTCATACATCCTAGATGCATATCTAAGTCAGGTCACAAGAAAGCCAGCCAGTAACAAAGTCACATGATGTCAAGTAAAGGTGCATTCAAACATGAAGGTAGAAAGCATAGAGATGAGTCATGAATCAAAGCTTGGTTAAAGGTACATCCATCACACAATGTCAATGCAAGTTATTTAGGTTCATAGTTTTTTGTACATCATGAGGCACAGATTAAACAGAATCATATATATGAGTAGAGGCATTCCAAATTTAAACAGCTAGCAAGATGAACTACATACAGTAGATTGTACACATATCATGTTGGTCAAAAACTCCACATATATTCAAAAATAGGACAGGTTATAAGACAATATGGCAACCAAAATCATTCAAGTAGTAACACCAAAGAATAGGCAGTGGCATATGACATTATAGAACCAACTTGGGCAACATCAAGCAAGCACATACATCAAACATACATGTACAAAAATCGCGATATCACAAAGGCATAACTTAGGAAACATGTTAAACATAACAAGGCTAGCATACACATCATGAACACAATGTTAACATCATAATATCACAAATACATGGCTTCTGAGATTACAGTTCAAAAGAATGACTTTAGCACATACAAAAATGAAATGGTGTAGTATGGCAAGTTGTAGAACATTAAGGCATATGATAAAAACAACTCAAGGCAAAATATCCAAATTCAACATTCATAAGCTTTAAACATATATTGCAACAAAATCATTCCAACAAGATGTAACACAAGTCAGTGGCTTGCATATGCTAACAGTTCATACAAACCAACCTTAAACATATGATCAAACATCAACCATGACAAAGACAGTAGTGCATACAAATGGAAACAAAACTATCCACAATGACAAAGTTAAAACCATGACATGAATACAAAAATGCTCCTATATTAGTAGTGGCAGAAAAAGACACTAATGCTAAGAAACACTTAACAACATTAAACAATCATCAAGCCAACAACAAAGATAGATGGGTTCAAGCTTACTACAACCTAAGAGTATATCAGAACTATAAAGAGAAACATAGGTCCATCAGTTTTCTTGTCTCAACATCAAATTTAAGTGCATACGACATCTAAGTAGGTCAACAAAACCAAGCATTAATCTTGTCAATATAAAACCACAATGAGAACTTACAATTGCAGCCATTCAAAGAACAAAAACCAGAGGTAGTATAACTTAACACCAATGCATACACAGGTATCATATCAATGAACAAAAACATCTACTTTATGACAACAAACCATGAGCATATAAACAACATACCGAGGCATGTATTAGCAGGATACACATGTAGAATAATAGCGAGATGCATATGACATAATGGCATTAGATGATCATATTAACAAGAGGGACAGAAAACGATACCAAGTGGAGTAATGTCCACTGTCTTCAAATGTACTGATTGCTTCCCTTCCAAAGCCCTCCAAGAACACCTTTCCACTTGCTTGCTCGAAACTTATGGAACTTCAGAGGATTTTGAGTGTTTGTAAGAAATTGTTGGTGTCCAGATGTGTAGAAGAGATCCCCTTTTATAGGCTGAACCCAAGGGTTGTGTGAGTCCAAACATCAAACATGTGGAGTGTTGAGTAGGAGCCAAGATTACAACGTCTCTTTTGAAATTCAAATGTTGGTCCATATCTTGGAGACAATTGCGCTGTTCATGCTGTGCAAATATCAGAATTGCAGGGTCAATTCACAACTTCACGTATTGCTTCAGAGCTCCTTACTTGATGTCATTGGGAAGGGTATCAAATGAGGCAAAGGTTGGGGATGGCGTGAAGAGTTCGCAGGCGAGGACAGTTTGTATGCTGAGACTGGCAAATCCTCAGAACCACTTTAAATGAACCAAGCAGTTGAAAGCTAAAACGGGAATTGTCTTGGAGAATTCAAATTGAACACATAGCGCGCCAAGGATTTGAGGTTGAAACGGTTTCTTTGAATGAATTGATATGCTCATGTTTTGAATTTCTTCTCCCAATCTGAATTTCGCAAGCATGAACGAGGAAGAAGAGCAAACTTGTTTGATTTTGGTTTCCTTAGTGCCACATGTCATTCTCCCATTGGTTGATTATCAAAGTTGAAAAGTAAAAACAAACTTGCTTGATTCCTATTGGTTCTTGGCAATGAATTCATTTCCCTATTTTTTGTAACATTTTGGTCACGATGGGCTCATTGGTGGGCTTATGAGTAAGAATGCTAGCATTGGTTTTCTATTCTCTTGTTATAAAATAAAATGATTAGGAAAACAAAATAATAATGGTGGGTTTGGCAATTGATTAGGGTTATAGATATGGTTTAGGAGAATTAAAATTGACAAATTGAGAGCTTGGATAAAATTGGTTGAATGATTAATGAAATTGGTTAGGAAAATAAAAGATGATTGAGGGTATATAAAGTGGGTAGAAAGTTGGTTATGGAGAGGATCATGGTTAGGGTTATGGAGACAATTCTCTTAGAGACTTGCTTGATTCAATGCTCCATCCAAAAAACCTTGATCAATCACCTCTTGAATTTCCTTTAGATAGCACCTGATAAAAACGAAACATACACAAACAAAAACCTGATAAAAGGGTTAGCTATGCAGCATGATTGACCTAATATGACATACAGGAGATCAATGAATCTAAGGGTAAAATTTGGGGTATAACAGTTGCCCCTATTTAAATATCTTCACCTAATGACATGAGAAATGAAAATCCTCATGAAATCATGGTGAAAGATATTTAAATACAGATAACCAAAAATTTTGCCCTTAGATGCAAAGACATGCAATGTTACTAATATGATGATATGATGCCATGAAAGATGCAAAAATACAGACAAAACAGGACACCAAAGAACAAAGAGCTACCAAGCTCAGAAAAGCTTCACTGGGGAAGCAAAGAGGGTTAGTATCCACAAGGAAAAACTCCTTGGGGATGCAGGCTAACCAACAAAAGAGACAAGACTCATTGGGGAGACTCTGAGGCAACATCAGGGATAGAAAACAAAAGGGATTCTCCACTGGGGAAAGATTCAGGGAGGTGGACGACGGGTTCAAATATGACTGGACGACACTGGGGAAAAGAACACATTCTTACTAGGCATGAAACCATAAAGAAAACATGATCTCCACTGGAGATCAGTTTGAAATAAAAGGATAGACACCTGAACAAAAGATTTTCTGGGGATTTCTTATGCTGAAGAGTTCAAACGGGATCTTCAAGAAAAACCAGAAAAGACAGAGACGAACTTTGTGCGCCAGATAAAAACACCTGGAGTTTAAAAGAGAACAAGGTTAATGAGCCAAGAAAAGACTCTGGTATTCATAAGAGTTGGTTGAGATAACAAATAATTGCTTTATTGAAGAAAAATGGTGTAAACTGGATTTGTAATTAGGTTAGGTTCACATTGTTTGAGTTTAAGCAATACAGGTTCACGATAACCTGATATAAACAAATGGTTCACGATAACCGTAAATACAGGTTCATGATAACCTGATATAAAAGGCTGGTTCACGATAACCAGAGGTTGAGGTTCACGATAACCTGAAATAAAAGGCTGGTTCATGATAACCAGAAACAAACAACTGGTTCACGATAACCAGAGGTTGAGGTTCACGATAACCTGAAATACAGATTCACGATAATCTGATCTCAAACAAATGGTTCACGATAACCAGAAATACAGATTCAGGATAATCTGATCTCAAACAAATGGTTCACGATAACCAGAAATACAGATTCACGATAATCTGATCTCAAACAAATGGTTCCCGATAACCAGAAATACAGATTCACGATAACCTGATATAAACAACTGGCTCATGATAACCAGAGGTTTATAGTGCTAGTGGTTACTGAAATGTTAGGTATCCAAATGAGGTGATACAGGTTATAAGATGTTTTGCAGGTTAAACTTCCTGGGGAATACTGCACACGGGGTCAAGATCTGGCGCACAGAGGCGAAGAAACCGGACACAAGCAAAACAAGGACAAAGAACCAAAGACCCGCAAAAGGGGAAAGAGGAAAGAGAAAAGAAAAACACAACCACACAAACAAAACACCCAAATGCAAAGATGCTCAATGCTATGGTATGATGCAAATGCTCAATGGTATGCAAGAAAATGACAGACCGGGGACAGCCAAAAGGAAAGCATCGTGTCTACCACAAATAGTCACATTGAAACCTGAGTAGGTAGTCAGTCTTAGAGCCAATGTGAGAACATCTTTAATCTGCTGGGGAAACAAATTCTCATCAAACATCTTGTGTAGATACTGGTGAGACGTCCTTAGTGGTTAGCCATTGTTAAAGCATTTATATCAGGGAGATATTGCCAGTCTTCTTTTAAAGCTCAAAGTTTTCAAAATATTCCGCTTTTAAAACCATTATTAATAAATAAGTGAAGTTTTGCATAACAATGAAAATATCAGAGTAATGATAAATATCAAACAAAGAAATGGCTCAAGAAAAACTGATTTCATTAGAATGGTAACTTGCTAATAGCGAAGTTCCATGGATCATTACAATTGAAAAATGGCAAAAGGAAAGGATTACATCATATTCAATGACCTACTCCCAATGACTAAAATTCTAGAATTCTTTTCAAGCATAATACTTCCGTACTGAGTCAGCGTTCACAGGGTGTGTGAGCTGTTCATCATCCATTGTTGTGAGGAATAAAGAACCTCCTGAAAATACAGTCTTTACCACAAACGGACCCTCATAGTTAGGCGCCCACTTTCCACGAGCATCCCTTTGAGATGGCAGAATCTTCTTGAGTACAAGCTCTCCTTCTCGAAATTCCCGGACATGGACCTTCTTGTCAAATGCCCTCTTCACTCTTTTCTGATACAGATGACCATGACACATATCTGTCAGTCGCTTCTTGTCAATGAGGTTCAGTTGGCCATATCTCTTTCTAACCCATTCAGCTTCGTCAAGCTTAGTTTCCATCAGGATTCTCAAAGATGGTATTTCTACTTCGATGGGGAGTACTGCATCCATTCCATATACAAGAGAAAAAGGGGTTGCCCCTGTTGAGGTTTGAACTGAAGTTCTGTATCCGTGCAGAGCAAATGGTAACATCTCATGCCAATCCTTATACGTCTTGACCATTTTCTGCAGGATCTTCTTGATGTTTTTATTGGCAGCCTCGATAGCTCCATTCATCTTGGGACGGTAAGGTGAGGAATTATGATGCTCAATCTTGAAATTGTCACATAACTCTTTCATTGTTTTATTGTTCAGATTTGTTCCATTGTCAGTGATGATCTTGCTGGGAATTCCATAACGACAAATAATGTTATTCTTGATGAAACGAGCAACTACTTGTCTGTTCAAATTAGTAAAAGAAGCAGCTTCAACCCATTTGGTGAAATAATCAATGGCCACTAAAATGAAACAATGGCCATTAGAAGCTTTCGGCTCAATAGCTCCAATCATATCAATGCCCCACATAGAGAAAGACCAAGGGGATGACAAAACATTCAACAGGGTAGGAGGAACGTGCATTTTATCAGCGTAGATCTGGCACTTATGACATTTCCTGGCATATTGGATGCAGTCAGCTTCCATAGTTAACCAATAATATCCAGCCCTCGAAATTTTCTTAACCATGGCATACCCATTGGCGTGAGTGCCAAAGGCTCCTTCGTGAATGTCGTGAATCAATAGGTCTGCTTCTCGTTTATCAACACATCTTAGCAGGACCATGTCATGATTCGTCTTGTAAAGCACATTGTTACTGATGACAATCTTCGCAAAGTTTTCTTATCAAAATTGGAAACATTGGCAGGGTATTCCTGAGTTTTCAAATAATTCATGATGTCGTGAAACCAAGGTCTTCCATCCACCTCTTCTTCAACTGACTGGCAATAAGCGGGTTCGGTCTTGCGCTCGATACTGATGAGAAGTGCCTCATTGTGAAACCTAACTTGCCACATTGAAGCTAACATGGCTAGGGAATCAGCTATGTGTTTTTCAGTACGAGGTACATGACGGAAAGTGATTTCATTAAAACACTTAATCAGTTCCATAATGTATGCACGGTATGGAATGAGTTTTTCATCCTTGGTTTCCCATTCACCCTTGACTTGGTAAATGACCAAAGCAGAATCACCCATAACTTCAAGAACATCGATTCCAAGATCAATTATAGCTTCTAGACCCAAAATACACACTTCGTACTCAGCAATATTGTTGGTGCATCCAAAGTCCAACCTTGCTATAAAAGGAGTATAACCACCCTCGGGGTTTATCAATACAACACCCACACCATGTCCTTTGAAATTGGAAGAACCATCAAACATCATCTTCCATCTATGACTGGTCTCAAAACTTTCATTAGGGCCAGACCCTTCACAATCTTTTACTACCATAATGTCTTCATCCGGGAAATCAAACTTGAGTGGTTCATAATTTTCCACAGGCTGATCTGCAAGGTATTCTGATAATACACTTCCCTTGATAGCCTTCTGAGGTACATACTGGATATCGTATTCTGACAATAGCATATGCCAACGGGCAAGTCTTCCTGTTTGAGCAGGCTTCTCAAAAATATACTTTATTGGATCCATTTTCGAGATCAACAAAGTAGTGTGGCATATCAAATACTGCCTTAAACGTTTGGCGACCCATGCTAAGGCACAACAGGTTTTATCAAGCAGTGAATAACGGCTTTCACTACCAACGAACTTCTTACTCAGGTAATAAATGGCATGTTCTTTGCGACCAGTTTCATCACGTTGGCCCAATACACAACCCATGGATCCCTCTAAAACAGTCATGTACATGATAAGAGGTCTTCCAGGAACAGGAGGAATCAGAATAGGTGGTTTTTGCAAATAACTCTTGAGCTTTTCAAAAGCTTGTTGGCAATCAGAATTCCACTCTACAGTTTGGTCTTTGCGGAGTAGTTTGAAGATCGGTTCACAAATTGGAGTCATATTGGAAATGAATCTGGATATATAGTTCAAACGACCCAGAAATCCTCTCACTTGTGATTCAGTTCGTGGAGCTGGCATTTCTTGAATAGCTCGTACCTTGTCAAGATCTACTTCAATTCCTTTCTGGCTGACGATGAAACCAAGCAACATCCCTGACCTGACACCAAAGGTACGCTTGGCCGGATTCAACTTCAGTTGATACTTCCGGAGCCTCTTAAACAACTTCAAGAGATGGTCCAAATGTTCCTCCTCGCTTCGGGATTTAGAAATCATGTCATCCACGTATACTTCAATTTCCTTGTGGATCATGTCATGGAATAAAGTTACCATAGCTCTTTGGTAGGTTGCCCATGCGTTCTTTAAACCAAAGGGCATAACTTTGTAACAGTAGGTTCCCCACGGGGTGATAAATGTAGTCTTATCCATGTCAGCTGGGTCCATTCTGATTTGGTTGTAACCGGAAAAACCGTCCATGAAGGAGAAAACTACAAACTTGGCTGTATTATCCACAAGAGTATCAATATGTGGTAGTGGGAAATCGTCCTTGGGACTAGCTTTGTTGAGATCCCTATAATCTACGCACATTCGTACTTTACCATTTTTCTTCATAACCGGCAGGATGTTGGCTACCCATTCTGGATATTTTGAAACTGCCAAGAATCCTGCATCCAATTGCTTCTTAACCTTATCTCTGATTTGGAGAGCCATATCTGGTCTACTTCTACGGAGTTTCTGCTTCACAGGTGGACATTCAGGCTTGAGTGGTAGCTTATGAACTACTATATCTGTATCCAATCCAGGCATGTCTTGATAAGACCAAGCAAACATATCTACATATTCTTCCAAAAGCAGGACTAGCCGTTGTCTGATTTATGCCCCAAGCGCTGCCCTAATCTTGACCTCTTTCCTCTTCTCTTCAGTGCCAAGGTTGATGACGTCAACTTTCTCTTTGTGTGGCTGAAGATCCGTGTATTGATACTCACACATTTCTGCCAAATCATCGGGGACCTCATAATCCTTTTCTTCCTCAGCTTGATAAATGGGTGAATCAAAGTCTATAGCGAGAGTAAGGTCATTGAATACAACGGGTTGGGAATTACTCTGCACGATGGAGGGATTTATTTTATTAAAAATGCACAAACATGAACAAAAGAAAAATTTTGTAGTTTTGAAAAGATTGCCATTTTTCTTAAAACGAAAGCAGGAATAAAGACAAGGAACTTGACAAAACAAACACTTCATTGATTAATAAGATTTAAAAGCGGTGGCCCATACAAAATAATCCGAAAGCCTTGGGCAAGGCTGCGGAATTGAAAACATCAAAGTAAACAAATAAATTACTCTGGCATAGGGTACAAAGTAGGTATCTCAATGGCTTCCCAGTTACTTAATGCGGCATCACACCGAAACACCAAGTGATTGATATCTTCATCTTCAGCGTCTTCAATAATTGCATGGACTTGTTGTCCTCCACTGACGAACACTTCTTGAATGGTCCTTAGTCCTATTTTTGTTGAAGCAGCTCTTCCCTCAAAAGTTGGTTTGTAACCCAACCCTTGGTATTTCTCTCTTTCTGGGACCTCGACGATCTTGCCCCAGCCTTCAGGTACTCCTCCTCATAAGGCAGATTGAATGCTTTTGAAAGAAACAAAATATGGACTACCAGAGGCTACTGGTTCCTTGTCGTCAAGCATAACGGCATTAGCTATTTCAAGAGCCTGGAAAGAAGTTTCTAAAGCATCTTCATCCGCTTCAATGTAATGAAACGATGACAAATTACTGACCATCAGGTCCTCCTCACCATGTATGATAACTAACTTCTCGTCGGCCACGAACTTCATCTTCTGATTTAAGGTAGAGGTTACAGCACCAGCCTCATGGATCCAAGGTCTACCCAGCAAACAACTGTAGGCAGGGTTGATATCCAAGATCTGAAAAAGGATGTTGAATGTTTGAGGGCCAATCAAGACAAGTAACTCAATCTCTCCCATCACCGACCTTCTTGAACCATCAAAAGCTTTGACAATAAGAGAAGTGGGTCTCATTATAGCTCCTTGGTAAGACAATTTATCAAGAAATCTCTTTGGCAAAACATTCAATGATGAACCAGTATCTACAAGAACTCTGGCCTTTGTATCCTCCTGACATTTTATGGATATATGTAAGGCAAGATTATGATTCCTTCCAGCTCGGGGTAACTCCTCGTCACTGAAACTAAGACTGTTACAAGCTGTGATGTTGGCGACGACTTGATCAAATTGTCCAGCTGTTATATCCTGAGCTACATGTGCCTGGGCTAACACCTTCTGCAAAGCTGATCTATGAACTGGCGAATTAACTAACAAAGATAAGATCGAAATCCTGGATGGTGTCTGATGGAGCTGATCTATCACTTTGTAATCACTCCTCTTGATAATTCTTAGGAACTCTTCATCTGCTTCTTGAGAAATTACCTCCTTTCCTTTGTCTCTAGACGGTGTGGGGATAACAGTTTCCCTGGGTGTGGTTTCTCTGAAAGAAGGAGTGTATACTCTTCCACTTCGGGTCATCTTTCCAGTTCCAACTATATTAGTCACATCTTCAGTAGTAGTTCCCACCTCTTTCCTTGGAACTACGTCTACGACAGCGATTCCCACCTCTTTCCTTGGAATCACGTCTTCTCGTCTTCTGCTACCCATGACATTCTCATAGACCCATGGCACGGCCTTGGTCCCTCGGAACCTAAATGGAACAGGTTGTCTGATGTCACATTGCTTAGATTGATTAATGGTGGAAGCATCAATCGTTTCAGGATTATTGAAAATTGGCACTAGTTTATTAAACACAGGAACTACAGACCCAGACTTGGATGTGTTGGACTCGGATACTTGCCCTCTTGGCATTGGTAAGTTAAACACAGGCTCGATTGTTGCAACTTTGTTTTCCTTTTCTTTGCTAAACACCTGTAGAAAACCTTCATTGATCAGATACTGAACATCATCTTGGACTAAACGGCAGCCCTTGATACTGACATTACATTCTTCACAATCATCCTGGTAAACTTCAACTAACCCAACTTTGAATAGCTTAGCATGAAAAGCCTAGATAGGAGTTTTGATCTTCGTTGCATCCAAAACTAATACCTCATCCTTCTCATCTTCTATAGCATTAGTGGTCCCATGGGTAGGCAATGGATTGTTTTTCACATTCGGTTGATTATCAACGAATGAAAGGTTATTCTTTTCCATCAAAACCTTCACTACATTCTTCAACGCTAAACAGCCTTCCAAGTCGTGACCAGCGCCTCCTTGATGAAAAGCACAAGTTGCATTTGGGTTGAAGAAAGGCATGGATTTCTCGGTCGGCGGTCCCAGAGGTCTAGTAACGATCAACCCTTGCTCCACTAAAGAAGGGTAGAGCTCTGTATATGACATTGGTATGGGTGGAAATGCTGGTTTTCCCCCTTGCTTCTTGTGGGGAGAATTCTGCTGTGGAACCTGTGGTCTTGGTTGCTGATAATTCTGGTTTTTAGGCCATTACTAATAAGCTGTCTGTTGATAAGCCGGCGCCTGCTGCGCAGCTTGGTGATTGAAATTAGGCGTAATAGCAGCTACGTAAGGTTGCTGAGCATACTGCATCTGGTAGATTGGATACTGAGAGAAGTTTGGTCTCTGCTGTTGCTGATACATTAGTTGCTTCCATCGAGGGCTCTGGGTCTTTCCTTTCATGAGGGCATTAGTTTCTCCTTCCTTCATCTTATGAGAATGACTAGGGGACTTCTTAACACTAACGCCAGTTGAACTGCTCGGAGAACCGATTACTTTTCCACTCTTTAATCCCGCTTCTACTTTCACACCAATTGCAACAATATCAACGAAATTAGCACTGACACTACTGATCATTCTCTCATAAAATTCAGGCTTTACTGTGTCTACAAACCAATCAGCCAACTCTTTCTCAGTCAATGGTGGTTCGACCTGAGAAGCAGTCTCTCTCCAACGTTGTGCGTATTCTTTGAAGGTATCAGTACCTTTTTGGGCCATACTCAACAACTGCCTACGGTCAGGGGATAAATCCATATTGTACTTATAGTGTTTCACAAAAGCATCAGTTATATCCTGGAAACAACGGATCTGGGACTGGTCTAGACTCAAATACCACTTAGCAGCAGCCCCCTTCAAACTGTCCTGAAAACAATGGATCATCAGCTTGTCATTGCGTACGTGTGCGACCATTCTTCGGTAGTACATAATTAAATGGGATTTGGGACATGTGGCGCCTGAGTACAACTCAAAACTTGGTAACTTGAACTTGGGTGGAATTACCAAATCTGAAACCAAACACATGTCTTTAATGTCAGTACGAATGCATTACTCAGCTCCATTGCCTTCATCTTCCTCTGCATTGTTTCAACACTTTCTCTCAGTTTCTCATGTCTATCATCTCCTTCTTCTGACACGTCAACGTAGTCGTAGGGCTGATAGTTTTGAAAAACCGGATACACTTGCATTTGTACTGCTGGTGGAGCATAGGTAGGAATAGCTTGAAGAGTCTCATTGACCAAAGGAACTGTTTGTTGTGTTGTCAAAGGAACTGTAGCACGGATAAAATCTTCTGGCATGCCCAAAGTGGGATTCATGATAGGGATGATAGGAGGTTCTACCGTTGTAGTGATGATTTCAGAGACCACTATGGCCTGGGTGTCCATCTTTGCTTTCATAACATTAATAACATCGAGATTTATCCCATTCCTCATCGTATCTCATTCAATTCATTGTTGACTCTGTCCATTTCTCCGTATATCTCTGACATTCTGAATCGAGCTTGGGCCCGGGTGTTGTAGTTGTGTCTGGGATTCAGTGTGACGATTCTGGAGAGAACATGGCGACATAAGACAAAGACAAGGAAAGAAATGCACATGAAGATGCAAATGAGGATGCAAATACAAATGCAAGCTAAACTATCAAGAGACCAAAGAAGTTTTGCAGATAGTATAGATGATAGATTCTTGATAAAATAAACTTCTTCATTCAAGAGTCTGGTGAACATTACATCCGGAGCAGTGTGTCCTCATACTCCAAGTACATAAATAGAAATACATCAAGGTGAAAGGGAACATTAGGAATAAAAGAAACAACAACAGTAATACTAAGGATTGAAACCACTGGTTGATGATCCCTCTCCTCCATTAATTACTCTCATCAACTTGCTGATATGCTCTTGTGTCTCTTCTCTTGCAAGAACCAATTCTCCTAACTCTTCCACCATCTTCTGCTTTGTCTTGGAAGGTGATTCATGGTGAGGATGTGGCTTCATCATTACACGAGCTATATCACGAGACCATTGCAAGTGAGCCTCTGTGACTGGGCATTCAGTTTTCCATAATTGTTTGTTAATTTGGTGCCAAGCGCGCTCCAAACGTGTCTTCATTTCAAAACCTCCTCTTTCATCATAAAACATCATCTGTACATCCTCGTCGTCTGGAATTCCCTCCTTCAGATGACCCAACTGACGGCGTGCAAGGACAGGGTTGTAATTGATACAACCGTTTCTTCCCATGAGAGGCACATTGGGGCAATCCCCACATCTATGGATTATAATAATTCCTTCTTCAGTTGAATCATACCATTCGATGTAGGTATGCTTCAATTCCATCAGCTTTTTGGACCAAATCTTATAGTCTTCGACCTCCCAGAAAGTCGGAGTCTTTGGCAGATAAGAAATGAACCACTTGTAAAAGAGGGCTACGCAGCAAACAATTGGCCCACAGCCTCTTGTATATCTGTTCTGTATGGAATGGTAAACATCAGCAAGTAGTGTTGGAACCGAATTGTTGACTGTAAAAAGCTGAATGGCTTGGGTATCCACAAAGTTCTTGGCATTTGGGAACAGAAACAATCCATATACCATCAGAGCTAGGGTTGACTCAAACAAAGCCTCACTTCCTCTGTTTTTGAAGTACATAGCCTTTTCCATCAAGAACTGAGCATGCAGTCCACGCTTTCCTCCTTTGTTGGTTAGGTTAGCCTGGATGTCAGATAGTCTGATTCTGGTTACTCTGGCGATGTCTCTGGCGGAAGGCATTTCTTCAATCCCAGAAAAGATGGGAGCTTCTCTGACTAGAATCCCTATCATGGCTAAGAATTCCTCCAGGGTTGGCACCAACTGGAATTCAGGGAATACGAAACAGCGGTACGCGGGATGATACAACTGGACCAAAACTTCAAGGGGCCCTATAGTCACTGGTGTCTTCATCAGTGGAATGACACGCCCATATCTATCAGCGAAGGCTGACTGGTCTTCAATCATCTCTCCCAACCACAACAAACGCTACACTTCTGGTAGTTCAAAGAAATAAGGCCAAACTCTTTTCCCTGTAGCATCCATTTCTACAAAATCTGCAAAACAAAATTAGTATCTTGATAGTTTAGCAGGAATGCAAAATGCAATGCAAAGTTTCATGGAATTCGGACGCTCGCAAAATATCAAGAGATATCAAAAGACCTCATTTCATTAAATAAAAAGGTGAATTACAAGAGTTGATACACTTTCAAAAGCCCTAAACATGAAGCTAAATAAAAGCTAGAAATTCCTAAGGAAATTCTCCTAAGAGCCTTGTGTTGAGTCTTCTGATTTCTTTCTCCATCTGATCCCTTTCTGCGACAAGGTTGTCAAGAATAGATTTCCAAGCAGGAGGCTGAGTGTTAGAGGAACTTGGATCTTCCAGGGCCTTTCTCTTCTTGCTTGAAAGTAACTCTTCATCCCTGCTCTGTAGCTGCTTCTGGAGTTCTAGGTTTTCTTCAACGACCACTTGATACTTGAGCTTCCAGGCTTCTTCTGACCTTTGGGCTTGTCTTAAAGAAGTCTCCAGCTCTTATTCTTTTGACATGAAGTATAAAACATGCTCTTTCTTCAGAGTAATTGGTTCTTGCCTTTTGTAGGGCATCTTTAACTCTATAGCTCTTCTTCTGACCCATTGGAGATAGGGCTCTAAGGACACACAATTAGGTCTTCCTAAAGAACTTCTTCCTTTCTTACGCTTGCTACCCCAAGCGTTTAAGATCAGCTTCTTTTGTTCTTCGTTCCTGTCATATGCTTCAAAATAGATGTTTTCCACATGAACACTGAGAGGTTTATCTTCCAAAGGATACCCTAATTGGCGTCGTGCTAATACAGGGTTGTAGCTGATACCACCTTTAATGCCAAGAAGAGGCACATTGCCATAGTTTCCACAGCTATCTATAATCAGGATTCCATCATACACCCGATTATACCAGTCAATGTCTGCGTGGGAGAGTGCCATAATCTTCTAAGACCACCATCCTTTCTTGGAATCCCAAAATGCGCCCGCCTTCAGTAGATGCGAGATAAACCATCTATACAACACAAGGACACATCAAGTAATTTGTTCATTCCTATGAGCGTTTCTTGTATGGACTGAGTGATAAGCTTCAGCAAGCAGGGTAGGTACTGGATTCTGTTTCAAGAAGATTTTGATTGCATTTAAATCCACAAAGTTGTCAATGTTCGGAAACAAGAAAAGTCCATAGATAAGCAATGCAAAAACAGCTTCAAAGGCATCCCGGTTGGAGTGTTTAGTAAAATAACGAGCCTTCTCAAGAAAGAACTTAGCAGTTAACCCAAAAATTCCTCCCTTAGAAGTCAAATTGCTTTTGATGTCAACTAATTCCAAATAGGTATTCTTGGCTATTTCTTCTTCTTTAGGATCCTTCTCGAAGATAGGAAACGGGGACTCATCCTTGATAGGCAAACCAATTATCTGAGAGTATTCCTCAAGGGTAGGTAAGAGTTGATAGTCAGGAAATGTGAAGCAGTGATACTTTGGATCATAAAACTGAAGCAAAGTTGAGGGGAGTCCTTCATCAATGGTCTTCTTCAACAAAACCCACAACTTCCCATATCTGTTTATGAATCCTTCAGGGTCTGTTAGCAAATCTCCCAATTTCCTTAGGTCATCCAATTTTGGACTCTTGAAAGTGTATTTGATGGTGTTTCTTCTTGAGCTATCCATGATATCCCTCTAATATAAGAAAAGAAATATAAGTTCCATGAAACAGATGCAGCATGAATGCTTATGATGTATGAATGCAAAGCACACACAAAGCACACAAACAAAGGGAGATAGGTTGAGCATGGAGCCAGGGTTCTCCCCTCCCAATGGTATGTTCTATTGGTTTTCATCTGCTGAACGGGGTTCTAAGAAGTTCCTAGAGTCGACAACCCATCTTTCGGATTTCAACGATTTCCCAGATGACTTGGTAATCAATAAAATTCTCAAGAGAATCTCGTCTGAGTGTAGTATCGCGTGACAACCAGTTCAGAAATAGACTCCATCATGGTCACCGCACTACATCCTAAAAAGGTTTAAGTGGGGTTTAGTAACTACGGTTCTCAATATCAAGGGCTCCTAGGTCGAGAGTAGCATGTTTTCACGAATGGATTCGTTCAACATAACTAAACTCTCAAGAGGGCCTCAACTGAGTGATGGTGTCTCAAGTTAACTTTTTTAGGATTCGACTCCCTCAAAGCCTCCTTGAATATACCATTGTCCTATCATAAGTGCACTCAAATCCGGGTTAGGATTTATCTCACCACTCAAGAACCAAGCCAACAAGAGATAACTCAAGCACAGCATATATACAGGCAATCAAACAGATATACACAAATATAGCAAACAAGCATGAATAAAACAAACAAAACGAAGGTGGGATTAACCCTAAAAAATAACTCTTATCCCCAGTGAAGTCTCCATTTCTGTTGCGGTGAGAATCGGATAACAAGCTATTAATTAACTTGCATTGCATTTCTTTGAATTCACAACCGACTTTGATTTATCCAAAGGAAAGGTTCAAGATCGAGAAAAACCTAAAGGGGGGAGATCTAAGGTTCGGGGGTTGGTTACGCCTAGGGAAGGTATTAGCATCCTAAACGTCTGTAGTACTCTACGGGAACATCTTGTTTTAATTTTTTATGTCTTACTCGCTTGCTAAGGGTGCTCTGCTAAAGGTTGAAACCCTAGGGGTTAATATCTAAGTATACTCGACAAAGCATCGCACTTTGCGCCTACGTATCCTTACGGGAGTGGAATCAGAGTATCCGTAGTTCACCGATCTAAGGGTGAAGGATAGGAACCATTGACTATGGCCAAAGTTCCAAAGGGAAATGAGTATGAGCTCATTTTAGAGTTCACGATAACTCTCTAAATCTAAGTTATAGGGGAAAGTGAGTTCTCATGAGGATGAGAATCACATAGAGTTCAGAAACTCTGACCTACTTCTAAGTTAAGATTTCATTGGCTCTCATGAGGCCAAGAAATAAGGGTAAACCTAGAAGGATAAGGTAGGGTGGTTGTTTAGTGACTTCAAGAGTCAATTTAAGGAAGGTCTCCCTTTGGAATGGGGGGAAAGATAACAGTTGTAAAATACTAAAAGATAAGAAGTTATAATTTAAATATGATGATGTAAAAGACCTAAATAAGATATGAGATGAAACAAAATTTTGATATCAATGCAAAGTTAGAATCATACACATTAGACAATAATCAAACATGATAAATAAATATAACATGGTAAGATGCATAAAGAAGTGCAATAAAAGCCTTAAAAAGCATTCCTAATCTTATCATGAATAGAGGTCTCAAGATTAAATATTTTTACCAATTTTCTTTTATATTTAGAAAATAAATTTAATTAGAGGAACATAGCAAAAAGAATGGAGAGAAAAAGATATAAAATGACCAAGTTATGGGATTTAGAAAATGAAGCATAAACTTGAAAAATAACTAAAACCAACAAGTGATAAAAATTAAGGAAATGGTACACCTGGGGATTGAACCCGGGTCTTTTCGCTCACAGGTTAAAACCAAAGCCAATCCAACCAACGCGCGCCTTTGATATATAATGGATAGCATAACTATATATTTTAAGAGAAGCGAAATTCAAAAAAAATAACAAAAGGACTGGGGCGAGGGGGATTCGAACCCCAGTCCTAGAGGTAGGCAAGGCGTGTGATAGTGTGTGCTTGCCACTGGGGTGGCTGTTACATCCGGTATTATATTTACTTCAATAAATATATGAACCAAACATGCGCGTATATTCTAAACAAGCCACAAACCAACCAAACACGCAACTGCTCATGAAAACTCAATATGCCATGGACCAAACATTGCCAAACAGCTGAAGCAGAAGCAACACAAATACCATCTCAAGACCAACAATGGTTACACGCATTAGAAACCAAGTAAATGCTCATCACGCACATTGGACACCAAAGGAAAAACACTTGAATGCATAAGGTAAAGAGCTCAATACACAACCATGGTAAGTAATAAGTAGTAAACATACAATCTATTCAATTGAACATCACACAAGGACATGTCTTGAACATGACTAAATAAACAACACATATCATGAAATTCAAAACAGTATGGCATGGTTTTACACACAAGTTTAATATTGTCAAACAAAGTAGTATAGAAGCAAAGTAAACTAGCAAATTCATACACAACCATAACAGCAAGCATACATCCAGTTTAAAGCAGGTTTAAACGAAGTGAAAACGACTTCGAATACAATTTAATGGACGACATGTAGATGTAGATCAGCAAGGCAAGTTCAGTTCATGTATATCAAAGTAATCTCAAGATTTAAGCATGATTTAAAGAAATGAAAGGTAGCAGAGCTGTGCTAGAATTTAGATCATATGATTAACAAGATTACAAGTTTGAAAAATGCAAGAGAACAAGGGATAGGTTAGGGCATAATGATAAGTCAGTTTCAATGATGCTTCTCAAAATCCAAAAATAACTCAAGTATGTTAATCCATTTGCAAAGACAAGGTTAAAAAAGGGGCACATCCTAAGATGGATCCAATATCAAGGACTGGTATTAGAAACATGCTAAAAGAGTATTGAAATGGGGTACAAACATATGGTAAAGCATCAACAAACAAAAACATCAGGGCTGACAAGTAACCAACATTTTAGGCCAGTCATAATACATTCCACAAGACAAAGAAGGCAACTACCAAGGCTAACATACAAAGCAAAATACAAACAGAGTTCATACATCCTAGATGCATATCTAAGTCAGGTCACAAGAAAGCCAGCCAGTAACAAAGTCACATGATGTCAAGTAAAGGTGCATTCAAACATGAAGGTAGAAAGCATAGAGATGAGTCATGAATCAAAGCTTGGTTAAAGGTACATCCATCACACAATGTCAATGCAAGTTATTTAGGTTCATAGTTTTTTGTACATCATGAGGCACAGATTAAACAGAATCATATATATGAGTAGAGGCATTCCAAATTTAAACAGCTAGCAAGATGAACTACATACAGTAGATTGTACACATATCATGTTGGTCAAAAACTCCACATATATTCAAAAATAGGACAGGTTATAAGACAATATGGCAACCAAAATCATTCAAGTAGTAACACCAAAGAATAGGCAGTGGCATATGACATTATAGAACCAACTTGGGCAACATCAAGCAAGCACATACATCAAACATACATGTACAAAAATCGCGATATCACAAAGGCATAACTTAGGAAACATGTTAAACACAACAAGGCTAGCATACACATCATGAACACAGTGTTAACATCATAATATCACAAAGACATGGCTTCTGAGATTACAGTTCAAAAGAATGACTTTAGCACATACAAAAATGAAATGGTGTAGTATGGCAAGTTGTAGAACATTAAGGCATATGATAAGAGCAACTCAAGGCAAAACATCCAAATTCAACATTCATAAGCTTTAAACATATATTGCAACAAAATCATTCCAACAGGATGTAACAGAAGTCAGTGGCTTGCATATGCTAATAGTTCATACGAACCAACCTCAAACATATGATCAAACATCAACCATGACAAAGACAGTAGTGCATACAAATGGAAACAAAACTATCCACAATGACAATGTTAAAACCATGACATGAATACAAAAATGCTCCTATATTATTAGTGGCAGAAAAAGACACTAATGCTAAGAAACACTTAACAACATTAAACAATCATCAAGCCAACAACAAAGATAGATGGGTTCAAGCTTACTACAACCTAAGAGTATATCAGAACTATAAAGAGAAACATAGGTTCATAAGTTTTCTTGTCTCAACATCACATTTAAGTGCATACGACATCTAAGTAGGTCAACAAAACTAAGCATCAATCTTGTCAATATAAAACCACAATGAAAACTTACAATTGCAGCCATTCAAAGAATAAAAACCAGAGGCAGTATAACTTAACACCAATGCATTCACAGGTATCATATCAATGACAAAAACATCTACTTTATGACAACAAACCATGAGCATATAAACAACATATTGAGGCATGTATTAGCAGGATACACATGTAGAATAATAGCGAGATGCATATGACATAATGGCATTAGATGGTCATATTTAAACAAGAGGGACAAAAAACGATACCAAGTGGAGTAATGTCCACTGTCTTCAAATGTACTAATTGCTTCCCTTCCAAAGCCCTCCAAGAACACCTTTCCACTTGCTTGCTCAAAACTTATGGAACTTCAGAGGATTTTGAGTGTTTGTAAGAAATTGTTGGTGTCCAGATGTGTAGAAGAGATCCCCTTTTATAGGCTGAACCCAAGGGTTGTGTGAGTCCAAACATCAAACATGTGGAGTGCTGAGTAGGAGCCAAGATTACAACGTCTCTTTTGAAATTCAAATGTTGGTCCATATCTTGGAGACAATTGCGCTGTTCATGCTGTGCAAATCTCAGAATTGCAGGGTCAATTCACAACTTCACGTATTGCTTCAGAGCTCCTTACTTGATGTCATTGGGAGGGGTATCAAATGAGGCAAAGGTTGGGGATGGCGTGAAGAGTTCGCAGGCGAGGACAGTTTGTATGCTGAGACTGGCAAATCCTCAGAACCACTTTAAATGAACCAAGCAGTTGAAAGCTGAAATAGGAATTGTCTTGGAGAATTCAAATTGAACACATATTGCGCCAAGGATTTGAGGTTGAAACGGTTTCTTTGAATGAATTGTTATGCTCATGTTTTGAATTTCTTCTCCCAATCTGAATTTCGCAAGCATGAACGAGGAAGAAGAGCAAACTTGGTTGATTTTGGTTTCCTTCGTGCCACATGTCGTTCTCCCATTGGTTGATTATCAAAGTTGAAAAGTCAAAACAAACTTGCTTGATTCCTATTGGTTCTTGGCAATGAATTCATTTCCCTATTTTTTGTAACATTTTGGTCACGATGGGCTCATTGGTGGGCTTATGAGTAAGAATGCTAGCATTGGTTTTCTATTCTCTTGTTATAAAAGAAAATGATTAGGAAAACAAAATAATAATGGTGGATTTGGCAATTGATTAGGGTTATAGATATGGTTTAGGAGAATTAAAATTGACAAATTGAGAGCTTGGATAAAATTGGTTTAATGATTAATGAAATTGGTTAGGAAAATAAAATATGATTGAGGGTAGATAAAGTGGGTAGAAATTTGGTTATGGAGAGGATCATGGTTAGGGTTATGGAGACAATTCTCTTAGAGACTTGCTTGATTCAATGCTCCATCCAAAAAACTTTGATCAAGCACCTCTTGAATTTCCTTAAGATAACACCTGATAAAAAAGAAACATACACAAACAAAAACCTGATAAAAGGGTTAGCTATACAGCATGATTGACCTAATATGACATGCAGGAGATCAATGAATCTAAGGGTAAAATTTGGGGTACAACAATAACCAACCCCCGAACCTTAGATTCTCTTAGCTGTGTTGTTACATAGCGCACTTAGGGGTTTCTTCGATCTTTACCCTTTCCCTTGGATAAATAAAAGCTCGGTGGTGAACTTCATGATTTGTGATTCAAGTTAACTAATAGCTTGATATCCGATTCTCAGCGTAACAGAAATGGCGACTCTGCTGGGGAACTTTCTCCCCTAAAAGGGTTAAGCCCAAATTGTTTGTATTTGTGTTATTTTATATGTTTGCTTGCTTGTATACTTGTATATTTGTAAATATCTGTATATATCTGTTGTGCTTGGGTTTTTCTGTTTGCAGGGTTGTTACCTTGAGTGGTGAGATAAGTCCTAACCCGGACTTGAGCGTACACTGTAACACCCCAATTTAAATTATTTGATTGTCGTGTTATTTTCCCGTTGTTTGTCCTTGTTAAGGGTGTGTGTGGTTGAGCGCGTAGGCGTGGAGTCCTTAGTGGGACGGGTAGATTAGAGGTGTCGGGAATAATTTTGGGGTATGAGTAGTAATAGTAGCATTATTATTATTATTATTATTATTATTATTATTATTACTGGTATTATTATAATTATTATGTAAGTAGCATTACTAGTAAAATTATTATTTTATTAAATTAAAAATCTGATTTAATTAAATGGATGATGGGCTAGTGGAGAAAAATAAGGATAGTTTTGTCATTAGCTGGAATTAGTGAGGATTAGTGAGTAGGGTTAAACATAATCAGAATTTCACAAAGAGAAGGGCTAGGGAGAGGAAGAACAAGGAAGAACTAGGGATTTGAAGAATCAATTTTCGCAGGAATTTTCTGAGTAATTTCGAGGTAAGGTGGGAGAATATATTTCAATATTGGTGGTATGATCATGAGAGGGTAGTGGGGAGTCCTTAACCCCGTAGGAATTAGTATGAATCCATGTTGTTTTATGAATCTGTTGTGCATAAATGAATCTGTGATGAAAACTGTGTGAATCGAATTGTTGCGATTCTGAATTGTGTGATATCTTGATGTTGTTGTTGCTATATGAATGTATATGTTGTAGAACTGGTTTTTGTGCAGGTTGAGAGAACGAAATTAGAGCTAAGACTTGTAAGTTTTGATTAGTAATGATAGGTGAAAGATATAAGATGAATGATAGGGCCTAAAATTGATGTAGAAACAAGTTTGGGACTAAATTGGAGTGGAAAAGTGAGGATCCCATAGCAGAACATGGACTGGTGTGGAGAAATCCAGTTTGCGTTACAGATCTGGCAATACGCGTATTAGGTAGGTCAATACGCGTATGGCTCTGGTCAATACACGTATGGGAGGGCCAAAACCCGTACGCGTAACAGTACGCGTATGGAAGCTTGGGCAATACGCGTAATAGGGGAGGCATTACGCGTATTGGTGTAGGGAAATGGGGCATTACGCGTATGGGTTGGGTGAGCGAGCTGGCAATACGCGTATGGCACAGGGCAATACGCGTATGGCCAGCGAGAGTGCAGAATTTTGCCATTTTGCGATTTCTTTCCCGTTTTCGCGTCCGAAGTGGTTTCTTTTGGTTTGAGAGGTTGGGGATAGATGTCAGAACTTGAGAAATGTTGAATTGGTGATGAAAATAATTGATTTAGTAATTTCAGTGAATTAATTAGACAATTAGCTAATTGAACGTCGTGTGCGGATTTTCTTGTTGTGATGTGTGTGATGGTGAGCAGGTGTCTCACGGGTGATCAGGAGGATCGTGTAGATGTATGATTGTTGTCATACATGTGTGTTGTATGCATATTTACTATCATGCATTCATGGTGTCGGTGGTGATGAATCATTGCTCAGGAGGAGTGTATGTGATTCATCCGAACTCCAATGTGGAGTGTGGTGGGATAAATCATTGCCAAGTAGGGGTGTATGTGATTTATCCGGGTTCGATTGAATGAACCATGGTGATATTAGTACCACGTGCATTGTGTCGATGTTTTGAGTCACATTGCATTATTATGTGTTTGGTGAAACCTGAATGAAATTTTCAAGTATGTCGTGATGGTGTGCTTCTGTTATATGATTGTGTGAGTACTACCTTTAGCATGTATTATACACCGTTATTTATTGAATGTAGTTCTCAACCCATTTGTTGTTTGTGGCGTCTGTGCTTCTTCGGAAGTACAGATAATCCAGGTACTTGAGTGCGCATGGAGTGCGTGTTGCTTAATCGAGTCTTAGGAGTCGCTCTGATACGTAACACTGGATTTTTGGGCGTTTTTCGTCATTTGTTATTCTTTATTGTTTTGTTACGTATCATTCCTTATTTGAAACTTTGGTGGACCACGATTTAGGTGGATTTTTGGTATTGTTGGCAAATTGTCGTATTTTGAATAAACCAATTATTTCCGCTGCTTATGAATGAAAAGGAGTTTTGTTATTGGTTTTAATGATGTAGCATCCTACTTTTTGGTTGTAACTCTGATTATTTTCGTAATATTTATATATTTTATCAAATGGGAAAGTGGGGTATTACAATTGGTATCAGAGCAAGTCGGTCCGTCCGGCCAGGTGTTGTAGTAGAGTCTGTCCTTAGAACAGGAATAAGTTGTGTGTTCTGACCGTATGTTGATTGTTGAACAGTATGGAAGGAAGGAATGATGCTGCTCTTTCTGCTGCTATGCAAGCCATGGCACAAGCGGTAGAGAACACCAATCAAGCTAGGGGTGCGCAGTTTCGCGACTTGGCATAGTTTCAGAGCAATAAGCCGCCTACATATGAGGGAGGTATTCTGGATCCTGAGGCTGCACAGAAATGGCTGAAGGCTGTTGAGAAGATCTTCAGGACCATGGGATGCAGTGATGCTCAGAAAGTACGGTTTGGTACTCATATGTTGGAAGGAGAGGCTGAAGTCTGGTGGGACAATAGTCGACAGAGGTTGGAAGCTACGGGTACTGAGATTACTTGGACAGTGTTTCAGGCTGAGTTTCTGGAAAAGTACTTTCCGGAATATATTCGCAGTACAAAGGAGATTGAACTCCTGGAGCTGAAACAGGGTAACATGACTGTTGCTAAATATGCTGCTCGGTTTGAGGAGTTGGTACAGTATTGTGCTCATTACAATACGGAAGTAGCTATGATTTCGAAATGCTTGAAGTTTGAGAATAGGCTGCGTCCCGAGATCAAACAGGGCATTGCTTGTCAGAAGATAAGGAATTATCCAGAACTGGTTAGCAGGAGCCGAATTTATGATAATGACAACAGGGCCCGGATTGCTCACTATAAGGCTGTGAGTGACTGGAAGGGTAAGCAGAGGTTTGGGGGTACTCCTTATAGTGCTCCAGTTGATAAGGGGAAACATAAAGCTGTTGTGGAAAAGAAACCAAAAGCGGGAGGAGTGGTTCTTGATGCTCGCAAGTGTTTCAGATGTGGGGGCGCGGGTCACCGTGCTAATAATTGCCCGAATGAAGTGAAGAAGTGTTTCAAGTGTGGGCGACCAGGTCATGTTATAGCAGATTGTAGGGCCACTATGCCTACCTGTTATAACTGTGGAGAAAAGGGTCATATCAGCACTCACTGTGAGAAGCCAAAGAAATCTCAGGCCAGTGGGAAGGTGTTTGCCTTGGTGGGAGCCCAATCCACTAATGAGGAGCGTTCCATCAAAGGTACTTGTTTTATTAATGATATTCCTTTGATTGCTATCATTGACACGGGTGCAACCCACTCGTTCATTTCTGTTGATTGTGTGAAGAGATTAGGAATTGTGCCGTCTACTCTAGATCAGAGGATGACGATTGAGACTCCGTCTATTGGTTATGTAGTTACTTCTTTAGTGTGTTTGAAGTGTCCGTTGACTATGTTTGGTAGAGATTTCAGAGTGGACTTGATTTGTTTGCCACTCAGCAATCTCGATGTTATTCTGGGGATGAAATGGTTGGAGTTCAACCGCATTTACATTGATTGCTTTAGGAAGACGTTATTGTTTCTTACTCCTGAGGAAGAAGCATTAGCGGATTCTTTGTCTAGCAGGGAATTGAGGACGTTGTTGGAGGATGAAGCCAAGATGTTTGCAGTGTTTGCCTCGTTATCTGTGGAAATCAAGACTTCAGTGAATGAGTTACCGGTGGTGAGTGAATTTCCTGAAGTGTTTCCAGATGATATTACAAAGTTGCCTCCGACGAGAGAAGTTGAATTTACTATTGATCTTGTACCGGGTACCAGACCTATATCAATGGCACCGTACAGGATGTCTGCATCAGAATTGGCAGAGTTGAAATCTCATATAGGGTAATTGCTCGATAAGAAGTTTATTAGACCGAGTGTGTCGCCGTGGGGAGCTCCAGTGTTGTTGGTGAAAAAGAAGGATGGTAGTATGTGTCTGTGCATTGATTACCGTCAGTTGAATAAAGTGACCATTAAGAATAAGTATCCACTTCCGAGGATTGATGACTTAATGGATCAGCTAGTGGTAGCTCGTGTTTTCAGCAAAATTGATTTGAGGTCGGGTTACCATCAGATTAGAGTAAAGGAAGATGATATTCAGAAGACTGCGTTTAGAACTCGCTATGGACATTACGAATATGCAGTGATGCCTTTCGGAGTGTCTAATGCGCCGGGTGTATTTATGGAGTATATGAATCGTATCTTTCATTCTTATCTGGATCAGTTTGTTATGGTATTCATTGATGATATACTGATTTATTCTAAGTCTGACGAGGATCACGCAGAACATTTGAGGATTGCATTGCAGGTGTTGAAGGATAATAAATTGTTTGCAAAGTTCTCGAAATGTGAATTCTGGTTGAAGACGGTGAGTTTCTTGGGTCATGTTATTTCTTGTGATGGCATAGCGGTGGATCCATCTAAAGTAAGTGCGGTACTTCAGTGGGAGCCTCTGAAGACAACAACAAAAATTAGAAGCTTTTTGGGTTTGGCAGGTTATTACCGAAGGTTTATTGAAGGGTTTTCTAATTTGGCATTACCGTTGACGCAGTTAACTAGAAAGAATCAAGTTTTTGTTTGGGATGCGGCTTGTGAGGAAAGTTTTGAGGAATTGAAGAAGAAATTGACTACGACACCGGTGTTAATTCTACCAAGTCCAAGTGAACCTTTTGTGGTGTATTGTGATGCGTCTAAGATGAGATTAGGCAGAGCGTTGATGCAAGATGGCAGGGTAATGGCATATGCTTCGCAGCAATTGAGGGTACATGAGAGGAATTATCCTACTCATGATCTTGAATTAGCTGCAGTGGTTTTTGTATTGAAAATTTGGAGACATTATTTGTATGGATCAAGGTTTGAAGTATTTAGTGATCACAAAAGTTTGAAGTATTTATTTGATCAAAAGGAATTGAATATGAGGCAGAGGAGATCGTTGGAGTTCTTGAAAGACTATGATTTTAACTTGAGTTATCATCTGGGGAAAGCTAATGTTGTAGCAGATGCGCTAAGTCGGAAGACAATTCATATGTCGACATTAATGGTAAAAGAAATGGAGTTGATTGAGCAGTTTAGAGACTTGAGTATGGTTTGTGAAACTACATCGGAGAGTGTTAGGCTGGGTATGCTTAAGGTGAATAATTACTTCTTGGATATGATTAAGGAAAATCAGAGACTTGATGTGAAGCTAGTGGACTTGATGCCTACAGAAGGAGGTGATCCTGATAATGATTTTAAAGTGGATAATGTTGGTGTATTGAGATTCTGGGGCAAAATTTGTGTACCGGATAATGTGGAATTGAAGAAGGCAATCTTAGAGGAGAGTCACCGGAGTAGCTTGAGTATTCATCTGGGAGCTACGAAAATGTATCATGATTTGAAGAAGTTATTTTGGTGGTCCGGTATGAAGAGGGACATAACTCAGTTTGTTTATGCTTGTTTGATATGTCAGAAGTCAAAGGTGGAACACCAGAAACCGTCGGGGTTAATGCAACCGTTCGAAATTTCGGAATGGAAGTGGGACAGTATTACTATGGATTTTGTTACCGGTTTTCCAAATACGGCGAGAGGCTTTGATGCTATTTGGGTAGTGGTGGATCGACTTACGAAATCCGGTCATTTTATACCAATTAATATCAGTTTTCCGTTGTCAAAGCTGGCGGAGATTTATATCAGAATAATTGTGAAGTTGCATGGTGTTCCGGCGAGCATAGTATCGGATAGATATCCGAGGTTTACTTCAGAATTTTGGAAGAGTCTACAGGAAGCTTTGGGTTCAAAATTGAAGTTGAGCTCGGCTTATCATCCACAGACCGATGGTCATTCAGAGAGGACTATTCAGTCGTTGGAAGATTTGCTGAAAGCCTGTGTGTTGGAGAAAGGTGGTGCGTGGGATACTCATTTGCCATTGATTGAGTTCACGTATAACAATAGTTACCATTCGAGTATTGGAATGGCACATTTCGAAGCTTTGTATGGTAGGAGGTGTAGGATGCCTCTGTGTTGGTATGAGACTGGTGAGAATGTGGTGCTTGGACCTGAGATTGTGCAACAGACTACTGAGACAATTCAGATGATCCGCGAGAAGATGAAAACGTCTCAGAGTAGGCATAAAAGTTATCATGATAATCGGAAGAAAGACTTGGAGTTCAGTGAGGGTGATCACGTGTTCCTGAGAGTCAACCCAGTAACCGGTGTTGGGCGTGCATTGAAATCAAAGAAGCTGGATCCTAAGTTTATTGGACCGTATCAGATCTTGCAAAGAGTGGGCGCAGTTGCATATAGGGTGGCATTGCTGCCTGAACTTTTGAACTTGCATGACGTGTTTCATGTGTCGCAACTTCGGAAGTATGTATCTGATCCATCTCATGTTATCCAGAGGGATGAGGTGCAGGTTCGAGATAATCTTACTGTGGAGGCGATGCCGATAAGGATCGAGGATCGCAAGATGAAACAACTCAGAGGGAAGGAGATTCCTTTGGTGAGAGTAGCTTGGGGAGGAGCTGATGGAGAAAGTGTGACCTGGGAGTTGGAGAGCAGGATGCGAGAGTCGTATCCAGAATTATTTCCATCAGGTACATTTTCGAGGACGAAAATAATTTAAGTGGGGGAGAGTTGTAGCACCCCAATTTAAATTATTTGATCGTCGTGTTATTTTCCCGTTGTTTGTCCTAGTTAAGGGTGTGTGTGGTTGAGCGCGTAGGCGTGGAGTCCTTAATGGGACGGGTAGATTAGAGGTGTCGGGAATAATTTTGGGGTATGAGTAGTAATAGTAGCATTATTATTATTATTATTATTAATATTATTACTGGTATTATTATAATTATTATGTGAGTAGCATTACTAGTAAAATTATTATTTTATTAAATTAAAAATCTGATTTAATTAAATGGATAATGGGCTAGTGGAGAAAAATAAGGATAGTTTAATCATTAGCTGGAATTAGTGAGGATTAGTGAGTAGGGTTAAACATAATCAGAATTTCACAAAGAGAAGGGCTAGGGAGAGGAAAAACAAGGAAGAACTAGGGCTTTGAAGAATCAATTTTCGCAGGAATTTTCTGAGTAATTTCGAGGTAAGGGGGGAGAATATATTTCAATATTGGTGGTATGATCATGAGAGGGTAGTGGGGAGTCCTTAACCCCTTAGGAATTTGTATGAATCTATGTTGTTTTATGAATCTGTTGTGCATAAATGAATCTGTGATGAAAACTGTGTGAATCGAATTGTTGCGATTCTGAATTGTGTGATATCTTGATATTGTTGCTGCTGTATGAATGTATATGTTGCAGAATTGGTTTTTGTGCATGTTGAGAGAACGAAATTAGACCTAAGACCTGTAAATTTTGATTAGTAATGATAGGTGAAAGATGTAAGATGAATGATAAGGCCTAAAATTGATGTAGAAACAAGTTTAGGATTGAATTGGAGTGGAAAAGTGAGGATCCTGTAGCAGAACATGGAATGGTGGGGAGAAATCTAGTTTGCGTAACAGACCTGGCAATACGCGTATCAGGTAGGTCAATACGCGTATGGCTCTGGTCAATACGTGTATGGGAAGGCCAAAAGGAGGCTTGGCACGACCCTCTGCCCGTATGCGTAACAGTACGTGTATGGAAGCTTGGGCAATACGCGTAATGGGGGAGGCATTACGCGTATTGGTGTAGGGAAATGGGGCATTACACGTATGGGTTGGGTGAGTGAGCTGGCAATACGCGTATGGCACAGGGCAATACGCGTATGGCCAGCGAGAGTGCAGAATTTTTCCGTTTCGCGATTTCTTTCCCGTTTTCGCGTTCGAAGTGGTTTCTTTTGGTTTTAGAGGTTGGGGATAGATGTCAGAACTTGAGAAATGTAGAATTGGTGATGAAAATAATTGATTTAGTAATTTTAGTGAATTAATTAGATAATTAGCTAATTGAACGCCGTGTGCGGATTTTCTTGTTGTGATGTGTGTGATGGTGAGCAGGTGTCTCACGGGTGATCAGGAGGATCGTGTAGATGTATGATTGTTGCCATACATGTGTGTTGTATGGATATTTACTGTCATGCATTCATGGTGTCGGCGGTGATGAATCATTGCTCAGGAGGAGTGTATGTGATTCATCCGAAATCCAATGTGGAGTGTGGTGGGATAAATCATTGCCAAGTAGGGGTGTATGTGATTTATCCAGGTTCGATTGAATGAACCATCGTGATATTGGTACCACATGCATTGTGTCGATGTTTTGAGTCACATTGCATTATTATGTGTTTGGTGAAACCTGAATGAAATTGACAAGTATGTTGTGATGGTGTGCTTCTGTTATATGATTGTGTGAGTACTACCTTTAGCATGTATTATACACCGTTATTTATTGAATGTAGTTCTCACCCCTTTTGCTGTTTGTGGCGTCTGTGCTTCTTCGGAAGTACAGATAATCCAGGTACTTGAGTGCGCATGGAGTGCGTGTTGCTTGATCGAGTCTTAGGAGTCGCTCTGATCCGTAACACGGGATTTTTGGGAGTTTTTCGTCATTTGTTATTCTTTATTGTTTTGTTACGTATCATTCCTTATTTGAAACTTTGGTGGACCACGATTTAGGTGGATTTTTGGTGTTGTTGGCAAATTGCCGTATTTTGAATAAAAGAATTATTTCCGCTGCTTATGAATGAAAAGGAGTTTTGTTGTTGGTTTTAATGATGTAGCATCCTACTTTTTGGTTGTAACTCTGATTATTTTTGTAATATTTATATATTTTATCAAATGGGAAAGTGGGGTGTTACATACACTTATGATATGATTGTGGTATAATCGATAGTTAGTTGTTAGGAGTAGTCCTAACATGTCTAGTATATGATAACCACGCTCAGTGGAGGCCCCTTTGGGATTACTGATGTCAGATGTGAGTAGTCGTATTGGCATCACTTTTTCCGACCTGGGAGTCCGTGAAGCTGAGGACCTTTAGTATCCCTTCACCCCTCCGAGCCTTTTTAGGACATAGTTCAGTGATCGTTCAGGTGTAGACCTGTTATTGGTTGTCTTGAGATACTACACTCAGACGAGTTTATCTTGAGAGTATTATTATCCCGCACGAGTAGTCGTGTAAGCCGATAATATCTGAAACATTTATCTATGACTCTGGGAACTTTTTAGAACCCTATTCTGCAGATCAAGAACCCATAGCATATACCCTTTGGGATGGGTAGACCATGGCTCCACGCTCGTGATCTCCAAACCTAGACCCTTGTTTGCTTGTCAGCATTTTTGTGAATATCTGTATATGTGTGTTTGTGCATCCATGCATTCATGCATTCATGAATAGCCCTTTGGTTTCAAGGAATTCAGATGTTATTTCCTTTGCTAAAATAGAGATCATGGATTTTAAAGTAAATATTTTCAGTTTTTCAAAATGTTTGCAACTTGCCTAAGTTCCTTGAAACCATTTGGCTTGCATTTGCATTGCATGCGCATGTCGTCACATTTTCATTTCTCAGCCTTGAGTCTCATCCATCCTTTGTCCATAACCCAGCAGTTGACTTCCCAAAGCCAACATTGGATTTGAAGTAGTTTTTGAGGGATCATGAACTCAGGAGAGCAGAACTAGTTTGTGACAAGAGCGGATTTTGAATTGATGAAAGATCAGTTGGATTAGATTGTGTAAGCTATGACAGCCTTGGGTACACAGCACGTGATCATTCCTCCGCTGTATAAATTCCTTAAGTGTACTGAATGATACGCATCTGCGAGTAAGGTTGGTATGGGATTTCCAATCAGGCATATCTTAATGGCATTGATATCTTCAAAGTTATCAATGTTGGGAAACAAAAATAACCCGTAGGTGAGCAAAACAAAGATGCTCTCGAAAGCGGCCACGTTCCCTATACTGGCAAAGTACAGGGCTTTCTTTATCAAGAATTAGGTTGTCAAACCTTGGATTCCACCCTTAGTGGTCATGTGAGTCCTGACTTCTAACTCGTCCAAATAAATTGCTCTTGCAATGGTCTGATCCTTTGGAATTTCTTCCAGTCCAAAAAAGGGAGCTTGATCAGTAATATGTAAATCAGTCAACTGAGAATACTCCTCCAGCGTTGGTGCTAGTTGATAATCCGGGAATGTGAAACAGTGATAAACCGGATCGTAGAACTGGATTAGTGTAGATAGGATTCCTTCGATTACATGAACCCTTAACAAAGATAGTAGTCCTCCATACTTAGCTCTGAAAGCCTCGTGGTTGGTGATTATTCTCTCCAGACCTCTTAAATCCTCTAGTTTTGGAACCTTGAAGGTGTACTTATGAGTCTTCCTTCTACCGAAATCCATTAGCGTAATCTTTTTATCTGACATTTGTAATCATTGTCTTAGTTTAATTTGAAAAAGAGAGACTAGAAGAGAAGATTTTCTTTTTGGAATACCTTTTAAATGAATGTATGAATGCAACATACAAAAACATAGAAAAAACATGAGGTTAAAGGGTCGGTGTCATGAAGTCAAGGCTCTACCCCCCTCCCCAAGGTTTATACTGGTGATTTTTTACACCTGTCCGCAGAATCATTGACCCCTCTTGGGATAACAACAGGAAGTGGATCTCCAGGGAGCTGATGTATCTTAGAGTGATCTCAGATGAGGGTAGTATCGCGTGACAACTATTTTCGATAGCTTCCGCACTATTAAATGCTTTCAGTCTACTAAAAACCTCAGCTTCTCAGATAACCCAATCGACCACACTACTTTCAACAACCGAAGTCGTATAGGTAATGTATCTGCAAAGGGAGTCTCCACTGAGTTTGATGGTCGACCGGGGACTCTTAGCTGGAATTCACTCCCAGTAAGATTACCCGTATTGCCATCACCTATCTTAGGTGTATACTCAATCTTTCCACATGCGGCATCACACGCATTCCCATTAGCATAAAAATAAACACATATATTAATTAGGAAAAGCAGTATATATATTTGTCTTAATCATCCTAGACCTCTAGTCTTATGATCCTATACAGACAATTACTCCCCAATAGAGTCTCCATTTCTGTGACATTTCGAGAACTTAAGGTTTCTACCGAAGATTGTAAGAAAGAGAAAAGGGCCCCACGGTGGGCGCCATTTTTTCTGTAGCGCGATTTTTGTGGTCTTGAAGCACTATCGCTCGGGTACTACAGTTCGATTCATTTTTTATCCTGTTAAGCTGATTAAGGAAGGGAAATAGATGTCTCCAATTAACCCTGCTCGCAAACTGAGGTTAAACAGTCAAAACTGTTGGTTTACAGATGCTATTAAGACGTGAGCCCCTCTTCGGTTATTTTGTTAAGAACACGGTGTCTGGACTATTTGTGAGGTTTTTGGTAATGTGTTTAGATTTGATGCTTTTGGTTGATTTGGTGGAGATACTGGATTTTGGGTTTTTGATTAGTATGCTCGCTAAGATTTTTGCAATCTTATGCCTACGTATTCCTGTTTAATGAAACAGGGAGATCAGAGCGATCGTAGTTCCTCCTATTCTATGGGAGGAAAGAGGTGTTTTGGTGTCTTGTTAAAAGCCCAAGACATGAAGCTAAAGGTGGTTTGTATCTTATTCAAAGCCCAAGATATGAAGCTAAAGGGTTTGAATGAGAGAGAATTTGTCATCTCTAAAGAGGAGTTGTTGATGTTTGTATGCTGTGAGCAAGGCACATATTTGATGCTAAAAGGTTGATTGACTCAACCGAGGTTTCCTTTATACCAAGCCTAAGAGGAGGCGATTGACCCAACAAGAGGGTGTCTTTTATTTATTGTCTCGTACGAAGCCCGAGATAGAGGCTAAAAAGGTTGACTCAACAAGAGAGTACTAACGAGTGACTGACTCAACAAGAGAGTATTTTTATGTGTCTTGTACGAAGCCCAAGACGGAGGCTAAAAGGTTTGACTCAACAAGAGAGTACTTTTATTTGTCCTGTATAAAGCCCAGGGCGGAGGCTGAAAGTGTTTAACTCAACAAGAGAGTCTTTTATCTGTCTTATATGAAGCCTAAGACGGAGGCTAAAAAGGTTTGACTCAACAATAGAGTCTTTTATACTCAACATGAGAGTGGTTTAGTGTCTCGTACGAAGCCCGAGATGGAGGCTAAAAGGGAAGTGACTCAACAAGAGAGTGTTTTGCTGTCTTGTATGAAGCCCGAGATAGAGGCTAAAAGGAGATCGACTCAACAAGAGAGTCCTTTATACTCAAAAAGAGAGTGTTTTATATGTGTCTTGTATGAAGCCCAAGACAGAGGCTAAAAATGTTTGTCTCAACAAGAGAGTCTGAAAAGGTTAGCTCCACTGGGGAAAATCATTGTACAAAGCCCAAGAGGAGGCTATCTTTCCGCTGAAGATCCTGGAGCAGGTCCAAGAGAGACTGGGGTTTCTTCCTATGTTGGAAAGAACTTGAGAATGTCTTTGAGACTCAAGGGTCTTAGACTGACCAAGTATAGAGTTTTATCTTTTGTACAATGCCCAAGAGGAGGCACGGGCCATTAAGGTATGAGTATCAACCCTACAACGGCCAGAGATTTTAACGCTAGAAAGACTGCTCTAGCAAAGGATGAGAGGTCATCAGGGTCCTTGTATCAAGCCCAAGAGAAGGCATGATAACTTCTAAGAAGCCGAAGGGTCCTTGTACAACGCCCAAGAGGAGGCGGGGATGCTTTTAGGAAGCCTGTGGGTCCCCAAACTGAGAGAAGTTCAAGACATGCTATTCACTGAGAATAGATCAAGCCAGGAAAGTTCCAGGATTTGGAAGAAACTTAAGAGATGCCATTCACGGAGAAAAGATCATCTATGGGGAGTTAGAGTTTCTTTGACAATTTCTAAGGGTGACAGTCTGAGAAAGTGTTCACCGAGAATGTTGCCTTTCACGTTTCCATATTGTTTAACCCCAAGAGGAGGGAAGACAGTATCTGGTAATCCTATGGGGGATCTAGTTTTGACTGTATTTAAGAGTGACCAACAGGGCTTTACATAGTGCTAGACGTAGTTGCCGGGGAAAACTCTAAATAACTATACTAGTATTACACAGTTGATATTTTACAAGTATATAAAAGGATTTGAAAGAAGACTTACAGTGAAGCAGCCCCACAATACAGTTATATATATAAAAGCGGATAAAGAAGGCGGGTAAACACTTACTCGGTTGTAGAGCTTCCATGTTGTTTTGTTAGTTGTTCAACAAAGAAAGCTTTGATAAGAATATTATATTCCAAATCAAAGGAGAAAGTGCTTTGAAAAGATTGTTGGGGCTTACAGCTCAAGGAGAGGCCCAAGGTTTTATCAGTGATTGCACTGTTGTTTTGAAATTGTATAGGGACTTATACAAGGGACTGAGGCCCAAAAAGGTTTTCTGTACAAAGGGATGGGTATTACACTCTCTCAAGAGGCCCAAAGGTGTTTAAAGAAAATGAATGGGGCTTATAACACGAGGGTAGACCTAGATGATTTGATTTTTGAACTGGCGATTGCGCCGAGATTCTTCTTTTAACGCGGAGGGACTTATACTATATCTGAGGCCCAAAATGTTTTGGTTAAAAGGGGGTTGGGTCTTACACTCTATTAGAGGCCCAAAAGGGGTTTATTTTTGTACAAGAGATGGGGCTTACAACTCAAGGAGAGGCCCATGGGTTTTTGTTAAAAAGACGACGATCGCGCCGAACTTTTTGATGGGATCGGGACTTATACAATACACTGAGGCCCAAATCATTTTGGTTTTCAAAAAGGGTTGGATCTTACACTCTACTAGAAGCCCATAGATGTTTGAAAAAGATTTGTGAGGGTGAAAATCAAAGAAACCCTAAATTTGTTTTCCTTTAAAAGTAAATATTTAAAGAAAATCAATAAAATAATAAAAATACCAAATAAGTTTGAATAAACCACTTGTGATTTTTGTTTAAGGTTTTAAAAATGAGGTTTTAATCACAAGATGAATTAAAACTCATTTGGTTTTGATTTTCAAGATAAATATTCACTTTTAAATGTTTAAAAACAATTAAAAATGAATTTATTCACAAAAATACCAGTTATATTAAATAAATAATATAAATTTAATTTTTTTGTGGGATAAAATATTTCAACATTTTTGTGATTTTTTTCAAAAAGAACCAATAAAAAATAATTAAAATTGAGGGAGTTATTAATTTTTCAAATCATTAAAAATAATATGAAAAATAGTAAAATATGAAAAAAAAATATGAAAAAGTGATAAAAAAGAGGATCTGGGGCGACGGGGATTCGAACCCCAGACCTCTTGTGTACAGGGCGCGCGCCTTACCACTGGGGTGGTGATACATCCGTTGATTGAAACACATCCACAAATATTCAAGGCTTGCCTTGTTTTTGGCCTGGCCCAAGGCAAGACAAGGCAAGATTTTGGTTAGAAACGTGAAGGCCATAACTTTCTCATTTCTCCATGGATGGAGACAAAATTTATATGCATCTGGCCTAGAATTTCCTAAGGCATCCAATGGTGGTGGTGGTTTTTCCAGAAAACAAATCCTCCTCAAAACCCGATAGTGGTTTTGAAATAGGCCATGTTTTTCATTTTCTGTGCTACCTCTTGGTACAGACATGAATTACATGATAAATTGGTGCAAACACAACACATATAACATGTATAAGAGATGCATGATCAGTGGACTTCAAAGCAAGGCATATTTCAGAGAGTTCAAGTTGTGATGCTTACCTCTCTTTGGAGCTTTTGGGCTATCTACCAAGTGCTTTGTTCCAGAAATGTTTTGATGCTTTGGAAACCCTCAAATGATCCCTTAGAATCTTTTAGGATGATTGGAATCAGCTGGAAACCTCAGGAATGGAAATTGGCCCTTTCTTGCAAAAGGGGCAAAAGTGGCCAAAATAGCAACTCCCTCAAATGATGTTCCAGATGTTGGGAACCATTTGGGACAGTTCAAGGATGATATTTGGAGTATGTTTGAGGTTTTATCTGGTTTGGAAAGTGACTGATTCAAGACATGGCTTGAAAAATGCACAAAAGTCCTATTTTGAGATTTTGAGATGGGACTTTGAGATTTTGGTGTTACAGGTCACTTGTGAGAGTTTGAACAGCTTAGATATGACATATTGGATGTGTTTGGATCATGAGCTGTGATGGAAATGCTCTCTAACTTAAAAACTCAGAGTTACCTTGCTAAAGAAGGTATTTTTGCCTAGAGATAGTGATTTTGAGGAAAGCATATGTTTGATGGCTTTGGTGTACTCAAACTGAGCACAAATGAGCTCTATTTATAGTGGAGCAAGTTTGTTTTGCAAGCAATAGTGAATGGCAACTGCTGCAGAGGTTTGGCCAATGTTGATCATTGGGAATCCAAGTCTCCTCTAGAAATTGACTAGAGGTTAGGGCACAGGCTGCTGGTTCCCTTGGTCTTAGATATGTCTTGACTGAATTCAGTTGGAAATGGCTCAGTCCATGCCACCTTGGTGCATCCATTAAATGCCCCCAAACCAAAATTGGAGTCTTGTCCCTCTTTTAGGCATTTCTAGGTTTGGCATGCTACTTTTGGTTCCAAAGACTTGGGAGGCTTATGGATCAGAGTTGGTTCCTTCTTGGTCCCCCCTTGAGGTGTTTAGATGGATAGACTTGCTTGCCCTTTGCAAAATTTGAGCAAATCGAGCAAAACTCCCAAATCTGCCTTGTTATGACAGTTGCAGCAAGGCATATTGCCACTGTCATAACTTCTTGCTCAAATTGAGTTTGGTGAAGTTCTTGGTCATTTTGGGAAGCCCTCATATGATACAACATATGTATGATCATAGTTTGTTTTGATACCTTTTGGATCCAAGTGAAAAATGCCCCTACATTTGGAAAAAAGTGAAGGCAGATTCTGACTTAGTGAAAATTTCACTAAGTGTTGGAAAAAATGACATTTCATGTTTTCAGCCATTTTGACCCAATCATAACTCAAAATCCATGATGAATTGGAATGAGGTGTAGTTAAAGCTTTTGTAGAGGGCCATGAGAGCTACAAATCCAGCTTTGAATGGGAAAAAATGGCCTTGTGGTTTAGGAGATATGATCCTCCAAGGTTGGTACCCTAGCCACTTTGTTCCATAACTTAGAAAATTTCTAAGTTTTTATGGTTACCCCTTTTACAAGTTATCCCACTTTTCTTGATTTTTCTTGATGAATGATGATTCCAATCACACATTAACATCATTTTAGGGTCAAAGAACCATAATTGTGAAAAATCTCAAAAAGTCAAAGTTGACTTTTATGCACAGTTGACTTTTTGTCAGATGAACTCCAAACTGCACGATTCTCTATGAAATCAAGTCCTTGACCTAAATCAAACTTGATGGATTAATTTCATAGGTGTTATAGGGTGTATTGAATCATGTCCCAAGGTTTGGGAGCATGTCTTGGTCAAAAGTCAAAGGCACAATTGACTTTTCCCATGAAACCCTAATTGTGGTTCTGATGAACTTGAAAATTGTTGCTCAAGCTTCTTGGATCAATCCATTGTTGTAAATGGATCAATTTAGTGTGTTAGGGACCCTCAAATCATATCTTGAGGTCTTGGCTCATGTTTTGTCCCACAAGTCAACTTAGGGGTGAATTAGGTCAAGAAACCCTAATTCCTGATTTTTTATGAATGCATCCCCTGAGGCTAAATTGACTTGATAATTGGGTTTATGATGTCCCATGGAGCATTTTAGGTTATGCTTTGAAGCATTGGCTCATGCCCAGATGAAAATTTCCATCTGGAGCCCCTGGTCGACCAAACCCTAATTTGGTGACACTATCGATCTTGAGGCTTGATCCACTCAGAATGTTGCAGCCTTGTGCTTAATCCTTGAGGTGGGAGTCCCCTTGATCCATTGTGGATGTTTGAGAGGTTTAGACAAGTTGAAGATCATGTCATTCCTTGATTGATCCTTTATCTAAGAGCTCTGAGAGGGCTTGAAACCCTAAGTTAGATTGTAGTGGATGCTCACCCATCTTTGGGGAGACTGATGAGGCATAATACTTCATCCATATTGTGGTGATGATTTGCACAATGATGGGAAATCTTAGTGGTCAAAATTTGCGGTATGACAGGTATGCTCAGAGATGGAGAGAAGTAGCTGCTCGCGTCCAACCACCACTCTTGGATAAAGAATTGGTTGATTGGTTCGTGGATACCTTGCAAGGCCCGTACCGAGAAACGCTGTTTAGAATTTTGACATCAAACTTCTCTGACTTGGTAATTGCTGGAGAGCGCATTGAGAGTGGTCTCAAGAGCAGAAAAATATGAAGTACCTCGAACATCCCAGCTAGTGAGAGTGAATCAGTTGTCAGTTCTTAAGAAGAATGGGAGAAAGAAAGTAATTCCACCTGGGAATCTCCGATACCTCATCCTCAGCGCTCATGCAAATCAAGTGTTCAGAGTCAGCAATATTTTGGGTCTCCGCGTCAGACACCATTCTCTTCACAGGGGCAATACTCTTCTCTGAATCGAAGACCTCCTCAGTATCAACAGTCATACCGCCATCATCCGCGTCAACACACCCGACAAAGGCCAAGGAAGCTAGAAAGGCACTTCACTCCGTTGTCGATGTCATTCATTCAGTTATTTCTAGATTTAATCAAAGGTGGATTGATAGTACCGAAGGAGATAAATCTAGTGATTCCTCCATATCCGCCAGGCTTTGACGCCAATGCCCGATGTGACTACCATGGTGGGGCACAGGGGCATTCAACTGAAGACTGTAAGGTGATCAGGAGCATGGTTCAGACTCTGCTTGACTCCGAGATGTTCTCATTCACGCCTCAAGGCATTCAAATCAACAAACCTTCACCCAATCAGGCGGATTCATCAGACTCTGTTTTGGAAGAAATTGTGGAGTATAGATGTAAAGATGATTCTCAGACGGATCTCGACAATCAACTCTGAAGATGGTTATCTCAGTTGGCAAATCAAGAAAGGAAAGCCCAGTTCCCCGAAACTGGAAATCTTTTGGCTGTTTTAGCATTGTCTGTTGTATTTTCTTTGCATGTTGAATTTGTATTTGCTTGTAAGCTATTATTTTTTCGAATTGGCAAGATTAATGGAATGGTTATGCATCTTTTGATTAAGTTCATTCGTATTCACTCTTTCTCTTTCCTTTCACTGTTAAAAAAATGAAAACAACAAAAAGATTTTTTTCCACCCACTTATCTTTACCAAACTGTTGTTTAAGCAAATATTGGGGAGGAAGAGGAAAACATTATACCCATAACTGTTGTTGGTATGCTTTCTATTAAACTTTGCCGATGATTTAAGGCATTATTTTAATCCCCAAACACTGGAGAAATAAGGAAGATAATCCCTTGTTAACCCCTTCGAGCTTAGAAGTAGGAGTTTTCTTTCTTTACAAGAACCCGTAATCTCAACCTTGGGGTGGGTAGTTCTCAGTTGACTTGGAGTTATGTGTATACCAGACACCTATCATATAAAGGTTATGCTCACAGGTTTTCCTTCGCACATAACAAGCAAGTGTCAGAGATGTTTTCCAAGCCTAAAGGCCAATGATGGTTCGCCGTAACCATTAAACCTAGTAGTCACCTTCTTTCTCAAAAAGGGAAAATAAAAAAAAATAAAAAAAATCCCGCTAAGTCAAAACCTATTAAGGAGACTTAGGCAAAATTGGGGCATCCCACTGACTGTAAATCCAAAAGGAGCAGTTCAGCCAAAAGTTAGGGATGATAAAAGAGGAACTCTTTAAAGCTTTCACCATGAAAATCCCCTATGGTAAAGACAACCAAATGTTGTAAGGGAATAGTGACTTCCCAAGGTTTCTAAGCCATCATCAATTATCACCAGTTCAATTCCTAGCCTATGGGGACCTGAATGCATAGCCTGAGTTAACTGAACGTACGATTGAAGTTCATTATAAAGATTGGATTGGGACAAACAAACTTTGAGCCTTTATCCTTTGTTTCACGAGCCATGAACCAAGCCACGTTACAACCCTTAAAAGACCTAATTGAGGTAAGGTTGTTTTGAAAGCATACTACAACAAGGTTGGATAACCTGACTTCTAATGATCTTTGTTATTGGCTTGTGTTGATCACTTCATCTGTCATTCCGTAAATTACTAGATCCACTTTGTTTAGATTATTTAATCACTCCACTGTGTGTTTCATCAATAAACTTTATTTTCAAAAGCTCGCATGAATGTTGCATTGAAATTGCTAATTTTTATTAAACAATATTATTTGCAAGACAATCAAATTTCAAAGGAATCCCAACAAATGTAGTCTGCTAGGGAATTTGACTTGATAAAGAAAGCTCAGCCTGGGGCAACCAATTTGGAAGATTTGTCAATCAACCATTCCTGGGTCGGAAAATCAGGGGCAAAATTCTTCAAAGTTCATAATTTTGGGGCAAGTCGTCTTGAGGTCATCTTATGCAAGTTGTTTCCCAACTCCTTCCAGGAAAAGACTCCAAAGACCCACCAACAGGGACAAGTTTGTTTCCCAGTTGTTACTCCTACAGTCTAAAGGACAAGTTCAAGGACTTCGTTGTGCAAATGCAGTTAAACTGGGGGCAGTTACGTCGAGATTTGTGAATCTCTCTAAGAGTTTAAAGATATTGAGACATCTTGTATGCCAATTCTTCTGTAAAATCCTCTTGGTATTTTCTTCCAACAGACCATGTAATTTGGGGCAGAGGAAATTTGAAGATTATTTGTCGTAAGAGCCATTGCTCATTGTGATAATCATTATGCAAGTAGAGTGCAGAATTACATCGTTCTTGTGACATCTTTTGCCAGCTCCCCCAGTAAGTTGTTACTTCAGTTGATCTTGCTAGTTTACCATGGATCTTTCTCTTTCAACAAGGAAATTAGGCTCATGATAGCAATCCCTCAGGTGACGTCATGATGTTATACTCCGAGTGGAATACTCTTTTCCCCCAGAGAAGGTTGTAACCTTGAAGTAGAGCTGTTTGATTCTACATGTTCATCCCTATTGATGGTCCAATCTGGTGAGGTTGTCTGGGTATCCTTGTTGAGATGTTTATTTTCATCTCCGGTTTGCTCCCTTTGCCTGTTTTGTCAGCATAAGCATAAACATAAACATGGCATACATGCATTCATACATATACATGGCATCCGAGCATTTTTGCTACCTTTCTGGTGTTTATCTGTTTTGGTTCACTTTGGAGTTTGCTCCCCAAGTGATTGGGTTTGTCTATTCTTTCCAATAGGGTCGTCACCTTTAGGCATAAAATGAACATCCTTCCTAAATTCCCCACAGAGTTTGCTCCTCGTGGATGATGGTTGCTTCAGTTATCTTTTCCATGTTTGGATAAGGTAAACCCCATTTAAGTTCATTCCTCAATGGTTGGAGTCTTTTTTGACCGTTTCCTTCTAGCTCATTCCTAGATTGAACTTTGGTCCCTGGCAAGTGTTGTTTTAAACCTGATTAGGTCGCCGAGCCTAGTTTGAACGTGCATTTATTTTACACTGTGTCTCGCAGGAAGAATCTTTTACAGATCCTCATTGAAGACAAAATCCTTTCTCCAGCAGTGTTGTCATAACAACATCTCCTTGGAATTTATACCCAGACAACAAGTGGCAATCTCCTTGAGAAGCTTGTTTTGTCATTGCTACCTTTATAGCGATAAATGGCAGTCTCTCCTGAGAAGTGTATATGTCCTTAGTGTTTCCCTTAACTTTTTTCAACAACAAGTGGCAATCTCCTTGAGAAGCTTGTTTTGTCATTGATATTTTTGCAACGATAAGTGGCAGTCTCTCCCGAGAAGTTTATCCTTCTTTGGTATTTTCCTCAGCTTTTTGTATACAACAAGTGGCAATCTCTTTGAGAAGCTTGTTTTTTATGGCGATAAGTGGCAATCTCTCCCGAGAAGCTTATCCGTCCTTGGTGTTATTCAACCTTTCGTAGTCACAATTGGTGTTACCCTTGATCAGTCATTTGTCATTAACCCTTGATGACAACTTTCAAATGCATTCTTTCCTGTCAACCCTTTTTTGACGATGTAGTCCGATATCAAGTTTTTCATTCTGTCAATCCTTTGACAATGATGATGTTTGGTGAATTGTTTCTTTCTGTCAACTCTTTGACAAGGTGTCTCTTTGATGAAGTCATTTTTCTTTCTGTCAATCCATTGATGATGTCAGTTGGTGTTGTTCCATTAATCCTTTGATGATGCCACTCTTAAGTGAATATTTTTCTGAATTGGATCGAATTCGTCAACCCTTTGACGATGTGTTCCTTCGGACATGTGTTCATTCAGTCAATCCTTTGACAATTATGATGTTTAGTGAATGGTTTCATTATGTCAACCCTTTGATGAGGATGATGTTTGGTGAATTGTTTCTTTTTTTCAATCCTTTGACAAGGATGATGTTTGGTGAATTGTTTCTTTCTGTCAATCCTTTGATAAGGATGATGTTTGGTGAATTGTTTCTTTCTGTCAATCCTTTGACGATGTGTTCCTTCGGACGTGAGTTCTTTCTGTCAATCATTTGATGATGTGTTCCTTCGGATGTGAGTTCTTTCTGTAAACTATTTGACGAGGTGTCTCTTTGATGAAGTCTTTTTTTCATTATGTCAATCCTTTGACGATGTCAGTTGGCTTTGTTCCATCAATCCTTTGATGATGCCACTCTTTGGTGAATATTTTCTGAATGGTTTCACTCCGTCAATCTATTGACGACGATAATGTTTGGTTATTTGTTTCCTTACCAACAACCCTTTAATGATAACTCTCAAGTTTATGTATCTCTCTGTCAACTCTTTGACGATGTCACTCATTTGTTAAATTTTATTTCCCCAGTGGAGACCGTATTTCTGGTTCAACCTTCATTGAGGATCTTTTTGTTCCAGAATGTCATCCGGTCACATTTGAACCTGATGATCAGTCATTCTAGATACCTTTATTGGAGCCCAACTTTTGGTTCTACTTCCAATGAGGTTATGTTGTTTTCTTTCCCTAGTGGAGACCGTCTTTCCGGTTCTACCTCCAGTGAGGACCCTTTCTTCTGAAGTGTCAACCGGTCATGCTTGAACCTGTTGTTCCATTACTTTAGATGTCTTATTTTATTTTCTACCCCAATGGAGACCGTCTTTCTGGTTCAACCTTCATTGAGGGTCTTTTTGTTCTAGGATGTCATCCTACCATGCTTGAACCTGATGATCAATCATTCTAGATACCTCCATTGGAGCCCAACTTTTGGTTCTACATCCAATGAGGATGCTACTTTTACCTTTTTCTTTGGTCCAATCCTAAAGCTTTGAGGGTTGTGTATTGTATTTTTGTCCAGAGTGCCAGCCATTCGTACTTGAACTTGTTGATACACTACTCTGGATATTCCTCAGTGGAGACCATCTCTTGGTTCAACCTCCAGTGAGGATCCTACCCTTCTAAAGTGTCATCCGGTCACGTTTGAACCAGTTGTTCAACCACTTTCTACAGTTTTGTTTCAGCTTCCCCAGTGTTGTTGTCATCCCCAGTGAGTAGTTACTCATTGTGTCAACTCTATCCCTATTTGCCTTCGTTGTCGTCCGCATCTTGCATTTAGCATTCCATCATTGTCATCATGCTAGAGTTCATGGCATGTCCGCATTATAGTTTAGTTTTCTTTTGTCCATAGCATAACATGTCATTGCATCTAAGGGCAAAATTTACGGTTATCTATATTTAAATATCTTTCACAATGATTTCACGAGGATCATCATCACACATGTCATCCGGTGGAGATATTTAAATATGAGCAACTGTCATACCCCAAATTTTACCCTTAGATTTGTTGACCTGTTGCATATCATTCTAGGTCAATCATCTTGCATATCCCAATTTATTAACTGGAATGAACTTGTCGGATTTACAGCTGAATCAATCAAACTAAAAGTCGGTCCCGATTAATTTCAAATCTGGCGAATGCTGTATTTTCCAAAGTGATTTTATCCCGCGTTGATGATTTTGACATGTTCATTTTTCATTTTCGAGTATTTCGGTATTCAGCTTTTATTCGCTTTTTATTCATTTTATTTGTGAATTATTTTTAAATAGTCTCTTATTAATTTAGAATTGCTTTTAATTTGTTAACTTCATTTTATTTTACTATATATTTATTTTTATTCATTCATTTACTTCTTAATTAAATGATTTTTAATTAATTTAATTTTGTTTAGTTAAATTAGGACTTTTATTATATTTTATCTTTTATTTATTTGCTTATTTCCTTTAATTAATTTAGGTTTGATTTAATTTTGTTTAGCTAAATTAGGTTTTTTTATTTTAGTTTGTTTTTTTTTATTATTATTTATTTTTCATTAGATTAATCCTTTAATTAATAGAAATTAATTTAGATTTAATTTAGTTATTTAGTTAATTAAGTTTATTTTTATTTACTTGATTAAACTTTTAATTGATTTAAAATTAATTTAGTTATTTAGTTAATTAGGTTTCATTTTCTTTCTTTTAGGATAAGTTAAATGTTCTGTTTTCTCTTAATGAACAACAAAACCATTACAGCCAGGCCAATGTCACAAGACTCCAAAACTTTGCTTCAGCACAACCGGACATTAAACCAAAATTGTGCCACTGCCATCAAAACATTATCTGCTACCATGCCAAAGCCAAAATGCTGCCAAGTCCTAAACAACAATACACCAAAATGCACCCCGTACTTCTGCATAAGCCCTGCTACTAAACTCCAAACGCAACCTGCTACCTCTATTGCCTCAAAACCAACTTGCCTTGCAACCATTCTGCAAACGGATTTCACTCAACAACAAAACCGTACATCACGCGTGACCCCACCCCTGTTATCAAACAAAACATCTCCAAAACGTATAAACCCACTACGCCAATTCACACCAACAACAACAACAATGTTTCATGCTATACCAAAACCTGTTCCAAACGTACAAAACCTGCATATTTTTTTCTACTATCAGCCACCTAACAACAACAACACACTGCTGCATACAACAAGACAAATTCAACCAAAAGAAAACTTAAACTTAAAAAAGAGCTGGTGAATCGTTTTAAGAGGAGATGAAGAGAATTGATGAGGGGATTCTGAAAGACAAACCTCTTGAATCGTAAACCTCTTGCCACCTACAAACCATAAACACCCTTAACACTCATCTTCATCATCGCCATAAGCCCCTTCCTAACCACCCAACTGCATCACACTTCACCACAAACAGCATAATCCTCCTTCAAACATTCTCAGACTTTCCTCAAATTTCTCCATCCTGAACCACCCTCACCCACCGTGAACCTTTCACTTCTTCACCTTACTCCTACTTTTCCTTCGCTTCAGTCACACCCCTTATCTTGAACCTCCAACTTTTCATCTTCAAACCACAGCCTCACCTTCATCAACAACAACAAACATCAATCAATTCTAACCGAACCACCGCCCTTCATCACCGCAATCAACCGTAAGAACCAAAGAGAAACAGAGTCGTCGCCGTGAGTGAAAGGCAAAAAGGAGTGAAATAAAAGAATCGCGGCGAGAAACGAGGGAAACGTGGTGATTGAGAGAGGCGAAGAAGTTTTAGAAAGAAAAAGGGATTGTGAAGGATCTGCCGCGTAGGGACGGTAGTCTTTGTGACCTAGAGTTTTGTTTTTTAAAACTTTTGATTATTTCATGTAGTTTGTTTTGATTCTGGAAATTGGGCTCGACCCGTTTTTATTTTCTTATCACACAATTTAAAAAAAAAAAACACCCCTTAATGATTTCAATTAGTCTTGTAGTTTTTAGTTTAATTGTTTTCATAATTAGTTTATTGGTTCAATTAGTTTTTTGAATTAGATACTATCCTTTAGAATGAGTTTTTTATTAGAGATTATTAAATTTTAGATTAATTTTTTTTTTAAATTAGTTATAATTATGTTTTAGATTAAATTTTGAACTGTAGCTTAATTAAATCTCTGCTTAACTACTAACCATAGTTTTGTTTAATTTTGATTAATATGATCCTTAACTCTTTGATTAAATTTTTGTTTAGTTTTGTTCTTCTTTGACTGAAACCTTGATTGATGACTGTCCAATACTTGGGTGTGGTATTGATTAAATTTTGATTGCCAATTTTAGATTAAGCATTGATTATTTAGTGTTGTTTTAGTTTGTCCCTCATTCCAAAGGAAAATTATCTTGTTGACTTATAAGTCATTTTTTAAGTTAGTTTAGACTTTTCCCTTTTCACTTCCAAGACCTTATTAGGATCATCTCCCCTTTGGCCTTATTAGAGCCACTTTATTTTATAACTTAGAGTTAGGTTTGGAGTTTTTGAACTCTATGTGGGTACCATTATGATGTGTACTAATTTCCCCCTTTGACTTTGTTTAAAGTCAACCTTTAGTTAGTCTTTCAACTTAGACTTAGAGAGTTGTTAACTCTATGTGAGTATCATAATGATGTGTACTCATTTCCCCTTAGAACCTTGACCATAGTCAAAAGTTCCTCTTCCCTAGTTAGGCGAACTACGGAGGCTCTGATTCCTCATTCCTAGTCAGGATACATAGGCACAAGACGCGATGTCTTGTCGAGCCCACTAACAACTAACAACTATCCCTTATCTCACGTTGCCGTGTGATCGAGACTAATTTACTTTACCCTTTATCCTTGCCTTAGGATTAGATTCGCCGCACTCCATGTAAGTATCATATTGATGAACACTTACTTTCCCCGTTTGATTTAGCCTTAGGTTTGGAGTCGCCGCACTCCATGTAAGTGTCATATTGATGAACACTTACTTTTCCCCTTGGAACCTTGATCATTATCAACATTTCCTCTTCCCTAGTTAGGTGAACTACGAATGCTCTGATTCCATCCTAGTTAGGATACGTAGGCACGAGATGCGATGTCTTGGCGAGCATACTTAGTGTATATACCCTAGGTCTTTACCTTAGCACTCTCCCTTAGCAAGCAAACTTTAGCATAACACAAATACTAACAAGAGGTTCCTGTAGAGTACTACAGATACTTAGGATGCTAACACCTTCCCTAGGTATAACCAACCCCCGAACCTTAGATTATCTTAGCTGTGTTGTTACATAGCACACTTAGGGTTTTCTTAGATCTTTACCCTTTCCTTTGGATAAATCAAAGCTCGGTGGTGAACTTCATGATTTGTGATTCAAGTTAACTAATAGCTTGATATCTGATTCTCACTGCAACACAAGATAATTGCATTTTAACTCCTTTTGGCAACACCAGAATACGAGGTTTGTAAGCTCCTTCTGAGTCTCATAGGTAAGTCAGATATTTGTTCTTTCTTAACACTATGTACAAGAGAATTAAAATATGTTGCCCTTTTAAACTTTCCTTGGCAACACTAGAATATGAGGTTTGTAAGCTCCTTCTGGGTCTGATAGGCTAAGTCTGAGGTTTGTAAGCTCTTCCTTAGACCTATGTATAGAAAGTTAAAAATGCGCCCTGGGCAGGTAACAAAAAAAAACAGAAAATAAATGACCAATATGTATTCAATGGGTTCAGTTTCCACTTAAATACTTACTATTATTTCTCCCCCTTTTGTCACATCAAAAAGAATTAAAGAAAAAGAAGGAAAGAGAAATAAAATATCACTAAATAAATGTAACTCAGATCATCATTACTGGATTTGTTTCCAAAAATGAAGAATAATCAAGTAATAAGAGTCAATAAGGTTTGTAAAATGCAAGCTTTGAAGTCTTAGTGGTCGTTACCATTCCACGAATTAAACAAGGATTAAATTTAGACACTTGGTATCCACAGAAGTCGTTATAAAAACATCTCACTCCTAAATCAATTTCATCAATCACCCATCCTAAAAATATGGAGTCAGCATCTGAGAGTCATAAGGCATCTGTCATAACAGAGACAACTGAGAGCTCTACAAGCATACCAATCCAATCCCCTCAAAGGCGAGCTTTTTCTGAGTCCTCTACAATTGTTCATGTGCTCTCAACACAACTTGCTTCTGAAGAAGCCACTTCAGCAGCACCTGAACGACCTTCAGAAGGAGGTTCAACAGTAGCTTCTTTGAAGCCTCAGAGAAGAAGCATGAAGAGATCAAGGAAAAAGAAAAGAAAGGCAAACAAGAAGTTCTACAGCTCTCTTCCAGACATAGAAGAGGAAGAAGTGATTGATCAGAAGATGAGGAGGTAGACTATAGCAATAGTGGATGTCACTGGGCACGCGATTCAATGGCAAGAGATGAAATCTAGGACATATCTTGTACCCTTTTTTGTTTTAAAAAAATGTAATCCTTTTTTTCAATTAATGAAAAAGTTTCTAGACCAATACTTTTTTCACATGCATTTACATTCCAGAAATTTTCTTTAGATTTTCTGAAGATACACGAATAAAGTGAATACTGACACAGAAACGACAGTTAGAATAGATCAGACATAAATTCATAATTATTCAGAGAATTTTAATAGGTTAGACGTTTATATTACATTACCAAGAGTTACCATTAAAATACTGATAAAATTCAACCAGTACTTAAATAATATTAAACTCAAGATAATTAATATAACACGTCTAGAAAAGGACTCTAGTAAGCTTTCTTCCATCATCACTTAATCCCTAAAACACCAAGATGTATAAGCAGAAGCAAATCTGGGTTCCAAAGAGAGATTTCAGGAAGGAAACAATACTAAATGCAGAAACTCAAGCAAATCAAAGCAAAGCAGCAGCTGAAGAACCTGCAAGCAAGCAGACAACTTCAGAAGTGCTCTCCTCATCAGCATCCTATGTGAAGACACACAGAAGAAAGAAGTCTTCTAGATCCACACGCAGAAACAAACTGAGGAAGGAGGCTTTAGAGTTTGCTAAGGAAGAATGGCAAGATTTCTTAGAAAATCTAGACATGCCAGATTATCCTAGGGAGTTCCTTAGGACATATCCATTAGACTAGAAAAATCTATTTGTCTTGTAATAACTTCCCCTTTATTTATTAATAAAACAAGTTGCAAACATTTGAGTTCTTTTATCTGTTTCAGATTCTTAGAGAATAACATGAATAAATATTAATCAATTAAAACTGAACACAAGCATAAACAAACTCAGAATTTGCTAATAAGATGCTTAATACAAAGAATTCAACAACAATACAAGGCATAACTAAGCAGAAAATCTAACATCAGAATATTTCGTAGATAGCTTCAAACTTGTCTCTCCAAATCTTGGAAGAAATAGCCTCAGAACGTATGTTAACCCCTTGCTGAACAAGTAATTCATAAATAACTCATCCAAAAGGTATGAAGAAGGTCTTCCCCTTTTTAAAAGAAGAAAGAGACCTCTTCAAATGGTCAAACATAACTTGAGGAAGATCAATCTTCAAATCTGAATTGAGAAGTAGAAGCAGATCTTTTTCAATAGGGTCCATTTGGTCTAAACCTTGATCCTTTGGCAGTAGGTTTGAATTCAGAATCTGGCTTCAAACAACAACATCAAGAAGAAGATTAGAAACCACTGATGTATTAGATGAATCTACAAAGATACACCAAGTAGGAAGATAGTGTTCCCAAACAAGAGTTCCAGGAATTTCTCCAATCTCCTCACAATTGATCACATTTACAATTGCTTTAGAGGTTACTATAATAGAAATGCCAGTTACTTTAGACAAAATAGCGTACTCAGAATTCAGCTCAACAATGGAGGCATTAATCTAAAACTCTTTGACAAGACTTGGATAAGTGAATCCACAGAGCATCTCAAAGTAGCCATTCCACCTTTGTTTAGACAAGGTCTCCCAGAAGTTGAAACCAATCTTAAGCAACTCATCAAAATCCACAAACTTTTCATTGATGATAATCACCTGATTCAAAGAAGAATAAACTAAAAAACTCATCTAAAGTTTGGTTTGGTCAGCACATAAACAAGAGGAAAAGAAGAAAGAGAAGAAGAAAGAAAAGAAGTTGAACAAGAATCGTATAGAAATAATAATCTTGTCAGGAAAAGGACATAATGATGTTTCACAGGACAGGGAATAGTAACAGTAAGTACTAAAAGAGAAAACATCATTACCCAAAGGTTCTTTATCCAACAGATATTTCAATTCCACCAGATGAGTTTCACCTTTATGAAAGGTTAAGTATTAAAAAGCTTTCAGAAAACTTTTTACTTAAACTGCTTAAGACAGTCAAAAGAATCATCTTCTGAACCTCAGAAACTAACAACTTTCAGAAGCTATCAACCATCAGAGTCTAGTGAGTCTAGACTTAGACAGAGATATCACCTTTCAGCTACAAGTCTCTAAGATTCTATTCATACTAGCACTTTATCTTGAAACAAGAGTCATGAGTGATATATGAATATTGAATTGTCTTCTGTAGACAACTAACAAGCAACAGTATCAACACACGGGTGAGAAAACTGTTTTCATAAATGTGATCATCATTTGGCTTGATAAGGAATTCAGTATAGATAAACACAACAGAGTTTCCTCTTAAAGATTTCTGAAGTTCTCTTTTTCAAAAGAACTTCTCTAGAGTCTAACAGAAACTTTGTATTTAAATCTAAACAAATGTTTCATTGAATCAAAAGATAAGCCAGAAAAGAACAACCATACCACATTTTTTTGTTTGGTCATACTCGATTCAATATTCAGACTTGACGAATAGAGTCTGAACATAGCTTTGAGTGGATTCTAATTCAATGTCTGCCTGACCACTAGTTCCACTACTCTCACCAAATTTAGTACCACCAGTACTTGAATCTGGGCTGTTGGCTCTTCTTCCTAGCAATGTTGTAAACAACCTTATGGAAGGTTCCTCTGCTTCTTTCCTTGATATCTGTAGCAGATACATTATGATACTTATATTTCTATAAGACCATACATGTAAGTACACACAGACTCTTCTGTGTCTTACATCTCAATCTAACAGCAGATCATAAGTCACTCCAGAGTATGAGTCTAGAATGAGATATTATAGGAACATAATGTTGTTATAAGCAATGTCAATAATCTCATTATCTTGGATTAAATCTTTTGACTTTGAAATCATTGACAAGCTCAGAACCAGATGGCGTTAGCTATCAGAGATTGACATAAAGTAGATCAGAGTACAATCTCAGTACAGCTTAATAGAACTCAAAGAGAAGTTAAAGTCTTCTCATAGAAATGTCTTTTAAAATAACTTCCATAATGGTATTCAACCAAGAAGCAATGGAGTTTCTTAAGATATCACCTTAAAGAACAAACTCCATATAATCAAATATTTTGAAACAAGATAGCTTTGACAACATCTCTTGTATTTCAATATTTGATTTTTATTTCAGAACACAGATGTTTCTCTTCATCTGCATCCTGCACTAATATAAGCTTAAAGCGACTAAACATTGACGATCATCTGATATTAGGTTCAGGTAGAAATTACTTATTGCTTTCAGATTTGAGAAATCAGTTGAAATACAAATATTTCAGAAGCTCTTGAAGTTACTCTTCTATCAACAGATATCACAATTCATTCAGCCAGTATAAAAATTCTTCTGACAAGAAACTTAAGTTTCTCATCATTAGTCATTCCACGGAACTTAATCTAAAAAGGAGAAAGTGGTATGTTGAATAGTTTTTCATCATCCAACTTCATTTCTTTTCTTTAAAGACTGCAAGAAAAACCTTTAGAACACAGTAGATTCAGGATGTAAACATCAAAAAAACAAAATGTGGCTTTAGATTGAAGTCTAGAAACAGTCTTCTCAGAAATTGCTTGAAAAGATTAGATGAAGTGTAAATACTTTAAGCTTCAAAAATAATTCCACAAACCTAAGCACAAGACTTCAAAGATATTCCAAGCATCAGACATATCAATGATGTCGATATACTCAGAAGTGATATAGTGCATCTACCAGAATGTAAATATCTCTGAAGATTTTCAATATGCATCTTCTGAGTTGGTGAGAAAGATTTTCGAAAAAATATCATCTATACGACCATCAACTTTTATGGTAATACTTTTTTCAAGGATATTCAATAGACCTTCAGCAACCCTTTATCAAGTCCAATGAGTTAAAAATCTGTTTAGCTTTTCCATCATTTAAATTCAATGGAATCACCATTTTAATATGGTAGGAAAAGCCGTATGATATTTTTCATGTGACACTTGATTCCTTCTTGAAGAAGAAATATACTTTTCTTATTGGATCAACATTTGCACCACTGTCAAGTGTTAAGCACATACCATGCTCTGATACCAATTGAAGGTGTGAAAAGTACACAAGAAAGGGGGGGTTGAATTTTGTTTCATGTTTTCTTATTATTTAGCTTCTGATCAGAGTCTCAGAATCAGAACTGATGTTCAGATTCTGAGTTAATTCATTTGGCAGCGGATTCAACAAGAGTAAATAAAATAACAACAGAAGACATAAAAGATTTATACTGGTTCCTCCCCTAACTGAGGGTAGTCCAGTTCTCTTTCCTTGCAAGAGCTTTTCATTATAACCACTTCATGATTACAATCGCTTATGCTTCTGCATAAGACTTTTACAACTGCTCAGATCAACTGTCTAAGACTTTCCTTGCTTAGAGCTCATGTCTAAGACTTAACCTTTGCTCACACCATCTGACTGGGCCACCTGCTCATCTATCCTCTGGTTGAGACTTCCCTTTTCTTAGAGCACATGTCTAAGACTTCCTTTGCTCACACCATTTGACTGAGCCGCATGCTCATCTGTCTTGTGGCTGAGACTTTCCTTTGCTTAGAACACATGTCTAAGACTTTCCTTTGCTCATACCATCTGACTGAAGCTCCTGCTCATATGTCTTCTGGTTGAGACTTACCTTTGCTTAGAGAACATGTCTAATACTTTCGTTTGCTTAACCATACTAGTTGAATAAGACTTTTGTTTGCTCGAGCACATAGCAGGAGACTTAATCTAAACTACTAAAGGCTTAGCAGAATAGAGAACAATGTGTACATGATGCACACATCAGAGGTACGGGAAATCGACATAACATAGACCTAAAACACTTAAGATTTCTTGAATATTTACAGGGTTAAGAAATCTTAAGTATTTTACAATTACAACCTAAAATAGAAAAATATGCCTATTACATAGTTGATAATTGCTTGATCTTGTTACTCCTTCAACATCCTTGTTAAAAATTTAGATTTGAATCTTCAGCCATATATATAGGCTTTTCAGAAACTAGTCGTTGAGAAGTTTGCTTGATCAAGTGTCTTTCCCTTTGCTCAAAAGTACAAGAGACGTTGAAGATGGAGGCACAACTGATTTCTGAATCCATTGTGTAACACGTTTAGTGGCTGTAAAGGGACCAAAAAATCATTTTTTCAACATTTGAGAAGTTTGTCGAGCCACTGTTTATTGTCTATAAGGTTGGATTCGAAGAAGCACTAGGTCACCAGACATATTTTTATCGTCAAGCCACACGTTTAAATGTTTTTATCAGCTTGAATCTCCATATTTTGTGTTGGTCCTCTTAGGATTGGCTTCATTATGTAAATAACATGGAGTTTGCTCAACCTGGTTCTGGTGCAGAAGGGACAAATGTTGAACAATATGTTCCAACATGTGGGCTGCAACATCTGGTCTCTTGAAAACAAATAGATGGAAAGTGTAATTGGTTCTAATTTTGCTATCTAAGATTCTCTCCACAATATAAGATCTATAAGTCAAGGAAAATAGTTGATTTCGGATGTACTAGTGCAACATGCTAAACTCGATTTTCCAGCATGTGTTGTACAACATCTGGCCTTTATAGCAGGCCATGTTGGATGTTGTTTGTTGCGTATTTTATGATATTTTTTCAATCAGTTTTGATTTAGTTATTTTAGCAATGTTTTATTGATTTGTTTGATAGCTGGAGTTGTTCAAATCAAATTTAAATGTTATTTAAATTTGAATTTAAATTAAAACAAATCATATCTTTTGTTGGAGAGATTTAAGGAGCAAATCATATCCAACTAATTCAACTATTTTCTAGACGAATTAAAATCATATCCACAAGGAGAAAAAAACCCATAAGACATTGCTATATAAGGAGACTCAATTCTCATTCTTTGTTGAGAGTTTTGTATGCTAGATTAAATTCTAAGTGTTTAGGTTTTGTGAGTCTTGTATTCTACGTTAATGCCCTAATATGATTAGTGTTAAATCTTTGTTTACACCTATATGTTTCAGTAACTTGGAATAAAATGATTGTCTTAGTTGAGTTGTAATATTCAACATTGTTCATTGAGTTGTAAACACCAATCACAAGTTGTGTGATTGAAAAGAAAGTGAATATGTTCTCATATTTAGGGGGATTCCTTAAAAAGAAAGTCAGTAGAATTAGGAAGAGGCTTTGAACAACATAAGGCTTGTTGGTTCTTGTAAGACTGTGTGTACTAATTCAGAGTATTGAATTTACTTTCTTGGATGGAGTGTCCCCTAGACGTAGGTGTGGTTTCCCCGAACTGGATTACCAATTTCGTGTGTTTTTATTGCCTTTTTTTGCGTTTATTTATTACTATCATACTCTGTTTTTCTGGTTTAAGTAGGTGGGGCAATTGTTCCAAAATCATGTCCAACATTTGTCCCCTCAGGAATAAAATTTCAATTGGTATTAGAGCAGACACCCTATTCTATTTCGGTGAGCTTCAGGGAAGATATTATTCAGATGGATAACACTAGAGATGAAGGTTTATTGAACAAGACATTTGTGCTGAATATCACAAATTATGATTATTGGAAAGAAAAAAATGGTTGTTTTAATCAAATCCATTGACAACAAAACTTGGAAGGTTGTGGTTAAAGGCTGTATTCTACGACGATCTTTCCTCGATGCTACTGGTATCTTGAGCGTTAGTCTGTGTGAAGTTAAATAAGAACTCCAACCTTATCTGTACACTTCCACACAACACTACCAAAGTGAAGCTAGAGAGAGAAAACCCCATTCCTCTCAACTAGAATTGTCAAAACCAACCACAACAGCACACACCTTACAAACCTCTGAAATTTTGAGAAAATCTTAAAAAAAGCGCTAAATACAATAACATAATCTCCTAAAAAACCCGAATCTCCAAATATGAGATTTAGTTCCACATGGAAATGGAATTAGAATGAGGTATAGGATGAAAGAAACTGTTTTCAAGCACTTAAGAAAGATTAAAAACTATTTTTTTTGAAAATATGAAACAAGTGAGTTGTGAGTTTTCAAATAAATATTGGAAGTGTATGTTCTAACATTGTGAAAGGTTTTGAGAGAAAATGATATCTATATGTGCTAGAGATCTAGCATAAAAATGAGTGAAAATGGTGTATGGTTCGAGTCATAAGCAAGAGGTATGATTGGAGTCAAAAAACCAAGTGATTTGAATTAAGAAAAAAAAAATAAAAACCATTTAGGTGATTCGTGTTACAAAAATTTTGATTCAAATCACATGATTCGAGTAAGAAAAATGGTGATTCGAATTAGAGTTCAAGAAGTAAAACATGAAGTTTCTTAGTTCAGTGTGATTCAAAACAAGTATTCTTGTGATTCGAATCAGAGTGTTGTGATTCGAATCATTAAGTCTATGATTTGAATCATGAAAATTGGAAAATGATTCTTGAGCTCTCTATGAATCTGATTTGAGTCAGATAAACAGTGTGATTTGAATCACACAAACAAAATTTCAATTTTACAAAATTTCAAATTGTTTTTGAGATTTTACTATAGTCATGACCTAAACCATTCTCAAACATAGTTATTGATCCAAAAACTCAATAGATTTACTTAAATCATGTTGCTTAAACTATAACCAAAAACTTTGATATGTGCATGCTAAAAATGGATTTAAAAATCAAACCAGAAATTCACAATCGATGAGGAGGCTCAATAGCTAAATAAACAAAATCAAAAGCTTAATAGACAAGAAATAAACCATTAACCTATGAGGAAAAGACATGTAACTTCATCTCTAACCCACTTGAATCACATTGGAGTTTGGTTAAAATAATACTAAGGTACTAGATGAGAATTCACGCATTGAAAGAGAAGATAATGAATCTAATAGAAGAGAGAAAGCAAGATCTTTTTGCATTGATTCTATATTAATTAAGTTACAAATGAGAGAGTTATGCTTTGCATATATATATATATATATATATATATATATATATATATATATATATGCAAAGCATAACTCTCTCATTTGTAACTTGATTAATATAGAATCAATGCAAAAAGATCTTTATATATACAGCGCTTTTTTATACGTATACATTATATATGCTTTGTATATATATATTATATATATATATACTATATACTCGTAGGTAAAGACAGCGCTTTTTTTTATTTATGAAAAAGCGCTGCTAAATGCCTACTTTAGGCAGCGCTTTACTTTTAAAAGCGCTTTCTAAAGTAGGCATTTAGCAGCGCTTTTTCTTTTAAAAGTGCTCTCTAAAGCGGGCCTTTAGACAGCGCTTTTGAAAGCGCTGTATAATGTATACGTATAAAATTTTAATGAATTTTTTTATATACCTTTAGAGAGCGCTTTTACAGGAAAAAGCGCTTTCTTTTGTCCCCTTTTAGACTGCGCTTTTTAAAGCGCTTTCTATTGTATACCTATAATTTTAATGAATTTTTTTCTATACCTTTAGAGAGCGCTTTTTAGAAAAAGCGCTTTCTTTTGTGAACTATAGGCAGCGCTTTTTCTAGAAAGCGTTGTCTTTTCTATACGTATAATTTTAATGAATTTTTTTAAAAATCCCATTTTAACCATTTTTTTATGCAGAAACCTGTATAATTCAAGCCATTTCAATAAACCTGTATAATTCACATTTCCATTAACAATTTCTAGTATGATTCATTAACCATTTCCACTAATCTCATAAATCACATAAACCACATAAACCATTTCCATTATAATTCAAGTCATTTACATTAACCATTCACAAAACTATACAATTACAATCCAAAATCACATAAATAACATAAACCATTCACAAAACTATACAATCCCATAAAATAAACCATTCACAAAACTATACATTCACATAATCCCATAATCCTATACCTTATATGATTCTTTTTCCAATAAAGTATTCGCATAATTCCTCCTTAATTTCTTGCAATTTATCCTTCGTGTAATGATAACACGCGTATTCATCAAAGTACTACATAACAAAACAAAATATGCATTATTTAGTTTTAAATAATAAATTATATGACATATCCGATAAATATTAAAATAAATCCTAAGTTATAAATCCATGTTTACCATGATAGGAATCTCTAATCGATCCATTTGAAGGATTTCTCTCATAAACCTCAAAACGAAATACCCGCAGTCTATGCCATTACGCTGACGAGGACACTACATATAGACAAACAAATAAGAATTAATATATAGTTGTTTTGTGTTATCAAGTAGCATCACTAATAAGCAACATTGTGAAAATTAATATACCTCCACTTTGACCTATGTAACGCTGGTTGCTTTAGCCCGTGCTACTCGAGCTTCTCTTTGTGCTAGGTATACTAGTATTGCTCTATAAAAGAAAAACGTAAATTTAGAACAATCTCACAGAAATAATTAAATATACAAATACACACAAATATTTCGAACAATCTCACTTACGTATCAACCACATCCTTCATACTCTCATATGTTGACCAATCATGATCCAATGAATTCAGATAATAGACCACTTCTCTTGTAGGATTAATGGCAACCAACAACTAGTGTCCACTGTAAAATATAAAAGTTTAGATGGATAATTTCTACGCAAAAGATACAAAGATTAGAATGAAATTAGAATGAAAATCTTACCTGTTTCCAGTATTATACGGTAAAAGAAACAAACTTTCTGTCTTGCTGGCCATAAATCTCTCAATTAAGTGGTCTCTTACTGAAAGTGGATTCATACCAATTGCCGGTGCATTGACACAGGTGCAAGACAAGAAACGGAATCTATTTGACAATTGCGTCCCGCGCATCAATTTTTCATACAAGCACCTTAAATAAAAACATAATAAACATTAGACTATTTTCATTGAAATGTGTAAATAAAATGTTCAACTAAATAAATAATAGATTGATCGGAGTACCAGCTGTATGAATGCATAACACCGATGCCTAATTCAAGATACTTGAAAATCTGCTCCATGTCCTCTCTTTCGATTATCCCGGAATGAGGAAAACCAAAAACACCTTCGTCCATGTCTATTTGACGAATAGCACCATCCATCAGATCTGATGTTGCCACAAGTGTTTCAAGACACGACTGAAAGCGAGGAGGAGCTCTTTTTGCCTGCACGGTCCTATTAGGAGCTTTTTTCTTGCTGGCCTGTTGTGAAGCTTGAGCAGGAACCTAACAATCATATTAGTTAGGTAAAGTAGAAAATCATGAAACTTTTCAATTCGGATAATAGAATAACACTTAAAATGTACCTCTCTTTGTGATGAAACAGACTCGTTTTGCCGCAAAACCCCTTTATCCTTAGCTGCGGGTTTTGTAGGAGTCTAACATTTCCATGTAAAAAAAATGTACGTAATGGTTCAGAATTATTTTCATAATGGTTCAGAATGGACATTTGAATACTAAGAGATTCGTAATGGTTTTCAACATACCTCATCATCTATGGAAATGAGGTCTAACGGCCATGCAACAAACGAACCTATTGCATCTCGCAGCAATGTAACCTCTGAAACCGAGTCAGACATAGGTAGTACCACATCCGTATCTAAAGCGATATCAACCGACACTTTTAGATATCCATGAGGGAGCGGTTTATGGTGAAGTAACTCTCCCACTTTGTTATGCACTTTTCCCTTGCCAACCATGCGATAAATCGGTAACGACAAATATAGCTGACAAGATGAAATGCCCTGAAGCAATAATAAATATGTAACTGTTAATGTGTATAAAGGTCAATTAAAATAAATGTGTTAATTTAATTAAAATAAATATGTGCTAATTACCTCGGGAATTTTATTTTGACAATTGATACTAGCTTTGTCACTAGTATCTTTCAACACGGAACCGCGCTTTTCCGCCTCATATCTCTCTTTATCCTTTTGTAATTCACGGACTTGCGCTTTTAGTTCCTCCAGTGATTGCATGACTTCTTGGTTGCTAGGATTTTTTCTCTTTGGTTGCTTATATAACGAAGATGGAGTCACACCAAATCCTTTACCTCTCACCCGACCGGAATACTCAGGAACATTTAGTACTCGACTAAGAATGCTCCTGCAATCCTCCTCATCTGTGGTTAAGGATTTAGATAGAGTCTCCTAAAATTCATTAACATATCGAAAATTATTAGTGGGGATTAAAAATTAATTATATTTTAATAAAATTTCGATTAACTTAAAGACATAATGTTATACTTACACATTCGTCATAAACATGCTGAACATCTTCCCTAACAACTCCATCCTTGCCCACACGAGCTTCCTTCCACAAAACATGGTCCGGAAGTGATGTTTCTTCACTTTTCGTCTCTTCTAACTATGCATTGAGATAAATAATAAGATCATCAATTATAACACAATAAGACAATTAATAAAATCATAGCATTTATAAATATTTACCAATTTTTGTTGTAAGCGTGCATATCCCGTTCGACCTTTTTTGTACGGATACACGGGTTTTGATGCTCTTTGGCGATTAATAGCACTCAAATCCGGGATAAACAAGTTTAAGTCATATCAGAACAAACTAATGCAACAAGTATATAATACAATTAATAGACATGACAAGATAACATTACATTGAATTTTTCGGTTTTCCGTTTCGCTACAAAAGTGCCCTATTCTTCCGTTGTAATCAAGTCCGCATACAACTGTCGAAGTTCTGCTTCTACAAAAAAATTTTCCTCATCCTTAAGATATTTTTTTGATAATAAGGCTCGAAACCCTCTGTGTCTCTTTCCGGCCAATTGAAGACAATACTTTTTCCGGCTTTCATCAATATTAAAGGACCTCTACAAAAAAACATACACATATAAACATAAAGTGTGTTAGTATAAGTAAATTAAAGACTTAATCGTCAACAAAAATCTAATAACATCAATCATATTTGGTAAGTACCTGTATCTCAGTCCATATCTTATCTTTACCAGCTTGCAACAATGGATTCCTCCAATTATCACTGGTAATTGGAATGTGCTGACGGACAAGTGAACCAATGTATGAAGACAACATTGAACCGTTAGGCTCAATTAGTTGGTTCTCATCACTCCAATGTACATCAAATTTGATCCCTTTATCTCTAGCACGGATGATTGACTTCATAATAGTTATTCCTCGTTTTATTTCACTTTCTACATTCGAAGCTTCATTTTAAGCTTCATTTGTATCATGGGTCTCGTGTGTGTCTTCCTGGTTACTAGACATTTTATCTGTAAGAAAGAAAAAAACAAAAATTAAATGACAAATATAAAAATCCATAATCCATAATCCATTGAATGATATAAGCTATATATAACATGACAACTAATTAATATTATTGAATGATATAAGCTATAATTTTATAACTAGTACCTTTTTCACTAACGTCTCTTTCTTTTCTTAGTTGGAATATGTTCTACCCATCTCTTAACAACACGGACGGTTGGATTGATCTAAATACCCTCATTATGATAATTTCTAGTATATGATTAATTCGCTATAATATTTTCATCTTGATCATTTCTAGTAAATGATTCAATATCAACATCAATATCACCTTGATCTCCAATGTTTTCATCAATTACTTTGTTAGATAAAAGCACTATAGACCATTTTGTACTTGTCGGATCAGTGACATAGAACACTTGTTTAGCTTGAGAGGGTAGAATAAAAGGCTCATCTTTGTACCCCACCCTATTAAGATCCACTTGCAAAAATCCTGACTTATCCATTCATACGCCATTATTATTTTCAACCCACTTGCAACGAAATATAGGAATCTGAAACTTCTCATAATCAAACACCCAAATGCGCTCGATAACCCCAAAATATGACAGATTTGCAAATTTGGGGTATAAGTCTTTCACACTTGAAATGTGCATTGCTTCAGCTACCACGGTGACACCACTATTTTGCATAGTACTTTTATCATCTTGTTCTTTGGTATAAAATGTGTATCCATTAATTGCGTATGCGCTATAAGAAAACACAACCAAACTTGGACCATATGCTAAACATCTCAACCTTTCTGTTATTGAAGCGGGATCTGAATAATACTTTGAATAAATATGATCCTTAAACCAAGGTATGAAATTTCGATTGTGCTCTCGTACTATCCAATTCTCATTTCTATTCGGATTTAAACCTCGAAGAACATCCTTGTGCATTTCAACATACGGCTCAACCTCATTCTCATTGTACAGAACATACAAATGCACTTGATCCCGTTCGACCCTTGATACTGTCACAACTTTATTTCCAATTAACTTTTTTCCTTCTTTTTTTTCGACAATATGAGATTTGGGGAGTCCAATTGATTGTACATTAGACAGATATTCAGTACAAAACTCAATCGCTTCTTCAACAATGTATCGTTCGGCAATACAACCCTCTGGTCGACTTCAGTTTTTCACATACCCTTTTAATATTTTCATATAACGTTCAGCAGGGTACATCCATCTCATATAAGCCGGTCCACACAATTGTGTCTCTTTCACCAGATGAACAACTAGATGAACCATTATGTCAAAAAACGAGGGAGGAAAATACATTTCAAGATCACACAAAGTAATAGCTATTTCTTTTTGCAATGTTGGTAAGATCGCAGGATCGGTCACCTTACTGCAAATTGACTTGAAGAAAAAACACAATTTAGTTATTGCGCTTCTTACTTTTCTGGCAGAATAGAACGTATACCTATTGGTAGAAAATGTTCCATTATAACATGGCAGTCATGCGTCTTTAAACTCTTTCACTTGACTTTTATAGTTATCACTCACAAAAAAAAACAACACAGAATAAAACCCCAAATGAACATATTCCATGATCCAATTGTCATCAAGAAATTCGCCATAAAAAGGGACAACATATATATCAATCATGCAACAATTGTAAAAAAAAAAGGCACATATCATCACATGACATCAAAGGATTCAAACCAAAATAACTATATATTTTCATATCATAATAGTAAAGATAGAGTACAACACATCAATCGATCGACCTAAGGGTTTTACTCAAAACCTTCTACCCACATACAAGAGCAACAAAACACTAAGAATAAGATGAAAAATATAGGAGGGTGAGGATCCCTCACTACCTGACTTCCTAAATTACCCATTAGTAAAGAGTTTTCCCCTATCTTAATTTCCATTCAAGATCTAAGCTTTTAGTTATGGTGTTCTCCTCCAACCTAGGGTTGCCTCCTTACCATTCTTGCCTCTTTTCCCAATTCCTCAATTTTCACGATCTAAAAATTCTAATTCTCACTATATCTATTTATTTAATCTAAAAGTCTCAATTACTTCTTTCACCCCAAACTCTTCTAACACTCTCCCTAAACTCTATTTTCTACTTAATTTTTTTTATTATTATTCAATAAAATTCAAAATTAATTATTTTATTCCAACTCAAATAATATTCTAATTAAATAATTATATAATTACTCAAATAAACTCAATTATTTCAATAATTATATTATTTTACTAATTATCACCACACCTTCGGTTCTTACTCAAAACCACATATTTTCCCAATTATCTCTAATTATCTACTAAATAATTAAATAACAATAATTCCAAATATATATATATATATATATATATATATATATATATATATATATATATATATATATATATATGTGTATATCACTCAATTAATTAAAATAAAATAATATAATTAAAAATAAATAAATAAAGTTGAGGTATTACACTGAGTACCCTTGCCACCATTGGATATGTCTTCACTTTTGCCTGTGATCTGGGGAATGGTGTGGGACCTCTGACTTAGATATTTGCCCTCCACTATCTGTTCAGATATTTCAAGGAATTGTTGAACATTTTACCGAGAAGAGTTATATCATCTGACAAGTTCTTTTGTTATCACATTGACTCTCTTTAGTATTTTAAACAAAGGTTATACCTTTGTTAATACTTTCTGACCTTTCATTGATGGACATCTCAAAGTTTTGTAGGGAACCAATGAGCTTATCAACCTTATTATTGCTCAAGTCCTAAGCTTCTTCAATAGCAATCACTTTCATTTCAAACCTCTTAGGTAATGTGTCATACCCCAAATTTTGACCACCAAGATTTCCCATCATTGTGAGAATCATCACCATAATATGGATGTACCTTCATGCCTCATCAATCTCCTCAAAGATGGTTGAGCATTCACCACAATCAAGAATTAGGGTTTTAAGCCCTCTCAGAGCACTTAGACAAAGGATCAATCAAGAAATGACATGATCTTCAACTTGTCTAACCTTTCAAACACCCATAAGGGATCAAGAGGACTCCCACATCAAGAATCAAGCACAAAAGTACAACATTCCAAGTGGATCAAGCCTCGAGATCGCCAATGTTACCAAATTAGGTTTTTGGTCGACCAAGGCCTCCAGATGAAAATTTTCTTCTAGGCATGAGCCAATGCTTCAAAGCACAACCCAAGATGCTCAAAGGGACCTCATGGACCTAACCATCAAGTCAAAATAACCTCAGGGGATGCATTCATAAAAAATTAGGAATTAGGGTTTCTTGACCTAATTCACCCCTAAGTTGACTTTTGGAGCAAAGCGTGAACCAAGACCTCAAGACATGATTTAAGGGTCTCAAATACACTACTTTGATCCATTTTCTACAATAGATTGATCCAAGAAGCTTGATTCACAAGTTTCAATTTCATCTGGACCACAATTAGGGTTTTGAAGAAAAAGTCAATTATACCTTTGACTTTTGACCAAGCCATGTTCCCAAACCTTGGGACATGATCCAAGACACCTTAAAATACCTATGGAATCAATCCATTAGGTTTGAATTAGGTCAAGAACTTGATTGCATAAAGAATCACACAGTTTGGATTTCATCTGACAAAAAGTCAACTGTATCCAAAATCAAGTTTGACTTTTTGGAATTTTTCACAAATATGGTTCCCCTAAGTCAAAAACAATGTTAATGTATGATTTTGATCATCATTTATCAAGAAAAATCAAGAAAAGTGAGGTTTTTTGGAAAATGGGCAACCTTGAGAAACCAAATTTTTTCTAAGTTATGGAACAAAAGTGATTTTGTACCAACTTCGCAAGGTCATAACTCCTAAACCACAAGGCATTTTTCTCCCATCCAAAGCTCAAATGAAATTTCATCTTACATACTTCAAATATGTCAACTACAAGAGATTCCAAATCCTCATGGATTTTGAGTTATGGATTGATCAAAATCACAAAAATGGGAAATGGCCACTTTTTCCAACACTTAGTGAAATTTTCAACAAGTCAGAATTTGTTTCACTTTTTCCAAACTTTGAGGACATTTTTCACCTTGATCCAAGTTGAACCAGGTCCATTGGTGAACATCAAAGTTAAAGTATGTCATGAGAGCTTTCCAAAATGTACAATAACTCATCCTAATTCAACTTGAGTAGGGAGTTACAAGCATGGAAACATGATAGCTCCAAAACTGTTCTTCACAAGACAACTTTGTACATGCCACACGATTTTGGCATTTTCATGACTTGGCAAGCCTTGTCATCATACAAGACAAGTTTCTAAAGTACAATGAACCCGATCTCTGTAGAGCTACAACATCATAGAGCCTTGCAAGTCAAGAACCTCATCATTTGGCAAGTAGCATTCAAAGTTCAAAATCCACAACTTTCAAATTTTCCATGGAACATTTAAAGGATGCATAGAGCTGGCATGTATTAGTCCATTATCAACAAAATGAGTCAAGATAAACTCATGCAACAGAGGACCATAGGCCTGTGCTCTAATCTCAAGTCAATGGCTAGAGGAGACTTGAGATTCCATTTCATCACTGTCATACCCCAAATTTTGACCACTAAGATTTTCCATCATTGTGCAAATCATCATCACAATATGGATGAACCATCATACCTCATTAGTCTCCCCAAAGATGGGTGAGCATCCACTACAATCGAACTTAGGGTTTTAAGCCCTCTCAGAGCCTTAGACAAAGGATCAATCAAGAAATGACATGATCTTCAACTTGTCTAACCTCTCAAACACCCATAGAGGATCAAGAGGACTCCCACATCAAGGATCAGGCACAAGGTTGCAGCATTCCAAGTGGATTAAGCCTCAAGATCACCACTGTCACCAAATTAGGGTTTTGGTCGACCAAGGCCTCCAGATGAAATTCTTCATCTAGGCATGAGCCATTGCTTCAAAGCAGAACCTAAGATGCTCCAAGGGACATCATGAACCCAATCATCAAGTCAATTTAGCCTCAGGGGAATCATTCATCAAAAAATCAGGAATTAGGGTTTCTTGACCTAATTCACCCCTGACTTTTGGGACAAAACATGAGCCAAGACCTCAAGAGATGATTTGAGGGTCTCCCATACACCATATTGATCCATTTGCAACAATGGATTGGTCTAATAAGCTTGATTCACAAGTTTCAATTTCATCAGGATCACAATTAGGGTTTCGAGGGAAAAGTCAACTGTACCTTAAACTTTTGACCAAGGCATGTTCCCAAACCTTGGGACATGATTCAATACACCATATAACTCCTATGGAACATATCCATCAAGTTTGATTTAGGTCAAGGACTTGATTTCATAGAGGATCGCACAGTTTGGAATTCATCTGATAAAAAGTCAACTGTGCACAAAAGTCAAAGTTTGACTTTTTGAGATTTTTCACAATTATGGTTCCTCAACCCTAAAATAATGTTAATATGTGATTTGAATCATCATTCATCAAGAAAAATCAAAGAAAGTGGGCTAACTTGTAAAAGGGGTAACCATAAAAACTTAGAATTTTTCTAAGTTATGAAATAAAGTGGCTAGGGTACCAACTTCCAAGGATCATAACTTGAGATCCAAGCAACCATTTTGGCTGGTCCAAAGATGGATTTGTAGCTCTCATGACATACTTCAAAAGTGTCAACTACACCTCATTCCAATTCTTCATGGATTTTTAGTTATGGAGTGATCAAAATGGCTGAAAACATGAAATGTCACTTTTTCCAACACTTTCAAAACCTCAAAATTGGACTTTTTTGCATTTTTCAAGCCATGTCTTGATTCAGTCACTTTCAAAACCAGATAAAGCCTCAAGCACACTCCAAATATCATCCTTGAACTGTCCCAAATGGTTCCCCACATCTGGAACACCATTGAGAGAGTTTCTATATTGGCTACTTTTGCCCATTTTGCGAGAAAGAGCTCAAACTTGTTCCTGAGGATTCCAGTTGATTCCAACCATTCTAAAAGCTTCCAAGGGATCATTTGAGGGTGTCCAAAGCATCAAATTGTTTCTGGAACAAAGCACTTGACAGATTGCCAAAAAAGCTCCTAAAGAGGTAAGCATCACAACTTGAACTCTTTGAAATATGCATTGCTTTGAGGTCCACTAATCATGCACATCTCATACATGTTATATGGCTTATTTCAAAACCACTATCGGGTTTTGAAATAGGAGCCTCATCTGAAAAAACCACCACCACCATTGGATTCTTTGTGAAATTCTAGGTAGGATGACCTAAATTTTGTCCCAATCCATGGAGAAATGAGAAAGTTACAAGCTTCACGTTTTTGGCCAAAATCTTGCCTTGTCTTGCCTTGGCCAGGCCAAAAACAAGGAATGCCTCATATATCCAAAGGGTGGTTTTGATACACGGATGTATCACCACCCCAGTGGTAGGAGGCGTGCATTGCACACAAGAGGTCTGGGGTTCGAATCCCCCTCGCCCCAGATCCTCATTTTTACCATTTTTCCACTTTTTATCATTTTTCATATTATTTTTAAATGATTTGGAAAATTAATAACTCTCTCAATTTTAATTATTTTTTATTGGTTCTTTTTGCAAAAAATCACAAAACTTTTGAAATATTTTATTTCACAAAAACATCAGATTTATATTAATTATTTAATATAGTTGATATTTTTGTAAATAAATTCATTTTTACTATTTTTAAACCTTTTAAAAAATGAATATTCACCTTGAAAAATCAAGACCAAATGAGTTTTAATTCATCTTGTGGTTAAATATAATTTTTCAAACCTTAAACAAAAATCACAAGTTGTTTATTCAAACTTATTTGGTATTTTTATCATTTTAACTAATTTTCTTTGAATAATTACTTTAAAAAATGATGAAATTAGGGTTTTGTTGATAATCACCCTAAACAAATCTTTTTTAAAAACACGCATGGGCCTCTAATTGAGTGTAAGACCCAACTCCCTTTGAAAACCAAAATAATTTGGGCATCAGTCATTGTATAAGACCCCCTGTGTTTTCAAAAACTTCGGCGCAATCGCCATTTTACAAAACAAATCAATTGGGCCTCTCCTTGAGTTGTAAGCCCCATTCTTTTTCTTAAAAGCAAACCATTGGACCTCTATTAGAGTGTAAGACCCAATTCCCTTTTAACCAAAATCATTTTGGGCCTCGGATATTGCATAAGTCCCTCGACGTTAAAAGAATCTCGGCGCCATCGCCATTTCAAAGTAAAACAATTTTGGGCTTACCCTCGTGTTATAAGCCCTACTTTTCTTTTTAAAACTTTTTTGGGCTTCTCCTTAAGTTGTAAGACCCGACCCTCCTTTAGATAAACCTCTTTGGGCCTCAGTCGTTGTATAAGTCCCGACACGATATTCAAAACAACAGTACAATTACTATTCAAACCTTAGGCCTCTCCGTGAGCTGTAAGCCCCAACAATCTTTTCAGAATAATCCCATTTTGATTTAGGTTCAAATATATATATATATATATATATATATATATATATATATATATATATATATTGTTCAAAACTTTCTTTAATTTCTTTGTTGAACAACTAACAAAACAGCATGTAAGCTCTATAATGGGTAAATGTTTATCCGCTTTCTTTTATCTGATTTCATATAAATAACTGTATTGTGGGAAGTTGCGCATGGTTAGTCTTCTTTCATTCTTTTAAATATACATCAAATATATATAATTGTATTGTGGGAAGCTGCGCATGGTTAGTCTTCTTTCATAATCTTTTAAATACTCGTCATATATCAACTGTATATATACTAGTATAGTTATTTAAAGTTTTCCCGAACAACTAGGTCTAGAACTAGGTAAAGCCCTGTTGGTCGCTCTTTAAATACAAACAAAACTAGATCCCTATAGGATTTTCAGATGCAGTCTTCCCTTCTCTAAAGGTTAAACAATATGGAACAAAGAGAAAGGCAGTATTCTCGGTGAACCTTTTCTCAGACTGTCACCCCTAGAAATTGTCAAAGAAATTCTACTCCCCAGAGTTGATCTATTCTCCGTGAATAGCATCTCTTGAGTTTCTTCCAAACCCTCAAACTTTCCTGGAATGATCTCTTCTCTGTGAATTGCATTTCTTGAACTTCTCTTGGTTTGGGGACCCACAGGCTTCCTAAAAGCATTCTCGCCTCCTCTTGGGCTTTGTACAAGGACCCTTCGACTTCTTAGAAGTTCTCATGCCTTCTCTTGGGCTTAATTCAAGGACCCTAACGACCTCTTAAAGGTATAAGACAGAACTTAGTCATCCTTTGCTAGAGCAGTCTTTCCAGTGTCAAACCTCAGGCCACTTTAGGGTTGATTCTCATCCCTTAAGGCCCTTTCCCTCTTTTGGGCATCCTACAAAAGATAAAACTCTTCAACACCAGTAGACTTGGACAGTCTAAACCCCCTTTGAGTCTCAAATTCATTCTCAATTTCATTTCAAACATAGGAAAAAACACTGATCACGCTGGATAAATCTCCAGCAGAAACCCGGTCTCTCTCATGAGAGTTCCCCGCCCTTGGGCCTGCCTATGGATCTAATCCCAACAGTAAGATAGTCTCCTCTTAGGCTTTGTATAATGATCTTTCCTCAACACAATCAGCCTCCTCTTGGGCTTTGTATAATAATTCTCCCCCTAGCGGAGCTAACCTTTTCAGACTCTCTTGTTGAGTCCATCACTTTTCAAGACTCTCTTGTTGAGTCAATACCCTTTTAGCCTCAATCTCGGGCTTGGTACGAGACAATAAATCACTCTCTTGTTGAGTATAAAAGACTCTCTTGTTGAGTCAATCAAATTTTAGACTCTCTTGTTGGGTCAATCACCTTTGTGAGACTCTCTTGTTGAGTCAACTCTTTTAGCCTCCATCTTGGGCTTTGTACAAGACATATAAAAGCACTATCTTGTTGAGACAAACTCATTTCAGCCTCCCTTTTGGGCTTTATACAAGACACATATAAACCTCCCCAACGGAGTCAAAAATCCCTTTTAGCCTCAATCTTAGGCTTTGTACAAGACAGAAAGAACATTTTCTCCAGAAAAGTCAAACTATTAGCCCACTCTTAGGCTTTATATAATGATATCCCCAAAGAGTCAGTCTCTTTTTTGCCTCAATCTTGGGCCTTGTACATGACATATACACTCTCTTATTGAGTCGGTCTTATCTAGCCCCCTCTTAGGCTTCGTATAAAGAAATCCCTAGCTGAGTCAATCAACTTTTTAGCATCAAACTTGTGCTTTAATCAAAGCACATAAACATCAACAGTTCCTCTTTAGAGATGACAAATTCTCTCTCAGCCAAAACCCTTTAGCTTCATATCTTGGGCTTTGAACAAGATACAAACCACCTTTAGCTTCATGTCTTGGGCTTTGAACAAGACACCAAAATATCATTTTCCTCCCTTAGAATAGGAGGAACTACGATTGCTCTGATTTCCTTGTTTTGTTCAAACGGGAATACGTAGGCATAAGATTGCGAAATCTTAGCGAGCATACCAATCAAAAACCCCAAGTCCAGTACCTTCATACATTAATAAAAAAACATCAGATCTAGTACCTTACCAAATGCCTCACGAACAGTCCAGACACTCTATTCTTAAACGAAATAACCTAAGACAGACCCCCTATTTTGATAGCATCTATAAACCAACAGTTATCTGTTTAAACTCAGTATGCAAGCAGGGTTAATTGGAGACATCTATTTCCCTTCGTTAATCAGCTTCACAGGATAAAAAAATGAATCGAACTGTAGTACCAAAGCGATAGTGATTCGAAAACACAAAAACCGCACTACAGAAAAATGGCGACCATAGTGGGAGGCATTTTTTCTTACAGCCTTAGGTAGAAAACTTTAAGTTCACAAAGTGCCACAGAAATGGTGACTCTGTTGGGGAGTCATTGTCTGTATAGGATCATAGGACTAGAGGTCTAGGATATTAGGAAAAATATATATACTGATTTTCCTAATTGATATCCATGTTTATTTTTATGCTAATGGGAATGCGTGTGATGCCGCATCTGGAAAGATTGAGTATACACCTAAGATAAGTGATGGCACTAGACTGGTAATCTTATAGGGAGTGACTCCCAAATAAGAGGTCCTGGTTGACCATCAAATTAGTGGAGATGCCCTTTGCGGATTCAATGCCTATACGACTTCGGTTGTTGAAAGCAGATTGTTCGATTGGGTTATCTGAGAAGCTGAGGATTTTAGTAGACTGAAACCATGTTACTATTTTGTAGTGCTGAAGCTATCGGAAATAGTTGTCACGTGATACTAACCTCATCTGAGATTTCTCTCTATGATACATCAGCTCGCTCGGGTGATTCCAGCCTGCTGTTGTTATCCCAAGAGGGGTCAATGATTTTGAGGATAGGTACAGAAAATCACCAGTATAACCTTTGGGGATGGGTAGAGCCTTGACTTGATGACACTGAACCTTTGACCCCATGTTTTTTCTATATTTTTGTGTGCTGCATTCATGCATTCATTCATTAAAAAACATTAAACAAAGAAAATCTTCTCTTCTAGTCTCTCTTTTTCAAATTAACCTAAGACAATGATTGCAAATATCAGAGAAAAAGATTGCGCTAATGGATTTAGGTAGAAGGAGGACTCACAAGTATACCTTCAAGGTTCCAAAACTAGAGGATTTGAGAGGGTTGGGAAGGATGATCACCAACCCTGATGCTTTCAGAGCTAAGTACGGAGGACTGCTATCTCTATTAAGGTTCCATGTAATCGAAGGAATCCTGGCTACGCTCATTCAGTTTTATGATCCGGTCTATCACTGTTTCACATTCCGGGATTATCAGCTAACACCAACACTGGAGGAGTACTCTCACCTGACTGATTTACCCATTACTGATCAATCTCCCTTTTCTGGACTGGAAGAAATTCCAAAGGATCAAACCATTGCAAGAGCAATTTATTTGGATGAGTCAGAAGTCAGGACTCACATGACCACTAAGGGTGGAATCCAAGGTTTTCCAGCCCAGGTTTTGATAAAGAAAGCCATGTACTTTGCTAGTATAGGGAACATGACTGCTTTCGAAAGCATCTTTGCTTTGCTCGCCTACGGGTTATTTTTGTTTCCCAACATTGATAACTTTGTAGATATCAATGCCATTAAGATGTTTTTAATTGGAAACCCCGTACCAACCTTGCTCGCAGATGCTTATCATTCTGTACATTTAAGGAATTTGTACAGAGGAGGAATAATCATATGCAGTGTACCCCTGCTATACAAATGGTTCACTTCCCATTTACCTAAGTCTGCCGCTTTTTGGGATCATGAGAGCGCTCTACGTTGGTCACAGAGAATCATGTCTCTTACCAACTCTGACATCGATTGGTACAATCGAATCTATGACGGGATAAGAATAATTGACCGTTGTGGAAACTTCCCTAACGTACCCCTCATAGGAACTAAATGAGGAATCAACTATCATCCGATTTTAGTTTGCCGTCAACTCGGATACCCGATGAGGCATGTCCCGCGTAATGCTCATCTGGAAGGTCTTTTCTTCAAGGAAGGAGAAAATGACAGAGCACTAAAGACAAAAATAGTGCATGCTTGGAAACATGTTCATAGGAAAGGAAGAGAGTCTCTAGGAAAGTCGGATTGTGTCTCGGTGGAGCCTTATCTCCATTGGGTACAAACTAGAGCTCTCAAGTTGAGGATGCCTTACCCTCGTCAAGAAGTTCTTCCATTAAAGGACCCTGTCCTTTACTTTATGTCTGATATGGAAAAACTTCAGGTTACTCTCAACAAAGCTCAACAGGAGAAGAGGTCTTGGAAGAACAAATACCGCATTCTCAGTGTGGAGTGTAACAAAATACAGCAACTGTTAAAAGAAAAAGATGCTCTGGTTGAGATTTTAGAACATCATGCTGTAGAAAATCAAGAAGACCAAAGGAATTTGCTCGCTCCTTTCACTTGGCAAAGGAATGACAACCCGACAACGGCTCAAGAGCCCCGGTCAAAGAAAAGGAAAGTACCAGAACCAGCACCTGAGCCCTCCTCAGAGAGGAATCAGGATCCATTAGCATAGACATTTCCTTTTGCAACACTTTGTAAATTACTGTATTTCCATTTCCGCAATCTTTGAATTCAATAAAACGGGGTTTCCCCACTGTTTGATATTTGCAATCCAATTGTTGAAGTTTATTTTGATTAAACAAAAATTTTAATTAATATAATCATTGCATATCATTCATCATTCTCACTTACACGCATTCTTCTTACCTACGAATCTCATGTTTGTGTCTCGATTCTAGAGTCAAACTGTCTCATTCGTACAATACTCGGGCCAGTCGACAGAAAAGATGGATAATCTCGAGAAAGAGAACAGAGAGTTGGGAGAAGAACTCGACGCTCTGAAAGAAGATCTGAGGAAACTTCATAATAACATGCAAGCTCTGGCAGAAGCTCAGCTACAAAGGACTATGATCTCAGAAATCACATCAACACCCATAGCGGAGAAGTATGATCCTAGGTATAACATGCCGAAAGATCGTCCCTGGCGCATGCCTATTAATTATATCCCGGAAGGATATGTTCCGCCGATCACGGAAGATCAGGGAACCGCAGCAAAAACTGTTGGGCCTGAAGGTTACAAACTTCGGGAAAGCGAAGATGCAAGAGGCATGACAGCAACTCCTGAAGGTTACAAACTTCGGGAAGCACCAAGAGTCTCTGCCGTAATAACTTTACCACCCCCCGTGGTGCACAGTGTCCCGGAAGGACAGATTCCACAGATACCTTCTGGTGGAAACGAAAGTATGGACGAGAGAATGAAGGAGTTCCAGGAACAGTTCCTGGAAATGCAAAAAGAATTGCAAGCCCTTCGCGGTCAAGATCTATTCGGAAAGGACGCCGCAGACCTTTGTTTGGTCCCCAATGTGAAAGTTCCGCACAAGTTCAAAGTGCCAGAATTTGAAAAGTACAAGGGTAATTCTTGCCCTCAAAGTCATTTAGTGATGTATGCTCGGAGTATGTCAACTCAGACAGAGAACAACCAGCTACTGATCCATTACTTCCAAGATAGTTTAACCGGTGCCGCACTAAAATGGTACATGGGATTAAACCGCACTAAGATCGCCACTTTCAGGGATCTTGGCGCTGCCTTCGTTCAACAATATAAGTATAACTTGGATATGGCACTGGACAGAGATCAACTTAGAGCCATGTCGCAGAAGGATAAGGAAACCTTCAAGGAGTATGCTCAGAGATGGCGTGAAATTGCCGCCCAGATTTGTCCACCTCTTGAGGAAAAAGAGATGACAAAGATCTTCTTGAAAACCTTGAGCTCATTTTACTACGACCGAATGGTCGCCAGTGCACCCAGTGACTTCACTGAAATGGTCGGCATGGGATTTCGTCTTGAGGAAGCAGTCCGAGAAGGACGTTTAGTAAAAAAACGTTGGATCATCAAGTGGTACCAAAAGATACGGTAGTGCTCTACCTAAGAAAAAAGAGTAAGATATTGGTAATATCTCTCTCGGAAAGCAAAGGCGGCGTTACCAACCAGTAGCAGTTGTAACTCCTGCTATCAACCCTGTGTATCAACCTCAGGTTGCTCAAAGCCAACCCAATCAACAACAATATCAGCAAAGGACACAACAACCTCTTTAGTAGGCTCGTCCTCTGTACAACAACAACCGTACAACGCGACCACCAGGGTTTGACCCTATATCGATGTTGTACACAGAACTGTTTCCATTATTACTGGTCAAGGGGCATGTCCAAACCAGGTCTCCTCTTGCAATCCCGAAGAATCCGCCTTTTTGGTTCAAAGCGGATCAGACTTGCCCTTACCATCAAGGAGGACCGGGGCATAACATATAGAATTGTCCCAGTTTCAAATCCGATGTGCAAAAGCTTGTTAGGAGTAGGGTGTTATCCTTCAAGGATACGAATCCAAATGTTCTTACAAACCCGCTGCCTCAACACGAGAAAGCTGCGGTAAACTTGATAGAGGGAGAGTCTAACCACAGCTATCAAATTCATGATGTACTCTTATTGAGGGCCAACTTGGTCAAGATGCATTGTAGACAGAGAGGATACGGCCATGTGCCACCTCACAATTATCACCAGTGTGATATCTGCTCCAAAAATAATCAAGGATGTTCTGTGGTGCAATCAGTTCTACAGGAACAGTTGGATCTTGGATGGATCCAAGAGCACCGAATTCTTGATGTCAACATGACTTACTCGAATTCCAACATCATCCAGAATCACGACATCCGTACGATGAATAGCAACTTGGTGGCGATGCACTCAAGGCAAATCCAACATCATAATCTGCCACGACACGATTACGATTCCTGTCTGGTCTGCTCGGTAAATAAATAGGGATACTCTGTTATACAAGAGGCCCTCCAGCGTCAGATGGATCTTGGATGGATCCAGGACTACTATGATAGGAATCCTTATCAAGTCAACATGATTCAAATCTTTGATGTTCGTTTGAAGAATACCATCTTGGTGGAGTTGCACGCTACACAAGTCCAGCTCGGTTTTCTGATTTCGCATAATTATCAGAACTGTGCAGTGTCCCGTGAGAGTAATCAAGGATGTGCTCTCGTTCAAAGAATGTTTCAACACTTGTTAAACCACTGGTGGCTTCCGATCTATTTAAACGAAGACACACAACAAGTCAGTATGATTAATGGGAACCCTACTAGGCATCAAAGTCAGGATGTTCGATAAATGGAAATAGACCTAGTGAGGTTACACTGCATACAAAGCAGACGTGGCCGGGTGCCACCACACAACTATGAATGCTGTAGAGTTTGCTCTGAAGATAATCAAGGATGTTACCTCGTGCGAGCAGCCCTTTAGAGTCAGTTGGACCACAAAAGATTCGACCGTGTCCAAGTTCTGGGTCAACCAATTTGATGCCAGACTATTTCGCTGATCAAATCAAAGATGTTGTCATAATCTCTGATAATAAGAGGACCAAAGATGTTTGTACCATCATCCCTTTACTTGACAAATCGAAAGTTCCCAACCAGGAACTGATTAAAATTACTTACAATGGTCAGAAGAATCAGAAGGCTCATGTAGTTATCTATCTACCGGGACCGTTACCGTATGAATCAACTAAGGTTATCCCTTACAAATACGGTGCAACAACAATTGAGAATGGAAATTAAATTCCATTACCCTCCGTCGTGAATATTGCAGACATCAGTCGAGTAACACGGAGCGGTCGAATCTTCAACCGAGGAGTTAGAGAACCTACCAGAGAAAAGGAACCTCAAACGAAAGTTCCTGATCAACCAGTCGGTCAATCCTGTGATCTCGACCTTTCAAAGAACAACGATGAGATGCTGAAGCTCATCCAGAAGAGTGAGTACAACATTGTTGATCAGCTGTTACAAACTCCTTCAAAAATCTCAGTGCTATCACTTTTACTCTGTTCCGAAGCTCACAGGGAAGCTCTACATAAAGTCTCAGAGCAGGCCTTTATGGAACAAGATGTAACAATAAGACCATTCGACAACATCATCTCCAACATCACTTCTTGCAATAACTTGGGATTCAGTGATGAGGAACTGTCGGAAGAGGGCCACCGTCACAACATGGCACTCAATATTACAGTGAACTGCCAGGACGATGCATTAGTCAGCATACTGGTAGACACCAGATCAGCTCTAAATGTGATGCTAAAGTCTACATTGATGCGATTATCATACCGAGGATCTCCGATGAGAGCCAGTGAGGTCACCGTCAAGGCATTTGACGGATCCCGAAAAATGGTTATCGGCGAAGTCGACCTTCCCATAACTATCGGTCCTCACATCTTCCAAGTCACTTTCCAGGTCATGGACATCCGGGCAACATACAATTGCTTATTAGGAAGACCTTGGATACACGAGGCAGGGCCAGTCACTTCGACACTTCACCAAAAGTTGAAGTTTGTCAAAAATAACTTACTCGTCACGGTCTGCAGAGAGCAAGCCTTGCTCGTGAGTAACTTATCATCATCCACTTGTGTAGAACTAGAGGAGGTTATCGGAACCCAGTTCCAAGCACTTTCGGTGAGCAACGACAATCAATCAGAAAGAGGAACGTCGATTTCCTCGTACAAAGATGCTCTCGAAGTAATCACAAGCAACAATGCGAAAGGATGGGGACAACTTGTTATTCCTACTAATAACAAAGCGAGGAAAGGTCTTGGCTTTTCCTCAACCTGTACCCAAACTGCTATTAACGATGAAAATATTCATCCCATTCAGGACTTCTTCCACAGTGGAGGTTTTCTTCACCCAGTGTCTCAAGAAGTACATACTATCAACGAAGGTGATTCCTCTGATACAGAGGAAAAATGGAAGTCCTATCTTAACGAGGACGGTTATGTCTCAGGACGAAATGCCTACACCATTTTGCTATTCCACACAGAGTCCGAGATTTATACCAAGGTCAGACGTCAAAATGATCTATGGAGATTGCGATCCGGAAGGATGTCGTGCTCCACCTAACTCATTAGAGGAGGACACTCTGATGAAAGATAACTTTGACTACTATGGCCCGATGGATGGCCTGCCGATCTGGAAGTCGTACCAGGAGACTCAAGACAAAAGAATCAGCCGAACGATGCATATCAGTTGACCATCATTGAAAAGAATACCTGCGTCCCCACCATGTCATGGGATCAACACTCAGGCATTCAGAAAATATCCAGTACAACGATGAATTTGCAAAGATTGCAGGACAAGAGTTCCTTAACTATGCTTTTCCCGGGGTCAACGTCATCGAAAGGGATGACTCCTCCAGTTCCAAAGAAGTGTGGGATACCTTAGGACAACCAAGCGGAAAATACGACTTCATGGTCAAGTACACCGCTCCAGAAAGCTCTCGCATCAGGCTCGAAGACATTCAGCCAACTAGATGGGGAGATCCACCTGAGATTACAAATATTGTGCAAAATGCAGCAGAGGAATCCTCCTATGACAATTCTTCCTGGGAGACAGATTCCAACAATCCTGCTCCACCAGAAATCAGCGTTATTTCTGAAGACAAATCAAGAAGGAAAGTACCAGACTTTGTGATTCACCGAGGAGTTCGTCGCCAATGGGTTGCTGTCAACATTCCAAAATTTGTTCATAAGTCGAAGTAATTACCGTCCTTATCTTAACCTTTCACCCTGCCCAGGTGAAACGGATGTTTTGATAGGGCTCACTTTTTGTAAATGTCCCTCTTCGCTTTTCCCAAAGCGACAGAGTTTTGTTTTATAGGGCTGTAGTTTCAAGAATCGACAAGATCATAAATAAAATAACGTCGCTCTGTAATTTCCGCATTAATTGTTGTTTTCTCTTTTCACTTTTTCAGAAAATGGTAATCCTAAAAAACAACAAATAATAAAAACAAGCAGTAAAAAAAAATACACTGCACACACTCGTACATTCTCTCTGTCTCTTCTAAACACAAATCATCACGTCATGCAGATTGCTTGTTTTAATCCCCATTGAAACATACGATCCAATGCCTTCTCCCGACTTTGAATTCCCGGTATATGAGGCTGAAGAAGAAGAGGACGAAGAAATTCCAGAAGAGATCTCCCGATTACTCAAACAAGAGGAAAGGTCCATTGTACCTCACAAGGAGCCGTTGGAAACGGTCAACTTGGGTTCAGAAGAAGAGAGAAAATAAGTCAAGATTAGGGCACTGCTCAGTTCAACTGTCAAAGAAAGTTTGATAAAGCTTCTCGAAGAGTTTCCTGATGTATTCGCTTGGTCCTATCAGGATATGCCAGGGTTGGATACCAGCATCATGGAACATCATCTACCGTTGAGATCAGAATGTCCACCAGTGAAACAAAGACTAAGACGGACTCCTCCAGACATGGCCATCAAAATCAAAGAGGAAGTACAGAAACAGATTAACGTGAGTTTCCTCGCCACATCAGAATATCCTCAATGGCTAGCCAACATAGTACCAGTTCTGAAAAAGGACGGAAAGGTTAGAATGTGTGTAGACTACAGGGATCTGAACAAAGCAAGTCCAAAGGATGACTTTCCCTTACCACACATTGACATGCTGGTAGACAGCACAACCAAATTCAAAGTATTCTCCTTCATGGATGGATTCTCGGGCTATAATCAAATCAAAATGGCGCCGAAAGACATGGAGAAAACTTCCTTCATCACCCCATGGGGCACTTTTTTTTACAAGGTAATGTCGTTCGGTTTGAAGAACGTCGGGGCAACCTATCAAAGGGCCATGACTACTCTGTTTCATGACATGATACACAAATAAATCGAAGTATATGTCGATGATATAATTGCCAAGTCTAAAATAGAAGAGGAGTATGTGACCCACCTGTTAAAACTATTCGAGCGTCTGAGAAAGTATAAGCTCCGCTTGAATCCCAATAAGTGCATATTCGGTGTCCGTTCAGGGAAACTCTTAGGGTTCATCGTCAGCCAGAAAGGAATTAAGGTTGATACTGACAAGGTTAAGGCCATTTAAGAAATGTCTTCTCCAAAGACTAAAAAATAAGTCAGGGGATTCCTGGGACGTCTGAACTATATTTCCCGATTTATATTCCTCATGACCGCGACATGCGCGCCGATCTTCAAATTACTCAAAAAGAATCAGGACTGTGTTTGGATAGAAGATTGCCAAACCGCCTTCAACAGTATCAAGGAATACCTGTTGAACCCACCAATTCTATCACCTCCAGTGGAAGGAAGACCACTGATCATTTACTTAACCGTCTTGGAAGACTCGATGGGTTGTGTACTTGGCCAACAAGACGAAACCAAAAGGAAAGAGTCTGCCATCTACTATTTGAGCAAGAAATTCACCGACTACGAGACTTGGTATACTATGCTTGAGAAAACTTGTTGTGCTTTGGCTTAGGCAGCCAAACATCTTCGCCAATATATGATTCGTCACACTACTTGGTTAATCTCCGAAATGGATCCAATCAAGTATGTCTTTGAAAAGCCTGCTCTCACGGGAAGGATAGCCCGTTGGCATATGATGTTGTCAGAATACGACATCGAGTACGACGCTCAGAAAGCCATCAAAAGGAGTATTTTATCCGATCATTAGGCTCATCAACCGATTGACGATCAAAAATCAGTCGGATTTGACTTCCCATACGAAGATATCATGTATTTAAAAATGAAAGATTACGATGAACCGCTACCCAGTGAAGGGCCAGAACCAGGTTCCTAGTGGGGACTTATTTTTGACGGAGATGTCAATCATTATGGAAACGGAATTGGGGCAATCATCATAACACCTCAGGGTACCCTCATTCCTTTCACTACCAGACTGACATTCAAGTGTACAAATAATGAGGCCGAATACGAAGCTTGTATCATGGGTCTCGAAGAAGCGATCGACTTAAGGATCAAGAACTTGGATGTATATTGCGAATCAGCCCTGGTTATCAATTAGATCAAAGGAGATTGGAACACATACCAATCAGGACTAATTCCTTACAAAGATTACGCGAGAAGGTTGTTACCCTTCTTCAACAGAATCGAGTTTCATCATATCCCTCGTGAAGAGAATTACATGGATGATGCACTAGCCACTATCTCTTCCATGATTAGTGTAGGTCAATGGAACGACTTACCTAAGATCGACATAATGCGCCTTGAAAGGCCCGCTTACATCTTCACGATTGAAGTAGTCATAGACGACAAACCTTGGTATCATGATATCAAGTGCTTCCTTCAAAAACAAGAGTATCCACCTGGGGTATCCAGAAAGGACAGAAAAGCCCTCAAAAGGCTGGTCGGAAGCTTCTTTCTGAGCGGTGATACCCTTTATAAGAGAAACTTCGACATGGTCTTGCTCCGATGCGTAAACAGACCAGAAACAAACATGCTGATGAAAGAAATTCATGAAGGATCCTTTGGCACTCATGCCAACGGACATGCAATGGCGAGAAAAATTCTAAGAGCAGGATACTATTGGTTGACAATGGAATCCGATTGCTACAAGTACATGAGAAGGTGTTATAAGTGTCAAATATACTCAAACAAGATCCATGTACCGCCAACGCATCTCAAAGTTCTTTATTCCCCGTGGCCATTTTCTATATGGGGAATCGACATGATTGGCATGATTTAACCCAAAGCTTCAAATGGACATCGGTTCATCCTGGTGGCCATTGACTACTTCACCAAGTGGGTCGAAGCAGCATCATACACCAATGTAACCCGACAAGTCGTGGTCCGCTTTATCAAAAACAATCTCATCTGCCGTTATGGTGTTCCAAGCCAGATCATTACGGATAATGGATCCAACTTGAACAATAAGATGATGAAAGAGTTGTGCTCTGAGTTCAAGATCGAACACCATAACTCATTTCCCTACCGACCCAAGATGAATGGAGCGGTAGAAGTAGCTAACAAGAACATCAAAAAGATCGTTCAAAAGATGGTTGTAACCTACAAAGACTGGCATGAAATGATACCATTTGCCCTTCACAGTTATCGCACATCTGTCCGTACTTCAACAGGGGAAACCCCATTCTCTCTAGTATATGGCATGGAAGCAGTTCTCCCCATAGAAGTAGAGATACCATCAATCAGGGTATTGATGGAAGCCAAGCTAACAGAGGCTGAATGGTGTCAAAGTCGACATGATGAACTAAACCTGATCGAAGAAAAGCAAATAACGGCACTATGCCATGGTCAGTTGTATCATCAGAGAATGAAGAAAGCGTTTGGCAAAAAAGTGTGACCCCGTGTCTTCAGAAAAGGAGACCTCGTGCTCAAGAAGATACAACCATTCCTCACTGATTCCCGGGGAAAGTGGACTCCAAATTATGACGGCCCCTATGTGGTCAAGAAAGCCTTCTCAGGCGGCGCCTTGAGACTCACAACCATGGATGGAGAAGAATTTGCCTACCCCACAAATGTTGATGTAGTCAAGAAATACTTCGCCTAAACTAAAAAAAACGTCTCGGTGGATTGAAAACCTGAAAGGGCGATCCAGGAAAAAAGTAGAGACACAAGCAAAAAATCATCCTGGTGGATTAGAAACTCAAAGTACTATCCAGGAAAAAGTTAGGGATTAATGGCAAGTAACTACGTCTGATCAGTTCAGCTCCTCAGCAGTCATGCCATCCATCAGAAAACTTCAGTCAGGGTCATCTTCGACAGAAGCTCAGGATGTTCGGAATTCAAAGTTGATAGAAGGATAACGGTCGTTATGTTTCAATGTAGCCATTTTCCCTTAAATTACCATTTTCTAAACTTTGTAAATACTCCATGAAATCACGCGTTTGGTTGATTTCCATCCTATCAATAAAATTTGAGCCCTAGTACTTTTGTTTGCAATTCTTATTTGTTTTAGCTTTACAGAATGACATTTTAACATGTTCAACGATTCTTGAAATAAAACAAAAATGAATTTGCTTGTCAAACTTTTTCTACTTTTAAAATAAAGATGGCAATTCTTTTGACTGTTGAACATCGAAAGAACATCGATCACTTCTCCAGAAGTAATCGAGCTTCAAAGTGCATAATCAAAGTACTCCTTCTAAGCCAGTACGCTTGAGCGAAGTATCAACTGTGTCAGAGACCGTGTTTCATCTGATACCCCCGGCAGAGTTCTTATCTCCTAAGTCCGACCAACGGTTTTCCCCACAGGGACTATCTCTCCTAAGCAAGGCAGAATTGCTACTTTTGGACCAGTGATACTTTTCATCCCCTGCAGTGGCCGAGTATCCAGTCGTGTTCATCCACTAGTCTGTATGTCGCGTTAGTTTTATCAGCATATGCATACATATATCATGCATTATTGATTTACATTCATATTCATATTGCATCACTATCACTCTAGTCGGTCTTATCCCCTAGTGATAAAAGTCATATCAATCGAGTTGCCAATCCTTTCCTCGTCAGGAAGAAAATCATCTAAGCGATCTCTCCTCCAGCCTATTTCTGGATTGGAGTTGGTCCCTTGACCACTTTGATAACTTGAACCTCTAAAAGGCAAGAAAACTTTTGACGACCATCACTCTTCGCCATTGAAGATGATATCTTTGCTTTCCCGAATTAAGGAAAATCCCCAGAGAAAGCCTCTTAATTAAAGCTTCGGCAATACGGCAGTTTTTCTCCAGAAAATTCGCTGACGAAAGGGTCATCAGCACCTCCAAACTAGATTACATGGCATTTCTTTGAGAATATCTCGAGGAAAAGTATGATGTAATATCCCTAAACAGAAAGCAGTCTCTCAAGAGACTTATTTTCCCCAATAGAGTCAACAAATGGCGTCTCCAAACAGAGAAGTTTGTGCACCTCTACAGCTCAGACGAATGGGTTCTCCAACAAGTCTGACATCAAAACTTTTTCCATCAAATGGCATCTCCCCAGGAAAATTTGCCGAGAAGTTTGAGGAAAACCGATACGAATAGCGTCCCTTGTCAAGAAAGTTTATTGACAAAAGAATCTGAGACCAGTACCTTAGTAGGAAACCAGGATCGAGGGGAAGTTTACATCAGAAACTGAGACCAGTTCCTTGGTAGGAAACCAGGATCGAGGGGAAGTTTATTTCAGAAACTAAGACCAGTTCCTTGGTAGGAAACCAGGTTCGAGGGGAAGTTTATTTCAAAAACTGAGACCAGTTCATTGGTAGGAAACCAGGATCGAGGGGAAGTTTATTTCAGAAACTAAGACCAGTTCCTTGGTAGAAAACCAGGATCGAGGGGAAGTTTATTGACAAAGGAAACTTAGACCAGTTCCTTGGCTGAAAACCAGGATCGGGGGGAAGTTTTTACCTTTTCTAAGCATCATTTCTTAGCAAAAGAAGATGAATGCATAAACTACCATTCATAACCACTATCAAAATTTTAGGTATTCCGATATTTAATCATCTTGCACCCTGAATGCCCGAATACCTTCGCCATTCACACCTTCGGGTCCAAGAAGATTAAATAGGGGCATCTTTCATACCCCAAATTTTGACCACTAAGATTTTCCATCATTGTGCAAATCATCATCACAATATGGATGAACCATCATACCTCATTAGTCTCCCCAAAGATGGGTGAGCATCCACTACAATTGAACTTAGGGTTTTAAGCCCTCTCAGAGCCTTAGACAAGGATCAATCAAGAAATTACATGATCTTAAACTTGTCTAACCTCTCAAACACCCATAGAGGATCAAGAGGACTCTCACATTAAGGATCAGGCACAATGTTGTAGCATTTCAAGTGGATTAAGCCTCAAGATCACCAGTGTCACCAAATTAGGGTTTTGGTCGACCAGGGCCTCCAGATGAAAATATTCATCTAGGCATGAGCCATTACTTCAAAGCACATCCTAAGATGCTCCAAGGGACATCATGAATCCAATCATCAAGTCAATTTAACCTCGAGGGAAGCATTCATCCAAAAATCAGGAATTAGGATTTCTTGACCTAACTCACCCCTAAGTTGACTTTTGGGACAAAACATGAGCCAAGACCTCAAGCGATGATTTGAGGGTCTCCCATACACCACATTTATCCATTTGCAACAATGGATTGGTCCAAGAAGCTTGATTCACAAGTTTCAATTTCATCAGGTTCACAATAAGGGTTTCGAGGGAAAAGTCAACTGTACCTTTGACTTTTGACCAAGGCATGTTCCCAAACCTTGGGACATGATTCAATACACCCTATAACTCCTATGGAACATATCCATCAAGATTGATTTAGGTCAAGAACTTGATTTCATAGAGGATCGCACAGTTTGGAATTCATCTGATAAAAAGTCAACTGTGCACAAAAGTCAAAGTTTGACTTTTTGAGATTTTTCACAATTATGGTTCCTCAACCCTAAAACAATGTTAATATGTGATTTGAATCACCATTCATCAAGAAAAATAAAAGAAAGTGGGATAACTTGTAAAAGGGGTAACCATAAAAACTTAGAATTTTTCTAAGTTATGAAATAAAGTGGCCAGGGTACCAACTTCCAAGGATTATAACTTGAGATCCAAGCAACCATTTTGGCTGGTCCAAAGATGGATTTGTAGCTCTCATGGCATACTTCAAAAGTGTCAACTACACCTCATTCCAATTCTTCATGGATTTTTAGTTATGGAGTGATCAAAATGGCTGAAAACATGAAATGTCACTTTTTCCAACACTTAGTGAAATTTTCACTAAGTCAGAATCTGTCTTGCTTTTTTTCAAAATGTAGGAGGATTTTTCACTTGGATCCAAAACATTTCAAGACAAACTATGTTCACACATATGTTGTATCACATAAGGGCTTTCCAAAATGTCCAAGAGCTTCATTAAACTCCATCTGAGCTAGGAGTTATGACAGCTGCAACATGCCTTGCTGCAAACTGTCTTGGCAAGGCAGACTTGTGCATGAAGGCACCATTTGCTCAAATTGTGCAATTCCAAGCATGCTTATCCATCCGAACACCTCAGGGGGGAACAACCAAGGGACAAACACTGATTCATCAGCCTCCCAAGTCCAAGATTCCCAAAGTAGCATGCCAAACCCTAAAAAGCCTAAAAGAGGCCAAGACTCCAATTTTGTTAACAAGCATTCAATGGATGCTTAGAGGTGGCATGTATCAGAGTAAAAATGAGCACTTTAGTCAAGGCTTATCCCTGAACCAAAGAACCATAGGCCTGTGCTCTAACCTCTAGTCAATGGCTAGAGGAGACTTGAGATTCCAAAGTAATCCAATTGGCCAAAGGCCTACTCCAGTTGCCATTCACTATTGCTTGCAAAACAAACTTGCTCTACTATAAATAGAGCTCATTTGTACTCAGTTTGAGTACACCAAAGCACTACAACACTTGCTTTCCTCAAAATCTCTTTCTCTAGGCCAAAATACCTTCTTTTGCAAGGTAACTCTGAGTTATTGAGTTAGAGAGCATTTCCATAACAACTCATGATCCAAACACATTCAATATGTCATATCTAAGCTGTCCAAACTCTCATAAGTGACTTGTAACACCAAAATCACAAAGTCCCATCTCAAAACCTCAAAATTGGACTTTTTTGCATTTTTCAAGCCATGTCTTGATTCAGTCACTTTCAAAACCAGATAAAGCCTCAAACACACTCCAAATATCATCCTTGAACTGTCCCAAATGGTTCCCCACATCTGGAACACCATTTGAGAGAATTTCTATATTGGCCACTTTTGCCCATTTTGCAAGAAAGAGCTCAAACTTGTTCCTGAGGATTCCAGTTTATTCCAACCATTCTAAAAGCTTCCAAGGGATCATTTGAGGGTGACCAAAGCATCAAATTGTTTCTGGAACAAAGCACTTGACAGATTGCCCAAAAAGCTCATAAAGAGGTAAGCATCACAACTTGAACTCTTTGAAATATGCATTGCTTTGAGGTCTACTAATCATGCACATCTCATACATGCTATATGTGTTGTGTTTAAACCAATTCATCATGTAATTCATGCCTGTAACAAGAGATAGCATAGAAAATGCAAATCATGGCCTATTTCAAAACCACTATCGGGTTTTGAAATAGGAGCCTCATCTGAAAAAACCACCACCACCATTGGATTCCTTGTGAAATTCTAGGCAGGATAGACCTAAATTTTGTCCCAATCCATGGAGAAATTAGAAAGTTACAAGCTTCACGTTTTTTGCCAAAATCTTGCCTTGCCTTGCCTTGGCTAGGCCAAAAACAAGGCATGCGTCATATATCCATGGGGTGGTTTTGATACATGGATGTATCACCACCCCAGTGGTAGGAGGCGCGCATTGCACACAAGAGGTTTGGGGTTCGAATCCCCCTCGCCCCAGATCCTCTTTTATTTTTACCATTTTTCCACTTTTTATCATTTTCATATTATTTTTAAATGATTTGGAAAATTAATAACTCTCTCAATTTTAATTATTTTTTATTGGTTCTTTTTGCAAAAAATCACAAAAATGTTGAAATATTTTATTCCACAAAAAATCAGATTTATATAAATTATTTAATATAGTTGATATTTTTGTAAATAAATTCATTTTTATTGTTTTTAAACCTTTTAAAAAATGAATATTCACCTTGAAAAATCAAGACCAAATGAGTTTTAATTCATCTTGTGGTTAAATATCATTTTTCAAACCTTAAACAAAAATCACAAGTTGTTTATTCAAACTTATTTGGTATTTTTATCATTTTAATTAATTTTCTTTGAATAATTACTTTAAAAAATGATGAAATTAGGGTTTTGTTGATAATCACCCTAAACAAATATTTTTTCAAAACACGCATGGGCCTCTAATTTTGGTTTTCAAAGGGGGTTGGGCCTCAATCATTGTATAAGACCCCCTATATTTTCAAAAACTTCGGCGCGATCGCCGTTTTACAAAACAAATCAATTGGGCCTCTCCTTGAGTTGTAAGCCCCATTCTTTTTCTTAAAAGCAAACCATTGGGCCTCTATTAGAGTGTAAGACCCAATCCCCTTTTAACCAAAATCATTTTGGGCCTCAGATATTGTATAAGTCCCTCGGCGTTAAAAGAATCTCGGTGCGATCGCCATTTCAGAGTAAAACAATTTTGGGCCTACCCTCATGTTATAAGCCCCACTTTTCTTTTTAAAACCTTTTTGGGCTTCTCCTTGAGTTGTAAGACCCGACCCTCCTTTAGATAAACCTCTTTGGAACTCAGTCATTGTATAAGTCCCGACACGATATTCAAAACAACAGTACAATTACTGTTCAAACCTTAGGCCTCTCCATGAGCTGTAAGCCCCAACAATCTTTTCAGAACAATCCCATTTTGATTTAGGTTCGAATATATATATATTGTTCAAAACTTTCTTTAATTTCTTTGTTGAACAACTAACAAAACAGCATGTAAGCTCTACAACGGGTAAGTGTTTATCTGCTTTCTTTTATCTTCTTTCATATAAATAACTGTATTGTGGGAAGCTGCGCATGGTTAGTCTTCTTTCATTCTTTTAAATATACGTCAAATATATATAACTGTATTGTGGGAAGCTGCGCATGGTTAGTCTTCTTTCATAATCTTTTAAATACTCGTCATATATCAACTGTATATATACTAGTATAGTTATTTAGGATTTTCCCCTGCAACTAGGTCTAGAACTAGGTAAAGCCCTGTTGGTCGCTCTTTAAATACAAACAAAACTAGATCCCCATGGGATTTCCAGATACAATCTTCCCTTCTCTTGGGGTTAAACAATATGGAACAAAGAGAAAGGCAGTATTCTTGGTGAACCTTTTCTCAGACTGTCACCCCTAGAAATTGTCAAAGAAATTCTACTCCCCAGAGTTGATCTATTCTCCGTGAATAGTATCTCTTGAGTTTCTTCCAAACCCTCAAACTTTCCTAGAATGATCTCTTCTCTGTGAATTGCATTTCTTGAACTTCTCTTGGTTTAGGGACCCACAGGCTTCCTAAAAGAATCCCCGCCTCCTCTTGGGCTTTGTACAAGGACCCTTCGGCTTCTTAGAAGTTCTCATGCCTTCTCTTGGGCTTAATACAAGGACCCTAATGACCTCTTAAAGTTATAAGACAGAACTTATCATCCTTTGCTAGAGCAGTCTTTCCAGTGTCAAACCTCAGGCCACTTTAGGGTTGATTCTCATCCCTTAAGGCCCTTGCTCTCTTTTGGGCATCCTAAAAAAGATAAAACTCTTCAACACCAGTAGACTTGGACAGTCTAAACCCCCTTTGAGTCTCAAAGACATTCTCAAGTTCCTTTTAAACAGAGGAAAAAAACAACGATCACGCTGGATAAATCTCCAGCAGAAACCCGGTCTCTCTTATGAGAGTTCCCTACCCTTGGGCCACGCCTATGGATCTAATCCTCAGCAGTAAGATAGCCTCATCTTAGGCTTTGTATAATGGTCTTTCCTCAACACAGTCAGCCTCCTCTTGGGCTTTGTACAATAATTCTCCCCCCTAGCGGAGCTAACCTTTTCAGACCCTCTTGTTGAGTCCATCACTTTTCAAGACTCTCTTATTGAGTCAATACCCTTTTAGCCTCAATCTCGGGCTTCGTACGAGACAGAAAATCACTCTCTTGTTGAGTATAAAAGACTCTCTTGTTGAGTCAATCAACTTTCAGACTCTCTTGTTAGGTCAATCACCTTTGCAAGACTCTCTTATTGAGTCAACTCTTTTAGCCTCCATCTTGGGCTTCGTACAAGACATATAAAAGCACTCTCTTGTTGAGACAAACTCATTTCAGCCTCCCTCTTGGGCTTTATACAAGACACATATAAACCTCCCCAACGGAGTCAAAAATCCATTTTAGCCTCAATCTTGGGCTTTGTACAAGACAGAAAGAACATTTTCCCCGAAAAAATCAAACTGTTAGCCTCCTCTTAGGCTTTATATAATGATATCCCCAAAGCGTCAGACTCTTTTTTGCCTCAATCTTGGGCCTTGTACAAGACATATACATCTCTTGTTGAGTCAGTCTTATCTAGCCCCCTCTTAGGCTTCGTATAAAGAAATCCCTAGCTAAGTCAATAAACCTTTCAGCTTCAAACTTATGCTTTGATCAAAGCACACAAACATCAACAGTTCCTCTTTAGAGATGACAAATTCTCTCTCAGCCAAAACCCTTTAGCTTCATATCTTGGGCTTTGAACAAGATACAAATCACCTTTAGCTTCATGTCTTGGGCTTTGAACAAGACACCAAAATATCATTTTCCTCCTTTAGAATAGGAGGAACTACGATTGCTCTGACTTCCCTGTTTCGCTTAAACGGGAATACGTAGGCATAAGATTGCGAAATATTAGCGAGCATACCAATCAAAAACCCCAAGTCCAGTACCTTCATACAATAATTAAAAAACATCAGATCTAGTACCTTACCAAAAGCCTCACGAACAGTCCAGACACTCTATTCTTAAACAAAATAACCTAATACAGGTCCCCCTATTTTGATAGCATCTGTAAACCAACAGTTATCTGTTTAAACTCAGTATGCAAGCAGGGTTAATTGGAGACATTTATTTCCCTTCCTTAATCAGTTTCACTGGATAAAAAATGAATCGAACTGTAGTACCAAAGCGATAGTGATTCGAAACCACAAAAACCGCGCTACAATCACCATTGGCCACCGACCTGTACCAGTTGCCATTCACTATTGCTTGCAAAAAAAACTTGCTCTACTATAAATAGAGCTTATTTGTGATCAGTTTGAGTACACCAAAGCACCCTAACCGATGCTTTCCTCAAAATCACTCTTTCACTCCAAATTTGCCTTCCACTTCAAGTCACTATCGAGTTTTGAAATTGGAAGTGATTCAAACCAAACCAATCATGCCAACACCTCATACACATCACATATGAGTGATCCATGGCCTTGAAACACATCTGAAACACTTGACTCACAAAATCACCAACCAGTTGCTCAAGCTTTTGACAAGGTTGCAGTTGAGGTACCAGAAGGTGATCCAAGCATCTCCAATCAAGGCTAAGCATCCCAACACACTCCATATGGTATATTGAAGTTGTCCAGGTCCTTACAACACATCTGTAACACCTCCATCATCAAGCTTGATCACCAGCTGCAAGAGGTAAGCCTGAAGCCTTCAAACTCCATATTACATGCATCATAAATGAATTTTTGAGTTACCATCTTGTTTTTGCATGTATGTAGAGTAATAACCCTCAATCAATTGCCATGAATCAATCATGTATGGAATTTCATTGTGTTCATGCTGAAATTAGGGTTCTTGAGGTCACCCTCTGATTTCTCACTCCACACTTAATATAAATGCAATTAATCTATATGGTTGTGATCCTTGTTCAAAAACGAGCAAGATTGGTGTTTGAATCGTGCAAAACCATTGAGTAATCAGAGAGAAAAGTGACAAAATGCAAATTGGAGCAAAACAGGGCACGCGGGCAAGAACAAGTTGTTCTTGGCGCCCTTTTTCAAACTTTTGAATTTTTGAATTTTTGTTATTTTATTTAATTGATTCAAAAATTAATTTCTTTCTGAATTTTTATGTTTTTGGATTAATTCTTTTTTTCAAAATTCATAAAAAAGTTAAAATAATTTATTCTACAAAAATTTCACAAAAATATTATTTATTTGATATATTTAATATTTTCAAAAAGAATTTATTTTTTATTTGTTTTTAACATTCAAAAAATATTTCTTTTCTTGATTTTTCAAACTCAATTGATTTTTAAATCATTCTAGGGATAAAACATGATTTTTCAAACATTTATCCTAGATCATAACTTGTTTTACACATGTTTGATAATTTTGATCATTTTTATTTGATTTTTTGTTCAAATAAAAATACATTTTTATCAAATTAGGGTTTTGATCATTCACACCCTCACAAATCTTTTTCAAGAACACTTTGGGCCTCTTAATAGAGTGTAAGACCCACCCTTTTGTAAATAAAAACCTTTTTTGGGCCTCGGTCATTGTATAAGTCCCACTGTGTTTCTAAAACCGCGGCGCGATCGTCGCCTTTTAAACAAAAAATTTGGGCCTCTAATAGAGTGTAAGAGCCATCCCTTTTAAATAAAAATCTTTTTGGGCCTCAGTCATTGTATAAGTCCCAGTACGTTAAAAAATCTCGGCGCGATCGTCGTTTTCAAAACATTTTCATCTGGGCCTTCCCTTGTGTTGTAAGTCCCATTTTTCTTCTTTTTTTCAAATAAATTTGGGCCTCTAATAGAGTTTAAGACCTAATTTTTGTAAACATAAAATATTTTTGGGCCTCAATCATTGTATAAGTCCCGGTACAGTTTTCAAAACAACGGTGCGATCATTGTTATTTTTGGGCCTCTCCTTGAGTTGTAAGCCCCATCTCTTGTATAAAAATAAACTTTGGGCCTCTAATAGAGTGTAAGACCCAACCTCTTTTGTAAATACAATAAATTTGGGCCTCAGTCATTGTATAAGTACCGGTACAATTTTCAAAGCAACGGTGCGATCACTGTTACTTTTGGGCCTCTCCTTGAGTATAAGCCCCGATCTTCTTTTCAAAACAACTTTCCCTTTTGATTTGGATTCAAATTCATATTTGTTATCAAAACTTTCTTTAATTTCTTGAATAACTAACCATACAACTGTAGTACTGGAAGCTTGCTCACCTATAAGTTCTATCAGCTTTCTTTTACATACTTGTATATATTTCATCTGTATATATATACATACATATATATATATATATATATATGCGTGTATATTATCTCGCTTAGAGTTTTCCCCGACAACTAGGTCTAGGATTAGATCAAACCAGTGGTCACTCTTTCAACACAATCAAAAACTAGTTCCCCATAAGAAATTCCAGATACAGTCTTTCCTCCTATTGGGCTTATACAATATGGAACAGAGAAATGCATTATTCCCGGTGAAACTTTTCTCAAGACTGTCACTATCTAGAAATTTGTATAAGAAATTCATTTCCCCCAGAGAGGATTAATTCCCAGTGAAACCTCTCTTGAATTTCTTCAAACCCTAGAACTGTTCACTAAAGAAAGGATTATTCCCAGTGAAACCTTTCTTGAACTTTTCTTAGGTTTGGACGCACAGGCTTCCTAAAAGCATCCCCAGCCTCCATTTGGACTTTGTACAAGGACCCTCAGGCTTCTTAGAAGTTCTCATGCCTTCTCTTGGGCTTAGTACAAGGACCCAAAGACCTCCTACAGGTATATGACAGAACTTAGTCATCCTTTGATAGTTCAATCCTCCAGAGAGTCAGAATCTCAAAACATCCGACCATTTTAGGGTTAATTCTCATCCCTTAAAACATCAGCCTCCTCTTAGGCATTATACAAAGATAAACATCTTCATACCAGTAGACTTGGACAGTCTCACCTCCTTTTAGATCTCAAAGAAACCCTCAAGTTTCCTGAAAACACAGGATAAACCCTGATCATTTCATCAATCATCAACAGAGTTAAAACCTCTATAGGTTTTAAAAACTCAATCTTTAAATCCTCACTTTATTTTTCCCCAGCTAGGGTCAAATCACTATCAATAAACCCTTAATCAGAACCTCATGGTCTCTGATATTTTAACTCTTCTGTATTCCTCAACAAGAGTTGATTCCCCAATTTGGACCTTCCTCTGGATCTCAATAATCCTCAGCAGAAGCTAGCCTCCTCTTAGGCTTTATAATTCCCCAACCAGCCTCCTCTTAGGCTTTGTATAATGATCATCCATCAGCACATTTTAGCCTCAGTCTTGGGGTTTGTACAAGACACCTATAAATATTCTCCAGCTGAGTCAGTTAAACCCTTTTTAGCCTCAATCTTGGGCTTTGTACAAGACACATATGGAACCTCCCCAGTGGAGTCAATCCTCTTTTCAGCCTCAATCTTGGGCTTTGTATAAGACAGATAAAACCTCTCACCAGTAGAGTCAATCTCTTTTAGCCTCAATCTTGGGCTTTATACAAGACAGACAAAATATTTCCCCGGAAGAGCCAATTCCTTCCAGCCTCCTCTTAGGCTTTGTATAATGATTTCCCCAAAAGCGTTAGTCTATTTTCAGCCTCAATCTTGGGCTTTGTACAAGACAGAAATAAAACACCTAATAGAGTCAACCTTTTAGCTTCAACCTTGGGCTTTAATCAAGGCACACAAAAATCAACATCCCCTCATAGGAAATCAAAAATCTCTCTGTAGGAAGACATTTCTCTGTACAATCACACATCAAAATAGACAAATCAAAACAAACCTAATCCCAGATAATTGCGGTAAGTGGTACACTTGTTGATTCAAAAATCTAAGTTGTAGTTCATCTCTTATCCTGGTAAATCCCTTTTCTTTCATCTAATTGCTGTAAGTGGCAAGCCTCTGGATTTTTTACATCCAAGCCAATGTCCCTCTCTTAGCATGAAAGATTCCTAAGGAAAAATGGCATTGCTCTACACTGAGTTAAAGTTTCCTCCTTCAGGACAAACCCCTTATAAAGGAAATTATGGCATTGCTGGATTCCATATCCCAGTTAAAGTAATTCTCCTTTATAATCAGTCACCCAACAACTGTGATAAACAGATGAGATATTTACCTTTAGAGATGACAAATTCTCTCTCACTCAAACCTTTTAGCTTCAATCCTGGGCTTTAAACAAGACATAAATACTCAACCCTTTAGCTTCAATCTTGGGCTTTGAACAAGACACCAAGCATCTTTTTCCTCCCATAGAATAGGAGGAACTACGATTGCTTTGATTTCCCTGTTTTCTTTAACGGGAATATGTAGGCATAAGATTACGAAATCAAAGCGAGCATACACAAATCAAAAACCTTAGGTCCAATACCTTACCAAAGACATCGAAAAACCCAAAAACAACAAAAACACTCTCTCAACATTCCCAAATAAGAAACTTTCCCAACCCATGACAGATAAAAATCAGTAAGTAGATAACAGTAGAATTTGCTAAACGATCTATGGATAACCATATATAGGATGGGGAATTGATAACTCCCTATTGTATAACCTGGCCCCGGACCCCCCAATCTCTTAGCATTTGTTAAAGAACACATTTGCGTGCAAGGTTAGTTTTAGATAACTTCCATTTCCTTTCCAGCTTCATAGGATAAATAAGAAATCAAAAAGTAGCACCCAATTACAACCAAAGGTGATAAGGTGGTCGCGTCACCGACAAAAATTGCACGCTACAGAAAAATGGCGACTTTGCTGGGGAGCCAAACTAGGATTAGAATTCCTAAGAGGTCTAGGTTGTTTATCATTTTCTATATATATATATATATATATATATATATATATATATATATATATATATATACTGCTATTTCTACTTGATATCCGTGTTTATTTTTCTGTCATTGGGAATGTGATTGATAAGCATGTGGAAAGTTTGAGAGAACATTAAGATAAGAGGTGGCATTGACGGGAGAGCTTATAGGGAGTGAATCCCGAACAAGCGATCCTAGTAGCCCACCAAATTAGGCAAGGTACCCGTCTGGATACTAAATGTTGAACGACTGATTGTCGTGAAAGCAAAGTTTTCCCAGTGCGGTACCCGTGACCCTGAGGATTTAGTAGACATGAACCATATGACCATTAGGTAGTGCGGTGAATATCGGGAATAGTTGATACGCGATACTACACTCAAATGAGATCTACCTTAGGATATTACAGGTCGCTCGAGTGAATCAGCTTGCTGTCGATATCCCTAGGGGGTCAATGGTTTTGGGAACCTTAGAACCCGTTCTACAGGTACAAAAATTAACCAAAATAGTACAACCTTTGGGGATGGGTAGATCCATGACTCCATGCTCGTGATGTTGAACCCTTGAACCCATGTCTTTTCAATGTTTTTGTGTGCTTCATTCATGCATTCATCTAAAAAAACTCTTTTTAAACAAAGAAAAAATCTCTTTTCAAAATAAACTAAAACAATAATTGTAAATATCAGAGAGATTGCGTTATGGATTCGGTAGAAGAAAGGCGCACAAGTACACCTTCAAGGCTCCAAAACTAGAAGATTTAAGGAGGTTGGCAAGGATGATTACCAACCCTGAGGCTTTCAGAGCCAAGCACAGAGGACTGTTGTCTCTGTTAATGGTCCACGTAGTGGAAGGAATACTGTCTATGCTGATTCAGTTTTACGATCCAATTTATGATTGCTTCACATTTCCGGATTACCAACTGGCACCAACACTGGAGGAGTACTCTCATTTGATTGATTTACTTATCACTGATCGAGCTCCATTTTCTGGACTGGAAGAAATTCCCAAGGATCAGGCCATTGCAAGAGCTACCTCTTTGGACGAGTCAGAAGTTAGGACTCACATGACCACCAAAGGAGGAATCCAGGGTTTACCAGCTAAGTTCTTGACAGAGAAAGCTCTATACTTTTCCAGTATAGGAAATAATACTGCTTTCGAAGATATCTTTGTTCTACTCACATATGGGTTATTCCTTTTTCCCAACATCGACAACTTCGTTGATACCAACGCTGTTAAGATATTTCTGATTGGAAACCTCGTACCAACCTTGCTCGCAGATGCTTATCATTATGTACACTTAAGGAATTTATACAATGGAGGAATGATCACATGCTGTGTACCCTTACTCTACAAATGGTTCATTTCCCATTTGCCCAAGTCTGCTGCTTTTTGGGATCACAAGAGTACTCTACGTTGGTCCAAAGGATTATGTCCCTTACCAACTCTGACATAGATTGGTATAATAGGATTTACAAAGGGATAGAGATCATCGACAGATGTGGAAATTTCCCTAACATACCCCTCATTGGAACTAAAGGAGGAATCAACTATCATCCAATTTTAGTTCGCCGTCAACTCGGATACCCGATGAAGAATATCCCACATAATGTTCATCTGGAAGGTCTTTTCTTCAAGGAATGGGAAAATGACAGGGCACTAAAGAAGGAAATAATGCATGCCTGGCAACATATTCACAAGAAAGGAAGAGAGTCTCTAGGAAGACCAAACTGTACCTCCATTGAGCCTTATCTCCACTGGGTGCAAACTAGAGACCTCAAGCTGAGGATTCCTTACCCTCGCCAAGAAGTTTTTCCGTTAAAGGAATATGTCCTTTATTTCATGTCTGATATGGAAAAACTACAGGTAGCTCTCAACAAAGTTCAACGTGAGAAGTGATCTTGGAAAAACAAGTACCGAATCCTCAATGTGGAGTGTACCAAGATTCAGGAACTGTTAAAGGAGAAGGATGCTCTGATTAAAATATTAGAACAGCATGCTATAGAGAGTCAAGAAGACAGAAGAAATTTACTCGCTCCTTTCACTTGGCAAAGGACTGACGACCCGACAACGGTTGAAGAGCCCTGGTCAAAGAAAAGGAAAATACCAGAACAAACATCTGAGATCTCTTCAGAGAGGACTCAGGATCCATAAGCTTAACCATTTTCCTACAGCACTTTGTAAAATACTGTACTTTTCCTTGTAACATACTGCAATCTTTCAAATTCAATAAAAGGGGTATCCCCTACTGTATGATATTTGCAATCTATTTGTTGAAGTTTTTTTTTTATTAAAACAAAAACTAAAAAATATGTCATTGCATATCATTCATCATTCTCACATAACGCGTTCTTCTTATCTTTGAGTCTCACGTATGTGTCACGATTCTAGAGTCAAACTGTCTCACTCATACAATACTCGGGCCAATCGTCAAAAGAAAATGGACGATCTCGAGGAAGAGAACAGAGAGCTGAGAGAAGAAATCGACGCTCTGAAGGAAAGTTTGGAAAAACTTCACAATGACATGCAATCCCTGGCAGCAGCTCAGAGGAAACAACAAAGGACTGTGATCTCAGAGATCACATCTACGCCCATTATGGAAACACGTGAGAATCATCCTCGGTACAACATGCCTAAAGGTCGCCCATGGGGCATGCCCCTAAATTTTATCCCTGAAGGATATATTCCGCCGGTCACTGAAGACCAAGAAACTGCAGTAGGAACCACTGGACCTGAAGGTTACAAACTTCGGGAAAGTGAAGTGCCAAGAATTACCGCTGTAATGTCTATACCACAACCAGTGGTACATACTGTCCTGGAAGGGCAGATTCCACAAGCAATTTCTGGTGGAAATGAAGACATGTACGAAAAAATGAATGAGTTCCAGGAATAATTCTTGGAAATGCAGAAGGAATTGCATGCCATTCACGGTCAAGACTTATTCGGAAAGGATGCCGCAGACCTCTGTTTGGTCCCTAATGTAAAGATCCCACACAAATTCAAAGTGCCTGACTTTGAAAAATACAAAGGCAACTCTTGCCCTAAAAATCATTTGGTGATGTACGCTCGAAAAATGTCAACTCAGACAGAAAATCAACAGCTACTGATCCATTATTTCCAAGACAGTTTAACCGGTGCCACACTCAAATGGTACATGGGTTTAAACCGCACCAAGATCAGTACTTTCATAGATCTTTGGGCAGCCTTTGTTCAGCAGTATAAATACAATTTGGACATGGCACCAGATAGGGATAAGCTCAGAGCAATGTCGCAGAAGGACAGAGAAACCTTCAAAGAATATGCTCAGAGATGGCGTTAAATTTCCACCCGGATATGTCCCCCTCTTGAGGAAAGAGAGATGACAAAGATCTTTTTGAAAACCTTAAGCTCATTCTATTACGACCGGATGGTTGCCAGTGCGCCCAGTGACTTCACTGAAATGGTGAACATGGGAGTACGCCTGGAAGAAGCAGTCCGAGAAGGACGATTGGTCAAAGATGCATAGTCATCTAGCAGTACTAAGAGATATGGTAGTGCTTTCCAAAAGAAAAAAGAGCAAGATATTAGTAATATCTCTCTTGGAAAACAAAGGCGAAGTTATCAACCAGTAGCGGCGATAACTCCCACTATCAACCCAACGCCGGCTCCGACTTATCAACCTCAGGCTGCTCAGAGCCAACCAAGTCAACAATAGTATCAACAATCTTATTATGAACCAATCTTATTAGGAACAATCTTATTAGGAACCAATCTGGTAAGGATGCATTGCAGACAGAGCGGGTATGGTCATGTACTGCCTCACAATTATCACAGAGTGATATCTGCTCAAAGAATAATCAAGGGTGTTTCGTAGTGCAATCAGGTCTACAAGAATAAATGGATTTGGGCTGGATTTAGGACCACCGAATCTGTGAAGTCAACATGGCCCGTGTGCATCCCAACATTGTTCAGAACCGCAAAATTCTTAAGATGGACGTCAATTTGGTGGCGATGCATTTGAGGCAAAGTCAATACCATAATCTGCCACGACACGATTACAAAACTTGTCCGATCTGCTCAACAAGCAATCAGGAATGCTCGGTTGTACAAGAGGCCCTCTAACGTCAGATGGATCTCGGATGGATCCAAGACTACAGTGGGAGAAATAACCATCAAGTCAATATGGTTCAGATCTTTGACATACGCCTGATAAATACCAGTCTGGTAGAATTACACGCTAAGCAAGTCAGGCTCGGCTTTATGGCTTCACATGATTATCTGGACTGTGAAGAATGCCTTAAAGAAGACCAAGGGTGTGCACTTATCCAAAGAACACTTCAACACTTGTTAGACCACTGGTGGCTTCCAATCTACTTGGATGAAGCTACACAACATATTAGTATGACTGACGAGAATCCTGATAGGCATCAAAGTCAGGATGTCCGCTTGATGGAAACAAATCTAGTAAAGATGCACTCCATACAAAGTGGGTGTGGCCGGGTGCCACCCCACAACTATGAGTGTTGTAGAGTTTGTTCAAAGAACAACCAAGGATGCTACCTCGTACGAGCGACTCTTCAAAATCAGTTGGACCAAAAAGAGGTTCGACCATGTTCAAGTCCTGGGTCGATCAACGTGATACAAAACTATCTCCCTGATCAAGGCAAAGACGTTGTCATAATCTCCGATCATGGGAGGACCAAAGACGTTTCCGCCATAATCCCTCTACTCGATGAATCAAGAGTTCATCTTGATAGTAGAAAAGTTCCCAACCAGGAACTGATTGAGGTTGCCTATAACGGTCAGAAAGACCAAAAAACTCCTGTGGTTATCTACCTGCCAGGTCCAATACCGTACAAATCAGAAAAGACTATCCCTTACAAGTACAGTGCAACAACCATCGAAAATGGAAAGGAAACTCCATTACCCTCCGTCGTGAACATTACCGACACCAGTCGAGTAACACGGAGCGGTCGGATCTTCAACAGAGGAGTTGGAGAATCTACCAAAGAGAAGGAACCTCAAACATAAGTTCCCAATCAACCAGTCGGGCAATCCAGTAATCCAGAACTGGTAAAAAACAATGATGAGATGTTGAAGCTCATCCAGAAAAGCGAGTACAACATTGTGGACCAACTGTTGCAAACTCTATCTAGAACCTCGGTGTTATCTCTCCTGCTTAGTTCCGAATCTCACAAGGAAGCTCTGCAGAAAGTCTTGGAACAAGCCTTCGTAGAACAAGATGTGACGGTAAGGCAGTTTGAAATCATCATTTCCAACATCACTTCCTGCAACAATTTAGGATTCAATGATGAAGAACTGCTGGAAGAAGGCAAAAATCACAATATGGCGCTTAACATTATAGTCAAATACCAGGACAATGCTTTAGCCAGCGTACTGGTAGACACAGGATTGTCTTTGAATGTTATGCCAAAATCAACTCTGATGCGACTAACATTTCAGGGAGCCCCGATGAGAGGCAGCGAGGTCATCGTCAAAGCCTTTGACGGATCCAGAAAAACAGTTATCGGCGAAGTTGATCTTCCCATAACCATCGGTCCTCACACTTTCTAAGTCACTTTCCAGGTCATGGACATCTGGGTAGCATACAGCTGTTTATTAGGAAGACCTTGGATACACGAAGTTGGGACAGTCACTTCGACACTTCACCAGAAGCTGAAGTTCGTCAAGAATGACAAGTTAGTCACATTATGTGGAGAGCGGACCATAATAGTGAGCAACTTATCATCATTCTCCTATGTAGAACCCGAGGAGGTTGTTAGAACCCAGTTTCAAGCACTCTCGGTTAGCAATGAGAATCGATCAGAAAGAGGGACATCGATTTCCTCATACAAAGACGCTCTCAAAGTGATCGAGAGTAATAACATAAAAGGATGGGGACAACTCATAATTCCTACGGATAACAAGACAAAGAAAGGTCTTGGTTTCTCCTTAGCCTGTACCCAGACTGCCAAGAAAGATGAAAATTTTCATCCCATTCAGGACTTCTTCCACAGTGGAGGCTTCCTCCACCAAATGTCTCAAGAAGTGCACACCATCAATAAGAGTGACTCCTCCGATACAGACGAGGAATGGAAATCTTATCTCGACGACAACGGTTATATGTCTCAGGAAGAAACACACATGTCATTCTGTTTTCCCAAGCAGAACCGAAGATATATACCAAGATCAGACGTTCGGATGATCTATAGAGATTGTGATCCTGAGGGATGTCGTGCTCCACCTAACTCATTAGAAGATGATCTAATGAAGGATAACTTCGATCAAAACTATTATGATCCCCTGGATGACTTGCCTATCTGGAAGTCGTACCCAGAAGACTTGAGGCAAAAGAGTCAGCCAAACGATGCCCATCAGCTGAGTAATATTAAAAGGAATACCCACATCCCCATCGGGTCATGGGATCATTACTCAGGACATTCCAAAGATATCCAGCACAATGATGAATCTACAAAGATTGTAGGACAAGATTTCATCAACTATGCTTTTCCTGAGGTCAACGTCATTGAGAAGGATGACTCATCTGTTCCCACAGAAGTTTGGGACACCTTAGGACAGCTGAGTGGCAAGTACGACAACTTGGTCAAGTACACCGCTCCTGAAAGCTCTCGCATCAGATACGAGGACATCCAGCCAATTGGATGGGGAGATCCTCTTGAGAGTGAAAACACTAAGGAAGATGCAATAGAAGAGTTCATTTATGACAACTCTGCATGGGAGGAAGACTCTAATGATCCTACTCCGCCAGAAATCAGCGTCATTTCTAAGGACAAACCAAGAAAGAAGGTACCAGACTTTGTGATTCATCGAGGCATTCGTCGCCAATGGGTTGCTGTCGATGTCCCGAAAGTCGTCCATAAGTCTAAGTAATTGCCATCTTTGTTTTAACCTTTCACCCTGCCCAGGTGAAACGGATGTTTTTATAGGGCTCACTTTTCTATAAATGTCCCTCTTCGCTTTCCCCAAAGCGACAGAGTTTTGTTTTATAGGGTTGTATTTCAAGAATCGACAAATCATAAATAAATAAACGTCGTTCTATCATTCCCACATTTATTGCTGTTTTCACTTTTCTTTTTTCAGAAAATGGTAATCCTAAAACAACCCAAAATAATAACAAGCATTTTTCAGAAAATACACTGCACACACGCTTGCATTCTCTCCATCTCTTCTAAAAAATGAATCATCACGTCATGCAGATTGCTTGTTTTAAACCCCATTGAAACATACGATCCAATGCCTTCTCCCAACTTTGAATTCCCGGTATTTGATGCTGAAGAAGAAGAGGACGAAGAAATTCCAGAGGAAGTCTCCCGACTACTCAGACAAGAGGAAAGGTCCATTGAACCTCACAAAGAGCTGTTGTAAACGGTTAATTTGGGAACAGAGGAAGAAAAAAAAGAAGTTAAGATTGGAGCACTGCTCAGTCCGACTGTCAAAGAAAACTTGATAAAACTTCTCAAAGAGTTTCCAGATGTATTTGCTTGGTCCTATCAGGACATGCCAGGGTTGGATACCAACATCGTGGAACATCATTTATCGCTAAAGACAGAATGTCCTCCGGTGAAACAAAGGCTGAAACAGACTCACCCGGATATGGCCATCAAAATCAAGGAGGAAGTGCAGAAACAGGTCGACGCAGATTTCCTTGCCACCTCAGAATATCCTCAATGGCTAGCTAACATAGTGCCAGCTCCGAAAAAGGACGGAAAAGTCAGAATGTGTGTAGACTACAGGGATCTGAATAAAGCAAGTCCAAAGGATGACTTCCCCTTACCACACATAGATATGCTGGTTGACAGTACAACAAAGTTCAAAGTCTTCTCCTTCATGGATGGATTCTCGGGCTATAATCAAATCAAAATGGCATCGGAAGATATGGAGAAAACTTCATTCATCACCCCATGGGGCACCTTTTGTTACAAGGTAATGCCGTTTGGCTTGAAAAACGTCGGGGCAACTTCTCAAAGAGCCATGACAACTTTGTTTCACGACATGATGCACAAAGGAATCGAAGTGTGTGTCAATGACATGATTGCCAAATCTAAAATAGAAGAAGAGCATGTGACACACATGTCCAAGTTATTCGAGCGTTTGAGAAAATACAAACTCCTCTTGAATCCCAACAAATGTACATTCGGTGTTCGCTCAGGGAAACTTTTAGGGTTCATCATCAGCCAGAAAGAAATTGAGGTTGATCCTGACAAGGTCAAGGCCATTCAAGAAATGCCTTCGCCAAAGACTGAAAAACAAGTCCGAGGATTTTTGGGAAGTCTGAATTACATCTCAAGGTTTATATCCCTCATGACCGCGACATGCCCGCCAATCTTCAAACTACTCAAACAGAATCAAAGCTGTGTATGTACAAAATATTGACAAAAAAGCGTTTGACAGTATCAAAGAATATCTGTTGAATCCACCAATTTTGTCACCTCCAGTGGAAGAAAGATCACTGATCATCTACCTAACAGTCTTGGAAGACTCTATGGGTTGTGTACTTGGCCAACAAGACGAAACCAAAAGAAAAGAGTCTGCCATCTACTACTTAAATAAGAAATTCACCGACTGTGAAACTCGGTAAACTATGCTCGAGAAAACTTGATGCGCTCTGGCTTGGGCAGCCAAACGTCTTCGTCAATACATGATTTGCCCCATTACTTGGTCAATCTCCGAAATGGACCCGATCAAGTACGTCTTTGAAAAGCCTGCTCTCACGGGAAGGATTGCCCGTTGGCAGATGTTGTTATCGGAATATGACATCGAGTATCATGCTCAGAAAGCCGTCAAAGGAAGTATTTTAGCCGATCATTTGGCTCATCAACCGATTTACAATTAGGAATCAGTCGGATTTGACTTCCCAGACTAAGATGTCATGTACTTGAAAATGAAAGATTGCGATGAACCGCTACCCAGTGAAGGGCCAGAACCAGGTTCCCTATGGGGACTAATATTTGGCGGAGCTGTCAACAATTATGGAAAGGGAATTGGGGAAATCATCGTAACACCTCAGAGTACCCATATACTTTTCACTGCCAGATTGACTTTCAAGTGCACAAACAACGAGGCCGAATACGAAGCTTGTATCATGGGTCTCAAAGAAGCTATTGACTTGAGGATAAAGAATTTGGATGTGTATGGAGACTCAGCCCTAGTTATCAATCAGATCAAAGGAGACTGGAACACATACCAATCAGGACTGATTCCTTACAAAGATTACGCGAGAAGGTTGTTACCATTCTTTAATAGAATCGAGTTTCATTGTAACACCCTTCTACCCAAAGAATATTCACGACAATGATACATAAGTAAATCAGAGTAAAATCACCAAAAAGGGTGCCACATGATTCATAAAAACATCATAATAAACTTCCTGCTCCGTAACATGGGTTTTCAAACATTTATAATAATAATTTCTTCACTAACATCAATAAATAAAATTCAAACTTTGCAGCGGAATCATAGTCTCAAAATAACTTCATTTATTTCATCAAACATAAAGACCTTTTAGTCATTGTCAAAATTCGTCGTCAAATAAATTTAACATGTAGAAAACTCATAAAATATGTTTTATAAAACAACACAACGTCAACTCAAGCATTCCCCACCTGATGTTACATATCAGAGCAAGACACCTCTATTATTAACGAAAATAGAGTAAAATAACTCCAAAGCTAAATCTTCATGCGCCTACAAGCTAATCTTGATCACCTGCAAGTTACCCACCATAGAGGCAATATTTCCAAGCAGGCAGGGTGAGTAATTACAATTCATTATAAAAGATATAAAGAAAAGAATACTAATAGGGCAGCAACAACAACATCATGATATCCTCAATAAAACACACATATTAATCAACAATCAATCCATACACATGCAATTCCACATAGAATGAAATACAACTTCATCGGAAACATGCATGTGGTACCAATTCAATCATGTGATGGACACTAGGCCATCAACCCTCCACAAGGGAGCACAACATAATCATCATGTGATGGACACTGGCCATCAACCTTCCACAAGGGAGCACAACATACTCACTCTAATCCGCACAATGGTATTGAAGCCAACAACAACGGACCAAAGTCCCAACATAGTATGCCATGAATGCCATGATGCAAAAACATCTACATAATCAACAAATTCCTCAAATTGCATCCGCATTCATGTAATCATTAATCATAATCATCATAAATCATATATACATCAAATATGTACATCATCAATTCCTTCATCATCACAACATCATAACCATCATAATATAACATCACAACTTTATTTTCAACATTAAAACATCATAATGCATCTATCACCATAATAATTCCAACACAATTCTCTTACCCCATGTATACATTTAACATGCACATCATTAAACAATCATCATAGATCACATCAACACATAACAACAACTTCACAATGAATCCATAGCATCACTAAGATAGTCATTCAAGTAGAACATCATAGCATATCATCCATACAAGACATTTGCTTAAATTTCACAAAACCGACATAACTCGACACATTCAAAAGACATGTCCACGCGTCGAATAGCTGGAATTATGGTACTAAAAATATTTTTAAGATAATTTACATTAACTCAGCTTTCCAACGATCTGAACCACGCATCAATCGGATGCTCACACCTCAAGTTATGAATTTTTAAAGTTTTTCAACAAACACAGACACTGACATCTTACACTGACACCATAAAGCCTCATTAGAACCTAGTTAATTTTAATTCAAGGAATTGAAACCATTTTTACAAGAAAGTACATTGTATTAGCTTTCCACAGGTTCGAACGGCGAGTCAAACGGACACTCGAGGCTCAAGATACGAATTTTTGAAGTTCTTAAACAAATCTGTCACAGGGTAATCGGTCACTGCATTAGCATAATCGGTTACTCTGTTACAGAATCACTTTTCTGCTGTATTTTTGTGCAAAAAATCACTTATTTAACCCATCCCAACATTCCCAGACATTATTTATCACTGAACTCAGATTTCTACATCAGTATACAACAATACACATTCATTAGAAACTCTTATAACACTAAAAATCACAATTCAACCAAGCAATTTACACAATTCGAACATTTTTATTTTCACCGACACGTAACTCCAACTTCTCACCGGAAACACTAAACAATCAACAAACACATGGATAAAAACCCAATAATGTATCTACCCTCATACATACATCATTCTAAATCAAAACATACATCCTAAATTCATCATTTTCTATCTATTTCATTAAGAATTCACCATAAACCCAAAACCCCATAAAACCCCAACCTATCTATATTCATATTTTTACATCAATCATAATGAAAGTTATACTCCCCATACCTTGTAATTGATTTTTTTCTGAATTCTTTCTCTTGAGTTCTTCAGCAATCCCTCCAGAGCCCTAGCTTTCTCCCTCTTTTTCCTCAGAGCATTTCTCACAAAAGTTACGATCAATCAGAATAACTTCTCACTTCTATTTTCTTATTAAGTCCAAATACCCCTAATAATGGTTTCCCAATTATATCCTCACTTATCCTTTACTAAAGACCACCTTGCCCTTATTATTACTCATCTTATTTTAAATAATAATAATCTAAATAATGCCATCTATATTATGATTATTATTATTATAACTCCACATATAATATGATTAAATTATTTAAATCTAAATAGCTCTAATTATATCAACTTCTCACTAATACTCACAACACACATCAATAAAACCACCCAATGCGTCATATAATTCACAATCATTCACCATAATCATAAATAATTAATTAAATAATTAAATATGAATTTTGGGGTGTTACAACTCTCCCCCACTTAAAGAATTTTCGTCCTCGAAAATTACCTGATGTAACCAACTCTGGATACGACCCTCGCATCCTTCCCTCCGACTCCCAAGACGAGTTTGACAACAATTCGAATACCACTAATCCAAATTCAACATTGTTACCTACAACAATCCAACAAGATGCAATGCTACCGAGTTATGAACACACTGAGTCATTTCACTCTTCGTCTCATCACCTTAGGATCTCATTCGCTCTTGAACCAGAACACAATAAGGTCATTACCATCGCCATCAACATCGTCATAAGAACATCAATATAACCATAATACCGACAACTCTGTCACACAACATTAGTACCACAATGATGTGACTCCTCAATCAACATATAATTCAATACATCTATCGACATAGCATTAACACGAATAGTATATAAACCTTTCCCATATCACTTTCATTATGGGATATGTCCAATGGTTTGCATCATTCTCGTAGGCTTCTGATGCTTAACCCCTGACTCCAATAAGTCATACACACATAATGAACTGCGCCACATCACACTTCAGCTGTACCACTCTGGTCATCTACCTTAAAGTCATTGTCTTCATTTTGACTTCCATTAACTATTAGATCTACAAATCTCACATCTATCTCTTGACTCTCTCTAATATTCACAAGAAAGTAATGGTTCACTTTTGACATTCTCAACCTTCCACTCTGCAACATTAGCTCGCGTACAACTCACCGTATCTGAACTGTCTAATAAGTCCCAACTCTTTTATAGCCACTTTTGCATTAGGTCCACACCAAATAGTGAACAACTATCCTCTTGATAAAACGTCAATTCACTTTACTCACTATCAAGCTAGCAAGACAAGTTTATCCCATCCAATACGATCCCGTCTACTATCAACAAGAAATTAAGGGTGATCATTTCCTTAATTTGTCAATAGGTAGCCGGCAACCATAACGGTGGCATAAACCATTATTACCCAACTACAATAACGTCATTTACCTTGTGCTCAAAGTTACCTAAGCATAGTGTTCAACAACCTCTCTAAGGCTCACAAACGTTTTACTAATTTCCTTCTTTTCAACCTCGTCAATGATACATAAACTCCCAAAATTTCATTACATATCTTCCTATACACGCTCGTAGCACAACACAATTTTTAAATATTCTCCCAATACCGGAAATGCTACTACACCAAGTACAATCCAAATCGGTTCGCTCCAAATGAAGCATTTATCCAAGTAGAGAACTTTAACAACACTAAAAAATCCTTCGTCTTTCCTTTAATTTCATAATCTCGATGATCCATATAGTTTCACATTTGGATCTCATTCTAATCACAATCTCAACAGTACCATCTCATCATCCGGTTGGTGATAGAAACTTTCCAAAATCTTCCTGACGCATGTCGACACCATGTCATCAATGACACACAATCCACTTTACTATTTAACCTTCTCCCTTCCTCAAAGATCTCTCCACTCTAATCATTCTCAATTGGCATACGCCGCACCTCCATGTGCTTCTCTGATACCCTCACCTCCTTCCTATTACCAAACATCTTGTACCTGGCCTCATCTTGCCCATTTCCAGCAAGAATCGCTCAACTTCAAACACGATTATCTCCTTCAATACAGACTTTCCTGATACAAAATTATATGCTAAAATGAAGGGAATTTCATTTAGAATCCAAAAATTCAAGAATCGCTTAAATTCGAGTTACGAGTAAAAAGTTAACACCTGTGTAATGGAGGCTGGTCAAGAAATCCCGTATACATGCCTTCACCAAAATCAGCATCAGACCCAAATCTTCAAATGCGTTTCTCTCTCTCGTCAAAAACATGCAGAAGACAAAGTTTATATGTAAAATGTAGGGAATTTTGCAAGCTTTCCAAAAAGTCCAGAATCGCTTCCATCGGAGTTACGAACGAAAAGTTATTACCTGTTTAGTGAAGGCTGTTCCATAAGTGCGAAAATGAAGATTGGAAATGATGAACATGAGTTCTACTTTTCTCTCTTGCTTCTAAGATCCTCCAACTATCCTCACTCTTCACCCAAATCTGAAAATAATCCGACCTCAATGCAATTATACTGAAGACATACTAGCCTACCAGTTGGTCCATCAAATCATCAATTCTTTGGAGTGGATCCTTAATCTCGATCATCTCCGTAATCTACTGTCAGTAATCTACGCACAATCTCATATAACCGTTATCACATACATGCATCCATCTGAGCTTCATTCCCTAAGAGTTATCCTACTTGCTTAGCAGATATCTCCGAGAACATCTAGAAGGCACACCCTACCGACATATCATTAACCGCCACATTTCCCTCTACCCTCTGAGAACAACCATCAATATTACTTAATCGTTCTCCCTCGGAGACGCCCAAATTCGCCCAACAGACCAAAACCTTGAATTCACAACGTTTTTCAGTCGGAAGAATCTACATCGACTCAGCGACATAATTCCAAAGCACTTTATTTAACTCCAAACCGTTCATCCTCCAGAGTAACCTCAAGTTAATCCAACATCTCTTTCTAACGACAAGTCGCAATCATCCTCGGGAAGACATCAGGACTCACACACAACTGGCACATCATTAGCCATAACATCGTCCTCCACTCCTAGAGATGCTAACAACCCAAGTACCTGACCATTCCCTCTCAAGGACACTACGACCTGAACGCTAGACATAAATCTTGAATCCGTACTCCCTTCGAAATCGGGAACAACATAGTCTCACCAACAATTGTACTCTTGCAATCCATGGCATACTATACTAATTGTTCACACCTTGCAACCAAACACTTCTGAGAAGCAGCGGCTTCTCCCCCACTTATTTCAATCTCCCTCCTACAAAACAAGTGATTTAGAAAAACAAGCAAGCACCAACAGTGTTTCACACACATGTCGCATACTAAAGGAACAAACAACATTGGACAACCTGGCCGGATGGACCGACCTGCTCTGATACCACTAATGTAACACCCTTCTACCCAAAGAATATTCACGACAATGATACATAAGTAAATCACAGTAAAATCACCAAAAAGGGTGCCACATGCTTCATAAAAACATCATAATAAACTTCCTGCTTCGTAAAATGGGTTTTCAAACATTTATAATAATAATTTCTTCGCTAACATCAATAAATAAAATTCAAACTTCGTAGCGGAATCATAGTCTCAAAATAACTTCATTTATTTCATCAAACATAAAGACCTTTTAGTCATTGTCAAAAGTCGTCGTCAAATAAATTCAACATGTAGAAAATTCATAAAATATGTTTTATAAAACAACACAACTTCAACTCAAGCATTCCCCACCCGATGCTACATATCAGAGCAAAACACCTCTATTATTAACGAAAATAGAGTAAAATAACTCCAAAGCTAAATCTTCATGCGCCTACAAGCTAATCTTGATCACCTGCAAGTTACCCACCATAGAGGCAACATTTCCAAGCAGTCAGGGTGAGTAATTACAATTCATTATAAAAGATATAAAGAAAAGAATACTAATAGGGCAGCAACAACAACATCATGATATCCTCAATAAAACACACATATTAATCAACAATCAACTCATACACATGCAATTCCACATAGAATGAAATACAACTTCATCGGAAACATGCATGTGGTACCAATTCAATCATGTGATGGACACTAGGCCATCAACCCTCCACAAGGGAGCACAACATAATCATCATGTGATGGACACTGACCATCAACCCTCCACAAGGGAGCACAACATACTCACTCCAATCCGCACAACGGCATTGAAGCCAACAACAACGGACCGAAGTCCCAACATAGTATGCCATGAATGCCATGATGCAAAAACATCTACATAATCAACAAATTCCTCAAATTGCATCCGCATTCATGTAATCATTAATCATAATCATCATAAATCATATATACATCAAATATGCACATCATCGATTCCTTCATCATCACAACATCATAACCATCATAATATAACATCACAATTTTATTTTCAACATCAAAACATCATAATGCTTCTATCACCATAATAATTCCAACACAATTCTCTTACCCCGTGTATACATCTAACATGCACATCATTAAACAATCATCATAGATCACATCAACGCATAACAACAACTTCACAACGACTCCATAGCATCACTAAGATAGTCATTCAAGTATAACATCATAGCATATCATCCATACAAGACATTTGCTTACATTTCACAAAAATGACATAACTCGACACATTCAAAAGACATGTCCACACGTCGAATAGCTGGAATTCTGGTACTAAAAATATTTTTAAGATAATTTATATTAACTCATCTTTCCAACGATCTGAACCACGCATCAATCGGATGCTCACACCTCAAGTTATGAATTTTTAAAGTTTTTCAACAAACACAGACACTGGCATCTTACACTGACACCATAAAGCCTCATTAGAACCTAGTTAATTTTAATTCCAGGAATTGACACCATTTTTACAAGAAATTACATTGTATTAGCTTTCCACAGGTTCAAACGGTGAGTCAAACGGACACTCAGGCTCAAGATACGAATTTTTGAAGTACTTAAACAAATCTGTCACAGGGTAATCGGTTACTGCATTAGGGTAACCGGTTACTCTGTTACAGAATCACTTTTCTGCTATATTTTTGTGCGAAAAATCACTTATTTAACCCATCCCAACATCCCCAGACATTATTTATCACAGAACTCGGATTTCTACATCAGTATACAACAATATACATTCATTTGAAACTCTTATAACACTAAAAATCACAATTCAACCAAGCAATTTACACAATTCGAACATTTTTATTATCACCGACACGTAACTCCAACTTCTCACCGGAAACACCAAACAATCAACAAACACATGGATAAAAACCCAACAATTTATCTACCCTCATACATACATCATTCTAAATCAAAACATACATCCTAAATTCATCACTTTCTATCTATTTCATCAAGAATTCACCATAAACCCCATAAAACCCCAACCTATCTATATTCAGATTTTTACATCAATCATAATGAAATTTATACTCCCCATACTTTGTAATTGATTTTTTTTCTGAATTCTTTCTCTTGAGTTCTACAGCAATCCCTCCAGAGCCCTAGCTTTCTCCCTCTTTTTCCTCAGAGCACTTCTCACAAAAGTTACGATCAATTAGAATAACTTCTCACTTCTATTTTCTTATTAAGTCCAAATACCCCTAATAATGGTTTCCCAATTATATCCTCACTTATCCTTTACTAAAGACCACCTTGCCCTTATTATTACTCATCTTATTTAAAATAATAATAATCTAAATAATGTCATCTATATTATGATTATTATTATTATAACTCCACATATAATATGATTAAATTATTTAAATCTAAATAACTCTAATTATATCAACTTCTCACTAATACCCACAACACACATAAATAAAACCACCCAATGCGTCATATAATTCACAATCATTCACCATAATCATAAATAATTAATTAAATAATTAAATATGAATTTTGGGGTGATACATTCATCATATCCCTCGTGAAGAAAATCACATGGCTGATGCACTAGCCACTCTCTCTTCCATGATTAGTGTAGGTTAATGGAACGCGTACCTAAGATTTACATAATACGCCTAGAATGGCCCGCTTACATCTTCGCGATCGAAGCAGTCATAGACGACAAACCTTGGTATCAAGATATCATATGCTTCCTTCAAAGACAAGAGTACCCATCCGGGGCATCAAGAAAAGACAGAAAAATCATCAGAAGATTGGCCGACAACTTCTTCTTGAGCGGTGATACACTCTATAAGAGAAACTTCGACATGGTCTTGCTCCGATGCGTAGACAGACCAGAAGCAAACATGTTGATGAAATAAATTCACGAAGGATCCTTTGGCACTCATGCCAATGGACACACAATGGCAAGAAAAATTCAGAGAGCAGGATACTATTGGTTGACCATGGAATCTGATTGCTACAAGTACATGAGGAAGTGTCACAAGTGTCAAATATACGCTGACAAAATCCATGTACCGCCTATGCATCTCAAAGTTCTTTCTTCTCCATGGCCTTTTTTTATATGAGGAATCGACATGATTGGCATGATCGAACCCAAGCCTTCGAACGAACATTGGTTCATCCTGGTAGCCATTGACTACTTCACCAAGTGGGTCGAAGCAGTGTCATACACCAATGTAACCTGAAAAGTGGTAGTCCGCTTTATCAAAAACAATCTCATCTGCCGTTATGGTGTTCCAAGCCAGATCATCACTGACAATGGATCTAACTTGAACAACAAGATGATGAAAGAGTTATGTGCTGAGTTCAAGATCGAACACCATAACTCATCTCCCTACCGGCCTAAGATGAACGGAGCGGTAGAAGCGGCTAACAAGAACATCAAGAAGATTGTTCAAAAGATGGTTGTAACCTACAAATATTGGCACGAGATGCTACCCCTTTTCTCTTCACGGTTATCGTACATCTATCCGCACTTCAACAGGCTCAACCCCTTTCTCTCTAGTATATGGCATGGAAGCAGTGTTCACTATAGAAGTAGAGATACCATCAATCAGGGTATTGATGGAAGCTAAGCTAACAGATGCTGAATGGTTTCAAAGCAGGCACAATGAACTGAACCTAATCAAAGAAAAGCAAATAACGGCTATGTGCCATGGTTAGTTGTACCAACAAAGAATGAAGAAGCCGTTCGACAAAAATGTTCGACCCCTTGTCTTCAGGAAAGGAGACCTTATGCTCAAAAAGATACAATCATTCCTCACTGATTCCCGGGGCAAATGGACTCTGAATTATGACGGCCCCTATGTGGTCAAGAAAGCCTTCTCAGGTGGTTCCTTGAGACTCGAAACCATGGATGGAGAGGAGTTTACCTACCCAACGAATGTTGACGTAGTCAAGAAATACTTCGCCTAAATGAAATAAAAAAAACGTCTCGGATGATTGAAAACGTGAAAAGGCGGTCCAGGCAAAAATTAGAGACATAAGCAAAAATCATCCCGATGGATTGGAAATCTCAAAAGACAATCCAGGCAAAAGTTAGGGATTCATGGCAAGTAACTATGTCCGACAAGGTTAAATCCCCAGCGGTAACACTATTCATCGAAAAACTTCAGTCAAGGTCATCTTCGACAGAAGCTCAGGATGTCCAGAATTCAAAGTTGGTATAAGCATAACGGTCATTATGTTTCAATGTAGCCCCTTTTCCTTAAAATTACCATTTTCTAAACTTTGTAATGCTCCATGGGATCACGCGTTTGGCTAATTTCCATCCTATCAATAAAATTTGAGCCCTAGTGCTTTTGTTTGCAATTCTCATTTGTTTTAGCTTTATAGAATGACATTTTTAACATGATCAACGATTCTTGAAACGAAACAAAAATGAATTTAATTGTCAAAAAAATTTCTACTTTTAAAATAAAGATGGCAATTCCTTTTGACTTTGAACATAAAAAAGAACATCAATAGTTTCTCCAAAGGTGATTGAACCTCAAAGTGCAGAATCAAAGTACTCCTTCAAAACCAGTACAGCTGAATGAAGGAATAACTGTTTCAGATGCAATGTCCCATCCGACATTCACAACAGAGTTCTTACCTCTTAAGACCGATTAACGATTCTCTCTTCCCCACAGAGTCTACCTCTCCAAAGCAAGGCATGATTGCTATTTTGAACCAGTGATACTTTTTATCACCCGCAGTGGCCGAGTATCTAGTCATGTTCATTCACTAGTCTGTATGTCGCGTCAATTTTGTCAGTATAAACATACATACATCATGCATAATTGTTTCACATTCATAATCATATCGCATTAATATCGCTCTGGTCATACTCATTTACGAGTGATAAAGTCCTCTTGTCGATCAAGTTGTCAGTTGTCCTTTCCGCTTCGGATAAGACAAAATCCTGGTTTAAGTACTTTCCTCGTCAGGAAATGAATCGTCTAAGAAATATCTCCCCAGTTTATTTTTGGATTGGAGACGGTCCTCGACTACTTTGATAACTTGAACCTCTGAAAGGCAAGAAGATATTTGACGGACACCTTCAGAACATCACTCTTCACCATCGAAGATGATATTTCTCGCTTTCCCGGATTAAGGAAAATCCCCAGAGAAGGCCTCTCAACTGTAAACTCTCAGCAATACATCAGTTTTTTCTCCCAAGAAAGTCGATGTTAATGAAGTCATCAACACCTCAAAATTGGATTACATCACATGGCATTTCTTCGAAAAGATCTCGAAGAAAAGTATGATGTAATATCCCTAAGCAAAAAGCAGTCTCTCAAGGGATTCGTTTTTCCCCAGTAGAGTCAATAAATGGCGTCTCCAACAGAGAAGTTTGCACACCTCTACCGCTCAGACAAATGGGTACCCCCAGCAAGCCTGACATCAAATTATTCAATCAAATGGAGTCTCCCCCAATATAGCTCGGCGAGAAGTTTGATGAAAACCGCTACGCATAGCATCCCTTGTCAAGGAAGAAACTCGACAAGAAGAAACTGAGACCAGTTCCGTGGCTGATAACCTGGATTGAGGGGAAGTTTATTTCAGAAACTAAGACCAGTTCCGTGGCTGAAAACCAGGATCGATGGAAAGTTTATTTTAGAAACTGAGACCAGTTTCTTGGCTGAAAAGCAGGATCGAGGGGAAGTTTATTTCAGAAACTGAGACCAGTTCCGGGGGTAAAGACTAGGATCGAGGGGAAGTTTTACCCTTTTCTGAGTATCATTACTTAGCAAAAGAGGATGGATGAGCAAACCGCTAACATTCATAACCACCATCAAAATTTCAGGTATTTCGATATTTAATCCTCTTGCACCCTGAATGTCCGAACATCTTCGCCATTCACACCTTCAGGTCCAAGAAAATTAAATAGGGGCATCTGTCATACCCCAAATTTTGACCATCAAGATTTCCCATCATTGTGAGAATCATCACCACAATATGGATTTACCTTCATGCCTCATCAATCTCCTTAAAGATGGTTGAGCATTCACCACAATCAAGAATTAGGGTTTTAAGCCCTCTCAGAGCACTTAGACAAAGGATCAATCAAGAAATGACATGATCTTCAAATTTTCTAACCTTTCAAACACCCATAAAGGATCAAGAGGACTCCCACATCAAGAATCAGGCACACGAGTGCAACATTCCAAGTGGATCAAACCTCGAGATTGCTAGTGTCACCAAATTAGGGTTTTGGTGGACCAAGGCCTCCAGATGAAAAATTTCTTCTGGGCATGAGCCAATGCTTCAAAGCACAATCCAATATGCTCAAAGGGGCCTCATGGACCTAACCATCAAGTCAAAATAACCTCAGGGGATGCATTTATCAAAAATCAGGAATTAGGGTTTTTTGATCTAATTCACCCCTAAGTTGACTTTTGGAGCAAAGCATGAGCCAAGACCTCAAGACATGATTTGAGGGCCTCAAATACACTACATTGATCCATTTACAATAATGGATTAATCCAAGAAGCTTGATTCACAAGTTTCAATTTCATCTGGACCACAATTAGGGTTTTGAAGAAAAAGTCAACTATACCTTTGACTTTTGACCAAGCCATGTTCCCAAACCTTGGGACATGATCCAAGACACCCTAAAACACCTATGGAATCCATCCATTAGGTTTGAATTGGGTCAAGAACTTGATTGCACAAAGAATCACATAGTTTGGATTTCATTTGACAAAAAGTCAACTGTACCCAAAGTCAAGTTTGACTTTTTGGAATTTTTCACAAATATGGTTCCCCTAAGTCAAAAACAATGTTAATGTATGATTTTGATCATAATTTATCAAGAAAAATCAATAAAAGTGAGGTTTCTTGCAAAAGGGGCAACCTTGAGAAACCAAATTTTTTCTAAGTTATGGAACAAAAGTGATTTTGTACCAACTTCGCATGGTCATAACTCCTAAACCACAAGGCCTTTTTCTCCCATCCAAAGCTCAAATGAAAGTTCATCTTACATACTTCAAATATATCAACTACAAGAGATTCCAAATCCTCGTGGATTTAGAGTTATGGATTGATCAAAATCACAAAAATGGGAAATGGCCACTTTTTCCAACACTTAGTGAAATTTTCAACGTCAGAATTTGTTTCACTTTTTCCAAGCTTTGAGGACATTTTTCACCTTGATCCAAGTTGAACCAGGTCCATTGGTGAACATTAAAGTTAAATTATGTCATGAGAGCTTTCCAAATTGTACAAGAACTCATCCTAATTCAACTTGAGTAGGGAGTTACAAGCATGGAAACATGATACCTCCAAAACTGTTCTTCACAAGACAACTTTGTACATGCCACACGAGCATTTTCATGACTTGGTAAGCCTTTTCATCATACAAGACAAGTTTCTAAAGTACAATGAACCTGATCTCTGCAGAGCTACAACATCATAGAGCCTTGCAAGTCAAGAACCTCATCATTTAGCAAGTAACATTCAAAGTTCAAAGTCCAAAACTTTGAAATTTGTCATGAAGCATTTAAAGGATGCATAAAGGTGGCATGTATCAGTCCATGATCAACCGAATGAGTTAAGATAAACACATGCAACAGAGGACCATAGGCCTGTGCTCTAATCTCAAGTTAATGGCTAGAGGAGACTTGAGATTCCATTTGATCACCATTGGCCACAGACCTGTACCAGTTGCCATTCACTATTGCTTGCAAAACAAACTTGCTCTACTATAAATAGAGCTCATTTGTGATCTGTTTGAGTACACCAAAGCACCCAAACTGATGCTTTCCTCAAAATCTCTCTTTCACTCCAAATTTTCCTTCCACTTCAAGTCACTATCGACTTTTGAAATTGGAAGTGATTCAAACCAAACCAATCATGCCAACACCTCATATACATCATATATAAGTGATCCATGGCCTTGAAACACATCTGAAACACTTGAATCACAAAATCACTAGTCAGTTGCTCAAGCTTTTGACAAGGTTGCTGTTGAGGTACCAAAAGGTGATCCAAGCATCTCCAATCAAGGCTAAGCATCCCAACACACTCCATAGGGTATAGTGAAGCTGTCCAGGTCCTTACAACACATCTGTAACACCTCCATCATCAAGCTCGATCACCAACTGCAAGAGGTAAGCCTGAAGCCTTCAAACTCCATATTACATGCATCATAAATGAATTTTTGAGTTACCATCTTGTTTCTGCATGTATGTAGAGTAATAACCCTCAATCAATTGCCATGAATCAATCGTGTATGGAATTTCATTGTGTTCATGCTAAAATTAGGGTTCTTGAGGTTACCCTCTGATTTCTCACTCCACGCTTAATATAAATGCAATTAATCTATATGGTTGTGATCCTTGTTAAAAAACGAGCAAGATTGATGTTTGAATCGTGTAAAACCATTGAGTAATCAGAGAGAAAAGTGAGAAAATGCAAATTGGAGCAAAACAGGGCACGCGGACAAGAACAAGTTGTTCTTGGCGCCCTTTTTCAAACTTTTGTATTTTTGAATTTTTGTTATTTTATTTAATTGATTCAAAAATTAATTTCTCTATGAATTTTTATGTTTTTGGATTAATTCTTTTTTTCAAAATTCATAAAAATGTTAAAATAATTTATTCTACGAAAATTTCACAAAAATATTATTTATTTGATATATTTAATATTTTCAAAAAGAATTTATTTTTTATTTGTTTTTAACATTTTAAAAATATTTCTTTTCTTGAATTTTCAAACTCAATTGATTTTTAAATCATTCTAGGGATAAAACATGATTTTTTAAACATTTATCCTAGATCATAACTTGTTTTACACATGTTTGATAATTTTGATAATTTTTATTTGATTTTTTATTCAAATAAAAATACATTTTTATCAAATTAGGGTTTTGATCATTCACACCCTCACAAATCTTTTTCAAGAACACTTTGGGCCTCTTAATAGAGTGTAAGACCCACCCCTTTGTAAATAAAAACCTTTTTTGGGCCTCAGTCATTGTATAAGTCCCACTGTGTTTCTGAAACCGCGGCGCGATCGTCGTCTTTTAAACAAAAAAATTGGGCCTCTAATAGAGTGTAAGACCCATCCCTTGTAAATAAAAATCTTTTTGGGCCTCAGTCATTGTATAAGTCCTAGTAAGTTAAAAAATCTCGGCGCGATCGTCATTTTCAAAATATTTTCATTTGGGACTTCCCTTGTGTTGTAAGTCTAATTTTTCTTCTTTTTTTCAAATAAATTTGGGCCTCTAATAGAGTGTAAGACCTATCTTTTTGTAAACATAAAACATTTTTGGGCCTCAGTCATTGTATAAGTCCCGGTACAGTTTTCAAAACAACGGTGTGATCACTGTTATTTTTGGCCTCTTCTTGAGTTGTAAGCCCCATCTCTTGTATAAAAATAAACTTTGTGCCTCTAATAGAATGTAAGACCCAACCTCTTTTGTAAATACAATAAATTTGGGCCTCAGTCATTGTATAAATTCTGGTATAGTTTTCAAAGCAACGGTGCGATCACTGTTACTTTTGGGCCTCTCCTTGAGTATAAGCCCCAATCTTCTTTTCAAAACAACTTTCCCTTTTGATTTGGATTCAAATTCATATTTGTTATCAAAACTTTCTTTAATTTCTTGAATAACTAACCATACAGCTGTAGTACTGGAAGCTTGCTCACCTGTAAGTTCTATCAGCTTTCTTTTACATACTTGTATATATTTCATCTGTATATATATGCCTGTATATTATCTCGCTTAGAGTTTTCCCCGGCAACTAGGTCTAGGATTAGATCAAACCAGTGGTCACTCTTTCAACACAGTCAAACACTAGTTCCCCATAGGAAATTCCAGATACAGTCTTGCCTCCTCTTGGGCTTATACAATATGGAACAGCGAACCTGGGCGAACTTCCCCACCACACATTCCAGGATTTCTCTCCTTTTCCTTCGTTTGCTACCTTATTCGATTTGCGAATCTGGGGCGAACATTCGCCTAACAAACTATTATTTGCACTGCAAAGTACGCGATTCTGCAATTCTGCAGTTGCGATTCCTGCCCTCTTCAACCCCAATCCATCTTTGATTTTACTCCCAAACAGCCCCAAAACACACATATAATCACAGATTACCATACATACAATTAGGGATACATAGACCACGATTTAACCGATCAATTTGTGCATTTTTCCTCTTATCGAAACCTCTGACACACAAAACCCCACTCCTAAATCAATACAAACAACACATAGGGATGATCCTAAAGGTTTATCTACCTTCATACAAACATCATACAACCCTTAAGAGATTAAAGAACCCCACCCTTACCTTAGAGTTCTTGACGAAAACCTCGGCCTCAACAATGGCTTTTCTTCTCCTTCTGCCCTAGCTCTCCTCTTTCTCTTTCTCAGCTTTTCACGTACTGAAAGAGTTCTCCCCTTAATTCCTTATTTTCTATTTTTCTTTTCTAATATCCTTTTATTATTAATATTATTATTATTATTTAAATATTATTATTATTATTATTATTATTTTACTAATTAAATAATAATAACAATATCCCTTAATAATTTAAAAATAATAATATTAACCAAATACTTATTCTCACCACACCACCAAGTTTTACCTAATTGGTCACACACCTCCAACATCTTAATCCCTACAATTCTAAGGTCACTACCCCCTACTAAGGGCAACCCCAAACACAACCACACACAAAAGCACAACAACATATAATTCCAAATACGAAAAACAATAAAATAAATCGGGGTGTTACAACTCTCCCCCACTTAGAATATTTTTGTCCTCGAAAATTTACCTCATACGAACAACTCCGGATACGATTCTCGCATCCTGCTTTCCAACTCCCAAGTCATATTTCCACCGGAAGTGCCTCCCCATACTACCTTCACTAGGGTGATCTCTTTGCCTCTCAATTGCTTTATCTCACGGTCTTCAATCCGCATCGGTAAGGCCTCAACCATAAGGTTATCCCTTACTTCCACATTATCCATCGGAATCACATGCGACGGATCCGAAACATACTTCTGAAGCTGTGACGCATGGAACACATAATTCGACAAATTGGGTGGCAATGCCACTTTGTAGGCAACAGGTTTAACTCTTGCAGAAATCTGATACGGACCAATAAACCGAGGAGTAAGTTTTCTCGACTTCAACGCACGTCCAACACCGGTCACCGGAGTGACTCTCAAAAACACATGGTCTCCTTCTTGGAACTCAAGATCTTTCCTCCTCTTATCATGGTAGCTCTTCTGCCTACTCTGCGAAGTTTTCATCTTTTCCCGAATCAGCTTCACCCTTTCAGTAGTCTGCTGAACGATCTCAGGTCCAAGTACTACTCTCTCACCAGATTCATGCCAACACAAAGGCGTCCGACACCTCCGACCATACAAAGCTTCAAAAGACACCATCCCAATACTAGAATGATAACTGTTATTATAAGTGAACTCAATCAACGACAAATGGCTATCCCAAGCACCTCCTTGTTCAACCACACAAGCCCTCAACAAATCCTCCAAGGATTGTATAGTCCTCTCTGTCTGTCCCTCCGTCTGCGGGTGATAAGCCGAGCTCAATCTCAGTTTCGACCCCAAAGCTTCTTGCAAACTCTCCCAAAACCTGGAAGTGAACCTTGGATCTCCATCTGACACAATACTCAACGGAACTCCATGCAACTTCACAATTACCTGAATATAAATCTCTACCAGTTTCTGCAAAGGAAAACTGATATTAATCGGAATGAAATGTGCCGACTTCGTCAGTCTATCCACTACTACCCAAATGGAATCATGTCCCCTAGGTGTATTAGGCAATCCGGTCACAAAATCCATAGAAATATTGTCTCACTTCCGCTCTGGAATGTCTAACGGTTGCATCAAACCAGCAGGTTTCTGATGTTCCACCTTCAACTTATGACAAGTCAAACAAGCATACACAAACTTAGCCACACCACGTTTCAATCCAGACCACCAAAATATCTTTTTCAAGTCTTGATACATCTTTGTAGCTCCTGGATGGATACTCAAACTACTCCTATGACTTTCTTCTAGGATCATTCTTTTCAACTCAGGATCATCTGGGATACAAATCCTATCACGGAACCTCAACACACCTTGTTCATCCACTTTGAATTCATTACTTTCCTCTTATCCGTTTCCAATCATCAAATCCACCAGTTTCACATCTAATTTCCGACCCTCTCTGATACTATTAAGAAATTCATTGTTGATCTTCAGCATACCCAGCATCACGATATGCGGTGTCTGTTCATAAACCAAACTCATATCTCTGAACTGTTCAATTAATTCCAACTCTTTAACCATCATAGTCGACATATGCAAAGACTTTTGACTCAGAGCATCAGCCACGACATTAGCTTTACCGAGGTGATAGTTTAAGTCAAAATCATAATCCTTTAAGAATTCTAACCACCTTCTTTGTCTCATATTCAATTCCTTCTGATCAAACAGATACCTTAAGCTCTTATGATCACTATACACCTCAAATCTGGAGCCATAAAGATAGTGCCTCCAAATTTTCAATACGAACACCACTGCAGCCAATTTCGAATCATGAGTTGGGTAATTTCTCTCATGGACCCTTAATTGTCGTGAAACATAAGCCACAACCTTACCATCCTGCATTAACACACCTCTCAACCCCATCAAAGAAACGTCGCAATATATTACAAACGGTTCATCTGGTTCGGGTAGAATCAAAACTGGAGTTGTAGTCAACCTCTTCTTCAGCTCAATAAAACTCTTCTCACAGTGGACATCCCACACAAACGCTTTACCTTTACATGTCAACTGAGTCAATGGAAGTGCCAACTTTGAAAATCCTTCAATAAACTTGCGGTAATAACCAGCCAAGCCCAAAAAGCTTTTGATTTTGGTTACCGACTTCAGAGCCTCCCACTGTAGAACTGCATATACCTTGGATGGATCCACAACGATACCATCACCTGAAATAACATGACCAATAAAACTCACCTCTCTCAACCAGAATTCGCACTTTGACAACGTAGCATAGAGCTATTGAAATATGAGAAGTTAAGAGACATTTGATAAACCGTATGACTGAATAGCATTACGGGAATTCCATTATATAGGGAATTATACAACTTATTGAATTAATTACAAATGGGAATATCCTATTCTATTCTAGAATATACTAAGGAATATCCTATAAAATATTTTCTTTCTATATATATATATATATATATATACATACAAATATCAACACTCCCCCTCAAGCTTGAGCATATAGGTCAAATGCACCAAGCTTGCCACATATATAATTAGTTCTGGGATTTCGCAGGGATTTTGTAAACACATCTGCCAATTGATCATTAGAGTTGACAAACTTTGTGACGATGTCACCTGATTCAATCTTCCCTCTGACAAAGTGACAGTTTATCTCAATATGTTTGGTCCTCTCATGAAAGACTGGATTTGAAGCAATGTGCAACGCAGCTTGATTATCACACACAAGTGTCATTGGTCTTGCTTCTTCAATTTGAAGTTCCTTGAGTAACTATTTTAACCAAATAAGTTCACATGTTACCATTGCCATGGCCCTATACACTGCCTCAACACTTGATCTTGCAACTACGTTTTGTTTCTTACTTTTCTAGGATATAAGGTTTCCTCCAACAAGTACACAATACCCAGAGGTGGATCGTCTATCAATGGGTGATCCTGCCCAATCAGCATCGGAGTATCCAACTATCTGAGTATGTCCTTTATCTTCATACACAAGACCTTTTCCTGGAGCACATTTGATGTATCTCAGAATCCGGATAACAACATCCATGTGTTCTTGACAAGGGGAATTTAAGAATTGGCTTACCACACTGACTGTAAAAGAAGTGTCTGGACGAGTGACTGTGAAATAATTCAACTTTCCAACCAATCTCCTATATCTTCCTGGGTCAGATAGAGGCTCCCCCTGATTGGGTAGGAGTTTGACACTTGGATCCATAGGAGTATCAGCCGGTTTAGCATTCAACAACCCTGTTTCTTCCAAAATATCCATAGCATACTTCCGTTGGGAAATTACTAGACCATCTTTAGATTGGGCCACCTCAATACCCAAGAAATATCGGAGTTTACCAAGATCATTTGTCTGAAATTGATTCAAAAGCTGTTGTTTTAACAGGAGTATTCCCTGTTGATCACTACCAGTTATAACAATATCATCAACATATACAATAAGATAGATACACCCTTGTGCTGAGTGATGATAAAAAACAAAATGATCAGCTTAGCTGCGGACCATACCAAACTGTTGTACCACTGTGCTGAATCTGTCAAACCAAGCTCTCGGAGATTGCTTGAGACCATAAAGGGACCTGTGTAGCATGCAAACCATATTCGATGACTCCCCCTGAGCAACAAACCCAGGTGGTTGCTCCATATATACTTCCTCTTCAAGATCACCATGTAAAAAGGCATTTTTGATGTCAAGTTAATGAAGAGGCCAATGTCGAATGGCAGCAATGGCTAGAAAAAGTCTAACAGATGCCATCATGGCTATAGGCAAGAAGGTATCACTATAATCCATCCCAAAAATCTGAGTGTATCCTTTGGCTACCAAGCGAGCTTTAAAACGATCAATCTTCCCATCTGGACCAACCTTCACTGTATAAAGCCAAAGACAACCTACTATAGTTTTCCCAGGGGGTAGAGAACCCAGCTCCCAGGTTCCACTGCTTTGAAGAGCACACATTTCATCAATCATTGCTTGCCTCCACTCAGGGTGAGATAATGCTTCACTTGGAGATTTAGGAATTGAAATAGAAGACAAAGAAGACAAACAAGTGTACTGCAAAGGGGAAAGATGATGATAACATAATTCAATATAATGTGGAGAAGGATTTCGTGTTTGACATATACCTTTTCAAAGGGCAGTTGGAAGATCGGACTCTGGTTGCAGGATCGAATCCGTTGATGGTGAAGGCGTCAGAGGAGAGTCTGCAATGACCTCAGGAACATATACAACCTCAGGGATAGGTATGACAGATGTTGGTTGACGACGCTAATATGTTTAAAGTGGGCGAGAAGTGGGGGGTCAACTGTAGGATTATCTAGTGGGTCAGTTTCCCTAGAATGATGGGGGATAATTACCGATGGGACTTCCGAAAGAGGTGTGGGAGTGATTTCCTGAAGGGGTTCCGGAGTCGGCTGGTTGGACTCGAAATAAGGAACAGACTCGAAGAAGGTAACATCGACCAACACGAGGTATCGTTGTAGGGTATGTGAATAGCAACGATAACCCTTTTTGGAACGATGATAACCAAGAAAGGTACACTTTAGTGAGTGAGCTGATAGTTTATCAAGTCCAGGAGAGAGATTGTGTATAAAACATGTAGACCCGAAGACTCGAGGAGGAATTGGGTGAAGGGAATATTGTGGAAACAGGATTGAATGAGGGATTTTATTATTAAGGACAGATGAGGGCATATGGTTTATAAGATAACATGTCGTGAGCACTGCATCCCCCCAAAACTGTAGAGGAACATTACCATGGAGAAGTAGGGTTCGAGTGGTTTCTATGAGATGCCGATTTTTGCGTTCGGCTACCCCATTTTGTTGAGGTGTATGGGGGCAAGATGTTTGGTGCAGAATCCCATTGGATGACATAAAAGTTTGAAATTATTTGGATAAATATTCACGTGCAATATCACTTCTTAAGGTACAAATAGGCAAACCAAATTGGGTTTTTATTTCTTGATAAAATTGTTCAAAAATAGAAAACAATTCAGATCTATTCTCCATTAAAAATAGCCACGTGCAATGTGAAAAATCATCAATAAAGGTTACAAAATACCTACACTCAAAGGTATACTCGATGCACGAGGGACCCGAAACATCGGAGTGAACTAAAGCAAAGGGGGACGCAGCCCGTTTATTGACTCGATCAGGAAAGTGACTACGAGTATGTTTCCCTAATTGACAAGACTCACAATGTAAAGTGGATAATTTAGATAAACTGGGCACCAACTTGTAGCTTGGGAAGACCTGGATGACCTAATTGCGCATGTATAATGAGTGGAGAATTTGTGGTTGGGCATGTGGTGGATGACGCAGAGAAGTAGTAGAGGCCTTGAGATTCACATCCGACGCCAATCGTCCGTCCCGAACTCCAATCCTGCATGGTAACATTATTATTAGTAAAGGTGATAGAACAATCAAGGGAACGAGTTAAACGACTTATGGAAAGTAAATTGAATGGACAATTAGGTATATACAGAACAGAAGTAACAGAGATGGATGGTAGAATTTGAACAGTACCATTCCCTTGGGATTGGGTTTGAGAACCATTTGCGGCAGTTATACTAGGTAAGAAACTAGAGGTAGAGAGAGAAGAGAAAAGACCTTTATTACCAATAACATGATCAGACGCACCAGAGTCAAGGATCCAAGGACCAAGAGGAGATGATTGAAAAAAGCAAACAAATGAATTACCAGTGTGTACAACCGAAGCCGTGGAACCAAAGTTCTGATTAATCTGACACCACCTGAGAAAATCATCGTAGCTTGGCATAGAGCTCTGAAGAGAAGGTGAGTATGGTGAGTGTCTGAATGATCGATTTGAACTGCATTTACCTGGAATTGTGGTTTACCATGCAACTTCCAGCAACGGTCAACAGTATGCCCAAGTCGGTTACAATGGTCACACTTGGGACGAGGCTTGGAGTTGGATGACCCTCCTCGAAAGAGATTTTGATTATTGCCAAGGGATGCAATGGCAGCAGTGTCACCTGGGGTCGGGGCAGCAACAGATGGAGAAGAAACTGTGCCAAAGGCATTAGGTGTAGCCAACCGCAATAGTTGTTCACTAACTGCGTCATAGTTAGGAATAGTAGTACCTGATAAAATCTGGTTATGAACTGGGTCGAGCTCTGGCGTAAGTCCTTTAAGTGCCAAGATCATGAAAAATTTACTCTGTTGTTCGGCATGAGCTGTTGCATCTTTCGCATAGGGCATTAGGGTTGCGTAGCTAGCTTTCAAGCCATCAAGCTTACTCAGATAGGCTTGCATATCCATATTCTCCAACTTCAGAGAGTTGAGTTAGAGGATGACACTATAGAGACGATGAACATCGTTGGAGAATACTTTCTTTGCATTTTCCCAGACCTTATAGTAACAGTATCCAATTTTGTGGTAAGGTGGTCTTCAAATCCTTGACCTTGAAACCACATCTTGACCACACCTTCCCAAATTTTGTAATTGGATGTCCCCTTTAGTTTTTCACATGGGATAAGCGAAACTTTGGTAAACGCCTCTCCCATTGTTTGATAATAACAAGGGAAATGTATTTTTCACAGACGAAAAATATCGGAAGACAGATCTGGAACCAAAAAACATGCTAACCTAAAAAAAAATCGTGAACCGTAGTGGCAGTGGTGAACAGTGCGATTGATGAACAGTGTCGATCGATGAACAGTGCGATCGATGAACACAGTACCTATCAGTGAACAGTGGCGGTTTGTGGAAAAAAAAATATGAGGCAAACCAGAATGATGACACGGTTTACAGAAGGAAATTTCTCACCGGAAGACAGTGGGTCAACCGGGTAGCGTACGGTGAAGATTTGTCTCTTAATAGGCTCTCGATACCATATTAGAGTTTGACCTAACTCATCCTTACAAAACCGGTTGGTAAGGTGAGGGGTGCCACTCTATATAAACTATTTCATTGCTCTATCTCCAACCAATGTGGGACTTTAGGATCTTCCTAACACACCCCCTCACGCCCAGCACTCTTTTTTTTGCTTGGTACGTGTATTTAAACGGTGGGCTGCCCAAGGTCCGATCGATAGGCTCTGATACCATATTGAAATATGAGAAGTTAAGAGACATTTGATAAACTGTATGGCTGGATAGCATTACGGGAATTGCATTATATAGGGAATTATACAGCTTATTGCATTAATTACAAATGGGAATATCCTATTCTATTCTAGAATATACTAAGGAATATCCTATAGAATATTTTCTTTCTATATCTATATATATACAAATATCAACAAGAGCTTCTTTTCTTTCAACACTTGCAGCACAATCCGCAAATGCTCAGCATGCTCCTCTTCTGACTTAGAATAGATAAGGATGTCATCAATAAAAACAACCACAAATTGATCCAAGTAAGCATGAAAAATTCGATTCATATACTCCATGAATACACCAGGTGCATTAGTAACTCCGAACGGCATCACTACATACTCATAATGTCCATATCGAGTTCTGAAAGCCGTTTTCTGAATATCTTCATCCTTTACCCGTATCTGATGATAACCGGACCTCAAATCAATCTTGCTAAACACATGAGCACCCACTAATTGATCCATCAAGTCATCTATCCTAGGAAGCAGATACTTGTTCTTAATCGTTACTTTATTCAGCTGTCTGTAATCGATACACAACCTCATACTACCATCCTTTTTCTTTACCAACAACATTGGAGCTCCCCAAGGTGATACACTTGGTCTCACAAATTTCTTTTATAACAACTCTTCCAGTTGCTTCTTCAGCTCTGCTAATGCCGACATCCTGTATGGTGCCATAGAAATAGGTCTGGTACCAGAGACAAGATCAATAGCAAACTCCACTTCTCTTTCTGGTGGTACATCAGCAATGTCATCCAGAAACACTTCTGGAAATTCACGCACCACCTGCAATTCATTAATCAACGACTCACTCTCCATTGACAAGGATGTAAACAATGCAAGCACCTGAGCTTCTTCTTCTAAGAGCTTTCTCAACTCTCTAGCAGATAGAAAACCATCTCATTTCCCCTTCTTCAGGAGTAAGGAATCGCACCGACTTGTTAAAATGGTTAATATGAACATGATTGAATTCCAACCAGTTCATACCCAATATCACATCTAGACCTCCCAACGGTAAGCAAATAAGATCCACACCAAAGTCCTTGTCAAAGATTGATAGTGGACAATTCAAATAGACTAAGGAAGTGGTCACCGATCCCTTTGCAGGAGTTTCAACAACCATCTCTCCCTTCATAAGAGAAGTGACAAGGCCTAGTCTTCTCACACAATCAGCAACAATAAAAGAGTGAGTAGTACCAATATCTATAATAGCAATCAAAAGCGTATTACTAATATAACATGTACCTCTGATTAGTCTGTCATCACTAGAAGTCCGAGTCCCTGTCAAAGTGAACACTTTTCCTCCAGTCAAAGCTTGCTTTAGTTTCTGGCAACGAGTACTAATATGGCCCTGTTCTCCACAGTTGTAACAAGTCACCACATTCACTTTGCAGTCAGCAATCAAATGTCCTGCCTGTCAGCACTTGAAGCATTTCTTCACATCACACGTGCACTCACTGGCACGATGACCAAGCTCACCACACCTGTAACACTTTCGAGGAGTAAAGGCACCTCCCGCACTCGGCTTCTTGTCATCAGTGTGTTTCTGTTTACCTTTCTCAGCTGGAGTTGCATAAGGCTTCCCACGGTTCATCTGTTGCTTTCCTCTCCTCTCGGCCAGCCCTTTATAGTGAGTCGATCGAGCCTTGTTATCTACTTCGAAGATCCTACAACAATCCACCAAATCTGGAAGCCTTCTAATTCACTGATAACCAATCGCATGTTTGATCTCAGGCCTCAATCCATTCTCAAACTTGACACACTTTGAGAACTCAGCAGTTGCCACACTGTAGTGAGGGTAAAACTTAGCCAGATCTGAGAATTTGGCAGCATACTCCATAACTGTCATGTTACTCTGCTTCAGTTCCAGAAACTCGATCTCTTTCTTTCCTCTGACACCTTCAGGAAAATATTTCCTCAAGAACTCCCTACTGAACACAGCCCAAGTGAGTGTCTCTCCTGTTGCTCCCAACAGTTGATGAGTGCTAACCCACCAATCATCAGCCTCCTCAACCAGCACGTGAGTACCTAACCGCAACTTCTGTGCTTCAGGACATTCCATAACCCAGAAGATTCTCTCGATTTCCTTGAGCCAAGCCTACGCTCTATCCAGATCATATCTTCCCTTGAAGGTAGGCAGTCTGTTCTTCTGAAACTCGTCATTCTCGCTAGCATGAGGCGGGTTTTGTACCGCATAAGCAACATCCTACAAGGCAGCAACAATAGCAGCATTGTTTCTTCCAGAAATTATAAATCTGTTATAAACCAATAATAGAACACAATGGTTAAGGAAACGACATTGACAGTAATTAACTGTCACACGACAACGACTCGATAACTTGGCCGGACGAACCGACCTACTCTGATAACACTATGTAACACCCTAAACCCCCGAGATAATTAATAATAAAATATCAGAGTAAAATACAACATAAAACGTTTAGGATGTTATATTCAACAAACACCTACTCATGCATACGACATGTAACACATAGGATATCATCAATAAAACCATACTTAATTAATCTTCACTACGACAGCGGAAATTCAACGAAACTATAACATGTTTAATACCACATAATCAACATCAAGTAAATAGAGTGGCAACAAATAATAAAACTAATAACGACAAGCGTTCTGAATCCCCAGTGTTACATATCAGAGCAGACGTCGACACAACGAAATAAAAGAGAAGACTTCATCTTCACTAACTTCAACTCTGCACTAATCCTGCTTATCTGCACGTTACCCACGTGGAGGTAACATTCAAATAGAAGTGGTGAGATTCTCAAATCGACATAAGAAATGCATAATATAAATATAAAAGCATTTAACCAATTACACAATTCACCCTATCCCTACTACATTAACGAAATCACACTCTTCCACATAAGCAGACAACCGTATAATCTGAAGGTGCGAGAAAGACACAAGAAAGGGGGGTTTGAATTGTGTATTTGCTCTTTTGACTACTTTTCGTTTCTTGTTATTGAATCACTTAGGATTACATCAGAGTTCGTTGAGAGACTCTGACTGGCAACGTTACATTCAGACTTGCTAAGCATGAGGCTTCAGAACTAACAAGAGTCTGAACATAAGATCCATTTCTCAGAACTTGCAGTGCGGAAGCTTATCAGAGTTAAGCTCCAAGGTTCTGACTTACTTGTGTAGGGTTCTGATACTCTATATAGAAACATAAATAAGAACATTAAGCATAAGAGTAAAGGACACACGATATATCCTGGTTCACCGCAAAGGCTAATCCAGTCCACCCTTCTCAGGTGATTTCGCCTTGAACACAAGGTCTTAATCCACTATAATCAATTTCGATTACAGATGCACGGGCAACAGCCGGTGACTAACCACTTGCACAGTCGCGCTGTGACTAACATACAATGAACCTTTCAAGGATTCAACTTAATGAATATAACGAACATTGACCTGCAGGTTCCAATCTCGCAAGATCTACTGCTAGGCTTTCACAGCTAGATGTTCAGGGATTCATCGCAATGAATATAACACTACTGACCCTATTTCAGGCTTTTCCCACAATGGCATCTCGCTATTGTCTTCTCGAGTCTCCGGTCACACTGACCACTCAAGGAATCCTAATTCACCAAGAATTAGTTATACAGGAGATTACATAGATGCTTCTTAACAAACAGATTACTCCTAAGTTTTAGTACAAAGAACACACAAGTGTTCAAGCAAGATGTGAGCAACAGCTCCTTGCTATTCTAAGAAACTACAGAGATGTATAATGATTTGACAGTTGTTGACATCTTGTAGATCTTCTTCTTCTTCATCTTCGGGGTGAGCAAGCTTTGAGCAACAACTCCTTGCTTCAGATCTTCAATGTAGCGCTGATGAGAAGGTGGTTAATGACTTGACTGATTTGCAGTGTTGTCTTCTTCATCAACAGCTTCTATACCAATTCATTGTTGTTGTGTTGAATGATAATCTTTGAGCTTCAATAACAATAGCCATGTGCAAATGGTGATAGCTTTGGATATTCTAAGTGTTACAACGAGAACTCATCGTTGTTGTTATCTTTAAACAATGACTTGATCAATTCCCCATTCATGGCTAAATCGATCTGTGGACTGTATCGTCAATTAGAAGCAAATACTCTTTCCTTTTAAATAGCCCAGTAGAAATATATTAGTTTGAAATACTGTTGGCTGTTGGAAAAGAGATGTTGTGTAATAATTAGTTGTACTGACACATCTCCTTTTTGTTGTGGGAGAAGTGACGGGATATATCTTTCTTGGGCGCCGTGTATAGTTACTCACAATGGTAACATGTGACTTCTGAACTTCATAGGCTTCTGATGGTTAATGGATGAAGCATGAGTAGAGTCTTCTTAACAGGATATCTGATATGTCAAGTCTTCGGTTATTTGAAGAAGTCCATTAGGAATCAGTCTTCAAAACTTCAGCACTTGTCTTCGAGCACGTTATCCTTTACTTCTTCAAGTCTTCTGAAACTTCAGAACTAGTCCATTAGGAATCTGTCTTCAGAGTCTTCAATACTTGATCTTCAGTACCCTAATCTTCAGAACACATAAGTCTTCAGAGTCTTTCTGCACTTGGTCTTCAGAGCCTTCCGCCTTCAGAACTTCAAATCATGAGAGTCTTCAGCACTTTGGTTCTCTTCTTCAGGAGCTTCGTAATCTTCAGAATCTCGATCACTTTCAGAGAGAATCCACAAGAGCATTTCATTAGCAATATCGACATCCTTGGATCTGACTGATCACGATCAGATACAAAAACCTTCTTGCTTCTTACGACTTGTGTCACACATAGTAACTTCGCATATTATCAATTTCGCTCATCAGGCTGGTGCTTGTTGGATCTGATAATTTCTATGAATATGATCTGCACATAACACACGTTAGAACATAAAATGGTTCTTTCACAAATACGTATTGTTATCATCAAAACATAGATTGACTTGTAGAGACAATTATTGCTCTCACAATCTCCCCCTTTTTGATGATGACAAAACCAAGTATTTTGATTGAACATTTTATACAAGGTAATCACCAAAACAAACATATTCAGAGTCTGGAACAACAGCTCCCCCTGAATTTGTTATCCTTAAAGTTTTATCTGTGATCATCTAGAATCTTATATGATCCAAAGACATACAGAATAGCAACTTGAGTTGCCAAAATGAAGAATAGAAAAGGACTACTTCTCTATCTTGTCTTTAAGAAAACAAAGAGTCTTCAGCATCTGGACTAGCTCATCAGAACTTCCATCTTCAGATCTTCAGAACTCAGTTCCTTTGTGGTCGTATCAGATCTTGTAATCTTCAGAGTCTTCTGAAGCATTTCTACTTTTCAGCAGATTCATTTGAGCACAAACAAATCAGTTCTTATCTGATAACATAGCCTCGCTATTCATCAGAGACAGACACTGTCTTTCAAGAAACTCCCCCTAAGTTTCAGACTCTGTGAAGATTATAGGATTTATCATTTGAATCTTCTGGGTAGTCTCCCCCTAATTTCTATAAGTCAGATATTGGGATCTTTCAGAACGTAGTTCAGGAATATTAAGTTTTAATCACCAATAAAGATCATGACTTTTTAGAGTTTGACTTTTGAACGCATGTCTTCATCTCAGAACCTAGTTATTGTCACAACTCAGTGGTTCATCAAAGCTTGATTTTTGATCAGATACCAATTGAAGGTTAATATTTGTGATCAATCAACGCTTGATTCTGAATCTGGTAATCATGATTTGATTCTGGTCTGATATCACATGATGCGCTGAGTCTTATACCAGAGTATGTTGATTCTGATACCAAGTGAAGAATTTCGTCTCATACTACTTGAGAGGTATTTCCTTAATGTGCTGAATTGATACCAGTGAATAATTCACAGCTTTGCTCTGATTGATGAGTCTGATACTAATCTTTGTGTACTGAGTCTGATTACCAATTATTGATTTAGTCTGATACCAAATCGTTTTAATTTCAAGGGTTAAATAAGTAATAGGTCCCTGAAAATAACCCAACATTCAAGTTTGGTCCCTATAAAAATTTTCTTCAAGGTTTGGTCCCCCAAATGTTTTCCGTTTCCAACTCTAGTCCCTCCCGTTAGTTTTCACTAACGGAGGGTGACATGGCGTGCCATGTGTGCTGAATCTTTATTTTGATACGGACACGGTGTAATTATAGGAAATGGAAGAAGCTGAAAAGACAAAAGTCATAAACATAGAAGAGGAAGAAAGTCATTTTCCACAAATCGTTTCTTCTTCAAAGACTGTGTGCCCTAGCAGAAGAACATCTTCGTCATTTCTTCGTAACTCTCAGAAGTGGTCCCAAAGTAGGTCTTCTGTGATTCGAAGTTGTGGTCCCAGGTAAATGAAGTTGTCTGCCATTGTTTGGTTTCTTTTATTAGTTACTGATTAGAATACGATCGTGGTCCATCCATGCTTGTTTTGATACTTTGTTTGTCAGTTGTTTGTTAAATGATAAACTTGTCTGCCATTATCGTTTCTTTACTATGGTTAATATATGTTTTCAAAGGTGGTCCCCTGGTTTCAATAGTTGTCCGTTGTCTGCCATTACGTTTACTTTTGTTTTGTACGAAAATGGAAAAAATGAAAGTTAGTTTTAACTTTTGTGTGCAGGGGTATGGATAAATTCACTGTTGTTTTTTATGTAAAGGGGTCTTTTGTAAAAGACACAAACCTAACATACGAAGGAGGGGAGGTGTATGCTTTCAAGGGGTAGGATCCTGATTTTTGGAGTTTTGTTGAGGCATGTGACTTAGTTAAGGAGTCGGTACCTGAGTTTGATTACAATTTGGTTAAGATGTGGTGGAAGCATGAGGAAGCATCATTCAAGGATGACGGAGATGCGTATGAGTTGGCCTTGTATGCCATGGAGTACAAGTGTGAGATTGAAATTTACTGTGAAAATAGGGTTCATGGAGAGCACACAGCTATGGAGAGGATTAGAGAGAAAGGAAAGGCACCTAATTGTCAAGAGGAAATTAACAACAGGAGTGGATCAAGTGAACAGTCTGATGAAGACTCTGTGGAGGATGTACATTTTGAAGATAGTGAGGAGGAGAGAATGGGTGGATTTGAGGAAGGGCTTGATGAGGTGCTTCCTAATAGGGTTGTTGGGGAAGGCAACAAGAGTGAGCAAGAGCAGAAGAGTGAGCAAAAGAAGAAGGTATGTATAATAGAGGAGTTGGGAAAGGAATATGTCATTGAGGATGAATACTTGACTGATGAGCTGGACAGTGGTGGGGATGATGATAGTTGTGATGAGAGGCCTTGTGTTTTGAGGTATAGTGAGGAGGAGTCATTGAGCAAGGATTATGTGTTCAAAGTTGGGATGGAGTTTTCATCCTTAAGGCAGTTTAAGGATGCCATTTTAGAACACAATGTGTTGAATGGAAGGGAGGTAAAGTTTGAAAAGAATGATAAAAATAGATGCAGGGTTGTGTGCATGGACAAGAAGAAATGTAACTATACAGTGTTGTGTAGTAGGGTATTGACCTCAACCACTTTTAGAATAAAAACCTTGTTTGCCAAACACAAGTGTGGTAGACAATTCTTTAACAGAAATGCTAGAGCTGAGTGGGTTGCCAAGGTAATTGTTGATGGCTTGAAGAATAATCCTAAAATGAGGTTGAGTGTAGGGCATTTAAAGCTAGGCAAATAGCAAGAACAATTGTAGAAGGTGACTCAAGCAAACAGTATAGCCTACTTTGGTCTTATGCTGCTGAATTGAAGAAGGATTCAGCTGGTAACACATTTAAAATCAGTACTAGTTCTCCAAGTGAAGGGTTGAAACCAAGGTTTGAGAGATGTTATATGTTATTTGATGGAACTAAGAAAGCAGTGACAAAAACATGTAGGCCTTTCATTGGTTTGGATGGATGCCACTTGAAACATAAATATGGTGGTATATTTTTTATTGCTGTTGGGAGAGACCCCAATGATCAATACCTACCTATTGCATTTGCTGTGGTTGAGATGGAGACAAAGGATTCGTGGAGCTGGTTTTTGAAGTTGTTGATTGAGGATATTGGAGTTGGAACGTGGTGCTTTATATCTGATCAACAAAAGGTAGTGTTAGTGCATTGTTGGATTGAATTTTTTTACATACATTACACTATTCTAATGCTTTATTGTATTCCTTGTTTAGGGTTTAGTACAGGTTTTTGAGGAAGAGTATCCAGCATATGAGCATAGGTTCTGCCTAAGGCATCTCTATGCAAACTTCAAGAAGAGATTTGGTGGAGGAACCTTGATCAGAGATCTAATGATGGCTGCTGCCAAAGCTACATATTTTGAAGCTCATGAAGCAAAGATGCTGATGATAAAGGATGTCAGTTTGGAGGCCTATGAGTGGATAGAGGCAATTCCCAAGAAAAAATGGTGTAAGCATGCATTTCCTATGTTTTCTAAATGTGATGTTTTGATGAACAACCTGAGTGAGTCATTTAATGCAACCATATTGCTGCAAAGAGACAAACCCATTATAACTATGTTTGAGTGGATAAGGAACTATTTAATGGGGAGGTTTGCCACTTTAAGGGAAAAGGTGGATAGTTACAAGGGTATCATAATGGCCAAACCCTTAAGGAGACTAGATAGGGAAATTGAGAAAAATGCATCATGGACAGCTACCTATGCTGGTAGGTTGTCATTTCAAGTGAACCATGTGTTATTGGCTGACAGTTTTGTAGTAGATCTTGAAAAACATACTTGCTCTTGCAACTTTTGGGAACTGGTGGGTATCCTTTGTAGGCATGCTGTGGCTGCCATCTATAGGAAGGTAGATGACCCTCTAAAATATGTCCACTCTTGCTATCACAAGACCACCTATGCAGCATGCTATAGTGAGGTTATTACCCCACTGAATGGACAAAACAAGTGGCCCAAGACTGATAATGAGGGAATGTTGCCACCTATTTTCAAACGAGGACCTGGGAGGCCCAAGAAGTTGAAGAGAAGAGAGCCTAATGAAGAGAATCAAACTAAATGGCAAAGAACAAACACCATCCATAGGTGTAGGTTCTGTTTTCAGTTGGGTCATAATAAAAAAACTTGCAAGAAATTGAAGGAAGAGTTAGAAGCTGCAAACAAGACTACTCAAGTCACTTAAGATAGCATAGCAGAAACATCTCAGCCAATTCCAACCCAAATAAGTCAGACTACTGAGGCATCAAAAAAGAGGGTACCACTTTAATAATGTTGTTATTTTCAAATTGTAATTCAATTGCTTTATATACTAGTGTTGTTGATGTTATGTTAATATGCAGGGGAGGCCTAAGGGATCATCAAACAAGAAAGGTAAGAAATCAAAGCCTGCAGCCAAAGAAGGAAGTGCATCAAGGCCTGCTGTCAATGAGGAAATTGCATCAGGGCCTGCTGTCAATGAGGAAAGTGCATCAAGACCTGCTGTCAATGAGGAAATTCCATCAGGGCCTGCTGTCAAGGATGAAATGCATTCAAAGTCTGCTGTTAAGGAGGAGTCTGTCATGGATAAATGTGACCAAATGGATACAGATGAGCCTGAGGGCATTGAGGTGGAAAACCCAACATCATTAGATGACACTATTACTGTTGTTCTTACAGGTTCTATTGTCTTGAACATTAAACCTCTTAGAATTCATAAGTCACTTAGCAAGACATCTAAGCCAACTGCAAGTGGCCCAAGGGTTTTCTTTGGGAGTCAACCAAAGGTGGGCAGGAATACTCCTTTTAAACCACCTGGTATAAGAACAACTTTGTCTAAACCAAGTAGTAGTGAACCACCAAAAATCAAGACATGGAGCAGATACAAGACAAATGAAAGTGGGTTGCCTGAAATAAGAGAAAGTCAGAGGTTGAAGACACTCAAAACAAAGAGCATGCCAGGCCCTGGGAAATACCATGTAGATCATGTGATTATACCTGAGGATGATTGCATCAATGCCAAGGGGCACACACAATGAAGTAGATCCTGTTGTTGTGTAACTGATGTTTTTTGAACACCTGTTATCATGTTTTGTTCAAATTTATGTATTCTAATTTCTAATGTAAGGGTACTGAAGTGGTCTTTAGGCCCAAAATACATTTCCTTACTATGCTATGATGTTATGTAAGGGTACTTAAGTTTAATTGTCTGTTGTTAAATGTCACTGAAATGTATGTCAGCTCTTTTGAGTCAAATTCTCTGTTGTTAAATTTCATTTTGAATTACATGTCATTTGTATATGTCTCTTTTGGTATCACCACCTATAAAACAACAGTACAAAACAACATTTAATTTGGATCTATACCATTTAACACAGATATCATTACAACATTACAAAACAACATTTAATTTGGTATCACCGCCTATAAAACAACAATACAAAACACATATCATTTAACATAACCAGCTCTTACATTTTCCAAACTAAACCATATAACAACATTCTTACAATTTGAAGACTTTCTCAAAACAATACAACATTACAACTCCTAAAAACAAAACAAACATTACAATCTCATTACAACGACAACAAATGTCATTCACTCAATTCTACAATTACACCTAACCACAAAATACATGTTCACCACTACTAAAATTATAACAAAAAAAGTCTTCAAATTTCCATAGAATTCCACTGTCTTGAGCTTCATCTTCAGCTTGTTGTTCTTCTTCATCGAACTTTCATAAAGATCCTTAAAGGTTTCCACCATTTTCATTTCCCTCTCTTCCTTGCTCCATTCTACATCCCCCCCCTTGAAGTTCTTCAACCCCACCTCCAATTTCATCATCCCAAAGAAACATGTTGCACGTTCCCTCATTCTTCCAAAACGGACATCTCCAAAACAATCTAGCTTCATTCTTCCCCCTCTTGCACACTAGGAAATCAAACTTCCCTTGCAACCACACTTTCTCCCTTCACTGTTGTTTAAACTCTTGGAGTGACGTGAAACTACCTTGCTGAGCCTAGAAGATGTAGACATGACGAAGAAGAAGATTGAGAGATCAAGATTGAGAGATTGAGAGATTAAGAGGAATTGGGGGTTTAGGGATTTGGTCGTGAATGGAAGAAGAAGAAGAAGCCAACATATAAAACAATTGAGAATGAATGAATCAATTATACATTTTGACTGGTCAAACAAATTAAACACACTTGGCAAAGGATTTCAGCACACATGGCACGCTATGTCACCCTCCGTTAGTGAAAACTAACGGGAGGGACTAGAGTTGGAAACGGAAAACATTTGGGGGACCAAACCTTGAAGAAAATTTTTGTAGGGACCAAACTTGAATGTTGGGTTATTTTCAGGGACCTATTACTTAGTTAACCCTTATTTCAATTGGTTCCTGGTAAACACCAGAACTACTTGTTCTTGGATCTTCAATCCAGATCTTCAGACAACTCTTTGTCTTCTGATTTGCACTGTTCTTTTGAGTAAGCATCTTGAGATGTATACTTTGTCTTGACTGCTTTTAGAGTTTTCTTCTTCTGATTCTTGCGTTCTAAATTTCATATTTTCAGACAGCTTACAGCTTCTGAACCAAGTGAGACAGAGATCACGATAAACTTGGACTTTTAGACAGTTCTCAACTTCTGAACAGTACTGGGTAGATCTGATTCTGAACACATGTTCACGAAGTGTACTTCACTGTTCTTCTTTCTTAACCTGTCTTAGAATGCCTAGTGAACTTTGTAGCGCGGTTTTTGTGGTTTTGAATCACTATCGCTTGGGTACTACAGTTCGATTCATTTTTTATCCTTTTAAGCTGATTAAGGAAGGGAAACAGATGTCTCTAATTAACCCTGCTTCCATACTGAGTTTAAATAGATGACTGTTGGTTTACAGATGCTATTAAGATGTGGGTCTCCTTTCGGTTATTTTGTTAAGAATATAATGCCTGGGCTATCGGTGAGGGTTTTGGTAGGATGTTAGGACTGATGTGTTTAAATTTACTGCTTTTGGGTTGATTGATGGAGATATGGGATTTGGGTTTTTGATTAGTGTGCTCGCTAAGATTTTTCTTTCAATCTTATGCCTACGTATTCCCATTTACCGAAATAGGGAAATCAGAGCGATCGTAGTTCCTCCTATTTTATGGGAGGAAATGGTGTTTTGGTGTCTTGTTCAAAGCCCAAGACGTGAAGCTGAAAAGGTGGTTTATATCTTGTTCAAAGCCCAAGATGTGAAGCTGAAGGGTCTATTTGTATCTTGTTCGAAGCCCAAGATGTGAAGCTAAAAAGGTGTTGTCTTTAGAGAGAATTTGTCATCTCTAAAGGGGGTATGTGTGTCACAGTTGTTGGGTGATTGATTATAAAGGAGGATTACTTTAACCGGGATATGTGAATCCTAGCAATGCCATAATTTCCTTTATAGGGGGTTTTAACTTGAAGGAGAAGACTTTAACTCAGTGTAAAGCAATGTCATCTTTCCTTAGGAATTTCTCATGCTAAAAGAGGGACAGTGGCGTGGATGTAAATAATCCAGAGGCTTGCCGCTTACAACGATTAGATGAAAGAAGTTGTTGATGTTTGTATCCTGTGAACGAGGCACAGTTTTGATGCTAAAAGGTTGATTGACTCAACCGGGTTTTTCTTATACAAAGCCTAAGAGGAGGCTATTGGCCCAACAAGAGGGTGTTTTTATGTGTCTCGTACGAAGCCCGAGATAGAGGTTAAAAGGGTTTGACTCAACAAGATAGTGCTTTTAGATGTGTCTTGTATGAAGCCCAAGACGGAGGCTAAAGGTTGACTCAACAAGAGAGTCTTTTATACTCAACAAGAGAGTGTTTTTGTATCTCGTACGAAGCCCGAGATAGAGGCTAACAAAGTTTGACTCAACAAGACAGTCTTTTTGTATCTCGTACGAAGCCCGAGATAGAGGCTAAAAAGATTGTTGTTTCAGTTGAGTAATAGGTCCAGTAGGTTGGTTAAAAGAGAAAATCAATTCTTATAAAGAGACTGATTAAAGGTAAGGCTATGCTTTGGGATTGATCAGAGGATCAGGGTTATTTCCTGTTCTTTAAGGAAATGGGGAATCCAGAGGGTATTGGAGACTGTCCGAGTCTACTGGTGTTTTTCCCTACTTGAGAATGCCTTCGAGACTCAAGGAGATTAGACTGTCCAAGTCTAGAGTTTTATCTTTTGTACTATGCTTAAAGAAACAGTAGTACGTTCACGGTAGAAAGATCTAGACTCTTTGAAAGACTATTCTATTTAGATGACTAATTTCTGTTCCTATACCTCTAGGAGGTCGTCGGGACAATTTTTACGAAGCCCAAGAGGAGGCTGGAAACTTTTAAGAAGCCAAGCGACAATTTGTACGAAGCCCAAGAGGAGACTCTCTTCCCGAAGGAAGAATCCTTATACGAAGCCTAAGAGGAGGCTGTGAATACTTCTAAGAAGCCGTAGGGTCCTTGTACAATGCCCAAGAGGAGGCAGGGATGCTTTTAGGAAGCCTGTGGGTCCCCAAACCCCGCAAAATTCAAGACAGACTATTCACAGAGAATAGATCAAGCCAGGAAAGTCCGAGAATTTGGAAGAAACTCAAGAGATGCCATTCAAGGAGAAAAGATCATCTCTGGGGAGTAGAGTTTCTTTGACGATTTCTAAGGATGACAGTCTATGAAAGGGTTCACCGAGAATGCTGCCTTTCACATCTTCATATTGTTTAACCCCAAGAGGAGGGAAGACTGTGTCTGGTAATCCTATGGGGATCTAGTTTTGTCTATTTAAGAGTGATCAACAGGGCTTAGGGCTAGACGTAGTTGTCGGGGAAACCCTAAATATTTATACTAGTATTACACAGTTGATATGAGTTTATGAAAGAAGACTTACAGTGAAACAGCCCCACAATACAGTTATATGTATATGAAAGCGGATAAAGAAAGCATATAACCACTTACTCGGTTGTAGAGCTTCCATGTTGTTTGGTTAGTTGTTCAACAAATAAAGATTGAAAACAACAGTATATTAAAGGAGAAAGTATTTTGAAAAGATGTTGGGGCTTACAGCTCAAGCAGAGGCCCAAGGTTTATCAGTGATCGCACTGTCGTTTTGTACAGAGGGGCTTATACAAGTGACTGAGGCCCAAAAACTTTTCTGTACAAGGGGACGGGTCTTACACTATCTCAAGAGGCCCAAAGATTTATTTTTGTACAAGTGATGGGGCTTACAGCTCAAGGAGAGGCTCAGGGTCATTTGTTTGAAAATGGCGATCGCGCCGAGATTTTTGAAAACGCGGTGGGTCTTATACAATGCATTGAGGCCCAAAAAGTTTTCTGTACAAGGGGATGGGTCTTACACTCTCTCAAGAGGCGAAAAGATTTATTTTTGTACAAGTGATGGGGCTTATAGCTCAAGGAGAGGCCCAGGGTCATTTGTTTGAAAATGGCGATCGCGCCGAGATTTTCGAAAACACGGTGGGTATTATACAATGCATTGAGGCCCAAAATGGTTTGGTTTTCAAAGGGAGTTGGGTCTTACACTCTAATAGAGGCCCAATGATTTTGAATGGGTCTTATAGCTCGAGGAGAGGCCCAAGGTTTGTTTTTCAACGGACGATGATCGCGTCGAACTTTTTGAAATACAACGGGACTTATACAATAAGTGAGGCCCAAAATAGGTCTGTATTTACAAAGGATTGGGTCTTACACTCTATTAGAGGCCCAATAGATTTTAAATGGGTCTTATAGCTCGAGGAGAGGCCCAAGGTTTGTTTTTCAACGGATGATGATCGCGTCGAACTTTTTGAAATACAGCGGGACTTATACAATAAGTGAGGCCCAAAATAGGTTTGTATTTACAAAGGATTGGGTCTTACACTCTATTAGATGCCCAAAGTGTTTGAAATTGTTTGATGAGGGTTGAATTAATCAAAAACCCTAATTTGTTTCCAAAATGTATTTTAATTGAATAAAAAATTCAATTAAAATGATCAAAATTGTTTAACATGTGGAAAACAAATTGTGATCTTGGATTAATGTTTCAAAAATCATGTTTTGACCTACAAAATGATTAGAAGTCATTAAAATTTGCAAAATCAAGAAGGAAAAAATATTTTAAATGTCAAAAACAATTAAAATATTAATTCTTTGCAAAAATATCAATTATATGAAATAAATAATATTTTTGAGATTTTTTGGTAAAATAAAATATTTTAACATTTTTGTGAATTATTAAAAAAAGAATCAACTCAAAATCATTAAAACTCAGAGAGAAATTAATTTTTGAATCAATTAAATAAAATCACAAAATTCAAATATTTGAATTTTCAAAAAAGGGCGCCAAGAACACCCAAGAACACGCGCGTGTTGTGAGTTTTGCCCGGATTTTCATTTTCTCTCCAATCTCACTGAATACTTGATTATATCATGTAAACCACATATCAATCTGCTCGTTTCAATCTCACGATCATGTCTATGGTCTTTAATTTCATTTATTTTTAACATGGAATAAGAAATCAAGACAAAACCTCAAGAACCCTAAAATTTGCATGAAGGCTGAGAATTTTGATACACAATTCAAACAAATCAATTAATTAAGGGGAAACATTCTATGTATGATTATGAACATTTGGCAAAAGTATTGTGCGAGGAAATATGCATAGATTAAGAGATGACCAAGTTTAGGCTTACTTGAAGGTCGTGGCAGCAAGAGCAATGTGATTTTTGAGTTGGAGGTGTTACAGATGAGTTGTGTTGATCTGAACAGCTTCCCTACACCCTATGGAGTGTGTTTGAATGCTTGGACCAGATTGGAAATGGCTGGATCACTTCATGGCATCTCAGCTGCAACTTGGTTAAAACCTTGAGCAACTGGCTGGTGATTCTGAGAAATCAGTGCTCCAGATGTTGTTTAAGTGTTTGGATCACTCCTATATGATGTTTATGAGGTGTGTGTGTGTGTGATTGGTTTGATTGGAATTGCTTTCAAACTCAAAACCCGATAGTGACTTGCTTTGGAAGGAAAAATTGGTGTGAAGAAGGAGATTTTGAGGAAAGCATCTGTTTGATGGCTTTGGTGTACCCAAACTAATCACAAATGAGCTTTATTTATAGTAGAGCAAGTTTGTTTTGTAAGCAATAGTGAATGGCAACTGCAGCAGAGGTTTGGCCAATGGTTTCACTTTGGAATCCAAGTCTCCTCTAGCCATTGACTAGAGGTTAGGGCACAGGGCTGTGGTTCCCTTGGTCTTGGATAAGTCTTGACTGAATTCAGTTGCAAATGGCTCAGTCCATGCCACCTTGATGTATGCATTGAATGCTCCAATCCAAAATTGGAGTCTTGTCCCTCTTTTAGGCAATCCTAGGTTTGGCATGCTACTTCTTGTTCCAAGGACTTTGGAGGCTTGGCTCAGTGTTTGTCCCCTTTAGATTTGATCTTCAGATGTGTCCAAGATGATGACAAGGCTTGGAATTATCTGATTTTGCCAAATCGAGCAAAAATGCAAAATTCTGCCTAGCCTTGGCAGTTTTCAGCAAGGCATATTGCCCTTGTTATTTCTCATGGCTCAAGTGGAATTTGGTGATGTTCTTGGCCATTTTGGAAAGCCCTCATATGATACAACAATTGTTTGATCATATTTGGTTTTGATACCTTTTGGATCCAAGTGAAAAATCCCCCTACATTTGGAAAAAAGTGAAGGCAGATTCTGACTTAGTGAAAATTTCACTAAGTGTTGGAAAAAAGTGACATTTTCACTTTTTGTGATTTTGATCATTCCATAACTCAAAATCTATGAGGAATTTGGAGGGGGTCAGTTTTAAGCTTTTGTAGAGGGTAATGAGATATACACATCAAGCTTTGGATGGGTAAAAATGGCTTTGTGGTTTAGGAGTTATGATCCTCCAAAGTTGGTACCCTTGCCACTTTGTTCATAACTTAGAAAATTTTCTAAGTTTTTACGATTACCCCTTTTACAAGTTATCCCAATTTTCTTGATTTTTATTGATGAATGATGATTCAAATCATACATTAACATCATTTTAGGGTTAAAAAACTATTTTTGTGAAAATTCTCAAAAAGTCAAAGTTGACTTTTGTGCACAGTTGACTTTTTATCAGATGAATTCCAAACTGTGCGATCCTTTAGGAAATCATGTCCTTGACCTAAATCAAACTTGATGGACATGTTCCATGGGTGTTATAGGGTATATTGAATCATGTCCTAGGGTTTGGGAGCATGTCCTGGTCAAAAGTCAAAGCTACAGTTGACTTTTTCCTAAAAACCCTAACTGTGGTCACTACAACAAAAATAAGTTATTACATCGCACCTTAGACAGCGCTTTAATACAAAAGCGCTGCTATAAGTTAAAAACAAGGAAACTAGTCGTTAAAAAAATTAAAAGCGCAAAAAAATATAAGACCTTAGACAGCGCTTTGGTCAAAAGCGCTTTATAAGGTCTTATAAATTTTAAAAAAAAAATTAATGGAAAATATTAGACAGCGCTTTAGTTAAAAGCGCTTTCTAAGGTCTTATAAATTTAAAAAAAATATAAGACCTTAGACAGCGCTTCGATAAAAAGCGCTTTCTAAAGTTTTATTAATTTAAAAAAAAATTAAAGGAAAATATTAGACAGCGCTTTGCTTAAAAGCGCTTTCTAAGGTCTTAAAAATAAAAAAAAATAAAAAAATCAAAAGCGCTGTCTAAGGCCAACCTTAGAAAGCGCTTTTAAAAGCGCTGTCTAAGGTCCACCTTAGAAAGCGCTTTTATGAAAAGCGCTGTCTAAGGTCTAATTAAATTAAAATATATGAATAGTCAGTATTCATTTTCATGTTTCCGCTCTTTCTTCTCCCCTTGCGAACTGAGCTCAAAACCCTTGCGAACTGAGCTCAAAACCCTTGCGAACTCAAACCTTCACCGTCAACCGTCCTCCACCGTGCCGTCGTTCGTTGTTGCCTTTGTTGCATTGTCGTCCGTCCGTTGCTGTCGTTGTATTGCCGTCCGTTGCGAACTCATTGCCGTCGTTCGTTTCTGCTCTTTGTAACTGATACATTTCGTTCTTGCATTGCCATTGTTACCGTCGTTAAAGGTACGTCGTTGTTGTGAAGAATAGGGTTTTGTTGCTTTACATTGTTGTTGTAGGGTTTTGTTGCTTTACAATGTTGTAGTGAATGAGTATGTTTGATGAGTTTTGTTAATGAAGTTATGTTGGACTGTTTTATTAATGAATTTTTGTAGTGAATGAGTATGTTTGAAGTTTTGTTAATGAAGTTTTGTAGTGAATGAGTATGTTTGATGAGTTTGTAAATGAGTTTTGTTAATGAAGTTTTGTTAATGAAGTTTTGTAGTGAATGTGTATGTTTGATGAGTATATTTGATGAGTTTGTTAATGAGTTCTATTTTAAAACATATTTTATATTAAGACTTATAAATAGTTTAGTTTAGTTTTATTTTTTCCACCTCTTAAATCTTCTAAAAAACTCTTAAAATTGATGGAAATGTGCTTTGAATTTTAGAATTCAAAGCTTGTTTTTGAAGCCTCAAAATTCTAGAATTTGAGATGGTTGAGTTAATAAACAAATATAATGAACATAAACATTTCACTAAAACATAAGAAATTCAACCAGTTACATATCAAACACTATCAAACTTGTTCATTTCTTGATTAATATGGTTGAATTAATGTTATTTTGTTGACCTTAATAAGTAGGAAAACCATGGATAAAAAATGGATGGATGCCGATCGATTGTCCAAAGAGTACGAGAATGGGGTATTGGATTTCGTTAAGTTTGTTGTTCAACACGCTGACGCTGAAGAGCTCAATCGAATAAAATGTCCTTGCTTGGGTTGTTGTTATGTGGGTAGGGTTGACGCAGATGGATTGAAATCGCATTTACTGATGAATGGAATTGATCGAAGTTATAAGTGTTGGATACATCATGGTGAGAAAATTAACGAGAATGTTGAACCGACGGGGAAAAGTAATACGACCTATGCTTCAGATGACAAAGACACGGAAACATGCGATTGTGATCGAGTCGAAGAGATTGCAGAAGCAGTTGTAGAAGATCTTCATGATTGTCCCGAAATGTTTGAGAGGTTGGTAAGCGATGCAGAGAAACCGCTCTATCAAGGTTGCACTAAATTCACAAGACTGTCTGTGGTATTGAAGTTGTACAACTTAAAGGCGGGCAATGGATGGTCGGATAAAAGTTTCACAGAGTTGTTGGCCCTTTTGAGAGAAATGCTACCAGAGGATAATGTTCTTCCCAATCGAACCTATGAGGCCAAAAAAATGTTGTGCTCTATTGGCATGAGCTATGATAAGATACATGCTTGTCCAAACGATTGCGTTTTGTTTCGAAACGAATATGCATCGTTAACTGAGTGCCCTAAATGCGGTTTGTCTCGATATAAGAAAAAATTGTCTCCAGCCAAGGTCTTATGGTATTTTCCTATAATACCGAGATTTAGGCGCATGTTTCGTAGTGAAACCGATGCAAGACACCTGACTTGGCATGCAGATGAAATAATTATTGATGGAAAGTTGCGACATCCGGCTGATTCACCACAGTGGTCGAAAATTGATAATGATTATCCTGACTTTGGAGAAGAAGCAAGAAACCTTCACTTGGCATTATCTACTGATGGAATGAACCCGCATGGTCTTCAAAGTATCTCACATACCACATGGCCTGTGATTCTTATGATTTATAACCTACCTCCGTCGCTATGCATGAAGCGTAAGTACATGATGTTATCTATGTTAATCTCTGGGCCTAAACAACCAGGGAATGACATAGACGTATACTTGACACCTTTGATCGAAGATTTAAAGATATTGTGGGAGAACGGTGTGGAGGTTTATGATGGATATAGGAAAGAAAGTTTCAATTTGAGGGCGATGTTGTTTGGCACAATTAATGATTTTCCAGCTTACGGGAATCTATCAGGGTACAGCATAAAAGGTGAAAAAGCGTGTCCTATTTGTGAAGATAAAACAGTTTCGAAGCGATTGGAGTTTGGTCATAAGAATGTCTTTCTCGATCATCGTAGATTCTTAAATGCCAAACATCACTACCGTGGGTGGAGACAAGAATTCAATGGAGACACCGAACAAGGTAGAGCTTCACCTATGTTGCCAGGTGACCAAGTTTTTAAAAAGGTGAAAGATATGTGTACTGAGTTTGGCAAAACTTTTGCACATAAGGTTGTCAAAGGTGGGTGGAAAAAGAGGTCGATATTTTTTGAATTGCCATATTGGAAGTCTTTGTATGTGAGACATTTTCTCGATGTTATGCATATTGAGAAAAATGTATTTGAAAGTGTTATTGGTACGTTACTCAATATAAAAGGAAAGACTAAGGATGGCCTTAAAGCAAGAAAAGACTTGGTAGCGATGGGGATTAGAACTGAATTAGCACCCGTGAAGAAAGGAAGACGAACATATCTACCACCTGCTGCTTTTACTCTGTCTAGAAAGGAGAAGAAAATATTGTGTAAGTTTCTGAGTGGAGTTAAAGTTCCAGAAGGATACTCTTCAGATGTCAGAAGACTTGTGTCTATGAAAGACCTCACGTTGAAGAGTTTAAAGACACATGACTGCCATGTTATAATGGAACACTTTCTACCAATAGGTATACGTTCTATTTTGCCAGTGAAAGTAAGAAGCGCCATAACTAGTTTGTGTTTTTTCTTTAGGTCAATTTGTAGTAAGGTAATCGATCCCGATATCTTACCAACACTACAAAAAGAGATAGTTATTACCTTGTGTGAGCTTGAAATGTATTTTCCTCCCTCTTTTTTTGACATAATGGTACATCTAGTTGTTCATCTTGTGAAAGAGACACAGTTGTGTGGACCAGCTTATATGAGATGGATGTACCCTGCTGAACGTTATATGAAAATATTAAAAGGGTACGTGAAAAGCCGAAGTCGGCCAGAGGGGTGTATTGTTGAACGATACATTGTTGAAGAAACGGTTGAGTTTTGTACTTAATATTTGTCCAATGTTCAGTCGATTGGACTCCCCAACGCTCATATTTTTGAAAAAAAGGATGGTAAAAAATTAATTGAAATAAAATTGTGACAGTATCAAGGGATGAACGGGATCAAGTGCATTTGTATGTTCTGCACAATGATAATGAGGTTGAGCCATATGTTGAGATGCACAAGGATGTACTCCGAAGGTTAAATCAGAACAGAAATGAAAATTGGATAGTACGAGAGCACAATCAAAGTTTCATACAATGGTTAAAGGATTATATTTATTCGAAGCGCTCTTCAGATCCTGCTTCAGTAACAGAAAGGTTGAGATGTTTGGCATATGGTCCAAGTTTGCATGTGTATTCTCATAGCGCATACGCAATTAATGGATACACATTTTATACCAAAGAACAAGACGATAAAAGTACTATGCAAAATAGTGGTGTCACCGTCCTAGCTAAAGCAATGCACATATCAAGTATGAAGGACTTAAACCCCAAATATGCAAATCTGTCATATTTTGGAGTTATTGAGCACATTTGGGTGCTTGATTACGAGAAGTTTCAGATTCCAATCTTTGGTTGCAAGTGGGTAAATAGTAGTGGCATACGAATGGATAAGTCTGGATTTTTGCAAGTGGATCTTAATAGGGTGGGGTACAAAGATGAGCCTTTTATTCTAGCATCTCAAGCTAGACAAGTGTTCTATGTCACTGACCCGACGAGTACGATATGGTCTATAGTGCTTCTATCTAACAAAGTGGTTGATGATAGCGGTGTAGATCAATGTGATATTGATGTTGAGAATGAGTCATGCATTAGACGGAATAAGTTGAATAGAAATGATCAAGATGAGGATCTTATAGCGGATGAGTCATATATCAGAAATGACCATAACGAGGGAATTTGGATCCATTCATCCGTCCGCATTGCTAAGAAACAAGTAATTCATATTCCAACCAAGAAAAGAAAGAGATGTTAGTGAAAGAGGTAAAATTTGTTATATACTTGATTTCTTTATTATATTTCTATTCAACTTATGAGTTATTTTAATATTAACACATATCTCTCATGTCTAATGAAATAGTTAAAACTAAATCAAACTATGTTATATTATTATGTAGTACTTTGAAGAATGCAAGTGTGCTCATTACTCAATTTCTCAATTGGATGAAATTAAAGAGGATTGGTGTCAATACATTATAGAGCTCGGAATTTTACAAGGTATAATATTGTACTCTTACTTTAATTGATGAAAATTTAAATATGTGTAACTTTGTTTATGTATTCTTTTAATTGAATTACAATCTTTGTGTTTTCAGGACCTATAATGTAGATTTGAAGCAATGTTTTGGTTGGATGCAAAAGTACTAGTATAAGTAATATGTGCATTTGTAGAAAAAATGTAATGATTTGTAATTATAAATAGGTGTATATATAATTTTGGTTTGTAATTTTAAATATATATATTGGTTTGAATGGCCAATTGTTTTGGATATATAATTTTGGTGTAAATTGGTACATTTAAATAGGATAAATTGGATTGATTTGAATCTCCAAATTGTGGTATTTTTCTGAAAAAAATTGCTGGTTGAAAAACAGGTCAAATTCTGGTTGAAAAAACCTGGTAAAAATTGTGGTTTAAAAAAATTTATATAAAATTTTTCGTATACCTTAGACAGCGCTTTTGGTGAAAGCGCTGTCTAAGGTGGGGATTAGAAAGCGCTTTTGACAAAAGCGCTGTCTAAGGTGGACCTTAGAAAGCGCTTTTACCAAAAGCGCTGTCTAAGGTATACCTAAAAAAGTTCAAAAAAGGTAGAGCTTAGACAGCGCTTTTTCTGAAAGCGCTGTCTAAGGTATACCAAAAAAATGTCAAAAAAGGTAAGGCTTAGAAAGCGCTTTTCCCAAAAGCGCTGTCTAAGGTATACCTTATAATGTCAAAAAGCGCTGTCTAAAGGTACCATAGACAGTGCTTTTCATTAAATATACCCCCCTTTAGACAGCGCTTTTGGTATTACCCAAAGCGCTGTCTAAACCTATAGCAGCGCAGGTTTAGACAGCGCTTAAAAGCGCTGTCTAAGGGCAAAAAAAGCGTTGTCTAAGGTCTTATCTGTTGTAGTGGGTACTGATGAAATTGAGACTTGCTGCTCAAGCTTTCTGGATCAATCCATTGTTACAAATGGATCAATGTGGTATGTTGGAGACCCTCAATTCCTCTCTTGAGGTCTTGGCTCATGATTTGTCCCAAAAGTCAACTTAGGGGTGAATTAGGTCAAGAAACCCTAATTCCTGATTTTTTATGTATGCATCCCCTGAGGCCAAATTGACTTGATGCTTGGGACCATGAGGTTCCATGGAGTATTTTAGGATATGCTTTGAAGCATTGGCTCATGCCCAAAGGAAAATTTTTATCTGGAGGCCCTGGTCGACCAAACCCTAATTTGGTGACACTGGCGATCTTGAGGCTTGATCCACCTGGAAGGGAGCAGCTTTGTGCTTAATCCTTGAAGTGGGAGTCCTCTTGATCCCTTGTGGATATTTGAGAGGTTGGACAAGTTGAATATCATGTCATTTCTTGATTGATCCTTTGTCTAAGAACTCTGAGAGGGCTTGAAACCCTAAATTTGATTGTAGTGGATGCTCACCCATCTTTGGGGAGCTTGATGAGGTATGATGGTTCCTCCATATTGTGATAATGATTTTCACAATGATGGGAAATCTTAGTGGTTAAATTTGGGGATTGACAGATGCCTCTATTTAATCTTCTTGGACCCGAAGGTGTGAATGGCGAAGGTATTCGGGCATTCGGGGTGCAAGAGGATTAAATATCGGAATACCCGAAATTTTGATGGTGGTTATGAATGGTAGCTTACCCATTCATCTTCTTTTGCTAAGCAATGATGCTTAGAAAAGGTAAAAACTTCCCCTCGATCCTGGTTTCCTACCAAGGAACTGGTCACAGTTTCTGAAATAAACTTCCCCTCGATCCTGGTTTCCTACCAAGGAACTGGTCTCAGTTTCTGAAATAAACTTCCCTTCGATCCTGGTTTCCTACCAAGGAAATTGTCTCAGTTTCTGAAATAAACTTCCCCTCGATCCTGGTTTCCTGCCAAGGAACTGGTCTTAGTTTCTGAAATAAACTTCCCCTCGATCCTGGTTTCCTACCAAGGAACTGGTCTTAGTTTCTGAAATAAACTTCCCCTCGACCCTGGTTTCCTACCAAGGAACTGGTCTCAGTTTCTTTTGTCAATAAACTTTCTTGACAAGGGACGCTACGTGTAGCGATTTTCCTCAAACTTCTCACCGAATTTTCCTGGATAGATGCCATTTGATAGAAAAAGTTATGATGTCGGAGTTGCTGGGGAACCCACTCGTCTGAGTTGTAGAGGTGTACAAACTTCTCTGTTTGGAGACGCCAGTTGCCGACTCTACTGGGGAAAATGAGTCTCTTGAGAGACTGCTTTCAAGCTTGGGGATATTGCATCATACTTTTCTCGGGATCTTCCCGGAGAAACGCCATATGATGTGATCCAATTTTGAGGTGCTGATGACCTTTTCATCAGCAGTTCTTTTCGGAGAAAAACTGTTGTATTGCCGAATCTCTGTTTAAGAGGCTTCCTCTGGGGATCTTCCTTAATCCGGGAAAGCGAAAATATCATCTTCAATGGCGAAGAGTGACATCAGTTGAAGGTTCTCTGGTCTTTCAGAGGTTCAAGTTATCAAAGTGGTCAAGGGCCAATTCTGATCCAGAAATAAACTGGAGGAGAGAGACTGTTCAGGCGCAACCTTTCCTGACGAGGAAAGAACTGACGACTCGATTGAGAGGACTGTTATCACTAGGGGATAAGACCGACTAAAGTGATAGTGATGCAATATGAATGTGAATGCAAATCAATAATGCATGATGTATGTATGTATATGCTGACAAAACTAACGCGACATACAGACTAATAGATGAGCACTACTGGATACTCGGCCACTGCGGGGGATGAAAAGTATCACTGGTCCAAGATAGCAATCCTGCCTTGCTTAGTGTAGCGGTCCCTGTTGGGAGCGACGCTGGTCGGGCTTAGGAGATGGGAACTCGGCCGAAGAGGTCAGATGGAGCATTCGCATTCGACGTAGTTGATCCTTCATTCAGGCATACTGGTTTAGAATGAGTATTTTGATTCTGCACTTTGAGGCTCGAACACCTTTGGAGAAGCGATCGATGTTCTTTCGATGTTCAACCGTCAAAAGAAATTGCCAACTTTATTTTAAAAGCAGAAAAAGTTTTAACAAGTAAATTCATTTTTGTTTCGTTTCAAGAATCGTTGATCATGTTAAAAACATCATTCTCTAAAGCTAAAACAAATAAGAATTGCAAATAAAAGCACAAGGGCTCAAATTTTTTTGATAGGATAGAAATCAGCCAAACGCGTGATTCCATAGAGTATTTACAAAGTTAGAAAATGGTAATTTACAGGGAAAAAGGGCTACGTTGAAACATAACGACCACTATCCTTCTGCCAACTTTGAATTCGGGACATTCTGAGCTTCTGTCGATGATGAACTTAACTGGAGCTTTCCTGACGGATGATGTAACTGCCGCTGAGGGACTTGCCCCTTTGTCGAAAGTAGTTACTTGCCATTATCCCTAATTTTTGCCTGGATTGTACTTTGAGATTTCCAATCCACCGGGATGATTTTTGATCATGTCCCTAATTTTTGCCTGGACCGCCCTTTCGGGTTTTCAATCCACCGAGACGTTTTTTTTTTAATTTAGGCAAAGTATTTCTTGACTACATCAACATTTATGGGGTAGGAAAATTCCTCTCCGTCCATGGTTGCAAGTCTCAAGGCACCGCCTGAGAAAGCTTTCTTGACCACGTAGGGACCGTCATAATTCGGAGTCCATTTGCCCCGAGAATCAGTGAGAAATAATTGTATCTTTTTTAGCACAAGGTTTTCTTTCCTGAAGATGCGAGGTCGAACCTTTTTGTCAAATGCCTTCTTCATTCTCTGTTGATACAACTGACCATGGCATAATGTCGTGATTCATTTCTCTTCGATCAGATTCAGTTCATCGTGCCGACTTTGGCACCATTCAGCTTCTGTTAGCTTAGCTTCCACCAATACCCGGATTGATGGGATCTCTACTTCTATGGGGAGCACTACTTCCATGCCATATACTAGAGAGAAAGGGGTTTCCCCTTTTGAAGTGCAGACAGATGTGCGATAACCGTGAAGAGAAAAGGGTAGCATCTCGTGCCAATCTTTGTAGGTTACAACTATCTTTTGAACAATCTTCTTGATGTTCTTGTTAGCCGCTTCTACCGCCCTGTTCATCTTTGGTCAGTAGGGAGATGAGTTATAGTGTTCGATCTTGAACTCTGCGCATAACTCTTTCATCATCTTATTATTTAAGTTGGATCCATTATCAGTAATGATCTGGCTCGGAACACCATAATGGCAGATGATATTGTTTTTGATAAATCGGACCACCACTTGTCGGGTTACATTAGCGTACGACGCTGCTTCGACCCACTTGGTGAAATAATCAATGGCTACCAGGATGAACCGATGTCCGTTTGTAGCTTTGGGCTCAATCAAGCCAATCATTTCGATTCCCCGTATGGAAAAAGGCCAAGGGGAAGAAAGAACTTTGAGATGTGTTGGCGGTACACGAATTTTGTCAGAGTATATCTGACACTTGTGACACCTCCTCATGTACTTGTAGCAGTCGGATTCCATTGTCAACCAATAGTACCCTGCTCTTAGAATTTTTCTCGCCATTGTATGTCTGTTGGCATGAATGCAGGACCCTTTGTGAATTTCTTTTATCAGCATGTCTGCTTCTGGTCTGTCTACACATCGGAGCAAGACCATGTTAAAATTTCTCTTATACAGAGTATCACCACTCAGGAAGAAACTACCTGCCAGCCTTCTGAGGGTTTTCCTGTCCTTCCTTAGTGCCCCAGGTGGGTACTCTTGTTTCTGAAGGAAGCATTTGATATCGTGATACCAAGGGTTGTCATCTATGACTGCTTCAATCGCGAAGATGTAAGCAGGCCGTTCAAGGCGCATTATGTCGATCTTAGGTAGGTCGTTCCATTGACCTACACTAATGATGGAAGAGAGAGTGGCTAATGCATCAGCCATTTAATTTTCCTCACGAGGGATATGATGAAACTTAACTCTGTTGAAGAAGGGTAACAACCTTCTTGCGTAGTCTTTGTAAGGAATCAATCCTGATTGGTACGTGTTCCAATCTCCTTTAATCTGATTGATAACCAGGGCTGAGTCGCCATATACGTCCAAGTTTTTGATCCTTAAATCGATCGCTTCCTCGAGACCCATGTGTCGCTCCCGGGATTTTCATCCAGGTACAAACGCGAGAGTGGCGCGGAAAAACAGAGTCGTCAGCCGTGTAAATTTATCCCAAGAGAGGGAAAGGGAACACCGCATAAACCTGAGGAAGAGGGAAAGGAATGGTCATCGCAACCATAGCCTGGGTTCGGGAGTCGGTTACGCGAGGGGAAGGTGTTAGCACCCCATGCATCCATCGTACTCGATGGGATCCACGCTTGTTGTCTATTCTAAGGGTGAGTTATCCTATCATCTATGGTTGTGCTGAAACGGGAGGGGAAGACAAAGACTGACTCGGTAGGACGTCGACGTCCTAGGCCTACGTACCCCCTTTGTGCAATGGGGAATTCAGAGTCAACGTAGTTCGGACCAAGTTCTTTTTGTGTTTTTTATAAGCGACGTTAAGTTCGCGTCCGGCAGTTAGGGTCGATGCCTGTTTGCGACTCAGACGGAAGGTAACATGCCCTTTTCGAAAATAGCCTTTAATTTGAAGGTCCCGAAGGACAAAAAAGTTTGAAGTTGGTTTGTGTTTTTTAGGACAGAAGTGGCTTAAGTTAGTTCCTAAGTTGCATTGCACCAAAGTCTAGGGCACAGGGGCGAATACTTAACGCATCGTCCCAAGACAGGACGCTCGCTAAGCACTCTAGAAAGATGAGAGGAAGCCCCTCATTTCTCATTCCCCATACTTAAGGCTCGTGCGCAATAGACCTTATTATTATTAAGTGTTTTAGAGAAATTTAAGATGAGAAGAGAGAAGACACAAGGGTAACTCTAAAGGGAAACTAATGGTCCTAATGTTATCATGCATGGGTGACCTAGGTTAGTGAGGTTTGAAGATAACCTAAACCCTAAATAATAAAGAGAGGAGAGAAAAAAAGGTAAGGGTAACCATGGATACTTGTCCATACCCTTAAGGAACTTACCTCGATCCTGCATAAGAGGTTAGTGAGAAACAGACATGAATAAGAGCAATGAGGTGAATGACAATCAAGCAATGACAAATAATAATGAGAATAATCCAAACATGAATCAAATAAACAAAGAACAGCCCCAAAGCAATTGGCACAAGTGCCTTTTCAAACAGATAACCATAGAAGGTCAAAGATGCGCCTGCAAGAAAATCTCAAGTGAAAATAACTCCGATAATTAGAAAAATGATTCCTAAAATTCCCAAATTAATCATTAGGGATCCTCAACCAGAGGCAAACAACATATAAAAAGTCCCTGCAAAAATCCAAAATGTTAGCCATTCAACTAATCATATAAAACTCAAGTAAGGGATAGGGTCCAATGTGCCAAAGTGAAGGACCTAAATGCAACATGAAAAATATTTAAAAATGCAAGGAAAATATTTTTAAGCACTTTAGTATGTTAATGAATAAATGCAAAAGGAACGGGTCAAAAATATTTTGTAGACGAGGAGAATTAAAAAAAAGAAACTCAAGTAAGCATGAGATGTGTAATTAAAACGCAAATGAATTAAACAATTAATTTAAATGATAAAGAATAAAATAAAAATAAAAATAAAAATGGTGAAAATTTTATAAGATGATAAAAATGATGTATTAATTTTATGATGATTTTTTAATGCAATTAGGTATTTTTAATAATTAAAAATGAAATATGATAAATTAAGTAAAAATAAAAATAGAAAATAGTATGGGGGGTGCGTTAGTAACTTATTCGTACTGGGAAGCAAGAAATGGGCTCAAGGGGGGGTGCCGGTAGCGAGGGCCCGCCCAATGTATCAGAAAAAAAGAAAAAAAAAAGCAGCAAAAAAAAATGAGAAGTCCACCGTGCTCGGGCCATGTGCCTCGCACGCTTCTCATTAATGTGCTGTCATGACAACGCCCACATGATCAGGATGAAACAGGCGAGAACTGGGAACTGACTACCAGGCGAGAACTGGGTCTTACCAAATAAGTCAGATGAGAACCGACTACCAGACGAGAACTGGGTTTTACCAAATAAGTCAGACGAGAACTGACTACCAGACGAGAACTGGATTTTACCAAATAAGTCAGACGAGAACTGGGTTTTACCAAATAAGTCAGACGAGAACTGACTACCAGACGAGAACTGGGTTTCACCAAATAAGTCAGACGAGAACTGACTACCAGACGAGAACTGGGTTTTACCAAATAAGTCAGACGAGAACTGGATTTTACCAACTAAGTCAGACGAGAACTGACTACCAGACGAGAACTGGGTTTCACCAAATAAGTCAGACGAGAACTGACTACCAGACGAGAACTAGGTTTTACCAAATAAGTCAGACGAGAACTGACTACCAGACGAGAACTGGGTTTTACCAAATAAGTCAGACGAGAACTGACTACCAGACGAGAACTGGGTTTCACGAGAGAGAAAGGCCAAACAAAGGCAAATTCCTAACAGACTCACAATCCACAGATAAGATGACTCTGTTGGGGAAAGGAGAAGTCTAAATAAAAGACTCTGCCGGGGAGCACCAGTTTGAGGAACGCGTCCCTCCAAAACCTCCTGAGTCACGCCATCTCTGCTGAGAAAGAGAACTGGCAAAGAAAGTATCAAACCTGGCTTATGCTTCGAATGCTAATGTTTGAATTTTGTCGTAATGCTCCACACGAAGTGGAAATGCTACACGTTTGAGGATGCAATGCGAATGCTTATGATATGCAAAAGGGGTCCCTCCAGCAAAATAAATGTCGGAGAGAAAAGACCAATTCATCTGGGGATGACAAAAATAAATTGTCCTCTGAATCTAGGAACTCTGCTGAGAAGTGTCATACTGATCGACTCTTCGGATCGACAACTTTTGTTGGGGATGAAATCACAAAAGAACTACCGGGGACCCTACCTGTCTTTCACTGAAGGTAACATCCAAAACCTGAGATTTTTCCTCTGTCGGGGAGTTGAGAATGAACGCCAATAACGGAACCGGAAAAATTGCTAATATCCAATTGGTTCAGAACCTGCTGGGGAAAATAGTCCATGATACCAGCCTGCTTGGGGGTACTGCTGAACTTAGCCTGCTGATGGGGAGAATGACTTTTATTGATGAAAGTACGCTTCCTGACTGGATGAGGGAAGTGAGCACCATGATTCTATGGGGAAATAACGTCTTGATCCAGAGAAAATACCTCCCAAGTCTCCTGCTGGGGAAAGTTTGTCCTGCTGGGGAAGGAGCAATCTCAATGCTGGGGAGAGCCAACTGCTGGGGATGTACAATCTGTTGCCCTGCAACCTGACTTGTCTTTATGGTCATAAGCGGCTCTTTGAACTCAAGAGGATTTTACAGAGGATCAGGCGTTCGCACTGCCCCAGGGTCTTCAAACTCTTAGAGAGATTCATCATATCTCGACATAACTGCCCCAGTCTTCATAATCCATGGCGTACATTACCTCGAAGGGGATCGTAATGACTTGACAATACTCTGGTTTAGCATCTTGAACCTTGAGGATGTGTTTTCAATCAACCATTTTTCAGGAGTGGACGATCTCTCACGCTCTAGAGGTGGCCTGCCCCAATATGAGCTTTGAAGTGACTTTGCCCCTGCTCTTAGAATGAATGCCCCAGAATAACTGAATTTTGGAGAGTTTTCTCGACGTGACTGCCCCGAATTAGCTACATCTTAACACGACTTACTGGGGAGAGCCTGCTCTACACTGAGTCTCTTGGCAGCATGCCCTTTGATATGATTGTCCTTCGGAGTTTTCACCATCCCAACTTGGCCGGATCAAGCTTCTTGACTGACGTTCACTGTGTAAGCTTCTTTGATATCAAACACATGCCCGCAGAAAATGTTTATTATGAGAATGACAATTCTAATGCAACACTCGTGTTAACCCGAAGTTTTATTGAAAATGTGTCGCCAAGCCTTATGAACGAACTCTAGCCGGGATGCGACATTTATTTTTGAATGGAAAATAGTACGCACATGCAATACCAACAAAAATCTTATTAGCACAACTCATATGAGTCAGGAACGTTATCCTGTTAAAGTACGCTTTCGGAATAAACCCTGTTTCAATTAGGACTTTTAAAGGTTGTAACGTGGTCTGGTTCACGGTTTCAGAAAAAAGGATTTATGGCTCAAAATTTATCGGTGCCCACCCGCTCTTCGTGATGTTCTCCAGTCCTATATTCAGTTAATTTGACCCAAACGCCCATGTCTCGAAAGGTTTATGATCTTCAAGGAACCTATGCCACTAATGACAGTCAACCCTTTTTATCTTTCATGCCCGTGATCACACGAATTTGTTCTTATCGGGGATTTTCTTTTGTAACGCTTTTCGTTTGTTTCTTTTGCTTTTTGATCCCTAATTTTGCCTGGACTGACCCTTTTGGGTTTTTCGATTTTGAAGTCCAGCGGGATGCCCTAACTCTTGCCTAAGTCAAGTCGACTTAGCGGGCTTTCCTTTTCTTTTTTTTATTCCCCTTTTGAACAAAGCGTGTGACACTGGTTGTCTTGTTGGCTTGAAAGGGTTGTGACTGCCTCACTCCCTAGTTGTTGACGGATAACCATCGGGGTTTCATATCTCTTGCACATTCTCCTTGGAATTTGAGCGCTCGGTCAAACTAACTGACGCCTACCCTGCCCCTGGGTTAAGTATGAGGGTTTTTTCAGAAAAAAGAAACTCCTACTTCAAGGCTCGAAGGGGTTAACGAGGGTATGTCACCTTATCTCTCCAGTGTTGGTGGATTGGAAACAATGCATGTACATCCTTAACAGGGTTTTATCCAAATGCGCACCATTAAAGATCTGCGTTCTTATTTCGTCATCCTCCCTCAAGAATTCTGAACAAGAAAATTGGTATTGCAGTGCCTATAAACATTTAAGAGTGAACACGAATGGATTACTTCAAGGAAAACATACTCATTGCATTAATATCATCATAAAAAACAAACGAGCCTTACATGCATACGATGCTTTAACAAGAAATGAAAGAAAAACTACAAATGAAAATGCAGTAAAGAAGCTGAAGATTGCCATTGCTGAGGAAGCTTGATTCTTCCTGGACGTGCTTGCAGACTGAGTGCACACTTGAGAAGGGAGGCTTCAATTGATGTACATATCATCTTCAGTAAAAATAATGACCCCTGCATCAATCAGATCTTGACTTCATGTGAGAGTGCCTTACAATCCTCAGTCGAATGCCCCCGTGCCCCAGCATGGTATTCACATCGAGCATTAGCATTGAACCCTGGTGGATATGGAGGAATGATCGGATCAGGCTTCATTGGCACAATCAACCCTCTTTTAACCAACTCTGGCAATATCTGACCATACAGCTTTGGTAGTACAGCAAACTGTCTGCTTCTTGGCTTCCCTCGAACCCCTCGAGAACTACTCTGCCGTTGATTCTGATTTGCGTATTCATCTGGCTCAGGCGCTTCCACCCTCAGACTTAATCGAGGAGTAGGTAGCAATTACGGGCGTGGGGACTCTAAGACCAAAGACTGCAAGAAGTGCCCCTGACTTGATGTAGCTTTGGGAGAGGCAACATGGATATCCACCTCTTTTTCAGCAGCTAGAGTAGGACCCCCATGTATGCTTACGCCGCTCGGCGTGAATTCAATTGCCTTCGAATCTATCAGATCCTGGACAACATGTTGAAATGCCCTACAATCTTCCACATTATGCCCCGGTGCACCAGAGTGAAAATCACAGTGGGCTCTTATATCATAACCTGGTGGGGGAGTACCAGAGGGAGGAGCCAAGGTCCTTTTCCGTACCAGTTGCAACCGAAGGAGATGCTGGAATAACTGAGAATATGGAACTGGTGGAGCCTCAAAATGCCTATCCCTCTTAGGCGTAGATTGTGGCGGGCGCGGAGCACGATTCTGTCATTGTTGAGGTACAACCGGGACAGTCACAGTGGCAATCTGCTCACCCTTCTTGAACACCGGTGGAGAGACGATTCCAGTCACAGCTTCAGGCATGAGGGTATTACCTTTGCTTATCACACCTCTCACAACTTCCATAATCAGACTCATCTGAGTCTTTAGTTGGTTGACCTCTTCCTTCAGCACTTTTTGCTCTTGAACCAAAGTTTGCATCTTCCCCATATACTGGCCCATTTGGCTTCGTACATCCCTCAACTCAACTTGAATTTGATCCATAATCCGCTTCCAGCTCCTTTGAAGAGTTAAATCTGAAATTCTGAAGAAGACCAGATCAGGATGAGAATAACCCGCTTCAAACACCTGTTATGCAAATGATTATGCAATGCAAATGCCATGTTCGAATATTTCCAAGGAATCATTCTGTTATAATTCAAGACTTTTCAGCAGAACCACGAGGAACAAATGGAAATGCTCAACAGTGAGCCTCAACAAGGATATCCTTGGAAATACAAGAACATGTATGCAAGAATGATGATGCATATGCAACAGACATGGGATCAAGGATGCCACACGGACTGGACAACTGCTGCACTGAACAAACTGAACCATCTCGAAGATCTGTCCAAATACCCTGAATACCGAAATAACCATAATACCACACTGATAAATCTGCTGACCAGAAAACCGGGTATGTTGAGGGTCAAGGTTACCTGCAAACCTGTAAACACCCTGCCCTCTCACATGTGGGTTACTAGGATGTTCAGTATCCCGGGCTCTCAGGTCGAGAAATGAGGATACGTTCACCATTTCTGGTTTGGCATCATCATCAATCGAGGAGGCCTCAACCGATTCTCCAAAGCGGAAGGTCCTCAGCTTTGGCACTGAGGTCGAGAAACAATAGTACATTCATCCTTCGGGGTACAGTACTAAAGTCAATCGAGGAGTGCCTCCACTGATTCTCTTCAAAACGTAGGGGCCATCCTATGTGAGTTCCAAAGCGGGCCCTCGGGTGCGAATGGGTTTGCCACAGGATGTGGTCTGCCACCGTCACCACTAAAGAGGGATTTTTCCACTAAGGTCCTCAATGATCGGTCACCAGAGTCGACAGCTCTCTAGATCAACACCCTAACATGCGCAAGACACACACGTTAGAATACGTCCCAAGATAGCCTCGTCTGGTTGTGAATTTCGTGAACACACAAACGTACCAAGCGGGCACGTAGGTCCCACTACTTTCCACTCTAGTCCTAGGGTATTCTCAAGCCTTGGTATTGGGCTCATCTCTCAGACCCACCCAACCTGCAAAACAAAGACAGCCAGCACAGCACAGCAGCATGACAGTAATGAAATGCAGAAAATACGGTAAAAATAAAATACAACACATAAAGCAAAACAAACACAAAACACCAAAAGAAAATAAAGACAGGCAAGCGTTAGGATTGACTCGCTTAGGGATGGACCAGCATAGGTCAACCAGAGTCCCCAGCAGAGTCGCCAGCTGTCGCTCCCGGGATTTTCATCCAGGTACAAACGCGAGAGTGGCGCGGAAAAACAGAGTCGCCAGCCGTGTAAATTTATCCCAAGAGAGGGAAAGGGAACACCGCATAAACCTGAGGAAGAGGGAAAGGAATGGTCATCGCAACCATAGCCTGGGTTCGGGAGTCGGTTACGCGAGGGGAAGGTGTTAGCACCCCACGCGTCCATCGTACTCGATGGGATCCACGCTTGTTGTCTATTCTAAGGGTGAGTTATCTTATCATCTATGGCTGTGCTGAAACGGGAGGGGAAGACAAAGACTGACTCGGTAGGACGTCGATGTCCTAGGCCTACGTACCCCCTTTGTGCAATGGGGAATTCAGAGTCAACGTAGTTTGGACCAAGTTCTTTTTGTGTTTTTTATGAGCGACGTTAAGTTCGCGTCCGGCAGTTAGGGTCGATGCCTGTTTGCGACTCAGACGGAAGGTAACGTGCCCTTTTCGAAAATAGCCTTTAAGTTGAAGGTCCCGAAGGACAAAAAAGTTTGAAGTTGGTTTGTGTTTTTTAGGACAGAAGTGGCTTAAGTTAGTTCCCAAGTTGCATTGCACCAAAGTCTAGGGCACAGGGGCGAATACTTAATGCATCGTCCCAAGACAGGACGCTCGCTAAGCACTCTAGAAAGATGAGAGGAAGCCCCTCATTTCTCATTCCCCATACTTAAGGCTCGTGCGCAATACACCTTATTATTATTAAGTGTTTTAGAGAAATTTAAGATGAGAAGAGAGAAGACACAAGGGTAACTCTAAAGGGAAACTAATGGTCCTAATGTTATCATGCATGGGTGACCTAGGTTAGTGAGGTTTGAAGATAACCTAAACCCTAAATAATAAAGAGAGGAGAGAAAAAAAGGTAAGGGTAACCATGGATACTTGTCCATACCCTTAAGGAACTTACCTCGATCCTGCATAAGAGGTTAGTGAGAAACAGACATGAATAAGAGCAATGAGGTGAATGACAATCAAGCAATGACAAATAATAATGAGAATAATCCAAACATGAATCAAATAAACAAAGAACAGCCCAAAAGCAATTGGCACAAGTGCCTTTTCAAACAGATGACCATAGAAGGTCAAAGATGCGCCTGCAAGAAAATATCAAGTGAAAATAACTCCAATAATTAGAAAAATGATTCCTAAAATTCCCAAATTAATCATTAGGGATCCTCAACCAGAGGCAAACAACATATAAAAAGTCCCTGTAAAAATCCAAAATGTTAGCCATTCAACTAATCATATAAAACTCAAGTAAGGGATAGGGTCCAATGTGCCAAAGTGAAGGACCTAAATGCAACATGAAAAATATTTAAAAATGCAAGGAAAATATTTTTAAGCACTTTAGTATGTTAATGAATAAATGCAAAAGGAACGGGTCAAAAATATTTTGTAGACGAGGAGAATTAAAAAAAAGAAACTCAAGTAAGCATGAGATGTGTAATTAAAAAGCAAATGAATTAAACAATTAATTTAAATGATAAAGAATAAAATAAAAATAAAAATAAAAATGGTGAAAATTTTATAAGATGATAAAAATGATGTATTAATTCTATGATGATTTTTTAATGCAATTAGGTATTTTTAATAATTAAAAATGAAATATGATAAATTAAGTAAAAATAAAAATAGAAAATAGTATGGGGGGTGCGTTAGTAACTTATTCGTACTGGGAAGCAAGAAATGGGCTCAAGGGGGGGTGCCGGTAGCGAGGGCCCGCCCAATGTATCAGAAAAAAAGAAAGAAAAAAAAGCAGCAAAAAAAATGAGAAGTCCACCGTGCTCGGGCCATGTGCCTCGCACGCTTCTCATTAATGTGCTGTCATGATAGCGCCCACATGATCAGGATGAAACAAAAAACAACGGCCAGGATTAGAAGGTGCACGGTGGAATTCGTGTAATGAGAAATATGCGATTGTTAAATTTGAAAACATAAACTAAAAACACGTGGCGTGATCACGGCTGTTGGATCGTGGTGATCAACGGCTGTGCTTCTTCTTCTCCACGGAACCTCCTCGCCGGACTGAACTTCCGGCAGCCTCCGGAGCTAGGGCTCCGGCCACCCTCTCCGGTGAGCTGCTGCGTGACTTTTTCCAGAAAACGCGTATGAGTACATCATTTTGACCAGAAAAACGCAAGGATCATGAATATGGCCTTAAAAAATTCAAATTGCTAGCACATAATAAAAAAAGAATGAAAAACCAATTGGGCACCAAACTTTAAATCCACATTACAAGCAATTCACACATCCATAATTAAAAATAATTATACCAGCGTGACCACCATTCATCACACGTCAATATTCATGCAAAAAATAGGCATTTTAAGAACACGAAAAAACCTCTCAACCTGTGATGGAGCAGCCCCAATACTTGCCTTTGGCTGCGAATAGTGGTTGATTTGCACTCTAGAAATCCCCAGGAAAATATTTGTGGAAGAGCTTTTGGCCAAAACCTTGTGGATCGTGAGCTTTGGTGAAAAATCCTCTTTTAGGGTTTTCTTGAGAACTCCTCCAATTGCACGTGCCTCTAACCCTAACCAATGCATGAAGAGGTTTTAAATACTTAGGGTTATTCTTCTGATGATGAGTTGGGCCTGGATAATCCATTGTTTAATTATTTTTGAATTATTTCATTTAATATTGAATTTTAACTAATTAAATCCAATAAAAATAAAATAAAATGAGGAAAAATCAAATATATGCTCTTTGGGTCGTGCATGGCTTTATGTTTGAGTTTGGTTTAAGAAACTTATGGCCCATTTGTCAAAATTTGGATTTTAGGCATAGTTTGCTTTGTGCACCTCCTCAAAATCGCCCAACTTTGACTAAGCATAACTCCTTCAATTTTTAGCTCCTGAATGCAAACTAATACTTTTTAGAAACCTCAAGATGTCCTCTAACCAACCCTTTTGAACCCATGTCAATTTGATCTTCCATGTTCAAGTTATGAGCTTTTGAAAAAGGTTGACTTTTGTTGACTTTCAAAATGACCTATAATGTCTTGGCTCATATCTCCCGAATGAAGCATTTCTGGACTTGGCTCGTGAGACACAAAGTTGTAGGGAATTAAATTTCCTTCAAGATGGGCTTTGGTTAAGGAATTTTTGATGAAGTATGTGGAAGTTAGGCCTGGTCAAAGTACAGTTGACTTTTCCTACAAAAACCCTAGTTTAGTAACTCCCGATTCTTGATGATTCTGAGGTTTCCCTGATTAATCATGATCAACCCTTGATCAAATGATGAATTTCACCCCATAATCTTGATGTTGACCAAAAATCTTGAGGTTTGACCTTGTGTTGACCACAGTTGACTTTTTGACCAAGTTAACTGATTTTCAATCCATTGGCCCATTGAACTTCTCCTAAATCAAACTGATGGACAATCTTCCATTCATAGATACTTAGGGACCCAAGGAATACCATGGAATCAAGTCTTGCCCAAAAAATCAGAAATAAACTGACTTTATAGCAAACCCTAGTTTTGGTACCCTCAGTCTAGGAGGAAATAGCACAGTCTCCAAATCCAAATTCCTCTGAATATGATGTGTATCCTCTCCAACAAAGATAAGATATGCCATTTGCTGATGATAAAAACCCAAGGAGCTTTCCTATTGACGCAATAACCCAGGAATTTCAAAACCCTAATTCATGCACTGGTTAGGAGAGAGTGATCCACTTGAAATCCCTTGCCACTTGTGAACTCTTGATGATGTAGTAGACCAGATAAGACTTTTCTGAACTGCCTCAGGCACCTTGACCCCATGCTAATGATATGCACACATGATAATGCAAAAAAAAAAATGAAATGAAACATAAGCCAGTTAGTAAAAAAGTAAGGAGGGCAAATTTTGGGGTGCAACACCATGATACAAGCTTCATATTCGGCCTCGTTATTTGTACACTTGAACGTAAGTCTGGCGGTGAAAGGAATGTGGGTACCCTGAGGTGTTATGATGATTGCCCCAATTCCGTTTCCGTAATGATTGACAGCTCCGTCAAAGATAAGTCCCCATTGGGAATCTGGTTCTGGCCCTTCACTGGGTAGCAGTTCATCGCAGTCTTTCATTTTTAGATACATGACATCTTCGTCTGGGAAGTCAAACCCGACTAATTCTTGATCGTCAATAGGTTGATGAGCCAAATGATCGGCTAAACACTTCCTTTAACGGCTTTCTGAGCGTGGTATTCGATGTCGTATTCTGACAGCAACATCTGCCAACGGGTAATCCTTCCCGTGAGAGCAGGTTTTTCAAAGACATACTTGATTGGATCCATCTCAGAAATCAACCAAGCAGTGTGACGAATCATGTAGTGGCGCAGATGTTTGGCTGCCTAAGCCAAAGCCCAGCAAGTTTTCTCAAGCATAGTGTACCGAGTCTCGCAGTCGGTGAATTTCTTGCTCAAATAGTAGATGGCAAACTCCTTCCTTTTGGTTTCGTTTTGTTGGCCAAGTACACATCCCATTGAGTCCTCGAGGACTGTGAGGTAGATAATCAGCGGCCTTCCTTCCACTAGAGGTGATAGAATCGGCGGGTTCGACAGGTATTCCTTAATACTGTCGAAGGCGATTTGGCAGTCTTCTATCCAAACGCAGTCCTGATTCTTTTTGAGTAATTTGAAAATCGGCGCACATGTCGCGGTCATAAGGAATATAAATTTGGAAATGTAATTCAAACGTCCCAGGAATCCTCTGACTTGTTTTTCATTTTTCGGAGAAGGCATTTCTTGAATGGCCTTGACCTTGTCGGGATCAACCTCAATTCCTTTCTGGCTGACGATGAACCCTAAAAGTTTCCCTGAACGGACACCGAAGGTGCACTTGTTGAGATTCAAGCGGAGTTTGTACTTTCTCAACAGCTCGAATAACTTTAACAGATGGGTCACATGCTCCTCTTCTGTCTTAGATTTTGCAATCATATCATCGACATATACCTCAATTTCTTCATGTATCATGTCATGAAACAGAGTAGTCATGGCCCTTTGATAGGTCGCCCCGGTGTTCTTCAAACTGAACGGCATTACCTTGTAACAAAAGGTACCCCATGGGGTAATGAACGAAGTTTTTTCCATGTCTTTCGGCGCCATTTTGATCAGGTTATAGCCCGAGAATCCATCCATGAAGGAGAAAACTTTGAACTTTGTTGTACTGTCTACCAGTATGTCAATGTGCGGCAAAGGAAAGTCGTCCTTTGGACTAGCCTTGTTTAGATCTCTGTAATCCACACACATTCTGACCTTTCTGTCCTTTTTCGGAACTGGTATGATGTTGGCTAACCAATGAGGATATTCTGATGTGGCGAGGAAACCCGCGTCAATCTGTTTCTGTACCTCCTCTTTGATTTTGACGGCCATGTCCGGGTGAGTCCGTCTCAACCTCTGTTTTACTGGCGGATATTCCGATCTTAACGATAAGTGATGTTCCACGATGCTGGTATCCAACCCTGGCATATCCTGATAGGACCAAGCGAATACATCGGGAAACTCTTTGAGAAGCTTTGTTAAACTCTCTTTGGCAGTTGGACTGAGCAGTGCCCCAATTATGATTTCTTTTCTCTCTTTTTCCGAACCTAAGTTTACCGTTTCCAACAACTCTTTATGAGGTTCAATGGACCTTTCCTCCTGTCTGAGTAATCGGGAGATCTCTTCTAGAATTTCGTCATCATTCTCTTCTTCAGCCCCAAATACCGGGAACTCAAAGTTGGGAGAAGGCATCGGATCGTATGTTTCAACGGGGTTTAAAACAAGCAATCTGCATGACGGTATGATTTGTGTTTAGAAGAGATAGAGGAAATGCAAGAGTGTGTGCAGTGTATTTTCTTTGGAAAACTGCTTGTTTTTATTATTGAGTTGTTTTATAGGATTACCATTTTCTGAAGAAAAACAAAACAAAAAGAGAAAACAACAATTAATGCGGAAATTACAGAACGACGTTATTTTATTAATGAACAAGTCGATTCTTGAAACTATAGCCCTATAAAACAAAACTTTGTCGCTTTGGGCGAAGCGAAAAGGGAAATTTACAGAAAGTGAGCCCTATCAAAACATCTGTTTCACCTGGGCAGGGTGAAAGGTTAAGGACGGCAATTACTTTGACTTATGAATAATCTTCGGAACATCGACAGCAACCCATTGGCGGTAAACTCCTCGGTGAATCACAAAGTCTGGTAATTTCCTTGATTTGTCTTCAGAAATAACGCTGATTTCTAGTGGAGCAGGATCATTGGAATCTGTCTCCCAGGCAGAATTGTCGTAGGAGGATTCCTCTGTTGCATTTTGCATAGCATTGGTACTCTCAGGTAGTCTCCCCATCCAGTTAGTTGGATGTCTTCGAACCTGATACGAGAGCTTTCAGGAGCAGTGTACTTGACCATATAGTCGTATTTCCCACTTGGTTGTCCCAAGGTGTCCCACACTTCTCTGGAACTGGACGAGTCATCCTTTTCGATGACGTTAACCTCTGGAAAAGCATAGTTGATGAATTCAAGTCCTGCAAACGTTGCAAATTCATCGTCGTACTGGACGTTTTCTGAATGACCTGATTATTGATCCCATGACATGGTGGGGACGCAGGTACTCTTTTCAATGATGCTCAGCTGATTTTCATTGTTCGGCTGATTTCCTTGCCCCAAGTTTCCTGGATACGGCTGCTACATTGGCAGGCCATCCATCGGGCCATAATAGTTGTGGTCAAAGTTGTCCTTCATCAGAGTATCCTCCTCTAATGAGTTTGGTGGAGCACGGCATCCTTCCGGATCACAATCTCCGTATATCATTTCGGCATCTGGCCTGGGTATAAATCTCGGACTCTGTGTAGGAAAGCAAAAGGGTGTAGGCACCTCTTCCTGAGACATATAACCGTCCTTGTTAAGATAGGACTCCCATTCTTCATCTGTATCAGAGGAATCATCTTTATTGATGGTATGCACTTCTTAAGGCACTAGGTGAAGGAAACCTCCATTGTGGAAGAAGTCTTGAATGGGATGAAGACTTTCATCGGTGGTAGTAGCTGTCTGGGTACAAGTTGCAGAAAAACCAAGACCCTTCCTTGTTTTATTGTCAGTAGGAATGACTAGCTGTCCTCATCCTGTTGTATTGGTACTCTCGACCGCTTTGATAGCATCTTTGTATGAGGAAATGGAAGTTACCTCTTCGGATTGATTGTCCTTGCTCACCGACAGTGCTTGGAACTGAGTTCCAATAACCTCCTCGGGTTCTACACCAGTAGATGATGATAAGTTACTTACGAGCAAGGCTTGTTCTCCACAGACCGTGACGAGCTGGTTGTTCTGGACGAACTTTAACTTTTGGTGGAGGGTCGAGGTGACCGTCCCAGCCTGATGTATCCAAGGTCTTCCTAATAAACAAATGTAGGTTGCTCGAATGTCCATGACCTGGAAAGCGGCTTGGAAAGTGTGAGGACCAATAGTTATGGGAAGGTCGACTTCGCCGATAACCATTTTTCTGGACCCGTCAAATGCTTTGACGACGACCTCACTGGTTCTCATCGGGGGTCCTTTGAAGGATAATTGCATCAAAGTGGACTTTGGCATAACATTCAGGGCTGACCCTGTGTCTACCAGTACGCTGGCTAAAGCATCGCCCTGGCAACTGACCGTGATATTGAGCGCCATGTTATGACGGCGACCCTCTTCAGGTAATTCCTCATCACTAAATCCCAAGTTATTGCAGGAAGTGATGTTAGAGACAATGCTATCGAACTGTCTGATTGTTACATCCTGTTCTACAAAGGCTTACTCCAAGACTTTCTGTAGAGCCTCCCTGTGCGATTCTGAACTGAGTAAAAGTGACAGCACAGAGATCTTTGAAGGAGTTTGTAATAGCTGATCAACAATGTTGTACTCACTCCTTTGGATGAGCTTCAGCATCTCATCATCATTTTTTGAAAGATCGGGATTACTGGATTGACTGACTAGTGGATTGGGAACTTCTATCTGAGGTTCCTTTTCTTTGTTAAGTTCTCCAACTCCTCGGTTAAAGATTCAACCACTCCGTGTTACTCGACTGATGTCTGCAATATTCACGACGGAGGGTAATGGAATTTCCTTTCCATTCTCGACTGTTGTTGCACCGTATTTGTAAGGGATAACCTTAGTTGATTCATACGGTAATGGTCCCGGTAGATAGATGACTATGGGAGCCTTCTGATTTTTCCGACCATCATAAGCAATTTCGATACGTTCCTGGTTAGGAACTCTCGATTCGGCAAGTATAGGGATGACGGTACAAACATCCCTAGCCTTTTGATGATTAGAGATTATGACAACATCCTCAATTTGATCAGCGAGGTAGTCTGGCGCTCAGTTGATTGGTTCGGAACCCGGATATGGGCGAATCTCTCCACGATCCACCTGACCCTGAAGAGCTGCTCGCACAAGGTAACATCCTTGGTTACTTTCTGAACAGACTCTACAACGTTCATAGTTGTGTGGTGGCACCTGGCCACGCCTGCTTTAAATACAGTGTAACCTCACTAGGTCAGTTTCCACAGATCGAATGTCCCGACTTTGATGCCGAGTAGGGTTCCCGTTGGTACTACTAATTTGCTGGGTGTCTTCATCCATATAGATTGGAAGCCACCAGTGGTTCAACAAGTGCTGAAGGGTTTCCTGGACAAGGGCACAGCCTTGATCGTTTTCGCAACCCGCCCTACAGCTCTGATAATCATGTGATACTAGGAACCCGAGTCAGACCTGTTTAGCATGTAACTCCACCAGGATGGTATTCATCAAGCGAATATCAAATATTTGAATCATGTTGATCTGATAGGGATTCCTATCATGGTATTCCTGGATCCATCCAAGATCCATCTGACGCTGGAGGACCTCTTGTACAAAAGAGCATCCCTATTTGTTTACCGAGCAAGTCGGACAGGAACTGTAATCGTGCCGCGACAGATTATGATACTGGCTTTGCCTGGAGCGCATCGCCACCAAGTTGACATTCATTGCACAGACGTCGTGGTTCTGAATGACGTTAGAATTCATGTAAACCATGTTAACTCCACGAACTTGGTGCTCTTGGATCCATCCGAGATCCATCTGTTCCTGTAGAGCTGATTGCACCACAGAACATCCTCAATTTCTTTTAGAGCAGATATCGCACTGGTTATAGTTATGAGGTGGCACATGGCCATATCCACTCTGTCTACAATGCATCTTGACCAGATTGGCCCTTAATAAGAGTACATCATGAATTTGATAGACGTTGTTAGTCTCTCCCTCTATCAAATTGACTGTAGCTTTCTCGTGTTGAGGCAGCGGGTTTGTGAGAACATTAGGATATGTATCCTTGAAATATAAGACCCCGATCCTAACAAGCTTTTGCATGTTAGATTTGAAATTGAGACAGTTCTCTATGTTATGCCCTGGTCCTCCTTGATGGTAAGGGAAAGTCTGATCCACCTTAAACCAAAAAGGTGGATTTTCCGGTACTGTAAGAGGGGACTTAGTCTGGTCATGCCCCTTAGCCAGTAGTAACAGAAATAGTTCTGCGTACGATACGGGTATAGGATCAAATCCTGGTGGTCGCGTTGTACGGTTATTATTGTATGGAGGACGAGCCTGCTGAAGAGGTTGTTGAGTCCTTTGCTGATTAGGTTGACTCTGCGCAACCTGAGGTTGATACGTAGAAATAGGCGCAGGATTGATAGCAGGAGTCACAGCCGCTACTGGCTGATAACGCCGCCTTTGCTTTCCGAGAGAGATATTCCCAATATCTTGCTCTTTTTTCTTAGGGAGAGCACTACTTTATCGCTTTGTACTACTTGATGATCCAGTGTCTTTGATTAGACGTCCTTCTCGGACGGCTTCCTCAAGACGAACTCCCATACCGACCATCTCGGTGAAGTTACTGGGCGCACTGGAAACCATTCTGTCGTAATAAAATGAGCTTAAGGTCTTTAAGAAGATCTTTGTCATCTCTTTTTCCTCAAGAGGTGGACAAATTTGAGCGGCAATTTCACACCATCTCTGAGCATATTCCTTAAAGGTTTCTTTGTCATTTTGTGACATTGATCTGAGTTGATCTCTGTCAGGTGCCATGTCCAGATTGTATTTATATTGTTGGACGAAGGCAGTTCCAAGATCTCTAAAAGTGCTAATCGTAGCACGGTTTAAACCCATGTACCATTTTAGGGCGGCACCGGTTAAACTATCCTGAAAGTAGTGAATCAGTAAATCCTGATTCTCTGTCTAAGCTGACATTCGCCGAGCGTACATCACCAAGTGACTCTGAGGGCAAGAGTTACCCTTGTACTTTTCAAAGTCGGGCACCTGGAATTTGTACGGGACTTTCACATTAGGGACCAAACAGAGGTCCGCGGCATCCTTTCCAAATAAATCCTGACCGCGAAGGGCCTGCAGTTCTTTCTGCATTCCCAGGAACTGTTCCTGGAACTCATTCATTCTTTCGAACACGTTGTCATTTCCACCAGAAGGTATCTGTGGAATTTGTCCTTCCGGGACAGTGTGTACCACGGGCGGTGGTATAGTCATTATGGCCGAGACTCTCAGTGCCTCCCGAAGTTTTTAACCTTCAGGAGTTGCTGTCATGCCCCTGGCATCTTCGCTTTCCCGAAGTTTGTAACCTTCAGGCCCAGCGGTTCCTGCTGCGGTCCCCTAATCCTCATTGATCGGCGGAACATATCCTTCCGGGATATAGTTAAGTGGCATGCCCCAGGGACGATCTTTCGGAATTTTGTACCTAGGATCGGACTTCTCCACTATGGGCATTGAGGTGATCTCCGAAATCACAGTCCTTTGTAACTGAGCTTCTGCCATGGCTTGTATGTCGTTATGAAGCTTTCCCGTACCGTCTCTCAGAGCGTCGATCTCTTCTCTCAACTCTCTGTTCTCTTCCTCGAGATCATCCATCTTTTTCTGACGATTGGCCCGATTATTGTACGAATGAGACAGTTTGACTCTAGAACCGAGACACAAACGTGAGATTCATAGGTAAGAAGAATACGTGACGTGAGAATGATGAATGCAATAATTATATTAATTATTTTTTTTTCGTTTAATCAAAATAAACTTTGACAATTTGATTTCAAATATCAAACAGTGGGGAAACCCCGTTTTATTGAATTCAAAGGATTGCGAAATAGAAATACAGTAGATTACAAGGTGCGGAAACAGAAACCTAAGCTAAGGGGTCCCGAGTCCTCTCTGAGGAGAACTCGGGTGCTGATTCTGGTATTTTCCTTTTCTTGGACCGGGGCTCTTGGGCCGTTGTCGGGTTTTCATTCCTTTGCCAAGTGAAAGGAACGAGCAAATTCCTTTGGTCATTCTGATTATCCACAGCATGTTGCTCTAAAACCTCGATCAGAGCATCCTTATCTTTTAGCAGTTGCTGTATTTTGGTACACTCTACATTGAGGGTGCGATACTTGTTCTTCCAAGACCTCCTCTCCTATTGAACTCTGTTGAGAGTAACCTGAAGTTTTTCCGTTTCAGTCATGAAGTACATGACAGATTCCCTCGGCGGAAGAACTTCGTGACGAGGATAAGGCATTTTTAGCTTGAGAGCTCTAGTTTGTACCCAGTGGAGATAAGACTCCACCGAGACACAGTCCGGTTTTCCTAGAGACTCTCGTCCTTTCTTATGAACATATTTCCAAGCATGCACTATTTCCATCTTTAGTGCCCTGTCATTTTCTCCTTCTTTGAAGAAAAGACCCTCCAGATGAGCATTACGCGGGACATGCCTCATCGGGTATCCAAATTGACGACGAACCAATACTGGATGGTAGTTGATTCCTCCTTTAGTTCCTATGAGGGGTACGTTGGGGAAGTTTCCACAATGATCAATGATCATGATCCCATCATAAATCCTATTGCACCAATCTATATCAGAGTTGGTAAGAGACATGATCTTCTGCGACCAACGTAAGGCACTCTTATGATCCCAAAACGCAGTAGACTTGGGTAAATGGGAAATAAACCATTTATATAACAGGGGTACACAACACGTGATCGTCCCTCTGCTGTACAAATTTCCTAAGTGTACAGAATGATATGCCTCTGCGAGCAAAGTTGGCACAGGGTTTCCAATGAGAAAAACCTTAATGGCGTTGATATCGACGAAGCTATTAATGTTAGGAAACAGAAATAACCTGTAAGTGAGTAAGACAAAGATGCTTTCAAAAGCAATAATGTTCCCTATACTAGCAAAGTACAGAGCCTTCTTTGTCAGGAACTGGGCTGGCAAACCTGGGAGCCCACCCTTGGTGGTCATGTGAGTCTTGACTTCTGACTCATCCAAGTAAATTGCTCTTGCAATGGTTTGATCTTTTGGAATTTCTTCCAGTCCAGAAAATGGAGCTCGATCAGTAATGTGTAGATCGGTTAGGTGAGAATACTCCTCCAGCGTTGGTGCGAGCTGGTAATTCGGGAATGTGAAACAGTGATAGACCGGATCGTAAAACTGAATGAGTGCCTCTATGATTCCTTCAATCACATGGACTCTTAAAAGAGGTAGCAGACCTCCGTACTTGGCTCTGAAAGCTTCAGGGTTAGTGATCATCCTTGCTAATCCTCTCAAATCTTCTAGTTTTGGAACCCTAAAGGTATACTTATGAGTTCTCCTTCTACCGAAGTCCATGAGCGCAATCTTTTTCTCTGACATTTGCAATCATTGTCTTAGTTTAATTTGAAAAAGAGAGACTAGAAGAGAAAATTTTCTTTGATGTAATGTTTTTTAGATGAATGCATGAATGCAGCACACAAAAACATAGAAAAAACATGGGGTCAAAGGGTCGGTGTCATGAAGTCAAGGCTCCACCCCCCCCCCCCCAAGGTTTATACTATTGATTTTTGTACCTGTCTCTCAAAATCATCAGTTCTTGTCGAGAAAACAACAGCGGGCCGGGAACCGTGCTAGGTGATGTTTTTCGAAGAACCATCAGAAGAGGGTGGTATCGCGTGACAACCATTTCCAATATTTTTCGCACCACTAAAAGAGGTTTTTCCTAGGTGTATACTCAATCTTTCCACATGCGGCATCACACGCATTCCCATTAGTAGAAAAATAAACACAGATATCTATTAGGAAAAGCAGTATATATATTTGTCCTAAAGTCCTAGACTTTAAAGAGCTATGAATCCTATGTTCCTGACAAAAATGGCTCCCCGGCGGAGTCGCCATTCTATGGTACCTTCCTAACTTTAAAGGTTTTGACCTAAGATCCTAGTGAAGTCAACAAAAATCCTATCCCAGTGAAATCCCCAAAGAAAGAAAAGAAAAGAAAAGAGCCCCACGGTGGGCGCTACTTTTCTGCGGCACTTTTTTTTTAAGGTTTCTACCTAAGAGATGGTAAGAGAACAAGATCTCGATTGTCCCCAGTGAAGTCGCCATTTTTTTGTGGAAAATGGTGACGAATGATGACTAAGGCGAGATAGATCCTAATGACACTTCCCCAGTGAAGTCGCCATTTTTTTTGTGTGAAAAATCTCTAAACTTAAAGTTTCTTCCGAAAGGATGGGAAGAGAACAAGATCTTTGTCCCTCCCACTGTGGTCGCCATTTTTCTGTAGCGCGGTTTTTGTGGTTTTAAATCACTATCGCTTGGGTACTACAGTTTGATTCATTTTTTATCCTGTTAAGCTGATTAAGGAAGGGAAATAGATGTCTCCAATTAACCCTGCTTGCATACTGAGTTTAAACAGATGACTGTTGGTTTACATATGCTATTAAGATGTGGGTCTCCTTTCGGTTATTTTGTTAAGAATAGAATGCATGGGCTATCGGTGAGGGTTTTGGTAGGATGTTAGGACTGATGTGTTTAAATTTACTGCTTTTGGGTTGATTGATGGAGATATGGGATTTGGGTTTTTGATTAGTGTGCTCGCAAATATTTTTCTTTCAATCTTATGCCTACGTATTCCCGTTTACCAAAATAGGGAAATCAGAGCGATCGTAGTTCCTCCTATTCTATGGGAGGAATTAGTGTCTTGGTGTCTTGTTCAAAGCCCAAGATGTGAAGCTGAAAAAGTGGTTTATATCTTGTTCAAAGCCCAAGATGTGAAGCTGAAGGGTCTATTTGTATCTTGTTCGAAGCCCAAGATGTGAAGCTAAAAAGGTGTTGTCTTTAGAGAGAATTTGTCATCTCTAAAGGGGATCTGTGTGTCACAGCTGTTGGGTGACTGATTATAAAGGAGGATCACTTTAACCGGGATATGCGAATCCTAGCAATACCATAATTTCCTTTATAGGGGGTTTTAACCAGAAGGAGAAGACTTTAACTCAGTGTAGAGCAATGCCACCTTTCCTTAGGAATTTCTCATGCTAAAAGAGGGACAGTGGCGTGGATGTAAATAATCCAGAGGCTTGCCGCTTACAGCGATTAGATGAAAGAAGTTGTTGATGTTTGTATCCTGTGAACGAGGCACATTTTTTATGCTAAAAGGTTGATTGACTCAACCGGGGTTTTTCTTATACAAAGCCTAAGAGGAGGCTATTGGCCCAACAAGAGGGTGTTTTTATGTGTCTCGTACGAAACCCGAGATAGAGGCTAAAAGGGTTTGACTCAATAAGAGAGTGCTTTTAGATGTGCCTTGTATGAAGCCCAAGACGGAGGCTAAAGGTTGACTCAACAAGAGAGTCTTTTATACTCAACAAGAGAGTGTTTTTGTATCTCGTACGAAGCCCGATATAGAGGCTAACAAAGTTTGACTCAACAAGAGAGTCTTTTTGTATCTCGTACGAAGCCCGAGATAGAGGCTAAAAGGATTGTTATTTCAGTTGAGTGACAGGTCTAGTAGGTTGGTTAAAAGAGAAAATCAGTTCTTATAAAGAGACTGATTAAAGGTAAGGCTATGCTTTGGGATTGATCAGAGGATCAGGGTTATTTCCTGTTCTTTAAGGAAATGGGGAATCCAGAGGGTATTGGAGACTGTCTGAGTCTACTGGTGTTTTTCCCTACTTGAGAATGCCTTCGAGACTCAAGGAGATTAGACTGTCCAAGTCTAGAGTTTTATCTTTTGTACTATGCTTAAAGAAACAGTAGTACGTTCACTGTAGAAAGATCTAGACTCTTTGAAAGACTGTTCTATTTAGATGACTAATTTCTGTTCCTATACCTCTAGGAGGTCGTCGGGATAATTTGTACGAAGCCCAAGAGGAGGCTGGAAACTTTTAAGAAGCCGAGGGAAAATTTGTACGAAGCCCAAGAGGAGGCTCTCTTCCCGAAGGAAGAATCCTTATACGAAGCCTAAGAGGAGGCTGTGAATACTTCTAAAAAGCCATAGGGTCCTTGTACAACGCCCAAGAGGAGGCGGGGATGCTTTTAGGAAGCCTGTGGGTCCCCAAACCCCGAGAAATTCAAGACAGGCTATTCAAAGAGAATAGATCAAGCCAGGAAAGTCTGAGAATTTGGACGAAACTCAAGAGATGCCATTCACGGAGAAAAGATCATCTCTGGGGAGTAGACTTTCTTTGATGATTTCTAAGGGTGACAGTCTGTGAAAGGGTTCACCGAGAATGCTGCCTTTCACGTCTCCATATTGTTTAACCCCAAGAGGAGGGAAGACTGTGTCTGGTAATCCTATGGGGATCTAGTTTTGTCTATTTAAGAGTGATCAACAGGGCTTAGTGCTAGACGTAGTTGCCGGTGAAACTCTAAATATTTATACTGGTATTACACAGTTGATATGAGTTTATGAAAGAAGACTTATAGCGAAACAGCCCCACAATACAGTTATATGTATATGAAAGCGGATAAAGAAAGCATATAACCACTTATACGGTTGTAGAGCTTCCATGTTGTTTGGTTAGTTGTTCTACAAAGAAAGATTGAAAACAACACTATATTAAAGGAGAAAGTATTTTGAAAAGATGTTGGGGCTTACAGCTGAAGGAGAGGCCCAAGGTTTATCAGTGATCGCATTGTCGTCTTGTACAGAGGGACATATACAAGTGACTGAGGCCCAAAAAGTTTTCTGTACAAGGGGATAGGTCTTACACTCTCCCAAGAGGCCCAAAGATTTATTTTTGTACAAGTGATGGGGCTTACAGCTCAAGGAGAGGCCCAGGGTCATTTGTTTGAAAATGGCGATCGCGCCGAGATTTTCGAAAACGCGGTGGGTCTTATACAATGCATTGAGGCCCAAAAAGTTTTTTGTACAAGGGGATGGGTCTTACACTCTCTCAAGAGGCCCAAAGATTTATTTTTGTACAAGTGATGGGGCTTACAGCTCAAGGAGAGGCCCAGGATCATTTGTTTGAAAATGGCGATCGCGCCGAGATTTTTAAAAACACGGTGTGTCTTATACAATGCATTGAGGCCCAAAATGGTTTGGTTTTCAAAGGGGGTTGGGTCTTACACTCTAATAGAGGCCCAATGATTTTGAATGGGTCTTATAGCTCGAGGAGAGGCCCAATGTTTGTTTTTCAACAGACGATGATCGCGTCGAACTTTTTGAAATACAACGGGACTTATACAATAAGTGAGGTCCAAAATAGGTCTGTATTTACAAAGGATTGGGTCTTACACTCTATTAGAGGCCCAAAAGATTTTAAATGGGTCTTATAGCTCGAGGAAAGGCCCAAGGTTTGTTTTTCAACGGACGATGATCGCGTCGAACTTTTTGAAATACAACAGGACTTATACAATAAGTGAGGCCCAAAATAGGTTTGTATTTACAAAGGATTGGGTCTTACACTCTATTAGAGGCCCAAAGTGTTTGAAATTGTTTGATGAGGGTTGAATTAATCAAAAACCCTAATTTGTTTCCAAAATGTATTTTAATTGAATAGAAAATTCAATTAAAATGATCAAAATTGTTTAACATGTGGAAAATAAATTGTGATCTTGGATTAATGTTTCAAAAATCATGTTTTGACCTACAAAATGATTAGAAGTCATTAAAATTTGCAAAATCAAGAAGGAAAAAATATTTTAAATGTCAAAAACAATTAAAATATTAATTCTTTACAAAAATATCAATTATATGAAATAAATAATATTTTTGAGATTTTTTGGTAAAATAAAATATTTTAACATTTTTGTGAATTATTAAAAAAAGAATCAACTCAAAATCATTAAAACTCAGAGAGAAATTAATTTTTGAATCAATTAAATAAAATCTCAAAATTCAAATATTTGAATTTTCAAAAAAGGGCGCTAAGAACACGCGCGTGTTCTGAGTTTTGCCGAGATTTGCATTTTCTCTCCAATCTCACTGAATACTTGATTATATCATGCAAACCACATATCAATCTGCTCGTTTCAACCTCACGATCATGTCTATGGTCTTTAATTTCATTTATTTTTAACATGGAATAAGAAATCAAGACAAAACCTCAAGAACCCTAAAATTTGCATGAAGGCTGAGAATTTTGATACACGATTCAAACAAAGCAATTAATTGAGGGGAAACATTCTATGCATGATTATGAACATTTGGCAAAAGTATTGTGGGAGGAAATACGCATAGATTAAGAGATGACCAAGTTTAGGCTTACTTGAAGGTCGTGGCAACAAAAGCAGTGAGATTTTTGAGTTGGAGGTGTTACAGATGAGTTGTGATGATCTGAACAGCTTCCCTACACCCTATGGAGTGTGTTTGAATGCTTGGACCTGATTGGAAATGGCTGGATCACTTCATGGCATCTCAGCTGCAACTTGGTTAAAACCTTGAACAACTGGCTGGTGATTCTGAGAAATCAGTGCTCCAGATGTTGTTTAAGTGTTTGGATCACTCCTATATGATGTTTATGAGGTGTGTGTGTGTGTGTGACTGGTTTGATTGGAATTGCTTTCAAACTCAAAACCCGATAGTGACTTGCTTTGGAAGGAAAAATTGGAGTGAAGAAGGAGATTTTGAGGAAAGCATCTGTTTGATGGCTTTGGTGTACTCAAACTGATCACAAATGAGCTCTATTTATAGTAGAGCAAGTTTGTTTTGCAAGCAATAGTGAATGGCAACTGCAGCTGAGGTTTGGCCAACGGTTGCACTTTGGAATCCAAGTCTCCTCTAGCCATTGACTAGAGGTTAGGGCACAGGGTTGTGGTTCCCTTGGTCTTGGATAAGTCTTGACTGAATTTAGTTGCAAATGGATCAGTCTATGCCACCTTGGTGTATGCATTGAATGCTCCAATCCAAAATTGGAGTCTTGTCCCTCTTTTAGGCAATCCTAGGTTTGGCATGCTACTTCTTGTTCCAAGGACTTTGGAGGCTTGGCTCAGTGTTTGTCCCCTAAGATTTGATCCTCAGATGTGTCCAAGATGATGACAAGGCTTGGAATTATCTGATTTTGCCAAATCAAGCAAAAATGCAAAATTCTGCCTAGCCTTGGCAGTTTTCAGCAAGGCATATTGCCCTTGTCATATCTCATGGCTCAAGTGGAATTTGGTGATGTTCTTGGCCATTTTGGAAAGCCCTCATATAATACAACAACTGTTTGATCATATTTGGTTTTGATACCTTTTGGATCCAAGTGAAAAATCCCCCTACATTTGGAAAAAAGTGAAGGCAGATTCTCACTTAGTGAAAATTTCACTAAGTGTTGGAAAAAAGTGACATTTTCACTTTTTGTGATTTTGATCATTCCATAACTCAAAATCCATGAGGAATTTGGAGGGGGTCAGTTTTAAGCTTTTGTAGAGGGTAATGAGATCTACACATCAAGCTTTGGATGGGGAAAATTGGCTTTGTGGTTTAGGAGTTATGATCCTCCAAAGTTGGTACCCTTGCCACTTTGTTCATAACTTAGAAAATTTTTTAAGTTTTTATGGTTACCCCTTTTACAAGTTATCCCACTTTTCTTGATTTTTCTTGATGAATGATGATTCAAATCATACATTAACATCATTTTAGGGTTAAAAAACCATTTTTGTGAAAAAACTCAAAAAGTCAAAGTTGACTTTTGTGCACAGTTGACTTTTTATCAAATGAATTCTAAACTGTGCGATCCTTTAGGAAATCATGTCCTTGACCTAAATCAAACTTGATGGACATGTTCCATGGGTGTTATAGGGTATATTGAATCATGTCATAGGGTTTGGGAGCATGTCCTGGTCAAAAGTCAAAGCTACAGTTGACTTTTTCCTCAAAACCCTAACTGTGGTACTGATGAAATTGAGACTTGCTGCTCAAGCTTCCTGGATTAATCCATTGTTACAAATGGATCAATGTGGTATGTTGGAGACCCTCAATTCCTCTCTTTAGGTCTTGGCTCATGATTTGTCCCAAAAGTCAACTTCGGGGTGAATTAGGTCAAGAAACCCGAATTCCTGATTTTTTATGTATGCATCCCCTGAGGTCAAATTGACTTGATGCTTGGGCCCATGAGGTTCCATGGAGTATTTTAGGATATGCTTTGAAGCATTGGCTCATGCCCAGGGGAAAATTTTCATCTGGAGGCCCTGGTCGACCAAACCCTAATTTGGTGACACTGGCGATCTTGAGGCTTGATCCACTTAGAAGGGAGCAGCCTTGTGCTTAATCCTTGAAGTGGGAGTCCTATTGATCCCTTGTGGATATTTGAGAGGTTAGACAAGTTGAAGATCATGTCATTTCTTGATTGATCCTTTGTCTAAGAACTCTGAGAGGGCTTGAAACCCTAAATTTGATTGTAGTGGATGCTCACCCATCTTTGGGGAGACTGATGAGGTATGATGGTTCCTCCATATTGTGATGATGATTTTCACAATGATGGGAAATCTTAGTGGTCAAAATTTTGGGTATGACAAACTTGTTTAGAGTTCCTCGGATAACATCAAACAACAAATGTTAGTAGTAACGCATTTTTATGTGAGTACTTTGTTTGAGTTCAGCATTCTTTCAGATTTCCTTTTCTCAATCAAAATCATTATATTTCTCCCCCTCTTTGGCATCATCAAAAAGTGCTAGAGCATATGAGCATTTAAGCATTTAAGCATATCAAAATCATTATATATTCTGGATATGTTAAACAACATAGAACATAGAGCCAGCATTTGAGCAGTTAAGAATAATCCGCGTCATTTAGTGATAACCATCAATAACCATAGGTTGAGCTTAATCTTAACAAGTTTAAGGTAATCAAAACATAGATTAAGAGCACAACCTTAATTAAACTAGTTTAGAGTACCCAACATATAGGGCAATGGCATTGATTCATTAGTGATCATACATGAAACAGAGATATATCAATACAAAATATCGTAAAATGATAAGTGACACACTACTGAAAAGACTTAAGCATCAAAATCCTCAACATTATCCACTCTATCACATCTGGTCTCAGTTACTAAGGGTTCTAGTCTGAGTCTGCTTATTAACCACCAAAATTTTTCTTTCTGCATAATTTCAGATATTATCCTCCCGTAAGGAACGTAAGAGTTCAACTGAGTTCTTGAAACTCTAATAGAATGTTTAAGGTAATTGAAGATAGTTTTAGGAAGATTGATCTTAAGGTGGTGTGTTAGGAGGAAGAAGAATACTCTGTCATCTTGGGACAGCAGGCTTCTTGCAGTTGCACGAGGATGAAGGTTGGTTAGAGAGAATCTGAACCATGTTATGGGTGAAGGAAGAAGCTTCTCAGGGTTGTTTGGTTCATAAGGAACCGAATCATCAAATAAAACCTTGCATCTCTCAACTAAGCCCAAGTCAGATTGAAAGTCTTCAACAGTGACTCCAGAGGCGACACAATTGGTGATCTTCTCTAATGAGGGAATGGAGATAGTGATTGGAAGGCGATATACTTCAGACCAGATAGTGTTGCCATCATTACTGATTCTGGAGTATTTCCAGAATTCTTTCACAAGAACTGGAAAGACAAGGCCGTTTAGTAGTGAGTAATAACCATGCCATGATTGAATCTGCATGCTTCTTACAATTTCCAGACCATTATTTTGAAGTCTAGCTAGATTTGGTCTTTTCTCTGGGATAACTTCTAGAGTTTCTACATTCCCTCTAAATGTTGGGGAGGCCATTGATTTAGCACACAGGAGGCTTTATATAAATATCAGTTTTAGATTAGGAATGGAATGAGATTGAAGTATCGGTTCCTAGTATTTATAGATGAGTGAAGGTGAGGACTGAATCAGTACATGAGGATTTGGGTTTACTATTCCCTAGGTAGTCATGATTACTTAAGGTATGCTAAAAGACGTAATCGTGTAGGAAAAGAAAACGAAACAGTTAATTTATTTGGGAAGAATAAATGTGTTAACAATTTGTTTTGCAGCGAGTGGCCAAGGGGCTGATGAGTTAATAATGACGGTTTCTTGAGCCACTAAAAGATCTTTCAAATATCTTTCAATAGATAATATTATTTAATGCTTTGTCAGATACTTGATTTTCTTAATTCCAATTAATGGTTAGTCATGTTCGATAGAATTTCATATTCTTAGAATAACAAAGAAGAGGTATTGATTTAGATAATAAGCTTGACACTTCATTTTCCCTAAGTAGTTCAGAACCAACTTGATGCAAGTACAACTACCTAGACCAAATACGGTTTAACCCATACATAATAAAATCCAGACATAAAATAAACAGAGATAAAATAATTTGTTTTCTAGTTGCTAAAGATTTCACATTTAGTCTTCAACAAGCAGTTATCTGGAAGGCTTTCAGGACCATCTTCTTTAATTTTCTCTTTGATCATCTCCACAATTCCATCTCTAAAGAAAATCTCAGACAAAACTCTTCCATAAGGAATGTAGGACTTTGTGAGGTTTCTGGACTCGGAGATGGTTTTCCAGAGACAGTTGAAGATAGTGTGTGGTAGATTTATTTGAAATCTATTCATTAGTAAATAAATGAATTCATGGTCATGAAATCTGATTATATCATGGCTTTTTCCTCTGGGAAGGAAATTGGACAACATGAGCTTGCACCAAGCTTTGGGGATAGATAGGAGATTTTCAGGATTGAAGGGTATGTATCCTAAAGTTAGGTCATGAAGAGATGCAAAATTTTTAGCAGCAAAGAATTTGTTTTTGTCAAAATCAATAGGGATTCTGACATCCTCGCACCCAGTTGCAAGAGTGATTGAGAATAGGTTGATGATGATTGGGACTTCACAAACAAAGGAGGTGATGCACTTGCTCTCAAGATCAAGATCGACATGTTTCCAGAAATCTTTGACAAGGTTTACATAGATAGGCTTTTCTAGCATCATGGAGTATCTAGTCCATTGTTTGAGTGTAAAGCACATCTGCTAGACTACACGCAATGCAACTCGAAAGTGGAGGGGTATTGATTACAAATTGTTTTTCAGAAATGATTTCAAGAAGATCTTGATCTCCAAGAAAGGTCAGTGGAGGCATGATGACATACAGATTTTTGATACTTACAGCTTTATAATTGATAACTTTGAGTATGAGGTTGTTTGATAGGGAGACTAGATTTTAGACATGTAAATGGGTAGGATGAGTTGTACCTAGTCTAGGAAAATCATAGATCAATTCTAAAGGATTTTAATAAGATTTCAGAATAGATTATATTGTCAGGGATATGTTATAATTACCAAAGATTCGCAATTATGATTGAGGTTACTTTTGAGTGCACGCATAGTTAAGAGATTTTTCTTGTAAGACAGGAATATTTCAGATTATTTATTTTCAAATTCATGCATTAGTGTTTAACTCTTTAAGATAGAGAAGATCATACCTGACATAGTCTGAATTCTGTTATTTTCATATATTGTACTTAATTCTGACTCTGGACTTCTGATCATCATTTATTTGCTTCTGCTTCCTTCAGAGTGGTCTGACGTTGTAATCTTTTATGAATGCATTTCGTTACGAGCTCTTGATCAGACTCTGCTTACTTCTGAGTGAACTGCTGAGGGTTCTTGGATTCTTCGGGATTTACTTGCATTTTCATTTCTGAAGAGTAAGACTATTTTCTAAATTATGATATTGGTTTGAGAACAAGAATCAATTGATCCTATTCTTTTTCATGTTCAGACAAACTCATCTGATTTTTGAGAATGACCTATTAGAAACTTTGATTTACTCGACAACCTTCCTTAAGGCTTCCTTATTTCCAGAAGGTCATGTAGTTCAAGGCTATAACATGAACCGTTGAAAGATTATATGCTGAGAAATATTGACATCACATAATAGTCTCTGACTTGTCTCTTCAAATAATGTATGTCCTAGTTCAGAATCGATTATCATCAAGCGTGTTTACAACATGAAACATAGTTTCCAAGATACTTCTTGCTCTCACACTGCTAAATTAACTTGTTTGAATATAGCCCATAGCATACCTACTTCTGATTTCTTCATTCTGAATGACGTCTGCAACTAGAATCCTTAAGTCGAGGAACTAAGTGTTTAGATTGATATCTTCTGATTCCAATGTATAAGAGGTTCTGAGACACTTATCATATATTGATCTGATCACTAATGTTTGGTTCAACTGAGAGATAATTTTAAGTTATCAGATCTTGGTTATACTGATTCAATCAAAACTCTAAGTGTTCATTCTTGATCAAGTACTTGACAAATCCTAGACATTCTTCTTCCTGAATATTCTTTCAGTTTTCTGTATTGCTCCCAAGAAAACAATATTCAGTTCTATATTGAATCTTTTAACCTTCTTGAACAGTCAAACTTCAGATGTTGAATTATTTTGAATTCTACATACTTCATCTTGAATTTCAACATCATAGAACAACAATCTTTCTTCTTTACATGAAGAGGTTCTGAATGAGTTTTTAAACGAGAAAGTCAAGGGTGGACCTAATCCGTTTCTTGAAAACATCTCAAAAACTCATAAAGAATTGATCTTCAGCAAACAAAACTTCTTGTTTTTTGATGATTTAACTTTGAGCACATATGTGGTTCATCCACATGTATCTTTCAAGATAGGCATTCAACAGATACTACTTCTTATCTGATGAGTCTATCTTATCAGCTGATTCTTCAATCTTCATTAAAACTTAAGTGAGGAAGATTTAGTTGTTTGACAACTACAAAACTTACAGAATCAGTGATTTGCTCAAGTACTTCATATTGATTACAACTTTGTACACAGTCAACTTCTGAACTGTTATAGAAATTGTAAGTGGATTTCAGCCTTACCCAGAGTATTTCTACGCACCGCATCCGGATCTTTTTCTGACACTGTTAGGTGTTTGATATCCATCAATAACAGAACCGATACTCTGATACCAATTGAAGGTGCGAGAAAGACACAAGAAAGGGGGTTTGAATTGTGTATTTGCTCTTTTGACTACTTTTCGTTTCTTGTTGTTGAATCACTTAGGATTACATCAGAGTTCATTGAGAGACTCTGACTGGCAACGTTACATTCAGACTTGCTAAGCATGAGGCTTCATAACTAACAAGAGTCTGAACATAAGATCCATTTCTCAGAACTTGTAGTGCGGAAGCTTATCAGAGTTAAGCTGCAAGGTTCTGACTTACTTGTGTAGGGTTCTGATACTCTATATAGAAACATAGATAAGAACATTAAGCATAAGAGTAAAGGACACACGATATATCCTGGTTCACCGTAAAGGCTAATCCAGTCCACCCTCCTCAGGTGATTTCGTCTTGAACACAAGGTCTTAATCCACTATAATCAATCTCGATTACAGATGCACGGGCAACAGCCGGTGACTAACCACTTGCACAGCCGCACTGTGACTAACATACAATGAACCGTTCAGGGATTCAACTTAATGAATATAACGGACATTGACCTGCAGGTACCAATCTCGCAAGATCTACTGCTAGGCTTTCACAGCTAGACGTTCAGGGATTCATCGCAATGAATATAATGCTACTGACCCTATTTCAGGCTTTTCCCACAATGACATCTCGCCATTGTCTTCTCGAGTCTCCGGTCACACTGACCACTCAAGGAATCTTAATTCACCAAGAATTAGTTAGACAGGAGATTACAAAGATGTTTCTTAACAAGCAGATTACTCCTAAGTTTTAGTACAAAGAACACACAAGTGTTCAAGCAAGATGTGAGCAACAGCTCCTTGCTATTCTAAGAAACTACAGAGATGTATAATGATTTGACAGTTGTTGACATCTTGTGGATCTTCTTCTTCTTCGTCTTCGGGGTGAGCAAGCTTTGAGCAACAACTCCTTGCTTCAGATCTTCAATGTAGCGCTGACGAGAAGGTGGTTGATGACTTGACTGATTTACAATGTTGTCTTCTTCATCAACAACTTCTATACCAATTCATTGTTGTTGTGTTGAATGATGATCTTTGAGCTTCAACAACAATGGCCATGTGCAAATGGTGATAGCTTTGGATATTCTAAGTGTTACAATGAGAACTCATCGTTGTTGCTATCTTTACACAATGACTTGATCAATTCCCCATTCATGGCTAAATCGATCTGTGGACTATATCGTCAATTAGAAGCAAATACTCTTTCCTTTTAAATAGCCTGGTAGAAATATATCCATTTGAAATACTGTTGGTTGTTGGAAAAGAGACGTTGTGTAATAATTATCTGTACTAACACATCTCCTTTTTGCTGTGGGAGAAGTGACGGGATATATCTTTCTTGGGCGCCGTGTACAGTTACTCACAACAGTAACATGTGACTTCTGAACTTCAGAGGCTTCTGATGGTTAATGGATGAAGCATGAGTAGATTCTTCTTAACAGGATACCTGATATGTCAAGTCTTCAGTTATTTGAAGAAGTCCATTAGGAATCAGTCTTCAAAACTTCAGCACTTGTCTTTGAGCACGTTATCCTTTACTTCTTCAAGTCTTCCGAAACTTCAGAACTTGCCCATTAGGAATCTGTCTTCAGAGTCTTCAATACTTGATCTTCAGTACCCTAATCTTCAAAACACATAAGTCTTCAAAGTCTTTCTGCACTTGGTCTTCAGAGCCTTCCGCCTTCATAACTTCAAGCCATGAGAGTCTTCAGCACTTTGGTTCTCTTCTTCAGGAGCTTCGCAATCTTCAGAATCTCGATCACTTTCAGAGAGCATCCATAAGAGCATTGCATTAGCAATATCGGCATCCTTGGATCTGACTGATCACGATCAGATACAGAAGCGTTCTTGCTTCTTGTGACTTGTGTCACACATAGTAACTTTGCATATTATCAATTTCGCTCACCAGGCTGGTGCTTGTTGGATCTGATAATTTCTATGAATATGATCTGCACACAACACACGTTAGAACATAAAATGGTTCTTTCACAAATACGTATTGTTATCATCAAAACATAGATTGACTTGTAGAGACAATTCTTGCTCTCACACAATCCACCATACAACACAACATAATGCAATGCAATGAGACCCACGACTCGACTCAATGCATGTGGTACCAATTCGATCCCTTTTTCATGATCATAATTCCCGTCAGAATTTCTATATCAGTCGCTCACACCCCACATGGGCACATGACATCCTTGATCGCTCACACCCCACATGGGCACATGATCACCTCAACAACAACAACAACAACACGATTCTATTTCAAAGAATCTCGATAAGATGCTCATACCCCACATGGGCACACGACTTATCACGCAACTTATGCAACATGGCATGCATACAAAGACAACATACAATGACAACTAAATGCATATGACTAACAATACGTCAATACAACATACTGCAATTATCCAACATGCAGCATATACCTACCAACACATACAACAACAGTAATCCACAACCATAACATGCATACACACAACCGAATTCATCATTTCAATGTATAACACATAACACATGCACAAAAACCCAATTAACACGTCAAATGGTTGGAATGCTGGTACTGAAATTAATTTTAACAAAAATTATGTGAAACCAGCTTTCCAACAATTCGAACGGCGACTGAAACGGACATACGGATCAAAAGTTATGAATTTTTAAAAGTTAGGAAAATTTTGTCCGTAACAGCAGCAAACAACACTGTCATGCTCGCTACGAGTTCGCTCTGCGAACTGCCCTTCACTGGGAGTTTGTTTAGCGAACTTGCCAGCGAACAACTCCTCCCATACAAAAACCAAAGACTCACCTTTTTCTCTCCCCATTCACTTCACATTCGCCCAGCGAAGTGGAGTTCGCCAGGAGTTCGCCCAGCGAACCTGGGGCGAACTTCCCCACCACACATTCCAAGATTTCTCTCCTTTTCCTTCGTTCGCTACCTTATTCGCTTTGCGAATCTGGGGCGAGCATTCGCCCAACGAACTATTATTCACACTGCGAAGTACGCAATTCTGCAGTTGCGATTCCAGCCCTCTTCAACCCCAGTCTTTCTTCGATTTTACTCCCAAACAGCCCCAAAACACACATATAATCACAGATTACCATACATACAATTAGGGATACATAGACCGCGATTTAACCGGTCAATTTATGCATTTTTCCTCTTATCGAAACCTCCGACATGCAAAATCCCATTCCCAAATCAATACAAGCAACACATAGGGATGATCCTAAAGGTTTATCTACCCTCATACAAACATCATACAACCCATAAGAGATTAAAGAACCTCACCCTTACCTTAGAGTTCTTGACGAAAACCTCGGCCTCAACAATGGCTTTTCTCCTCCTTCTGCCCTAGCTCTCCTCTTTCTCTTTCTCAGCTTTTCACGTACTGAAAGAGTTCTCCCCCTAATTCCTTCTCTTCTATTTTTCTTTTCTAATATCCTTTTATTATTAATATTATTATTATTTTTATTTAAATATTATTATTATTATTTTACTAATTAAATAATAATAACAATATTCCTTAATATTTTTAAAATAATAATATTAACCAAATACTTATTCTCACCGCACCACCAAGTTCTACCTAATTGGTCACACACCCCCAACATCTTAATCCCTATAATTTTAAGGTTACTACCCCCTACTAAGGGCAACCCCAAACACAACCACACACAAATGCACAACAACATATAATTCCAAATACGAAAAACAATAAAATAAATCAGGGTGTTACAAATTCAACTCACATGTCATTAAACCATGACAATCAACAGCCTATAATTTTGTTAGCAATTTACCACAACAATTAATTAACCAAACATATGACAAAACTTCACCAACACAGTAGATATAGGAATAATACTTAAACAATTCACCTATCTCTACCATGTTATAGCTCTGAGTATCACCTTCGTAACACCTCAAACGGCACGTCGATTGGATACACGGTTAAACAGTTATGAGGTAAAACGTCGAAGCATGTAGAAATTTTTTCAAAATAGGATACAATGACAACCCATTGTCACCAACACTGCCAGACCAAAAATATTATGTTTTGAAACACATGACAATGAATTATTATATAATGACAATGGATTGTCACTAACTTTTTCTTCCAAAATTTATACAGTGACAACTCATTGTTACAAAGTGACAACAAACTGTCACCCCTATCCAAAATTCACGTTTTTGAAAGTCATGACAATCGATTGTCATTATGCCACAACCGATTGTCATTAGTGTATTTTCCAAAATTTTCACTATTGCAATCGGTTGCCAACAGGGAACAACTGATTGTCACCGTGTGTTTTTCCAAAATCCCATTTTCCTCTGTTACGATTGCAGAACCAGTTTCAACCCTTCAAACCTCATATCATTCCCAAAGTAACCGATTTAAAACTCTCAAAATCACATTCTAACACCATCAATGGATCGAACATAATTAAATTGACACAACTACGATTTTTTCCTCATGATTTCATCACCCAAAATCATGCCCTAAAACACCAAATTGTCACCAAAACCCAAGAACACAAAAATATAACAACAACACACCCTTGAAATTCAGTCTAATCATATGAAAACAAAATTATCAACATACAGTTTGAATCAATTCATGGAAAACATAATTAAGATCAACATACAAACAGATTCATCATTCAAATGCTCATTAATTCATATCATATATTCATAGATGATCAAACACTATTTGAGGTTAAGGAAACCCTTTTATCCTTTCATGATTTAGCACACATAGATGAATAGTCCCCCCAACCCCTTTATCTTAGATTTCTAAATTTTCCAATAAAAACAAGGTGAATTGGTGTTCTTCCCTCAAGCCCTAGCAATCTTCTTCAAACTTTCTCGCCAAAACTCTTTTCTATTTCACTTACTGTTAGAATGAGAGTTATTTCTCTCTAATTTTCTGTTTTTATAAATAATTAATTATCTCTCTCTATTTATATCTTTGGCCTAACTAACTAAAGCTCTTACTCCTTACTCCCCTTTATTTCTATTAATTCACACTTTCCACCTCATTCTTACTAATTCTCCATTTCTATTATTTTAATTAATTTATTCTACTCAACCAACTAATTAACTCACCTAATTCACACAAAATAATTATTTAATTCATTTTCCACCAATTAAATTAAATAAATAAATAGAATAATTGGTAGTTCTAAATCGGGGTGGTACATGTATGGTTCTTGGAACACTTCTTTTACTACCACTTTATATAGTATATGCGTTCTTACATGTTATTCACATGCATTTAAAGACTGGTGTTGGGTGAAATAAATGCAAGATAAATTATAGGCTCTTTAGGATAATTTTACTTGGGACATTATCTCTTATCCACCTGGTGTGAAGCTCATAGGTTGCAAATGGGTGTATTTTATGAAGCTGAATTCTGCCAGTTGTCTCAATCGTTACAAAGCTTACTTGGTCACTTTGGGAAACAAACAAGAATATCATATAGACTATGATGAAACGTTTTCTCCTATAGCCTAAATGACCACCATCAGAACAATGCTTTCTTTTGCTGCCTCTACAGTCTGGTCCCTTCATCAAATGAATGTGAATAATGATTTTCTTCATGGGGACCTTGAAGAAAATATTTACATGACTTATCCTCGGGGTCTATTTCCATCCTCTCCATGTGTTTTCAAGCTCAAACACTCTTTATATGGCCTGCTCGCACTACACCAAAAATGACTTTTACTAGCGCACCTTAGACAGCGCTTTTATGCAAAAGCGCTGCTATAATTTAAATAAAAAATAAAACACGGAAACTGTATACGAAAAAGAGTAAAAGCGCTGCTAAAAGGCCTACCTTAGACAGCGCTTTTTTAAAAGCGCTGGTAAAGGACCACATTAGCTAGTGCTTTTTGAAAAGCGCTGTCTAAGGTCTTATTAATTAAAATAAAAAATTGCATAGTATCAGTATTCTATTTTTCATATCTCTATTCTTTCCCTCTCTGCTGCGAACTGCAAACGACGAGAACGAACGAAGAACAGCTCTCGCCACCTTCGTCCACCGTCCTCCACCGTCTCGGTTACAGTCTCGCCGTCGTCCTTCCTCCACCGTCCTACACCGCTCTCCACCGTTTCGGTAAGATTTCTTCTTTTCTGTTAAGGTTCACGTTAGAGATGATAAATAGTGGTTCTACTCATGAATGTAGCTTGGTACTGACTTTGGGATAGATGGTTAGGGTCATAACAAGACTCCATTACTTTAATCATTACAAGTTTTTTCTCAGTCATCCAACAACTGTTCCATGGATTTGTAAGGTCCATTTTCTGATACGAACATTTCTGAAATGGCTTATTCCATGGATTTGTTAGGTACTACGTGTTTTGTTGTTCTCTTATGGATATTAATATCTTGGTTTTATGCTATTAAATTCAAAACTATACAATTATAAACGATTCAATTTTGGAATTCTTCAATGGCTTATTCCTGCTTTAATCTCTCTTGTGTTACTAACATCTTCATGGTTTTAGTTTTAAAGTTGATATTGATTGCTTTCAATTGTGATTGTTCTTTTCAGATTGTTGTTTGAGGAGAATTTGTTTTGAACCAAGTGCTACTACGAGAAAGGTATTTTATTCTTCTTTATTTTTCAATAAATTTATATGCTCTTCTTTATTTTTCATTTTATATATCATTTGGTAATTTATAGCTTAGACAAGTACTTTCATCATAATTTATATTTGATATCCTTGTTTTCTTTATTACAGGTTAGATGGCTACTAACGAGGATCACCCACATGATGATTCTATTCATGATGGAGGTAATAACGTAGGTAATGCGGAAGAGGAAATTAAAAGAGGAATAACAGTTATGAAGAAAGTGATTCGTGATAGAGATCGAGGCATCATATTAGATGTGCATTGGAGCCCACAAGGCCTTCTTATTGAGCCTAACGGTTATACGTTGACAAGTTTTATTGGTGCCCTTGTAAGGAATGAGGTTCCAATTACTTGTGATGATTGGAGAAATAAATAGTTGAACGAAGCTAAAGGAAAAATTTGGAGTGAGATAAAGGTACCACAATTATGTCTTTAATTATGCCAACTAATTATGTATTTTAAATTACTTGTACTAACGCACAATGTGTATGTTTTTCTTAGAGGTGTTTCAACATTGATGATGATAGAAGACCTTTTTGTCTCAAATTGGCCGGAAAACTACTAAGAGGGTTTAGAACATTTTTATCAACCAAGTTTCTTAGGGATGCAGAAGGTAATTTTGTTGATGTCGAGCTTCCATCTAAATATGGATGTTTGATTTCACAAAAAGAATGGGACACGTTTAAAGCCAAACGAAAAACCCCATAATTTCAAAGTGTAAGTGAAACAAATCGGGAAAGAGCGTCAAGTCCCGCGTATCCATACAGAAAAGGACGTGTTGGAAATGGACGCTTAGAACAGTCTATAGTAAGTATCTATAAATTGCAATGATATACTTGTTCATCATGAGTTATATTTGATCATATTATTTGGCTTAACGTGTAGTTACAAAAGGAGAATAGTTCTGAAACATCTCTTCCGGCACATGTTTTGTGGAAGGAAGCCTGTGTGGACAAGGATAGAGTTGTTAAAGAAGATGTTCAACAAGTATTTGAGAAATGTGTAAGTATAACATTATTTCTTTAATTAAATCAAAATTTTATTAACAAATATTTGACAAATATTTGATATTCATCTGATTTTCAGGAGACGCTATCTCAGTCTTTATCTCCAGATGAAGCCAATGATTCCAGGAGCATACTTAGTCGGGCATTAGATGTCCGTGAGTATTCTGGTCGGGTGAGGGGTAAGGGATTTGGGATCACTCCGACATCCTTGAATATTAAAAAACAAAAGGCTCCTAGTAATAAAGAACTTCAGCAAACATTGGAAGCACTGCAAGCTGAAGTTCGTGAATTAAGAAAGGAAAAAGAAAGAGATATCGCTTCAGGTTTTAAAGATGCTTCGGACAAAGATAGTATCAACTGTAACTTTCAACCGAATATTCCAGAGGTAATTATATATATTTTTATGAAATTAAATTATTAGCTTAAATTATTTAATTGACATATATACACATTAACAATGTCATATTTATTATTGGTTTTAGGGCATTTCCCCTTGTCACCTCTACTTATCGTCACCAACTTATCGGATGGTTGGTAAGGGAAAAATGTATAACACTTTGGGAGAATTACTTCACACTAAACCGCGCCTAGAATTACTTCAAGAGAAAATGTTAAATTCGTGATCTTATACTTCATCTAACTAATTATATGATATATAGCTTCATGGTAAAGAGATTAGCAACTTTTCCACACAAAAAAAGGTTGTTGCTAAGAAGACCGCGCCTAGAAAAAAACCTACTTCCAAGTATAGGTCGTGCCTTCAGACATTTCTAGAAATGACAAATATTCCGAACGGAGGTACTCGTCTTGTACCTATGGAGGAAGGTATTTATGGCTTTCAATATGAAGAATCAATTGGTAATGAGGAATTTGAACAAGTTTTTCGTCATGAAGAATTAGGCACCAGTGTTATCAATACATACGTGAGGTATATCCGATCTACTTTGTTATATTAATTGAACAACTTATTTACTTTATGTTTCAAATGAATAGTCTAATGTTAATGATGTTTTTATTTAAGGTTTCTGTATGACAAATTGATGCGCCCACGTGGATTGGAGCAAAGATTCGCATTCTTAAGTCCCGCGTGTACCAACTTAGGGTTAATCATAAATAAACCAGATGATGCCATGGTGTATGTACTCAACCGCTTTATGGCCGACAAAGATACAGAAAAGTTGTTCTTTTTACCGTTTAATACTGGGTTAGATTTTCATTCTAAATTCATCTATTATAATTTTTTGTATTTTGACGTCGTGTAGAAAGTTTCCATCTAACATTTGTTTAATCTTACAGTGGACATTGGTTGTTGATCGCGATTAATCCTATCAGAGAAGTTGTGTATTATCTGGATTCGTTAGGAAATGATTGGACAACATACCCGGATATGAAGAATATGATTAATACGTAAGTTAGATTGTTCTAAATATTCATGTGTATATTTATTTATGTGAATTGTTCTAAATATTCATTTATATTTTATTAGCATTATACAAGCTTTTCGAGCACAAAGAGATATCCAAGTACCAAAGAGGAGAGCCAACAACATTACATGGATTGGAGTGAAGGTATATTAATTATCACATTTTTTATTATATTAGTGATGATACTTGATAAAACTTAGGATTTATCCATATTTTCTTTTCATGTGTAGTGTCATCGGCAACGTAATGGTATAGATTGCGGTTATTTCATGTTGAGGTTTATGAGAGAAACTTTTTTTTTTATCGAATAGAGACTCCATCTGATGTATGTATTTCTAACTTATGAGTTATTTTAATATTTAACACATATTTCTCATATAATTAAATAGTTGAAACTAAATCAAACTATGTTATATTATTATGTAGTACTTTGATGAATTCAAGTGTGCGTATTACTCAAGAGATCATTTGGATGAAATTAAAGAGGATTGGTGTCAATTCATTATTGAGCTCGGAGTTTTATAAGGTATCTTGTACTCTTACTTTAATTGATGAGAATTTTGAGTATGTATAACTTTGTAACTATAGACATTGTTTATGTCTTGTTTTAATTGAATTACAATCTTTTTGTGTTGTTTCAGGTTATATGTGCAAAGTTGAAGATAGAGTTATATTGATGTGCATTGCTTTTTGCTTAGCATTTCTATAAGTAATATGTAGATTTGAAGCAAAATGTTTTGTTAGAAGAAATGATTCGTATCATCAATTGTTTTGTATATATAAATTGTTGGATGAAAATTGTATATATAAATAGGCAAAATTGGTGCGTATATATTGATTTGAAGCTCCAATTTATGATATTTTGGTGCAAAATGTGGTTGAAAAACAGGTGCAAATTGTGGTTGAAAACCTGGTGCAAATTGTGGTTTAAAAACAGGTGCATATAAACTGTATAAAACAAACAGCGCTTTTTTTAAGTAATTTATATAAAAAATTTCGTATACCTTAGACAGCGCTTTACACCAAAAGCGCTGTCTAAGGTGGGGTTTAGATAGCGCTTTCACAAAAAGCGCTGGTTAAAGTGGGGTTTAGACAGCGCTTTGACTAAAAAGCGTTGTCTAAAAAAAGGCAAAAAGCGCTGTCTAATGTTAGTTTGAAAAAAACAAAAAGCGCTGTCTAAAGCACCATTTAGACAGCGCTTTTACAATAAAAGCGCTGTCTAAAATATAAGCAAAAGCGCTGTCTATTGTAAAAGCGCTGTCTAAAGTGGTGCTTCGACATCGCTTTTTCAGTCAAAGCACCCCTTTAGACAGCGCTTTTGACATTAACCAAAACGCTGTCTAATCTTTTAGCAGCGCCAGTTTAGACAGCGCTTTTAAGCGCTGTGTAATGCCAAAAAAAGCGCTGTCTAAAGGCTTTTATGGCATAGTGTCGTTAATCACCATCACACAACTATTAAAATTGTGATTATTCTTATTTATGTTGATGACATGATCATTACTGGATTTGATCAAGTGGCCATAAAAACAACTTAAACAACAACTTCAAGCCTTGTTTCAGATGAAAGATTTTGGTTGTATATATTATTTATTGGGTCTTGAGGTTCATTTTGATTCCAATGACATTTCTTCAATAGCACAAGTATACTACATATCTGATCTCATTGGCGGGTCTCCAATCTGCTGCCTCGGTGGATACTCCTTTTGATGTTAACATCAAATATCATCATGATGAGGATGGTCTTTTTCCCGGTCCACTTTTATATTGTAAACTATTGGAGATACTTAATTATCTAAGAATTACACTCATTGACATCTTGTTTGCAATCCAACAGGCCAATCAATTTTTGCACACTCCTCGAGATCTTCATTGGCTGATGTTCCTCGCATTATTCGTTATTTGAAAGGTAGCTCTCACTGTGGCCTCTTCTTTCTTATTGGATCATGCCTTAATTTGATTGGTAATAACGATGTTGGTTGGGCAAATTATCCTGACACTCGATGATTTGTCACCAGTTGGTGCATGTTTCTTAGTTATGCATTAATTTATTGGAAAAGTAAAAAAAAAGCACGAGTCTCCAAGTCCTCCACTGAATCTAAATATCGAGCTATGTCAAGAGCCTGTTAGAAAATTATTTGACTTCATGGTCTTTTAGCTAAGCTTGGTTTCTCTCAGGAAACAACAACACCTCTTTATGTTGACAATACTAATGTTATCCAAATTGCTGCCAATATTGTTTTTCTTGAACGAACTAAGCCTATCAAGGTGGATTATCATTCTATCCTGGAAGCACATTATATCTCTTCTGCATGTCACCTCACAACTTTAACTTGCCGATATATCCACGAGGCATTTCCTCGTCCTCGACATCAATTTCTTGTTAGCAAATTGATGTTGCTTGGCCAGCCGCATCAATTTAAGGGGGATGTCAATAAGGAAATATAATACTATTAATTTTTTGTTATATTTTTTATAACTTTGGAAGGTACTAATTGTATTTAATTAAAATTTAAATTAAAATATTTGTAATTAGCGGTGAAAATTATGTAAATATTTGTAATTAGCAGTGAAAATTATGTAAATATTTGTAATTATTAAGGATGTAGTATTTATGGAGTGATAGATAATACGTGATAGGAAAGATACAAAGCTCGATTGATTTCCAAATGATTTACTAAAATCTATCGCATAGATTACTCATAGGCTTTTGCTGATATTGTAAAATCTCTTATCCCTTGCTACTTACTTCATGATAATATAGAGAAAGAAGTGTATACAGGCTATCCTTTCGGCTTCAAAAAAAAAAAAAAAGAGTAGAAAAAATGAGTCACAAGTGTGCAGATTAAAGTAGTAATTGTATGGATTAAAACAGCCCCGAGAATTTGATTTGAAAATTTTACTCATTGAGTGAACAAACAAGGATATACCTAAGGACAACCAAATCATGCGTTGTTCATAAAGTCAGGTTAAAATAGGCTTATAACGACTTTATTTGTTTATGTTAATAATATTGTTCTTATAGGTGATGATGTGACAAAAATGAAGAGAATAAAAAAATACTTAGCAAAAGAATTCGAAATCAAAGAATTGGATTCACTCAACTATTTTCTTATCATGGAAGTAACAAGATCAAAAAAAAGGAAGTGTTGATTTTTCAGGAAAAATATGTTTTTGATCTCAAACAAAATACATGTATGAGTGGTTGTAAGACCGCTGCCACTCCCATGAACCTAAATACTAAACTTTGGGAGAAGAGAGATACCCCAATTGACACTATGGAATATCATCGGTTAGTTAAAAAAAATTGATATATATCTAGCACATGTTTACATTGCTTTTTCAATTAGTGTTGTTAGTCCATTAATGTATGTTCCATATGAAAAACAACTTCAAGTTGTATACAAAATCTTGAGATACTTGAAAAAAAAACTCTTAAAAAACGATTATTTTTCAAAACTAATGATAAAAGTGTGACGATATTCACTGATGCAGATTGGACAAGATCTATTATAGTTGAAAATCAACTTCAGATTATTGCACATATGCATGAGAGAACAGTAACATGAAGAAACAAAAAATAAAAAGCAATTGCTATAAGTAATGTTGAAGTTGAGTTTATAACAGTGACTCAAGAAAACAAGATAGTGATAGTTATAGTGTTACATTAAAATTACTATAAGCATAGCTCACAATCCTTTTCAACATGATCAAACAAAATATTGAGATTGATCGTCATTTTATCTAGATCCTTTTCAACAATGATCAAACAAAATAGAGATTGATCGTCATTTTATCTAGATAGGTTCTAATATTTTCTACTTATCATTTGTTCCCTCCAATCAATAGACATATGATATTTTAACCAAAAGTTTGGCAAGAACAACAAAATTTAAATTTTGATTAGCAAATTAGACATGATTGACATTAATGCACCAACTTGAAAAAATGTGTTGAAATATAATATATTACTTCATTTTATTTTCCTCATCTCTATCCTAAGGATTTGATTGATTATATTTTCCCTTATAAAAGGAACCTCTTTATTCTAAATAATATATCACAATAATACTCTGAACAGTACTACTCGTTAATCAAGTTCTCTTGCTACTTCACTGCAAGCATACACAATTCTGTCTGTTTTTTATTCTTGCCTAATTTCACAAACTGTTTTCCTAATTGTGAGATGACCTAAACATCATATTGTGTCAAAACTATGTTCAGTTAGGTTTTAAATACAGGAAAAGCATACACATGTAATCATTGATACAGAAAATGACCCTGTACAGAGTGCAACAGCTTGAAACCTAACCAAATAATAACAAAACTATATGCATCTATGATTGATTATCTAACAGATACAATATGGAAGCTGGAAATTTCCAGTTTTTGAGCATCTCATATCTGTCAGTATAAAGGAAAGATGGCCACACTTCTAAGTATTGGGCCCTGCAAAATTGTATCCGGTTGGTGCTCATCGGGAATGCCAGACATGTGGAATGAATTTCTTTATGCTGAAATCTGTTTCAAGAAATTTGGGATTGATAAAGAAGGCTAAACCTCAGTTGTATACCACCCCACAAAGAATGATAACTTTCTAGCTATGCTACACAATTCTGCATGCGTTTTTTTTATGTTCAATTAATTTCTTTTACTTCCTCGTCTGAGTCCATATTACTGGGTGTCATTTGCTTCATTTTCTCAAGCTGCCTCAAGATATCCAACCTTTCTGGTGCATAAGTCGATGGTATCTGCCAAAAAGAAGATACATCATATTCCTACAACTTCATGATTGGAGAATTAATTTATGAATAGGAGATCTAACATAAAAGCAGACAAATCAGAATGTACATACCAGAGCTGGTACATATTTCTTAATGGCAGCCAACATGGCTGCATGTCCAACAGCAGTAACCTGTAGAAAATTAATATGGCTATTTAGAGCATCACACTAGACTAACAGCAGTAACCTGTAAGAATCTACCAAATATAAGTATATGAAACAGTAAGAAGTTTGTATTGCTTTCCATTCTTCTCTTTTCTCTTTATTTTATAACTCTAAATCACTCTCAAAGACCAGAACCAGTAAGAAGTTTGTATAGCAGTAAGAAGTGATACATGTTATGTGTACATCACATAAAAGAAATATATGTTACATATTGACATATTGATCAAGTTCCCGAGAGAAAAGAAACAAAAATCCAATTCTTTATGAGTACAGTTGATAAACCTTTAAATACAAGAGAAACAAAATAACACAATGCAAATCGTTAAATTATAGCATAACTTCTTATCATGTCTATTGTTCAATGATTGGTGCAGAGTACAAACAGTTTAGAGAGGTGGAGAGAATAAATGGTGGAAGATGAGGGATGAGGGATGAGGGAAAGAAGGGGTTGGGAGAAGGAGGGCATTGAGAATAGAAAGAACAAGTTGGGAATTTTACTCGAGACAAAAAGGAGTTTTGTGGTTCGGCGGGTAACAAATTTCAAAAAATAACTAATCTATACTTCAACTTTTGTTTTGTTTCATCCAATGACCATATTTTATATATACAATGTGCTGCTCAAATTTTAATTATTGTTAGCCATTATGACTGTCTAACTTGTTGATATTTGTAAATATATATATAGTGTTAAGAGTATTTGTATATAGAATAGTCCGACATCGACTATATCATATAATTAGTTGTAATCTATCTATATATAATAATGTCTCCGTAGTGCTTTTCAAAACACACGGTTTATTCATATGTCTCTTAGTCTCTTGTATTTCAACATGGTATCAGAGCCTCGTTTAAGATCCAGTGGGCCACCTTCTATGGTTTCCCGCTATCGGGCCACCCACCATTTATTTCTACGCTCCAGTTGTCTAGTCCTGAGCGTGAGGGGGTGTGTTAAGAGTCCCACATCGGACAATATATGGCATGAACATGTGTTTATAAGTGGGGGCAATCCTCACTCTACCAACCGATTTTGTAGGGTTGAGTTAGGCCCAACCACATTTCTTAACATGGTATACGTCAAACACGAAATCCTTCTCCACATTATGGAATACTCCAGTTGAAACATCTCTCGAAACAATTTCAGACAAAAGATCTTGGTAAACTCCGCTATTTCTTGGGTATTGAAGTAGCCCAATCTAAAGATGGTTTGGTGATTTCTCAGCGGAAATATGCTATGGATATTTTGGAAGAAACAGGTTTGTTAAATGCTAAACCAGCGGATACTCCTATGGATCCAAGAGTTAAACTTCTACCCAATCAGGGGGAGCCTTTATCTGACTCAGGAAGGTATAGGAGATTGGTTGGAAAGTTGAATTATCTCACAGTCACTCGTCCGGACATTTCTTTTGCAGTCAGTGTGGTAAGCCAGTTCTTAAATTCCCCTTGTCAGGAACACATGGATGTTGTTATCCGGATTCTGAGATACATCAAATGTGCTCCAGGAAAAGGTCTTGCGTATGAGGATAAAGGACATACCCAGAAAAGGTCTTGACTTATATGCTCAAGCTTGAGGGGGAGTGTTGATATTTGTAAATATATATATAGTGTTAAGAGTATTTGTATATAGAATAATCTCACATCGACTATATCATGTAATTAGTTGTAATCTATCTATATATAATAATGTCTCCGTAGTGCTTTTCAAAACACACGGTTTATTCATATGTCTCTTAGTCTCTTGTATTTCAAGATAACTAAAGTTTTAGAAAATTTTACCCTCAAATTTGCTCACATGGAAAAGGTCTTGCGTATGAGGATAAAGGACATACCCAGAAAAGGTCTTGACTTATATGCTCAAGCTTGAGGGGGAGTGTTGATATTTGTAAATATATATATAGTGTTAAGAGTATTTGTATATAGAATAATCCCACATCGACTATATCATGTAATTAGTTGTAATCTATCTATATATAATAATGTCTCCGTAGTGCTTTTCAAAACACACGGTTTATTCATATGTCTCTTAGTCTCTTGTATTTCAAGATAACTAAAGTTTTAGAAAATTTTACCCTCAAATTTGCTCACATGGCAAAGTCCAAAAACATATTTAGCCCAACTTAAATCGTTAAAACATGCAGAACTCACCGGAAGAAGCATTAGAAATCCAATTGGAATAACCGAAGCCATGTCAGTCAAGGTTCTCTTGAGTGCTTTCTTCTCTTTCTCAGTCAATTCATCTCCCATCATGGTTCTTCCAACTAAACCCACGGCGGCGGCGGCATCAATAGCTAGAAGTTGAGTTCCTTGCCAAATATCCTGTTTGTTGAGTAGCGGCATCAGAACTCGGATGTTAGAGACAAGAAACAAGAAACAATTATGGGTTAAGGATAAGGAGGACATTGCCAATATTATCATTGACTTTTTAGAAATGCATATATTACGCGAGCCAATTTCATTCAGAGAAATTGGTTAAGGGGGAGAGTTGAACTGTTGGATTCAGCTGATCAATGTGATGATGCAGATGAATTCATATGCTAAACCAACATAATGTTTCCAAGACAGAAAAGTTTTAAGACTAAGCCATACTGTTCCTGTATCCTTTAGCTTGCTAAGATACTTTTGCATTATATCTCCTTCCTTCTGAATTTGGACCATCTGAACAACTCCAGCATCATCACTATGTCGAGCACCATCATCCATAAGCACCAACTTCTGTAAAGGTAATATTCAACGCTCAATCTAAAAGAAAATTCCAGGGTAACAAATAGATTATAACAAGGTTATCAATTACAGGGAGTTAGTAGGACAAGTCAAGTTAAAAAAAAAATGCAGAGGAATACCATCGAAGTTAAATTTTAAAATTGCACATGTTCGGTAAGAAACAAAATAAGCTGATGTGTATGTATCACTCACAGATACAAAGTTATATCAAGAGAAACTGACTAGTAGATAGTTTCCGGAAAATCATCTCCAGGCTCTTACGAGTTGTCTCTCAACTTCAATCTTAAAGGAAATATGTATACTACAGGCTTACAATTCAATAAGCCAGATGGGGGAAGGCAGACTGGAGATATTTAATATATACCTCGTCCTTTACTGATTCATAAGCACTTTTTTGAACCTGTCCCTCAAGTTCAATTAACTCATTTCTCAGATGTTCGAAGCGATAGACATCACTGGCTTCTGGGTCCAGAATACCTTCATTTGTAGACATTTCGATAATATTGTCCTTCAAAGAAGATATCAAATCCCATATTACTCAATGTTCAAAATAATACCGATTAAGTAAATTAGAACAGATAATTTTCTGCAAACAAAGTAAAGCACAAGAAAACCATCATACTGAAAGATTATTAGGTAATATTAAAAGCAAACTAAATTGTATTATAAGCTCCTCTAACTGTCCGGCAGTATAAAACTGATTTTGATGATATTGCAGTCACATAAATATGTCTATTATATGACGATCGATGAATTTAAAACACTAACTTTATTTTGGTCAAAATGTCAGGGATGAGCAAAGACTAAGGTACTATGGTTGAAAATCTGGAAATGGTCAATCTTCTTTAGAATAGTCTCCAGCCACACCAATTGTTAAAATCCCAAAGAGACCAGAATAGAAAAGCATAATTTTGTCAAACAATTGATTAAGAATATATATTTTAACCAACATACCAGAAAGATATTTTTGGTAATTCATTTCACTCTAAACGGAACCTCTTCACACATAATATTGCTTATTCAAACAACCAGACATTTATTTTAAACAACTACGTAGTTAACACTTAAACTTACATAAAATACCAAATATAATTAATTTTCGTGTCAGCAACCAAATGTTCAGTTTTCCATGCACTATTCAATAATTCTGGAGTTGCTATTAGACAGCAGACAATGAAAAGAAATATCAAAGAACAAATACCAACAATAACAGCAAAACCAAATAGACAGCCAGCTATTGCCCTACTAGTACTAAACGCAAATCAGAATCATGAAATTATGGAAAAGAATATGCAGATGTATCTGAACCTGTACAAAGTCATTTCTGAACCCCTGAGATTTGCCAATGTATCTGAAAAGAACACATATTTTATATAAACATTAATAATAATAATAATAACAACAACAACAACAACAACAACAACAACAACAATAATAATAATAATAATAATAATAATATTAATAATAATAATAATAATAATAATAATAATAATAATAATAATAATAATAATAATAATAATAAGGCTAAAATACAGTTTTGGTCCCCCTATTTTTCAAAATTCACAGTTTTGGTCCCCCTGTTTTTTTTTTAACAGTTTTGGTCCCCCACCCCTCACTGTTCATGTACGGACGTGTATTGTTCATGCACGGGCATGTACGGACAAGTTACTGTTCATCACTTTTTTTGGGCCAAAATTGGGGTGGGGGACCAAAACTGTTAAAAAAAAAAACAGGGGGGACCAAAACTGTGAATTTTGAAAAACAGGGGGACCAAAACTGTATTTTAGCCTAATAATAAATATCAAGCAATCATGATTTTTCAGAAAAGGAATGCCAAATAAAAAGTAATAGCAAGCAATCATGTTTCATACTTTTTGCTTCCATCCGCATTAGCACTCTTTCTGCTCTTTGCTTTAAAATACTCTTGCTTTGCACCAACTGGATTGCGGGACTGACCAACATCAACATCCTGAATGAATATAACAAAAAATGCCATCGATAACAAAATACAAAGATTCTCAAGGCAAATATGTGACTACTGAGATAAATACAAGTCAAGCAAGACAAAGATGAATTTCTGTGCAAAGAAATTATAAAATTTAGTATAACTCATAGTAGTAACACTTCGTTATTTCGAAAAAGAAAATTGCCAAGACACCTTAAGTGGCATATCAAAAAGAAAATTGCTTTCCTCCAGTACACAAGTTATATTACATAAACTTTTAAATCCAATTCAGAGAAATTAAGCAAAAGCCATTGAAATGTAAGATGGGCGGCTGTGAAAGTCAAAGTAATCACAACAACATTTAACTATAATGGTCTTATCCAAGGAACTGACTGATAAAGGAGGCGGAAGACATAAAGCCATACTTCTTGTAGTGAATCTGCTTTTGCTCTGAAAGATGCCTCGATGAATTCAGCTTCTTTCTTGAGCTTCCGTATTTTTTCCAGAACAGAATAGGCTGCTTTCAAATGCTCTTTTCTAGAAGTAGCACTTGATGCATACAACTCTTGAAGCAAATTCTCCAGTCTTAGCACAACTTCTTCTACATTTTGTAAAACCTGAAAAGTAAAGGCCAGAGATAATCCATAGCATTAGGACCTAGCTGAAGATATGTTAAAACAAAAGGTTCAAGGTTCATCCAAAGGAGTATGAAGTAAGAATATTAAAAGAATGTTGGCACTTAATATATTCAAAAACTGAAACAAAAAGGACAAAAGAAATCAAACTTATATACTTGCTATACTCTAGGAGATTACTGATTTGACAAACTTGTATCATTTAGCTGGAATTCAAATTTCGAAAATGAGAACTAAACCTCATCAAAAGAATCTGACACGATTGCACTTGAATTAACTGCAGATCTCTCAACTGTTTTGTCGGCACAGATCTCCAATGTCTTATCTCTGCATCACATTTCACGAACCTAAGTACTCCATACATTTAAGAGAAACAGTTTTTGGAATAAGCAAATATTTATATTAAAACCGGGTATGCTTCAATACTGCGCCTGAAAATTCAGCAAATACTATTAAGACAAAAGTATAATTATCTCCACCAAGTTGTTGAAACATTGATACAAATAGTTTGGAAACATCTAAGCTAGCAAGTTTACTTCCTAGCAAATCGGGTAATCAGGGCTGCATGCAAAACTAGTTCTTAATAACAGATTTCTTATATAGCAGCCATATAATGATTGTGTTGGAGATAAAATGCAAACCATTTGGAACAACTTCTAAGTTTATTTCCTAAAGGATTTTCTAGGATCTGGCCAAGATGCAAGAGTATACTGTTAAGATGTGAGACTCGAAGGCATGCATACACAATATGATAACACTTTTGACACATAAGAAATAAGATTAAGCTCACGGCACTTAATAACATGCTAAATGTGGAAAAAATTATTATTTGGAAATGGAACAAGTCAGCAGGGTCTTTATTCTAGGTTCATTTGAAGAATGACTACGAGCAACTTTTTTTATTAAGTTATTTCGGGGAACAATTTATCCCTCACAAAACATGTGTATCATTAAATCTAGTAATCTAGTTATAGGCAATGAAATGTCTATTCCAAAGCAAATTCCCACATTTATTGAATTTGAAACCAGTTATGCAAAAAGCCAAAAGCACACAATAGGACAATCTACCCAAACTTAATTTGAACTACTTACAAGTTTCATATTGTATGCCTATGACAAATGCATATGCAACTAATTAAGAAATAGCTACTACACCAATCTCTGTTAACTGTTCTAGCACCAGTTTCAATATTTTATCTCATGATTTCCTTCTCTTCGTTTTTTCTTAAAAATATATAGTTATGAGCTTTAAAACTCTGGTTTTTAATGATGAGTGCCTGTAAATTGTAACAATAAGAGTGTAAAAAAAACAGCATATATGCAGTGTTTTCCCTGATAACTTACTTTAGCATCCTATCTTCCATGCACTCCAACAACTTCTTGTGCCTAACATAAAATAAGGTAATACTTGTAAGAATTTAAATTAGAAACTGGTATTTATCAAACAATAATTGAGCATAGTGTAGTTACCCTATTGACAAATATCTAGCCGCCTTCGCATTAGAAGGGCTCTCTAGCCATGTACTGTATTTTATAAAGCTCTGCATCCAATGAGAACAAGTATCTAGTGCTTGGGGCACTGCTTCAGCATTTGGAGGACCTTCATGTTTACTTTTATGCATGTGAAGTTGTTTGTCAGTGTTGACGTTTCCAGGATAAAAAGGAAGCCAATCCAACTCTTCACAAACTACCTGCAAAGTCAATGGGATTTTAAGTCCACGTAACTGAATAATGGAGCACATCTGTCAGATGGAATGACGATACATACTAACCTCCACGTACAATTGATATGAACTTATAGATGAGAGCTCAGGATAATATACAACACTTCCTACAATGAGATGCCTATAACAAAAGGCTATATGGATTAACAAATACAGAAAAGAAATCATTAAAATCAAAACAGATTTAGGAGAAAGGAATATAATATAACAGAAACTGTACCTTATAAAATCTTCAACTTGTTCATCTAGAGCATTGAAACCATTCGATAAAAGAAAGGACCGCGTACTTCTTCCTAAAGCAATAAAGAACCCAAATATTGCTAAATCTTTCTCCAAAACCTGCTTTATGCAAACTATAAATAGAAGCTTTACTAATAACATAGTATATACATGAACAGAAAAGGATTACTACCTCTATCATACTCAATGCAACTCATTTCTCAATTCATTTTATTTTATTTTATTTTATTTATACTAAGTACTTTTTCTTGTACTTTCTTAATGTAATGTAATCTTGGCCCATCACTTTATTGAATAGAAATTTAAGTTCGATATTTCTTTTTTACTTTTTCACATATTGAGGAACTATTTCTAGATGTTAAAAAAAAACTTTACAGTTTCATATGCACATCAGTCAAATATTAAAATGATGCATTTTAAGCACAACAGTAGGTTAAAGAAATAAGTGTAATCATTTCAACTGAATATGGTTTATCTAGATTCCATAATATCCTCTCTTGAGAAGGTCAAAACAAGTTGACTTTAAAATTTCACAGAACTAACCTCTATACTTTCAGATGTTGTCAGTCTTGACCATATTCTCTCCTTATTAATAGCTTTTTGAAGCTGCCTTTGAGCAATATTTACCCAGAAAACAACCTCTAGTGAACCTTGCTCAATTTTACCTCCGCATGCTGCAGCTCGAGGACCAAAATGAACAAGAAATTCTCTGCACAGACCAGCGTCCCTGGCAGAACTATAGGCTTGGCTTATAGGAATTAAATCAACCAGCAAGTCCATCAAACTACCAGTTATCTCCGTGCTTGTGGAAAAGAACTGTGAACAAGAAAGTTTTGCCGGACCAACTTTTATGATTACAGCAATGCTTGTTAGTGCAAGCATAAGAAGTGATACATCACTTGCACTGCTTAAGCCCCCACATATATCTTTTCCGGACCTGGAAAATCCATTAAAGATTAATTTTGCATTTATCTTTAAAAATATATATGTGAAGGATGAAACATGAATTAATGAAAGCAAATATTTAAAAATAAACCAATTTTAAAATGGAATTCAAAGCAATTGCTGGAACTTATTAATAAAGCATGCATACCCTTCAATCTTATTAATAAAGGAAGCCACTACAGCAGGAACTTGCTTGGACCAAAACCAGTCATATGCTTTGGGCAGTTTGGCTGATAACTTTTCTTTAATTAAACTCTCCAGCGGAGCCGAAAGCCGGAGTAAACTGGATCAATGAACCATTTAATAAGTTAAAACCCAAAATAAGGAGTAGAATAAAATATCAAAACTAAAAGGAACAAAGGAGAGTACGTAGAAAGAAATAACAAAGAATTAACGAATAAAACAACCATAAAGCCTGACAAGGATATAAGTATGTCAAAGATCAACAGGCAGTCAAGCAAGTTTTCATGTATGCAATCATTTTGTGCTCGAGTATGTCAGAATTCATCGATTTGACATATAATTTTCTTATGAAAAGTACATCACAAGTATCTACTTTAAACATGAGGCAACAAACTCAAACGAGATGGTTCTCACAGCTTCAATAAATACCATACTTCAATTGCAAAACAAACGAGTATATATTTCAGACTTTGGAGTTTACCGCATAATAGCTGACACTTCATATAAAACCATTCAACTTATAAGGTATTAGAGTATCACTAGTATTACTATCCATTCCCTTTACTACAATGTGTATGTATTACTATTAGTCTATAGCTTGCTTAGCTGTCAGGGTAGTTATAGAACTATAATGACAGTTAGTTTGGTAGCTGAGTCCGACATTTTGTTATGTTATCATAACAGAATAAGCGTAGAACATTCTAAATCTCTCTCATTGTTTATCCTCTTTAAATATCAGTGTACAGTATTAAATAATTCAATTGCTCATTCAGTCATTTTCTGATTCAGTTAGAGTTCTTACTTTCTCTCTCCTCAAATCATAATACTCTATTTTAAATTAATTGTTGTTTTAGATAAATAAACAAAAAAATATAATCGCTTCCATTTAATTGTTCAACGTAGTAACTCTTTTCTCCCAACTTTGCCCCCAAATAAGTACTATCTGCATCACTTCCAAGCTACTATATTTCACTATACATTAATGACAATGGAGGGAGTGTTAAAAAATAAAAAAAATTCAAATATACTGCTAGAGATGTAACAAAATTTGTTCTTTCATCTACCTATTTTAGCTTTTGGCAAAGTTGATCCATTGCATCATATCAACCCCTTTACAATCAAGTGGTATAAGTTCAATTTCAATACTTCACTCGATATTTTGATCAAAAGTTGAAGTTGAACAAGAAAGGCAGGCCTATGTGCTGCCCATAATTCAAACCCAAAAGGTTCTTTCATCAGGGAACATGTCAAAGATGTAAAACGTAATATAAATAACTTCAGCCTATCATAACATTTATGAAATAGCCCACAATGATGTTCTTCACGTAATAAGATATAATTCAATGAAAGGCAGAAGTATGTTGCACAATTAATGACAAGTTTTGTGTTTCTAAATCCTCCTGATAAAAGGGTTACATTTTTTGCCAAGAGCAATCGGAAAGAAAATGATACAAAAAGCCCAACCAAAACGCAAAGCAACATACTACCTCCTTTGGACAAACACATTGACATTTTTGTCTCTCCCATCACTTTGGGATGATAATTCACTTGCAGCTTGCAATAAGGAGTACACCGCAGCCTGGGAGAATTAATGCAACCTGATTCTCAGTTTTGCATAAACTTAATTATTGAAAAATGTGGAAATAATGAGTCAAATTGAAATACAATGAATGAGAAAGCTGGGAAATGACAGTGTCAGTTCTAATAGCAATGGCAAGTGTGCATCAGCATGATACAATTTCACGCCATCAACATAAATCATGTACATTCGGATTATATTTCAAATCTACAAAATGAAATATCGTACAGAAGAATGCAAAACCAAATCATCCTATATCCCAAAGCCGTAGTCAAAACTCGAGTGTCAATAATAAGCCAAACTTAAAAGGTAATAGAGTACATTTCACACAATATATCTCAAATTACCTGATACGACAGTGTCTTCTCCCACGCAATTCGATCTACTCCAAACCAATTTGTCGAAAACCACGGTAACCTTGAAAGCGAGTTCTGCTCTTTAATTTCCAACTCAAAAACCCTAGCAGCATCATATAAAGATTGCAAAAGCCCATCACAAAAATCCTCATTGTTCACCAACGGCCTATTCAATTTCACCTTTATTTTCTCAAGGTCAGTAGCATTACTACTGCTACTATCTTGAGAATCCTCATTAACAGTCACACCATCATCAAAAGACGCAAATAACCGATTCTTTACCTTTCTTTTAGGTCTACACAATGTCAAAGAATATTTTCTATAACCTACTAAAACATTTTCACTATTCCAAAACAAAGCATGATGCAAGAAGCATCTCTTTTTCGAACTTCTACTCTTATTCAGTAGCTGGCAATGCAAGTTCAACACGTTCGTGTCTGCATTGCGTTGGTCTTTCGAAAACCAAGAATTCGACGAACTGTTGAAAGAAAAACGCAATCAGAAACAGAATGAATTAGATAAACTCGAAAAGAAAGAATTCTATGCAAGAACTAAGCTCAATAGAATGAATTAGGTAAACTCGAAAAGAACGAAAAACGTGAAATCTTTCAAGAACGTTACTACTTGTTAGGGCTTAAACAGTTGCCGTGATTAGTATACTATATTCAGTTGCAATTGTTAATCGGAACAGAAACGAAAAGAGAGATGAAGTTGACTATTACCTTAACGATGGAAAATTGCAGTGGCGTAGTTTAACTGCCATGAATGGAATGGAATGGAATGGAAGAGATGGAAAATTGGAGGGAAATGTTGAGGTTGTGAGAACAGAGAAGAGAGAAAGATGGAAGAAAGAAAAAGGGAAGAAAAGAAAAGAAAGAGATGTGACGTGGCAGTAGCGGGGTTTTTTATCTATATGGAGAGAAAAGTACATACGTGGAGGACAAATAAATCACATACACGTTTACTATTAGATATGGAGAATAGAGATATGTTTTGATCCGTGCGAGCCACTTGGTTAGTTTTAATTATGCATTATGCAAGTTAGTTAGGATATGTTTGTTTCAAGTTACATAATATCATTCTTGGAACTCTATTTACAGGATTAATATTTTTAGGAATAAGATTTTTATGCAACTGTTTGGTCAAAAGTTTAAAACTCTCATGAATGTTTAATATTTATTTAATTTAAAAATTCAAAAAAAAAAATTGAGTAGGAGTGAGAAGTTATAATTAGTTAAATTTTATTTCTATAGGAATATTGGATTTTCACCCTTTAAACGTGGGAATAACATGTGAAAAAAATGATGTGTAAAAATGTTCCTTGAAATAAAAAATATCTAAGAATAATTTTTTAAAACTTGAAAGAAACGTGAGATTATTATATTTTCAATGTCAGATTTCCAAAAAATACAATTATAATCTTTGAAACAAACACACCTTAATTCGGTGGCCTTTCATATATATATATATATATATATAATGAATACACGTTTTTGAAGTGACTCTTTTATTTGTTCGAAATTTACCCTTGAGTTTATCATACTAAATTATAATCTTATAACTTATTCCACCAAAATTTCCCGCCAAAACTATTAATAATTAATAATTTTTTTTTATAATTACATTATTAATTAATTAAATAAATAAAAATAAATATTCACCTAAATACTCCACCAACTCTATTACCACGTAAATACTCCAACTCTGTTATCTTATTATAACTTCCATTAAAAATTCTTTTAATCTATTTATCTAATTAAAAAAAACCACTCACCCCACTCACTATTAATTTCGTTCCATAACCATTTCCACTTACTCTATATATTCTTCATTTTTTTCCTTTTAATTTTGTTCTTATTGTAATTTGTTTTCTTTTTTTTCGATGTTAATTTTCTCTCATCTCTGCAACTAGCTATGCGTCTATCTTTATCTTTCTCGATTGATATATTTTTATATATGATATATGCTATATTATTCAATTATCCTCTCTCTTATCACACTGTTTTTCTTACAGGTCATATATGTTAACAGGCTATTCAACTATCCTATCCCTTATGACATTGTTTTTCTTATAGGTCATATATGTTAACAGGTTATTCAACTATCCTATCCCTTATGACATTGTTTTTCTTACAGGTCATATATGTTAACAGGTTCTCACCATCTTTTTCTTTCTCAGATTGATATACTTTTATATATGATATATGTTATATTATTCATCTATTCTATGCCCTATCTTATTTTTTTAAGGGTTAAATAAGTTTTTAGTCCCTACAAATATCCAAACTTTCAAGTTTGGTCCCTCAAAAAATGTTCTTCAAACATTGGTCCTCTGAAAGTTTTCCGTCACTAACTTTAGTCCCTCCCGTTAGTTTCCACTAACGGAGGATGATGTGGCACGCCAAGTGTAACATTTCATTTGATTACCTGTTTCATTTATGCCACGGTGTAAATTGCGTAAAAAAGAAAATGTTAATAGTGAAGGGTATTACAAGAGTCATTCGTTCTAGTGTAGTTGGGCCCTAGCAGAAGGATTGTCTTCTTTGTCAACTTGGTGTCGTTGTGTTCAAGGAAGAAAGCAATTGTTTGAAGTGGTCCCAAAGAGACATCGTTCGTATCGTATCAGTGGTCTCAGGTAAGTTACTTTGTCTGCCATTGTTCCCATGTTCTATTTGTTAATATCCCATGTTCTTTTCTTTAATAGTGGTCCCAAATGACATGTTGTATTCAATTCGTGGTTTTGATTGTTACTGTTAGTAAACATTAGGGTTAGTATGTTTGGTCCAGAAATGGTAAAATTTAAAGTTAGGTTAACTTTTGTCTACAGGGTAATGGATAAGTTCAAGGTTGTTTTTTACACAAAGGGTTGTTTTGTAAAAGACACTAACCTAAAATACGAGGGTGGGGAAGTGTGTGCCTTTAGTGGTCAAGATCCTGATTATTGGAGCTTCTTTGTGGCTTATGACTTAGTAAAGGTTCTCGAACCGGAGTTTGATCACACTTCTGTTAAGATGTGGTGGAAGCACAAGGAAGGATTACTTGAACAAGACTTAAAAGCATTTAGGGATGATGGAGATGCGCTTGAGTTAGCCGTGTATGCAATAGGATATAAGTGTGATGTTGAAATTTATTGTGAGCCTAAGGTTGAAGGAGAAGATACCTTTATGGATAGGTTTAGAGAGAAAGGAAAGGGAGTTAAATGTGATGAAAATGCTGACAATTTGAGTGAATCAAGTGAAGACTCTAATGATGATTTTGTGGAAGATGTGCATTTTGAAGATAGTGAGGAGGAGAGAATGACAGGTTTTGAGGAAGGCCTTGATGAGGTGTTTATGAATGGGGCTGATGGAGAACACAAAATTAAAGATGTTTGTGAATGGTGGTATTCTTTTGATTGCTGTTGGGAGATACCCTAATGACCAATACCTACATATTGCCTTTGTTGTGGTTGAGATGGAGACAAAGGATTCTTGGAGCTGGTTTATGAAGTTGTTAATTGAAGATATAGGAGATGGAAGGTGGTGCTTTATATCTGACCAACAAAAGGTAATCTCAATGTATTGATGTCTCTTATTTCTTTGCATAAATTACATTGTATTAATGCAGTTATTGTTTTTCTTGATTAGGGTCTAGTGCAGGTTTTTGAAGAGGAGTATCCAGCATATGAACATAGGTTCTGTTTAAGGCATTTATATGCAAACTTCAAGAAGAAATTTGGAGGAGGGACCTTGTTCAGAGATCTTATGATGGTTGCTGCAAAAGCTACCTACTATGAAGCACATGAAGCAAAGATGCTCATGATTAAGGAGGTCAGCTTGGAGGCCTATGAGTGGATAGAGACAATTCCAAAAAAAATGGTGTAAGCATGCTTTTCCAATATTTTCAAAATGTGATGACTTAATGAACAATTTGAGTTAGTCTTTTAATGCAACAATACTGTTACAAAGAGACAAACCAATCATAACAATGTTTGAGTGGATTAGGAATTATTTAATGGGGAGGTTTGCTACTCTTAGGGAAAAGGTGGAGGGTTATAAGGGAAACATAATGACAAAACCCTTAAGGAGATTGGATAGGGAAATAAAGAAGAGTGCTAGTTGGACAGCTACATATGTTGGTAGGTTAACATTTCAAGTGACTCATGTGTTGTTTACTGACAACTTCGTGGTAGATTTGGAAAAAACAAACTTGTTCTTGCAACTATTGGGAACTTATAGGTATTCCATGTAGACATGTTGTGGCTGCCATATATAGGAAAGTAGATGACCCTGTAAAATATGTTCATAAATGTTATCACAAAAGCACTTATCAAGCATGTTATAGTGAGGTAATTACCCCACTAAACGGACAGAACAAGTGGCCTAGAACTGAGAATGATACAATGCTACCACCTAAGTTTAAACGTGGCCCATGTAGGCTTAAGAAACTGAGAAGGAGGGAACCTGATGAAGAGATCCAAAATAAATGGCAAAGAACAAACACAAACCATAGGTGCAGATTCTGTTTTCAACTTGGCCATAACAAAAGGACATGCAAGAAATGGAAGCTAAAACAAATGCTATTCAAGTCAGTCAAGAAATCCCTACACAAGCAACTCAGCAAATACCTACACAAGCAAGTCAAGCTAATGATCAACCCAATGATGCACCCAAAAAAAGGGTAAGGGTTCCACAAGCAATTCAAGCTAACTGATAAATATGTTAATATTGTGCTTGTTTACAATGTGCAATGTGGCATATAAATATGATAATATTGTGCTTGTTTACTTGTATATTGCAGGGGAGGTCTAAGGGTTCAACAAACAAAGAACCAAAGAAAGCAAAGACCAATGAGGCAAGTCAAAAGGAGGCAACAGGAAAAGTAACAACTGTCAAGGATGGAACTTCATCAAAACTTGTTGTTAAGGGGGCGAAAACTGTCAAAGGAGCAACTATGAAGAAAACAATTGTCATTGTGAAGGAAGCAACTGTGAAGAATATGCATGTGGTAAGTGAGCAAAATGTAGCAACTGATCATAGTATGAAGGAAGCAAGTGCAAAGCAAAGTGAAATATCTGTCAATTTGGAGGTTGCCCCTACTGTCAAGGATGCAAGTCAGCCAAAAGATCCAATTGAACCTGAGCATATTATCATGAAAAACTCAACAACTTTGGATGAGACTCTTGCTGCTTTACAAACATGTGGTGATGTCTTAGACATTCAACCACTGAGAATTGACAAGTCACCTTTCAAGGCATCTCAGCCAAGGCCAAGTGGTGCCAAAGTTTTCTTTGGGAAGCAACCAAAAATGTGTAGGAACACACCTTTCAAACCCCCTGGAATAAGAACAAATTTGTTTAGGCCAAGCAACAGTGAACCAGTCAAATTTAGGATACAAAGCAGGTACAAAACACAAGTTAATGTCTTAGCTGAAAAAAGACACAATGAAAGGTTGAAGACACTGAAGACTAAGAACATACCAGGCCCAGGCAAAAAACCTGATGATCTACTGGTTATACATGAAGATGACTGCAGCATTGGAAAGGGTCAAACCCAATGAAGGGCATTTCATTTTGGTGTAATTGTTGTTTATGATCAACTGTTATGATGTTTTGTTGAATTTATGAAATTACAAGTCTGGTGTAATGTACTAATGAGGTCTTTTGGACCAATATATGTTATTTTGATGTACTGTACTAATGTACTCAACTACTATTTTGGTATGCAATTATAACAACTCTTTTGGTATATTATCACTGTTATGTCATTTTATGGTCACTTTATTATAGGTTATTTCTTGCTGTAAACATTACAACACAATACAAATCATTAAGATAAAGCCTATCAACAAATGTTATCAATTGAAATCAAATTTCATAACAACACCCAACTGAAAATTATAGATCATAACTTAACCAAATTTTATTAATTCAAATCACATTTCATAACAACTAAACATTACAAAAACTATCACACCAAAGTGTTGTTCATAACAAAACAACATTACATATCATTAAGACAACTTAACACCTAACTTAGGTCAATTCAACAATTACACCTAATAACAAAATACATGTTGACCAATACTGAAATTATAACACAAACAATCTTTAACTTTCCATAAAATTCCTCTGCCTTGAGCTTCATCTTCAACCTATTGTACTTCTTCATTGATGATTCATAAAGCTCCTTAAAAGTTTCCACAAATTGCATATCCCTCTCATCCTTGCTCCATTCAACATCCACCCCTTGAACATCTTCTTTCCCTTCTGCAATTTCATAATCCCAAAGGAACATATTGCAAGTACCCTCATTTTTTCAAAAAGGACATCTCCAAAACAATCTACCTTGATTCTTTCCCTTCTTGCACATGTAGGAAATCAAAGTACCCTTGCATCCACACTTTTTCCCTTCACTGTTGGTAACACTCTTGGAATGATGTGAGACGACCTTGCTCAACCTAGGTGATGTGGACATGATGAATAAGAAGGAGGAGAAGGAACGAGATGACAACAGAGATGAAGAGTGAGGAACGCACCTTATGATGAAGAGGATTAGGGCTTTTAATTTTATCGTGGAAGAGGAAGGTGGAGGAGAAATAGAAGGACTAAATCATTTCTGACGTGGCATAAGAAGAATACACAGTTGGCATGGGATTATTACACACTTGGCGTGCCACATCATCCTCCGTTAGTGGAAACTAACGGGAGGGACTAAAGTTAGGGACGGAAAACTTTCAGAGGACTAATGTTTGAAAAAAAAATTTGAGGGACCAAACCTAAAAGTTGGGATATTTGTAGGGACCTAATACATATTTAACCCTTTTTTTAAAGGTCATATATGTTAACAGAATCTCACCATCATCAAGAAAATAGGCTCAAAGAGAAATAAAGGTAAAACATTTTTGTTAATATTTTATTGTAATTTAATCCTCATACTAGAATTTTTTCTAGTGTTTAATAGTAATTAGTGCTTTTGAGGGTTTTTTAAGGTTTTAATAAATAATAGTTATTTATTATTATTGTATTGGTGGAAATTATTAATTATTTATTATTATTGTATTGGTGAAAATATTTACTCAGTCAATATTTACTCATTTGCTACATTCATAAAGAGAGAGATTTATGTATTGGACATAGGACCATCAAATCCAACTTTAAACAATGGGAATGAGTGGTGGAGATTTTAATGCTGTCAAAAATTTTAGTGGGAGGAAAGAGTCTAAACTTCATGTCAATAATTTGGAAATTCTAGAATTTGATGGATCAATTACTTTAGTACTCCCTCCGTCTTTTTTTTTTAAATCATGATTTCTATTTTTCATTTTAATTTAGTATTGTTTTTTAATATTTGGTTATGTTTATTTTTGTAGGTGTTCTTTTTAACTCCATTAATGTTACTTAATTCTTAATTAAGTTTTTTTTACGGTACAAACAACTTTAAAGCATCACAAAACAAAATAATGTTGAAAAAATTGAATTGTAGAACACAATTAGTTAGAAGAGTATCTTAATTTCTAAATGTATAATTTTTGTATTTTTTTCTTCACTTTATTGTTGTTTTCTGATTCTTAATTAAGAATTTATATAATTTAGAAATTCAAAACATTTTTCTTTTTTTATTATCAAACTCTAAAATTAAAAAAAAAAATTCAAATAAAATTATATTAAAATATTTCTAAAAATATTTAATAATAAAAAATTTTATAATGTTGCCCCGTGCATTTCATGGGTAGACGACTAGTTATTATATTAAAATAACTAATTAAATTTGTATAGAGGGTTAGAGGTTATAACTTTCATTTAGATGAGAGAGAAATAACGGTTCCACAGCTTTATTGTTAGTTTATTTCACTGTGTAATTTTTTCTTAATTTTTGTGTAGTTCTTTTTTTTACTGAAATAGTGAATAACTTGTACTTTGAAAATTTTTCCTTTCTCATTAGTACATTGTGTAGTTTTTCTATCTCTTCTATCATAAACTATTTCTCTATCTATTTATGATGAATTAGAAGTTACAACGAGCAACTACATGAGAAAGATGTTACTTACATGTGTAGTTTTCAAATGACACGTTTCATTCACGCAAACCTAGAAGAAAAGAAGTACTCTTACTAGATAAATATTGATGCTAATTTTTGTATTTTTATTGCATATTAATTTGTGTTTTGTTAATGTAGGATCCTATTGAGCGAAATAGACATGAGAAATGAAACTTTTTCAAAGTACAAGTTATTCACTATTTCAGCAAAAACATCTCCATTTACAAGGTAAATGTTTTACTTTCAATTATGAGATTTTATTATTTGTAAAATGTGAGTTGTAATTTTTGCGGTTTAATTGTTTATGTTTCTGGTTCTGATTCAACAAAGGAGTTAACATTTGTTTCTGGTATCTATCTTTATAATTATTAGGGATAAATCAAAGACTAATTTGAATTGATATTGTGAGTTTCTGCTTCTGATTCATACTTTTTTTTCTCTTATCATTCAACTTCACATTTTATAGATTCATCATTTTTTTTCTAAAGGCAAATGGAGTTAATGAGAATACAAGGGTATTCAAACCCTTACAAAAACCAAAGAGAGGAAAAATCCCAACCAACACCACTCTAAAACAAACACCTATAAAGAATTCATACAAATGTCATAAAAATTAGAGTTGGAATAAGGATTTTCCCCTAAACAACCTCTTTTCCAATCATAAAACTTAATGTTCCAACACACATCATTAACATTGCAAGAACTTTCCTTAAAAATGCTTTCATTTCTTTCCTTCCACAGCGTCCAAACGACTGCTAACCAAATTGCAATACTCTTTAAATTACTTGCATAATTGTAAACAACTAAACTCCACTTCAAAAAAAAAGGTTGCAAACACACCCTTCATAAGACACAACTCTCTCGCTCCAAACACCAATGATATCCCACACTTTCACTATCATTGGACAAAAGAAAAACAGATGTTCTAAGGATTCTTCCTCATTGCCACACGGCCCACACAAAGAATCACAAACTATACCTCTCATAATTAATAAATCCTTTGTGGACAATTTATCCCACAAAAACCTCCAGCCAAAAATTCTGATTCTCGCCAGAATCGTTGAGCACCACAAAATTTTAAACGCTTTTCCTTGAGAAGGTGCCATATGATCAATCACACTATGCACCATCAGTTGATAAACAAACTTCGAAGAAAATTCGCCAAAAGAATCACCTTCCCACTTCACTACATCCTTAACTCCCAAAGTTGGAGACAAACCCTCCAACATAGACATCAAACTAAGAATACACTCTGTTATATCTTCCCTCCCTAAACTTTTGATCCCCAATTCTCCCCGCCTCCAAACTCCTTCACACCATCTCCCCATGTCTGAAATTGATCAACCTTTCTTTCTGCTAATCCTGACCAACGGCAAAAACGCCCTTGCTAATGGAACGGAAGTTCCCTAAATAGCAGACCAAAACAGAATTTTTTCTACATTTCCTAGCGCAAAACCAATAGAGTTAATAAAGACACGATTACATTCAACAGAATGAGATCCACATTTCAAGATATCCTTCCACTAGTTATAAACAGACATCCTAATTCCCGAACTCTCCACCAGCACTAAGTGACCCACCTCCCCATACCTAGCTTTCAGAACAGAATTCCACAAAGATTCGTCTTCACACAATATTCTCCATCTCCACTTATAAATCAGAGCCATGTTGAATTCTTTAATTCGTTTAACTCCTAGCCCCCCCCCCCCAGCTTTTTCCGTACACACTATCTCCCATCTCAATCAATGAATATTTGCCTTACCATCCTTACTTCCCCATAAAAAGCGTCTTTCTATCTTATCTATTTCTTTCCAAACCGCAATTGGCGCCTTATAAAAGAGAACCAAAAAATTAGAAGACTCGACAGCACCGAGTTAACCAAAGTGACTCTACCTGCCATTGACAATAATTGTCTTTTCCACCCTACCAACTTCTTCCTGAACTTTTCAATAACAGGTTTTCAAGTTGAAATCCTCCTAGGGTTACAACCTATTTGAATACCCAATAAGGTAAAAGCTGAAGGATCAATCCTACAAGCAAGGAGGTTAGATGCAGCCAACAAAAAATGTTTGTTAACATTGATACCTATAATCCTACTATTATGATAGTTCACACCCAAACCTGACACGAGTTCGAATCCATGCAAAATGGCTTTAAGACTCCAAATATTTCTCTAACCACCACCTCCCACCATCAATGTATCATCTGCAAATTAGATAACCTCTACGGAAGTGTCTTCATCAAACTTAAAACTAACAAAACCACACATAATTATTGCCCTTTTAATCATTGTTAATATGCCTTCATTTACAAGACCAAAAAGAAATGGAGAGAGATGGTCTTCTTCCATCAAACTGCGCTGAGTTTCGAAATCCTTGGTAGGACTCACATTCACTAAGATAGGCAGATGACCCTTGAAAATGCAAGCATCCATCCATTTCATCCAAATTACACCAAAACCCATCTTTAACATCATATTACTAAGAAATGCCCAATTGACGCAATCGTAGGCCTTTTCAAAATCGACTTTGAAAAGCACACACTCCAACTTATCCCTCGATGTTTTATCAATAACTTCGTTGGAAATAACAACACCATCCAAAAGTTGCCTCCCTGAGACAAAATCAGACTAGTTATGAGACACTAACCCACCAATAATCCTTTTAAGCCTAGCAGCCAGTAGCTTAGAAAGAATTTTATACATACTTCCCACCAATAAAATTGGCCTATACTCATTGAGACATAAAGGATTGGTAACTTTTGGGATAAGAGTCAAAAATGAAGAATTAACAGCCTTAGGAAGGTGAACAGAATGATGGAAATCCTTCACAAAAGCACAAATATCTTCCTTCATAAAAAACCAACACTTCTTTAAGAACACGAAATTGAAGTCGTCTGGACCTGGACTCTTGTTACCATCGCAACTCCAAACCGCAATCTTAATTTCCTCTTCCGAGAAAGGGGCCTCTAATCGCTCCATATCAGCAGCGGATAAAGTATTGAGGTGAACCCCGTCTAAAAAAGGCCTTGACAACTCAAGTTCAGAAAATTTAACTTTGAAAAACGATCTCACAACATCTTTGATTCCCTTGACCGAATCAACAATCCCCTCTAAAGTTTTCACAGATCCAATAAATTTACTCCTCGTTCTCTCTTTGACCAAATTGTGAAAAAACCTAGAGTTAAAGTCTTTGTCCCTATTCCACTTTACACAAGCCTTCTGAATAAGCATGTTGTCTCAGATGTAGAGATTCTTCCAAACTGATCTACAAGCTTCTGCCCTCCTATCCACCAAGCCATCCACCTTAAAGTCTTCTACTGAAAGCAAAGCCTCATATGTCTCATTGATAACATCTACACCCTCTTTTACTTTTAGATCATGCCATTCAAAGACCTCTCTATTCCAAATTTAAAACAGTCTTTCAACTTCTTAAGTTTTTCTTTTAACACAAAATCACTCATACTCACCACCTTGAGGTCCTTCCACTTCCCCTCAACAAACTTGATAAAATTTGGATTGTCGAACCAACAGTCATTAGTCTTGAACGGTTTAGGACCCCAGTTCCTCTCATTCACCTTCAACCAAATAGGACAATGGTCAGAAATATCCCTCTTCCCAATACTCTGCTCTCCTAATCCTCATCTGTTAATGAAAGAGGAATCCACCAAGAACCTATCTATCCTACTCATCGTTCTCCCATCCCTACTAAACCAGGTGAAACAATTACTTGAGACTGGTAAATCGACGAGATCCAAACCTCTGATAAAGCCTAAAAACTCCCTCATCTCAGAGAACCTAAGAGATTGCGCCCTATCCTTTCTTTCTGAAGAATCAGAAACAACATTGAAATTGCCACCTATAATCTACTGCCCATCTACCCACTTCCTTTTGCACATACAAAGCTCCGCCAATAATTTACGTCTAGACTTGAAAGAACAACCATAGTACACATTTGCCACATAGTAAAACTCATTCTTCCACACCACTTTGATTCCCAAGTAACCTTCCCCCTGAGAATTAGAAAACAGGCTGAATTAAATTCTCATTCCAAACAGTAGTTAATCCTCCAGAATGACCACAAGAACTACTAAAGGACCAACCCACATCTATGATTCTCCAGAAACCACCAATAACTTTATTATCGACCTCCTTCAACTTAGATTCCTGTATAACAAAGATATCTGCCTTATCCAGCTTGATAATGCAATTAATCCTTCTTCTCTTGGAAACATTTCCTCCTCCTTTGATATTAAGAGATCTGACTATCATGGAATTCCGCTTGGTTTCACCTTCTTTCCATTGAAAATAGCCTTATCTTTAGTTTCCATATCCACAATTTTTTTTGAACAATCTGTCTTTCTATCCTTCAGAACCACCCCCAATCTGGATACTGCATTCCACACTTTCTCACCCACATTTGAATCTAGATTCTCCCAAAGTTTCAAATTACACAAACGAACATCAGAGTTTGTGGTGGGATCACAACACAGAACCACTCCAGCTGACATAATGCTTGATTTCTCCGATTTAGATTTGCTTAAAGAAGAAGAAGAGGAATTAGGGATTTTAGAATTTAGGGCATTGAAATAAGAAGGTTGGGAAAACTGTTCAATATGATCTTCCAAAAAAGTTTGTCCACCCTCTAAAATAAGGCCCAAACTCCTTTTCTTGGGCTTGGCCCATTTAATTCTGCCACCTTCCTAAATTTTGATTTCTTCATACCCAATGTCTTGCCTCTCTTTATACCATTTTTCCTGTCTTTAAGAAAGTCCCTTGAACTTCCTCATTATCCACGTCAATCTCATTATCACATTTAGCCACGTCCCCTAATTTCCCTACTTCTAACAGAGCTTTTGAACCTGCAACAGCCTTTGCAGCTAAAATAGCCTCATCGAAATCCACAATCATAAGAATAGGGTTAGCTACGCCTGTCAATTCCTTTTCAATCAACTGCCTTCTATCAACCTGATTATCTTTTTCCAATAAAACTAATGTATCACCACCTGCTCTATTCATGGTTGAACTAGACACTCCCATCTCCTAAGGAACATTAACTGGATCTAAATTCCAAATGTCTTCTTCCTCCTCTTTATTGAACCTGCTCCGTGAACTCTCTGAGACCGAAGACGATGAAACGTCACTTTTCTTCACCCCAAGGTTATTAACAGAAAAACTCAAAGGCTCGTGGATATCCTCTACCATCTTGATTAAAAAATATTGTTACACCCAAGCAATCTCCGTTGCAGGTATTATCATCGACACAGGCATAGGACCCCACTATCTTAGTCAAAAGATCGAAAAAGGAGAAATTTCATGCATGGCATGAGATGCTATGACACCTTAACTAAGTCACCCTTTCAATATCCACATATTCTTCTTTCCACTCTCTAATCTCCTTAAACCATTGTTTCCACTAGGATTCATCATAGATCTCGCAGTGCACGCTTGTGTCTATTATATCCTTTATTTTTTCGAGTATACACCATTTGTTTCTTTCTTATTTTTTTGATTTGATTCTACTTATTGTTTTATTTAGGAATATGGTGGAGTATATACGAGGAATGGGAGATTCAATAGTTATTTTGTCTCTGATCCTATTAATGTAGGCTATTTTTAACTAGAGGTTTTATACTTTTTTTCTTTTGTTACTAAAGATCATGATTTACATATTTAAATATATAATTTATTTTGATATGATCGAAGGTGCTGGCTTTATTGGAGTTAATTGCTTTCCATATTTTTTAATGTTAATTTTAAACATTTATAGTATCAATGAAATACGATTGCATATGCTTTTCTGTATAAATCTATCACCCTCACTATTAATAACAAAGAAAATAAGGGGTTATAAAGAGCAATGGCGTTGTTATCCTGTATATCTCAATCTTTTTATTTTATTAAGAGTGATAATGAAATGATATAAATTAGATTGTATAATTATATTGGTTGGTTTGAAGTGAAATGTTAAGAAATAGATTGTAAAAGAAAAATATTCAAAATTGAAATTGTTTCAGATTCATTATCATGGACTAGCATCCAAACAGGCACGTCCGTATTCGTTTGTCCGCTTTTTTTAATGCGCTTACGCGTCAAAATATAAACAAATATTTTTATTTGATTTTAATATAAATTATTTTTGTTACAAATTTTATGATATGCATTCTCATGTTTATTTGTCCGTTTTTTTTTAAATCGTACACAAGAAATTATAAAATACCATTTTTTTTCTTAATTTTTCTTTTAAATTAAATTATTTGTCAACTTAAATTATTAAATATTATCGCTATCATGTTAATAATTCAATTAAAATTCAATGATAGAAAATAAATGGGTTAAGCACATATAACAAAAAAGTTAATTAGAAAAAACCTTGAGATTTGATTTATTACTTATGTTTTTATGACATTGTTTGTTGGTAGGTAGTTTATCTTTTATGTCATTTCCTTTATCATGACCATGACATGAATTTCCATTTGTAAAATATAATGCATATGATATAGAACAATCAATGAAAGAAAAATAAAATTTTAAAGAAATGGGAACAACACAAATAATAAAAGGAGAAGAAACCTTGAAATTTGATTGAGCATTAATTATTATATTGTTTTAATGACAATGTTCCCTTTAAGTCTATCTATTATGTTATTTCCTCTATCGTGACCATGATATGAATTTTCATTTATAAAAAATTGTGTATGTGATTTAGATAGAAAATTGTCTATTTTATAATGTTTGTGTACATGTGAGATTATATTCATCTCTCTCTTCTTTATAACTTTTTTAGGGTTATTTCATGTCTATCTTTCTTATAACTTTTAGGTGGTTATTATATGTGGAAGTTACTTAAATTAATATCTTGAGTTGTAGAAAGTTAGGTAGTAAGTTAATGATAGAAAGTTATGTGAAAGATGATAGTAGTGGTTTTAATGGAAGTTATTGTGTAAGTTACATATTAAAATAAGGGTAAAATTGATAGAAAAATAGGTTACACCAAAACACCATGTTTTACCTTTATATATGTTATAGATTATAGATTATATATGTAATTTACTTAGTAACTTTTATTAAAAGTACTATTATTAACTTCCACATAACTTTTTACTATTAATTTCCACATGTTGTATTTTTTAAAAAGTATATTTAAATAAAAAATATTGTTTATATTTTTATTGACGCGCATTAAAAAAGCAGACAACGCTAGTTATTTTAAATTTATTATATAGATAAAAATTAGTTAGGCAAGTTATTCCCATAACTAACAAACTAATAACATAACATGTGAGAAAGAGAGATATTTGTTGATTATAAAATTGATTTTTTGTTAATGTTATTTAATAATGTTATTTTGGCGGCAATATTTGAGATTAAAGTCGATTTCATCAAAGTCATGGAAGAGTTCCACAGGGCGGATGGTCAGAGAGGCAAACTCTTCTTTCATAGTGTTAATCCCAAAAAAGAAAAACCCAAGAAATTTGGCGGAATTCAGACCAATCTCATTGATCGGATGCTGTAATAGTGAAGGTGTTAGGAAACAGACTTAGAAAAGTGGTGGGTTCACTCATTTCATTTCAGACACTTAGACAATATTTCTCTCGGGGAGACAAATATTGGGTGGTATCTTAATCGCAAATGAAGTAGTGGATGAAGCAAAACGAAAGAAAAAAAAGTGATTATATTCAAGGTGGACTTTGAAAAGGCCTACGACACAATGGATTGAAACTTTCTAGATGGCGTGATGGCTGAGATGGGATTTCATGAAAAATGAAGAAGATGGATTTTAGAATGTTTGAAAAGTTCAATGGTTTTAGTGCTGGTAAATGGAAGTCCTACAAAAGATTTTAAGGTAAGTAGAGGTCTTATATAAGGGGACCCGTTGTCCCCTTTCATATTCCTATTAGTAGTAAAAGGCTTCAATCTTCTTATGAAGAGAGCAATTGAATTGGGAAACTATTCTGGTTATAAATTTGATAATGGACATGAAAGTTTCTCACACCTCCAATATGCAGACGACACAATAGTCATATGAGAAAAGAAGTGGGGGAATATCAGGAGCATAAAGGCAAATTTGACACTATTCGAAATGTTGTCGAGATTGAAAGTTAATTTCCAAAAAAGCAGCCTCGCATGGGTCAATATCTGTCAATCTTGGCTCCAGAATGCAACCAAAATCCTAAGTTGTAAGGTAGGATCCATGTCGTTCTACTATCTTGGGATTCCTATAGGTGTTAATCCAATATCCAAGAAGACTTAGCAGTCAGTGTTGTATATTGTAAGATCTAGATTATCCAATTGGAAATATAAACACTTGTCAATAAGAGGTAGAGTGATTCTTTTAAAGTATGTCTTGTCTGCAGTTCTAGTTTTCTTCTTATCCTTCTTTAAAGCTTCAATAGGTACCATTGTTAAACTTGAATCTTTGTTCAAAAATTTCTTGTGGGGGGGCAAAGAGGGTGTGAGAAAGATTAATTGGGTCAAGTGGGATAAAGTTTGTAGGACTATAGAAGAGGGATGGGTGGGTATAAAAAACATGAGCATTTTCAATTTGTCGCTTCTAGGTCAGTGGGTGTGAAAAATCAATAAGGAGAAATCTGGATTGTGGTTTCAAGCTTTGAATGAGAGATATGGAGGGTCTGAGGGCGGTCTTAGAGCCTGCGATGTTCATAGTTCATTATGGTAGAGAGACATTTGTCATTTAGATAGGAGATCGAGAAAACTCGAAAGTGTATTCAGTAAAGGATAGTTATAAGGTGTTGAGAGCGTAAAATAGGATATAGCCTATAAATGATTAGTCTATGGTTTGACACATCAGTTCCATCAAAAGTGTCGTGTTCGGTTTGGAGATTATTTTACAATATGCTACCAACCAAGGACAACTTAGCTAGTAGAGGCGCTATAGGCCAGGATAATATTCAATGTGTCGGTGGGTGTGTTTAGGAAGAGACGACTTCTCATATATTCTTCGAGTGTCCCGTTTTTGTAGGCATTTAATTTCAAGTTATCAGGTGGCTCGGATTGCGCGCAATGCTTCCAAAGGATTTTCGGGAACACCTTTAAAAATTTGAGAATCTCTACAGTAGTGGCAGAAGTTTATCTATCAAAGTCATAATGGTCTAGTTCGCTTGCATATGGAGTATTTGGAAAGCGAGGAACAACAACATTTTTAAGAACAAGGTCGTTTTTGTTGACTAAATGTTCGACCATGCTCAAAGGCTCTTGTGGAACTGGTTGAGCATCAAATATAAATTCCTAAACTGCAACATATGTCAATGGCACTTGAACCCAATATTAATTCTATGTCAGGCACCATGATCGGGTCCAAGGGAGGTATTTTTCAGCTTTTTATCTGGTATAGCGTTCATCTTATTAGATCAGCAGTTGGTCGTAGTATAGTATCAGCACTGGCAGTCTCAAATTTTTGGCAGCAGTTCATCTCTCGACTATTATTTTCCAAGGAGACTATTTTTCTCCTTCTTGGCAATGTGTCGAGTTTGGCGGCAATATTGGCACTGCAATGGCTACTAGTAGATTTGTATTTCTAAATTGCTTTTTGCTTCAGGCTTGTGCATAGGTGTTAGCGTTGTAGTTTCTTTATCATGCTCTTTGTTAGGTGTTCTGCTGTTGCAAACTTCTCGGTGGCATGGACTTGGTGTGTTTTGCAGCTGCTTTTCTGTTGCGGATTTTAGTGTTGTAAGGGTGGTTCTGTTGTTTTCATTTTTGTGGTTCTGTAACAGGTTATTGACTTTTTATGGCATGTCTTATTTTTTGTTTTTATCTTAATAAATTCATTCTGCCTCTTCAAAAAAATTGTTCTACGTTCTATTATTTATTTCTCTTCATATTTTATCCTTTGAGATGTTATTTTTTTCTCATGTCATAGAGAAAATAAAAAGCACAATCACAACATAAAGATAGAACTTAAAAACTCTAAAATCCAAGAAAAAATCACGGTCGTTGTCAAATGACAACTTATCATCCACCACCCTCGGACCCCTAATACACTCACATTCTCAAAAGCAACTATTAAACTACATCTCACAACATATTTGGTTTGTTGAATATTGGATTTGGTCTGAATTTTCTTTTACTCGATTGAGCTTTTTGAATGGATCAAGGCATCTATATAAAGAGATCATCCTCCTTGTCAGAGATACACTTGAAGAGAGAATTCTTATATCAAATAAGTTTTTTATTGATTTTAGTTTTTGTATTGTGTTTTGTGTGTGAAACTCTATCTTTTTTTAGTCTTTTCTATTTAAGAGAGAGGTATTGTTTTTGGTTTGTATTTGTGAAGTTTATCATATCTTAAATAATTGGTTCTTACAAACACTTGGGATAATGTTTGAGTGAAAGTGATGGAATCTCAGATTTAGGGGAGCTTGAGTTGAAATTCACGGGTACTAATAAGAAAACGGCACTGAACTAAAAGAGTTCATATGAGACCGCCGTGTACTATTGACTACTTATAATTAGTGAATTTTCTTTCCATAGGTTGCATCCCTTTAAACTTAGGTAACAATTGCACTGAATTGGGTTACTAATTATCTGTGTCTCTTATTTATTATTTGCTTGATTATTCATTAATTATTTCAGATCATCTTTATTCACACTTGTTTCAACACTGTGTGACATCTTGTAGTTAATCAAACATAATTTCAATTAACATTAGATCAAACACTTTGTTTTGGTTGAGTGTGTTCTAAAGTATCTATTATGTTTTGTTTAAGATGGAAAATATTAAAGAAAGAGGATATGTTAATGATCTGTTTATTCTTGATGGTACTAATTATGACTACTAGAAGGCCTGTGTGGTCGCCTTTCTTAAGTACATGGGTAGTCAGACTTGCAAAGCAATCATCAATGGATGGACGTCTCCCATAATCAACGTTGATGATGATTCTGAATATGTGAAGCTAGGAAAAAATTGTGCACCTATTGAAGATGAAGTTGCGCTTGACAATTCTCATGCTCTTAATGTTATTTACAATGCAGTTGACATCAATATCTCCATAATTATTAACACATGCATTAATGCTAAAAAGGTGTGGGAAACTCTTGAAGCTGCTCATGAGGGAACTTCTGAAGTGTGTATATCAAGCCTTCAACTCCTTACCACTAAAATTGAAAACTTGAACATGCTTGAGGATGAAACTATTAGTGAATTCAATGTTCACATATGTAACAATGGTAATAAGTCCTCTGCTCTTTTTGAAAATATAGATGAGAAGCTTGTAAAAAAAACTCTATGATATCTACCAAAGATGTTTGATATGAAGGTTATCACTGTTGAGGAATCTCAAAATATATCCATAGAGAAAGTTGGTGAATTTATTGGCTCCCTACTCACCTTTGAGATGACCATTGATGACAAGTCTGGAAAAAGAAAGGTAAAGGTGTAGCATTCAAAGCTAACAATATTGATCACGAAGACCAAGTATCCCGTGACACTGATGATAATTTAATTGAATCTACTTTCATGCTTGCTAAGAAATTTAGCAAGTTTATGAGAAGACTTAATAGAAGATTGAGGAACAACGTTTCTTCTAATGTCAAAGACAATCAACAACAAAGTTAAAAAAGGTGGTAGCTTTCAGCGTGTAGGAAAAAATAGTGAATATTCTAACAAAACCAAAGGGATCCAATGTCGTGAATGCGAAGGATTTGGACACATTTAAGTTGAATGTCCAAATTTCATAAGGAAACAAAGAAAGGCAACAATGCTACTTTCTCTGATGATGAGTCAGAGGAGGAAAGTGAGTCTAACCAAACAAACAGTGTTGTGGCCCTTACTACTAGCTTCAAGGAGATTTCAAATTCTAGTTACCCAATGATAGTGTTTTTCTTGATGATAATGGTAATGTCAATGATGAAGATGAGTTATTGGATGATGCCCTGATTGAATCTCATAATACTATTTTACCTAAAATGGGCTGAAGAATCCCAAGTTATTGAAAAATAGAAGGAAGAGATTGAATCCCTTCTCCAAGAGAAAACATGTCTCATGCTCACAATTATTGAGTTGAAGAAAGAAGTTGGGCATCTCAACTCTGAACTTGATGGAATGAGAAAATCTTTGTGCATGATAAATTCTATAGTTGGTAATCTCGATGTCATATTAAGTATGGAAAAACCTTCAAAGAACATGAATTAAATGTGTGTATACTGGCGTTTCATCCAATCTAAAGATTATGTTGTTCCTCCTATATCCTCAGTGAAATGTAAAGTCTGATATGAGTCCTCAACAACTTTGGTTTCCCAAGCCTAAGCATTTGGATCCATATTGCTTGAACATCCCTCAAAGTCTCATCTTGAGAATATATTACTTTAATAGTGATTGCTCTACATACATGACTGGTGAAAGAAACTATCTAAAGAACATCAAACCTTATTTCAACAGCTATGTCACTTTTGGTGATGGCGCCAAAGGAAAAAATAAATGGAAAAGTGCAGTTAGACTATCTCGACCTTCATTGTATTAATGATGTGTTATTAATTGATGGCCTTACTTCTAATCTTATTAGCATCAGTCAACTTTGTGATCAAGATTTATGCGTTATGTTTAATGTTGCAATGTCATAGACAAGCAACATACTAACTTGTGAAGGGGTCTAGATCTACTAACAATTGTTACATGCAATACTCCTCTAATGGGAATCAACCTCAATATTATATAATATCCAAAATTTAAGTAACTAAGTTATGGGACAAAATATAAGTCACCCTAATCTAAGAAGAATGAGGAAAATTATATGTGAAAATCTATTGTGGGTATACCTAATCTCAAGATCGGTGAATGTAAAATTTGTGGTGATTGTTAGGTATGGAAGCAAACCATATGTCACATAAGAATATTCAAAATCTTACTTCTTCTCTTGTGCTTTAACTAATTTTTATGGACCTTATGGGAGCCATGCAAGTTGAAACTCTTGGAGGAAAGAGATATGTTTTTGTCTATGTTGATGACTACTTCTCATACACTTGGGTTGAGTTTGTTTGTGAGAAGTTCAATAACTTTGTTGTTTTTGAAGATCTTTTCCATCACTTAAAACTTGAAAAAGAAGGATAGATTAGAAATGTTATTCGCATTTTAAGCGATCATGGGAGAGAATTTGAGAACTCAAACTTCTCTCCGTTCAACACTGCTGAAGGATTGCTCATGAGTTCTCTGCTCCTATCACACCTCAGCAAAACAGGATTCTCAAAAGGAAGAATCATACCTTGCAAGAAATGGCAAGAATCATGATCTATGCCAAACATCTTCCATATCACTTTTTGCCAGAAGTAATGAATATTGCATGCCACATTCACAACCAAGTAGTAATTCAACCAGGTACTGAGGTTACTCATTATGAACAATGGACGGGTGTAGCGCGGTTTTCGTGACCGTCCGTATCCGTCTGCGGATGGGATTGGGTGCTACTTTCTGATTTCTTATTCATCCTATGAAGCTGGAAAGGAAAGGGAAGTTATCTCAAACTAACCTTGCACGCAAATGTTTTCTTTAACAAATGCTAAGAGATTGGGGAGTTCGGGGTCAGGTTATACAATGGGGAGTTGTCAATTACCCATCCTATACATGGTTATCCATGGGTTGTTAGCAATTTTCCTTACTGCTTTCTACTTGATGGTGTTTATTTGTTGTAAACGGGAAAGTTTCTCCTTTGGGAAAGTTGAGAGATGTTGAAAAGATATTTTTGTTGTTTTCGTTTTTTTTTTATGTTTTTGGTAAGGTACTGGACCTAAGGTTTTTTGTTTAGTGTGCTCGTTAAGATTTCGCAATCTTATGCCTATGTATTCCCGTTAAAGAAAACAGGAAAATCAGAGCGATCGTAGTTCCTCTTATTCTATGGGAGGAAATTGTGTTTTAGTGTCTTGTTCAAAGCCCAAGACGTGAAGCTAAAAGTTGTTTGTATCTAGTTCGAAGCCCAAGATGTGAAGCTGAAAGGTCTATTTGTATCTTGTTTGAAGCCTAAGATGTGAAGCTAAATGGTTATGTTTTTGTGTCTTGTTCAAAGCCCAAGATTGAAGCTAAAAGAGTATTTGTGGGAATTGATTGAAAAGAGTGAAGAGATTAAAGATTGAGATATGAATATCCGGGAAAAACATCAGATGAAAATAGAAGGAATATCCGGGAAAGCGTCGGTTGAAAAGAAAAGGAATATCTGGGAAAGCATGGATGTAAAGAAAAGGAATATCCGGAAAAGCATCGGATGTTAAAAAGAGGGAAGGGTTTTTCCTGTGTTTAGAAGGAACTTGAGAATGTCTTTGAGACTCAAGAGGGGATATAGACTGTCCAAGTCTAGAGTTTTATCTTTTGTACTATGCTTTAAGAGAAATTGAGAGACAGCACCTTTGCGGTGAAAGATCTAGACTCTTTGAAAGACTGCTCTATTAAGATGACTAATATCTGTTCCTATACCTCTAGAAGGTCATCGAGACAATTTGTACAAAGCCCAAGAGAATGCGAGAATAACTTTTAAGAAGCCGAGGGACAATTTGTACGAAGCCCAAGAGGAGGCTATCTTCGCTGAGGAAGAATCATTATACGAAGCCTAAGAGGAGGCTGTGAAAACTTCTAAGAAGCCGAAGGGTCCTTGTATAACGCCCAAGAGGAGGCGGGGATGCTTTTAGGAAGCCTGTGGGTCCTTGCACTAATCCCAAGAGGAGGTTGATGAACAGTTCCAGAAGGGGTTTCACTTGGAACAATGGCCTTCTGTATAATGAATTGTTCAAAGGGGAATTTCCTTAGACCTAGTTATCTAAAATTGTTGTAAAAGAAAATCCTAATTGTCAAAGGAGGGTGAAATATCCGGGAGAACGTCGGATGTAAGGAGGCGGGATTTTGTCTGGTTCTAGACGTAGTTGCCGGGGAAACTCTAAATATCTATACTAGTATTACACAGTTGATATGAGTTTATGAAAGAAGACTTACAGTAAAACAGCCCCACAATACAGTTATATATGTGAAAGCGGATAAAGAAAGCATATAAACACTTACTCAGTTGTAGAGCTTCCATGCTGTTTGGTTAGTTGTTCAACAAAGAAAAATTGAAAACAACAGTATATTTCAAAATCAAAAGAGAAAGTATTTTGAAAAGAATGTTGGGGCTTACAGCTCAAGTAGAGGCCCAGATGATTTTGTTTTAAAAGGCGACGATCGCGCCGTGATTTTGAAAATACAGTGGGACTTATACAATGTCTGAGGCCCAAATTATTTATTTACAAAAAGGGGGTTGGGTCTTACACTCTATTAGAGGCCCAAAAGTGTTTGAAAAAGATTTGTTAGGGTGAAAATCAAAGAAACCCCAATTTCATTTTTTAAAGGCATTTTTCAAAGAAAAATCAAGTAAAAAAATGATAAAAATATCAAATAAAATCATTAATCGTGTTATAAACAATGATTAAGGTTTATGAAAAAGTATTTTATCCACATGAATATTTAAAATCATTTTGGTTTAAAAAAAAAAAAAAAAAAAGAAATCATCTTAAAAGCATTTAAAACAATTTAAAACAATATTTTTGAATATATGAAAAATACATCAAATAATAATATTTTTTTGTGATTTTTTATGAATTAAAATATTATGGAGTACGAATAAGAAGTGTGTAAAACAGAATTGAAAATTGATGATTTTTGCTATGTGAAAGAATTGGTTGAGTTTTGAAGATAAACTAAGAAAAAGAGGAAATATGTCACAACATCACATTCGACATCTTTCATGAGTTTTGAAGATAAGAGAAAAAGGAAAGATGTCACAACATCACATTCGACATCTTTCATGAGTTTTGAAGATAAGAGAAAAAGGAAAGATGTCACAACATCATATTCGACATCTTAAAAAATCAGAACTGAAACTTTAGTTTCAACATCTTTTTATCAAACTTCAAACACTCATAACTCTCTCAATTTTTAACGAAATTAAAATCCGTAAGAACCTATCTTGACCAATTTTTTGCAAGGAATCCAATGGTATTACTCATGCACACTGAAACTTAATGTACAAAACACACAAAGCAAAAAACCAGAACTGCATGTTGATTTTAAACATCTTTGCTTATCAAACTTTCAACACTCATAACTCTCTCAATTTTTAATGAAGTTAAAATCCGTAAGAACCTATCTTGACCAATTTTTCGAAAGGAATCCAATGGTATCACTCATACATACTGAAACTTAATGTACAACACACACAAGGCAAAAAACCAGAAGTGCACCTTAAGTTTAAAACAACATAAACTCCACATATAAACATGTTAAAGTGCAAACAGTAGGAGGATCATAACATACATATTAAGGATTACATTTTTGCTTCAAGAATTATTCAATATGATGCATGTATGTGGACATCAAAGGAAAGCATGATTCAAAGAATTCAAGTTGTGAATTTTACCTCTTTTTTGGAGATTTTGTGCAACCCACCAAGTGCTTTGTTCCAGAAATGATTTGATACTTTAGACACCCTCAAATGACCACTTAGAAGCTTTTAGGATGGTTGGAATCAACTGGAACCTGCAAAAACACAAATTGGCCCTTTCTTGCAAAAGGGGTTAAAGTGACCAAAATATGAACTCTCTCAAATGGTGTTCCAGATGTTGGGAACCATTTGAGACAGTTCAAGGATGATATTTAGAGTGTGTTTGAGGTTTTATCTGGTTTGGAAAGTGACTGAATCAAGACATGGCTTGAAAAATGCAAAAAAGTCCAATTTTGAGGTTTTGAGAGGTGACTTTGTGATTTTGGTATTACAGGTCACTTGTGATGGTTTGAACAGCTTATATATGATACATTGGATGTGTTTGGATCATGAGTTGTGATGGAAATGCTCTCTAACTCAAAAACTCAGAATTACCTTGCTAAAGAAGGCATTTTAGAGTGAAAGAAGTGATTTTGAGGAAAGCATCTGTTTAATGGCTTTGGTGTACTCAAACTGAGCACAAATGAGCTCTATTTATAGTAGAGCAAGTTTGTTTTGGCAGCAACAGTGAATGGTGGCTGCAGCAGAGGTTTGGCCAATGTTGGCAAATGAAAATCCAAGTCTCCTCTAGCCATTGACTAGAGGTTAGGGCACAGGCTGCTGGTTCCCTAGTTGTTGGAGGAATCTTGACTGAATTCAGTTAGAGGAAGCTCAGTTCATGCCACCTCTAAGCATCCATTAAATGCTCCAAACCAAAAATGGAGTCTTGTCCCTCTTTTAGGGTTTTCTAGGTTTGGCATGCTACTTTTGGTTCCAAGGACTTTGGAGGCTTGGAGATCAGATCATCCCCCTTGGATTTGATCCTCAGATGTGTCCAAAATGATGACAAGGCTTAAAAATTCGTGTGGCACAAGAAATATGCAAATCTGTCCTGAAACCTGTCTTAAAAATCAGTTGTAGCAAGCCTTGTTGTAAAATCCATAACTTCTTGCTCAAGAATGATAAATGGTTGTTCCAGGACTTTATGGAAAACTGAGATGACATACTTCAACTTTGATGTTTGACCCTAGACTTGGTTCAACTTGGATCATGGAGAAAAACATCCTTGAAGTTGGGACATTCTTGCTGGAAAAATATTAATGATGTCCTATGAAATGTTGAAACATTTGACAACTTTGAACATTAACAATTCCAAACTCTAATCACTTATACCTTTTAATCCACTATGATATTTTGAGTTGAAGTGAATTGCACCTTTGATGCTTGTCCTGCATGGTGACAAAGCTTGAAAATTGTGTGGCACAAGAAAAAGTGCACAAAATATGTCCTAAAAAACAGCTGCAGCAAGCCTTACTGTACAGTCCATAACTTCCTGCTCGAGTATGATAAATGGACGTTCTACAACTTTCTGGAAAGCTGAGATTACGTACTTCAACTTTGATGTTCAAGGTTTGGCTTGAATCAACTTGGATCATGGGGAAAAACGTCCTTAAAGTTGGGACATTCTTGCTGGAAAAATATTAATGATGTCCTATGAAATGTCGGAACATCTGACATTAAGAATTCCCAACTTTGATCACTTATATCTTTCAATCCTTATGATATTTTGAGTTGATTCCTTCTACAATGTTGAAGTATCAAATACCCTCTTTAAAAGTAGCTCTTACGCAAAATCAATGGATGCTTGGATCAATAGTTACAACCTTGAAAAGTTGTGCACTTGAACATGATTTTAACTTAGAAAAAATTTCTAAGTTTCTTTCCATTTGATCAATTTTGCAATTTTGCATGATTTCTTGGTTTAAATTTGATCAATTTTGCAATTTTGCATGATTTCTTGGTTTAAATTTGATCAAATTAAATTATCCATCATATTTTCTTGAGTAATGGCTTGTGAAGCTCATAGTTGACCAAAAGTCAAACTTTGACTTTTTCCGTCAGTTGACTTTTCAGTTTGACCAAAAAAATACATGAAAATTTTATACGTTAAATCCGACTGATAATTCAAAAAATATTCATGAAGAAAATATATGATATTGTATGCAGACGACACAGTATGAAAATATAGACAGATGAAATGAGAAAAAATAAAAACGCCTGGTCAAAATTTAGGGTATGACAACGGGGAGGAAGCGCAATGTTAAATACTTACATGTGTTTGGTAGTACTTTCTAAATTATTATTGATCATAAACAGATAAGGAAGCTTGATCCAAAGAGTGATGAAGGCATTTTTTTAGGTTATTCCATAAACAACATGGTGTATCTGGTGTTTAATGTCATAAAAAATTTATGATGGAATCTATAAATATGTTGTAATTTATAATCAATTTTAAAGGATCCCCTATGAAGATGAAGATTCTGGTCCCCACGGGCAACATGACTAGCAATATGTACCAGACAATATAGAGAACAACTTATAATTTACTGAAAATGGAGATGCATATGATGATGAGAAGAGTAATTCTGAAAGAAAGTAACAACCATCAAGGATCATGAAGAATCACCCTATTAAGAACGTTAAAGTAAATATAGATGAAATAGTCACTACACGAAGAAAATAACCAACTATTTATAGAGAGATGGTATAAAAAACTGAACTTAAGAATGTGAAAGAAACCCCTAATGATGAATTTTAGGTCAATGATATGCTTGAAAAACTTATCCAGTTTAAGAGAAATGAAGTTGAGGAACTTGTTTCTATACTTAATCATGCAAACATAATTGTCACAAAATGAATTTACGAGAATAAGTCTTATGAGAATGGGTTTGTTACCAAAAATAAAACTTATCTTGTGGCCTAGGGATACACTCAGATCGATGGGGTTGACTTTGATAAAATCTTTGCTCTTGTCGCTCGACTTGAAGTTATTAAACTATTACTTGGTTTTTCTTGTCTCCTTAAGTTTAAACTTTATTAAATGGACGTGAAAAGTGTCTTCCTTAATTGGTACTTAAATGATTAGTCCTAGTTGAGAAACCAAAGGAATTTACTAATCCTTACTTTCCCAATGATGTCTACAAACTAAGAAAGACTCTCTATAACCTCAAACGAGCTCTTAGGGCTTGGTATGAGAGACTTATGGAGCTTATCACTATGTATGGTTATGTAAGAGGGATAATTTACAAGTCTTTATTTATGAAGAAGTACATTGGAAATCTATTGATAGCTCAGATATATGTGAATGATATTGTGTTTACAGGGATGTCATGCAAGATGGTAGATTATTTTGTCAAACAAATGCAGATTGAATTTGAAATGGGCATGAAGGCGAGAAAAACACAAGAAGTGGGGGTTAAATTATGTTGGATTTTTCAAACTTTTTTTGCTACTATTTCTGATTGATCTCTATCAGAGTCTGAACTAGCTATTCAGAGTCTGACTTCAGAATCACTTAGAGCCTGAACTCTTTAAAGGCCTTTATCAGATACTGTAGTAGAATTTGATTCAGAGGTAAACAATATATAGCAATGGAATAATGTTAAGAAGCAAATAAAGTAAAAGCACAAGACACGACAGTTATCCTGGTTCCTCTCACAACCTGAGAGTAGTCCAGTCTCCTTGCTCTCAAGGGATTTCCACTATAACTAAATATGATTACAAATGCTCAAGCTCACCAGCAAGAGACTTTGTTTTCTTATACATACAAGTATAAGGCTTCCTTGCTTAGACCCACAAGTCCAAAACTTCCTTGCTCAAGCACACAATCTAAAGACTTCCTTGCTCTAGAACACAAGCTAAAGACTTTCTTGCTCAGACCCACAAGTATGAGACTTCCTTGATTAAGCACACAAGCTTAAGACTTCAAATGCTCAAGCACTAAAGCAAGAGACATATGACTCTAAACAAACTGTTAAGAGATTTAGGGTAACTAACTACACTTGATATACAATCAGAGGTGTAAATACAACACAACTTAGAAAGACTCTAAGACTTAAGAACTTCTAAAATATACACAAAGTTAAGATGTTTTAAGTCTTATAAATTTGACAGAGTAACTTTTCTTTGAATGTTAGTCTATTGCTAATTTGTTTTAGCGCACTGGTGTATCTTATTCTTTAGGTATGCAGCTCCTTTTATAGGCAGAGAGAAAAGATTCGTTGGGAAGACTCTCGCCAAATAAGTTAGGCTAGTGATCAGTGGTTTTCACTCGTGGTTTTTCAGGCGTTTGTGTCTATCTTTTCCGTTATGTTTTCAGTATTTGAATTCATATTATTGCATTTCTACTTAGTGTTTGTGTTTTATTTAAGCAAGTTCTTGTTTTTAATGTTATTCCGTTTTTAGACCGTTTGTGCTTTGATTTGGTAGTGTTTTGTGTTTCTCAGGTATGTATAAAAGTCACTTATCAGATGCGCGTGATATGAAAAGCTGGAGTGCCAGAAGAGCAAAATGAGGATGTTTCAGAGACCTGACACGGGTGCCCGTGTCGCCTGACACGGCCCGTGTCAAGAGGCCTTGGAAAGTGGAAGTTGGAGCACAGGGAAAAGATCAACCAGAAGCCTGACACGGCTGCCCGTGTCACAGGACACGGCCCGTGTCAGGGCCCCTGTAGAAGTTGGCTTGGCGCATGAGACTCAGCAGCCTGACACGGCTGCCCGTGTCATGGGACACGGCCCGTGTCAGGGCTACTGGAGGGGAATTTTATGATTTTTGTATTTATTCCATTTAAGTGTCCTCTGAGGGTATTTTGGGAATGTCGCATGCTGTTATGTGATCTGATACTTTTTTAGGCTGAAAAGAAAGAAAAAAAGAACACTTTTCATTTTACGATCAAGTGGAGGAATTGGATGCAATCAAGGATTTTCGGGGAACGACAATCATTCAACCGCGGAAGTAATTGAAGATCAAAGTGATCCGAATATTCTTGTAATGACATTTTCTTATCTTTTTGTTGTTTTTGAGTTTAGTTTGAACATGATCGGCTAAACCCCCCATTGCTAGGGGGGTGGCTCTGAATTGCTATGTAATGAATCTATTTTACATTATTTTATGAGATTATGACTTTTTCCTTCATCTTTTATTATGCAATATGCTTAATGCTTATTTTGATTAGAAAATCGGATTTGATTCATGGTTAGGGATTAGGCCTGAAAAACCAACCTAACGCTTTTTGCATAATGATTCTTGCGGTAGATATTGCCTAGGAATGAGGATACCCTGTAAGTAACCGGTAAAATCTTTGTCAGAACTATTGCTTGATATCTTCCTAAACCACTGAGGAATTAGGGTCTAGGAAGAATATCAAAGGGTTTTTTATTAAGGAATTAAGAAAAACTTTTATTAAAGATCCGGTAAGATGAGGTTTGAGGCATGTCTTTCTAAATAATCATTAAAGGTTCTTGCAGAGCAATTCAACCATTTTCCCTAGCATTTCTTTCTCATTGTTAGTAAATCTTTATTTTTACTATTGCTTGGTATTTGCAATTTTTAACGATCTCATAAACAATTTCTAAAACCCAAGGAACTTTTGTTTAATTGAAATAACATCTGCACTACATATTCTGAGCAGTCCTCGAGAGACCGACTCTGGGGAAAACCCAACTATTACTACACTTCTAAATAGTACACTTGTTATTTACCAGTCAAGTTTTTGGCGCTGTTGCCGGGGACTGCCAAATTCATAGTGTCGATTTTATTTCAATTGAAATTTTGTCACTCTATGGCCAAATTTTTTATTTTTCTGTTATTATTTTTATTAATAATAAATTGTCTAACCTGTGTATGCGAGGTAAGGCCTCAGCTGAATTTTCTTTTGACGCAGAACCATAGAGATTTTTGCACGCGAGACGTCGTCAAGCTAAACTTGAAAGGCTGGCAGCGTCAGGTTCAGAACCAGTTATTTCTGAGCACGAGAAAGAAGAATCAGTTTCAGGACACTCTGAGCACACAGACTCCGGCACAGACTCAGAGCCGGAGAATCTTACTATGGCGGATGATCCACCAGCAGAAAGACTTCTCGGTGACTATGGAAGGGCGGATGCTCCAACAATGCGGTTGACAATCGTTAATCAACCAGTCACTGTAGCTCAATTCCAGCTGCATCCGTCCACTATCAGACAGCTTCAGAGTAGGCCATTTTCAGGAAAGATCAATGAAGATGCCAATAAGCACCTACAAAGGTTCCTTACCATGAGTACGTCCTTAAAAATTGAGGGACACTCTGAAGAAGCAAAGAAGCTGGTGATGTTCCCGTTTACTCTATCCGATGAAGCCGAAGAGTGGTTTTACTCACTGCCTGCTGGGAGTATTACTACTTGGCAAGAGATGGAAACTACATTCCTAAATGAATATTTCCCTGCTTCTGTGTACATCCGCAAGCGGTACGACATCGTTAATTTCAAGCAGAAAGAGGGAGAGTCACTTGGAGATGCATATAAGAGGTTTAAGAGGTGTTTGGTTGCATACCCCACTCATAACATGGACGCAACCGAACAAATGCAGAATTTTGTGACTGGTCTCAAGATGAAGACTAAGCAGCTTATTGATACAGCTGTCGGTGGCTCAACCAACTTTGCAACAGCCATTGGCATTAAAAAAATAATTGAGGCTATTGCAGCAAATGAGCACTTGGAGTTGTATGATCGCAGTGTAAGCCAACCTGAAAGGATTATTGATATGAAGCTTACGGAGCAAGTAGTAAAGATGGAAGACCAGATTGCAGCTGAGGTGGAGAGAAGACTTAAAAAGATGAATCTTGGGACTCAGACTGTGGCACAGGTTCAACCGGTTCAAGTGGTAAAGTGTGAGATTTATAGTGGACCTCATTCTACTGCACATTGTGTTGCAACTCCACAACAAATTGAAGAGATAAAATTCTTGAAGCAAAATAATCCCTACGCTCAAACTTATAATACAGGGTGGAAGAATCATCCTAATTTCTCTGGGAAAGATCAGAATCAACAACAATATCCACAACAGTAGCAAGCTCCCCAAAAAGCACAATGGGAGATTGCCATTGAGAAGATGGCCGCTCAAAGCTTCCAATTTTAAGAAGAGACAAGAATTAATCTAAGGAACACCGGTGCTTCCATTAAAAATCTTGAAGTTCAGATGAGCCAAATAGCACAACAATTAGAAAGTTCTCAAACTCCAGGCGCCCTCCCGAGCGCCACCATTCCTAATCCGAAGAGTCATGAGAATGTCAATGTTGTTACCACAAGAATACTGAAAGTTGCAGAAGAAGAAGAAGGGGCAGCCAATGAGTCTCAATGTATAGAGGTGGATTTGGAAGTGAGAGAAAATCAAAGAGAGCCAGAAGAAGTCAGGCCACCAATAAAGCCAATCGAAGAAAAAAGGAAAGAGACGGTTAAACCAAAGATAAAGTTACCGTACCCATCAAGAGTGATAAAGAAAGAGACATAAGAAAAAGATTTTGAGAAATTCAGCTCATTGTTAAAATAATTAGAGATTAATATGCCCTTCTTTGAAGCCCTTGAACAAATGCCTCTTTATAAGAAATTCATGAAGGAGGTCATTGGGAAAAAGAAACCTAGTGGAGAAAAACTAAAGAGTGTAATTGAGGAGAGCAGTGGGGGATCACAAGGTAGGAGAATTCCGATCAAACGGAAAGATCCTGGGTCTGTATCAATCCCCTGTACCATAAAGGATAGAATTTTTAAGAGAGTCTTGATTGATTCGGGTGCTAGCGTGAGTCTCATGCCCCTCTCGATTTTCAAAAAGCTGGGTATAGGAAAAATAAGTGAAACGGGAACAAATCCGAAGTTTGTCGACCACACTACCAAGCAGTCATACGGGCTGGCAGAAGATGTGCTTGTGACTGTTGATAACTTCACCTATCCAGTAGACTTTGAGATCATTGATCTACCTGAGGATGAGGAGTCGACTATAATACTGGATCGACCATTCTTGATGACAAGTCGGTGCAATTTCGATATTGAAAAAGGCACGGTGACTTTTAAATATTTTGACGAGGAAATCACTTTAAAAGTGTTGGATATCAAGAAGCAAAATAAAGGTAAGGGTAAGCAAGCTTCACTTGGAATGATCGAAATGGTGGAAAAAAGCATAATCTCTAAGGTTGAAGTCTCTCGGGCATATAGTGCACATGTCAACACGGTAACATCCATTCATGAAATCAAGAAAAGAAAGAAAAAGAGACATCGAAGGAAGGATAAGGAAGTTGGAGTTGCCTTGAGGCAAGAAGTAGTTCATATTTATGAACCGGACCGGTGCTCTGTTGCGGAAAGGCCAAGCAACAAAACATGTAAGCTGAAGTATCCCCCATAGCATTGGGGTGTAACCCGTCGAGCCATGCGACGTTAAACGAAGCGCTACGTGGGAGGCAACCCACGCTTTTCTAATTAATTTCTTTCTTTTTGCTGTTTGTTTTGTTGTGTTTGCAGGAAATAAGATGGATCCTACATGTGCAAACAATGGTGTAGCAGTGATGCTGCATTACTGTCAGCATCCTGAGAAGGATCTCTGTGAGTGACCTCTCTCGCTCTTGTTCCAACACATTGGGGCCAATGTGTAGTTCAAGTTTGGGGGAGGATTTACTGTTTTTAGTTTTTCCTTGTTGTACGGGTCATTGTCTATTTTGTGTGTTATTTTATGAAAACCTCTCAGAATTTTTCCCGAATCTGAACTGAAAAAAAAATAATAATAATATTGTTTGTTCTGTTATTGCGAGAGATCGTGAGTGAGGGTGGAGAAAGTATATAGAGTTTGAGTGAAAATGAGCTTAATGAGGAATCGGGAAAATCTGAAAACTTAGGTATACCGCGAACACCCCGAATTCTCTGAGTAAGGAGACGAGTCCAACATGTAGATTTGTGCCATAGTGCTTTAATCTGAGAAGTATTCCCCGAGTAGTTTATAATGACAATCTGACATCATTAATAAGAATTGCGTGTACAAAGTTGATCGAAAAAAAAAGAGAGAGTAAAGGCACCGAAACTTTTTTTTTAAAAATGTGTGAATAAAGGCAATTAGACGACTTGTCCTTCTAAGTTGGGTAACCCTCACCCAGTTATTTAGCCTAATGGCGGTTGAATCTAAAAAGCCGTCCCAAAGGGGACAAATATACGCCAATGTGCGAGAAAAATAATGGTGCCTAGAAAAAACAATTTTGATCAATTTTGTGCATGTGAGGAAAAATCATCAGAAGCGCCTTAATATGATTGTCTGAATGAAAGGGGTAGAAAATCGAGAAAAAGACTTAAGCCCAAAGCATAGTTGGAGAGGTAACCGAAAAAGGGATTTAGGTCCGTGGTTTCAACGCGGTATAGTGTTTGTGTGATATCTTTGTTGACGGAGAAGTACCAAGATAACTTGTTGAGCGACTTGGAATGAAAAGCTCACGTATGAGTATCGTCACATCCGCCCGATCTAATCTTTCTTATGACAGTTCATTTGCACTTTAATTCTTTATGCAAGCTTATTGCTTGAGGTCAAGAAAAAGTTTAAGTTTGGGGGAGTTTGATCAGTGGTTTTCACTCGTGGTTTTTTAGGCGTTTGTGTCTATCTTTTCCGTTATATTTTCGGTATTTGAATTCATATTATTGCATTTCTACTTAGTGTTTGTGTTTTATTTAAGCAAGTTCTTGTTTTTAATGTTATTCCGTTTTTAGACCGTTTGTGCTTTGATTTGGTAGTGTTTTTGTGTTTCTCAGGTATGTATAAAAGTCACTTATCAGATGCGCGTGATATTAAAAGCTGGAGTGCCAGAAGAGTAAAATGAGGATGTTTCAGAGACCTGACACGGGTGCCCGTGTCAGGAGGCCTGAGAAAGTGGAAGTTGGAGCACAGGGAAAAGATCAACCAGAAGCTTGACACGGCTGCCCGTGTCACAGGACACGACCCGTGTCAGGGCCCCTGTAGAAGTTGGCTTGGCGCATGAGAGTCAGCAGCCTGACACGGCTGCCCGTGTCATGGGACACGGCCCATGTCAGGGCCACTGGAGGGGAATTTTATGATTTTTGTATTTATTCCATTTAAGTGTCCTCTGAGGGTATTTTGGGAATGTCGCATGCTGTTATGTGATCTGATACTTTTTTAGGCTGAAAAGAAAGAAAAAAAGAACACTTTTCATTTTACGATCAAGTGGAGGAATTGGATGCAATCAAGGGTTTTCGGGGAACGACGATCATTCAACCGCGGAAGCAATTGAAGATCAAAGTGATCCGAATATTCTTATAATGACATTTTCTTATCTTTTTGTTGTTTTTGAGTTTAGTTTAAACATGATCGGCTAAACCCCCCATTGCTAGGGGGTGGCTCTGAATTGCTATGTAATGAATCTATTTTACATTATTTTATGAGATTATGACTTTTTCCTTCATCTTTTATTATGCAATATGCTTAATGCTTATTTTGATTGGAAAATCGGATTTGATTCATGGTTAGGGATTAGGCCTGAAAAATCAACCTAACGCTTTTTGCATAATGATTCTTACGGTAGATATTGCCTAGGAATGGGGATACCCCGTAAGTAACCAGTAAAATCTTTGTTAGAACTATTACTTGATATCTTCCTAGACCACTGAGGAATTAGGGTCTAGGAAGAATATCAAAGGGTTTATTATTAAGGAATTAAGAAAAACTTTTATTAAAGATCCGGTAATATGAGGTTTGAGGCATGTCTTTCTAAATAATCATTGAAGGTTCTTGCAGAGCAATTCAACCATTTTCCCTAGCATTTCTTTCTCATTGTTAGTAAATATTTATTTTTACTATTGCTTGATATTTACAATTTTTAACGATCTCATAAACAATTTCTAAAACCCAAGGAACTTTTGTTTAATTGAAATAACATCTGCACTACATATTCTGAGCAGTCCTCGAGAGACCGACTTTGGGGAAAACCCAACTATTACTACACTGCTAAATAGTGCACTTGCTATTTACCGGTCAGCTAGCTTTGTACTTCATTAGAAATATAAAAAAAAACACATTTCTGCAAGAGGAATTATCCGTCGAAGCTCAGGAACCAAGAGAGAGATTTTTTCTTAAGTCTTCATGTGATAAAAAAGTCTCTGTGTATATCAGAATTGTCTTGGTAAAAGAGCTTTTGCTTCAGAGGCTCGCTTTCCTTCAGACTTCACTCTTCAGAGGTTGATCACATCAAAGTCCTCTTCTTAGCTTCTTAAGCTTCAGAGTCTGGGTCACCAGAAGTTGACTTTCTTCACACTAGTTGACTTCTTAAGAGTCTAGATCTCCATCAGAGGTAGAGTCTTCGGAAGTGGTCTTTAGAGCCAGAGTCTGATCTTTATATGCAAAATCCTTAAGAAACTCTTCACCTGTTCTTAAATATATTCCTGCAAACTTAAACAAATATTAGATAGACCAATTGTTCTTTAAATACTTTGCTCTCATTAAAACCTAAGGGATATGGTATAAACCAATTTTTTCCAACAATCTCCCCTTTTTTTATGATAAACAATAGTATTTAAGAATAATTGTTGTTGATTTAATTAACATCTGACATCAAGGTCCGAGGTTTATAAGTTCCCCATGAGTTTGACAATACTAAGGGTGAGGTTTGTAAGCTCTCCCTAAGTCCTATCCATGTTAATTTAATCTTTTTGACATAATTTTCATAAATAATACTCTTTATCTCCCCCATTTTGTCATCAAGAAAAAGATAAAGAAAAACACAAAAAAGAGTCTGAAGAAATGCTTTTCATTAATCAAGAAAAAGATGAGAAGCAAAAGTTTCAAAAAAGATAAAAACATAGGGTGACTAAATACTATAGCCTAAGGTTTCTTCAGAAGCTCCAACACTGCTTTCAGATAAGCACCCATGATATCTTGTCTGGCATTCATAGCTTTCATTCTATCATCCAATTCTTTCTGCTTGTCTGCCAAGGCTTTCATCTTTGTTTCCTAAAGTGTTTGTATCTGACTTGAAGAGCCAATAGACTATGAAGAGACATACCTCAGATTTTGAAAGATTGATACCATAGAAGTTGTGAGAGAATCCCATTTAGCAGCATAAGTTACTGGGTCAGAAGTAGTGGTTCTCTCAGCAACAAGATGTTGCACTCTATCAAGTAAAATAGTTTTGATTTCTTCCAGTTTGGCTTGGATATAGGGTGAAAGAGGTGGAATGTTAGTTTGTGGATGGCCAAAAAGTTATTTTTCTTGGGTGGTTTGGTTTAGAGAAGTTTCTGGATGAAGTTGGTCAAATGAGAATTGTTCAGTTTCAATCCAAGGTTCAGATACCAATGAAATTTAAGATTGATTATGAACAATTTGTTCAGTCTCAATATGAGTCTCATATGTAACTTAAACTAAATATTGAGTTTGAATAAGACTAAGTTCTTTTTGAGGTGCGAGTTTAGGTATTGGCCAGGGTTCTAGTTGAGGTGATGATTGAATTTCAGATGCAGGTTAAGGGTCAGTTGAGAGTTGGGATGAATTTTTTTGTGAAAGTTCAAATTCTGGTTGATCTTGGGTTACATGTTCAACTTCAGATTGACCAGACAAGATATTTTGATCATAATTTGCTCCTGCTGAACATGCTTGGTCATTTTGTAGCTCTTAAGGGATGAAGGTTTGAATAGGGATAACTTGTAACGATCTGATAAAAACAGGTGAGATAGTTACAGGTTTTAGATCAAGATGAGCAATGAACCCGACTTCATCAACTTCTGACTCAGAATCAGAAGAAGTTTTCCCACAGGAAATATATATGGGGGGTTCAAGCATGGTATTCATAGGTTTTGGTTGTTCAGAAGCAGAAAAGTATGTTAGTTATTTCAGAACATCAGTGGATTCACCAGCAGAATGTTCAAAATTATCTAAATTCATAGCTTTTCTAGAATTTGGATGATAGGAGTTGGGTTATGAGACTTCATCATAGGTTCTGATTGAGGAACAAGTGATGAAGTGTGTTTTGGAGAAGGTTTTGGTGAGGGATTGGGTGAAGTTGTTGGTGATTTTTTATTTAAGGTGGAATAATCAAAACAATCTTCCAAGATAGAGTTTAGATTTTTACCTGTCATGTCAGGCTTCATATCATCTGGAGTAAATAGATTCTCTTCACCAACATCTTTAGAAGCAAGGTTTGTAACAACTTCTGATACGACTTCTTCTCGAACAACAAAAGCTTCAGCTTCAGGGACCCCTTCAGCAGACTTTAACTCAACTATGACTTCAGCAGCTTAGACTTTAGCAATCTCCAGAACATCTTCTCCAATAACAACTTCTTCCAACTGATCATCAGAGGTTGCAGAATATTTCTCTGCTTGTTCCCCCATAGCAGAGTCTAATAGTTGAGCTCCCCTTAAAATAGTTCCTTTTGCAATCTTCTTGGCTTCAACATCTGTAATATTCTTCATTCTAATTAAAGATACCTCAACTTCCTCTTCTTCTTCTTCCTCTTTGTCACACCCCAATTTTGCTCATCGATCAATAAATTGATACATGCATCATGATATTTGCATCATCTCATATCGCAACATGCATTTCTTTTCGCAAATTGCTTAAAATGTCAACCAGAATAAATTTTTGGCTCTACAGACAGACCGATTGAATCAATTTTCAAATGTACGTAAAATTAGCGGGCGAAAAATTTCAAGATCGAGCTTGCAGACGCCCGTTTTATTAATCTACGGTTTGCGTAGTTTAACCTGGCGTGTTCATTTTATTTTTCGGCTCCATTTTTTATCGCATTTTGATCAACATGAGCCTTTTTAATCAGATATTTTTTACTTCAAAATTTGATCAAAACCTATATGTTTTCAAGAAGTTTATTTCGCATAGATCATTTTAATGCATTCATTTTTATTTTTCGAGCATTTTCGTGCTCGGTTTTTATTCATTTTAAATCCTTTTATTTTTATTTTTTAATTAAAATGTCTAGAAAAAATAAATAGATAAATTTATTTGTTTTATTCGTTTTTATTGAAAAAATATATTTGTTTTTTTGTGTGTTAAAATTTAAGCAAAGTTTTATCATTTAAAATCATTTAAAGGGCATGAAATTGTATATATATATATATATATATATATATATATATATATATATATATATATATATATATATATATGGGATGGCTCAAGTGAAAACATTTGGTTATTATAAGAAATGAGAACAATTAATCTTAACCATTAAATTTCAATTCATTGAAATTAATGGACTAGATTGATTCATTAAAATAACTATTTTATGATTACAAAAAAAAAACTATTTTATTTAATAAAGAGTACTATATAAAGAGAAATCAATCTAGTCCATTAACTTCATTAAATTGAAATTTAATGTTTAAGATTAATTGTTCTCATTAGGGAACATATCCTATTAGAATGCTATTTTATGTGAGAATATGAGAATGAATCTGAATCATTAGATTTTAAAATAAATGGTGTAGATTATGTGTGGTTTTTGTTTTTCTCTCTCCTCTATTATTAAAATAAATGATGGATGAGAGAGGAAAGAAACTAACACATAATTTCCATAATTTATTTTAAAATCTAATGATTCAGATTCATTCTCATGTTCTCACATAAAAATGACATTCTCATATATATATATATACTATTTCATTTGGCAATGCAGCAGAGAGAAAATTCAGAACAAAAAAAGTTGATATGCGGCGCTGCATTTGAATTGGTTACCCTCTCTCACATTTGAAGAGAAAAACAAAGATAGAAAGAAAAATGTGGGTGAGAGGAGAAGGTGACCTGCGCATGAAACTTGGACTTTTTTCCATTTATTTTTTGCCTCAAAATTTTCCCACTCATTAGCTTTCCGTACCCACTTCTCACACCAATTTCTTTTTTCAGATATTTTTTATTTTTTATAAAAGTACTAGTCGGATACCCGTGCGTTCGCACGGGTACTGATATGTTACGCGCATTTTTTCTAAAATATAATAAAAATGAAATAAAAAAAACTAAATTGTTCAATAAAAAAATATTATTATTTTTAAAAGAGATAATAAATCAGTGCCTATAATTCTTTTCATATATAAAAATATTTGTAAAAAAGTTGTTCCCTTTATAACATTAGTATTTTTTTCCATTAATCTTTTAACATATTTGAATAAATGATCAAAAAATTTATATTATTTAATATTTGAAACAATTAAAATTGTTCTTGTTTATAACAATAATATTTTTTCCCGTATATATAAATAATTTAATCATGAAATAAAACATTTGTGTGATACACATTTATTAAAATTATTAATAATCAATAAAATTATTATTAATAAATTTGTTAATAACACATTTTAATTGTATTAGAATCAATGTTATACTTATTCCTGTGTACATATTTATTAGTGATACTCATTGAATTGATTTTATTATAACTAATTAACACACAAGCTACGGTAACTATTAAAGATAATATTAAAAGTTTTTACATTTTATCTTCTTGTTCATGCGCTTAGTTACTTGAGCCTGACTAAATGATTGATGTGAGTGGATGCGTGTGCCGGTGGGTAATAAATGGTATCATTTTGTACACATTCGTTCTTGTTAAAAAATCTCATACTTAAAGTTATTTACTATATTGTGTATATAAATATAAATAGTAAACAATATTATATATATATATATATATATATATATATATATATATATATATATATATATATATATATATATATAGAGAGAGAGAGAGAGAGAGAGAGAGAGAGAGAGATGTTTGTGTCCAAAGATTTATATTGCAGAGATGTCAGTTATGGTTTATAAGGATGGATGATGGTTTAAAGCTCAAATAACCTACTATCTTTATGTATAGAAATTATTAAATTTGATTTTTTTTTAAAGGGATACTTTATTAACAAAAAAAAAAACTGAAACAAACCACGCGACCACAAAGGGTCCAGCAAACCAAAGGGACAAACAAACAAGAGAGAACCTAAGGCATCATAAGCTTACAAAGATCTTTCTTAAGCTTTGGGTGTAACCAAGTTATATATATAATACTATATATTATTCTACCCTCAATTAGATCTTCATTTGACTTAATATTGAAGCACTTGTCATTTCTGAATTTCCAGAGCTCATAAATTGTTTTAACCAGCCCACATTTCAAGATCTTCATTTTGTTGGCCTTGGATTTACACATAGCACTCATCCAATTTACCTCTTGGATCCATTCCCCAGGTGTGTGGTCAATCATCATCCACTTCAATATGTTAACCCAAACTGCCTTCATAGTTTTACATTGGAAAAACAGATGATCTATTGTTTCTATTTCATTACAGAAACAACAAGTATACTGGTTTAGCATCCCAAATTTAACTAGTCTGTCTTTAGTAGAAAGCTTCCTGCGGCAAGCCATCCATAAGGTGAATAATGTATGAGGTCTGGCCATATTCTAATGTAAGATCTGCCTCCAGCCAACATCCTGCACATTCTCAGCTAACAGATCATAACTTTTCTAGTTTAAAATTTAGCTGACTGAGCCATGATATCCCAATCACTCTTACTAATGACATTGTTCATCAGCTTGAGGATGGATTTCATTATCCACGAGGAATTTTTTTGGTTTTCATTGACCAAATGTCTTGCTCCTTCACATAGTAGCAGTGGATCCATTTGATCCACATGCTGTCAGACTTTCCATGTAAGTTCCATAAAAGCTTTAACAAGCAAGCTTTGTTCCAGATTTCCATGTTGACTAAGTTGAGACCACCCTATTGTCTTTGGGGAACAAACCTTCTTCCAGGCTATGAGAGATTTCTTTGAAAGCTTATCAGCACCTGTCCAAAGAAAGGACCTGCACAATCCATCAATTTTCCTAATGACAACTTTAGGAATTAGAAGGCACTGTAACCAATAATTGGTTAAGGCAAAGAGGACACTTTTTATTAACTAAGCTCTACCTGCATAGGACAATAGGCTAGAAGTCCAATGATTAATTCTCCACAACACTTTATCAATCAGAGGCATATAGTGAATTATGATTAGCTTCCTACTGGTAAGACGGATACCCTAATATTTGAAGGGGTGGCTACCTTCACTGAATTGAGTGGCATCCTCGATTTTATTCTTATCAACAGAATTAACATTACCAAAGAAAACCTTACACTTAGTAGGATTTACCTTGAGACCAGTTGATTTAGAGAACTCATCAAAACTTTTCATAAGGAGTTCCACAAGTTTACAATCACATCTTGAGAAGAGAAGGATGTCATCAGCAAAACTAAGGTTGATGATTCCTAACTTCTCACATTTTGAGTGGTAGTTGAAATCAGGCATACCTCTAAGTTTTTGAAAACCTCTTTGCAGGTATTCAATTAGAGCTCCCTTCAAATTCCAAAATATAGTTACTACCAAGTAGGACTATTATGACAAGGTCAGGCAAAGTTGGAATGAGACTCTTGAGGGAAGCCCAATGTTTAGTATGTGGAATAATTTACAGAGGCTCCAACATGTGATTAGAAGCTTGAGTAACACTTACAAAGGTATAAAGCAGCAGATGGACAAAGCTAGAGTGAAGCTTGATGGGGCTCAATTCCAACTAATTGAGGACAAAATGAATGTGCAGTTCACAGACAAAGTTAAAGAGTGTACTAAGGAGGTCATTAGGCTGGGTAACATTGAGGAGTAGATTCTGAAGCAAAAATCTAAGATTGAGTGGCTTAAGCTTAGGGATGGCAATAATGCATATTTCTATGCCTCTCTTAAGTCTAAGACAAGCCAAACTCAATTTACCAATTTGAATGATGAAGAGGGTAATACCTTGAACCATCAATCTGAATTTGAGGAGGAAATCACCAAGTACTACACAAAACTCATAGGAAATGCTCAAAGTAACTTAAAGGGTATTAATATTGCTGCCTTGAGAAATGATCCTCAGTTGGACTACAATCAAAGAGAAGCCTTGATCATGCCTATAACTGATGAGGAGATTTTCACTAGCTTAAAAGAAATTAAAGACATCTCTGCCCCTGGTATAGATGGATTCGGTGCTAAATTCTTCAAGAGTTCTTGGGATATCATTAAACTGGATCTCATTAAAGCTGTCAGAGACTTCTTTGAAAAGGATAAATTGTACAAAGTTGTGAACTACACTCTGGTAACCCTGATTCCCAAGACAAACAATGTATAAATGGTGAAAGACTACAGACCTATTTCCTGCTGCACTGTTATCTATACGATTATATCCAGAATCTTGGCTAAAAGGCTTGGAAAAGTTATTGGATCTATCATTCATAGCAGCCAATCTGCTTTTGTTCTTGGAAAGAAGATCCATGATCACATCTTTTTGGCTTATGAGCTTATAAGAGGCTATAGTGCTAATAATGGAGCGCCAAAGTGTATGATTTAAATGGACCTGCAGAAGGCCTATGATACTGTGGAGTGAGGGGCCTTTGAGTCCATCTTGAGAGAGCTCAATTTCCCCCATTAGTTCATCAGATGGACCATGCTCACAGTTAAATTTGTCTCTTACAGATTCCACATTAACGGTGTGCATTCCAAGGTGGTTGAAGCCAAGAGAGGGCTCAGACAAGGTGATCCACTTTCACCTTTATTAAATTTGATTAAATTCCAATGAAGATTACTTAAGTTATTCGCAGAGTTGTTATAAAATCTGTTGGGGGGAGTTCACTAGGGAGCATTGATACATAATGTAGGACTAGGCACCTTTGTGAGAGACACACCACTTGTCCACCTAAAACCTTAAGGTGATAGGTGAGTGGGTTCTCCCACTTATAAATGCTCAAGTCACCACATTCCTATCCAATGTGGGACTATTTCCCCACTTACTCACACTTGCTTATATTATTCCAATACTTCCCCTCAAGTGTGAGTCCACAATGTTCCCCCTTTTTTATACTTGTACCGCTGCTGACACCTTTTTCAAGGATCTTTCAAGGGCATTTCGATACACCTCTTCCTGGGCGTCGATTTTAATGGAACACCACTTTCTGGGCATTTTGATACAAGTAAGTCTGTCTCTTTCTCGAACCAAAGGCTCATGATACCATTTATTGGGTCACGAGGAGTTTTTCACTAGAACCTTAAGGTGATAGGTGAATGGGTTCTCCCACTTATTAATGCTTAAGTCACCACATTCCTATCTATTGTGGGACTATTTCCCCACTTACTCACACTTGCTTATATTATTCCAATACTCCCCCTCAAGTGTGAGTCTATCCACAATGCTTCCACAATGCCCCCCTTAAGCAGAAGCTTCAACTGTGCAACTGCACTTTCTGTTGTGCCCCTTGTACTGCCGTTGACACTCTTCAACAGGACACCTCCTAACCACCACCTGTGGGGAGTACTTTCGATACAAGTAAGCTGGTTCTTTACTCAAACCAAAGGCTCATGATACCACTGTTAGGGGAAGATTTTTACTAGGGAGCATTGAACATTGTGGGATTTCTTTTGAGAGCAACAACTTTGTGAGAGACACACCACATACTCACTAAAAACCTTAAGGTGATAGGTGTGTGGGTTCTCCCACTTATAAATGCTCAAATCACCACATTCATATCCAATGTGGGACTATTATCCACACTACTCACACTTGTTAATACTTAACACTCTCCCTCAAGTGTGAGTCTATCCACAGTGCTTCCACAATGCCCCCCTTAAGCGAAAGCTTCAGCTGTGTAACTACACTTTCTGTTGTGTGGTTTTTACTCACCACCCTTGTACCGTTGACACTCTTCAACGGGACACCTTCTAACCACCACCTGTGGGGAGTATTTTCGATACAAGTAAGTCGGCCCTTCACTCGAACCAAAGGCTCATGATACCACTGTTAAGGGAAAATTTCTACTAGGGAGCATTGAACATTGTGGGATTTCTTTTTCTAGAGTAACACCTTTGTGAGAGACACACCACATACTCACCCAAAACCTTAAGGTGATAGGTAGGGGTGGGAATAGGCTGGGCCGAGGTAGGCTTTGCCAAGCCTGAGCCTGGCCTGCTAAAAAATTCAAAGACTAAGCCTGGCCTGTAGCCTATCATAGGCTTATTTTTAGGCCTAAGCCTGGCCTTTTTGAAGGTCTGATTGGCCTACTAGCCTATTCAAAAGCCTACTTCATTTGAACATCTGTAAATAAGAAATTCAACTAATGTTAAATAGACTAACAAGTTAAAATATCAATGAGATTAAATGTTTGTTTTCATTGTCTCATTCAAGTTTTCTTATTAGCATAAGTTTGGTGATACTATTTGTTGAAGAGAACTTATGAGAAAAACTTATGACAACAACTTATAACATTGTTTATAATGTTTTTTCAACTTATTTTCATAAGTTCTTCAAGATAACTAAGTTTTATTTTCATATTTTAATTCAAAGTACTAAATAGAATATAATAATAATAATAAATTTATTGATTTTTTCTTAAATAGGCCAGCCTGATAGGCTTAAAAGGTTTTTCTTACGGCATGTGGCCTAGTCTCTTTAGCTAAATAGGCTTATAAAAATGCTTAGGCCTTTTCTATTTAAGAAAAAGCCTGGCCTGGCCTGAGCCTATGTAGGCTAGGGCGTAGGCCCCTGTTAGTTGGTCTGACCTATTCCCACCCCTAGTGATAGGTGGGTGAGTTCTCTCACTTATAAATACTCAAGTCACCACATTCCTATCCAATGTGGGACTATTTCCCCACTTACTCACACTTGCATATATTATTCCAATAAAATCTTAATATATAATATATATTGTAAAATAATAAAGTTCTTTATCACTTCATGTGATATTCTTTAACTTTTTTCTTTCTTTTCTATTCATTTTTTTCTTGCAAAATAGTTGTTGCGTAAAATACAAAACAAAATATTTAATGAAAAATAATAAGGCCACATGAAGAATGCATTACTACATCTTATTGTTTTAGAGAATCTAATATAATTAATATAATATATATGATAGAAAAGATATTTAAACAGTTTGTTTTGATAAAATCACGAAAATATCTCTGCTAACATTTATGGTTCATATCTACCTATGAACATAGGCTGGAGTTAAATGATAACTGAACAAAATGAGCAATGCTTGTGAAGACGTGTCATATGATGAATCACACCATCAGAAAAACTAAGTAACATAATCCATCATAAACACCAGGTCCTCCGCAAGATACTTAACAGTGAATTTAAATTTTTTAGTTTGGATAAAGGATAAGAAATTAGTTCCAGTATAAAATACTGAAACATGATAAATAATAAATATGAAAAAAATCAAACCATGGTAAAAAAATATGATTAGTTGATATAATTTTTGTGTAAAAAAATATGAATAGTTGATGTGCCAACAAACCATGATAAAAATTTAGTTACCTAAAGCAATATCTAGAAAAATGTAGGTGGAACTAAAACATACCTTTTATCCACAATATTTTGGAAGATCTGAATATGAAAATGAAATAAAATCACCTAAGAATGAAGATATTCTACTTTAGATTTGTTATTGCCTCCCCATCAAAAATCACATTTTTTCTAAATCTTAATAAGAAAATGGAAGACAAAAAGATATGAGCTTCAATCTAACAATCATCAAATCATATTATATTTAGAAAATGTAAAAAGGCAATAAAATGATTAAGGTAAAAGTAAGACAATATGGGTTTAAAGGAAAGTAGGGTGATGCTGCAGATTAGAGCTAAGGTACAAATGAAAATATTAGGGTTTCAGAAATATAAAAAAAAGGGTAAATGTAAAAATTGAAATTTGTGTGAAACTTGTTATTACCTGGTAGAGAAAATATCTTTAGATCGTTGGTGATATATAACAGATGAAAATGTAAAGAACTGAGTGATGGAAAATATGGAGACCTGATGCAGATGCTGGAAGATGATATATTTGTTTGTGAGAATATTAGATGAAGAAAGTGAAAAGAAAGATGAAGGCAGATTTGCGTGTGAAGAAGAGCAAGAGTGATAAACTAAATCATTGGAAATGAACAAAAGTTATAGTGTAAACAATGTGAAAAATGAAGAGTAAATCATTGGAAATGATAAAGAAATGTTCAGTGTGACTTTAGAATAATTTATTCACTCCAATGTAAATACTTGTTGTTGTTGAATTGGAAGAGCATCCTGGTTGAAAAAAGTTAAGGAAAGACATAAATTGCCACAAAAATAATGACTTGGCATGCATAGATTAAAGGTTAAATATGTAATATCCAGAGCAACTAAACTTCTTATATTATAGATAAAACTATACTTGTATTTGAGTTTCTTGCTATTATATTAAAAAACAAATTTTATTGACTTACTACACATTTAGATCAATAATTTCATTTATCATGTTTCATATAATTTCCACGATATGGAAAAACATAATTTTTCGTGTTACATATTTGAATCAGTAGTTTCATTTTTTCATTTCATATAATTTCCACAATATGAGCGAGCAAAATTTATTAAAACTTTATTGACAGGGCCGACCCTGTGCAAGAGCAACAGTGCAAGAGCAACAAGCTCTACCGCACAGGGCCCCAAAATTTTAAAGGTACAATTTTTTTTATTAATATTAATAGACATAAAAAACATTATAATAAGAATTCATTAAAATAAAAAAAATACCATGATAAAAATTCAATACATAAAAAAATAAGATGGATCAAAGTTGAAATAATTATAGTAAAATTTATTTTTAATTAATATATAATTATATTCTTATACGTTATTTTTAATTACTTTAATTGTTTTTTTTTAAATTGGGCCCCTATTTTAAAGTAGAACGGGGCCGGCCCTGTTTATTGACATACTACATAATTCATAATTGAATCAGTAGTTTCATTTCTCTCGTTTCATATAATTTCTACGATATGAGAAAACAAAATTTATTATAACTTTATTGATTTAATACAAATTCGGATCAATAGTTTCATTTTTCCCATATAATATTATATTATATTGTATAATTATACTCAAATATACATTGAAAGCAATATGTATGAATGTATTTAAATTTACCTAATTTTATTTTCAAAGTAATCAAATCTATTTATTATACATTTTATGATAATATATACTAATTTTATAAATAAACCTGTGCGTACGCACGAATTCTGTAGTGATACGTGCATACGCATGAGTTCTGGAGTGGCACGTTCATTTGTTGACATACTTTAAAAAATGATTTATAAATTTCTATTTTTTTAATATTTAGATCAATGCTTTCATTTTTTTCTATTTCATATCATTTCTATTGTAGAAAAAATAATTATTAAAATTTTATTATGTTTGACACACTACAATTATAAAATTAATTCTAATTAAATAACAAAACTTGAAGGAAATATATATATATATATATATATATATATATATATATATATATATATATATATATATATATATATATATATATATATATATATATATATATATATATATATATATATATATATATATATATTAATCATTGATATTTGAATCGTTTATGAATCTATTCAATATTCTCAAAAATAATTAATCCATGATAACATATATATTATTTTTGTTATAAACATAAAAATATTATTTGGATCAATAGTAAATTTTTTCTGTCTATTAACATTATAATAAAATAATAGATCGTTTCCCATATATAAATATTATTTTTATTTTTAGTATCATTTATAAAAATATTTGTATCAATAGTAAACATTTTCCCATTTATAAAAATAATATTTTTTTTTAAAAATATTTGGATAAACAATATATTTTTACATATATAAAAAGTATGATTATTATGATATTATTTATAACAATATTTAGATCAATGGTATTTTTTTTCTATTTATAAGAATAACTTCGTTTATAAAAATATTTAAACTTTTTCTATATATAAAATTCTTTTTATTTTGATCCATTTTTATTAGTTGAGTGTAATCTGGCAACTGGGTTAATCATCATTAACCCACTGCTTACTTTATGGGCCAACATGTCACCTTATATCACACTCATGAGTTGCTGTGTACAGAAGTTTTAATTACAAAACTTTGACACAATCTACAATTAAAAATCATCACCCATTATAACCTTCTTTGAGTAACATGCATAACACTATTACCAGTCATAAATTAAAAATCTAAATTGTCTTATACTAACTACTACATAGGTAGATTCTATGATAACTTATGTTCAACTTTATACTTTATATTTTCCATTTCAATAATATGACCATCACTGAAACTTACTGGGCAATGTCATCTTGTTATTTCCCAGCAAATCTGAATTCTACTCAGTTCCACCTCATCTTTTGATACGTTGTCTTCATTCTTCGTCCTCCAAACCTAACAGAAGAAATCAATTCATCTTGGTGATTAAGTTTTATTTGACTTTTTCCATACATACCATTAATAGGACCTCTACCTTGATTTTATGGGTAAACTGACTTCGACTACTATTCCTTTCTAACCATGTAATACCCTTTCCATTTTTGCAGATTCCGGTAATGTTGCCCGACGGTCTTGATACACCTGCGTCAATTGCAAGAAAAAGGAGAAAATTATTATTGCTAGAGCAGAAGCGTCAGCAACCCGTAATCAACAACGAGAATTCTGTAGGCTCGCCATCAACGCCAACCAAGAATGTCTCAACATTCTCTTACACGGTTCTTTAGGCTCCCTTGACTGATGTTACAAACACCATTCATACGGTCCCGTCTGCAAGACATATATTACCGACGTGTCCTTCAAAGCGAAGACGTTTTGATATACATTCTGGAGTTAATTTGTTTCCCACATTCAACTCATCATACTCAAGTGGAGTATCCTCATCTCTGATGTTGAATGGCAACATATCATAACCAATAACTGAAGATGGAAGCAACACTTGCAATACTATCCAGATACAATCAATACCATGACCTCGCATCACCACGCAACAACATGCTCGTCATCGTAATTTGGAGTCTGTTTCATCGCATGGTACCAACACAGGTGAACCATTGACTTAATCAAATGCTCTTCCATCTACTTTTAATGGTGCCCCCAATCAGGTGCTTCACCTATTGACATAACCACCAGTCTTCTTCCCAGTCATATGTCCGCTGCTTACTCTTCTTCAGATGAAAACTCGGAATATGGTTAAGGGCATACTTTGGGAAATTCTTTAGAGTCTGATAATGAGTCATTGAAGGAGACAGTTGATTCTAACCTTCAAGGTGAATTTTCTTATCTTTCTTTATTTCACATACAAGTATTATGTTATCTGCATTAAATTTTTTAAAATGCAGAGTATTACGACATCGGCGACCCTATTTGGGAATGCGAGCATTGTAAGGCTTGTATGTGGTATCAGGAACATAAGCAGAAGGCTAGACATTCTGCTGTAGCAAAGTTTCATATTTGTTGCAAGAGTGGGAAAGTTGTGCTGCCCATGATGAAGCAGCCTCCTCCTCTGCTCCAGTAACTCCTCTTCGATCGAACATCGCCCCTTAGTAAAATTTTCAATCCAAAATTAGAACATACAACGCAATGTTCTCCTTCACTTCACCTGGGATGAAACTTAACACAACTTACTCCAGGGGGCACAGTCCTCCAACTATACGACTTCATGGTCAAACTTATCATCGTATCGGTACCATGCTTCCCGAGTTTGGCAATCCGCCACAATATGCTCAGCTATATATATTTGACACAGATAATGAGGTTGAAAATATAATAGATTGTTTCAGGTGCTACTCTACATTTATATGCTACATATGCACTGTCATGACTTTATCAAATATGTGGCACTTCATAATATTAACATATCCAAATCTTTTGTTATTGTAGGGATAACCAAACTATTGAAAAGGATATTGTGACCAACTTGAAGGTAATGTTGGACGAGAACAATGTTCATGCTAAAGCTTTCAGAATGGCGAGGGATGTGTTGAGGGATAATACCTTTCAAGACTTGAGGTTGAAACTGATTTCAAGCCGTCCCGGTGACGGTCAGGTATATAACACGCCGACCGTTTTAGAGGTGGCTGCACTTATTATGGGTGATGTTGACACTGCTGAACTAAGGGATATCATAATACACGAGCGTGACGGTGGATTGCAAAGAATTGATGAGTTTCACCCAGCTTATCTGGGGTATCAATACCCTTTGATTTTTTCATATGGGGAAGACGGATACAAGGATAATATACTCCACAAGTACTAACATGAAACAACAATCACAAAACAAAACAGACAAACTATTAAGGATTTGCTTTGCTACTGATTTCAAGAACGCGTTGCTGAACCAAAAACATTACTGCATTCGAGAAGACTTTTCCAGCAATTTTTTGTAGACGGTTACACTATGATGGAAACCGAGCGGCTCAATTGGTTGTGCAAAAATCAATCCAAATTGAGGGTTGGTAAGTACAACAACATACAACAACTGTCTACTGCGAGAACTTCCCAACCAAGTAACAAGGAAGGAAAACGTGTTGTGTTGCCTTCAAGTTTTGTCGGTTCTAGGAGATACATGATTCATCTTTATTTTGACGGAATGGCTATTTCAAGTAAGTTGGGTTTCCCTGAACTGTTTGTAACCTTCACGTGCAATCCAAATTGGACTGAAATAAAACGACAGATGGAACCAAATAACTTAAATGCCCACGACCGTCCTGATATTGTAGCTAAGGTCTTCAAAATTAAATTCGACCAGCTCATGCGCGACATAACAAAGAAACATGTCCTCGGGCGTGTTTTAACATGTAAGTCTTCCAATTCCCATTCCTTATTATATTTCCAGTACCATTCTTGTCTTTCTAATGACTTTTACATTCATGTGCCCTTTCAGTTATGTACACAATAGAATTTTAGAAAAGAGGCCTGCCCCACACTCACATCCTGATATTCTTGCATCTGGCGAGTAAATATCCCACCCCTTCTGACATTTACCGAATCATTTGTGCTGAAATACCTAACCCCGAACTTCATCCTACTTTGTACAATTTGGTCAAAGCACATATGGTACATGGAACCTGTGGTTTGTCGAGGGAATCTTCGCCGTGTATGAAGAACAAAAAGTGCACCAAGTTCTTTCCTAAGCGATTAATAGAAAATACTATTGTTGATGCTGAAAGCTATCCTTTGTACCAAAGACGGTCTTCTACACACATAATTCAGAAAAACGGTATCCCTTTCGACAATAGGCATGTTGTCCCTTACAACACAATGTTACTGTTGAAGTACCAAGCTCATATAAACATGGAGTGGTGTAATCAGAGTACATCAATCAAGTATCTATTCAAATATGTACACAAGGGATATGATAGAATTACCGTTTCCGTTGTGCATGCTAACTGTTCCACCTCGAATATTAGTGAACCCGTTGATGAAATCAAACAATATCTTGATTGTAGATACATCTCTCCTTGTGAGGCAAGTTGACGAATTTTTGCCTACAACATCCATGGAAGGAAGCCAGCTGTTGAACGGATGTTTTTCCATCTTATCGGTGAGAAGCCGCTCTACTACACCGATTATGTCCGCATGGAGAATATTCTAGAAAAGGCAAGCGTTATGGAATCCATGTTTTCCGCATGGTTAATTGCAAATCAGAATTATGAGCATGCCAGGGAATTAACATACGGCCAGTTTGTCAACATGTTTGTCTACCATAAAAGAAGTAGAACTTGGAAGCCTCACAAAAAAGGGTTCACGATTAGTCGCCTGATTTGGGTTCCACCATCTACAAGTGAACTATTTTATCTACGGATGATGTTGACGGTGGTCAAGGGACCTACAAATTATGATGAAATAAGAAATATTGGTGATACACAGTACAAATCGTTTAGGGATGCGTGTTTTGCTATAGGTTTCCTTGAGGATGATAGGGAGTACATTGGTGCTATTAAAGAAGCCAGTGAGTGGGGGTCAGGTCATTTCATACGAAAGCTATTTGTGGTTATGCTTATGTCAGGCAACATGAACAGGCCTGCGCATGTATAGAAGGAGTCATGGGTTTTACTGTCCGATGGATTTTTGCAACGGCAGCGACAGTTGGTACAAAACAAAGGTACATTTTAATCATTTAAATACTTATATTTTGCCACATTACTATAAAATATACACACAACTACTGTGAAGCATGTTTTTAATCATGATTTTATAAAGTTTCATAATAGTGTCCACAACTACCATAACTATATTCCTAAATAAATTTCTTTTTTTACAATTAAATTGAATTTCTTAATGGTTCCATGAGTGTCACTTTATTCCTAAATATACGATGCATGGTCTATGCGTTCCATCATATACCTGCATAATTAAATTATTATCAAGAATTCAAGACCTTTAACAAATACTAAGTCACATAAATACAACCTATAATGCATTTGTAGGTTAACCGAATTAAACCAAAAAGCTAACGTTTTGAGATATTTTTGAGTAGCTGTTAGGATGATCCGCTCATGATATTCACTAATCATTGCAACTCCCTGGCTATTGTAGATCTTATTTTGAGTCATTATGAGATCCAAAATCTTACACTGCTTGAGATTGAACAACTTCTTCAAACCAACCGGCGAAGTCTTAAAGATTACTATCCAATACCATACCCGGACGGTTATGTTTTAGAGCAACTGGGCAATCGGCTTATATACGATGAACGCAATTATGATATTCCAACCATGCAGGCGGAATTTAACTCACTTCATGCGTCTCTTACAGGTAATGAGTTTAACAGTTGTTCTACAGTTTTTCAATTTTTTCCGTGCCGATTGCTTGAGTCCTTCTATTTATTTTAATGTAGATGAGCAGTGGGATATATATAAGAAAATCTTGTCTGCTGTTACAAGTCATACGGGTGGGGTTTTCTTCTTTCATGGTTATGGGGGTACCAGCAAAACATACATGTGGAGGACACTCGCAAGTGCAATTAGAGCCAAGCATGATATCTGCTTAACCGTGGCCACAAGTGGGATTGCATCGCTGTTGTTACCGGGTGGGAGGACTGCTCACTCAAGGTTTAAAATACCTGTACCTACATTGGCTAACTCTACTTGCAACATTGGTTATAAAGATGATTCTGCAGAACTACTAAGACAGGCAAAATTAATAATTTGGGACGAAGCCCCAATGGAAAACAAGTGGTGTTTTGAAGCTCTTGATAGAACATTAAAAGATATCATGAGTAGTAGTAGCAACTCCAGTGCGGTCTTTGGTGGCAAGGTTGTCGTATTTGGTGGCGACTTTAGACAGATTTTACCAGTAATACCGAGGGGTAGTCGTTCTGACATTGTTCATACCACAATCAATGCTTCCTACATATAGCATTCGGTACATGTGTTAACCATAACCAAGAATATGCGTTTGAATTACGGTCCAACCGAACAAGAAATAACCGAAATATCTGAGTTCTCCGATTGGCTATTCAAAATTGGTGAGGGTAGAGTGGGTGAACCAAATGACAGCACCGCTGACATCAAATTTCCTCCTGAGATGCTCATTACTCAATTTGAAGATCCCATTGTTGCGATTGTGACGAGTACGTTTCTAGATTTTGTTGCAAATTTTCATGATTACAACTATCTTAAAAGTAGGGCTATATTGGCATCAACCATTAAAATGCTGAACAAAATCAATGATCATGTTCTGGGCTTGATGCCAGGTATTATTTCTTCCTATCACGACCTCCTTCAAGAGCACTGCAACTTTTTTTCTAAATTTAATGTCTTTTATTGTTGGACTTATGAAACTTTATGGATTTCTATTATTGCTTCCTATCACCTATTCATCGAACAGTACTGCCACTCTATTTATCAAATTAATGTCTTTCATTGTTTGAATTAGGTGACCTGAGGGATTTCTTCAGTTGTAACTCTGTTGATCAATCTGAGATATATGACAGAGACATGCTTAATGTCCTGACTCCAAAATTTCTAAGCTCTTTGAAAACCTCTGGGTTGCCTAACCATCACATAAAATTAAAGATTGGAACACCCGTTATGTTAATGCGGAACATCGATCAGTCGGAGGGGTTATGTAATGGTACACGTCTAATTGTAACTAAGATGGCTGCGCATGTACTTGAGGCCCGTATTATGGGGGGCAAAAATCACGGCAACGTCGTCTATATTCCAAGGATGAATATGTCCCCTTCACAATCTCCCTGGCCTTTCAAGCTAAGCTGGAGATAATTTCCAATAGTTGCCTCCTACGCAATGATGATTAACAAGTCCCAGGGCCAGTCGTTGGATACGGTTGGACTTTACATTCCTCGTGACGTTTTTACTCATGGACAAATATATGTCGCGCTGTCCAGAGTTATCAACAAAAAAAGAATCAAAGTATTGATCCACGATGACAACAACATTGCCAAAAACACAACAACAAACGTCGTTTACAAGGAGGTTTTCAACAACGTTTGACTTGGTGCGTATTCAGAATGTCCAATAACCCTTTCTTATTTATACATGCTTACTATCAATTACTTTTCCACTATTTCTTTAGGCTTCGCGAAATAATAATTTTTTGGTAGTGTTATGCATGTTTCCTTTAAGGAAATACGTGTATAATTGGAAAGGTGAGACTCTATCTGTTCTATGGTACCCTTATGACACTTATTTTGGTGTTTTTCTATTTTGCAATAGCTTTATGGTTATTTTTTTGGAATGGCTTAACTATGCCATTTGCAAAACTAAGTTGTATTTTGTAAGACTTTTCTAAACACGTTTTATCAAGAGAATTCTTATGTATTATTTGTGTACCAGTTATGTGGTCAACAACTTAATATGATTGGAATGTAATACATCATGTTTGGTGTTTTTTTGCTTAAAACGTTTGTATTAGATTTAAATATGTTTTTTATTACCTTTGCCAATTTAATCATCAGTAATTGCCATATGGTTTTTTTATTTTGATTCATTTATAACCACTACTTCCAACTATAAACTATTGTTAAACCCACATAGCCAGAAACTTGATGCATTAAAACATATCATTCATATTTCGGTTAAAATTCATACCCGACAACTTTTTTTGGAGTCTCATATGTACTTTAAACGACCATCGTGAGACCATAACGCTTCCACCACCGTACCAATCAATATGCCTACAATATTAAATTTTTATTATCAAACAATTTTTACACACAACTTTTACTCAACAAAGCTGATGAATACTAACCATCTAACTAAATTACAACCGTTCCGTCATAATGATGCTAATACAACACGTAGTTAATTTTGTCCATACGATAATATGTAAACATGACAGGTTTTGCCCAACGAAGTTGAATCAAATTGGAATTGGATTGTATCTTCCGCTTTGAAATTGTTGTCTTTACAAAAGTCATCCTAGTTGTAACCCAGTTTGGTATTGTGGGTGTCTCCGACGTGAAACAGTTTCATAAATTTCCACTTCCCATTATCCTCGCACAGAACAAGATCTTCATAGTCGCGGTCTCTTAGTGCTTCTGTAAAATCCACCTGCAACTTCTATAAATCAAAGGACAAATTTCTAATGATGTTAGTGGTTTCAATCTGCAGATTTTTCAAATATTTACTAAGGCAACATCACAACTACTTAACCAATCTTGGCAGATCCACACTCACAGGGGTTAATGTGTGTTGAAATGCATAAATCTCACGGCAAAAGATAAATCTGCTATGGAAATCCGAAAGATCGTGGAAGTTCTTAACCTCTTTGAAATCGTTTATTCCAAAGTTGTTGTTGCCATAGTAACCAAAGGTAACAACAACATCACTTGGAAAATTGTAATAACTTTCCAAACAGGGCCAACCACTTATAACAAGTGGATGAAGAGGTTGTCGGTTAAATATCACTTCATGGTGGACACCGTTGTTGTTTAAAATCGTCCAACTCTTACTTATCTCATCTCCAAGTACTTTCACAAAGATGGGACCGATCTCCGGATAATTCTGGAAATGGGACCAAGACACCATCATGTTTAACCTACTTATTGTTCAAGAGTTTTGTTTAAAGTAATTAACTATATTTAGAGTTCTGTTGGAGACTTACCTGTGAGGATAGCTTGGCGACTTTAAAACATGTAATCACCTCTAAGTGTTTTAGAATTCCACATATTTCCATGACCATGCTTCAAGGAGGAAGACAAGAGAAGAGTGAAACCTACCAAAAAAAATTTTAATTCCTTCTCTTTATGTTATGCCAACTAAATGCTTCATAGCATTCTATTTATTACCCATTCCCAGACACCAACCATCACTTTATTCACATGAACTCATTATTCACCTTTGTCTTTTACCAAAAAAATCTTTGAATTATGTTTTATTTGTGCAGGTGGGTTCACGTGACAATGTTTTCTTTTATGTGTAGAGTTCACCTACAAAACGCCAAACAAAAAGGTGTCCTCTTGCTTAAGTTTGTGCGCATCTTTCAACACTTCAAATGTTTCCACGTTTTCTTTTTCTACCCTTACTTGGCATTAAAATCACATGCTAATCATTTTGGTTCTTTCATTCATCAACTATTGAGTTTTGACTATATCATATAAACTTGCATGCATTCATTTACGTAAGCAAGACATACAAAATGTATCACGCCATGTTACATACTACAATAAAAACACGTCACATGTCAATACATGAGGACTACAGCAAGTAATAAACTTTTACTTCAACTTCATTTGTAGCACATGTCGTTCCAAATATAACTTACAAAACCAAAATATTGTTCCAAACACTATACTGACAAAACTAACTAATAACTTCATTACAAACCCACAAATGACCATCCACATTCAAAACATATAATCCACTGATATGGATTCATAACTTCTTCAAAAAACTTCAACACGTCGTCAATAACATTCAACCATTAACATCGTACTTTAAACACCACCAAAGCCTCTTCAAACTACATCAACTTACTGACATTAATTCTTGTAGCCAGAGGATCCCGTATGCTGAATCGCAGGATGTCTCCATCATTTAGACATATGTTCTTCGCAAATGAATACCAACCCCTACCGATAAACTGCTAAATACAATGTTCCTTTTTTCGAGTATGCACTTCAGCAACGTATCTCTCATCAGTGTCAAGGTCATACATCTCTATATGACTAATTCCAGGTAAACACTGGGACTTGATAACATGTTGAGGTAGTTGCTAAAAAAAAACGAAATCAGTGTTGCTTCAACAATTCACATAATGAATACCAAAACACAATCAATATAACAAGAAAAATGGTTTAATCTTTGTTGAAAACGAACTTACAAGAACTTTTTTTTTTGCAGATTTCGCTTTACTAATTTTCTTCTCCCACAATACGTACTTTGTCTTCTCGGATCCATCGGGACCAGCCCTACCATTACCATGTTTCTCTTTGTCTGACCTGACACTTTCTAAATAACTTGTCTCAATATATTATAATTAACAAATATAGGCATCCGTGAATATGAAACAAATCGTTTATCCTATTATGGAAGTGCAACTGAATAACCAAAAACAACATCCAGCTGAAGTCTCATCAACTTTCCGAAACGATCATCTTACATGTATTGGACATCAAACAGCATATAAACCATTACACGTATGCATACTTTCTAATCATACAATACTTGTGCCATGCATATATTGTTACACATTTAAAGGTTTATAAACTCACCTTGACGAATTAGATGAAATGTTTGTCACATGGTTTGTGTTCTTCCTTTGACGTTCTTCACTAACAGCTACTCCTTTCCCCTTATGTTTGGCAGGTAGTTCAGCCTTCTCCTTTCCCTTAACACTTCCGGATTTCCTTTCAAATTCAGCATTCTTCCCATCCAGCACAAAAGTCCTATCCGTCTTCCGGTCTCCCGCTTCAGGTGGAGCCCTGTGACAACAGGAATTACACACGACATAAATGACATCCTACATTTAAAAAGGTTTAACATGTAATACAAATGATATTTGAACCTCCCGATGACGGATGAAGAAATTGATTGGTGGCTTTGCAATACAATGGGCGATTCCCTTTTATGAATAAAGTGTCTCCCATCTATCAAATTTAGTTTGCGTTTTTTGCGACACAACCTCTCCTCAGCAGCCAACATATCAAAATACATTTCCTCTGATTGTTTCATTGAACTGCAAAACATATGTAAAAACAAAATTTTCCTAAACCTATGTGCATACAACTAATTCATATATCATCAAAAACACATATATTGTAAAATATCAAAAAATGGATTGAAATAATCTACCCCACAAGTTTGGATCAAATAGCAAGAATCCATTGATGATATCCAACAAATTAGGTTTCGCCTCACCACACGCATGCAATGTAAGATTAAATCTTTTCATTTTTTACAGTTCATGAAAGTGAAACTCATGAAATAACAAACGAAGAATCTAACCTTAGAGAACAATCTTCTTTCTGTACCATGGGGTGACAGCTTGAGCGCCCTTCAACGTTTTGGCCTGCGTTGTTGTTGCAACCTTCCATTGTTGTGAATTGTTTCCTTCAACTGCTTCTTTTCTGTTTCTTTGCTGAGATGAGTGAATGACAACACGTTTTGTTTACCCTATAACGTGCCTACTTCATTTTCTCAACCGTGGTCATAATGGTGGTCTATGCGAGGGAATAGTAACCGACGTGTTGCTTGTTACATTTAACATCTTTCTATTTTGTTTAACAAATATTGTAAAAAATAACTTACAAGTCTATCTAATATTTAATAATTATATGTTTTTACTTTTTATTTTCTTATTTAAATGGATGGAATGAAATGTTTTTTTTTTCTATTAGTATTTACTATTATTTGTTTTATTTTAGTTTTACAAAACAAAAATGGCGACATTTCGGCGGTCCGAATCAGAACCCGTGCGAATGCACGAGTTTCCCACTAGTTTGGATCAATAGTAAATTTTTTCTGTCTATTAACAGTATAATAAAACAATAGATTGTTTCCAATATATAAATATTATTTTTATTTTTAGTATCATTTATAAAAATATTTGTATCAATAGTAAACATTTTCCGATTTATAAAAATAATATTTTTTTTAAAAATATTTGGATAAACAATATATTTTTACATATATATAAAAAGTATGATAATTATAATATTATTTATAAAGATATTTAGATCAATGGTAATTTTTTTTCTATTTATAAGAATAACATTGTTTATAAAAATATTTAGACTTTTTCTATATATAAAAATTATTTTTATTTTGATCCATTTTTATTAGTTGAGAATTAATAAAACAAAAATATATTTTGGTTCAATTATATTGTGATCTATTTAATATATAGTTTCTTAATTCCTAATTTAATATATGAAACAAAATTAACTTTAACCATGTATATTTACTGAATTAACTTCAATCTTTCATAGAAGACTTGATAGTTGGAATAGTAACTCAATTCATACAAGTGAAGTCAGAGTCTTAGAATTCTACTTGTTCAATGAATTGTATGCAGTTCGATTATACACATAATTTCTTCAATACCTAAACCTTACTTTCTTGAAAGCATTCGTAGTTAGTATCCAGAAGGTCATATACATATAGCTTTTATCTTGTACAAGCATTTATTAATTAATACAAAAATGACTTGGATCATTATGTTAACCATATACGTTCAACGATGCCAATTTCACTTACTAAAACTAAGTGATCATCGAACATTGCAATTAACAGGCAACCATAGGGGAAGATTTTGCTTTCCATGATATGAATTCATATCACTCATCGCCAAGTTCTTACAAGCCCAGGTGACCAACTTTTCCAATCAAACCTTCCAAAGGATTTATTTCTTAAGCTGACCATGTCTCTGAATTCAAAAACTGTCTCGATGATAATGTTGTCGAGAATATCAACCACCTCGCTCATTTTTGGGCGAGACCATGGTTGCTTCATTAGACACTTTTTTGCTAGGATTGCAAGTTTATGAGCTGATTTGGTGTAATCCTGCCCCTCAAGTTGAGGATCGACAATATGACGAAACTTCTTAGAATCAGATACATAAGATCTTACGTACTCCAAAAGCTTTTGTTCATTTCTTGGTAAGTTTCTTTCCACAGCTCTCATCCCAGTGATAAACTCATAAAGAACTACACCAAAGCTCCAGACATCACTCTTAGCGGTCAGCTTATCAATTTGTACATACTCCAGTGCAACATATCCTATGGTGCCAACAACCTTTGTAAAGAGAAAATATGTCATTCATTTTGCATATCAGTAGAATATCCGGATTAGATTACAAACTAAGGTTTATAGTTCAGAATTCCAACCAGCAATATGAAGTCATAAAATTCAATTCGGCCGAAAATATAGTTAAAATTATATGTAATTTAATCAAGATAAGCTTCCCAGCATGTTATTGTAACCATCTAAAATTATCATGCAATATTTTCAATTTTCTTTCATTATGTTATATACTCAAAAGTAGAGTGTAAATCTATTTTTATTTTTCCTGTCAAAATAGAAAGTTAATAATGACTTTTTCTCTACAAGAAAGGTTTTAGATAATATAAAACGTCTGTTTGTTTTAGTTTTAAAAAAAATAATTTTTATTTTGTATTTTTAAAAATGGATTTTGTAAAACTGTTTTTCAAAATATTATAAGATTTTTTATATTAATTTTTTTTAAATTGCAAGACTAATTTTGATATCATACTATATAAAAATACATTATTAAAGTTCAAAACATAGTCGAAATCTTAATTTTAAAAAAAAGTTGTATCTCAAAAATGATTTTTATGAAAAGCTATTTGAAATAGCTTTAAAATTAAGTGATTTTTTAAAATTTTGATATCCAAAAAAATTTTCAATAAAATGTTGATGTATTTAAAATAACATTTTAAGAATAACTATTCAAACCAAATTCTCATTTGAATTATAAAAAGTTTTTTTGTAAATTTTTTTTTCACAAAATTTTGTTACATTATAAAAATCATTTTTAAAAAAACCAAAACAAACAAGTCTAGAGTAGAATGTCATGAAAAAGCTATTTTCCTTACCGACTTTATCTTTCCTTTAGGACAAACTTCTAGCCGAACCAATGTAAAAAACATCAATGCAATTTCACCACTTATCACTTATGAATTTCCATGGTAGGCACTAATCTTCAAAGGTAAAGAGAAAAATAAACCATATAAACTAAAGCAAGAGATTTATTTAATAGTGAGATATATCAGCAAACTCGTACGATTATGCAATTAAGATTAGATTCTACTTATAATTGAATTATGTCTTCCAGTAGCATTAAAGAAGTTACACTAATCAAATACAAGTACCTAGTAACTTATTTGGTTCAAAAATATAAGCGTACGACCAGTTTTGGATGCATTTCCAGACATCTTACACAAAGCTTTGTTAGACGATAAAATTCGATCTAGAGGGGTGATGAATAGTTCAAACATTAAAAACTCTTGGCAAAAATAAATTTGAAAAGTTTTATGGCATAACAGAAACAACCTGAATCGAACCGTCTAATCAAACATTTATCGAAAAGCTCAGATATGCGTAAAGATACACAAACATATGATAATGAACACAAATTATTTAACAACTATTAATCACAAACAATTGAATGCTAAGCTACACGTATAGCTTATTCCCAATGATCAAAATACACAAAGGCACAATAAAGCAATTTATCAAACACTTTGTATGCAATCAATATCGTTTGGAAATTTACTTTGTTTTGTTGATCTTAAAAACCAATCACAATCACACGGACTATGATTATATCAACCTAATTCAAAATGTAATAAAAATAATTCCAAAACAAATTGATCAAACGAACAATGAATTCAATAATTTGCAAACATGAAATTAAGAGAGAGAGAGAGAGAGAGAGAGAGAGAGAGAGAGAGAGAGAGAGAGAGAGAGAGAGAGAGACAAGGATTTGTTTAGGCAATTCCCCAATCGGCCTCGCTATGGGTACGTCTCCCTTCAAATCGAATTTAAATTGAGATATTATATATCTTACTTTGCAAATGTGTGTATACAAGAGATGAAGAACTCTAACCCTACAAACACTAGGTATGTTGTTGATTCTACCACCTCCAAAACCCTTGACTAAAGATTGATCAAGTAACCAACAATGTCGCTTCAATTCACTAGTTCTTGTTACTACCTTGCAAGACACTCCTTGTCTCAAGGTTTTCACTCAGTCAAATTAATCTTAAGCGCATAATTGTTGAACCCCAAGATTTATCAACACGATCCACCGTCTTATGCTAATCCCTTGCAAGACACCCCTTGTCCCAAGGCTTTCAATCGATCGGATCCGAATTGCATAATATTGTTCAAAACCTTCAAATCCTCAACGATCTTGAAGGAAAACTCTAACTCGGTTATATTATTTGAAATCCTCAAAGTTCTCAACCCAATATTCTCGGTACAACAACCTAATTGAACGTTATCAACCCTCATCTAGATGGTCACCCAATCTAAAAATAATTATATCTATGCATAGAAGAGAGGTTGAAGATGATGAGAATGCTTTGAAATCCCGATTTCGTATAGGTTCACTCTAAAACCTTACTAGAAATGATGCATGTATCAAGTATTTATAAGTATAGTGGTTTGGAAGAAAAATGAATGCTAAAGAATGGAGAAAATTATGATTTTTGAAAAAATGCATCGTATGAGTCGACCTATAAAAGTTATAGGTCAACCTATGAAGGTCTATGTGTCGACCTACGAAGGTGTTAGGTCGACCTATGAAGGTATTGTGTCGACCTATATCAGTCATCACATGGATAGAGCCTACAGGCTTTAATACTGCAACATGTGTGTCGACCTATAGACTATATGTGTCGATCTATAGGTTTTAAAACTTTCGTATATGTCGACCTGAAGGATTTATGTGTTGACCTATGCTGTAATGCTTTCATAAAAACTTTGTTTTCAGTGCATTTATGATGTATGAATCTTTTCTAAAATGTATTAATGCTTCCTAATGCTAAGATAGACAAATAGAATCAGAGGATACCTTCCAATATACTTAAACGCTAAAATATCCTAGTATTGACATCATTCAAAATATATCTAACGGAAAGTTGGACTCACAAGCTTGCCTCATAGGACGAGTCTGCAATCTTATTTGCTGTATTCCAATCTCACTCTATGAATTTAAATGAAAATTTTGGTTAGAGTGAAAATGAAATTTCATAAAAGATTAAATAAAATTATTTAAAATGAAGAAAATCATATCTTTACTTCAACTACTGCTCGGGGAGTGAGAGTTGAGCCGAAGTCAACACAAACGATATCTATGGCACCAGATCTACACATACGATCTACTACTACAATAGGAAAAGTTAAATCAATTCATAGACACCATATCAACACCACTAAAATCATCTAATCCATTCCAACACAACGACAAGTCAAAAGCATTACTCTCATGAGCCATCTCTCCATGATCTAGTTGGCACGCGATTAAATTTTCCACATGATCTAGCACTTTCTTTTGGAGAATTTCAGACCAAAACTCATCATCTTCATTGAGGTTAGGTGATCTTAATATATTAGCTACTTTTTCCAGGGATGCTACATTCCTACCAGCACCACAACCCGTGGTTGTTGCAGTTAGGGTTGTTCATGGGTGAGTTCAACGAGAAAATTGAACCGAACCAAACCATAGTAAAAGTTCACTCGAATTGAACCGAACCATTTCAATTTACTCAAAACTGAACCAAACCAAAATAATTGGTTTGAAATATCATTTAGAAATTACGAACCGTACCAAACCGTTAGAAGACAATTTTTTCCAAACCGAACCATTTATGAAAGAACCGAACCATTAAACTATTTTCAATTTTTTTTTTAAATTAAAACTTTTTTTTAGTATTTTCATTTTCAATTTAGGTTCGGTTCGAATTTAGTTTCGATTCGGTTCGGTTTTAGTTTTAGCTCGGTTCTAGAACTGTTTTGTGCAATATGGTTTGGTTCACTAACCAAACATAACAATTCATTTATTTTAACTCTAGTTCAGTTTGGTTCGGCGGTTCAGTTCAGTTTATGGTTTTTTGAACAACCCTAATTGCAGCACCTACTGCATTTGCAATTGTTAATGTATTAACCATTGCCAAATTATGTTTAAAACAACATGTAATAACAGCTATAAAACTGTCTCCACACCCAACAGAGACGATAATGTTCACCTGATGGTATAATTTATAAATCCAATTATTTTGCACTCAAACGTTATCAGAAAAACTAATGATTATACAAAAAATATAACATAATTTTAGTATACATTACAGCAAGAGAGACAAACATATATAAATGATACTTTGGACACAGAAAAAAGTGACAAGTTATATTTGGAGCATATCATATATATGTCTTCACACTTGCATGCTTTCAAGATCATTAATGAAGGTTTATCAACGACATACCCATTTCGGGGTCTTAAGCATCAAGCCTTGTTCGAAAGAGACACCAAGATCAATGTGAACAACCTCTACAGTAGTAAGATCAATTAAAATGTTCATTAAAACCCATACATGGAAATATGAGGGAAGAACCAGAGAGATATAGCAACAAAGAAGACATTCACAAAAAAATGTGAAAATTTTAATAGTCAGTAGAATTGTCCTTCAAAAAGGTCGACGGTTCTTATTCTAAAAATCATACGCAGAAGTAAAATTTTTAGATCTTTTTTATTGGATGGATGAATAAAGAACAAAGGGGGAACATAAGAATGATGGTTCAAAAACAAGAAAAAAAGTATATTATATCCGTAACACACATGCCACCTACAAGAAGAAAGACACGAGTTTCTTGAAATTGGCACGATATCAACTAAAGCAATAAGAGAACTATTAACAGATAATAACATGTAACAACTCCATCGAACGGTACAAAAGTAATATAATAGCCTAAATAATTTTAATGTTGTGAAATTCCATTATCTTTTGTGACTTAGCTACCTTCTTTTCTTAAATAGATGATTGACCAACTGTTACACCTTTCTAATCTTTTGATTTAATCTTGGAAGCTTCATCTTGCTGCTCAGTAGAGTCAAATAGACCATTCATCAGCTACAAATTCTGCCACGATATCTTCCCATGTCTAATCAAAAGAAGATGACATTTTCAACTCAGGGGATGAAACAGTATCAGGAACTACGACATCCTCCAAACTTCTTAAATCATAGTTTGTTTATACTTATCGATTTTTGAATTCTATAATAATTAATCATAAATAAGTGATGAACTCAAATTGGTATATCATTGAATTGACGAAGATCCATTTAATTTCCGGTAATAGCATAACCTAATCATCACCAATAATAGTTAATACACATATATGAGTTTTCAATCATAAGACACATAACACAAAACACATTATTAACTCTCTATAGTCTACATTTACAACAAAAATTCATGTTATACCTGGTAATGTGATTAGACTTTGATGCTTGGCCATATCACTCTCACTCTCAAATTTAATTTCCCGAAGCATATTTTCGTCATTGAGACCAACCTTTTTTCGAAGGTAAATATGTTGAGATTTAATTCTCTTATACGCTTCATTCAACCGATCTCTCTTCAATTTCTCATCCTGAACCTCACACTTCAACAATTCAACTTGTTTAGAAAGCCTCTTACACAGACCCTTATTTTCAACACTCTTCAGTTCCAATTCCTCAACATATTTAATTTTCACTCCCACAACCTCTCCTCCAAAACAACAATTTTCCTATACAGCTTCACAATTTTCACTCCCACAAATCTCCAATTTCGAGATTGCTGTTTTTTCTCTCTCTTCGCACGCTTTCAGTAAGGATTGTAACGCCCCAATTTTGTTAGATTTATTTAATAGAGTAGATTTAATTGGTTTTGGTTTTATATTATTTTATTATTGACTTTTATTTGACAAAATGTTATTTTTCATCATTGTTTATGTTTTATCGCATTTTGAGAGCGTTTGAGAGATATTTGAGCTGAGGGGTATTTTGGTCATTTGGGTAGTTAGATATTATAAATAGAAAATAGAAAGAGAAGAGAAAGAAAGAAGGAAAAGAGAAAAGAAGAGGAAGAAGAGAGAAAAGAGGAGAAAGTGGAAAAGATCGCGGGAACTCCGTTTCGAGCGCGAATAATCGGGTAAGGGTGAGAAGTTTCAATTATATCATGCTTGTATATGTATATCTATGTTTTGTTTGAATGTTTGGGTGAAAATATAGGTTTTTCTATTTGGGTGAAATTGTGAGTAATTCGTAGAAATCGATGTTTTCACGGATGAATTGATGAAATACATGCCTAAACGTGTTCTAACATGTTGTTTTGGGCCATTGGGGGTAATACTATCATGTGAGTTGAAGATTTGGATCATTTTTGGGTCCCAAATGCGTTTTTGAGAAATTCTGGTTCGTCCAGATTCGCCAGGCGAGTTGCTGGCGAGTTCGTTTCGCCAGGCATTCGCCAGGCGAATTTGCCTGGGACAGCAAAAACAGTATTTTCGTATTTTAGCCATAACTTTTGAACCGTAAGTCCGTTTTGGTCCCCGTTCGAAGCGTTAGAAAGCTTATGAAATATTCTTTCTTATAAAATTGGGTTGGCGGGCAGTAGATGATTTATTTAGGTCGTGGTTTTAGAGAAGTGTTGGGTTGTCGGGTTTTTATCGCGTTAAACGCGTGCGGTCGGTGTTTTACCGTGCTATATGCTTTTAATATGTATCGTATGGCTTGTGTGCCGCTATATGATGTGAATATATGTGATGAAATATTGTGCATGATTGATACGCATTGGTGATGGATGTATGATATTTGAATGATGTTGTTTTGTCGACTTTTGTCGTTGTAAGCGTGCGTAATTGAGGTGTTCATGCAATGTGCTTTTGATATGGATATCGTATGACTTGTATGACGTTATATGATGTGAATGCATGTGATGACATGTTGTGGTGATGAATTATGGCCGAAAGGCAAGAAATTGCAATGTGTGTATTTAATGGTATATGCATTACTATATTGTGAAATATGTGTGCATTGCATGAGTGTATGTGGTCATTTTGTATGAGAAACATCATGACATGCATTCATGTGTCGCGATTCCGTGGAGAATCGGGTGTAATATCACGTCCCTGTTGGGTGTGAGTGATTTATTACACAAATGATCATTGAGGATCCTCTGAACATTGCGTAGTCAATAGGTGTAATCGTTGCGATGAGTTACACTTGATTCCGTGGGAATCTTCAGAATGATTGTGTGCCCTTGTGGGGTTTGAGCAATCGGATTGTGTCTGCGTGAACAATCCAGAAACATCGGATGCCATGATGGTATGAGCGATGGGGAAATATCGTAGGCCCGACAGGGAGGATATTTCCATTGAGTTCTTCAATTGAGCTCGGGTGATGAGTCGGTACCGCATATGCATTGCATAGAGTCTTTGTGTCGGTCTCTGTGCATTTGCATAAATCATGAATGGATTGATTATGTGTGAGCTTGTGATAGCTTTGGTGAATTATTATGCATAGGTGATAAATGCATTGGTTGTGAGTAATATGTTTTGTGTATAAACATATGATATGTGATGTGGTGGTGTGTTTTCATAGGTCATAACTGTGGTGTACATTATGTGTGAAATGTGATTATATTGGTATAATCGTTATATGCCATGTGGTTGGATTGTTAGGAATATGTTATGTATTGGTGGCATGCTATATGTGTTAGTATGTGATGTATGTGGTGAGAAATATTATATATGTGAATTTATTTGTGTTGTGGCATATTATTATGCAATCTTGTTATAGTTGTTATTTCTCACCCTTCTGCTGGAATATGCTTTTTATGGCATAGTGCAGATTGTCAGCTTTAGAGGCGTGGAGGCAAGTGGAAGAGTTAGATCTTCGTCTTTGCTTAAGTCTTGGTGTCTGCTCTGATACGTAGCATGGGAGTCGGGGAAACGATTATGTTATTAATGTATATAATTGTCGAATATATTTGGTATTACCTTTATATGGAAAAGTTTCCCAATTGAGGGTAATCTATTTTATGCTATGTATCAAATTTATGAGCAGGGATGATGTTTTGTTTATTTAAATGTGACATCCTTGTTTCTGTCGGAAAAATAAATTTTTAGTTACTCTGATTTTATTTATGTATTATTTATTCGAGATGGGAATTGGGGTGTTACATTAGTGGTATCAGAGCAGGTCGGTCCGTCCGGCCAGGTTGTTGAGTCAGTTGGTGTGACAGTTGAATACTGTCGTCGTTGTTTGCCCCTTAGTACGTGATATGTGTGGAAGCACTGTCAGTACTTTCTGGTTTTCTAATCCTTTGTCTGTAGGATTTAGAATGAGATAAGTGGGGGAGAAGCTGGTACTTCTCCAAGTTGCTTCAGGTGTGGAGCGTTGGCTCAGTGTGTTGTGAATTGCAAGATTGTAAGTGTTGTTTGGACGGTGTGGTTCCCGGTTCTGGAGGGAATGCGGAGGTAAGGTTTATGTCAACTAAGGATTTGTGCCTTAGGTAGTTTTATGCGCAGGATGTAAGGAATGCTATTATAGTTTGGTAAAGACGGTTTATGCCCCATCATGATTGTCGGCTGTCTATTGACAAATTGAGGAACTGATCACCCTTAATCTCTTGTTGATAGTAGACGGAAATTATGTTGGATGGAATAGACGTGTCTTTCCGGCCTTGATAGTGCGTGTGATCAATTGTTTGGAATTTGAAAATGTGTTGGTTTGGAAAAGTTGGATTTTGAGGTGTGGAAACCATGGAAATGCAGCAGAAAATTTTGGTTCTGGTGCGATTCGCCAGGCGAATTGGGAATTCGCTAGGCGGATTAAGTCTCGCCACTCGTTCGCCAGGCGAAGTGCTGGCGAAGGGTGATTCGCCAGGCGAATTTGGAATGACAGAAATGGGGTAGCTTCTGTAACTCTTGGGATTTTTCCACATTTGTGATTCGCCAATAGTTCGCCAGGCGAAATCGGAAGTCGCCAGGCGAAAACGGAAAGACAAAAATGTGTTAGCTACTGGAAGTTTGAGTTTTCAGAAAAATCAGGATTCGCCGCTTGTTCGCCAGGCGAAGGGCTGGCGAAGAGGTATTCGCCAGGCGAAATCTTGACTCGCCAGGAGAATCTGACTGTTTTCCAATAATTAACTTTCCTTCAAAATTCATATCTTTTGACTCGGGTGTCCGATTTAAGCGTTCTTTATATCGATATAGAGCTATGAAAGTGTTCTATGCTGTGGAAAGTGAAATTATTGTTTATGAGATGGATTGAAGGTTTTGGTATATTGGTCAAGTTGGAATTTAACTGAGGGAGAATGATTGGGTATTATTAATGGTTGTTCTCCGAGAGTAAAGTGTGAACTCAAGTTTGACGAAGGTGAAGATGGGAGGTTTGGAATCTGCTAAGTAAGTAGAAAAAACTCGTAGGCGATGAAACCAAGGTGTTTGTTATATTTGTGATAATAGTGTTCTGGAAATCGGCAGGAAGTCACAGTGATGGACCGTCAGTTGTGCATGGTTTTCGGATGTGTTTTCGAATGGAACATTAAGGCGTTGTCTTAGAGAGCTCCAACTTTGTTAGTAACAAAAGGGAATGATGGTTGAATGGAATAACGAGCATGATGTGTATGATGGTATTGTGACTATGGAAAGCAAGACTTAGAGTTCTTGAGAGGTTTGGAGTTTTTGGAATTTTAGAGCATTAATGGAAATTTTGAGAAAACCTTAAGTGTGGATGTAGTAATTGGGAGTTCCTTTGGGATGGTTGTTGCTACATGTTGGACTTTATGGAATTTGGACTGTTAAGTGAAGAAATTGTGTATGGATTACGGACAGTTTTATAAGGTAACGATTGACAATGAGTGTCCACTTTCATGAAAAGATAACTGGAATGGTTTGGTTGAGTTTGAGTGGAATTGCAATTGTTTGGAATGTTTGATAAGAATGGTGAATTGTATGAGTTGAGGCTTCGATCGATTTGATGTGACTGGTTATGTTGTTATCATCGGAATAGGTTGTTAATTACTCGGTTAAGCTTGTGGGTGAGTAGCCAGTTACCCAGTGCAAGGTTTTGCAAAAGCTTTAAGAATTTACATCTTTTGGAATTTGGTTGGACATTACAACGTGCAGTGATGTTATTTGGTGTTAGTAATGCGTCTGTAATGTTTGTGGAGTATATGAATCGTATTTTCCATATTTATTTGGATAATTTCGTAATGGTTTTGATTGAGGATATTCGGATCTGTTATAAACTCAGAGGGAGAACAGGTAGAGTGTTTGAGAATTGGATTACAAGTGTTGAAAAGAGGCGAAGTTTCATGCTAAGTTATTCAAGTGAGAATTTTGGTTGAAAAGGTTAGTTTTCTTGGATATGTTATTTCTGATGATGGTATTGTTACGGATCCATCGGAAGTAGATGTAGTTCTACATGAGAGGCTCCAAAGTTAGTTAAGGAGATTAGAAACTTTCGGGCTCAGTTAGTTGTTACAGCAGGCTATGGAAGACTTTGCTAAGTTCGTACGTTTGTTATCTCAGTTGAATTGCAAAGGGTGACTCGTTTGTTTTGGACGTTCGTTGTGAGTAAGTTTTGGTGAGCGGACGTAGAAGTTGTCTATGGCTCCAGTTTTGATATTGTGCGATCCTGATAAACCGGTTGTGAGGTATTGAGATGTGTCTCTGATAAGTTTAGTCTGTGTGTTAATGCAAGAAGGTAAAGTCGTGGCTTATGCTTTATGACAATTGAGGATTTATAAAAGGATCTATACTCTTTTGGGTTTGGATTTGGTCGCGGTTGTATTGTGTTGAAATATTTGGAGGTATTATCTTTATGGTTCTAGATTCGAAGTGTTCAGTAATCACAAGGATATGGAGTACTAGTTTGGTCTGAAGGAATAGAGGGTGAGACAGCGAGGATGGTTAGAATTCGTGACGAGTTATGAATTTGGCTCAGATTATCCTATTGGTAAAGTTAATGTCGTGCGTGATGAGTTAAGTTGGAAGTTTTTATACATGGTAGTTTTGATGGTTGCCAGTAATCAGAGTGCGCAGCGGAAGCGTGAGGTGGCACATTTTGTATTTACGTGTGGAACTTTATGTTCTTGTTTGTGTTGTGCCTCGTTTCCATGGTGATGGTTCGAGTGTGTGTAGCTAATTCCTGTGTGGGGAATTAGGGGAGTGTTACCTAGGGTAGGGTAACGATCTTGTTGTGTTTTGGTTCTAGAGTAAACCTGTGTGTTGGTATCTTGGTTTTCCTTGAGTTGTGAGTTGAGCGTCAAGTGCATTGTATGGGCTTTGTATCTTGTCGTGGTTGTCGTCGTTGTCGTGTCGTTGTTGTATCTGCTGTTAGCAAGGTGGTTTGTCAGTTTGTGTTATTCGTGGTGTGCCTTTTGTTGGCATGTTGGTTTGCTAGTCGGATGCGAGAGTCGTGTCCGGAGTTGTTCGTCTCGGTTATATTTTCGAGGACGAAAATGTCCAAGTGGGGGAGAATTGTAACGCCCCAATTTTGTTAGATTTATTTAATAGAGTAGATTTAATTGGTTTTGGTTTTATATTATTTTATTATTGACTTTTATTTGACAAAATGTTATTTTTCATCATTGTTTATGTTTTATCGCATTTTGAGAGCGTTTGGGAGATATTTGAGCTGAGGGGTATTTTGGTCATTTGGGTAGTTAGATATTATAAATAGAAAATAGAAAGAGAAGAGAAAGAAAGAAGGAAAAGAGAAAAGAAGAGGAAGAAGAGAGAAAAGAGGAGAAAGTGGAAAAGATCGCGGGAACTCCGTTTCGAGCGCGAATAATCGGGTAAGGGTGAGAAGTTTCAATTATATCATGCTTGTATATGTATATGTATGTTTTGTTTGAATGTTTGGGTGAAAATATAGGTTTTTCTATTTGGGTGAAATTGTGAGTAATTCGTAGAAATCGATGTTTTCACGGATGAATTGATGAAATACATGCCTAAACGTGTTCTAACATGTTGTTTTGGGTCATTGGGGGTAATACTATCATGTGGGTTGAAGATTTGGATCATTTTTGGGTCCCAAATGCGTTTTTGAGAAATTCTGGTTCGTCCAGATTCGCCAGGCGAGTTGCTGGCGAGTTCGTTTCGCCAGGCATTCGCTAGACGAATTTGCTTGGGACAGCAAAAACAGTATTTTCGTATTTTAGCCATAACTTTTGAACCGTAAGTCCGTTTTGGTCCCCGTTCGAAGCGTTAGAAAGCTTATGAAATATTCTTTCTTATAAAATTGGGTTGGGGGGCAGTAGATGATTTATTTAGGTCGTGGTTTTAGAGAAGTGTTGGGTTGTCGGGTTTTTATCGCGTTAAACGCGTGCGGTCGGTGTTTTACCGTGCTATATGCTTTTAATATGTATCGTATGGCTTGTGTGCCGCTATATGATGTGAATATATGTGATGAAATGTTGTGCATGATTGATACGCATTGGTGATGGATGTATGATATTTGAATGGTGTTGTTTTGTCGACTTTTGTCGTTGTAAGCGTGCGTAATTGAGGTGTTCATGCAATGTGCTTTTGATATGGATATCGTATGACTTGTATGACGTTATATGATGTGAATGCATGTGATGACATGTTGTGGTGATGAATTATGGCCGAAAGGCAAGAAATTGCAATGTGTGTATTTAATGGTATATGCATGATTATATTGTGAAATATGTGTGCATTGCATGAGTGTATGTGGTTATTTTGTATGAGAAACATCATGACATGCATTCATGTGTCGCGATTCCGTGGAGAATCGGGTGTAATATCACGTCCCTGTTGGGTGTGAGTGATTGATTACACAAATGATCATTGAGGATCCTCTGAACATTGCGTAGTCAATGGGTGTAATCGTTGCGATGAGTTACACTTGATTCCGTGGGAATCTTCAGAATGATTGTGTGCCCTTGTGGGGTTTGAGCAATCGAATTGTGTCTGCGTGAACAATCCAGAAACATCGGATGCCACGATGGTATGAGCGATGGGGAAATATCGTAGGCCCGACAGGGTGGATATTTCCATTGAGTTCTTCAATTGAGCTCGGGTGATGAGTCGGTACCGCATATGCATTGCATAGAGTCGTTGTGTCGGTCTCTGCGCATTTGCATAAATCATGAATGGATTGATTGTGTGTGAGCTTGTGATAGCTTTGGTGAATTATTATGCATAGGTGATAAATGCATTGGTTGTGAGTAATATGTTTTGTGTATAAACATATGATATGTGATGTGGTGGTGTGTTTTCATAGGTCATAACTGTGGTGTACATTATGTGTGAAATGTGATTATATTGGTATAATCGTTATATGCCATGTGGTTGGATTGTTAGGAACATGTTATGTATTGGTGGCATGCTATATGTGTTAGTATGTGATGTATGTGGTGAGAAATATTATATATGTGAATTTATTTGTGTTATGGCATATTATTATGCAATCTTGTTATAGTTGTTATTTCTCACCCTTCTGCTGGAATATGCTTTTTATGGCATAGTGCAGATTGTCAGCTTTAGAGGCGCGGAGGCAAGTGGAAGAGTTAGATCTTCGTCTTTGCTTAAGTCTTGGTGTCTGCTCTGATACGTAGCATGGGAGTCGGGGAAACGATTATGTTATTAATGTATATAATTGTCGAATATATTTGGTATTACCTTTATATGGAAAAGTTTCCCAATTGAGGGTAATCTATTTTATGCTATGTATCAAATTTATGAGCAGGGATGATGTTTTGTTTATTTAAATGTGACATCCTTGTTTCTGTCGGAAAAATAAATTTTTAGTTACTCTGATTTTATTTATGTATTATTTATTCGCGTTGGGAAAATGGGGTGTTACAAGGATTCTTTGCTACGAAATGCACATACCAAACCATTTCTCCTACAAAACATATTATGTGTCAAACATTTTCATACTGTGGATCAGGAAAGAAGTGACCATACTACAATATAGTACTAAGTTATTGTATAAATTATAATAAGATAAAAATGTTTAGAATTACAAATCCATCCTATACAACACACTTACATAATTTCCAGGTTTAAATTTAGTTGAGGTTCTTATTCGCAAGGCACAACCAAAAGCATATGGCCTACTCAACATTTGATACATGCAAAGAGAAAGACATCACAATATATGATAAAAAAACTTAAACGATCAATATCATAGATTTTTATGAAAGTCTTTACTTTACTACATATCATTGATATTTAAGATGGTAGTGCAACACCTCAGATTTCAATTTTTTTTTCTTAATTATCAAATTTCAGTCCACATTTATCACTTAAGGTGAGTAGTGAAGCATTACGACTAATGTCGATCAAAACATCAATAACAACCCACACACCTACAACGTGCTGCTTGCAATACCTTAGGAAACTGTAATGTCGCATAGACACTAATGTTTAGAATAAATTGAATAACAAATAAGAAAAAGGTTTACATTCACATAGTTTAGAATAAAACTTTACTAGTGGAACAATCAATGCTAGTGTAACCGGGTTTCCATTCACATATTCCATTGTTGAGACACAAGCCATTACCTGTGAAATGTATGGGGCAGGAACATGGAATAAGTTACGACAACACACAACGATTAAAGGAAGACAAAAAACCAAAAAAATAAAGCAAAATGAACTTTGGAGTTAAAAAATAATGTGGAATAATAGAACTAACGACTACTGCAATCGTGGCCATGAAATCCAAGAAAGAAGACCTGAAAAGATAATTAAATAATTAACATCAAAATCTATTCAATTCAGCAAAATGATACAAACTATGAACAACTGGCGACGACGCAACCAAAGAAGAATTATACAAATTCAACCCCGAAGGCTGAAACTAGAACCCGAAATAGAAAATGTACCAGAGAAATCTGATTTGCTCCAGAAAAATAGCCATTGCAGAAACCTTCTACCATTAATAATATCGAAACTATCAACAAATAAAGACAACTTCCTTAACTCCACAGAATCACATTGGTAATATCCAGATTGTAAATCATGTGGAAAACTGAAAAGTAGTTTTCAAGTTGAATGCTTTAGGTTAAACAAAAAGAATACAATACAGAAAAAAATCAAGGATTGAAATAAACACAGTGAGAAGAAGATTGTCGAAGAACTAACCTTGAGAAACAAACCATTTTGACGACTACGATCTCAGAGTTATCCATATCTGATGCTGAAAAAATCATAAAAAATTCAGCAAAAATCATAACCAGCATATACATAAAACAATACATATAAATAAAATACGAATAAATAAACAGATGAAAAAGTTCCTTACCTATTAAAATTTCATGAAATGAACCACTTTCGACTTTGTGGCCAATCTTAAACTTGATGCCGAGAACCCACTCCATGTTAAACAAGCCAGCGTACAACGAAAAGAACGTAGAAATTGAAATCGAATCCACAACCCAAGAGCATATTTCCATCTTTTTTGCTTGAAATCGAATCCACAACCCAAAAGTAGATCTACATATTTTTGTTCCTTGAAATTGAAAGAACATTTTGTAAACAGATTTATCGCTTGAACTCATATATTGTTCTTCTTCACCTTGTAAATAGGTTTCGCGATTTCTATTTGATTTCAATAAGAAAAATAGAAAGAAGGAATAAGAAGAGGAAGAAGGAAGAAGAAGAAAAAGAAAAAGGAAGCAATTAGAGAGAGAGAGAGAGAGAGAGAGAGAGAGAAGAAAGTTGAAACATTGGGAAAAAAGAAAAAGAAGAAAATGTTGGAAAGATTTAGTTAGAATTTAACCAATTGGAGGGAAACCATTTAAAAAGGCGTGTAAAGAGAAACCAAGTAATAACATTGCCATTCAAATTGGCTAACTATGTTAGTTTGGTTGGAAAAAAGTAATTTTGGACCAAAAATACCCTCATTTTGGTGATGTGGCAGAATTAGAGAGAAAGGTAAAAATGTGTTTTATACAACATCTAATTTTCTTATATTACATATAAATTGGATTTATTACAAGGAAACAAGGGACTGAGTAGATATATAAATCTTCAAGAGTAACCCTACTTTGAACATGCGACATCCCAAGTTTTTCGTACATGTCCTCCTTTGGGGATTTAGAAGGCGTGTTCTTATTTCTTTATGGTATCTCCTTAGGTTGGATGAGACTCCAAAGCATCCAGATCTGTCTCTTCCCACTGGATAATTGGATGGTCAACTTCATCAAAGATGTAGCCTTATGATGACCATTGAAACCTTAGGACCATATAACTTCCTTTGTCGAATACTCCGGAGAGGTGATTTCTGGTCACCAAGATAGGAATGTCCCGAATCTTGTCTTAATCTGAAGTGGATATCTACCTCAGATGGTCAATAGGTGGCTGAACAATATGCTTATAGGCGATATGGTCTAGTGGTCAGCTCCCTTTGGACTCGGGAGGATGGGCGTGTAAGAACACGATTTGGTTTTGTATTTGGCCTTTAGTTTTGACGATAACAATGTATTTTTTCTTAGAGAACAATTGTGTACCCTAATGGTTTTGTCTTGTGTGTAGATTATGCTAATAGGTTCTGACTATGAGGAATTGGCGTGTGATGTCATCAGATTCTAGACTCAACACACTATGACTCTAAAGAGATACAAATGTGTGCTTTACAAAGTTACGTCAAATTTCTAGAATGCTCTTAGATAATTATTCTAATGAACGTTTGTGCTAATGCTTCTGACTGTGACTCTGATAGAAGAGATTCTAAAGATTTGTCAAAGCTCTCAAGTTCTAAAAATTCTGAAGAACAAGTTCGGAAGACTCTAAAGACCAAGGTTATTAAGCTTCTTCCAACCAGACTCTTGATCCTTCTAAACATGCTTCAACAACATTTACTCAGAAGCCTTTGAAGATTTCAAGATAAGATCAAAAGGTTTTACGTGAGAAAAATAGTACACAATACAAGATCAATATTCCTTTCACTACGCCAATTTTGTGGAGTAAGGATTGTACTATTGTACCATTTTGTCTCCCACCTTTGCAGACCGTTATGCAAGGTGACTGCTCATTTTTTAAGATGTCCATTCTACCCTTCAATGGATCTTTTCATGCCTATATAAAAGAGACTTGGAAGAATGAATGAAATGGCTAATTCCGCTACACTACGCTATCTCACAACACTTTTGTTGAACATATTATTATTGTGAATATAGATAGAAAACACACATAGAGCTTTTGTTCGTTATTGTGAGATTATGTCATTGTACTTAAACTTTGTGTAATCTTATTTATTGAAGCAACTTTGTAAACACAATACTTGTATCTCATTATTTTGAGGTTATATTCCTTGAGAGACTAGGTTGTTAGTCAGGATTATCAAGAAGACAAAGACTGGTAGTCTTTGTGTGTCTGTAATCTGGTGATTTTACTGGATTAAGTCCTTATTGAGAAGGCAAAATCACCTTGGCGGGTAGTCTGGATTAGCTTCGTTAATAGTGAACCAGTATAAAAATAATTGTGTTCATTTAATTTTACTCTTGGTTCTACTTTGAGTTTTCTGGTACTAAAAAAGTTTTAATCTTGGAAACCCAATTCAAACCCCCTTTTTCTTGTGTTTCTTACCACCTTCAGGTTGGACTTAGACAACGTTCCTTGAGAAACCCACCTCTCTGACCTCTATTGTTGGAACTTGGATTAATCTTCCCTTCCAGTCTTTCCTTTAGAATGGCGATGTTGGGATAAATATGAGATTATTGTCGACTGGTCTCCTTGGAACCAGAGTCTGGGTACCTTTACCCTGTGAGTGTTCAGTGAACATTTTCTACTTGAATGGTCGTAGCAACAAAGAAAGGATGTGGAAATCTTTTCCCAAGACTATTGGAGTTCCTTTGATACCCATAGGAGGCTTTTCGGTACCAAATCTGTTCCCGATGTTAACTATGAACTCTTCGTATCTCTGACGACATTAACTATGAACTCCTTTTATCTTTGTCGCCGCCATGGTAAGTAGCACTTCAATGGGTAAAAGTATAGGTGACATTAGACTGGATGACGGATCGTGAATCTCTTGCATGAGCTTCGATTAAAGGGAGTTTCAGTGGATCGCGGGCCTCAAATTTTTTCCTATAAGTAGAAGTTTTCATTTAAATGCAAAGGGAGTTTCGGTAGATCGGAGGAGTACAAAATTGGAGTGGGTTCACTTTGGTTTATAATAAAAGATTAAGAAAGGAAGTCTGAAGGCGAAGCGCTACTTAAGTAACAGAGATATACCACTTCTGAAGCCAGCTTCTCTAGAAAGGCCAGCTCTTACGCTAATCATGTATAAGTGTAGCTAAAAGAATTATTTTTGGGGTTCGATGTAGCCATTATATTCATGTACTAAATAGTTCGTGGCGTTCTATGTAAATTTTCTCATGCTATAATATTAGTGACTCTTTAATCTTAATGCTTGTTTTAGGCTTACAACTTAAAGCTTATTTTCATGGTGTGATCTGACATCGAAAGGTGTTTGTGATTACTAGATCCAAAATAATCATCTATTGAATACTAAGTCTGGACATATGTATAGACTCAATATCGTTACGTATTGTAGATCCTTGCTACATTATGACTATTGGAACTTAATGTTTTGTGTTGGTTAATAGTATTAATGTATATCGTTCTATTGGGTAATACACTGATCTCACACCATGGAGATCAAAAGGAGATATGAATTAGGGTAACAGGTGGTAGTATTATACAATGAGTAGAGAAACGTATTACTGGCCTATGAATGTGCAAGATAGACATGTAATGATGAAATCTACCCCCAACAAGCATTGAACATTCTCACTATTAACATTGAAATCTAGAACTTTACTTTCTGTCATTTATTTTCTGTTATTTACTTTTCTGCATCACAACAAACACAAAAACCCTTTTCTTTTTTAGAATAATAATTTACTGCTACTTTTTCTTTAAAATCACTGGTCTCTGTTGATACAATAATTGTAAAACTTACTTTTACTACACATGCAACACCTAACAACATTTCTTGAGATACGAACTAGTTGAGGGATCTGAATTTTAGATGATAAAAATTTATGTCATATTCAATTGAATTGGTGCTCTACCACATCTTGAAAACATTGAACCTTTGCTTTGCATCCTTGATCTTGATAAGTCACTCTCTTAGCTAAGGTTGGCTGTTAAAATGATATTTTTAGCCAGGTAAGGCCATTAACACGTGCAACAAGCTCTTCAGCACTAGTCCCACATTTTTAAGGGCTTGTTTTTTTAATTATTGGACATAAAAATATTTTTTAAAAAACACAAAACATCTAAAGCACAAGTTCGGGGTTGTTGCTCAAAAACGATATTTTGGAGATACTATGAAGACTACTTAGTTGATGGATTTGCTTCAAAAAGTGTTTGGAAGAATACTCTTTTTTAGTTAGAAACTTTAAATTGTATGAAATGATATTTATAGTTTAAATAATACTTTGAGTTTTTTAATGCTTCACTTTATTAACATATAATTGTATTTTTGTTTTGTTATTTTTAAATATTAAAATTGTATTTTTAGTTATAAAATAAATTAAGCTCATTTTTTAAATTAGAATAGAGTCTCTAGATTAATTGGATCGACTATACTTTTAATGTCAATTGTAATAACAAATACTTCTAAAAATTGCGTTTTTACTAGTGCTCATAATAATTATTTTATAAATACACATATTTCTTTCTAAATATTTTTTTCTTCATTTTATCTCACATCAAATATCTAAATAATCTTTTTATTTTATATTGTTTCTCTATATTTTATTCATTATCAAAAGAAAAAGTACAAATATGGAGAGATTAAGACTCTGTTTGATAAAAATAGTGGTTGGTTGATAAGTTAACTGATAGCTCATAGTTTATGACTGATGGCTGATGATTGATAGCTTATAATTTATAGATGATGGCTGATGACATATAGCTGATAAGCTAATTGAAGTGTTTGGTAAAATTAACGGTTCAATTAGTTGATAAATTAAAATGACATAAAAGATATTTAATATATAATTAATTTATTTAAATTAAAATAAATTATAAAGGGTAGTAATGAATTTTAGTTAAAATAATAAGGACAAAAATGGAAGAAAAATGATAAGGTATAAGTTATAAGCTAAAACACTATTTAAAATAGCGTTTGAAAAATAAGTTATAAGCTAGTAAAATAAGCTATAAGCTCGCGATGAAAAGATTACTATCAAACATGTCTTTTATTATCATGTGAGCTTATAAGCCATAAGCTATAAGCTATAAGCTAAAAAATAATCGTGCCAAACAGAGCCTAAGGTTCTGTTTGGTAAGATGCATTTTGAGCTTATAACTTATAAGATCATATGATAATTTAGATCTATTTGATAACTGTCTCTTCATCATGAGTTTATAACTTATTTTATTAGTTTATAGTTTATTTTACAGACGCTATTTCAAATAGCATTTAAGTTTATAGCTTATGATTTTTTCTTCCACTTTTATCTTTATTATTTATCAAAAACTCAATTTTATCATTTATAATTTATTTTAATTTATAATAAAATAATTATGTATTAAATATCTTTTATGTCATTTAACATTTATAAGTTAGTTGAACCGTTAATTTCATCAAACACTTCAATTAGATTATCAGCTATCAGTCTTAACCATTAGCTATAAACTATAAACTATCAGTCATCAATCACCAACCATTAGTTATAAGTTATAAGCTAACTTATTATCCAACCGCTATTTTTACCAAATAGACCCTAAGTTTTTATAATTTATTTTTTAAAATAAATATAATTTGTTTTTTATTATAAAATAAGGAGAGAGAATATAAAATAGAAGAGAGAAAGATTAGAATGATTATGTATTATTTCATTGGTCTATCGTATACAATGAGATTGGTCCTATTTATAGGACATCATATAAACATTATAATAAATACAAATTGATTAAATAAGGAAATAAGTTATTGGGAGACAAATCATCCAATTATTCATAACACTCCCCCTTGGATGTTTGTTTTGGATATGCCTCGTTAAAACTTTACTAGAAAAAACCCAGTGGAAAAAAAATCTAGTGAAGGAAAAAGAGTACAATATCCTTTTAAAACAAATTTATTTCTCCCCCTCAGCTGAACGATTATTTCTTCGATGATGAAGACCAATCTTTTGTACTAGTTGATTAAAAGTACTACTTGGGAGTGACTTTGTGAAAAGGTCTGCAAGATTGTCACATGAATGAATTTGTTGGATGTTTATATCACCGTTCTTCTAAAGATCATGAGTGAAAAAAGAACTTTGAATAGATATGTTTTGTTCGGTCTCCTTTAATGTAACCATCTTTCAATTGAGTGATGCATACAGTATTATCTTTATATATTGTCGTTGTATTTATTTTTCCTGAAGACAAACCACAAGTATTTTGTATGTGTTGGATTAAGGATCTCAGCCAAACGCATTCTCGACTTGCCTCATGTAGTGCTAAAAGTTCTGCATGATTAGATGAAGTTGTTGCTATTGTTTGTTTCACTGATCTCCATGAAATTGTTGTACCACCACATGTAAATAAATAACCTATTTGTGATATACCATTGTGAGGATCTGACAAGTAATTTACATCTGCATAACTTGTTAATTCGAGTTTGGATACTTTGGTATAAAACAGACTCATGTCTATTGTACCTATAAGATAACTAAGTATATGTTTGACTCCGTTCCAATGTCTTCGTGTAGGTGAAGAATTGTATCTTGCTAATAGATTAACCGTAAATGATATATCAGGACGTGTATAATTAGCTAGGTACATCAGTGCTCCAATCGCACTGAGATATGGTACTTCAGGACCAATTAGTTTTTATCCTCTTCTCGAGGTCTAAAAGAATCTTTTACACGTCCAGCGATCTAAACATCATCGGGATACACGACATACGAGATTTGTCCATATACAAATGTTTTAGCACTTATGCTACATAACATATGATATTTGTCCATATAGAAACATTTTAATACTTTTCTATATAACCTTCTTGGTGTATGAAAGTTCCATTGTCTAAATGTTCATTTAGTAAGGACCTTTTATTTTCCAAGTCCTTCATCTCAAATAATTTCTTTATACAATTTATAGCTTTTGGAAACTCTTCAGTAGTTCCAATAATATTTATGTCATCCACATAGACAACTATTATTGCACATTCTTTTCCAAACCTTTTTTGTAAAAATGGAGTTATTTGTATATCTCTACCTTGGTAAATATTTATCGAGATGATGTGTCCATATTGTTTTAGCCTATAGAGATACTTGTTCAACTTTATGTCCTATCAAGTGACCAATACAAATAAGATGTTACAACATCCATCATGTTTAAATCAAGCCCTTCATGTGCTATAAGGCTAATTAATTTTCGAATCTTAATAGAATCTACTACAGGTGGATATGTTTCATCAAATTCGATCTTAGGTCTTTGTAAAAATCATTGAGAAAAAAAATATCAAGCTTTATATCTTACAATTTCACCCTTCTTATTTTGCTTTTCACAAAACTCATTTATATCAAATTGGTTTCACACCTCGAGGTATTCAGACTACGGGTCCAAAAACGATCCACTTTTAAAGTGAGTTCAATTATTCTTCAATTGAATCTATTTATTTTGGTCAATTCTCACTTTGCCTATAATTTTGGATAGACTTTGATTCATGAGCTATTCATTTTTGTCAATTCTCACATTGTCTATAGTCTTTGATAGACTTTGATTCATGATTTGTTCATTTTGACCAGTTTTCACTTCGTCTACAATCTTTGGTAGACTTTGTTTCACGATCCTCGTTATCGTTTATCATCTTTAGCGCTATATTGTATACAAATACATTGCCAATGTCGACTTTATTTGGTTATCTTAATTTCGGTTCCATTCTATTTCATCCATGACATAATTTATCGTGATCTCTTTATTTCATATTTCAAGTACTTGATTAGTTCTTCTGGAACTGAAAAATAAATTATGTCAAAGTGCTCTTAGAATTTTCATATCCTCACTTGAGTCATCGTTAACTTTAGTTTCTTTTCTTGGTAGAGAACTTTTTAACATTAGAACCGGCTTTTCTACCACGCTTCAGGCGCTGCTACAACTCATTTTCAATATTAGATTATCTAATAAGAGAATCTACTTTAATTGGAATATTAGTAGCTGATAATTTGTTTCATTGACTTTACAAATGAATTGTGTTTTGAACTTCGAGAATCAAATAAAATAATATTTTATTTCAAATTGTTCATTTGAACTTCTGGTTCACACTTTGAGCTGCTTATTCTCTCCCCCTAATGTTGGGAAAATTAATTTATCAATTGATAATCAGCCTACTGAGCTTCAAACACATATCCAATTATTGGACCAAGATAAACCTCAAATACGATATTCATGTAAAATGAATTTTCTCAACATTCTTTCAAAACCCATCTTAGCGTACTATACTGGAGCAATTGAATTATACACAACACATCCAAAAGTTTACTTAGATGAGAAGTATTAGGTTATTAACCTAAAATAATTTGTAAGTTAATGGGAGAATTAACATATAATAAATTCTTGATATGAGATGTTCAATATCAATTTTGCTATAAGATGTTCAATATCAAATTTAATAATATATGTGATACTTATCAAGAACGTTCTGAAAAATTCAGAAATTGAGATCTTAGTCTAAGAAAACAACTTCACAAACTTCTGGTTGTGAGCAGACAATAAATATTTGCATGATATTTTAGTAGATGCAATAATTAATGTCATGAAAAACTCAAATTCTTAGAATTTTTTTTTCATTTAGAAACGCATAAAATTTATTGGATTGAAGAAACTTCTGGTTCTTCAATACTAGTTTTCACATCATAATATATATTTATGATCTTTTAGTTGAGAAAATAATTTCATAAACTCCTGGTTGTGAGTAGTTGCACTATCAGCGATGTCAATGTCTTCTTTAGTGGCGTAAGTGCCGACATTCATTCTTCTAAAATAATAATGAGTTATGAGTGCACTTTAAACATACAAGTTATTTAAACAATAAATTGTGTAAATGAACAGGAAACAAACACACTTTATTATTAAAATTCAAAAATAGGAAGAAAATTAAATAAAAAAACATTGAGAATTCAAAGAATTCATGATAACTAAAATAAATAGAAAAATTCTATAATTTCTATTTCTTGACAGTTCCATCTCCAATAAGGTGATCAATTTTTCCATCTGGATCAGCCAAGAAATCACCAATCTCTAAGTGAGTAACATCCATATTGCCATAATCGGGATCACCATCTTCATTTGCAAAATGTGTCTCATTCTTTGTATTTGTATTTTTTTAGTGATTTTTGATAAAGATCAACAAGATGTTTTGGTGTACGGCAAGTGCGACCCCAATGACCTTTCCCCCCACAACGATAGAAAATATTTTCTTTATTTTTGCTACTCTTACCACCTTTTTCATTTTTTCAGTATCTTTCCACTTCTGGTGAAAAGATGCATTCTTACGATTGCCATTGCGGCTATGATCAAAATTAAGACCACGAGCATAATGATGGGCACGATCATGACTGCGGCCACGCGCACGACCACGACCATGACCACAATTTTGCACATAGTGATCGTGTCTTGCTACATTCACTTCTGGGAATGGAGCTGTACCTGCGGGACGAGCCTCATGATTTTTCATCAAGAGCTCATTATTTTGTTCAGCCACAAGGAGACAAGATATCAAATCAGAGTATTTATTAAACCCTTTTTCTCGATATTGCTGTTGTAGGAGCACATTGGATGCATGTAAAGTGGAGAATGTTTTTTCTAACATATCTTCATCAGTTACTTTTTCTCCACATAATGTCAGCTTAGAGGTTATTCTAAACATTGCAGAATTATAATCACTTACACTTTTAAAATCTTGAAAGCGTAAATGCATCCAATCATAACGAGCTTTCGGTAGAATAACCAATTTTTTGATGAGCATATCTCTCTTTAAAATTTTTCCACAAAATATATGGATCAATTACGGTAAGATATTCATTTTTAAGGTCCTCATGAAGATGAGGACGAAGGAATATCATGGATTTTGCCTTTTGTTGATCAGATGATGTATTTCCTTCTTTAATAGCATTACCGTGACCTTCTGCATTTAGATGGATTTCGGCATCTATAGCCCAAGGCAAATAATTCTTTCCCGAAATGTCAAGAGCTCCAAAGTCAAGTTTTGCAAGATTTGACATACTTAATTCTTTTAAAATAAAAAAAAATCAATAAACCATATTTTTTATTTGATTTAATTGTTATAAATTGGATCTAAATTTATTTCATAATAGTATTATTCAGGTCACAAACATTTAGCCAAAAGAACTCTATGCAATTCAATTTTATTTTAGGGTTAAATAAGTATTAGGTCCCTGAAAATAACTCAACATTTAAGTTTGGTCCCTATAAATATTTTCTTCAAGGTTTGGTCCCCCTAATGTTTTCCGTTTCCAACTGTAGTCCATCCCGTTAGTTTTCACTAACGGAGGATGACATGGTGTGCCATGTGTGCTAACATTCATTGTCAACTGTGTATAATTTCTTTGACCAGTCAGGGACCAAACTTGAATGTTGGGTTATTTTTAGGGACCTAATACTTATTTAACTCTTTATTCTACTCTCCTCTTTGATTTATATGTTTGAACACCATACCACTTGTGTGTTGAAATGAAAATGCTAAAAACATTACATCATGCATTGCATTGAAGAGAGAAATTAAAATGCAATACATTATTTCAGCTGTTAGAAGAAACAGTTAATTTAGTTTCTCTGTTTTCAAACAGAAAAACTAAAAAAAATTACATTGCTGAGAGAAATAAAAATGCAATAGATTACTTTAGCTTATAGCAGAAACAGTAAATTTGTTAGATCCTTTGATTAATCACTAACATTAGAAGCAAAAACTTAAATTCAAAATCAAAATCTTCAGTAGTGTATCTTTGCTAACCGTCATACATGGTTAATATATGTCAAGAAAATAAATCCTATTTATGAATAAATCCTAACCGTTATACATGGTTAATATATGTCAAGAAAATAAAATATCTTATAATTGATTATCTGTTTAACATAAAACCAATTGAAATTATCATTAAAAAAATGAACGACTTCATTAATTTTTATTTTAAACATTTTCTAATATTTACACAATTGAAAGGAATCGGTTTGTGCACTCATTAGAAAATGTAAAAATATATTCACATCAAAATAGTTTGTTTGAGAAGAATAGTTTGGTGTGGACTTGTTTGTATCTTTGCTAAATAATATGTTAATTTTGTTTTATGAGTCGAAGCCAAATCCGTATTTATGTTTCCTTTTAGCTTCTTAGCCAATTACTTGTTCTACATTTTGTTTTTAATCTTAATCATTTAGATAACAAAACCCTATTTGATGTTAGTTTGATTTAGCTGGGAAGTTTCTTGAAACCCACCAACTTTTCTTCTGGTCACCAACTTCCCTTCTAGTTAGAAAGGATGAGGAAGTTTGCTACAGAAAAATATTTATATAAAAAATCATGCACTCTCATGAAAGAAGTAAAACAACTTTATAGCAGAAAAATTTTAGGTAGAAAATGACTGTTGTAGTATTTATATTATAAAGCGATGGATAGGAAGAATGAGCTTGCACTTTTCTCGCCATTATCATTTTCTCGCCACAAGAGAATAAGATGCATTGTTGAACATAATGAATAATAACAGAGGATCTTGTTTTTGTTATTTCTGATGTTGTTGTTGTAATGAAAAGAAGGATTGTGTGAGAGAGAAAGAGAAATGAGGGTAGAGAAAAAGGTGGAGAGGGAAAGAAGAAGAGGAGTGAGAGAGAGAAGGAGGAGAATAAATTTAACATAAAAAAGCATTTTTGACTGGTCAATGCAATAAAACACATGTGACAAAGAATGGTTACACACATGGCACGCCACGTCATCCGCCGTTAGTGAAAACTAACGGGAGAGACTGGAGTTAGAAACGGAAAACTTTGGGAGGACCAAAGTTTGAAGGAAAATTTTTTAGGGACTAAACCTCAAAGTTGGGTTATTTTCAGGGACCTAATACTTATTTAACCCTTTATTTTATCATAAAAATTAAATAAATTTCATACAAATATAGAAACCACATTATTACTAATTAAGCGTGATAGTCAATAGAGGAATGAGTCAAAGTAATAAGATCGTATTCCCTAATTACTATTAGCTATTATTATATAATATAAATTGAAAAACATAATATCATTAAAATTGTTGCACCAAATGACATTAATTAAGCAATATAAAAACTATCATAAAATATTAAACACACTTTTATATTTGAAAAAAAAGTTTCTTAATTTAAAATTTAATAGCAGCAATAAAATATATAACATTGACTAATTGATACATAAATATATTAAGTGATATATTATACATGAGATTTCTTCTAGTAAACTATTTTAACACCAAACCCATAAATAATGACTCAATCATCAAAGACAATAAAAAAAAATTATATAGCTCTTAGTGAACGATATAACAAATGATAAAAAATTTTTTTGCTATCCTTCAGGGATAGTTCGATAAGTTCTTCAGGAACTTTATAAATAATTTATTTTGCTATCCTTCAGGGATAGTTTGATAAGTTCTTCAGAAACTTTATATAAAAAAAAATTGTTTTGCAATCCTTCAGGGATGCTTTATAAATTTTTTAGAAACTATATAAATAATTTATTTTGCTATCCTTCAGGGATAGTTTGATAAGTTCTTTAGAAACTATATAAAAAAAATTATTTTGCGATCCTTCAGGGATGCTTTAACATTATTCATGTAATCCTTCTGGGATGCATGAAAATCATTAATGATTTTCTTTTTCATTTTATAATCAATATTTATAAATAACACATAGAGAATATTAAAAAAAAATTAGTACCTTCTAAATGTCGGAGCTTCGTGCTGATAATGTATTATAAAATAAGGAGAAAGAATATAAAATAGAAGAGAGAAAGATTATAATGATTATGTATTATTTCATTGGTCTATCGTATACAATGAGATTTGTCCTATTTATAGGACATCATATAAACATTATAATAAATACAAATTGATTAAATAAGGAAACAAGTTATTGGGAGACAAATCATCTAATTATTCATAACATTTTTATATTTTTCAATGACTAAATCAGATCTCATAGTATTTTTAAAGATTAAAATGAATCCTCACTCTTAATTATAAGTTGCATGAGTGGTCTAATTTAGATTTGATACACATACTTTTCATTTATATTTTGTTTTAAATATAGTTTAATATACTATTAAACATAACCAAATTGGATTTAAAAATAGTTGATGTATTCAATATTTTAATAGCTATTGCGTTTAGAATACCTTTTTATATGGTGATCTTCATAAAATTGTCTATATGCATCAGCTATTGGGTTTTCCTGATCCTCGTCATCTAGATTATATGTACCGTTTGCAGAAATCCCTATAGTTTGAAACAAGCACCTCATGCTTGGTACCAGCGTTTCGCTGACTTTGTCTCCACCATTGGATGTTAGCACAACACCTCTGACCACTCTCTCTTCATCTGCTGGCGTGGCTCTGACATGACTTACTTCTTATTTTATGTTGATGACATCATCCTCATTAGTCTCTCTCATGACTTACATAAATCTATAACGATGTTTCTTGCCTTAGAGTTTGTTATGAAGGATCTAAGACCATTGAGCTATTTTCTGGGTAATGCAGTGACCAGACATGCAGATGGACTTTTTTATTAGTCATAGTACATACGCTAGCGACATTATTGCTCGAGCTGGCGTGACTTCATGCAAACCTTCTGCCACTCCAGTTGACACAAAGCAGAAGCTCAATACCTCTGTCGGCACTCCATATGACAATCTTACATTATATTCGAGTTTTTCCAGTACTTTGCAATATCTCACATTTACCCGTCCTGATATCTCCTATGTTTTACAGCAGGTGTGTCATCACATGCATGCTCCCTGTACATAGCACATTCATGCATTGGAACACATCATATGTTACGTTCAGGGCCTCTTACAATAGGGTTTGCATATTTATCCTTCTACCATCGAGAAGCTTGTTTCCTACACAGATGCCGATTGGGGTGGATATCCTGACACTCGTCGATCTACTTCAAGTTATTGTGTTTTTCTTGGTGACAACCTATAATTTCATGGTCTTCCAAGAGACAACTCACGCTTTCTCGTTCTAGTGCAGAGATTGAGTACCAGGGCATTGCTAATGCAGTTTCAGAATCATGTTGACTCCGTAACCTTCTCTTGGAGCTTCATTTTCCTATTTCCCATGCTACTCTCTTGTATTGTAACAATGTTAGTGTTGTCTACCTATTCGACAATCCTATCCAACATTAGTGTACAAAATACATTGAGATGGACATTCACTTTGTTTGGGAGAAGGTCGCTTGCAATCAAGCTCGGGTTCTTCATGTTCATTCTCGGCACCAAATTGCAGATATCTTCACCAAAGGCCTCCTTAGAATTCTCTTTGATGATTTCTAGAACAATCTAAGCGTCCGTCAACCTCCCGCTTCTACTGTGAAAATGTGATAAAATATATACTTTTTGTTAAAGAATATTTATATGTAAGTTTTACATCAACTATAATATGTAACTAACGATCGATACACACACACACACACACACACACATATATATATATATATATATATATATATATATATATATATATATATATATATATATATATATATATATATATATATGAATTTAATTGATATACACTGATAATATAAAATTTTTTTACACTGTCAGTTAATCACAACTGTTGATTTAATTAAATAGTTTGAGTTTTATTTTAATCACTTAAAAAATAATATCAACAAATGGTTCTGATATATTGTTAGTATAATTTTTTACACAAACAATACATAACGCCTCTCACTTTATTTTTCATTATATTTGTGCACGAGGCACACGATATGGATGCAAACCTATAAAATAATAGGAAAATTTTGTACAAATAATAATAATATCATAAAACGGTTGATGTTGACTTCTGGAAAGGCGTCTCACTGAATTTTTTTTTGTTTTATGGCAGATAAACGTGATTAGTTCCTTTCAATAAAAAAACATCTTATTAAAATATAAATAAATATAAAAGTTAACCATCAATATAAATTTGTTAATTGTTATCGGAACTCTTTCACTACATACACATAGTTACTAAATCAATCTTACATCTCTTTTTTAAATAAATATTATTAATAAGTGTTCTAATAGTATTTGTTACAGAATTTGAATAAAAATATTTCTTTTGAAAATAAAAAAGAATAACACGTGTTAAAGTAGAATTTTTTTTAAAATACCACATTTATTAAAAAAAAATACCAAATAAATTATAATTTCAATGTTATTACAAAAGTGGCATGTTTTGGAAAGAAAAGTAACCTGCAGGCGCCATATGGTATGGCGCCTCAGGCAAAAAATTTCAGAAAAATGCCACAAGCCATATGAGATGGCGACTCAGTGTAAATGGAGTGCCCTAATTCTCAGGGGAGACGTCATACCATATGGCGCCTCAGGTCACTCCTTTTTTTTAACGATTTAAATGTTATGTTTTTAATTTATAATAAATTTTATTTTTTAAATGGGTGCCATGTGCCTATAAATAAGGATTCACCCTCATTTGTTATTACATAACACTTCTCACCAAAACCCTAATTTCCTTCCTTCCCTCACCAATATCCTAATCTCTCCCCTTCTCAACACTATGTCTGAGTGGTTAAATCGTCGTCCATCGTCATCATCATCAGCACCGGAGGAACCGTTTCTAGAATTTCCATTGATGAAAAGAAATGCCCTAGTTGTATTCTCAGTTGTCAAGTCTCCGATGAAGACGATACTCTGGAACACGCAGACATTAGAGCATTTGCATAGGGAACTGTATCGCTGGCTAGAAGCAGAATTTGAGGCAGGTGAAAAGATCAGGAAGATTGAGAGACTGGTTGAGCAGTCTGGTCCAAATGGAGTTACCCGGACTTGGAGAAAAGTGGAAAATGATGCTGGTGTCCTCATGATGATGTTGACACCAAAGCAAATTCAGTTGATGGTTGTAATATCATAGATAAGCTGATTCTTTGAGTTGTTTCGTTTGGGTTTGTTGTTGTTATTTTCTGATTTGGTATTATGTTATGTCGTTGTTATTTGTTGATGTTAAGCTATTAAGTTATGCTCTGTTATGTTATATCGTTGTAATCGCTTATGAATGCCATCAATGAAATACAATTTGTTGTTATTATAAATAGACAAGTTTACAGTTGAAACTATGATGTTGTGCTAGAGCCCACTGTCATACCCCAAATTTTGACCACCAAGATTTCCCATCATTGTGTAAATCATCATCACAATATGGATGTACCTTTGTGCCTCATCAATCTCCTCAAGGAATTGTTGAGCATTCACTACAATCCAGCTTAGGGTTTCAAGCCCTCTCAGAGCCTTTAGACAAAGGATCAATCAAGGAATGACATGATCTTCAACTTGTCTAACCTCTTAAACACCCATGAAGGAGCAAGAGGACACCCACATCAAGAATTAAGCACAAGAGTGCAACATTTCAAGTGGATCAAGCCTCAAGTTCATCTAATACAAAGTCAACTGACGCAGAAAGTCAAAGTTTGACTTTTTGGTCAACTTTGAGCTTCACAAGCCATTACTCAAGAAAATATGATGGATGATTTAATTTGATCAAATTTAAATCAAGAAATCATGCAAAATTGTAAAATTGATCAAATTGAAAGAAACTTAGAAATTTTTTTTAAGTTAAAATCATGTTCAAGTGCACAACTTTTCAAGGTTGTAACTATTGATCCAAGCATCCATTGATTTTGCGTAAGAGCTACTTTTAAAGAGGGTATTTGATACTTCAACATTGTAGAAGGAATCAACTCAAAATATCATAAAGATTGAAAGATATAGGTGATCAAATTTGGGAATTCTTAATGTCCAATGTTCTGACATTTCATAGGACATCATTAATATTTTTCCAGCAAGAATGTCCCAACTTCAAGGATGTTTTTCTCCATGATCCAAGTTGATTTAGGAAAAACCCTGGGCATGAAAGTTGAAGTACGTCATCTCACCTTTCCAGAAAGTCCTAGAAAGCTCATTTATCATTCTCGAGCAGAAAGTTATGGACTCTGCAAAAGGCGAATTTTCATGACAACTTTTAGGACAGATTTGATCACACAAGTTCAAGGTCATTTTTGACAACTTTACAAGTCTTATCTTCACAAACCTTGAACATCAAAGTTGAAGTATGTTATCTCAGCATTCCAGAAAGTTGTGGAACGTCCATTTATCACACTCGAGCAGGAAGTTATGGACTTTACAAGAAGGCTTGCTGCAGCTGTTTTTTAGGACAGATTTTGTGGTCCTTTTCATGTGCCACACAATTTTCAAGCTTTGTCACCATGCAAAACAAGCATCAAAGATGCAATTCACTTCAACTCAAAATATCATAGTGGATTAAAAGATACAAGTGATTAAAGTTTGGAATTATTAATGTTCAAAGTTGTCAGATGTTCCAACATTTCATAGGACATCATTACTATTTTTCCAGCAAGAATGTCCCAACTTCAAGGATGTTTTTCTCCATGATTCAAGTTAAACCAAGTCTAGGGTCAAACATCAAAGTTGAAGTATGCCATCTCAGCTTTCCATAGAGTCTTGGAACATCCATTTATCATTCTTGAACAAGAAGTTATGGATTTTACAACAAGGCTTGCTGCAGCTGATTTTTAAGACATGTTTCAGGACAGATTTGCACATTTTTTGTGCCACAAGAATTTCCAAGCCTTGTCATCATCTTGGACACATCTGAGGATCAAATCCAAAGGGGACAATCACTGAGCCAAGCCTCCAAAGTCCTTGTGACAAGAAGTAGCATGCCAAACCTAGAAATCCCTAAAAGAGGGACAAGACTCCAATTTTGGATTGGAGCATTCAATAGATTCTTAGAGGTGGCATGGACTGACACATTTGCAACTGAATTTAGTCAAGATTCCTCCAACAAGTAGGGAACCAAAGCTCTATGCTCTAACCTCTAGTCAATGGCTAGAGGAGACTTGGATTTTCATTGGCCAACATTGAACAAATCTCTGCTGCAGCCACCATTCACTATTGCTGCCAAAACAAACTTGCTCTACTATAAATAGAGCTCATTTGTGCTCAGTTTGAGTACACCAAAGCCATCAAACAGATGTTTTCCTCAAAATCACTTCTTTCACTCCAAAATGCCTTCTTTAGCAAGGTAATTATGAGTTTTTGAGTTAGAGAGCATTTCCACCACAACTCATGATCCAAACACATCCAATGTATCATATATAAGCTGTTCAAACCATCACAAGTGACCTGTAATCCTTAAATCTCAAAGTCACCTCTCAAAACCTCAAAATTGGACTTTTTTACATTTTTCAAGCCATGTCTTGATTCAGTCACTTTCCAAACCAGATAAAACCTCAAACACACTCCAAATATCATCCTTGAACTGTCCCAAATAGTGCCACACATCTGGAACACCATTTGAGAGAGTTGGCATTTTGGCCACTTTTGCCCATTTTGCAAGAAAGTGCTCAAACTTGCTCTAGAGGTTTCCAGCTGATTCCAACCATTCTAAAAGCTTCTAAGAGGTCATTTGAGGGCGTCCAAAGCATCAAATCATTTTTGGAACAAAGCACTTGGTAGGTTGCACAAAATCTCCAAAAAAAGAGGTAAAATTCACAACTTGAATTCTTTGAATCATGCTTTCCTTTGTTGTCCACATACATGCATCATATTGAACAATTCTTGAAGCAAAAATGTAGTCCTTAATGTGTATGATATGATCCTCCTACTGTTTGCACTTTAACATGTTTATATGTGGAGTTTATGTTGTTTTAAACTTAAGGTGCAAATCTGGTTTTTTGCCTTGTGTGTGTTGTACATTAAGTTTCAGTATGTATGAGTGATACCATTGGATTCCTTGTGAAAAATTGGTCAAGATAGGTTCTTACGGATTTTAATTTTGTTAAAAATTGAGAGAGTTATGAATGTTTGAAGTTTGATAAGCAAAGATGTTTAAAATCAACATACAGTTCTGGTTTTTTGCCTTGTGTGTGTTGTACATTAAGTTTCAGTATGCATGAGTGATACTATTGGATTCCTTGCGAAAAATTGGTCAAGATAGGTTCTTACGGATTTTAATTTCGTTAAAAATTGAGAGAGTTATGAATGTTTGAAGTTTGATAGCAAAGATGTTGAAAACCAAGGTACAGTTCTGGTTTTTTTAAGATGTCGAATGTGATGTTGTGACATCTTCCCTTTTTCTCTTATCTTCAAAACTCATGAAAGATGTCTAATGTGATGTTGTGACATCTTTCCTCTTTTTCTTAGTTTATCTTTAAAACTCAACCAATTCTTTTACATAGCAAAAATCATCATCTTCCAATTCTGTTTTACACACTTCTTATTCATACTCCATAATATTTTAATCCACCAAAAAATCACAAAAAATATTATTATTTGATATATTTTTAATATATTCAAAAATATTGTTTTAAATTGTTTTAAATGCTTTTAAAATGATTTCTTTTTCTTGATTTTTAAAACCAAAATGATTTTAAATATTCAAGTGGATAAAATACTTTTTCATAAACCTTAATCATTGTTTTTTTTTTTGAAATAAAGAAATATTATATATATTTAAAAAAAAATAGTACAAAGCATATAGGCGACCCAAAGGTCCTGCCACCAACACGACAAAAAATAACAAATGAAACCGACACGCTACATCAGCAGATTTGCTACATGGGATCTGTATTTAGCTTTTTGCCAACCTCTAAAAGCTACACATTCTTTTATGTCTTTTATCACCCTATCTTTATCCATTTGACCTTCAAACACAACTCTATTCCTATAATTCCAAACTCCATAGACAACTTCAGTAGCAGCAAGTTTGAGTAGATCCTTTCTCCATCCTTTCCCTTTAGTAGTATTGACTAACCAAGGGAGCTCATTTTTCCAGTTTTTGGGCCTGTGATGAATATCTAACCATTCAAGGATATCTTTCCAAATTCCTTTAGTATCCATACAATCAAACAATAAGTGGTCAATCGTTTCCTCTTCATTGGTACACAGGCTGCACCTGTCATCATGAATCAAGCCCAGTTTTTTCAGCCTTGCTTTGGTGGCCAATCGACCATGGCACGCTATCCACATAGTTTGGACAGCTCTTGGCCTAGCCATGTTGCGATGAATTAACGAATGCCAACTGACAGTATTACTTTTATCGACCAATTCCAATTAAACTTTCATCATATGAAACTTTTTCCTAGTTAACATATCTTCCCATAGTCTATGTATCCCTCTAATCCATTCTCTTTGGGTGAGAATTCCATTCAAAATCCAGGAACAACGACTTTTACTCAGCGCACAGTTAAATATAGTTTTTCCTTTTAAGTAATAACTATGGACCCATTTGACCCACAAGTTATCGCTTTTAAGGCAAATACTCCACAGACTTTTTAACATTGTAATAGTATTCCATACCTCAAGATTGATAATGTTCAGACCTCCATTCTTCACTGGGGTGCACATCTTCTTCCAAGAAATTGGACTTTTCCTACTGATCACATCCTTGCCCGTCCATATGAAAGAGCGACAGACAACATTGATCTTGTGCAGAACCTTCTTTGGGAGAGGAAAACAGCTCAACCAGTATTGGGCTATAGCCTGAGAAACACTCTTAACTAGTTGTACTCTTCCTGCTGTACTCAGGAGTCTAGCTGACCAGTGCTTAATTCTGGCAGTAATCTTATCAATTAATGGAAGGTAGTGGATCACATTTAATCTCTTACCAGATAGAGGCACACCTAGATATCTGATTGGCAATTGACCCTGATCAAAGCCTGTTTGGTCTTTAATTTCATGAATAATGTCTTCTGTCATACCAGCACAGAAAATTCTACATTTGCTTGGATTAATGCTTAGCCCAGTTGATCTTGAAAAGTGTTGGAAGGCTCCAAGAATCAGCTCTATAGAAACTTTGTCACCCCTGCTGAACAGTAAGATATCATCTGCAAAAGATAAGTGAGTTAAACCAAGGTTTTCACATTTACTATGGTGATTGAAGTTAGGATTGGTTTGCATCTTAACCATAAGCCTATTCATATATTCCATCATAATCACAAACAGAAGAGGGGAGATTGGATCACCCTGTCTGATTCCCCTTTTAGCATGTAAAATATCAGACATCTCACCATTTATATTGAACCTATAACTGACAGTATTGATAACCTTCATAATCCAAGCAGTAAATTTATGAGGCATCCCTAACTCATTTAGAACTGTCTCCAAGGCACCCCAATCAATCATATCATAAGCCTTTTGGAGGTCTAATTGAAGCATACATCTAGGAGTCCCTCCTTTTCTGTCATACCCTCTCATTAACTCAAAGGCCAACAAAATGTGGTTATGTATAACCTGGCCAGGGATAAAGGCAGCCTGACTTTGGTGGATCACTTTTTGTAGCACCCTTCCAAGTCTACTAGTCATTATTTTAGAGATGACTTTGTAGAAAGTGGTGCAACCAGCTATAGGTCTGTAGTCTTTAACATACTTGGCAGTATCACTCTTAGGAATGAGAGTCATAACTGTGCAATTGAATCCTTTCACCATAGTACCATTGTCAAAAAAGTCATGGACAACTTCAATAAACTCCTTTTTAATTAGATTCCAGCTCACCTTGAAAAACTTTGCCCCAAAACCATCTATGCCTGGAGATTTCAAGTCACCTATATCCTTCAGAGCCTCTGTAATTTCTTTTTCAGTAATTTGGGTAGTCAGGTTATCTCCATCCTCTTTAGTGATTTGTTTACCTCTTCTCATTGCCTCAACATCAATAGCTTTGGTAGTATTTGCATAGGTACCCATCAGGCCTTTATAGTATTCCATAACCTCATTGTGAATCTCTTTGTGATCATCTATGATAGTCCCATCAGCCTTATACAGAGTGTTCATTGTTTTATTGTGTTGTTTGGCTTTTATGGTAGCATGGAAGTAGGCATTATTTCCATCTCCCAGTCTAAGCCAATCTATTTTAGCCCTTTGCACCAGCATCTTTTCTTCTAAGTCATTCTAATACATCACTTGATTAGTGCATTGTCTGACTTTCTCAACCAAGTTACTGTCCATTCTGTTTTGGACAAGGTGCTCTTGAGCTATATCCAACTCTTTTCTAGCATTCATCAGTGGGTATCTCACATTACACTTCTGCTTGTTAAACTCAGTCAGGTCTCTTTGCAATCTCTTCAGTTTCTTCCATAAAATAGACATGGGCCTCCCCTGGGTATGTTTATTCTAGCTATTTCTCACCACCTTATTATAGCCTATCATGTCCACCATACAGTTATTGAATCTGAATATACCTTTCCTCTTCTCTATTTGACTAGTAGTTTCCACACACAACATTGCATGATCAAAGACATTGGGAGGGATGATCTTCATTTGCATATCAATATGATCCTGGAACCAGGCAGTGTTACCAATCAGTCTGTCAATTCTTGAGTAAATTGTGCCACTAGTGTGCCTATTACTCCATGTGTAGTAATCCCCAATGTTGTCCATTTCACTGAGACCTATTCTATTCATCATGTCTATTAGATCCCTGTACTCATTTTCTATAACCAGCTTTCCCCCTATTCTATCATTGGCTGTAGTAACATTATTGAAGTCACCTAGCACACACCAGGGTCCCTACTGCCTATTATGAATTTGAATCAAGTCCTTCCACAAAGCTTTCCTATTCTCCAATTGATTGTGTGCATAGACTGCAATCATCCAATACTTAAAGCCCCTTTGGTTGTCATATACACCACAATGTATGAATTGGTCTGTACTCTGCACAATCTTGATGGTAACTCTACTATCATCCCAAGACACCCAAATTCTCCCATTATAATGGTTCAGATAATTATCAATGTATCTATTGTGGATCTTGAGTTTACTTACAACTTTATCAGCTTTATCCTTTTTCACTCTAGTTTCTATAAGAATCAAAATGACTGGCCTTAACTTGTAGAGACGGGAGCTTATCTCTCTAAGTTTACCAGCTTTATTCAACCCCCTTACGTTCCAAGATATAATCATGGCCCCCTATCATGGGACACTCCAGGATCATTCAAAATCCCGAGGGCATCAAATCCATTCATAACATTAACTACGGGGGTTTTACCATTATTCTTACCTTTATCCCTTGTTGCTTTGTTCACTATGGTCCAGTTGGCATCTTGTTGCTGGTTCTGGTTCTCCCTTGGTGTTATGACTTCACTTGTACTTATGACTTCACTTGTACTAGCAGTGTTACTTGTCATCATTTCCTTGGGCTCGCTTTCCTTCAATTGTTCAGATGGTTTTTGCTTTGCTCTCCATTGTTTGTCTATCTGATTAACTTTATCCTTGCATTGGTGACCCAGTTTTTTGCATCTGTCACAATACTTTGGCCTCCATTCATACTCCACATTCTGAATAACTCGTCTACCTGAGCAGTCCTTGATGGGAATCTCCTTCACCAATTCCTTCGTGATATCTACTTCAACAAGTATATGGGCATAAGACACTCTAATCTTGCTCGCCGTACACTCATCTGTCATCAGTGGTACTCCAATTGCACTTCCGATTCTGTTTAGACTCTTTGCCCCCCATAGGTGTAATGGAAGTTGAGGTAATTTCACCCATAGGGGAAGGGTTCTCAACATGTCCTGTTGCAGATTAAATTCTGGTTTCCATTCCATCAATAGGAGGGGAATGTTACGAATTGTGTACGGACCTTTCTGTAGAACTGCATCCCTTTCCGCAAATGAATGGAATCGAAGAATGAAATATCCCTCATCATTGAAGAACATATCAGGTAGCTTGACAAAATTCCACATCTTCTCCATGAATCTCTTAACAGCATTCATGCTTAAATCTTCTCCCACCGCGTATAGGATCAGCGCTGAACTCCAGAACTTAACTTCCGATTGAATATCTTCTTCCTGAATTTCAACTTCAATCTCACCATTAACCTTCGAAGGCGCAATTTATTCAAGAGTGAGACCTTTAGATGGATTTCTGTTATCACTCACCACATCTACCCAAAGTTTTCGATCCTCTTTGATCTCAGTTTCAGTTTGGATCGAAGGGCTCTCTATGTGTTTTAGGGTTTCGTCTTCTTCATCTACAATCTCTTCAACCACTACTTCAAGATGAGTATTGTCATGGATTTCCTTGCCATCGTTTAGTGTTGCCGGACTAACAGGTACAGTCGGTGTAGTGAGAACTTCCAGTGACGGCGACACCAATCGTGGTTGCCCCCGCCCCCTCGACCTCGTTTTGCCCTAGCACGCATCAGTCACTTGTAAACCTTAATCATTGTTTATAACACGATTAATGATTTTATTTGATATTTTTATCATTTTTTTTACTTGATTTTTCTGTGAAAAATGCATTTAAAAAATAAAATTGGGGTTTCTTTGATTTTCACCCTAACAAATATTTTTCAAACACTTGGGCCTCTAATAGAGTGTAAGACCCAACCCTTTTTGTACAAAAATATTTTGGGCCACAGTTATTGTATAAGTCCCGATATGTTAAAAATCTCGGCGCGATCGCCATTTTCAAACTGAAAATCATCTGGGCCTCCCCTCGTGTTGTAAGCCCCATTTCTTTTCCTAAAATACACTTTGGGCCTCTAATAGAGTGTAAGTCCCATCCCTTTTGTAAATAAAATATTTTGGGCCTCAGACATTGTATAAGTCCCTCGGTACATTTACAAAGTTCGGCGCGATCGTCGCGTTTTAACAAAAAAGACCATTGGGCTTATCCTTGAGCTATAAGTCCCATTTCTTTTCATTTTTAAACCTTTGGGCCTCTAATAGAGTGTAAGACCCAATTCCTTTGTAAATACCAAAATTTTGGGCTTCAATCACTTGTATAAGTCCCACGGTGTTTCCAAAACCTCGGCGCGATCGTCGCCCTTTTCAAAATTAACCATTGGGCCTACCCTCGAGTAGTAAGACCCATTTCTTTTCTTAAAACTCACTTGGGCCTCTAATAGAGTGTAAGTCCCAAACCCCTTTTTTACATAATCCATTTTGGGGCCTCACTTATTGTATAAGTCCCTCTATACATTCTAAAACCTCGGCGCGATCGCCATTTTAAAAAAAAAATCATTTGGGCCTACCCTCGAGTAGTAAGACCCACTTCTTTTCTCTAAATCATTTTTTTAGGCCTCTTGAGAGAGTGTAAGACCCATTCCCCTTGTACAGAAAACTTTTTGGGCCTCAGTCACTTGTATAAGTCCCACTGTACAAACTCATATCACAGTGCAATCACTACTAAAACCCTGGGCCTCTCCTTGAGCTGTAAGCCCCAATCTTTCCTTTCAAAGTACTTTCTCCTTTGATTTTGAAATATACTGTTGTTTTCAATCTTTCTTTGTTGAACAACTAACCAAACAACATGGAAGCTCTACAACCGAGTAAGTGTTTATATGCTTTCATTTACCGCTTTCATATACATATAACTGTATTGTGGGGCTGTTTCGCTGTAAGTCTTCTTTCATAAACTCATATCGATTGTGTAATAATAGTATAGATATTTAGAGTTTCCCCGGCAACTACGTCTAGCACTAGGTAAATCCGTTTCGATCATTCTTAGAAATAGACAATACTAGATCCCCCATAGGAGCACCAGATACAGTCTTCTCTTCGGCTGTCCTCCTTAGGAATTGTCAAGAAACTCTACGCCCCAGAGATGATCTCTTATCTGTGAATTACATCCCTTGAGTTTCTTCCAAATTCTCGAACTATCCTAGCTTGATCTATTCTTTGTGAATAGCCTGTCTTGAACTTCTCGGGGTTTGGGGAGCCACAGGCTTCTTAAAAGCATCCCCGCCTCCTCTTGGGCGTTGTACAAGGACCCGTCGGCTTCTTAGAAGTATTCACAGCCTCCTCTTAGGCTTCGTATAAATGATTTCTTCCTCCGGGAATGATAGCCTCCTCTTGGGCTTCGTACAAATTGTCCTTCGGCTTTTTAAAAGTTTCCAGCCTCCTCTTGGGCTTCGTACAAATTGTCCCGACGACCTCCTAGAGGTATAGGAACAAAAATTAGTCATCTTAATAGAACATTCTTTCAAAGAGTCTAGATCTTTCTACCGTGAACGTACTACAACTGTTTCTTTAAGCATAGTACAAAAGATAAAACTCTAGACTTGGACAGTCTAATTTCCTCGAGTCTCAAAGACATTCTCAAGTCCCTTTCAAAAATAGGAAGACACCCGCAGACTTGAACAGTCTCAATACCCTTTGGATTTCCCATTTCCTTAAAGAACAGGAAACAATCCCGATTCTCAGATCAAATCCATGAGTGCAACATTACTCATATAAAAACTGATTTTCTCGTTGAACCAACATACTGGACCTGTCACTCAACTGAAACAGTAACCTTTTAGCCTCCATCTCGGGCTTCGTACGAGATACCAAACACTCTCTTGTTGAGTATAAAAGGCTCTCTTGTTGAGCCAATCCCATCTTTAGCCTCCATCTCGGGCTTCGTACGAGATACAAAGACTCTCTTGTTGAGTCAAACCTTTTAGCCTCCATCTCGGGCTTCATACGAGATACAAAAACACTATCTTGTTGTGTATGAAAGACTCTCTTGTTGAGTCAATCACCTTTTAGCCTCTATCTCGGGCTTCGTACGAGATACAAAAACACTCTCTTGTTGAGTATAAAAGACTCTCTTGTTTAGTCAATCACCTTTTAGCCTCCATCTCGGGCTTCGTACGAGATACAAAATCACTCTCTTGTTGAGTATAAAAGATTCTCTTGGTGAGTCACCATCTTTAGCCTCCATCTCGGGCTTCGTACGAGATACAAAAACATTCTCTTGTTAAGTATAAAAGATTCTCCTGTTGAGTCAACCCTTTTAGCCTCTCTCTCGGGCTTCGTACGAGACACACAAAAACTCCCTCTTGTTGGGCCAATAGCCTCCTCTTAGGCTTTGTTTAAGAAAACATAGGTTGAGCCAATCAACCTTTTAGCATCAAAGTTGTGCCTCGTTCACAGTACACAAACATCAACAACTCCTTCCCCTTCATCTAATCGCTGTAAGCGGTAAGCCTCTGGATTATTTACATCCATGCCACTGTCCCTCTTTTAGCATGAAAAATTCCTAAGGAAAGATAGGATTGCTCTACACTGAGTTAAAGTCTTCTCCTTCAGGTTGGAACCCCCTATAAAGGAAATTATGGCATTTCCGGATTCACATATCCCGGTTAAAGTAATTCTCCTTTATAAACAGTTGTGACAAACAGACCCTCTTTAGAGATGACAAATTCTCTCTAAAGACAACACCTTTCAGCTTCACATCTTGGGCTTTGAACAAGATACAAACCACCTTCAGCTTCACATCTTGGGCTTTGAACAAGATATAGATCACCTTTCGCTTCACGTCTTGGGCTTCAAACAAGACACCAAAACACCATTTCCTCCCATAGAATAGGAGGAACTACGAACGCTCTGATTTCCCTGTTTCGGTAAACGGGAATACGTAGGCATAAGATTGAAAGAAAAATCTTAGCGAGCACACTAATCCAAAAACCTAAAGTCCCCTATCTCCACCCAATCTGACAAATTCCCCATGAATAGTCCCAGTTTTCCACCTTAATAAAGTAAGAAGAAAGAAAGGCCCCATTACCATATAGCATCTGTAACCTAACAGACCGCTGTTTAAACTCAGTATGCAAGCAGGGTTAATTGGAGACATCTATTTCCCTTCCTTAGTCAGCTCACAATAGGATAAAAAATGAATCGACCTGTAGTAAACCCCAAAGAGCGACAGCGCTTAAGAACCGCGTCCAAAATCGCTCGCTACAGAAAAGTGGCGCCCACCGTGCGGCAGTTCACGTTCTTTCTTACAATTACCTAGGACAAGTCATGGTGACTTCACTGGGAATTTCACTGGGAATGAGACTTTTGTTGACTTCACTAGGATCTTAGGTCAAAAACCTTTAAGTTGGGAAGGAACCACAGAATGGTGACTCCGCCAGGGAGCCATTTTCTGTCAAGAACATAGGATTCATAGCTTCTAAAAAGTCTAGGACATTAGGACAAATATATATACTGCTTTTCCTAATTGATATATGTGTTTATTTTTCTGCTAATAGGAATGCGTGTGATGCCGCATGTGGAAAGATTGAGTATACACCTAGGAAAAACCTCTTTTAGTGGTGCGGAAACTATCGGAAATGGTTGTCACGCGATACCACCCTCTTTTGAAGGTTCTTCGAAAAAACATCACCTAGCACGGTTCCCGCCCCGCTGGTGTTTTCTCGACAAGAACTGATGATTTTGAGAGACAGGTACAAAAATCACTAGTATAAACCTTTGGGGGATGGGTAGAGCCTTGACTTCATGACAACGACCCTTTAACCCCATGTTTTTTCTATGTTTTTGTGTGCTGCATTCATGCATTCATCTAAAAAAACATTAAAACAAAGAAAATTTTTCTCTTCTAGTCTCTCTTTTTCAAATTAAATTGAGACAATGATTGCAAATGTCAGAGAAAAAGATTGCGCTCATGGATTTCGGTAGAAGGGGAACTCATAAGTACACCTTCAAGGTTCCAAAACTTGAGGATTTGAGAAGGTTAGCGAGGATGATCACTAACCCTGAGGCTTTCAGAGCCAAGTACGGAGGCCTGCTACCTCTGTTAAGAATCCATGTGATTGAAGGAATCATGGATGCACTCGTTCAGTTTTACGATCCGGTCTATCATTGTTTCACATTCCCGGATTACCAGCTAGCACCAACGCTGGAGGAGTACTCTCACCTGACTGATCTACACATTACTGATCAAGCTCCATTTTCTAGACTGGAAGAAATTCCAAGGGGTCAGACCATTGCAAGAGCAATTTATTTGGACGAGTCAGAAGTCAGGACTCACATGACCACTAAGGGTGGCATCCAAGGTTTGCCAGCCCAATTCTTAACAAAGAAAGCTCTGTACTTTGCTAGTATAGGGAACGTGACTGCTTTTGAAAGCATCTTTGTTTTACTCACCTACGGGTTATTTCTGTTGCCCAACATTAATAACTTCGTCGATATCAACGCCATTAAGGTTTTTCTCATTGGAAACCCTGTGCCGACTTTGCTCGCAGACGCATATCATTCTGTACACTTAGGGAATTTGTACAGCGGAGGAGAGATCACGTGTTGTATGCCCCTGCTATACAAATGGTTTATCTCCCATTTGCCTAAGTTTGCTGCTTTTTGGGATCATAAGAGTGCTTTACGTTGGTCGCAGAAAATCATGTCTCTCACCAACTCTGACATTGATTGGTGCAATAGGATTTATGACAGGATCAGGATAATTGATCATTGTGGAAACTTCCCCAACGTACCCCTTATAGGAACTAAGGGAGGAATCAATTACCATCCACTTTTGCTTCGTCGTCAATTTGGATACCCAATGAGGCATATCCCGCGTAATGCTTATCTGGAAGGTCTTTTCTTCAAGGAAGGAGAAAGTGACAGGGCACTAAAGACGGAAATAATGCACGCTTGGAAACATGTTCATAAGAAAGGACGGGAGTCTCTAGGAAAACTGGACTGTGTCTCGGTGGAGCCTTATCTCCACTGGGTACAAACTAGAGCTCTCAAGCTAAGGATGTCGTATCCTCGTCACGGAGTTCTTTCGCCAAGGGAATCTATCATGTACTTCATGACGGAAACTGAAAAGCTTCAGGTTACTCTCAACAAAGTTCAACAGGGGAGGAGGTCTTGGAAGAACAAGTACCGCATTTTCAACGTGGAGTGTACCAAAATACAGCAGCTGCTGAAAGATAAGGATGCTCTGATAGAGATTTTAGAGCAACATGCTGTGGATAATCAGGATGACCAAAGGAATTTGCTCGCCCCTTTCACTTGGCAAAGGAATGACAACCCGACAACGACTCAAGAGCCCCGGTCAAAGAAAAGGAAAGTACCAGAATCAGCGCCCGATTTCTCCTCAGAGAGGACTCGGGACCCATTAGCTTAGGTTTCTGTTTCCGCACCTTGTAATTTACTGTATTTCCATTTCCGCAATCCTTTGAATTTCAATAAAACGGGGTTTCCCCACTGTTTGATATTTGCAATCTAATTGTAGAAGTTTATTTTGATTAAACCAAAAAACAATTAATATAATCATTGCATTCATCATTCTCACGTAACGCATTCTTCTTACCAACGAATCTCACATTTGTGTCTCGGTTCTAGAGTCAAACTGTCTCATTCGTACAATACTCGGGCCAATCGTCAGAAAAGGATGGATGATCTCGAGGAAGAGAACAAAGAGTTAAAAGAAGAGATTGACGCTCTAAGAGAGGATATGAGAAAGATTCATAACGACATGCAAGCCATGGCAGAAGCTCAGCTACAAAGAACTGTGATCTCAGAGATCACCTCAACGCCCATAGTGGAGAAGTATGATCCTAGGTATTAAATGCCGAAAGATCGTCCCTGGGGCATGCTTGTTAACTATATCCCGAAAGGATATGTTCCGCCGATCACTGATGATCAGGGAATCATAGCAGAAGCCGCTGGGCCTGAAGGTTACAAACTTCGGGAAAGCAAAGATGCCAGGGGCATGACAGCAACTCCTGAAGGTTACAAACTTCGGGAGGCACCGAGAGTCTCGGCCGTAATAACTATACCACAACCCGTGGTACACACTGTCCCGGAAGGACAGATTCCACCGATACCTTCTGGTAGAAAGGAAACTATGTTTGACAGAATGGATGAATTCCAGGAGCAGTTCCTGGAAATGCAGAAGGAACTGCAAGCTATTCGCGGTCAGGATTTATTTGGAAAGGACGCTGCAGACTTTTGTTTGGTCCCCAATGTGAAAGTTCCGCACAAATTCCAGGTGCCCGACTTTGAAAAGTACAAGGGTAACTCTTGCCCTCAAAGTCACTTGGTGATGTACGCTCGGCGAATGTCGGCTCAGACAGAAAATCAGGACCTACTGATTCACTACTTTCAGGATAGTTTAACCGGTACCGCATTCAAATGGTACATGGGTTTAAACCGCGCCACGATCGGCACGTTCAGAGATCTTGGCACTTCCTTCGTCCAATAATATAAATACAATTTGGACATGGCACCAGACAGAGATAAACTCAGATCAATGTCACAAAAGGACAAGGAAACCTTTAAGGAGTACGCTCAGAGATGGCGTGAAATTGCCGCTCAGATCTCTCCACCTCTCGAGGAAAAAGAGATGACAAAGATCTTCTTAAAGACCCTGAGCTCATTTTACTACGACAGAATGGTTGCCAGTGCACCCAGTGACTTCATCGAGATTGTGGGCATGGGGGTTCGTCTTGAGGAAGCCGTCCGGGAAGGACGTTTAGTAAAAGACGCTGGATCATCAAGTAGTACAAAATGATACGGTAGTGCTCTCCCTAAGAAAAAAGAGCAGGATATTGGGAATATCTCTCTCGGAAAGCAAAGGCGACGGTACCAACCAGTAGTAGCTGTAACTCCTGCTATCAACCCTGCGCCTGTTTCTACGTATTAACCTCAGGTTGCGCAGAACCAACCTAATCAGCAAAGGACACAACAACCTCTTCAGCAGGCTCGTCCTCCATACAATAACAACCGTACAACGCGGCCACCAGGATTTGATCCTATACCCATATCGTACGCGGAACTATTTCTGTTATTACTGGTCAAAGGGCACGTCCAGACCAAGGCTCCTCTTACAGTACCGGAAAATCCCCCTTTTTGGTTCAAAGCGGATCAGACTTGCCCTTATCATCAAAGAGGACCAGGGCATAACATAGAGAACTGTCTCAGTTTCAAATCTGACGTGCAAAAGCTTGTTAGGAGCGGGATCTTATCTTTCAAAGATACGAATCCCAATGTTCTCACGAACCCGCTGCCTCAACACGAGAAATCTGCAGTCAACCTGATAGAGGGAGAGTCTAACAACGTCTATCAAATTCATGATGTACTCTTGTTAAAGGCCAACTTGGTCAAGATGCATTGTAGACAGAGTGGATTTGGCCATGTGCCACCTCATAATTATCACCGTTGTGATATCTGCTCTAAAAACAATCAGGGATGTTCCGTGGTGCAATCAGCTCTACAGGAACAGATGGATCTCTGATGGATCCAAGAGCACCGAGTTCGTGGAGTTAACATGGTTTACACGAATTCTAACGTAATTCAGAACCACGACATCCGTGCGATGAATGCTAACCTGGTAGCAATGCACTCAAGGCAAATCCAGTATCATAATCTACCACGGCACGATTACAGTTCTTGTCTGACTTGCTCGGTAAACAAACAGGGATGCTCTTTTGTACAAGAGGCCCTCCAGCGTCAGATGGATCTTGGATGGATCCAGAACTACCATGATAGGAATCCCTATCAGATCAACATGATTCAAATCTTCGATATTCGCTTGATGAATACCATCCTGGTGGAGTTACACGCAGAACAGGTCCGTCTCGGATTCCTGGTATCACATGATTACCAGAGCTGTAAAGCGGGTTGCAAAAACGATCAAGGTTGTGCCCTTGTCCAGGAAACACTTCAACACTTATTGAACCACTGGTGGCTTCCAATCTATATAGATGAAGACACCCAGCAAATTAGTATCACTAACGGGAATCCTACTAGATATCAAATTCAGGATGTTCGGTCAATGGAAACTGACCTAGTAAGGCTACACTGTATTCAGAGAGGATGCTGCCAGGTGCCACTACACAACTATGAGCGGTGTGGAGTTTGTTTAGTGAACAATCAAGGATGCTACCTCGTGCGGGCAACCCTTCAAAGTCAGTTGGACCGCAAAGAGATTCAACCATGGTCAAGTTCTGGATCAGTCAACTACTTCGCTGATCAAATCGAGGACGGTTATACGTCTCAGGACGAAACGCAAATTCCATTTTGCTTTCCTACACAGAGTCCAAGATTTATACCCAGGTCAGACGTCGAAATGATATATGGAGATTATGATCCAGAAGGATGTCGTGCTCCACCAAACTCATTAGAGGAGGACACTCTGTTGAAAGACAACTTTGACCACGACTATTATGGCCCGATGGATGGCCTGCCAATGTGGCAGCCGTGCCCAGGAGACTTGGGGCAAGAAAGTCAGCCGAACAATGAAAATCAGCTGAGTATCATTGAACAGAATACCTGCGTGCCCACCATGTCATGGGATCAACACCCAGGTTATCCTGAAAATACCCAGCACAACGATGAATTTGCAACGTTTGCAGGACTAGAGTTCATCAACTATGTTTCCCCGAGGTTAACGTCATCGAGAAGGATGACTCCTCCAATTCCAAAGAAGTGTGGGACACCCTGGGACAACCAAGTGGAAAATACGACTATATGGTAAAGTACACTGCTCCCGAAAGCTCTCCCATCAGGCTCGAAGACATCCAACCTACTGGATGGGGAGATCTACCTGAGAGTACAAATACTATGCAAAATGCAACTGAGGAATCCTCCTATGACAACTCTGCCTGGGAGACAGATTCCAATGATCCTGCTCTACCAGAAATTAGTGTTATTTCTGAAGACAAATCGAGGAAGGTGCCAGAATTTGTGATTCACCGAGGAGTTCGCCGCCAATAGGTTGCTGTCGATGTTCCGAAAGTTGTTCAAAAGTCAAAGTAATTGCCATCTTTAACCTTTCACCTTGCCCAGGTGAAATGGATGTTTTGATAGGGCTCACTTTCTGTAAATTTCCCTCTTCGCTTTGCCCAAAGCGACATAGTTTTGTTTTATAGGGCTGTAGTTTCAAGAATCGAATTGTTCATTAATAAAATAACGTCGTTCTGTAATTTCCGCATTAATTGTTGTTTTCTCTTTTGCTTTTCTTAGAAAATGGTAATCCTAAAAAACAACTCAATAAAAAACAAGCAGTAAAAGAAAAAAAACACTGCACACACTTTTGCATTCTCTCTATCTCTTCTAAAACAGAATCATCACGTCATGCAGATTGCTTGTTTTAAACCCCGTTGAAACATACGATCTGATGCCTTCTCCCGACTTTGTGTTCCCGGTATTTGGGGCTGAAGAAGAAGTTGACAACGAAATTCTAGAAGAGATCTCCCGACTACTCAGACAAGAGGAAAAGTCCATTGAGCCTCACAAAGAGTTGCTGTAAACAGTCAAATTGGGTTCAGAAAAAGAGAGAAAAGAAATCAGGATTAGGGCACTGCTCAGTCCAACTGCCAAAGAGAGTTTGACAAAGCTTCTCAGGGAATTTCCCGATGTGTTTGCTTGGTCCTATCAGGATATGCCAGGGTTGGATACCAGCATCGTGGAGCATCATTTACCGTTAAGGTTAGAATTCCCGCCAGTAAAGCAAAGGTTGAGACGGACTCACCCGGACATGGCTATCAAAATCAAAGGGGAGGTACAGAAAGAGAGTGACGCGGGTTTCCTCGCTACGTCAGAATATCCTCAATGGTTAGCCAACATTGTACCTGTTCCAAAAAAGGACGGAAAGGTCAGAATGTGTGTCGACTACAGAGACCTAAACAAGGCTAGTCCAAAGGATGATTTTCCTTTACCACACATTGACATGCTGGTAGACAGTACAACAAAGTTCAAAATTTTCTCCTTCATAGATGGATTCTCGGGCTATAATCAGATCAAAATGGCGCCGAAAGACATGGAGAAAACTTCGTTCATTACCCCATGGGGTACCTTTTGTTACAAGGTAATGTCGTTCGGTTTGAAGAATGCCGGGGCAACCTATCAAAGGGCCATGACTACTCTGTTTCATGACATGATACACAAAGAAATTGAGGTATATGTCGATGATATGATTGCAAAATCTAAGACGGAAGAGGAGCATGTGACCCATCTGTCAAAACTGTTTAAGCGGTTGAGAAAGTACAAACTCCGTTTGAATCCCAACAAGTGCACCTTCGGTGTCCGTTTAGGGAAACTCCTAGGGTTCATCGTCAGCCAGAAAGGAATTGAAGTTGATCCTGACAAGGTCAAGGCCATTCAAGAAATGCCTTCTCCGAAAACTGAAAAACAAGTCAGAGGATTCTTGGGACGTTTGAACTACATCTCCAGATTCATATTCCTCATGACTGCCACGTGTGCGCCGTTTTTCAAATTACTCAAAAAGAACCAGGATTGCATTTGGACAGAAGATTGCCAAGCCGCCTTCGACAGTATTAAGGAATACCTGTTGAATTCGCCGATTCTATCACCTCCAGTGGAAGGAAGACCACTGATCATCTACTTAACAGTCCTAGAGGACTCGATGGGTTGTGTGCTTGGCCAACAAGACAAAACCAAAAGAAAGGAGTCTGCCATTTACTATCTGAGCAAGAAGTTCACCGACTGCGAGACTCGGTACACGATGCTTCAAAAAACTTACTGCGCTTTGGCTTGGGCAGCTAAACGTCTTCGCCAGTACATGATTCGTCACACTACTTGGTTAATCTCCGAGATGGATCCAATCAAGTACGTCTTTGAAAAACCTGCTCTCACGGGAAGGATTGCCCGTTGGCAGATGTTGTTATCAGAGTACGACATCGAGTACCACGCTCAGAAAGCCATTAAAGCAAGTATTTTAGCCGATCATTTGGCTCATCAACCGATTGACGATCCGGAATCAATTGGATTTGACTTCCCAGATGAAGATGTCATGTATCTAAAAATGAAAGACTGCGATGAACTGCTACCCAGTGAAGGGCCAGAACCAGGTTCCCAGTGGGGACTAATCTTTGACGGAGCTGTCAATCACTACGGAAACGGAATTGGGGCAATCACCATAGCACCTCAGGGTACCCACATTCCTTTCACTGCCAGACTTACGTTTAAGTGTACGAACAACGAGGCCGAATACGAAGCTTGTATCATGGGTCTCGAAGAAGCGATTGATTTAAGGATCAAGAACTTGGATGTATATGGCGACTCAGCCCTGGTTATCAATCAGATCAAAGGAGATTGGAAGATATACCAATCAGGATTGATTCCTTACAAACATTACACGAGAAGGTTGTTACCCTTCTTCAATAGAATCGAGTTTCATCACATCCCTCGTAATGAGAATCACATGGCTGACGCTTTAGCCACACTCTCTTCCATGATCAGCGTAGGTCAATGGAATGACCTACCTAAGATCGATATAATGCGCCTTGAACGGCCCACTTACATCTTCGCGATCAAAGCAGTCATAAACGACAAACCTTGGTATCACAATATCAAATGCTTCCTTCAGAAACAAGAGTACCCACCTGGGGCACTAAAGAAGGACAGAAAAACCCTCAGAAGACTGGCTGGAAACTTCTTCCTGAGCGGTGACATACTCTATAAGAGGAACTTTGACATGGTCTTGCTCCGATGTGTGGACAGACCAGAAGCAAACATGCTGATAAAAGAAATTCATGAAGGATCATTTGGCACTCATGCCAATGGACACACAATGGCGAGAAAAATTCTGAGAGCAGGGTACTACTGGTTGACCATGGAATCCGACTGCTACAAGTACATGAGGAGGTGTCACAAGTGTCAGATATACTCCGACAAAATCCATGTACCGCCAACACATCTCAAAGTTCTCTCTTCCCCATGGCCTTTTTCCATATAGGAAATCGACATGATTGGCATGATTGAGCCCAAGGCTTCGAACGGACATCGGTTCATCCTGGTAGCCATTGATTACTTCACCAAGTGGGTTGAAGCAGCGTCGTACGCTAATGTAACCCGACAAGTGGTGGTCCGATTTATCAAAAACAATATCATCTGCCGTTATGGTGTTCCAAGCCAGATCATTACGAATAATGGATCTAACTTGAACAATAAGATGATGAAAGAGTTGTTCGCTGAGTTTAAGATCGAACACCATAACTCATCTCCCTACCGACCTAAGATGAACGGGGCGGTAGAAGCGGCTAACAAGAACGTCAAGAAGATTGTTCAAAAGATGGTTGTAACCTATAAAGACTGGCACGAGATGCTACCCTTTGCTCTTCACGGTTATCGCACATCTATCCGCACTTCAACAAAGGTAACCCCTTTCTCTCTAGTATATGGCATGGAAACAGTGCTCTCCATCGAAGTAGAGATCCCATCAATCCGGGTGTTGATGGAAGCTAAGCTAACAGAAGTTGAATGATGTCAAATTCGACACGACGAACTGAATCTGATCGAAGAAAAATGAATGACGGAACTATGCCACGGTCAGTTGTATCAGCAAAGAATGAAGAAGGCGTTTGACAAAAAGGTCCGACCTCGCGTCTTTAGGAAAGGAGACCTCGTGCTCAAGAAGATACAATCCTTTCTCACTGATTCCCGGGGAAAATGGACTCCGAATTATGACGGCCCCTATGTGGTCAAGAAAGCTTTCTCAGGCGGCGCCTTGAGACTCGCAACCATGGATGGAGAGGAATTTGCCTACCCCACGAATGTTGATGTAGTCAAGAAATACTTCGCCTAAACTAAAAAAAAAAAACGTCTCGGTGGATTGAAAACCCGAAAGGGCGATCCAGGCAAAAATTAGAGACATGATCAAAAATCATCCCGGTGGATTGGAAATCTCCAAGTACAATCCAGGCAAAAGTTAGGGATTAATGGCAAGTAACTACGTCTGATCAGTTCAGCTCCTCAGCAGTCATGCCATCCATCAGAGACTCCAGTCAAGGTCATCTTCGACTGAAGCTCAGGATGTCCCGAATTCAAAGTTGGTAGAAGGATAATGGTCGTTATGTTTCAACGTAGCCCTTTTCCCTGTAAATTACCATTTTCTAACTTTGTAAATACTCTTTGGAATCACGCGTTTGGCTGATTTCCATCCTATCAATAAAATTTGAGCCCTTGTGCTTTTGTTTTTAATTCTTACTTGTTTTAGCTTTACAGAATGATGTTTTTAACATGGTCAACGATTCTTGAAATAAAACAAAAATGAATTTACTTGATAAAATTTTTTCTGCTTTTTTAAAGTAAAGATGGCAATTTCTTTTGACTGTTGAACATCAAAAGAACATCGGTCGCTTCTCCAAAGGTGTTCGAACCTCAAAGTGCAGAATCAAAGTACTCCTTCTAGACCAGTACGCCTGAACGAAGGATCAATTGTATCAGATGCGGCTTTCCCATCTGATTCCCTCGGCCGAGCTCTCATCTCCTAAGCCCGACCAGCGTCGCTCCCAACAGGGACCGTTTCTCCTAAGCAAGGCAGAATTGCTATCTTGAACCAGCGATATTTCTACATGCCCCACTGTGGCCGAGTATCCAGTCGTGTTCATCCTTTAGTCTGTATGTTGCGTCAGTTTTGTCAGCATATACATACATACATCATGCATTATTGATCTACATTCATATTCATATTGCATCACTATCACTCTAGTCGGTCTTGTCCCCTAGTGATAAAAGTCCTCTCAATCGAGTTGTCAGATCTTTCCTCATCAGGAAGTGAATCATCTAAGTAATCTCTCTCCCGTTTATCTCTGGATTAGAGACGGTCCTTGACCACTTTGATAACTTGAACCTCTGAGAAACAAGAAAACTTTCTACAAATATCACTCTTCGCCATTGAAGATGATATATTTGCTTTCCCGGATTAAGGAAAATCCCCAGAGAAAGCCCCTCAAAATTGGGGTACATCGTATGGTATTTCTCTGAAAAAACCTCAGGAAAAGTATGATGTAACACCCCCAAACGGAAACAGTCTCTCAAGAGACTCGCTTTCTCCAATAGAATCGACAAATGGCGTCTCCAAACAGAGAAGTTTGTGTACCTCTACAATTCAGACGAATGGGTTCCCCAGGAAGTCTGACATCAAAACTTTTTCCACTCAAATGGCATCCCCCCAGGAAAATTCGGCGAGAAGTTTGAAGGAAAACCGCTACAAATAGCGTCCTTTGTCAAGAAAGTTTATTGACAAAAGAAACTAAGACCAGTTCCTTGGTAGGAAACCAGGATCGAGGGGAAGTTTAAATCAGAAACTGAGACCAGTTCCTTGGTAGGAAACCAGGATCGAATGGAAGTTTACTAAAGAAACTGAGACCAGTTCCTTGGTAAGAAACCAGGATCGAGGGAAGTTTAAATCAGAAACTGAGACCAGTTCCTTGGTAAGAAACCAGGATCGAGGGGAAGTTCACAAATCAGAAACTAAGACCAGTTCCTTGGTAGGAAACCATGATCGAGGGGAAGTTGACAAAAGAAACTAAGACCAGTTCCTTGGTAGGAAACCAGGATCGGGGGGAGGTTTATTCACTACAAGAAATTTGTTGATTTGCGACACTTGGATTGCGACCCTTATATAATAACTGTCCTTATTTATTATTTGCGACAGTTTTCACGACAGTTAAGGACAACTGTCGCAATTTTCTTTACAAAAATAAAAATATCCATTTGTAACATAGCCCATGACGGTCTCCTAACCGCCCTCGTACTGTACCACTTACTATGACATGTGTTCAGCAACACACTCATTCTCCATCAAAGTATATTTTTCTCAGCCGATCCTTTATGTATTTATCAAAATTTGGTGACCAGTGCTTCCCGCCAAGCCACGACAATGGAGAGAGTGTAATCCTCCTACGAATCTCTGGTTCAGTGCTTCCCCTCTCTCTCTCATCGTCTTTGTGTTGTTAACTATGAAGATATGCTAATTCGATTTTGATGCAGGATGAAACGTTCAAAATCGGGAAAGAGATGTATCGTGGACAGCAATACAGTCAAATTTACTTCGCTCGTCTTCGTTTGATGAGAACTCTCTTGTATTCCCTTGTTTCCCAATGGAAACCTAATTCTCCTGGTTCGTACTTTTTGTTTTCTCTATTTTTATCAACTTAGGGCTTTGCTTTAAATCAATAGTGACTTTTTAATCTGATAACTTTTTATGTTTGATTACTTGAAATTTTGTTAATTGATTGAGTTTCTGGTGGTTTGGACAATGTGCACGGTGTTGGGACTGGAAGAGGGCAAGGAGTGTGTTGTTGTTGGGACACTGTTTAAAAACATGAAATTGAAACCTTGCATGCTTGATGAGTATTCTAAAGAGGTACTGTGGTTGCGGGTTTCTATTTTTTTGTTGTTGGAGGGGTGTGGTTGTTTTTTATGTAAATTTTGTTTTGTTATGGTTGTTGAGTAGCGACGACTATAATGTTGTGGGATTTGAACAAATTACTGTTGTTCTGTGATAAGCTGTTTGGTACTAAGTGTTTTCAAATATTAGCTACATTGGCGTTATAGCAGTTTTCGTAGTGAAAAATTGAACAAATTGCTATTTTCTGCGATTGACAATAGTGGGTTTTGTAAGTAAAAAATAGGACAATGATATGGCACATTGCTGAGTTTCTTTGCTAATGATGTGCAGAGATCGGTTGTGCCGCTTGTCAAGCCGCATAACTTTGTGGACAAAGATGATTATCCTGTTTTGGAAGATGAAAGTGGAAGGGCTAAGCTTGGTGGGAATATTATTGTACCATCTGTCTATGTAACAGGTTTGTTGCATTAACTACTTAGTTGAGCAACTTGGATTTCATAGTAGGATGACAGTTTTGAAACATGGGTACAAGCTGTACATTTATTTCAAGACATTATTAGGTTTGGTATATGTCGTTTCTTGACTTTTTCCTTATTTTTGCCCCTCAAGAATTGCTAATTTCTTATATTTTTTGTTTTGTTTCATATTTTTCTAGGTGATTTTGAATTTAAACACACGGCTTCTTAATTGTTATTTGTTATTTTAGAGATGCAACTTACCTGCCAAACAAATAGTTATGTCTTGCACAAGATGATTTTGTGCTAACGTCGTCTTTTACAGGAATTGTGGTTGCTATACATGGTAAGGAGACTGGAGCAGGTGATTTTTTGGTTCAGGAAGTTCTAGAAGCTGGCTTACCACCGCAGATAGAATTCCCCATTAAATCAAGTATATATTCTCAGTCTTTTACATATACAATGATTTTAACATAGTGGTATACATGCCTAACATATTATGGAATTTTTATTTATGGTAGGCTGAGATTTTCCGTTGAAGGATGTATGATTCAAACATTTGTGATTTTCTCATTATCCTGTGCAAAGTGTGGTTTGCGTTGGGAGTTAATATTCTCTCAAAAGGAGTTGGGTTGTTTGAGAGTTTTATGATTCATAGTCAGCACGCGTAGATTTTCTCCTGCTTTGCTTCATTTAACATAACCGAGTTAAAGAAACTAGTTTCCTATTTTTTCTTTATATTGTCAAACATTGGAATGTTATCTGTAATAATAATTTCAAATTAGTTGCTTGCTGTATGTATGCTCCATTTTCTCTTGCTTCTTTTAACATCTCAGTCATTAGTAACAGTCTTTCCGTTTTGTTCTTTTAACTGTACATTTCTTATACTCAATTATTCAATCCATGGTTTTAAAAATGTTATGATTTTACTGAAGTTGTCGCTTAAAATTTCCTTTTTATTTTGATTGAGCAGGGGAAGACAGATATGTTCTTCTTGTGTCAGTATTAAGTATTGGCAGCAGCAAGTCTAACCCTCTTCAATTTCAGCTTCTAGTTGATCATATTACTGGGCATTTAGGAGATGAGAAGGTTTATCTTGTTTTTATTCCAGAGTTGCTGATAATTATGCAACATTTAAAGGTCTTAACTTGTCAATATTAACAAAATAAACAGGAACAAAGTATTGCATTGCAAATTGTTCATGTAGTCATTGCTGGAAATTCTGTTGAGATACCTCGTGGACTTCTTAATGGACAGGTATTATTATTATTGTTGAAGTAAACCTATGTATGTGGTAGTTACTACTTACTAGCAGTGTATAGTGTACGTTAAGGTTTTTATTTAAAATAGCGGGAAGAATAGTACAAGTGTCTGCAGTAGAACACTTAAGGATTATGTACAGATAAATTGTTTTTAAAAAGACTAATAACTAATACATACTAATATCTAAAATAGTTCTACTATTGATTTTTCTAATGATAATTTGTATCTCTATTTTTTTGGTTTATGTTTTGACATTTTCCCTTGGAAAGTTCAAACAATTTTCTCTATCTAAGTCTGTGCCTTGGATGCTTTATATGATAAAAGACTAATAACTAATACATACTGATATCTAAAATAGTTCCACTGTTTTGAGTTTTCTAATGATAAAAATTTTGTGCTGTTACTTTTGGTTTATGTTTTAATTTATTTTTCCTGGAAAAGTCCAAGCAATTTTGGCCATCTAAGTCTATGCCTATGAATGCTTTATATTTCTATTTCTATTTTGATATACCTTTTTATTTTTCCCGAAAAGTACCAATGTTTCAGGTATTCAAAAATTGATCACAACACATACTCTTGCCATATTGTAACATCACTAATTAACTTACTTCGGTATCTGAGTTACTAGTTTTCAACCACTTTCTCTTTTGTGATTGATTGCCTTAGCAAAGAACATTTATAAAGGTATAACATAACCACCTAATACAAATAATTACACGTATACAGAGTTGTCCCACTCTTTATCTTATTGGGGTTGCATTTTAGACGCATATTTTAATTGTTATGTCTTGACATCAGTATGCTGACAGCACCCATTCACATTTATGCCTTTGAATTTACTATATAGTGTAATGGCCCAGTTCCTACAGAAATATTTATTTTGCAATTCAATTTTTTATGAACTTATCTAAGAGGGGATTTATGGACTTCTTCATCTATATTTACAGAATTTGGCTTCGAAAGATCTCTCGAAGATGGCAGAACCAGTAAAGGAGCTAGATGTTCTGTTGAATCAGGTTCATCACATTTGTTTGATTCCTCCACTGTAGTTGTTTTCTAAATAATAAGCTTAACTTATACTTGTACTCAGATTGTTGCGGGTTTGCCATTGGATATCATGTCAGGACCCTGTGACCCTGCTAATTTCTCATTACCACAACAGGTTCTTATGTTTGTCCTTTATGCCATTTGTGACATGATTTTTGAAATTTACTACTAAGAATTGTACTTTCAGGCATTGCATAAATGCCTTTTCCCAGGGTCATCAGTTTACAACACTTTTAGATCTTGTACGAACCCTCATTGTTTTGAGCTTGATGGTATCAGGTAAATAGGCTGATTAAAATATTTTTTTCTTTGAAGAAGGCAAAAGAAAATAATATTATTAAACAAGCTAGTATAAGGAATGCTAGCTGCAAAATACACCAACAGAACCGTGAGAGTTCAGCTGCTAACAATACAAATACAGGCAGCAAACAGCCAGGAACAACAAAAAAACCCCCCACTACCAAGGCCAAAAGCACCTAAAACTCCCCCAGCTAGAAAAAACTCCAACCAAACCAATTAGGGCACTGCTGCAGCACTAGGAAAAAAGAAAAAGAAAAGACAGTCCAGAAATCTAACAACGACACGAAACAGATGCGAGATTCCCCGAATCCCGACCGCAAGAGCCAAGAGAACTGCGATGCAACTCGAGGAGACTGAATACGAGCTATGCTTCTGCAGCAACCTGCCTTAAAACACCACCCCAAACAGATTACCAACCAGAAGGCCTCAAGGGAATAGCCGCATCAAAACAATGCCATACCGATAAATCCAAGACCACTAATCCAAAGATCCTAATGGATGATGATAGATGAATGCATAGCTGGAAGCCTAAGACATGATGTGAAATTGAATCAACCCAAATGCAATTCAACAACAACTAAAAGCAATATGACAGAGGGTGGAGAAACTCCAATGACGAACCCAAAAACACCAGCTATTTCCGATCTCAAACCCTTGCAACCCAAGGCCCCGAAGCTATATTGACAATGGCAAAACCAACTGCTATTAAGATGATACACCAAGCCTGAACTAGAAACACACAACCGTTGCAACGCCATGGGGAAGAGAAAATTAAACTACATAATCGTTTATTTAATTTAGTGGCTTAAATCATATTCCCAACCACCATCATCTTAGGTACAGGTTATTTTTTTTCTCTTCTAGTAAATGTGCAAGTTTTGATTTTATTCTTTTTGGATTACAGGATGAGAAACTCCATACAAAAACGTTGCCGTATCCGTTCACTTCCAAAGAGGTCTATGAACAGAGTATGCGTATGCTTAGGTCTCGCTTTCAATCATTGTCTGGTGCCTTCAATGCCAGTTTGATTCCTGAGGAAACAACAGATATGTCGAGGAAAAAAGGAATAAGCTACTTTATCTCACAAATTTATTGAGGTTAACTGTTTCACTTTTATCATTACTTGAGTTAGTTAAGCATCTTTACTCTGGATTGCATTACTTAGACAGATTGATGCAGGTCCCATCTAACAAAAGGAAATAAGCGGCAAGGTTTGCACTATTAGGAAGGAAGATCTTATCAGTGATAGGTGATGTGCGAGATAATGTTTCTGGTTTACAATTTGCTCTTTCCCTCAATAGAACTGTGTTCTTTTATTTGGTAGGCAGTTCATCATTCTTGGGAAATCGAAAGTCGGAACAGAACTTACAATATATGTGCTCTGAGACTGGACAGGAAATGCTAATCTTGGAAAGAAATTAACAACTGTTGGAACATGTTTTAACTTACAATATAACAGCTTCATTTCTCACGATGACCAAACGATTTTCGAGTTTGAACGTGTTATGACCGGATTTAACCATTGATTCTTTCTTGGGCATTGATACCAGAGCAGGGTCCTCCAAGAATTGAGCATGGTCCCTCCAACATATAATCATAGCACTGCTGCATCCGTCGGTAAGTGTTTCGAACGTGCATAACATATTCGTGATCCGCCTGCCACATGTGTAATGCTACAGCGATAATTCTCACTGTAATTTTCATGAAACAGGTGCGACGATAATACGAGAGCTGGTTGCGGAATTCAAAGGAAGTTAACAACAGATTCGCGGAGAGCCTGAGTTTCACGACAGTCCTAGTTTCATCTTCTGTAAGTTAAAATGATGCCTTGTGTCTGACCCATTCAGAGTTGCCTCCACAGGATTTTTGAAAGTATGGACCATTAAGCATATGGTGCGCTTCACTCGCTTCTCGATAAGAAATGTTCTTTTAATTTTGGTGGTGTTGATTTTATCACATGCTAGTTCTATGTTTGCAGGTCTTGCTGCAAAACTGTGGAGTAGCGGTGTGGTTCGCATTAAATGGCAAGGTTTTATTCTGGTGAAGAATTTGGAGTTCTCGAATGCGGGTCTGCTGTTTGTGCACCGTTGACAATTATTGGTAGGTCCCTTCGTGATGCAAACCAGTTGTGGTTGAATTACCGGGAACGGTTATGAATTGGGTTAACTTGTGATGGCTGCACATATTCCACTATCAATACATAGAATTAAATTGAGCCTTAGTTTGAACAAAAAGTGTGTTTATCATAGAGTGTTTTAAGAACTCTTGCTACTTGTTGATATATTAATCTTGATGCTCTTTTGCAGGTTCACATTTCCTTCACGATACGTGGTATTGAAAGAAAAGATTTACTTGATATCGTGCGTTATGATGTCACACGCGGTTATGATGTCAATTATACCACCGATGCAACCTTGCAGTGTGATATGGTGGGACATCATAGTATTAAGATCAGCTGTAGGACCTGTCATTGAAAAGGCTTGTAGTCACTATTGTATTTTTTTAAAATAATATTAATAGAGGTGGAATATAGTTAGAATTTAGTTGTTTTTTAGTTGGAATATAGAGTTGTATAAATATAATATGATATATATGTTTAGTTGAATGAAGAATATGTGATTTTTGGTCCCATTCTGTTCATATTTCTACAATTAATTTTTTTTATTTTAAAAATAAATTACCTGCGGATTTACCTGTGGAAAGGATATTTCCTACGAATTTACCTGCAGATGTACCTGTGGAACAGAAAGTTGCAACGGTTTGAACCGTCGTAATCAACAAAAAAAATAAAAATCAAATGGAAATTTACGACGGTTAATAACCTTCGTAATATGCAGATTACGTCAGTTCCCTCCCCGTCACGAAAGATAATGACGGTTTGCGTGACGGTTTTGATAACCAACGCGAAACAGCCTCGCGACACACGTTTCTGCGACAGTACTACAACCGTCGTGCGTTGCAAATTATGGCGGTTTTAACCGTCGTAACCTGCCAAAAAAACCGTCGCAATCTGCCAATTTTCTTGTAGTGATTTCAAAAGAAAACTGAGACCAGCTCCTTGGCTGAAGACCAGGATCAAGGGGAAGTTTACCTTTTCTAAGCATCATCGCTTAGCTAAAGAAGATGAATGCGTAAGCTACCATTCATAACCATCATCAAAATTTCGGGTATTCTGATATTTAATCCTCTTGCACCCCGAATGCCCGAATACCTTCGCCATTCACACCTTCGGGTCCAAGAAGATTAAATAGGGGCATCTATCATACCCCACATTTTGACCACCAGGATTTCCCATCATTGTGTAAATCATCATCACAATATGGATGTACCTTTGTGCCTCATCAATCTCCTCAAGGAATTGTTGAGCATTCACTACAATCCAGCTTAAGGTTTCAAGCCCTCTCAGAGCCTTTAGACAAAGGATCAATCAAGGAATGACATGATCTTCAACTTGTCTAACCTCTTGAACACCCATGAATTAGCAAGAGGACTCCCACATCAAGAATTAAGCACAAGAGTGCAACATTTCAAGTGGATCAAGCCTCAAGTTCATCTAATACAAAGTCAACTGACGCAGAAAGTCAAAGTTTGACTTTTGGTCAACTTTGAGCTTCACAAGCCATTACTCAAGAAAATATGATGGATGATTTAATTTGATCAAATTTAAATCAAGAAATCATGCAAAATTGCAAAATTGATCAAATTGAAAGAAACTTAGAAATTTTTTCTAACTTAAAATCATGTTCAAGTGCACAACTTTTCAAGGTTGTAACTATTGATCCAAGCATCCATTGATTTTGCGTAAGAGCTACTTTTAAAGAGGGTATTTGATACTTCAACATTGTAGAAGGAATCAACTCAAAATATCATAAGGATTGAAAGATATAGGTGATCAAAGTTGGGAATTCTTAATGTCCAATGTTCTGACATTTCATAGGACGTCATTAATATTTTTCCAGCAAGAATGTCCCAACTTCAAGGATGTTTTTCTCCATGGTCCAAGTTGATTCAAGAAAAACCCTGGGCATGAAAGTTGAAGTACGTCATATCACCTTTCCAGAAAGTCCTAGAATGCTCATTTATCATTTTCGAGCAGAAAGTTATGGACTCTGCAAAAGGCAATGATAAAACAGAATTTTCATGACAGCTTTTAGGACAGATTTGATCACACAAGTTCAAGGTCATTTTTGACAACTTTACAAGTCTTATCTTCACAAACCTTGAACATCAAAGTTGAAGTACGTTATCTCAGCTTTCTAGAAAGTTGTGGAACGTCCATTTATCACACTCGAGCAGGAAGTTATGGACTTTACAATAAGGCTTGTTGCAGTTGTTTTTTAGGACAGATTTTGTGCACCTTTTCTTGTGCCACACAATTTTCAAGCTTTGTCACCATGCAAGACAAGCATCAAAGATGCAATTCACTTCAACTCAAAATATCATAGTGGATTAAAAGATACAAGTGATTAAAGTTTGGAATTATTAATGTTCAAAGTTGTCAGATGTTCCAACATTTCATAGGACATCATTACTATTTTTCCAGCAAGAATGTCCCAACTTCAAGGATGTTTTTCTCCATGATCCAAGTTGAACCAAGTCTAGGGTCAAACATCAAAGTTGAAGTATGTCATCTCAGCTTTCCATAGAGTCCTGAACCAGCCATTTATCATTCTTGAGCAAGAAGTTATGGATTTTACAACAAGGCTTGCTGCAGTTGATTTTTAAGACATGTTTCAGGACAAATTTGCACATTTTTTGTGCCACACGAATTTCCAAGACTTGTCATCATCTTGGACACATCTGAGGATCAAATCCAAAGGGGACAATCACTGAGCCAAGCCTCCAAAGTCCTTGGAACAAGAAGTAGCATGCCAAACCTAGAAATCCCTAAAAGAGGGACAAGACTCCAATTTTGGATTGGAGCATTCAATAGATGGTTAAAGGTGGCATGGACTGACACATTTGCAACTGAATTCAGTCAAGATTCCTCCAACAAGTAGGGAACCAAAGCTCTATGCTCTAACCTCTAGTCAATGGCTAGAGGAGACTTGGATTTTCATTGGCCAACATTGAACAAACCTCTGCTGCAGCCACCATTCACTATTGCTGCCAAAACAAACTTGCTCTACTATAAATAGAGCTCATTTGTGCTCAGTTTGAGTACACCAAAGCCATCAAACAGATGATTTCCTCAAAATCACTTCTTTCACTCCAAAATGCCTTCTTTAGCAAGGTAATTCTGAGTTTTTGAGTTAGAGAGCATTTCCACCACAACTCATGATCCAAACACATCCAATGTATCATATATAAGCTGTTCAAACCATCACAAGTGACTTGTAATCCTTAAATCTAAAAGTCACCTCTCAAAACCTCAAAATTGGACTTTTTTGCATTTTTCAAGCCATGTCTTGATTTAGTCACTTTCCAAACTAGATAAAACCTCAAACACACTCCAAATATCATCCTTGAACTGTCCCAAATGGTGCCACACATCTGGAACACCATTTGAGAGAGTTGGCATTTTGGCCACTTTTGCCCATTTTGCAAGAAAGTGCTCAAACTTGCTCCAGAGGTTTCCAGCTGATTCCAACCATCCTAAAAGCTTCTAAGAGGTCATTTAAGGGTGTCCAAAGAATCAAATCATTTCTGGAACAAAGCACTTGGTAGGTTGCACAAAATCTCCAAAAAAAGAGGTAAAATTCACAACTTGAATTCTTTGAATCATGCTTTCTTTTGTTGTCCAGATACATGCATCATATTGAAAAATTCTTGAAGCAAAAATGTAGTCCTTAATGTGTATGATATGATCCTCCAACTGTTTGCACTTTAACATGTTTATATGTGGAGTTTATGTTGTTTTAAACTTAAGGTGCAGATCTGTTTTTTTTTTCCTTGTGTATGCTGTACATTAAGTTTCAGTATGTATGAGTGATACCATTGGATTCCTTGTGAAAAATTGGTCAAGATAGGTTCTTACGGATTTTAATTTTGTTAAAAATTGAGAGAGTTATGAATGTTTGAAGTTTGATAAGCAAAGATGTTTAAAATCAACATACAGTTCTGGTTTTTTGCCTTGTGTGTGCTATACACTAAGTTTCAGTATGTATGAGTGATACCATTGGATTCCTTACGAAAAATCGGTCAAGATAGGTTCTTACGGATTTTAATTTCGTTAAAAATTGAGAGAGTTATGAATGTTTGAAGTTTGATAGCAAAGATGTTGAAAACCAAGGTACAGTTCTGGTTTTTTTAAGATGTCGAATGTGATGTTGTGACATCTTCCCTTTTTCTCTTATCTTCAAAACTCATGAAAGATGTCGAATGTGATGTTGTGACATCTTTCCTCTTTTTCTTAGTTTATCTTCAAAACTCAACCAATTCTTTTACATAGCAAAAATCACCATCTTCCAATTCTGTTTTACACTCTTCTTATTCATACTCCATAATATTTTAATCCACCAAAAAATCACAAAAAATATTATTATTTGATATATTTTCAATATATTCAAAAATATTGTTTTAAATTGTTTTAAATGCTTTTAAAATGATTTATTTTTCTTGATTTTTAAAACCAAAATGATTTTAAATATTCATAAAATACTTTTTCATAAACCTTAATCATTGTTTATAACATGATTAATGATTTTATTTGATATTTTTATCATTTTTTTACTTGATTTTTCTTTGAAAAATGCCTTTAAAAAATGAAAATGGGGTTTCTTTGATTTTCACCCTAACAAATCTTTTTCAAACACTTGGGCCTCTAATAGAGTGTAAGACCCAACCCTTTTTGTACAAAAATATTTTGGGCCTCAGTTATTGTATAAGTCCCGATACGTTAAAAATCTTGACGCGATCGCCATTTTCAAACTGAAAATCATTTGGGCCTCCCCTCGTGTTGTAAGCCCCATTTCTTTTCCTAAAATACACTTTGGGCCTCTAATAGAGTGTAAGTCTCATCCCTTTTGTAAATAAAATATTTTGGGCCTCAAACATTGTATAAGTCCCTCGGTACATTTACAAAGTTCGGCGCGATCGTCACCTTTTAACAAAAAAGACCATTGGGCTTCTCCTTGAGCTATAAGTCCCATTTCTTATCATTTTTAAACCTTTGGGCCTCTAATAGAGTGTAAGACCCAATTCCTTTGTAAATACCAAAATTTTGGGCTTCAATCACTTGTATAAGTCCCACGGTGTTTCCAAAACCTCGGCGCGATCGTCGCCCTTTTCAAAATTAACCATTGGGCCTACCCTTGAGTAGTAAGGCCCATTTCTTTTCTTAAAACTCACTTGGGTGTCTAATAGAGTGTAAGTCCCAAACCCCTTTTTTACATAATCCATTTTGGGGTCTCACTTATTGTATAAGTCCCTCTGTACATTCTAAAACCTCGCCGCGATCGCCATTTTTAAACAAAATCATCTGGGCCTACCCTCGAGTAGTAAGACCCACTTCTTTTCTCTAAATCATTTTTTTTGGGCCTCTTGAGAGAGTGTAAGACCCATTCCCCTTATACAGAAAACTTTTTGGGCCTCAGTCACTTGTATAAGTCCCACTGTACAAACTCATATCACAGTGCAATCACTACAAAAACCCTAGGCCTCTCCTTGAGCTGTAAGCCCCAATCTTTCCTTTCAAAGTACTTTCTCCTTTGATTTTGAAATATACTGTTGTTTTTAATCTTTCTTTGTTGAACAACTAACCAAACAGCATGGAAGCTCTACAACCGAGTAAGTGTTTATATGCTTTCATTTACCGCTTTCATATACATATAACTGTATTGTGGGGCTGTTTCGCTGTAAGTCTTCTTTCATAAACTCATATCGACTGTGTAATAATAGTATAGATATTTAGAGTTTCCCCGGCAACTACGTCTAGCACTAGGTAAAGTTGTTTCGATGATTCTTAGAAATAGACAATACTAGATCCCCCATAGGAGCACCAGATACAGTCTTCTCTTCGGCTGTCCTCCTTAGGAATTGTCAAGAAACTCTACGCCCCAGAGATGATCTCTTCTCTGTGAATTGCATCCCTTGAGTTTCTTCCAAATTCTCGAACTTTCCTGGCTTGATCTATTCTTTGTGAATAGCCTGTCTTGAACTTCTCGGGGTTTGGGGACCCACATGCTTCTTAAAAGCATCCCCGCCTCCTCTTGGGCGTTGTACAAGGACCCGTCGGTTTCTTAGAAGTATTCACAGCCTCCTCTTAGGCTTCGTATAAATGATTTCTTCCTCCGGAAATGATAGCCTCCTCTTGGGCTTCGTACAAATTGTCCCTCGGTTTTTTAAAAGTTTCTAGCCTCCTCTCGGGCTTCGTACAAAATATCCCGACGACCTCCTAGAGGTATAGGAACAGAAATTAGAGATCTTAATAGAACAGTCTTTCAAAGAGTCTAGATCTTTCTACCATAAATGTACTATAACTGTTTCTTTAAGCATAGTACAAAAGATAAAACTCTAGACTTGGACAGTCTAATTTCCTTGAGTCTCAAAGACATTCTCAAGTCCCTTTCAAAAATAGGAAGACACCCGCAGACTTGGACAGTCACAATACCCTTTGGATTTCCCATTTCCTTCAAGAACAGGAAACAATCCCGATTCTCAGATCAAATCCATGAGTGCAACATTACTCATATAAGAACTGATTTTCTCGTTGAACCAACATACTGGACTTGTCACTCAACTGAAACAGTAACCTTTTAGCCTCCATCTCGGGCTTCGTACGAGATACCAAAAACACTCTCTTGTTGAGTATAAAAGGCTCTCCTATTGAGCCAATCCCATCTTTAGCCTCAATCTCGGGCTTCGTACGAGATACAAAGACTCTCTTGTTGAGTCAAACCTTTTAGCCTCCATCTCGGGCTTCGTACGAGATACAAAAACACTCTCTTGTTGAGTATAAAGGACTCCCTTGTTGAGTCAATCACCTTTTAGCCTCCATCTCGAGCTTCGTACGAGATACAAAAACACTCTCTTGTTGAGTATAAAATACTCTCTTGTTGAGTCAATCACCTTTTATCCTCCATCTCAGGCTTCGTACGAGATACAAAATCACTCTCTTGTTGAGTATAAAAGATTCTCTTGGTGAGTCACCATCTTTAGCCTCCATCTCGGGCTTCGTACGAGATACAAAAACACTCTCTTGTTGAGTATAAAAGATTCTCCTGTTGAGTCAACCCTTTGAGCCTCTCTCTCGGGCTTCGTACGAGACACAGAAAAACTCCCTCTTGTTGGGCCAATAGACTCCTTGTAACACTCCAAAATTTACCCTCTTGTTTTTAGCGCTAACTGGCTTATGCTTCTTTTCATTTGCGTTAGCATTGCTGCATTTGCATGTTTCTTTGAGCTTGGGATCAGGGCATTTTCTTCAGCAGTACAAGATGTTCTCAGCACCGGTTTGATCTTTATCGGCAGTTAAGGCCAAGCATTTAATTCTCGAAGTCTTTTTGAGCATTTATTTTGCTCATTGAGTGATTTGAAGATCAACAGTTCCGGCAGTCAAATTTTGATCAGCAATTCAGCACCGAACAGCCGTCTCAGCAATCTAATCGGGGCCCGGAAAATATTTCACGGCATGTTTCAAGTGCACTCAAGTAGTGAGGCCCAAAGACAAGTTTCAGAGGCATATTGTGGTTCAGAACAGGTGGAATTAAGTCCGTCTCCATTTTCCCTCCTTTTGGCGCCAAGCAGAAAATTCAAATTTTCCTCATGGTAACCAGTTACTCACCGTTTGTTAACCGGTTACCCAGTGTAATTTTAGCCCAGAATCTGCATTTTTTAGCACTGCAGAATTTTCAAATCATTTTATTGGTCATGTGCATTGCTTGTGCCTACGTGGGAAGGATCTAGAACAACTTCTTTTCATCATTTTCCACCCAAATTTTCCATTTCCAGTCATCGATTTCCACCCCAATTCCACACTTCACTTCCTAACCCATTTTCACCTCATTTTCCACTCACTCCAAACCCAAGCCAAATTCCTAAGCTAGAGGATATTTAAGCTCACTCATTCCAAACCAAGAAGGGACCTAGATCATTTTCACTCTCCAATTTTCAGAATTCTTTCAATTCTCTCAACTTTTCTCTCATTCTCCAAAACCCTCACTCAAAGTTTCATCATCAAAGTTCATCAAATTTCACCTTGGAATTTGTTGATCTTGAAACTAAACCACCATCCATTCACCAATTCTTGAAAGAATCTTGGATTTGCTACTGTTTTGGAGTGTAGAATCACTTTTGGAGCAGCTTTTCATTATTTGAGTTGTTCTAGCTTGGATCTTGGTTGTTCTTGCTTGGATCTTGAAGTTCATCACATAGATCTTTGGATTTCTTGTTTGGATCATCAATTTTCGTTCTCAACATTCACCAAGGCAAACCTCAGCCTTGTAGGTTGGTTTTCCCTAGATCTATCATTGATTTTGATTTATCATAGCTTTTGCAATGTAGATCCATTGATTTCATGTGTTGTTGATGCTTTTGCTTGATGTTGATCATGAATGTTGATGATAATAGATTTGCATGATGTTTGATTGCTGTTCATGAGCTTAATTTCGTGCATGAGTGATTGTATGATCATTTGGAAATAATTGGAACAGGGGTTTGATGCTGAAAAGTGCTTTTGAAATAGATTTTTTTGACTGCTGTCCCAGAGTAACCGGTTACTCACCGTTTGTTAACCGGTTACTCTGTGTATTTTTTGCGTAAATGGTCTGATTTTCAACTAAGTAACCGGTTACTCACCGTTTGTTAACCGGTTACTCTGGGACAGAATGTGTATTTTAGTACATTTTCTTGGTTGTTTGAGATCCGATACATGCCTAAACTTCATGGACTAATATGTTGATGATTTGTGGATTATTCTTGAGTTGTTGCACCTCACACTATTGCATGAACACATTTCTCCGACACGCGATGCTTGGATTTCATCGTAAATGTGCATGCTTATGTCGTTGATTTCTTGATGCTATGAACACATACGCACACTCACTTGTTGATCATGTTCATTGTGCATTGCTGCTGGATTGATGATGATTGTGCATACTTATTTGTATCTAATTTCATGATGTGCATACTTGTTTCATTTGATCATATGCTATATATTGCATTCTTCCATGATGCTTGCAAGGTCATTCAACATGGTGTGTGGTTTGTTTATGACCATGATTAATTGAACGATGTATGTTATTTGATGCATGTTTGCTCTGCCTTGATTGAATCATATTCAAATGTGGTGCATGCTGTCCTGATTTCACATCTGAGTTTTGCATAAAGTGCTGTCATATGTGCTGTCCATGTGTACATGTATGCTGTTTGACCTTTTTACACCTGTTTTCATGCTGAGTTTCATGCTGTTGAATGCTGTTTGGTGTATGTGCATGATTTCATTGATGTTTTGAAGCAAATGTGCTGTTGTGGGTGCTGTACCCTCTCTTTTCACTCTTTTCTTCCCTTGGATCTCAAGACTTGTTTAAGTCTTGGATTCCTTTCCCCTTAGAGATACCTAGTCCAACTTAATTTTTGATTAAGCTTGGAGTAGGATTAGCATTAGGTTTTAGGTAGTCGTCTCTTTCCTAAACCTCACTAACCCTAGGTCATCCATGCATGATAACATTAGGACTCTTAGTTTCCCTTTAGAGTTTCCTTTGGGTCTTCTCTCTTCTCATCTCAAAACTTCTTGAAAACACTTAATAAAGATAAAGTGTATTGCGCACGAGCCTTAAGCGTGGGGAATGAGAAATGAGGGGCTTCCTCTCATCTTTCTAGAGTACTTAGCGAGCGTCCTGTCTTGGGATGATTCGTTAAGTATTCGTCCCTATGCCCTAGACTTTGGTGCAATGCAAGTTATGAACTAACTTAAAAAACACTTCTGTCTAAAAAACACAAAACAAATTCAAATATTTTTATCCTTCGGGATTGTTGGGTTTCAAACTTCATTTTCAGAAAAGAGCTCTTCGCTCAGGTAAAAAACACTTACCCATTCGTGGTCGTACCCACGAACTACATTAGCTCTGATTCCTCTCTCTCGTCCGATTGAAGATATGTAGGCACAAGACAGCGATTGTCTTGGCGAGCAACCTTCCCCCACAGTTCCCGTCTGAACTACGTTGGCTCTGACTTTCCCATTGCACTGAGGGATTACGTAGGCCAAGGGCATTGAATATGTCATACCGAGTCCGTCTTAGTCACCCCATCCCCGTTTTCTTTTGCAGCCATAGATAGTAGGACAGCTCACCCTCCGTTTAGACAGCAAGCGTGGATCCCATCGAGTACGATGGATGCGTGGGGTGCTAACACCTTCCCCTCGCATAACCGACTCCCGAACCCTGACTATGGTTACGATGACCATGTCTTTCCCGCTTTCTCTTCAGGTTTATGCAGTGTTTCCTTTCCCTCTCTCGGGATAAATACACATTGCTGGCGACTCTGTGTTTTCTGTGCCACTCTCGCGTTTGTACCGTTGGATGCAAATCCTTCGGGAGCAACAGCTGGCGACTCTGCTGGGGACTCTGGTTGACCTCTTGCTGGTCCATCCCCTTTAGCGAGTCGATCCTAGCGCTTGTTTGTTATTTTCGTTGGGTGTTTATTTGTTGTGCTTTATTATGTTGTATATTACTGTTTTACAGCTTTTATTGCATTGCATTTCATTTTATTACTGTCATGCTGAATATTGCTGTGTTGTGCTGGCTGGTTTCTGTTTGGCAGGTTGGGTTGTTCTGAGAGATAAGCCCAATACCCAGGATTGAGTACACCCTAGGACTAGAGTGGAGAGTAGTGGGACCTACGTACAAGCTTGGTGCATTTGTGTGTTCACGAAATTCATAACCAGACGAGGCTATCTTGGGACGCATTCTGACGTGTGTGTCTTGCGCATTTCAAGGTGTTGATCTAGAGAGCTGTTGACTCTGGTGACCGTTTCTCCGATACCTCAGTTGCGCCTCTCCTCCCGACCCGTGATAATGGCAGACCAGAAATGGCAAACCCATTACACTTGTCGATCCGAGGACCCAATGCTGAGGGACTCGCATATGATGACCTTATTTTTGAGGGGAATCAGTTGAGGCCTCCTCGATTGATGATGATGCCAAACCAGAAATGGTGAACGTATCATCATTTCTCGACCTGAGAGCCCGTGATATTGAGGATCCTCGATTTTCTAGAACCCTCATGTGAGATGGGATGGGTGTTTACAGGTCTGCAGGAAACCGAAACCTTCAACCTGCCCAGTTTTCTGGATTTCTCATCAGTGTTTGATTATCTGGGTTTCTGGTTATCTCATTGGTTCGGTATTCTAGAATTCTGGTCTTCTGGGTTGTGGTTCTCGTTCAGTTAACAGCACAACACATCCAGCAGTGATGCCTTGATCCCATGCTTGCATGTGCATATCATTTTTCTTGCATTCTAACATGTTTGACATTTTTCAGGGCTTGCATCTTACTCTTGATTCCGGTTTTCCGAGGTTGCCTTAACATGGATGTCCAGAGAAAGAAGACGGTTGCTTATTCGTTCCCAGACCCGACCTTGACGTTGATTCACAAGCTGATTAGTATGGATGGTCCCAGAGTTCGTATAGAGTTCGGTGGAGAGTATGGGAGACTTCTGAAGTTTGTCTACAGTATCTCCAAGTATGAGAAGGATGTCATTCATACACTTCTTCAGTTTTATGATCCGTCTTTGCGTTGCTTCACTTTCCCAGACTATATCTTGGCTCCAACGTTGGAGGAGTTCTCATTTATTTTGGGAATCCCCATCAGGCATGACATAGTATTCTTTTCTGAAGAACGTCTCGGGATAAAAGAAATAGCCATTGCTCTTCATATTGGTGAATCCGCTCTGAGCAGTAATATTATGGAGAAACAAGGAGCCAAGGGTTTCTTATTGAAGTTCTTGTTTGATCAAGCTTGCATACATGTTAAGGAGAAGAATTGGACTGCTTTCTAAGCTATTCTGGCTATGTGCATCTATGGGATTGTCCTGCTTCCCAATGTTCCTGATCTGGTGGATATGCATGCTGTCAGAATCTTTATTTCAAAGAATCCTATACCTACCTTGCTAGGTGATGTGTATCACTCAGTCCACTACAAGAATGAAAATAGGCGTAGAAAAACTGTGAGTTGCTCTGCCCCACTCTTATCTACTTGGTTTCTGAGTCATCTCCCCGAAGCTGGCGCTTTCGTTGATACGAGAGATTCTCTGAAGTGGTCAAAGAGGTTAATGGGCTTGACTGCTGACAACATTGTTTGGTTCAACCATGACTTGCTAGGGATGAAGATTATTTGCAAGTGCGGAGAATCCCCTAATGTACCCTTGATAGGGAGAAGAGGTGGAATTAACTATAATCCTTCCCTTGTTATCAGGAAGTTTGGTTATCCTTTGAGAGCTCCACCTGAAGAGCGAGATATCAGAGAGTCCTTATTCTTCAATGGTACTGGGGATCAAGAGATGATAAGGAAGATTATGAATGCTTGGAAGCCGGTGACCAAGAAGGGAAAAACTTCATTTGGGAAATGTAATAACCGGGTATTTCCTTCCTATGAAGAGTGGATTAAGAAAAGAGCAAAAGAGGAGTTTCTTCCTTTCCCGGTGGAACCACCTTTGTATCCTTTGATGATCGAGGCTTCCACGACTGTTGATATAGAGAAATATGATAAGTTATGGGCTGAGAAGGAGAAACTCTGAGAGGAGAATCGTGAGCTGGGCAGAGAGGTTGGTCAGTTAAAGCACGAAAAAGGCGAAGCTATCCATGTTACCAGGTTGAAATCAGAACTTTTGGCTGTGAAGGAGAAAGAATTGTCTAAAGAAGCCACAGCTAGAGAGAAAGTGGCTCAAGCGTTGAAAAGTGTTAGCAAGGTCCTTTCGTCCAAAAAGAAAGAGTTGGCTTATGCTATGTCAAGAATTCACAGGTTCCGTGACCGTTGGAATACAACAATTACTGCCAACAGGTTGAAAGAGGACAAGTATCTGGAGCAGATTGAAGGTTTGAAGACAAAGCTTCGGAAAAAGGATAAGGAGATTTTATCAGGGATCTTTGAGAGGAGAACAATTGAGGAAAAGCTCAAGGAAACCATGGCAGATATGGAACATCTGAAGATCCAAGCCGAAGTGAAAAGATCCAGAAGCGAAGGTCCAAGTTCAGGTGGAGCTTCTGGAGAAGATGATTGGGAATTGCATAGTCGTTATTTAACAGGGATCTTGCACAGGAGGGATCTTTTGATTCAGGAGTTGATTCAGAGACCAGAGCATACTAATACCAAGAAGCTTCTCAAGGAAGTGCATAATTGGTGCAAAAAGAATGACGAATGGGGAATTCTAGCACAACTGAGTCTTGATAATATGCCTTAGTTTCCTTGCTGTTATTTTCTTTGTATTTCCGGGGTCACCGTCAGGCTTGTTGGTCGGGGTCTTTGTTTATGCTTATTCAGACTTATGTTGTAACAGATGCTTATTCTCTTTATATGATCAGGAATTCAGTTCTCTTCTGTTGTTAAAACTGGAATCAAGGGATAGATCGCCTTGATAATGTTCATACATGTTTGCATTTGCATTTGCATAATCATCTCATTTTGCATAGCAGGTTATCTTGGATTCTCTGGATTTCTTATGCTCTCTCTTTTTGACAGTCAGGATTGATCAACCAGCTCATCGGTATTCTACCAGGCTTAATCAAAGCAGAGTGATGGACAAAGTTCAGGCAGACATGGCAGCTATGCAAGCTCGCATCGATAAATTCATGGAGATGATGCAAGGTGTGGTGCAGAGCCATAATGAATTCAGAACTCTGGTTCAGCCTTTGGTGGCGCAGGTTCATGAAAATGGTATCTTACACGGTGGTCTTCTTAATCGTGTTATTCCTCCGGGCGGAGGTGGTGCTGGTATCAACATTCCTATCCCTGGTGCTGGTGGACAGGGTGGGATTTCTTCAGTGGTTGGAGAAGGAAGTACTATTCGAGCTATCCATGGCCATCGTTTTGATGATCAACAGGATGATATTTTTCAATCAGAAGCTTGGACGCTGGCCCTCCTGTGGTCAGTGATGAGAGGATCCGTTTAATTGAGGCGCAACTGAAAGGGGTTGTGAAGCAGGATGATCTGGGAATAGATTTGGATGACCTAGGGTTGGTCCCCGAAATTGTCATTCCGCACAAGATTCAGATTCCTACACTGGAGAAGTATAATGGTTCTACCTGCCTGAGAACTCATGTAAAGGCGTATACCAGGAAGATGGCTGCCCATGCCAAGGACGGAAACCTAATGATGTAATTTTTCTAAGACAGCCTGTCTGGCGCGTCTTTGGAATGGTATATGGTGCTAGAAAGTAGAGATGTTCGTACTTAGAGAGAGTTAGCTGTAGCTTTTATCAAGCATTACCAATACAACACAGACATGGCTCCCAACAGAACTCAGCTGTTGAGCATGTCCCAGAAAAATGATGAAAGTTTCAAAGAATACGCGCAAAGGTGGCGTGAATTGGTGGCTAGGGTACAGCCACCAATGCTGGAGAAGGAGATGTTGGATATGTTTATGGATACACTGCCTAAGCACTATTATGAAAAGCTATTGCCTTGTTCCCTAGGCAAGTTTGCAGATGTGATTGCGATCGGACAGAAGGTAGAGGTTGGAATTAAGGCTGGAAAAGTTTCTAGTGGTGACAGATCGTCCTCCGGGCATGGAAAGAAGCCATTTGATGGTTATAAGAAGAAAGGAGAGGCCAATGTTGTATCATCTTACAAGGGAAAAGAGAAACAGTGCCAGAACAATAATCAACAAGTAGCATCGGTAACTATCCCAACAACGCTACCTCCACCACAGCAACAAAGGAATAATGTTAATCAGAACAGGCAGCAGGGCCAGTATCAGAATAAATAAAGAAATGCAGAGAGGCATTTTGCGCAACCACCGATGTCGTACGCACAGTTGTTGCAACATTTGCTGTAGTTGCGTCTAGTTGAGCTCCGTACCCTGGCTCCACCAACAGGGGAACTCCCACGAGGCTACGATGCTAACACACTGCAATTTTCACTCTGGTGCTCCGGGGCATACTGTGGAGAAATGTAGGGCGTTTCATCACAAGGTGCAAGACCTTGTAGACTCCAAGGCTATCAATTTCTCGAATGATAGGCCCAGTGTTGTTCAAAACCTGATGCCTGATCACAATGGGCCGAGGGTGAATGCGATAATTGAGGAATGTGAAGCTTTGAATTTGACCATCGATGTTGAGGAGCTGAAGACTCCGCTGGCTGTGGTTAAAAACAGGTTATTGAAGGATGGCGTCTATCCAGGTTGTAATGAGAACTGTTCAGGTTGTTTGACGAAGGATAATGGTTGTGATTCGTTGAAGATGGGTATCCAGAATCTGATTAATGAGGGCTGTTTACAGTTTGATAGAGGTAATCAGCAAGAAGAAGTTGTCAGTGAGAAGGTTGCTACCATCACCATTCCGTTCAAGACGATTACTATTTCAGGCCCGGCAAGACCACCACCAGTTATTATCACAAGAGAAGGACCCATTCCGTATGAAAGTACTAAGGCTATTCCCTGGAATTACGGTGCAGAGGTGTTTGTCAATGGACAAAAGCAGGAATTAATGACTACTTCATCAGTGAGTTCTAGTTCAGAGGTTAAAGTTGAGACCTATGCTATAACGAGAAGTGGTAGAGTACTTACTCCTATTAATGATCAACCCAGTTCTTCTAGGCAAGATAAGGGAAAACAGGTAATGGATGGTTATGTTCAGACTCCAGTGATTGGGGATTCTACAGTAAAGCCGGTTGATGATGCTTTTTCTGAAAATGTAGAGGAGTTTATGAGGCTCATCCAGAAAAGTGATTATAAAATTGTGGACTAGTTGCATCAGACCCCGTCCAAGATTTCTATTCTGTCGTTGCTGTTGTGTTCTGAAGCTCATAGAAATGCGCTTCTGAAGGTCTTGAATGCGGCATATGTGCCCCAAGAGATTTCTGTTAACCAACTGGAAGGGGTTGTAGCGCACATAAACGCAGGTAATGGCTTGGGTTTTACAGATCTTGATTTGACTCCCGCTGGGAGGAATCATAACAATGCCCTGCATATTTCGATTGAGTGCCGTGGTTCACTGATGTCGCATGTGTTGGTTGATACTGGATCATCATTGAATGTAGTGCCAAAGAAAGTATTAATGAAGTTAGATACCATGGGACTTATTTGTACACCAAGCGACTTGGTGGTGCGAGCTTTTGATGGCTCGAAGAGATCTGTCTTTGGTGAGATTGTACTTTCGATCAAGGTTGGGCCAGAAATCTTTGATGCAACATTTTATATAATGGATATTCAGCCAGCATACAGCTGTCTGTTGGGTCGTCCTTGGATCCATGGTGCAGGCGCTGTAACCTCCACTTTGCATCAAAAGCTGAAATACATGGTTGATGGTCACGTGGTGACAGTGTGCGGAGAGGAGGACATAATGATTAGTCAGCTGTCAACCTTTAAATACGTGGAAGTGGATGGTGAAATCCATGAGACGTTGTGTCAGGGGTTTGAAAAAGTGAAGGTGTCTGAAGAGGTTATTCAGTTTGAAGATCAGTCCGAGACCACAGAGCAGCCTGCAGTGGCAGATCAACCTGAAGTTTCTATGTCTTCGTTTAAAGACGCCAAGGCTATAGTCGAAGCTGGTAGCTCACAGAGGTGGGGCCAAGTGATTAAAGTTCAGCCAAAAGGGAATACCTATGGATTGGGATACAAGCCACCCAGGAGAGCCGGGGATCCTCCCAAATTCTATGGCCCAGTCCGTTTCACCAGTGTCGGTGTTTTCTTCGACAGAGTTAATGCCATTGAGGAAGAAGGGGACAGTGATTGTGATATGGATAGCTGGATCCGCCCTTGCGTCCTAGGAGAAAGTCTGTGCAACTGGTCTTCTGAAAACGTTATTCAAGTGACTAGTTTCGAGTAATTGCTTTGTTTTCCTATTATGTTAATCCTGCGTTCTGCCCAAGACGTAGTGATTTTATTTGTAGGGCTTTTAACTGTTGCATGTTTTGCTTTATCATCAATAAAGGACTTTTCACACTCAAATATTTTGATCTATGTCTTTCTGTTTTATTTTTATGCATTAAAAACCCACATCAAAATGGCAATGTGTTTCTTTTGTTGCATACATAATAAAACATACCTCATCAATCATGTAGGTCTCTTTGTTCAGATGACACTGATCATGACTCAGCTATAGCTCGGTATGACTTTGACAATCCAATCTATCAGGCTGAAGAAGAGATTGACGAAGATTGTGAACTGCCCGAAGAGTTGGCCAGATTGTTGAAGCAAGAGGAGAAGGTCATCCTACCTCATCAGGAGGAAATTGAGATTGAGAATCTGGGAACCAAGGATGCCAGAAAGGAAGTAAGGATAGGGGCTGCATTGGAAGACAGTGTCAAGGGAAGGTTGATTGAAATGCTCCGTGAGTATGTGGACATCTTCGCCTGGTCTTACCAAGACATGCCTGGGCTCGATACTAATATTGTTGTACACCGGCTACCACTTAAAGAAGGTTGTGCTCCGGTCAAACAAAAGTTGAGAAGAACTAAACCGGAGATGTCTGTCAAAATCAAGGAAGAGGTTCAGAAACAGCTAGATGCCGGTTTTCTTGCCGTAACAAATTATCCTCCATGGGTTGCTAACATCGTGCCTGTACCTAAGAAGGATGGGAAGGTCAGGATATGTGTTGATTACAGGGATTTGAACAGAGCAAGCCCAAAGGATGATTTCCCGCTCCCTCACATTGACGTGTTAGTTGACAATACTGCTCAGTATTCGGTGTTTTCCTTCATGGATGGCTTCTCTGGGTATAACCAAATCAAGATGGCCCCAGAGGACATGGAGAAAACAACGTTCATAACACTGTGGGGAACATTTTGCTACAAAGTGATGCCCTTTGGATTGAAACATGCAGGGGAAACCTATCAGCGGGCGATGGTGACTCTCTTTCATGATATGATTCACAAAGAGATTGAGGTCTATGTTGATGACATGATTGCGAAGTCACAGACGGAGGAAGAACATCTGGTGAATCTTCAGAAGCTATTTGAAAGATTGAGAAAATTCAGACTGAGGTTAAATCCAAACAAATGCACCTTCGGGGTGAGATCAGAGAAATTGCTGGGGTTTATTGTTAGTGAAAAAGGTATCGAGGTTGATCCTGCGAAGGTAAAAGCCATACAAGAAATGCCTGTGCCGAAAACAGAAAAAGAGGTTCGTCGTTTCTTGGGGAGATTAAACTACATTGCTAGGTTCATCTCGCACCTCACAGCCACGTGTGAACCAATCTTCAAGTTGCTAAGAAAATATCAAGCGAACAGGTGGAATGAAAATTGTCAAAAGGCGTTTGAAAAGATTAAAGAATATTTGCAGGAACCTCCGGTCCTTATGCCACCAGTGCCAGGACGACCTTTGATTATGTATCTCATGGTTCTTGAGAATTCAATGGGTTGTGTACTCGGTCAACAAGACGAGTCAGGTAGAAAGGAGCACGCCATCTACTACCTGAGTAAAAAGTTTACTGATTGCGAGTCAAGGTACTCGATGCTGGAGAAAACATGTTGTGCACTCGCTTGGGCCGCTAAGCATTTGAGGCAGTATATGTTACACCACACAACCCTATTGATTTCGAAGATGGATATGATCAAGTATGTGTTTGAGAAGCAAGCACTTTCTGGTAGAATAGCCCGTTGGCATATGGTTTTGACAGAATACGATATTCAGTATGTTTTCCAAAAGGCCATTAAGGGAAGTGTTGTGTCAGAATATCTTACTGAACAGGCAATTGAGGATTATCAATCGATGAAGTTTGAATTTCTGGATGAGCATATCATGTATCTGAAGATGAAGGATTGTGAAGAGCCTCTACCTGATGAAGGACCTGAGATTGGATCTCAGTGGAAGATGGTTTTTGATGGGGTTGTTAATTCATATGGTAACGGAATCGCGACAATCATTACGACTCCAAAGGGCTCTCACATACCCTTCACTGCCCGATTAGCGTTTGTATGCACCAACAACGAGGCAGAGTATGAAGCATGCATCATGGGGTTAGAAGAAGTGATTGATTTGAGAATTAAGAATCTCGATGTTTATGGTGATTTTGCGTTGGTGGTTAATCAGATTACAAGTGAATGGGAGACTCGTCAAGCGAATCTTGTTCCGTATAACAACTATGCCAGAAGATTGTTACCTTTCTTTGACAGAGTGGACTTCCATCATATTCCCCAGATAGAGAATCAGATGGCTGATGCGTTAGCAACATTGTCATCGATGTATCAAGTGAATCGTTGGAATGAAACTCCTTCAATCAGAATCATGCGCTTGGACATACCTGCTTTTGTATTTGCGGTTAAAGGTGTATCAGATGGCAAGCCTTGGTATCACGATATCAAAGTCTTTTTGAAGAGTCAGGAATACCCAGCTGGGGCATCTTCCAAGGATAAAAAGACATTGAGGAGGTTATCAGGAAACTTCTTTTTGAACAAAGACGATGTGTTATACAAGAGAAACTGTGACATGGTCTTGCTACGTTGTGTTGATGAACACGAGGCAGGCCTGTTAATGGAAGAAGTTCACGAAGGTTCCTTTGGTACTCATGCCAATGGGCATGCTATGGCAAGAAAATTGTTAAGAGCGGGGTATTATTGGATGACTATGGAGTCTGATTGTTTTAAATACGCCCGAAAATGTCATAAATGCCAGATTTATGCTGATAAGGTGCACGTACCGCCTACTCCTCTGAATGTTTTGTCGTCACCTTGGCCTTTTGCCATGTGGGGCATTAACATGATTGGGAAGATCGAGCCGACTGCTTCGAATGAACATCGTTTTATCCTGGTGGCTATTGATTATTTCACGAAGTGGGTGGAAGCAGCATCGTATGCCAACGTCACCAGACAAGTGGTAGCCCGGTTTATTAAGAAGGACATCATCTGCCGGTATGGAGTCCCGGAGAGGATCATTACTGACAATGGTTCAAATTTGAACAATAAGATGATGAAGGAGCTATGCCAGAGCTTTAAGATTGAGCATCATAATTCTTCTCCCTATCGCCCGAAGATGAATGGGGCTGTTGAAGCGGCTAATAAGAACATAAAGAAGATTGTGCAGAAGATGGTAGTGACATACAAGGACTGGCATGAGATGTTGCCTTACGCTTTGCACGGATATCGTACTTCGGTACGCACATCAACTGGGGCAACCCCTTTCTCACTGGTGTATGGTATGGAAGCAGTTCTGCCATTAGAAGTTGAGATTCCTTCTTTGAGAATTCTGGCAGATGTAAAGCTTGATGAAGCTGAGTGGGTGTGTTCCCGGCTGAATGAACTGAACCTCATTGAAGAGAAGAGATTGAAAGCCATTGCGCATGGCCGGTTGTATCAGAGCAGGATGAAAAAAGCATTTTATCAAAAAGTGCGTCCTCGGTGTTTACAAACTGGTGAATTAGTCCTGAAAAGGATCACTCCTCCTTAAACAGATCACAGGGGCAAGTGGACTCCGAATTACGAAGGGCCATATGTAGTAAGACAGGTTTTCTCTGGTGGAGCCTTATTACTCTCAACTATGGATGGCGAAGATTTTACGTCCCCTGTGAACGCGGATGTAGTAAAAAAATACTTTGCATAAAAAAGACCCGCTGGACATAAAAAGAAGGTTCAGGCAAAAAAGGGGCATCCTGGTGAACCATAAAAAGAAAAGGTTCGGGCAAAAATTAGGGATAAAAAAGAAGAAGAAATAAACCCGCAAGGTTGAAAACCTGAAAAGGCAACTTTGGCAAAAATGGGTATCCCGGTGGATTGAAAACCCGAAAAGGGCGATCCAGGCAAAATTTAGGGATTTAAAAGAAAAGGCTACGATCTGCGTTCGATCTGTGATAACTATTCACACTTGGAAAATTCGAAGGAAAAAAATCAGTCCAGTCAGTCATCTTCAAAGGCCAAAGCATCTGCGGATAAACAAGTCATATGGGTTATAGCTGAGTCGAGTCATGGTGGATGTCTGTTCCCCACATTGCCGACATGTGTATTTTCTTTTACTTTTTTCACAATGACCTCTTTTCAGGAATTGCTTCCAAATGTAAATGCCTATTTACAGGCTGATCATTCAATAAAGTTTACATTTCAGTCAAAGCACTTTTGTTTTTTGTTTTACCTGTTTTGTTTGTGAAAATGTCCGATATTTTTGATAAACATTACATGCTAAAATGTTGGGCTTTGTGAAACAAGTTGGAAAACAGTGGCAATTGCTTAGGCGTCAGTCACTATGATGATAATCAAAGTAATCATTTTGCACGTAGACCTTTCTGTTGGTTTTGCAGGATAACAGGTTTGTACCTCCCTAGTAGAGTTGCTCTCCTCAACTTTGAAGTTTGATCATCCTCAGCAGTTTGCTGCTCTCCCCAGTCAGAGTATCGAGGATCGTCTTCCTCAACAGAGTATAAAAGCGGAGTCGTTGAGGATCTTTCCCCTCAGCAGGATATAAGAGGCTTACCCCCAGCCAGAGTTGTGATTTGGCTCAGCTTTCCTCAGCAGGTAGCCAGAAGTTGTTATTTTTACAGCCTCTCCTGCAAGAGATTGATGGAGCATCTTCTTTGATCAAAGATGGTGTTTCCCCACTGAGCATGGGGCAGTCGTTTTTTCCTCAGCTAGTCAGGAAACATTTGTTTATCCCCTAGCAGAGTGGATGTTGACAACTACTTTTTTCCAAGTAGATGTGCCGAATATGATTAGTACTCTTCAGCGGGATAAAGGTGCTCATATCCCCAAGCAAAGTCTGGTGGTGATTAGTATCCCCAGCAGGTCTTAAGTCCAATCGTTTTTGGCAGGCATCAAATCCAAGTTCTGAAGTATTTGGTGATCCCCAGCGGAGGAGTTTCCATTTTCAGTATTTGGTTTCCATCCCCAAGCAGAGTTTGTTGGCGATTGGTATCCCCAGCAGGTTTTGAATCCATGTTCTGAAACATTTGGTCATCCCCGGCGGAGGAGTTTCCATCTTCAGTTTTCAGTTCCTCCCCGATTGAGTGGGTTTTCTCTCGGAGATTCATTCATCTCCAGCAGAATTGGTGATTGTGATCTTCCCCAGCAGGGCGAAGTTTTCCTCAACATGTTCTTTGGTTTGATGACAGTGTAGTTTGTCATCCTCAGTGGAGCTACGTCTATTCTCAGCATTTATTTTGTTGGGACGGTCTTTTGTATTGCATAAGCATTTTTTGCATGGCATCCTCCTAAATGCGTAGCATTTCCACTTCGTGTGGAGCATTACGACAAAATTCAAACATATGCATCCGAAGCATAAGCCAGGTTTGAGTTTTCCTTTGTCAGGAAAACCGGATTTTAGGAGGATATCATTCTACTTTACTCCACAAGTGTTGGGTTTAGTCGTTTAAAGCAATATTTGACAGTCACACGGCAGAGTGTTTTGCCAGGATTGTGAACCCGTGATCTCTTTTCACCCCTTTCGTCCAGGGGGTCTTTTGGTTTATCCCCTCAAGGTTTTTACCGTCAGACACTCGTCCGTGTTTTCTTCGGCACCCGTCTGTGTTTGAACCTTTTGTTTCAATACCCGTCCGTATTAACCTTTTGATGACACTCGTCCGTGTTTCCTTCGGCACCCGTCCGTGTTTTCATGTCTTTTACTCAACACTGTTTTTCTAGACACCCGTCTGTGTTGCCTTCCAATCCCCAGCGAGAATAATCCCCGATAAAGTTGCTTTACAACCTTTCGATACTCGTCCGTATTGAATCCTTTATACACCCGTCCGTGTACCTTTCGATACCCGTTCGTATTGATTTCTTTACACCCGTCCGTGTACCTTTCGATACTCGTCCGTATTGATTTCTTTACACCCGTCCGTGTACCTTCCGATACCCGTCCGTATTGATTTCTTTACACCCGTCCGTGTACCTTCCGATACCCGTCCGTATTGACCTTTACACCCGTCAGTGTACCTTTCGATACCCGTCCGTATTGATTCTTTATACACCCGTCCGTGTACCTTCCGATACCCGTCCGTATTGATCCTTTATACACTCGTCCGTGTACCTTTCGATACCTATCCGTATTGATTCTTTTTACACCCGTCCGTGTACCTTTCGATACCCGTCCGTATTGATTCTTTATACACCCGTCCGTGTACCTTTCGATACCCGTCCGTATCGATTTCTTTACACCCGTCCATGTACCTTTCGATACTCGTCCGTATTGATTCTTTATACACCCGTCCATGTACCTTTCGATACTCGTCCATATTGAATCTCTTTACACCCGTCCGTGTACCTTCCGATACCCGTCCGTATTGACCTTTACACCCGTCCGTGTACCTTTCGATACCCGTCCATATTGATCCTTTATACACCCGTCCGTGTACCTTTCGATACCCGTCCGTATTAATTCTTTTTACACCCATCCGTGTACCTTCCGATACCCGTCCATATTGATTCTTTATACACCCGTCCGTGTACCTTTCGATACTCGTCCGTATTGAATCTCTTTACACCCGTCCGTGTACCTTTCGATACCCGTCCGTATTGATTCTTTATACACCCGTCCGTGTACCTTTCGATACTCGTCCGTATTGAATCTCTTTACACTTGTCCGTGTACCTTCCGATACCCGTCCATATTGACCTTTACATCCGTCCGTGTACCTTCCGATACCCGTCCGTATTGATCCTTTATACACCCGTCCATGTACCTTTCGATACTCGTCCGTATTGATTCTTTTTACACCCGTCCGTGTACCTTCCGATACCCGTCCGTATTGATCCTTTATACACCCGTCCGTGTACCTTTCGATACCCGTCCGTATTGATTTCGTTACACCCGTCCGTGTACCTTTCGGTACCCGTCCGCATTCGTGTACCTTTTGATACTCGACTGTATCAACCTTTTCTTGACACCCGTCTGTGTTTATCCCCAGCATAGCTAACACTCGTCCGTGTTTATTTCAAGACTTTTCAATACATTGTCTGTATTGGTTTCCAACACTCGTACGTGTTGTGATGGAGCAGTATTTATTACTTGTTCCCCAGCGGAGTCGTCTCTCCTTGGCAGAATGCAAATTTCAGGTTTCTTTTGGTATTCAATCTCCGTGTATCCCGATTGCTTTGAAGTCATTACTTCCACACCCTCAGATCCAAGGAAGTTTGAATAGGGGCAGCTGTAACACCCCAAAATTTGCCCTCTTGTTTTTAGCGCTAACTGGCTTATGCTTCTTTTCATTTGCGTTAGCATTGCTGCATTTGCATGTTTCTTTGAGCATGGGATCAGGGCATTTTCTTCAGAAGTACAAGATGTTCTCAGCACCGGTTTGATCTTTATCGGCAGTTAAGGCCAAGCATTTAATTCTCAAAGTCTTTTTGAGCATTTATTTTGCTCATTGAGTGATTTGAAGATCAACAGTTCCGACAGTCAAATTTTGATCAGCAATTCAGCACCGAACAGTCGTCTCAGCAATCTAATCGGGGCCCGGAAAATATTTCACGGCATGTTTCAAGTGCACTCAAGTAGTGAGGCCCAAAGACAAGTTTCAGAGGCATATTGTGGTTCAGAACAGGTGGAATCAAGTCCGTCTCCATTTTCCCTCCTTTTGGCGCCAAGCAGAAAGTTCAAATTTTCCTCATGGTAACCGGTTACTCACCGTTTGTTGACCGGTTACCCAGTGTAATTTTTGCCCAGAATCTGCATTTTTCAGCACTGCATAATTTTCAAATCATTTTAGTGGTCATGTGCATTGCTTGTGCCTACGTGGGAAGGATGTAGAACAGCTTCTTTTCATCATTTTCCACCCAAATTTTCCATTTCCAGTCATCGATTTCCACCCCAATTCCACACTTCACTTCCTAACCCATTTTCACCTCATTTTCCACTCACTCCAAACCCAAGCCAAATTCCTAAGCTAGAGGATATTTAAGCTCACTCATTCCAAACCAAGAAGGGACCTAGATCATTTTCACTCTCTAATTTTCAGAATTCTTTCAATTCTCTCAACTTTTCTCTCATTCTCCAAAACCCTCACTCAAAGTTTCATCATCAAAGTTCATCAAATTTCACCTTGGAATTTGTTGATCTTGAAACTAAACCACCATCCATTCACCAATTCTTGAATGAATCTTGGATTTGCTACTGTTTTGGAGTGTGGAATCACTTTTGGAGCAGCTTTTCATTATTTGAGTTGTTCTAGCTTGGATCTTGGTTGTTCTTGCTTGGATCTTGAAGTTCATCACATAGATCTTTGGATTTCTTGTTTGGATCATCAATTTTCGTTCTCAACATTCACCAAGGCAAACCTCAGCCTTGTAGGTTGGTTTTCCCTAGATCTATCATTGATTTTGATTTATCATAGCTTTTGCAATGTAGATCCATTGATTTCATGTGTTGTTGATGCTTTTGCTTGATGTTGATCATGAATGTTGATGATAATAGATTTGCATGATGTTTGATTGCTGTTCATGAGCTTAATTTCGTGCATGAGTGATTGTATGATCATTTGGAAATAATTGGATAAGTGGTTTGATGCTGAAAAGTGCTTTTGAAACAGATTTTTTTTACTGTTGTCCCAGAGTAACCGGTTACTCACCGTTTGTTAACCGGTTACTCTGTGTATTTTTTGCGTAAATGGTCTGATTTTCAACTAAGTAACCGGTTACTCACCGTTTGTTAACCGATTACTCTGGGACATAATGTGTATTTTCGTGCATTTTCTTGGTTGTTTGAGATCCGATGCATGCCTAAACTTCATGGACTAATATGTTGATGATTTGTGGATTATTCTTGAGTTGTTGCACCTCACACTATTGCATGAACACATTTCTCCGACACGCGATACTTGGATTTCATCGTAAATGTGCATGCTTGTGTCGTTGATTTCTTGATGCTATGAACACATACACACACTCACTTATTGATCATGTTCATTGTGCATTGCTGCTGGATTGATGATGATTGTGCATACTTATTTGTATCCAATTTCATGATGTGCATACTTGTTTCATTTGATCATATGCTATATATTGCATTCTTCCATGATGCTTGCAAGGTCATTCAACATGGTGTGTGGTTTGTTTATGATCATGATTAATTGAACGATGTATGTTGTTTGATGCACGTTTGCTCTGCCTTGATTGAATCGTATTCAAATGTGGTGCATGCTGTCCTGATTTCACATCTGAGTTTTGCATAAAGTGCTGTCATATGTGCTGTCCATGTGTACATGTATGCTGTTTGACCTTTTTACACCTGTTTTCATGCTGAGTTTCATGCTGTTGAATGCTGTTTGGTGTATGTGCATGATTTCATTGCTGTTTTGAAGCAAATGTGCTGTTGTGGGTGCTGTACCTTCTCTTTTCACTCTTTTCTTCCCTTGGATCTCAAGACTTGTTTAAGTCTTGGATTCCTTTCCCCTTAGAGATACCTAGTCCAACTTAATTTTTGATTAAGCTTGGAGTAGGATTAGCATTAGGTTTTAGGTAGTCGTCTCTTTCCTAAACCTCACTAACCCTAGGTCATCCATGCATGATAACATTAGGACTCTTAGTTTCCCTTTAGAGTTTCCTTTGGGTCTTCTCTCTTCTCATCTCAAAACTTCTTGAAAACACTTAATAAAGATAAAGTGTATTGCGCACGAGCCTTAAGCGTGGAGAATGAGAAATGAGGGGCTTCCTCTCATCTTTCTAGAGTGCTTAGCGGGCGTCCTGTCTTGGGATGAGTCGTTAAGTATTCGTCCCTATGCCCTAGACTTTGGTGCAATGCAAGTTATGAACTAACTTAAAAAACACTTCTGTCTAAAAAACACAAAACAAATTCAAATCCTTTTATCCTTCGGGATTGTTGGGTTTCAAACTTCATTTTCAGAAAAGAGCTCTTCGCTCACGTAAAAAACACTTACCCATTCGTGGTCGTACCCACGAACTACATTAGCTCTGATTCCTCTCTCTCGTCCGATTGAAGATATGTAGGCACAAGACAGCGATTATCTTGGCGAGCAACCTTCCCCCACAGTTCCCGTCTGAACTACGTTGGCTCTGACTTTCCCATTGCACTGAGGGAGTACGTAGGCCAAGGGCATCGAATATGTCATACCGAGTCCGTCTTAGTCACCCCCATCCCCGTTTTCTTTTGCAGCCATAGATAGTAGGACAGCTCACCCTCCGTTTAGACAGCAAGCGTGGATCCCATCGAGTACGATGGATGCGTGGGGTGATAACACCTTCCCCTCGCATAACCGACTCCCGAACCCTGACTATGGTTGCGATGACCATGTCTTTCCCCCTTTCTCTTCAGGTTTATGTAGTGTTTCCTTTCCCTCTCTCGGGATAAATACACATTGCTGGCGACTCTATATTTTTTGCGCCACTCTCGCGTTTGTACCGTTGGATGCGAATCCTTCGGGAGCGACACTTCTCTTAGGCTTTGTATAAGAAAACCCAGGTTGAGCCAATCAACCTTTTAGCATTAACGTTGTGTCTCGTTCACAGTATACAAACATCAACAACTCCTTCCCCTTCATCTAATCGCTGTAAGCGGCAAGCCTCTGGATTATTTACATCCATGTTACTGTCCCTCTTTTAGCATGAAAAATTCCTAAGGAAAGATAGCATTGCTCTACACTGAGTTAAATTCTTCTCCTTCAGGTTGGAACCCCCCTATAAAGGAAATTATGGCATTGCCGGATTCATATATCCCGGTTAAAGTAATTCTCCTTTATAAACAGTTGTGACAAACAGACCCTCTTTAGAGATGACAAATTCTCTCTAAAGACAACACCTTTCAGCTTCACATCTTGGGCTTTGAGCAAGATACAAACCACCTCCAGCTTCACATCTTGAGCTTTGAACAAGATATAAATCACCTTTCGCTTCACGTCTTGGGCTTCAAACAAGACACCAAAACACCATTTCCTCCCATAGAATAGGAGGAACTACGAACACTCTGATTTCCCTATTTCGGTAAACGGGAATACGTAGGCATAAGATTGAAAGAAAAATCTTAGCGAGCACACTAATCCAAAAATCTAAAGTCCCCTATCTCCACCCAATCTGACAAATTCCCCATGAATAGTCCCAGTTTTCCACCTTAATAAAGTAAGAAGAAAGAAAGGCCCCATTACCATATAGCATCCGTAACCTAACAGACCGCTGTTTAAACTCAGTATGTACGCAGGGTTAATTGGAGACATCTATTTCCCTTCCTTAGTCATCTCACAATAGGATAAAAAATGAATCGACCTGTAGTAAACCCCAAAGAGCGACAACGCTTAAGAATCGCGTCCAAAATCGCTCGCTACACCCACATTGTGACACTTGGTACGATTGTGTCCCGGCTGGCGGCACAAACCACATAACCTCACCATTTTGTCTGCTGCATCCATCTCCGTTCGAATACGGGTGCTGTTAGGGCGACCCTTTTTATTTCTTCGCATCAAATCATTATGCCACACAATTTCACCTTCGTATGGAAGCCAGTAGTCCTCCTTTGCTACCACTTAAAAGCTTGTGCCGTAGACATTGCATAGAGTAACGACTTGGTGAAGAACAGAGAGATAGTTGGTTGGGTCCAGCCTGGCCTTGAAACATGCTGCTATAACATGGGAGCAAGGCATACGAAATGCCTGAAACTTTCCACAGTCACACCAACTCCTATCCAGTTCCACTCGGTAACATCTTGTGATCAATAGACTCTGCAACACTGAAGTGACCTTTAGTACGGTCAAAGACTGTGACCACATGTGTGTTGGAAGAAAATGTTAACTCAAGGGTGTGAGCATAAGCTGTATGTTTCATGTGTATTAATAGGTGTATAGTAGATACAAGTTATGCCTCTTGGGAGTTTAATTGCTTCAGAATGGTTTACCATTGCCTTGCATGAACCATGTGCTGCTCTGCGTGACAAGACCCCATTTCCACGCCAAGAATCTCCCAAGGAATTTATCACTATTATGACAAGACCACATAACTCTTAACAAGACCACACAACTCTGCATGCCTACACTAGCCTTGAAAAGCCACACAACTCTACATGCCTACGCTAGCCTTGACAAGACCACACAACTCTGCATGCCTACACTTGCCTTCCACTATTCTTTAGCATGTCTCTGCACTATTATTTATAGTTGATACAAGTAATGTGTATTGGGAGTTTAATTGCTTCAGAATGGTTTACTATTATGATAAGACCACACTTCAGAATGCTTTATCATTATTGTTATTATTTTTATTGGTATTATTTTTATTGGCAAAGTTTAGTGTTTAGAAGAAAATGTTAACAAAGGATGTGATCATAAGCTGTATGTTTCTATGCGTGACAAGACCAGACTCTCACGCCAAGAATCTCACAAGGACTTTATGACTATTCAGATTCCTTTTTGCAAATAATTTATATTTTAATTCGTACTATCATCATTGTAATTTTTTTATTATTACTATTCTATTGTATATTATGCTCATGCCTTACCAACTACACTTACAAGTCTTGCTTGCATTTATGATTCTCTAGCATGCCTATACTGTATTTCTTTAACATTCTCTACTTGACATGACAATACTACCATGCCTTCACTTTCTCATATGACTCTCTAACCACACTTCTCACACTCCATGAAATAAGTGTTTCCAAAGCATGCATGACTACACTTGTTAGACTACAATTCCAAAGCATGCATGCAAGATAACACATAAGAGATTCCAAAACATGCATGACTACACTTGTTAGACTACAATGACCAAGAATGCATGCATTATCATGTGACTCCCCTCATCTCATTCTTCACCATTATAAATACCATCTCACCATTCTACAAATTTTTCTCATCCCAAACTCTTCTCTTCTCTTCAACTCATAAAATATTCGCATCCATCACAAAGTCTTCCTCTTAATACCAATTACGAAAAAAAGTCTCTACTCACCATGGGAAACAATCACTGAGGAACCCCTCGAAAATGTTGCAGACTTTGTAAGTGTTTCGGCCTTCTTTTGTTTTACCCTCCTAAACCTAGATGTATTTTTTTATATAACTAATGTTATTTATATTTTTGTTCAGCTGGTATCAAGGTTCTGTTTTCGTGGGCACGAATACATGCCACACGACCCTTTCATCCAAGAATACCTAACTGCATGTGGATTTGGTGACTTGATAAAAATCACGTCATACTCCGTTGACCCAAAATTTATTCTGGCTTTGCTAGAACGATGGAGGCCGGAGACCCACACATTTCACCTTCCTTTCGGTGAATGCACGGTCACACTCCAAGACGCGTATATGTTACTCGGCCTACGCATCGATGGCATAGCCGTCAACGGCCCCGTTTTTTTCGACATCCAACTATGCAACGATTTGTTGGGCACGTCGCTCCGTCTCGAAGCACCTGAGCCAACACGTGATGGTCGACCTAGGGGCCAAGGTATTAACATAAAATACCTTAGGGTATACTATGACTCTATTGTATTAGACGACGATACCCCCCCCCCCCCCCCCCCCCCCGCCCCCCTTTTACAAGATACTTAAAACTCGGTGCTATTTAATGCTCTTGTTCGATAATTTTTATTTCCAGAAAGTACTGGAAACAGTGTAAATATTATGTATTTACCTTTGTTGGCTAACATTAACAGAGTGCACGAATATAGTTGGGGTTCAGCTATCCTGTCCCATCTCTATAGTTCACTCTATAAAACTTCAAAAAAAGACGCTTGTACTTTTAATGGCTGCGCCTATCTCCTTCAGGTGTGGGTTAGTCCAGAATGCCAACACTAACTCCAGTTAACCGGAATCCCTTCACATTTCCCTACGCAAACAAGTAAGCTTAATTTTACTACTCGAACTTATGTCCTTTAATGAAATGTTTATTTGTAACTACTTTTTTAGGTGGTCAGTTCCGGGAATGAGTTACCATCGAACTCCCAGGAGCGCAATAACAGTCTACCGCAACCTAATAGATCACATTAGCCTCGACGATGTAAATTTTCCTTAAACTTCCATAAATATTTCTAACACATTAAAGCACCGTACACTTTCTCATTAAAGCTTTTGTTCTTGTAGTTTGTCTAGAGGCCGTACGAGGGCCTCGACCACCAGCCCGACGCGAATGATGCTGCAGTGTGGACATCAAAAACACCCATCACTCGGTTCACCACTATGGAGATGCATCAAAGTGATCGGGTAAAGCTGCAGTTCGGAATGCACCAGGATATTCCGGTGGCTCCGACAAGTTTGGGATTATGGCATCTGCGTAGAGTGGACACATAGTGGGCTGTGGGTGAGTGGAGGAACTTTGCAACAGAGATGTGTGAACATTAGGAGAATCGACACCAGCACGTCTTATCCGACCCTGTTGTGGAAGATGCTATACCAACTCAACAATATATGACTTGGTTTAGGTCTGTTACAACACCCCAACAATTCCTCTCTCAGCTGACATAAATAATTAATCCGCGCCAACGTGCCTCTTCCTCACTGCCACATACCCAACATTATACACCTAGTTATACCCAACAATAAGGTATACCAACCGATTCAATCTTCCAAAGCTGCAACCCTATCATGCCACCAACTCAGTCACAACAAGAAGAGCCTTACCCCTACCCCCATCCCACCTACATCGACCCCACTAATTCCTATAGCCCTGACGACTCTTTTGAACCCACCATAACCCCCCGCAAATGAACACCCCATCTTTCTACAACCAACAACCACAATCGTCCTACAACCAACAAACTCACCCACTATTTGACTACCAAACCCCACATCAACCACTGAATCGGTACCAACACCCTTTAATGCAACATTTCGCCCAACCATACCATCTGCAACCAACCCAACCCCCTTACAAACTACAAAAACATGGGCATGCAGTTGGATTACGGAAGCACCGTTGGCGGCAACCCCCCAGCTATTGGGGACAGATGCTTCAGAATTTGTCTGATACGTCGGGACCATCTCAACAGACGTAAAGGCCAGGCACGCCTCAACAAAATCGTGGTAGACAAAGACGCCGCGCAAGAGCCCCAACATGTGGAACCGGTGGACGTTTAGATATGCACGATCATTGAATTTTTCTTTACCATCAATTGTACTAATTTTTATTCTGAACATTGTTATGTCTTTTTGGCTACCCTTATTTGTTTTCATTAAATTTTTTAGTTTCCAAATTAAAATAATAAATAAAAAAAAGAAAGTGAACTGAGGCGCCATATGGTTTGGCATTTAGGGTTTTTGCCTATGCCTGAGGCGCCATACCATATGGCGCCACTCTGTTAAATAATTTTCAAAACACGCCATTCTTGTAATTTATTTGAATTGTTAGTTTTTATGGTATTTTTATTAAATAAACAAGTTATTATAAAAAAAATCCTGTTAAAGTAACTTATAATCCTTTTACAAATGATATTAAGACAAATGTATGTTACTAAAAATAGTATTATTAAATATATTTGACGTAAAACTATTTATAATATACAAATTATAATTTTTACTCTACATTGTTTTCTTGTGTTTCATGTTGTTTTTCTAGAACTACATCACTAAAAGTTATATCACTTGGCAATATGCATGCTACAATTGTTTGTTAGTAATCAAGCATTTACAATATAAACAAAGAAAATATTAGAGAGAAGCTCAAACCTCTCTCTAATCTCTTCAATAACCTAACTAAACTCTAAACTTTCAAAAACCTAACCTTAACCTTCTGGTGTTCACTATGGCAACAATAATGCATAGAGAAAAACCTAACGCAAATGAAGATGAATGGACTAAAGTTTCTTACAACAAAGCTAAAGAGAGTAAAAGAAAATGGGATTCAGTAAAAGTAAGAAGTAGGAAGAATTAAGCAAAATCGACAACCATTTTTTTACTGAGTTTCGGACTACATGAGAGCAAAGGAGTTGTAACTTTTATTCAAGGATCATGAGAAGATTGATGAGGTTATCATCCCTCCCATGAGGGACAAGAGGAGTAAAAAGTATGGTTTTGTTTGTTTCTTCAACATTCAAGATGTCCGTCATCTAGTGGTAAAACTAGACAAGATTTTCATTGATAACAATAAGTTGTTCGCTAACATCCTGGGGTTTCAGAGAGTTGTGTCATGAGTTTTTCATAAGGACACATTTAAAGATGAAGGATATATGAAGAATTGTGGCGAAGGCAGAAAATGAGAAACTTCAACCAATGTATCTCGCTCTGGAAAGTTCCCTTTGGGTCCCCATGCAAAGGAGTTTGTTCAGTAATGAAGGAGTATGAGAAGATTTTATGCTGAAGCCGTCATTCTCAATAGTGATAAGAATGTAGTCAAGGGAGTCAAGCGCCTATCAATATCTTTCAAAATACAAGATGAAGAGCTCATGCGGTTTGAGAGAGCTTTTGTTAAGAGAGTGAAGTTTCCAAGGTTGTCGTGTAATATTTAAAATATTTTCCACATTGAGGGTTATTTTTTTGTTAAAGTCACTCATTTGAGGGCCAACTTATGTCTTTAGATGAAAACAATGAAGGTGAGTTGGAATCGTTGGTTTCATTAGCAAAAATTGGCTTAGGCAGTGGTTCTCAAAGATTAGAAGTGTTGGAAATAAAGCCTTTTTGTGTTTAGGGAAAGTGTGTGGGAATATTAGAGGCTTAAAGAGAAACATGATAGGTAGGTGAATTATTTATGGAAGACAGAACTTTGTATTTTTGCTTGATACAAAAATATAGAATTACATCTCTATTTATAGTACTCTATGGAGAACTCTAGACACACTAATTCTAGAGAGTTCTCAACTCTTGAAATTCCAAGAGTATTCTAGAAAATATTACAAACCTAAGAAATATCTAGACACTCCAAACATTACAAGAGTTTTCTAGAAACATTAATTAAAATTACCTAAACCCAAAATAATTAAGCCTAAAAATCCAAACAATATGTTTAGGCCCAAACCAAGTTTAATCTTTCGACATCCCCCCTTAAACTTGATTTGTGACTCTAAGCATACTCCTTAGCTTCACGATAGTTTCCAACTTGAGTGGCTTGGTGAAGATGTCGGAAGCTTGATCTCGAGACATCACATACTTCAACTTTACCTTGTACACCCATCTTATTCCGATTTCTTTGTGTCCTCGCAGAAGTGTAGTAAGTTCCCATGTATCATTCTTTGTGATTGACTTTATTTCTTCATTCATGACGTCTCTCCACTTTACATTTTCAACAGCTTCTTGATAGCTTAGAGGCTTGCAATCACCAAAAAGACAAAAGAGGTTAATGTTATTTTGGTTTTCAGTTACCTCATAAAGCTCTTCAATGCTCCTTAGTCGTGGTGTCCTCTCACTTGAGCTTGTTTCATCCAACCTTGGTGTCAGTGAGGCAGGTGGTGTAATATGTTCCTCTATCATTGGTTGTTACATTTCATTTTCTTCTTCTTCAAAGTAAGGAAGAAAATCGTACCTGTCTTCTTGAACACTCAAATCCCAACAATCTTCTTCTTCGAACTCGACGTCATGACTTATGACAATATTTACATTATTTGGATTATAAAGCTTATAACCTTTGGATCTTGAGTCGTAACCCACAAATACGTACTTCTCACTTTTATCATCGAGCTTTGTTCTCCTTTCATCAGGAACGTGGGTATAGGCAATGCTTCCAAACACTTTGAGATGAGAGATCCCTGTCTTCCTTCCACTCCATGCTTCTTGTGGTGTCTTCTCATGCACACTTCTTGTTGGGGAACGATTTGTCAGGTAAACCGCACATGCCACAACTTGAGCCCAAAACTCTTTCGGGATCTTCTTACTCTTAAGCATGCTTCACACCATATTAAGTATGGTCTGGTTCTTTCTCTCCGCTACTCCATTTTGTTGTGGCGATCTTGGAACTATTAGTGGGCGGCGGATTCCATGGTCTTCACAATATTTGTTGAACTCATTTTAAGTAAACTCTCTTCCTCGGTCAGATCTCATGGCCTTAATGGAAAAACCACTTTCTTTCTCCACAAGGGCTTTGAACTTTTTAAAGTTTTCAAACACTTCCGACTTCTCCTTCAAGAAATAAACCCACGTTTTTCTAGAATAATCATCAATAAAGAGGAGAAAGTATTTATTCTTACCAAAAGAGTTTGGATTGATTAGTCCACAGACATCGGTGTGTATGAGCTCTAGCTGTTTTGTCGCTCTTGAAGTTGATTCCTTTGGAAAGCTTTTTCGGAATTGCTTCCCAATTAGACATCCTTCACATAGTTGGTCTGGGTGGTTTATACTAGGCAAACCTCTCACCATCTCCTTCTTTGACAAACGTTCTAGACTGTCGAAGTCAAGGTGTAACGCCCCAGTCAGTTTTATCAGTTTTGCCTTTTTAATTAATTGAGTCGTTTTGAGTATTTTATTATTATATTATTTTATTTCTGACTTTTATGTGAAAATATGTTATTTTTCATCGTGATTATATTTTATCGCGTTTTGGGAGCGTTTGCGAGATATTTGAGTGTAGGGGTATTTTGGTCATTTTGCTTTATTTTGTTAAGTTAAGAATATAATAGAAATAGAAAGAGAGAAAAATAGAAAGGAAAGAAAAAGAGAAGAAGAAAAGTAGAGAGAAAGAAGAAGAGAAGAAAAAGAGAGAACTTGGAAAAAGAAGAAATCAATCTCCCGACTTTATCAAACAAGATTAAATCGGGTAAGGGTGCGAAACTCGATTATACTATGTTTGTGTATGATTATGTATGTGTGTGCTTGTATGTTTTCTTGTCTTTACATAGCTTTTGAATTCTAGGTTGGAAATGAGAAATATGTTGAGAAATCGATGTTTTCGCTGTTGGAAATCGACGTAAATGTGGTAGAATGCTTGTTGCCATGATTAGATTAGGTTCTGATTGATATATGTTGATTTGGAAATGTTTTGGTTGAAAAAATATCATTTTGGGTTATGTAACAGCGCTGCAGAATTTCTGGGTTTTCCTTGGTTCGCCTAGCGAACCTGGGGCGAAGCAGTAGCGAATGAGTTTTCGCGGGTTCGCCTAGCGAACCAGTTAGCGAAGGTCAGCGAAGGTTCTCTAACGTTGTTCGCCTAGCGAAGGTGGTAGCGAATGCTCGCTAGAGGGTTCGCCTAGCGAACTTTGTGTTTGTTTTTAGCTGATAGTGGGTTCGCTGGACATTCGTCTAGCGAAGGTGGTAGCGAATGCTCGCTAGAGGGTTCGCCTAGCGAACATGGCTGTTTGTGCAATTTTGTTTTCTTACTAACTTTTGATCTGTGGTTTGGTTTGAGGCGTGGTTTGATGCGTTAGAAAGCTTATAAAATGTTCTTGCTTATGATGATGGTTTTGAGATTGTTGGTCGATTAAATTAGGTTGGGAATTAGAAAATATGTTGTTTTGTCGACTTTTGTCGTTGTAATTGCGTGAACTTGATGTGTATATGCAATATGTTGTTGGTGTGGATATTGTATGACCTGTGTACTGTTGTGTGATGAAATTGCATGAAATACATATTGTGATGATGATTGGTGGCCTTAGGGCAAGAAAATGCAATGTGTGGTAATTGATGATATATGCATGATTATGGATGTGTATATGTGTGCATTTTAAATGTCATGAGTCATTGTATGCCAAGCATCATGATATGCATTCTTGTGACGTCGTGAGCGACGGATTGATTCCAGAGGGAATCCGCTATAACATCGTGCGCCTTAAAAATAAGAGGACTGAAAGCGATCTGATCGGATCGTGCGCCTTAAAAATAAGAGGACCGAAAGCGATGATTATAGACAATCGTGTGCCCATGTGGGGTGTGAGCGATCGGGTCGTGTGCCCGTGTGGGGTGTGAGCGATCCATAAACGTCTTGTGCCCGTGTGGGGTGTGAGCGACGGGGAACATCGTATGCCCGACGGGGAGTTACACTAAGTAACGAGCGATGGTTCTAGCAGAGTTCCTGAGTGAACTAGTGATGAGGAATGTTGGAAGTCGGTACCGCATATGCATTGCATAGAGTCGTTGTGTCGGTCTCTATGCATTTGCATAAATCATGGATTAATTGTGTATGGAATTGTGAATGTGATTGATGAGATGGAATATGTATAATGGTATTGATGATGAGTGTATTGTGTATGACTGATGTGCATTGGTATTGGATACCTGAGAATTGTACTGTGTTGTGTTGTATTTGATTGTGGTGCATTTGTGGTGAGAATATTTTACTTGTGCATTTCTGTGTTAATATATAATTATATGCAACTGTATTATGATTGTGTTTCTCACCCTTCTGCTGTTTTATAATGCTCTATGAGGCATTGCAGATTAGAGTTGCTGGAGGTCTTTTTGTGAAGCTTAGGTCTTCATTCTTTTGTCGGTCGACTCTGATATGTAGCACCGGGTAGTCGGGGTGATCGAGTGTGATTATTTTGTATTATGTATATGTATCTTTTGGATTGTACATGTATGATTGTATTTGGCAGACAAACCTTTCATGATATATATATATATATATATATATATATATATATATATATGAGATTTCAGTACAGATTTTCCGCTTTTATTCTGTATTTGAATTGTGGGTAGTAGGAACCAAGTTCCTCTGTTAATTGCTACCTGATTGTTGCATATCTTTATGGGCAGGTTTATGTGTATTTTGTTTCAAATTGATGCGACCCCCTCGGTCTATGCCGTGAATTTGTAAATATACTCTGATGAAATTTTGAATTTTATTTATCACTTTAATAGCTTGGGGGTGTTACACAAGGTGTCCAAATCGTAGATGCCATAGCCACGAAGAGTCGGTATAGCAGGCCTTGAGACACTTTGCAACATCATTTTGAATGTTCATGATGAACATTCTATTCTTTGACATAGGCACCTTAGCAATCAAGTTATGTTCACAATCTCTTAAGAAAAGACTATGTTCTTTAAAGTGGATGTCATAGACTTTCTCTAATAATTGTCCCAAGCTCAAAATATTATTCTTTATGTTAGGAACATAGTAGACATTGGATATGAATTGATGACTCCCATTCTTCAAGCATATGAGAATTTTACCTTTGCCTTTGACCGCTATCTTTGAGTCATCTCCAAATAAGACATTGCCAATTATCGCTTCATTGATCTCTACGAACATGCTTCGATCGCCGCACATGTGGTTGCTTGCGCCGGTGTTTAGGTACCACTTGTTTCTTTTGTCTTCAACATTGTTTTGGCACGCGAGCAGCAAAGTTTCTTCTTCTCCACCTTTTTCTTCTACAAAGTTAGCTTTCTCCAAAACCTTCTTCGAGAATCTATACTCAGATGCGTAGTGACCGATCTTGTTGCAGTTGAAGCACTTAATATGTGACTTGTCGCACCTTGACCATGAATTTCCTCTTCCACGACCTCTTGTTGCTTGTGGATTCCAACTTCTTTCTCCATTGTTGAAGTTGTTGGAGTAGTTGTTGTAACTACCTCTTCCTTCTCCTCCATGTCCTTGTCCACATCCACGATCTTGGCCATCATCTCGTCCTCTTTGACTCTTATAATTCGCATAATTTGCTTCCTTTGTGTTGAGTTGTAGTAGTTGCTTCATAGCCTCCTTTTGTTTAATTTTTCTCTTTTATTTTTCTTTGTATGCTTGTAAGGAACCCATGAGTTGCTCAATAGTCATGGTCTTTAAATCCTTGTTTTCTTCAATGTTGGTAACAATGAAGTCAAAACTTGGATTTAAAGTGCGAAGTATTTTTTCCATGACTTTCACCTCATAAACATCTTCACCATTTCTTTTAAGTTGATTGAATACGGACAATGCTCGAGAAAAATAATCAGAAATTGACTCAGACTCTTCCATAAATAAACGTTCAAACTCACCTCTAAGATTTTGAAGATGAATCTTTTTCACCTGCTCCACTCCTTTGTTACAAGTTTGAAGCTTGTCTCATGCTTCTTTGGCCGTCGTTGCATTGGAGATCTTCTCAAATGTATCTTCATCCACCGATTGATAAATGAGGAAGAGAGCTTTCTTGTCTCTCTTTCTTGACTCCTTTAATGTCTCCTTTACACCTTGGCTTAGCGAGGCTTCATCTTGCTCCTTGAAGCCTTTCTCAACAATATCCCACACACCTTGAGCTCCTAGTAGCACCTTCATCTTGATACTCCAATTGTCATAGTTGTTCTTTGTAAGCATCAGTATTTGAAAAGGGAAACCTTCATTTGCCATGTTTTGAGGACCTTGAAGCTCTGATGCCACTTTGTTGGAAATAAAGCCTTTTGTGTTTACGAAAAATGTGTGGGAATATTAGAGGTTTAAAGAGAAACTTGATAGGTAGGAGAATTATTTATGGAAGAGAGAAATTTGTATTTTTGTTTGATACAAAAGTGTAGAATTACATCTCTATTTATAGTACTTTATGGAGAACTCTAGACACCCTAATTCTAGAGAGTTCTCAACTCTTGAAATTCCAAGAGTATTCTATAAAATGTTACAAACCTAAGAAATATCTAGGCACTCCAAACATTACAAGAGTTTTCTAGAAACATTAATTAAAATTACCTAAACCCAAAATAATTAAGCCCAAAAATCCAAACAATATGTTTAGGCCCAAATCAAGTTTAATCTTTCAACAAGAAGATTAAGGATATATGATGTTGACCCCGAAAGAACCACTTGGTTGAGACGCTACAATATATTATGCCATGTGTTGTCAATAATTTTCTTTGCATTTTTATCATCCATGGTGGGCTCATATATTTTTTGTGAAGAAAACACGACCAATCATGATAAAACGAATGTGGCAAGTTTCATGGTCAGAACTAGTTGCAGTATGTTGATCAATGAAGTTTTCAATGTTAAAATTAATGATGTAAGTTTTCGTATTAGAATAGTTGAAGACACTCAGGGGCTAACGAGGTTAGAAAGACACCCATCTGTAGACAAGGGAAACTCTAACTATTTTTCAAAATTTGATTACAGTCAGTCGGTTTGGGAAGAAGACATTGAGAAAGATAATGGACGTGGAAGTGGTGAAGATGTGTTGGTTTGAGGAGAATACGATGATGTGATGTGGAAAAATGTCAAAGGGGAAAATGATTTAGTTATTTAATGAAATTTTTTTGGTGCAATGTGATTATCCTCTTTTTAAGCATGATCATCAGTAGAATTTTGTAAAAGCATATGTTTTTTCCGGTGAAATAGGAAACAAGGAAGTGTCATTTCAAGGTGGGGACCAGATGTCACCCGAAAAGTCAAATGAGTCTAATGCCCCCTTATAGGTGATAGAACCCTTGGATGGTCTAATAGAAGTTTTGTGGGCCCAAACAACTATTTCAAATCCTATGTTAAATGCCCATGTTTCTCATGATTTGGTAAAAATGGATGGTATAAAAAAAGGCCCAAAGGAAAAGAAGATCGTATCCCAGGAAGACAAAAAAAGTGAAATCAAATATTTTTGGTAGTGAAGAGGAGATTAGGGAAACATACCTTCCTATTTTTCAATCCTTAGTCACAAAAACCCAATTCCTTTGTCACTTAACGTGCACAATCTAAAGAGCAAAACCAACAATCTCAGGGACCAATTGTTCTCACCAACACACATGATAATTTATTGAGTAAAACATCTACAAGTTTGAAAGATGGACAATTCTCGGGATGCTCGATTCTTTTTTGTGAATCGTTAGCGGACTCTGACGTTGTTGAAAGTAACAAGTGTTTTTGGGACAAGATGAAATCAGAAGTGGATAAGAAGGTTTGGGAGATTATTGTGAAACTTGGAATTTAAGGCAATGAAATTAAGGAGTTCTTCAAAGAATAAATCAAGAAGATGGAGGCTAGAGACAGAGAGGTAAAAATCTTGAGGGAAGAGAAGAAACATGGTGATCAAAGAATCTTATCATTTTTAAAATTAGAGGAGGTGGTAGTCAGGTCAAAAGTAGAAGAATCAGCAACATTATTCAATTAGTTAAAATAGACATATGTTATCTCCAAGAAATAAAACTAGCTTCCTTAGATGATAATTTAGGTACTTCTTTTGGGGTAGTAAGAATGTGGAATGCTGATTTTGTGGGAAAAAATTTACTTCTCTAAATTATAGTTTTAAGGGAGAAGATTTTGTGGGAGTAAATATTGTTCGGAAGGGAGTTGTTTATAAATTTGTGAATGTGTACTCATCTTGTGTCCAAGAGGAGAAAAGGAGGTTATGGATAAACTTGGTGGAGTTGAAAAGGAATGTTGGTGTTGGGGATTGGGTAGTGGGAGACGATTTTAATTGCATTTCAATTGAATAAGAGAGAAAGGGTGTAAGCGAGAGAATGAGAGGTGGGGAGATGCTTGAGTTTAGAAATTTTATTGAAGAAAAGAATTTGATTGATTTGACAAGTATAGGTGGCATCATTACTTCCTTCAACGCTTCTGGTAGCTCAATGAGTATATTAATAGGTCTTTACTCTCGAAGAATGTTGTTTCAAATCAGAAGGTTGTAGGTCAATATGTGGGTTAAAGGGACATCTCAGATCATTGTCTATTTTGGTTAAAGGATAACAATCTTGATTAGGGGCCTAAACATTTTAAATTTAACAGTTGTTGGTTGAGTCATAAGGATTTATTAAGCTTTGTAGAGAATGAATGAAACTTTTTTGTTGTTACAGGTAGGGCAGATTTTGTAATCAAAGAGAAACTGAAACTTTTAAAGAGTAGATTAAGGGTCCGTTTGAATGAGTTTTAGTTTTTAGTTTTTAAAAACTATTTTGTAAATCAATTTTAAAAAAGAGTTTTGAAGAAAAAAATAAAAGAAAACATGTTTGGTAATCTATTTTTTGAAAATTGTTTTAAAGTTGAACAATATTACAAATTTGCCATTAATAAAAAATGTATCATTTTTTCTTATTTTTTTACTCTTTCTAATTTTCAAAACTAAAAACCAAAACCAAAAACTTCCAAAACCTATCTTTGTTTTTAGTTTTTAAAACTCCCAAATAGAAAATAGTTTTCAAAATTAGTTTTGTAAAATTAGACTACCCAACAAATTTTATAATTTTTAAACTTTAAAAACTAAAAAAACAGTTTTACAAAACCAAATCAAACACACCCTAAGATTCCAGAATCGAGATGTTTTTGGTTGTTTATATTTAAAAGTTGATGATTCTATAAATATGGAGACTGTTAAGAAGAGGTTGGCGGCATCAAACAAAATGTGGAAGAACCTAACTCTTAAGGAGAGATTATTAAGCCAAAAAGCTAGATTGACTTGGCTAAAATAAGGAGAGTTCAACACTAGATATTTTCATAATGTGATGAAAGAAATACATAGGAGGAATTTCTTATCATTTGTCAATACGGAAGAGGGGAGAAAGAAAAAGTGGAAGAGGTGAAAGATGTAGCTAGAAGGCAATTTGAGAATAATTTCATAGAGTTGGACAATAATCACCTTTACTTGAATGGTTAGATTGGCTTGGGTTATCTGAAGAAGATAGGGATTTTTAGCAGAGCCTTTCTTAAAGGAGGAGATCAACGTGGTCGTTTGGAATTGTGATGGGAGATAGTTAAATTAGATGTAGTTCAGTCTGTGAAGGATTTCCATGCTAATGCTAGGCTTTTAAAGGCTATAATTGTATCCTTCTTAACCTTGATTCCTAAGAATAATCACCCTTAAACACTTAACAATTACAAGCCAATATGTTTAGTTAGAAGTCTACAAAAGATTCTTGCTAAAATTTTGACAAGTAGATTGAAACGGATCTTAGGAAAGATTATCTCTATGAAGCAATCAACTTTTGTGCTAGGAATAAATATTTTTGACAGTGTCTTGGTGGTTAACGAAATTTTGGAATTGGCTAAACGAGAAAAGAAGGAATGTGTTGTTCTGAAAATTGACTTTAAGAGAGCTTACGATTGCGTGAGTTGGAACTATCTAAGATTTATATTTAACTAGTAAGATACCCGTGCTCCCGCACGGGTAAAATTATTTGATACAATATTAAATATGTTTAAATGTAAATTTGAATTTATATATGTATTTAATTTTAAAATTAGTTATTAATTTTAAAATGAACAATGATTATATAAATACGATTGTAATTAAATACAAAGAGAAAAAAGAACTTGTAAAATAAAATAAAAAATAATATTTGATAATAAGAATTTTATCTTTCAAATTAAGGTAATTATTAATTAAAATAAAATATATATTGTTTTTTTAGTGACCCGTGAAATATAAAATTTATTTGATAGATATTAAAATGTATTTATATACATATGTAAATAATCATGCAAAAAGAAGAAAAAAAAGATTCATAAGATGAAAAAAAGACAAAAAAAAAAAAAGAAATTTTGATGCGATAATGACCCGTGAGATAAAAAAATTATTTGATGCAATTTAAAATGTATTTAGATACAAATGCAAAATTTAAAATGATATACTTAATTGTAAAATGAACAATAATCATATAAATTAAATTGTATTAAATAATTATATAAAATGAAAAAAAAAGAATCATGAGATGAAGAAAGAAAAAAATTAACATTTAATTTTGTCTCTCAAATTAATGGTAGATTAAAATAAAATAGATATTGTGTTGATAGTGACCCGTGAGATAAATAAATTTTTAATTTTATTAAAATTAAAAAATAGATTTTTGGTATTTTTAGTGATAATAATTAAATAGAGAAAAAAATTAAAATGAAAGTGAGAAAGCGTGGGAAAAAAAGTGTGAGAGATTTGAAATTTGAATGAAGAGAGAAAATGAGTGTATGTAATATTTAATTGTGATTTTATTGATAGAGATTGATAAATGAATGCCACTTGTCATGATATAATAGGAGTTGAGATTGAAAAAAAGTAAACATTAGTTGATTACTAAAATATCCTTTTGTTAGTGTAAATAATTTGTGATGAAAGAGTAATTTTGAGAGTTCATGCAATTGAATTATAATAGATAGATAGTAGACAAGTTGGGGTTTTGGGTTAAATGTAAGTCGTGGATGGAGGTAATTGTTTTCACTAGCACTATGTTTGTTTTGGTAAACGGGAGCCCTACCAAGGATTTCACAATTGGTAAAGGGCTAAGACAAGGAGATCATTTGTCTCTTTTCCTTTTTGTGATAACCAGATATGGGCGCACAGGTCTAATGAATAAGGCAGTTGTTTTGAATTAATTTATATGTTTCCAATTGAATGAAGATGTCGCTTTTGATATCCTCCAATTTACCGACGATACAATCATTCTTGGGGAGTGTAGTTGGAATAACTTGTAGAGTGTTGAGGCTATTTTGAGAGGTTTCAAGTTAGTTTCCAGCCTACGTGTTAACTTTTTCAAAAGTTACATTTATGGAGTTAATGTGAAAAACAATTTTCTTTAGATAGCTTATTCCTTTCTGTAATCGTATTACAGTATAGATAATTTGCTCTTTAAATTCTTGGGGGTCCAGGTTGGATCTAGTCCTAGAAGAGTAATATTTTGGAGGAAAGTTGTTGATATTGTGAGGAAAAAGTTATCTAGTTGAAAAGTAGATATTTATCTATAGGAGGTAGGATTGTCATGATTAACGATGTTCTACATTCTATTCCCATATACACACTATCATTTCACAAAGCACCAACTAAAGTTTTGAAGGAGATTATTAAGATTCAAAGTAATTTTCTTTGAAGCGGATATAATTAGAGGAATAGTATCCACTAGGTGAATTGGAAGAAAGGGTGTTGTGCTAAAGAGAATGGTGGTCTAGGTATCAAGAACATCGAGTTATTCAACAAGTCCTTATTGTTAATGTGGAAATAGAGTATTTTGTAAGAAAAGGAAGTTATTTGGTTATGTTTTCTTAAGTATTGTTACGGTAATCTCAATATTATTTTGATGAGAAAAGAAGGCAGAAGCGGGAGTAGTAGAGATTCTATTTGGTGGAGGGAGACAAGATTTTGATCTGTTTGCTGATAATGTCAAGTGTGATTTAGGTAGTGGTATAGAAATTTCCTTTTGGAACAACAAGTGGCTAGGAACTTAAAATCTCAAGGAGGATTTTTCGAACCTTTTTACTTTTTCTAGGTTGCCAATGGGCAGTGTCGCTGATAAGGGAGACTGGACTGACTCTAATTGGCTTTGGAATTTCTTTTTGAATGCTGAGTTAATTTGTGGCCTTGACTGGATACTGCAGGATTTGCGTAGCACCCTGACTGAAGTGAAGCCAAATCCAATACAGAGAAATAATTTCGGTTGGTTGCCAGATTCTTCACAGGTCTTCACGGTGAAATCGTGTTATAAGCTTCAGTGAAATGCATATTAGGTTAAGGATTTAAACGTTGATTTGAGTACTGCCTTCAATGATTTATGGAAGCTTAGGATTCCTTCAAAAATTCAAATCTTCAGCTGGAGAATTTTTCTCAACCGTCTTTCATCAAAGGACCAGTTATTGAAGAAATACATTGTTAATGGTGGGAGAGATCAAACTTGTGTTCTCTGTTTAGCATAAGAAGAAAATCTCAATCACTTGTTGCTCCACTGTTCGGTTACAAAGAAAATTTGGAGAGGAATTAAATCTTGGTTAGGATTTAATTTGGAAACTCATTCTAACTATATTGATAACTTTAGTAATCATTGCAGTATGTTGCGGAAATACCTTATCTCAAGTAAGGCATGTTCGATTTGGCTAGCCACTTGTTGGAATATTTGGATGGGGAGAAATAATACTTTGTTTTGAGGTTCAGTTTTTAATGTAGACGAAGTTTTGTAATCTATTAAAATTCTCTCTTGAAATTAGATTGTTATAGGGAGCAAGAGTAGCAAAATTTGTATTTTCTATGAGTGGTTTGTATCCCGCCTTAAATTGTTTGAACTCAATGTAACTGACTGACTTTGTTTTGTCGGGTTAGAATACCCCTTGTACCATGTTATTTTGGTAATGAAATCTTTTCTTACTAGAAAAATCATTTACAATATACAAATTTTTGTTTATTATAAAAATTATACACGACACAAATATTTGTGATAAAAACATTAGTTAAAGTTACAATCTTTTACTCACTCGAATGTACACATGCATGCCTCTATATAAGAATTCACCATTCTAAAGTACTTTAATGTTAAATATTGTTCTCCTCCTATCAAGATCATTTGTGAGATATTGGATTGAACTCTAGTGCTGTCGACTGGAATAAATTTCAGGATTCGACAGCAGACAAGCATGAAGTCGAAGATTGCTCACATGCTGATGTCAAAGTATTTACATACTGTAGTCGAAGTCAATTCTAGTAAGTAGTGTCGAATTATTATTGTCAAATTGGGCCTTGTGTTAAGGATCCAATTGTTTAGTTAGCTTGTAATGTAAGTTAGCTAGTTAGTTTATAAATATGCTAGATCTCCCAGGTCGTTGAGAGAGGCCAATTATGTTATTCATTTGTAATCATTTGTAAACCCTAAATGATAAAGTGAATGGAAAATAGTTTGCCCAAAAAATCCTATTCTCCTTCTTTCTTCTTTATTCTTTCTTCTCTCTCTTTGTTCTAACTGTTTCATTGTTCACCCAAAAACTCCGTTTATCAATCCTTATTTATTAATTGGTATCGTCTGTGATCACACCAAATTGGTGCGGTGAGCGTGGAGAAGATGCCGTCAACAAAGTTTGAAATTGAGAAGTTCACCAGTGTTAATGACTTCGGTCTATGGCACTTGAAGATGTGATCCCTTCTTGTTCAAGAGGGTTTGCTAGAAGCGCTAAAGGGAGAAGAAGCAATGGATGCTGCATTGACGGAGAAGGAAAAGACAACGATGATCGCGAAAGGCTACAGTGCAATTGTTTTGAGTCTCGGTGATAAATTCCTCAGGCATGTTTCGAAGGGGACGACGGCAGCGGGTGTTTGGCTGAAACTAGAAGGATTGTATATGACAAAATCCTTGGCGAATCGTTCGTACTTGAAGCAAGCCTTGTATTCATTCAAGATGAATGAAGACAAAGCGTTGACATATCAGTTGGATACGTTAAGCAAGCTGGTTCTTGATCTTGAAAATATTGATGTTACCATCAATGACCAAGATCAAGCGTTGTTTTTGTTGTGTTATTTACCTAAGTCGCATGCTCACTTCAAAAAAACCCTCTTGTATGGAAGAGAGTCCCTGACCTTTGAAGAAGTTCAAGCAGCCTTGTATTCGAAGGATTTAAATGAAAGAAAGGAGCATAAACCATCATCATCAGTTGGAGAAGGGTTGTCCGTGAAGGGGAAATCCTCGAAGAGAGATGGTAGATTTGAGAAGAAGAAAGGTAAAACTCAGTAAAAGTCTTTTGGTGGTGATATTTCTGGTATTAAGTGTTATCACTGTAAGAAGGAAGGTCACACAAGAAAGGTGTATCCTAAGCGCCTGAATAATTATGGAGGTAAGGACAATGGAAATGCAGCTATTGTGCAAGATGATTATGAATCATATGATGTCCTTGTGGTGTCAAGCAGCAACTCTTGCAAAGAGTAGATTATGGATTCAAGATGTACTTGGCATATGACTCCAAACAAGAATTTGTTTGAAGAATTATGTGATCAAGATGGTGGATCAGTGTTGTTGGGAAACAATAAAGCTTGCAAGATTGCTTGTATTGGATCTATAAGATTCAAGCTCTATGATGAGTTAATAAGGCTATTGACTGGGGTTAGGTATATACCTAACCTTAAGAGGAATTTAATTTCTCTTGGTGAATTCAACAAGAAAGGATATGTTTTCAAATGAGAGCAAGGTATCCTGAAAGTCATGAAAGGGTCGAAGGAAGTCTTGAGAGGCGTGAAGAAACAAGGCTTGTATACCCTTGAGGTTGAAGTTGTAAGTGGTTCGACAAATGTTGCATCCACGAAACCTTTGTCGAAGACAAAAATTTGGCTCATGAGGGTCATGTCAGTGAAAGGGGTCTAGTCGAATTGGGGAAACAAAATCTGCTTGGTGGAGACAAAGTCGAAAAACTGAAATTTTATGAACCATGTGTACTTGGAAAATCTTGCAGAGTGAAGTTCAATAAAGGCAAACAAAGAACACATGGATCCCTTGATTACATCCATGCTGATCTTTGGGGGCCTGCGAGGTGTCCATCACATTCAGGCGCAAGGCATTTTCTATCCATTATTGATGATTATTCCAGAGAGTTATGGGTATTCATCCAGAATACTAAGGATGGAACTTTTGAGAATTTCAAAGGTTGGAAGACTCTGGTCGAAAATCAGACTGACAGAAAGGTCAAGAGGTTGAGAACCGACAATGACCTTGAATTTTACGATGAGGTGTTCAACAGCTTTTGTGTTGCCTCAGGTATTGCAAGGCACAAAACTACTGCGGGTACTCCACAACAAAATGGTTTGGCGGAAAGGTTTAACCAAACTATTTTGGAAAGATTTAGATGCATGTTTACTAGTGCTGGGTTAAAAAAGGTGTTTTGGGCAGAGGCTGTTTTCACAGTAACATATATGATAAACAGATGTCCTTCGACTACGTTAAATATGAAGACACCTGAAGAAGTTTGGTCGGGATCTCGACAAATTGAGAGTATTTGGCTGCGTGGCCTATGCTCACATTAGGCAAGACAAGGTCGAACCTAGAGCTCTGAAATGCATGTTCATAGGATACCCTGAAGGAGTCAAAGCTTATAGGCTATGGTTCCTAGAGCCAGGTCACAGGAGGTGTATCACCAGTCGAGATGTAGTTTTCAATGAAGCTAAGATGACCTTCAAGAAAACTAATGATGCTGACGAAGAGATAGAACAGGGAGAGATTCTTGTTTAGGTGGAGCATCTTGATGTTGAATTGCGTATCCCAGATGAAGTCTAAGAATAAGAAGAAGATACTGAGGAAGTTGGGGAAACTATCGTTGACTACCTATTATCAAGAGATAGGTTGAGGAGAGTCATCAAGCCACCTCAGAGACTTGGGTATGTAGATCTTATATTTTATGCCTTAATTTCTGCATGTGAGGTTCTAGACGAAGAACATAGAGACTATAAGGAAGTTATGAGGAGTCGAAATAAGACTGAATGGCTGAAGGCCTTGGATGATGATATGAAATCTCTTCATGATAACAACACCTAGGAACTGATCAAGAAACCTGCTAAAGCTAGGTTAGTCAGCTGTAAGTGGATTTTCAAAGTTAAGGAAGGAATTGAAGGAGTGGCGTCGAAGAGATACAAGACAACATTGCTCACTAGGGGTTTCACTAAAAAAGAATGTGCAGACTTCAATGATGTGTTCTCTCCTATTGTGAAGCACGGGTCCATTGGAATGTTGCTTGCCACGGTGGCTCAGTTCAACCTTGAACTAGAACAGATTAATGTGAATATTGCATTCTTTTATGGTGATCTAGATGAAACATTCCTGATGAGGCAACCTGAAGGGTATGTGGAAAGGGGAAAGGAAGATTATGTGTGCAATATGAAAAGATATTTATATGGAATGAAACAATCTCCTCGACAGTGGAATATGAGATTCGACAAGTTTATGGCATGCATAAGTTTCATTAGAAGTCAAATCGACCACTATGTTTACTTCAGATTTCGACCTGGTAATTCATTTGTTATTTTGTTGCTTTATGTGGATGATATTCTAATAGAAAGCAACAATGTCGAAGATGTAATGAGGGTGAAGGTTGAAATCAATAAGGAGTTCGCCATGAAGGATCTAGGAGTTGCGTCTAGGATTATTGTGATTGACATCCGAAGAGATAGAAAGCAGTCGAAATTATGCTTATCTCAAGAGGCATACCTACGAAAGATTCTAGAAAAGTTTGGTATTTCGAATTCAAAGCCTATTGTGACTCCGACAAACCCTCAATTCAGGCTGAGTATAGATCAGTGTCCCAGTACTGATGTCAAAAGAGCTTATATAAATAGAATTACATATGCTAATATAGTGAGATTTTTGATGTATGTTATGGTCTGTACTAGACCAGACATATCGTATGGAGTGAGCCTTGTAAGAAGGTATATGGCCAATCCTAGAAAGGCCCACTGGAAAGCTTTGAAGTGGATTCTTAGGTACATAAATGGTTCTCTGAGTCGAGTCCTTATTTATGGTGGAGCCTGTGGTGATAATAGCAAAGTCGAAATCGAAGGATTTGTCGACTCTGATTATGCAGGTTGTATGAATTCCAGAAAATCTATTTCTGGCTACGTGTTCACTATATTTGGCATAATAATCAATTGGAAAGCGACACTTCATAAGGTTGTTGCCTTATCAACCACTGAAGCAGAATATATTGCCCTCGCTGAAGTTGTGAAAGAAGCATTGTGGCTTGAAGGTTTTGCAAAGGAGATGAAACTTCAAGGTCGAGTTATCACTGTTAAATGTGATAGTCAAAGTGCAATACACCTGTTGAATAATTTAGCCTATCATGAGCGAACGAAGCACATCGATGTGAGGCTGCACTTTGTCAGAGAGATAATCGAGCGTGGTAAAGTCCAGGTGCAGGTTTCGACTGATGACAATGATGCTGATATGATCACGAAGACATTGTCGAGTCGTAAGTTTTTCCACTGTATGCAGTTGATAAAGCTGTATGATGAAATCTAGTTTATTCCATGTTGTTTATAGAGTTTGATCCAAGGTGGAGATTTGTGAGATGTTGGATCGAACTCTAGTGTTGTCGACTGGGATAGCTTTCAAGATTTGACAGGAGACAATCATGAAGTCGAAGATTGCTCACATGCTGATGGCGAAGTGTTTACATACTGTAGTCGAAGTCAGTTCTAATATGTAGTGTCGAATTAATATTTTTGAATTGGGCCTTGTGTTAAGGGTACAATTGTTTAGTTAGCTTGTAATGTAAGTTAGCTAGTTAGTTTATAAATAGGCTAGATCTCTCAGGTTGTTCAGAGAGGCCAATTGTGTTATTCATTTGTAATCATTTGTAAACCCTAAACGAGAAAGTGAATGGAAAACAGTTTGCCCAAAAATCCTATTCTCCTTCTTTCTTCTTTATTCTTTCTTCTCTCTCTTTGTTCTAACCGTTTCATTGTTCACCCAAGAACTCCGTTTCTCAATCTTTATTTGTTAATTGGTATCGTTTGTCATCACAATATCATTTAACAAGGAGTTGGGATCTTTTCCATTTCTCAAAAGAAATGGAGAGTTCCATTACTAAACTATTGATATATAATACATATATATTCTTGAAAAGTGTGACATATATTTGTATAATTTGACTTTTATACAATGAAAATATAATTAATGGAATTCTCCATTTCTTTAGGGAAATAGAGAGGATCCCAACTCTTTAACAAGTGGACTTGATATGCCCTTAACCCTTTTAAATCAAATATAATATTGATGGTTATTTTAGGGTAACCTGAGCCTTGCAACTTGTGGTGGAGTTTTTCGAGATCATCTGATCACTTTCTTAGATGTTTTCTATACTAATATGTAACAATCTACTTCCCTTTTTTTTTCCTGAAATCACAAGAGTCATTATGCCATAAATCTTGCTCATACTTGTGGTTGGACAAAACTTTGGATTGATTTTAGTTTAAAAAAGCTTTGGATTGATTGCGACTATAACCTTATCTTTCAAGCATTCTCCAATCCGAACATAACTTTTTGGTAACTCAAAGTCAAATGAAAGAAGTGTCTTAATATTATTTGGATCTTTTTAAGTTCAAAATACCTCACACATTTCATGAAGGGAATGGTCATGGATAGACTCACAAATGCAGGTTACTACATACATGATCACATATGATGGGATACTTTACCGCCTTATGCTAGGGAGGGATTCATTAGAGATATATATGATCTTAAAATTTTTCATTTTTGTTAGTCACATTTTTGTTAGTCACTTTGTTTTAATGGGTTTAGTTCATGTCCCTATCCTCTTTGTGTTTTTTCCTTCTTTTTTTTTAAACATTCATGTAATGTCTTATTGAAGTACGACCATCATACTTCACCATTTCTTTTAAAAAAAATTAGTTAAATTTTTTTTTTTAATATCTTCTACAAGAAAATAAGAATGAATAATTCACTTCAATATTTTAACATTATTTAAAGGATGCTGACGAAGACGCTTTACATGTCCGACTAAAGAAATAAATTCTTTTCAGCACTGAGCACGCCTAAATATTTCAAGGGTTCTGTTAGAGATGCTTTGCACGTCTTACTAAAGCAATCAATTCTCCTCAGCGCCAAGCATGCCTAAAGATTCCAGGGCTGTTTTCCGAGTTGCTTTGCACATCCAACTACACTAATAAATTCCCCACAGTGCCTTGCGCGCCTTCAGAGTTCAATGGAGCTGTTAGAGGCGCTTTGCACGCTCAACAACAAAAACCAATTACCATAAGGGTGATATCGGAGATGCTTTGCACGTCCGAATACATCACTAAAATACCCCTTTGTCAAATAACTACACGCACCGATGCATAGATGGCACCCCCATTCTTATCTAGCCAATCCAAGGGACATGAGTGGTGGAGTCTGGAGACGTCCACCTCAATCCGAGTTTGTACTTCGAGGAGAGAGACGAGGAATCATATACCCTTGGACAGAGAATGATCCTCAGTGACGCGGAGTGCAGTTCAAAGGCATGGTCGCATCTAGTCAATTTCATGTCCTTCGTCTATAAGTATGATTCAAAACATAATCGCATGTAACTGAACTCATGCTTTATTATTATGAATATGATTGAAAGCATATACACGTCTAGCCAGTTTAACACAAAATTATCACAGGTGAAGCTGAAAGCATAAACACTCACACCTCTGCTCTTGTCTGACCGTTACGAACCCAACGCACAGACACATCATGATGAACAAACGCTTTGTTTACGCAACCACATTCCCATTATAGTCGCATCTGACTGGCTTAGCATTCTGCCAAGACAACGTGTACATCTTAACGCAACACAAAGCAACCATAAATTGCCTCACAAAAGAATTAAGGTTATTTACACTTTAAGTAAATATTATTTATTGCTCTATATAATATATAAATTATACAAACTACAAGGCTCGAAAGCAAAGCCAGGATTTTCTCAACTTTCAGATGACTGGAAACTGCAACTAAAAAGAGCACAACATGAAATCAAAAAACACAAGCATACAAACGGTGATAATATAATTGAACATCTTTTACAAGTTGAGGCCTAAAACCCAGAAAATGGCTTAAAAAAAGGAAAGTATCAAGATGTCACTCAAGAATAGAGATAAACCTCTTATCTCGAAGTATTTGGTCTAGCCAGATTTGCTCCCTTTAGATAACTATTGGGTGGTGAAAGTGCTCTACCTCTTGCACCACATTCTCAAAAGACCATCTAACCGCCCAAGGCTTAAGGAAGCACATTCTTTTAGTTTTAGGGTCAGAGAAGCATTCTGATTATGCAGGAACTCCAACTCCCCCTGAGAAAATTCAAGAGTCACGATCTTCCTCTCCATCACCCTTGCCAGGTGCATCACCCGGCTACCAATAGTACTAGGGAGATTAAACAGAACCAGATCTTTGTTTACCTCTTGCAAGGAAACGAAAAATTTCTATAGCCTGTTAAATATGTGTCTCGTTGAAAAGATAAGCTACTGAAATTCCTTTCTAACCAGCGGTTTTTGTCATGTGAATGGTCCATCCAAAATGCTTCCATGACTCTCAGATCTGCCTAGAGTGAAGCAACAAAAGCCTGTTTAGCAGACTGTGTCATATTGTTCAACTCCTCCTTTAAAGCCTGCCTAGAGAGATTGAAAAAAACTACCAGTCACCTTCAAAGACCAAATCCCAAATTTCAGGAGAAGGACCAAGGAAAGTTCCAAGATTCGTTCGCAAATGCGGAGGGGCATGCAAAATAGCGACATTTGGAGGGGGGGTCTAAAGAGGTAAGATAGCCTACCACCACATCGGGTGCCTATATTCCTCACTTTAGGACTTGGGCCCTTGCTTCATCTTGTATTACGTCTGCATAAAAACATTATTTTATACAAATACACACCAAAAGAAGGGTAAAACCAACAATAGAGAGATAAAGGAAATTTCAAACTTTCCAAAGGCAACTTGGTGATCCTCGCGAGAACTCGACGATCCTCACGAGAACGAGCCCCAATCAACAAAGAGTCATCTATTAGACACTTCAATTGTTTTTTATCAGCCTCAATCGAAGGAATAAACCTCCCAGATAACCCAGACGGTTAACAAATTGTAGTAGTTTCTTCTTTTGAAAAGAATCATCATCAGAAAAATATCCTTCTCTAGGAGAAAATGCTGTCGACCAGCAATGAGCAAACAGAGGTTTACACTTACCTTCCACTTCTGACTTGACCCCCTAGATGGTTGTGTGAGCCAGGGGATGAAGAAGAGTAACTAAAAATAATCGATCCATAAAGGGTGGCAAATTATGAAAGTCTTTAAAAATACGTATCGTCGGAACCAAGAAGACCAACTCCCACTCTCTTGGTCGGGCTAAAGTAACCTAGTTGCAGCAAAAGAGGTGAAAGAACAAAGTAACATATGGTTTTCCCTTTAAATATTCACACCAGTACTGATAGGCGTTTATGTATGCCCAACTCGACGGATGAAGATGCAAAGGAGCCACCATCAAGATTTTAAAAAAACCAACCTCAAAGGCGGTGAAAGGTAGACGAACATCAAGAGTTGAGACCAGATACTCATACAAAGGGATGGAAATGTTACTATACTTATTGCATATTATGTCATCTCTCTAGGGATAGTGAGACCCTAAAGTGATAATTCTCCTACTTCATAGAAAGCCGTATCCAAACAATCTCTTTTGTAAGACTAGACACAGTAGAAAAATATATAGAAACTTCCCAAGGAAGTGATGGGTTCACACGGTTTCCTCTCACATTCTCCAATAATTTTTTTAGCCATGTCGCGCTAATAATATCGAGTACAAGAAGACGAAAGTTTCAAAGGGGAAAAGAGAACAAGGCAACTGTTCAAGAATAAAGAGGAAAAAAGGTGACTCTAGTTCTTGCTATACTTATATACTAGCAATATTCAAAGAAAGGTTTCCTATCAATGATCACGTTTCTTGCACGTAACACTCGAGTATCTCAGTTCCCGAGAATAATCATAATGACCCCTCTGAATAGACGTTTGATGTCCTAAACATCGAAATATGGATAGAGGTGATTGGAAGCCAGGAACGACATTCTTCAAACCATCACCTTGATTCTCAAGCTTGAGGGCTTGGGGTCAACTATTTTGGGCCAGTCATACCCCACTCAAGCCGGCCACCCTGAGAAGGGTCACTCCAAACCAAACACATCAACCAGCTACCTGGATGCATCTCTAGCATCTTCTCCTAATCATAAGACTACCCTGCACCTTGCTATAGGAGATTCTCATCTCAGGCATATCCAACGATCATCCACATTCAACAAAGAAAGATAACGAAGTCGTAACCCATCTCCCCTATTTATATGGAATGACACCACTTAAAGTAACAAGCTTCAAATATAATTTAAATAATATCTATTCTTTCACATACTCACTTGAGCGTCAGAGTGCTAAACTTGCAAGTAAACCCCCGCTCTGCCGCATCGTAAGCCTCACTCCGTCGCAGCTTCCGCATCTATCAGTATTTCTGGTTTTAGAATGGAACACAAACTAAAATATTAATGTACTGATAAAAAATTAATACTATAAATTATCTAAATGAAATATTACAAATTAACAATGGAACAAGTGCATGGTGGGTACTAGTATCCCCATTACCTTCCCCGTACCCATATTTTAAAATCGGGAAAAACCCAAACCCAACCAAAGTGGGTTTTCCCAATCAGACTCGGTGTGGGTATGGGTGGGTACCCACGGATACAAGCTTTTTTATCATGTTCACTTCTCTCTAATTACAATGCCCTTTATACAAAAACCATGAGCATCTGTAACAACAATATCCTTTTTTGGATACTTTTTTCTTCGATATCTTCTCATCTTACCCATGAGTGTTCTTACCTTGTCTTATTCCCACCATGTTGTTAGAAAGATTCACAAAGTTTGCAGAGGAAGATGATTAGTGTATTTAATACACAACATTTTACTTTGTGCTAAGAGAATTCTATGACTTGTTTCTTTTTTATTGCTTTTAGTATGTTTTACGATTTTTTATTTTATTTTGCTCTTATTTTAATTCCGTCATTTATTTTCTAAATAAACAGTAATTTGACACTTTCTCGTTGTGCATATCATAACTTGAACTACAAGATGTCGTTTGACGCAATTTAATATGTGTTGGAAAGCTGGAAGGATAAACTACAAGTTTTGTGTTGAAACCAGAAGCCAATTCGGAGTGAAGAAGAGTCAAATATTGTATTTTGGGGACAAACTTAAGAAATAATTATTTTGGGCTGATTTTATGTTTTTCAGGTCGGTTTCTATTAAGGCCCGATTTCTCTTGTATTATTTAAACTGATTCCCAGCATTAGGTTAATCATTCAATTTTCACAAAATAAGAAGATACAATTATGAATTCTATGGAGAACTAATCACCTAGGGCTGATATACTGGTTCGTGTTTTCACCGATACTTTGAGGCTTTTAGAATTTCCAAATCTATTTCAATTCCTTTTCAATATGTATATCTCACATGCTTAATTCAAGTTCTATAGAATGTGTTGATTTATTTTGATTGCTATATGTTTCTTAACTATAAAACGCATTTAGTGTAGCTTTTTCGTTAATTCGCGTAATCTTAAATTGTTTGCTTAATTCGGAAAACAGGGGCATAAATCATATAGTATCATCGCGTTTGTTTGAATGATGTTGTAATCGAAAAGTGAACAGAATCCCCTTAGGGTTTTGGAATTATAATAATCGATGATAAGTTGGAAATCAAAATAGTAGATTAGGTTATTAATATTATTCATAATGAAGTTCTTTCAATCATAATCTTATTCGAAAACCTAACCACCCATTTGTTTCATTCGATTGGTTAAAATAATCAAGAGTCCTTGCGATACAACTCGAGTGTTAATGCCTTATAAATGACATTATTTCTGATATAAGTGGGTCAATAAGGATTCCATTAGGCCCAACTATTCATCCGCGCGTGCAATAATTTCTATAAGTAAATGATAAAAAAACCTTAGAGTTGATCAAAGATCTTCAAATTGACTATCATTACGAGCTTTTGAGAATATATCAGACAATTGTTTCTGTGTTCGAATATGCTCAAGCTTGATTTTATTTTCTTCAATATGTTCTTTGATGAAATGATGGCGGATATCAATGTGCTTGATTCTCCTATTATGGACATGATTTTTAGAGATATTGACGACAGTCAAGTTGTCACAGCATAATGTCATGACATTTTGTGTCACATTATATTATTTGAGCATTTGTTTCATCCATAATAGTTGAGTGTAACAACTTTGAGCAGCAATATACTTTACTATACTTATGCAACTGAAAGAGATACACAATTTTTCTTTTTACTAAATAAAGATATTAAATTATTCTCTAGAAAGAAATATCCACCATATATGCTTTTTCTATTTTCAACATTGTATGTCTAGTCGACACCACAATATTAAAACAGAGACAAGTTTGTATTTAAGGAGTACAAAAGACCATAGTCAGATGTTTCACTTATGTATTTAATAATTTGCTTAACCCGAGTAAGATGGTTAATCTTAGGATTGACTTGATAGCAAGCATAAGCACCTACAGAAAAGTAACATCAGGATGATTTGAAGTGAGATTCAAGAGGCTACTAATCATACTCCTCTTGTAAAGGCTTTGATCAACAGTTTCTCCTTATTCATCCTTTGATAGCTTGATACAAGTAGCAGTAGAAGTGTATTTGTGTCAAGCATTCTCCATTCCAAATTTATTCACAATGTTCTTAGCATATTTTCTTTGGGAAATAAAGATGCCATCATTAATTTGTTTCACTTGGAACCTTAAAAAAATAAGTAAGCTCACTAACCAAATATCCCACTACCCACCAGAATTCAAAAGACGATATATCTTACTAGTCGCCCCTCCGATAGGCTAGAACCAAGTAAACTTTCAACCTAGGAGAAGTAAATCAATATGCTTCATATAAGAGATAAAATTATAAAATTCCAGACACTCTGCTCTCCTAGACATCCTCTAAGAAACTCCAACTCCGACCCTCTCAGAAGTGGAGCATGTGGAGTTAAAGTCCACCATAACACACTAAACAACACTACTAACGGTGGATTTCCTAGAGATTATGTATGCCCACATATATCTCTTATGAGCTAAAATATACTTGGAATAAACATTAATAATAAAGCACACTAAGTTAGAACAGCCCCACTCTAAACAAGTACCCAAAAAATTAGAACCAGATAAAGAAATAGAGCTCTTCCTTTCAAACTACACCAAATTGAAACAAGGCCACCACTTCTTCTCACAGACGGACAAAAACTCCAATCACATAATTGATTACCCCAAAAAGTCTAAACTAGAGTGTGAGGAATCTCAAAGAGCTTAGTTTCTTGAATGGCTATAAAGTCTGAAGAATAAGCCTTAATAAGATCCCTCACTTTCCTCTTCTTAATCTTACCCATAGACTCCAACAATTAAAGAAGCAAACTAACATCGATGGAAACCCCTAGTCGGTCAAACTCTCTTCTGATTCTAATCCCTTTTTTGTAGATCCACTAACTTGATGGTTCAACATCTTCACTCGTAACTATAGAACACCTTAATTGTTTAGTCAACCTAAGGATTTTATATGCCATTAATTCCCGAAAATCATTGGAAACCTCTATTAAAGATGGAATCGGAGTAAAAAAAAATAGGAGATAGAAGAGAAGAAGATCCTTGAAGGTGTAGAGATGAAATGAAACCCTAAGAACACAAATTACCTTCTGGAGCTGTCGTAGAAATAATTCATGCAGACAAAAACCAATAGAGGTACAAGTTTAATAATAGATGTTTAAAAAGAAGGAGAGGAGGAAACTATATGCACCCGACCGAGAATAGATTCAAAGATTGAGTCTGACACCCAAACTTTACAAAGAGAAACTGAAGCAGCAAGCTCTAAATTCTGAAGGTCAACTGAAGGTTGAGATGTAATAATACCAATCTAGAAGTCCACATGATTAAGATATGATGATTCTGAAATGAAAGAGTTGATGGTCACCCCTAATCATTTTTTTTATAAGCAAGAGATTAATATTGAAAGCGAGAACAATGGGTTCTCGAAACCACTTACAAACAAAGCGAGGGAGGCCTCGAGACTAAAGAAAATTACACCCAATTAAACCTTAAGCCAAGTAGTACAAAGGAAATTTGCAAAACTCGTAAAAGCTATAATTGGAGCGAGTAATTTTCCCAACATAAGACCATCTCCACACCAACACCTTGATATTCCAAACCGTATCCAACACATTCCAACTAACATTGCTAAAAATAATAGCATTACGCAAAGTCCACAAAAACCAAGTCGTTGCCAACCACACACAACCTTCTTTAACTTTCTTCACCCTCTTTTGCTTGAAGAAAGTATGCCAAGATAAGAAGCTTTTGGTCACCCCTAATCGTTAAGGTAAAGGGTTTGAAGATTTTCTAATAATTGAAAAATGTCGAGCACAATTAACAACCCATTTTGTAAAATTTTCCAAATAACCGGAGATATTAGCCAAAACATATAGGGGACCAATATACTTGATTAAACAAGGAGAAGAGGGTTTACTACTTAATGTGGTACCATAAATCTTGACGGGACTCTCCTCCATCATCCTCTCTATGCAAAGAACCAAAAGAAATGACTCCATTATTTAGATCGACATCCATAAATCCAGGATCAGACATAGATCAATATGGTTTCCACTCCATGAATTAGACCTTGAATCCACTTCATTCCTTTTTAACGAACCAAAAGCACCAACTAAAAACAAGAACACTTTTGTTCTTCAACCACCAAAATGTTATACATAATCTTACCAATGTCTAGGGAAATTTTTTCACACAGAGGAGGGCCACTATTAGGAATAACTTTCATCCTTCATTGTCATAATGAAAAACTTCCTTGGTCTTAACATCTATTTCCATAACGTTCCCAAAGACATTTCCAATTACTTCAATGATATCACTAGCCCAAGGATAGATAGGTATGTTAGTACATGGGAGCCATACTTCTATTTTAAGTGTGGAGAAGGATTAAGAAAAACACTACAAGAAAAATGGGCTTCAGCCATGTGATATTGCCACATGAAAATTATGTTGCTAAAAAAGGAAGTTTCCATGTGATTTTCACGTCGCTAAACATTTAAAATTAAAAAGAAAAAAAATGAAAATCAAGTTTTGCCACGTGATTTTCATGTCACAAATTTTCCCCGTGATTTTCACGTCGCTAAATATTTAAAATCAGGTTTTGCCATGTGATTTTCACGTCACAAATTTTCCACGTGATTTTCACGTCGCTAAATATTTAAAATTAAAAAAATTAAAATCTTTTCACGTGATTTTGATTTTCCCGTTCTCATTCATTCTTTAGATCTCTCTTTCAAATGTTATTTTCACGTCGGAAGTGAGGTCACATGGTGGTGGTCGTTTTCGTGGTGGTCTTTAGCTTTAGTTTTACGACGATGCTGGATGGTTATTGAAGTTCAATTTTCTCTATTTTCCTTCTACTTCAGTCTTGTTATTTTGGTTTTAATTTTTGAAAAGGAAAGCTATATGTTGTTATGAGTATTTTCTTTGTTGTGTAGAGATAATGTGATGAGATTGATGAAGGTCAATGAGAATGAAGGATGAAGGTTGTTGCTGTGAGTGAATCACATGATTGAGTAATTAAGTTTTAATTTGCAATTATGTATTTGTTTGTGTTGTTTTTAGGTATGAAGAAGATGGTGATGAAGGTATGAAGAAGATGGAACATGGTGGTGGTGGTTTCAGCACCTATCCCTATGTACAAATATATATTAGTGGCGTGAATATCACATGGAAAATTTGCGACGTGTTTTTCACGTGGCAACTAGTTTCGACATGCGCTCCTGCGGTGTGTTTGCTCGCATAGCTAATTTAAATTTTGCGACGTGATATTTTTGTTTGTGACGTAAATATCATGTGGCTAATTTGTGTTTTATTTTGTAGTGAAACTGTTTTCAAAACTCTTCTTTTGAATTTTTGAAATCTGCTATATACTCTTTATTAGAAGCACTCACTAGGACAAATCCTCCTCCAAGCTTTGAGATTTTGAAATGAGAAAAACCAAAGATAAATAAGTTCTCATGAACTTTTCAAAAGGCATTGAATGATGAAGAATGCCTACTAAACATGGGGAAGGACATATCAATCTAGGGTCATCTTCATTTACTTTCACCCTAGTATAATATTGAGAATATGAACCAACATTTGACGTACCCTCCTCGAATGAAACTTCTTTCCCTTTCAGCAGAGTCTCTTTGAAGGAACCGATTCCGCCTCCACGATTTTCTATAGCAGGTTTAAGTTTTGTAGATGTAACCTCCTGGATCCTTAGATGAAAAAATATCCTTCCTCTAAACCTTGAGTAGTATTTGTTTTTGAAAACAATGCCAAATGACATCTTAGCTTGAAGGACCCAAACCATAAGCCATTAATATTTTGTTGAAGCTTAAGCATATTCTTCACTTCCAAAAATCTGATAAAACCGAATCTAGCCCCAATTTTGTTTCTTTTGCTCGATATAAAAACTTCCTTAACCATACCTAGCTACGCGAATTTTGGCCTAAGACTAGCCATTAAGAGCCGATTCAGAAAATTCGAAAAGTAAAAGGAGAGAATCTCCTTCTTATTCACCATGAAAACCAGTGCTAATATGGAACAAAAAATGGGACTATGTAGGGGTGTTCGCGGTGCGGTTTGGATAGTTTTGACATAAAAAATCATACGAATCGCAAGAGAAAAAAGTGTATGGTTCGGTTTGGTTCAGAATGCTTTTAGAAATAAAACTGAACCAAACCAAACCAAACCAAACCAATGCAATTTGGGTTCAACTGATTTGGTTTTTTTTAAAAAAAATATTGACAGAGGATAACTTTCCATTTAATATAAATAAATAAGATTAGAGAAAAGTGGAATAAAAAACATAAAATAATAGTATAAAACATTATAATAAAACATAAAAACAGAGGATATGAAAGATTAAAGAAGATGAAAAAGAAAGAGCAGAAGCAATGAGAAATTAGAGAAGAAGATATGCATTAAAAATGTAATTGGAAGAGAGATGAGTAGAATAAAAATAAGATGATGAAAAAGAAAGAACATAAGAGATGAAATATTAGAAAAGAAAAGGCGCGATGAACATGAAAAAGAAGATGATAAGAAAGCATGATACCGCTAGAAGAGATTTGAGAAGACTTAAACATAAACTTTAAGTGTGAGGAAGAGAAAATGATTCGCAATAGTAAGGCTAAGGCATAATATGTTTGGATTTGAGTTTGATGTGGGTTAAGTGAAATTTGGGTTGTAACATAGTGCAGTTTGGTTCGGTTTGTAACCACAAACTGAACATAACCGCACAATTTTGTTAAAAAATAGCTTAAACACATCCGAACCAAATGTAAATTTTTGTAGTTTCGATTTGATTTCGTTCGATAAACGATTTTCTATTGGGTCAGTTCAGTTTGGAACACCCCTAAAACTATGAAATTTAATATATGATTATTTGAGTGATGAGAGAAAGATAAATGCTAGGACATAGCTACTCATTAGATCTTGTGGGCCTATACCGCCACTAATATCTCACACATACATGTACTACTAGTACTACTAATATTAATATTGACCTATAAATTAACATTACATTGTATAAAATAATATAATTGATTAAATTTTTTAACATATAATTCAATTTTTTAATATATAATTCAGTATTTGGTGTCTTGATATCAAATTTTGTATTAAATGCTTTTATTAAATTCTTCAAAGTTAAAATTCATTAGATTATATGAATGATATATAGTTAAATATATTTTAAAGCTAATTATGGACTCTTAAATCAAAATTCAACTTTATTTCTTTTACTTGTATATTTTTTATATTGTCATTGTAATTACATTTATAGGCTAAAAAACTATTATACTAATGATATATATATTTTTTTAAAATAATACATACTTTATATTTAAAAGTAATATACTATATTTAAATATAATTTAATTGGTATGTATACTATTTAATAATTTATAAAAAATAAGTTAAATATGTTTGTCGTTCCTCTAAATATTTTATATTTAATTTTTAGTTCTTAAAAAAAATTATTTAAAGAATGGTTCTTCTAAAAATTTTCATCCACGCTTTTGGTCCATTTTGCTACAAAAATCGCCGCTAAAATCATCGTCAATTTAGTCGTTGAAACCGTCACTAAATTGTAGGAGGGACCAAAAACGTGGATGCAAAATTTTAGGATGACAATTTTTTTTTGAAAAATTAAAACTAAAATATAAGATATTTAGGAGGACTACAAACATATTTAATCCTAAAAAAATTATTTATGTCTTACAAATATAAAAATTATGCAAATATTCGATAAGTATTTTGAAAAAATATCATAGTAAAAAAAAAAAAAAAAAAAATATATATATATATATATATATATATATATATATAGAGAGAGAGAGAGAGAGAGAGAGAGAGAGAGAGAGAGAGAGAGAGAGAGAGAGAGAGAGAGAGAGAGAGAGAGAGAGAGAGGAGAGAGAGAGAGAGAGAGAGAGAGAGAGAGAGAGAGAGAGAGAGAGAGAGAGAGAGAGAGAGAGAGGCTATGTTTAGAACCATAATTTTTTAGCTTATAGCTTATAGCTTATAAGCTCACATGATAATAAAAGACATGTTTGGTAGCAGTCTTTTCATCTCGAGCTTATAGCTTATTTTATAGACGCTATTTTAAATAGTGTTTTATCTTTTAGCTTATAACTTATCATTTTTTCTTTCATTTTTATCATTATTATTTCAACTAAAATCCGTTATTACCCTTTATAATTTTTTTTAATTTAAATAAAACAATTATATATTAAATGTCTTTTATGTCATTTTAATTTATCAACTAATTGAACCGCTAATTTTACCAAATACTTCAATTAGTTTATCAGTTGTAAGTCATCAATCATTCACTATAAGTTATAAATTATAAGCTATCAGCCAACTTATAAACCAACCGATATTTTTACCAAATAAAATCATAATTTTTTCCCCATTTGCTAATTTTCTTGGCTCTGTCCCTGGATAGATGTGAGTATGAATGCATGTTTTAGTTGATTATGCAGATTATGGATGTTGAATCAAGTCCACTCACAAACCAACAAAGAAAATGGAATGCAGATTTAAAATGCATGGTGTTATAGTTATGATATTATGATGCATGATAGAAAAAATGCATATGTATCTTCATTTGTTTACATAGATACCTGATTGAAGTAATGTTTAAATTAGGATGCGTAATTAAATGAGAATTTATGGTTAGGGATTAACGATGCACATGATGCAAATGCAAGGAAGAGAGTTTTATATTCTAGAGAGAATCAAAACTTTCTCTCTCTAGCAATCCACAGATTAATTTTGTGAATTTCTTAATGCACTCTATATGTTTCTAGTGCACCATATGAATTTTCACATATGTCCCCTGATTCTAGAGATATATCGCTGGCTGCATCCTAAGTTCAATGAAGGTTGAAATATTTCGGAGATATATCTCCAGAACAATTTAGAGCTTAACTCGCGCTAGACTCTTCTCCTCCCTCATTTCACAGTTTCTTCAACACAAAACACCAAACTCTCTCAATACACTATCCTACACCAAACATCAAATTTCGTCAAACACGGTGTCATAGGAACTCAAGGGAACATCAAGCATCATCTCTAATATCGGAAACAACATATGAATAATCAATTTCACGTAAGTTTTTCGAGTTTTCGATAAATATTCGAGTTTTAGTGTAAATGTGTAGAAATCAGTTATTAGGGGTAGAAATGTGTAGAAATCACAAGTAACATAGTTTATACTTAGTGTATGACTTGTTTGTTGGCTCAAAATGGCGATCAAATCATTTTTTTCACATTGCAAGAGGTACATTACGTCATTGTCGTGGCCTCTGAGTTGCAGAATATTTCGGAGATACATCTCAGAAATTGTTCAGTGTTTCATATCCTCTAGGATATTCCGGAGATACATCTTCGAAATTATTCAAAGTAAGTAGTTTTATGGTGTTTCCGGAGATACATCTCCGGAATTGTTCAATGTCATTGTTTTATGGTGTTTCCGGAGATATATCTCATAAATATCCTGCAGTCTATTTATTTTTAGATTTTCTAGTTTGTGTGTTTCGTTTGTGTGCACTAATGATATGTTTTACTTTACCTTATAGGCATAATGGCTGACAAAGTCGACATATTGAGACATGGTCGGGTTGTCCAGCATGCATCCGTTTGACAGGAGCACAACCAGCAGGTTCTGGAGGCAGCAATCTACTCCTGGGGCGCAATCTACTCCTGGGGCTCGTCATTCACCTCAGGCCACATCATGTCAAGCCACTTCACCTTCATCTCAGGCCAATCCACCTTCTTCTTCTTCTTCCCGTAGGAGACAAGATTCACCATCTGACGCGTCACTTTCCCCATCTTCCCGCAGGCATCAGGATTCACCAGTGCCACCTCCTACGGATCCAGTGCCACCTCCTGTTGATGACCATGTTGATGTTGTGCCACCTTCGAAGGGTGAGGATGTCGCATATTCCGAACTAAAGGGTTTTAGATGAGGTTCATATGATATGTTGTTACTTCCTCTATATCCAGACCACACTGCCAGACATATCTGGGACGAAGAGGTAACATTAGTTGGATTCTTTATTTTTTTATGCGTTAATTTTAATTTTAATTACTGACATTAATTATTTCAGGTATTGATTATTAGTGACATTGATTATTTTTGGAAAATTTTAGGAGTGTGATCCCTAGAAGTTTCTAAACCATGAGAGGAAGATTGTTGCATTGCCTCAGTAGGAGGACGATTGGTTTTAGTCGGTTCTATTATTATCTGGCCTGAAGGACTTATGCATGACCGGGGGGAACTCTTTGACTAAGTTTCTCTATATATGACACATTCGTCTAGTCGTATTCATCCTCGTACAACATGGTTAACCACGAGATGCTTAATGCATTAGTTAAGAGATGGCATTTTGATACCTCTTCGTTTCATCTTCCACAAGGTGAGATGTCTATCACACTGGACGATGTCTCGTGTTTGTTACATCTTTTCGATTAGGGGGAGATTCCTCGATCGTAGGATGATTACTAGAGACGAGGCGGTTGAGATAATGGTAGAGCATCTGGGTGCAGATCTAGGGAAGGCAATTGAGGAGGTGGATAAGACGAGGGGTGCTTATGTTAAATATGAGTTCCTGAGGAAGTTGTATATGACTGAGATCGGGAAGGCACAATAGGCACATGGTGATGCTGAGCACCAGAAGGTACACTAGACACATGCTTTAAGAGGATACTTTCTTTTTTTGGTTGGCACTTGTATTTTTGTGGACACGAATGCCACCTATATTGTCGTCGTCTACCTCCAGTACTTCTTGGATCTACAGCAAATCCATGAGTACAACTGGGGACAGCGTGAACCCTTGAATGTTTTTTTTATCTTTTTCATTTCATATTTACGAAACCATTGTCGATAATTCTTGATCCCTGAATGCTTTTTTATTTATTTTCGTTTCATGTTTGGATCCTCCAGCACTTCCCGCGCATCTCTGGATGTGCGAGTGTGGTTGAGTACACTGAAGACATGCTGCGTGCCTGTGCTTTTATCCCGCTGAGAAGGAACCAGGCGGTTGATCCTTTCAGAGTCTATCTTGACTGTTTGGTTGCTGATGACATCCACTTTAATAGCTACGTGGATCACTATTAGACGCGACCATTTGACGACATATCGCTATACTCCATATGGTTTGCCTGCGAATCGCGTATTTGTTGAAAAGTATTTCAGGTGGGTTATTTTATCGTATCCGCAGGGATTATTTTGATATCTAGATGTTTGTTGTTCAATAGTTTAAAGTTCTAAGAAAAAGGTTTTCAAAGAGTTCTTGTTTTGTAACATATGTTTCTGTAGCAAAGAGTAAATGATGCTCAAGTGCACGGATTTATCGAAGTAATATAAAAGATTTTCGAACCAACAGAGACCAATATCAACCTACTGTAATTTATCGTTGCTTTGTAAAGCTAAGGCTTGAATTGGCAGTAAAAGGATCTTAATTCTAACGGGATTTGAAATAAATAATGAAATGAGACCGAAGAATGATTTCTGTGCTCCTAAGGGACTCCGTAAATTCCGGGTGTTAACAAAGATCTCAATTCTATTCTGTAGGAAATACTGATTTAAAGACTCAATCTCACACTCTCGCGCTATTGACCAAGCCACACCTAATGACCCCAAGATTTTGCTCTCGCTCGCTCGGTAATTAAAAGACGCTCTTTGAAAACCAACAAAGCCTAAATGAAGCCTAAAGCGCTCTCGCTGTGTTTAGGTTCAGTGCTCAGTGTCTACTATCCAGTGCTTACCTCAAACTCTCGTTCTATCGAACACACCTTAATGCATTTCTCACTCTCGTGACAAAACGCTGTTAAGCAGCCCCTTGCTCTCACGACAAAGCAACTTAAATTAAAATTAGACACTAAAACCAGATTTTTGAACAATCATGTTTTACACCGATGGTTTCTACAGAGTCCCGTCGAAACGACGGTCCTCAAACTACGGGCTCAGACAAAATTTAGCCTAGCATATTTATTCCTAAAATTAACATATTAAACATCCTGGAAATTGAAACATACATGTTGATTAGTTTTAACAAAAACACAAATTTTGGTTTTTATTTTGAAATCAAGTTATGTTGCAAGCAAGTAAACTAAACAATGCAGTAAAGACGGAAAAGTAAATAACCTGAAATAAACTGGAATGAAAACAATTTCTATTGAATGACAAATCGATCCAACCGTACAATCGACAATAATGTAAAAGATTAAAACAATGCAACAACTACTCAGTGTGAGCAATTGCTGCTTTGGAAAATAAATCTGTAGTCAGGCTAAAGAATTCGGCAGCGCTTCCGCGCAACTCGGATCCCCCCAACTACCCTCCAAAGGGGTCTATATATAGAAAAATTCTGGCTCCAAAAGACCTGGTTCGAATTTGAATTTAAACTGAACAAAACTGCCAAATTGCTGCAGGAAAACTGCTCCCGCCACTAACGGCGACCGCCGTATGGCTAATGGCGACCGCCATTGCTTCAAATTGGAGATTCCCTCCTTTTTGGGCATGGCGAGCGCCTTCCTCAGGGCATGGCGAGCGCCATTCCTTTGAGGAGGCCAGAACTGCACCTTTTGCTGGTTTTTCTTCATTCTTGATAAGTGCAAAATGTACCTATTTTTGTGTATAAGTTTTGTTTCACTTATCGTTACTTTGTGTTAAAATTGGTTGAATAAACCCCACTTTATGTGTAAATACGTTTACTTTACGTTTTCGTGTGTATATTGCGTTTTCTCGTAAATATCATTGAGTTTAATTGACTTTATCTCATTTTTGTAGGTATTCAAGCATTGATATTTATTCATTGTTAGATAGAGCATTTATTAAGCTTTCCAACGCTTCAAACCGGGCGAAAAATAGAGTTACGGTTCAAAAGTTACGAATAAAACAGTGCAGGATTTTTGGCTGTTCTGTCAAATTCGCCTCATGCTCGCCAGGCGAGTCTGTGGCGAGTCAGACAACCAAAAACGTGGAAAAAATGCCAGAATAAGCCGCCTAACTCGCCAGGCGAACCAGAATTTCGCCAGGCGAATTTTGACGAACATAAACATATTTAAGGCATAAAAACACAATTTTTTAGGGATGGTTTTGGTTTTTCTTGATCCCAACTCCATCAAACTTCATTTTTCATTGGCTTAGCTTAGAAAACAACTATGGAGCATGCATACGGATAAACCGGGGTGGATCTCTCGTCGATCGACTTTGACAATTCGCGAGATGTTTGGTTCATTTCTCTTTTTCTTTGTGTTTTTTTTTATGGTTGGGTTGTGTATATGTATTGACTATGATCTCATGTATATTTGTCGCCCATGGCGTTGTATAAAACTTGCTTTACAACTCTTTATTGGTGATTGTCGCTGATTTTTACTTTATGCGCGGGGTTTGAGTTGCGTTAGACATAACCTTCGCAAACTTCGATTAGGGATGATTGTCTGTTAGTTTCTGGATTCTAGAGATAGATTTAGGGCTAACAATCTTCAATAGGCATCGAATCTTAATGCCTCTGAGCCTTGAGCTAGCGTGCGAAAGTATCGGCGATGGTAACACGGTTGTCCTCTTAACTTTGCGTTAGACATAACCTGTGTTGTGAGCGATGCTGGGTGATATTGAGGAGTATTATAGGTTGAGTATAACTGGTCGGTAAGTTTAAGTTTGTGAGGAGTCGATTATGTGCACGCCTGATAAGTTTCTTCTCTCTGAAGAATGATTTATTTTTATATTTTAATATTTACTTTTCTGTTTTCTGGTTTGAAACCATTTTAAAACCAAACTCATAAACGCGAGAGACTGTCGAACGGTATTCTTTCCCTCGAACCGATCTCTGTGGACACGACATAAATCCTGGAGGGAATTCTTCCGAAAATAAATATTTTTGCTGCTTGCCATATTCTGCATTCAACAATTCTTCAGCTTAACTTTCATTCTTTTCTTCTACATTGCTGATAGAACACCTGTCAAGGCAAAACAAAGGAAAACATGAGCAAATAGCATAGAAAACGGTAAAGACTCGATAAAACGATAAGTAGAAATGAGCAAAATAAATCAAATTACGATACGAAATCGAGTTATCAACACCCCACACTTAAACCATTGCTTGTCCTCAAGCAATCAACCAACACGGTAAAAAGAAAATAAGCACGGTTCGAAACATAGGCACAATGAGACTCTAATCATACGTGGTTGCTAGGCTAATGTTTGATCGATAGGTACTAAATAGTGAAAACAAGGATATCGTAACGACACATTTCCACATTTGCGGACAAAGACTCCCTTCCTATGCAATATCAATTCAAATCATGACATTATAACTCGACCTACATCCTTTATGCTATTTCACCTCTTTTTCATTCTCACGCAATCACATTAAGCCCGTTATCCTTTGTACTTACATGGTAAGCGAACCTGCTTGTGTTATATGATCTCGACATTCAATCAATTTTTTTCCTTTTTCGCACATTATGTTTTCTTTTTCTTACGAATTTCAAGAGTCCGAACCTTTAGGCTAAATGGTCGGGTGAGGACCACCTAACTTAGCGGGAACATGTGTTTCATTCGTTTTTTCTATAAAAATCACATTATTCAAATTTTTGAGAGCAACACATATTTGCATCGGTTCGTTACTTAGTTTGTACACAAGGATGATGCTGACTGCTAGTATAAACTAATCAAGAGGCTACTTCTAAGAAACTAGGCATAAGGTCTTGGCATAATGTCTATTTAAATCAATATCACATACTTAGGGAATCTAAGGTGTATGAACGGTACCGATATTTACAAAAATTTCCCAAGTCTATCTAACACAGCCTAAACAACCTATATACTTTCAGAGTGTCGTGCCATGAATCGAAACAAAAAATAGTTGGAGGTTAAAATTTTTTAAAATTTCGGGAAAATTGAATAACAAGTGAAAACCACGCATAAAGACTCGACAGCACATGCAAAGACTAAATTCCTAAAAGCATGAAATAAACTAGAAAATGATAAACCTAACTAGAAAGCGGTAAAATCAAAGCGGTAAAGTTCCTCCCCCACACTTAAACCAAACATTGAATACTATCGCGTGCCAAATCCTCGCTGATCCTGTTCTAGTTATCCATCTCTTCACTGGCCACTTCTACTTTGTGTCATACCCCAAATTTTGACCACTAAGATTTCCCATCATTGTGCAAATCATCAGCACAATATGGATGGACCTTTGTACCTCATTAGTCTCCCCAAAGGTGGGTGAGCATTCACTACAAATAGGATTTAGGGTTTCAAGCCCTCGCAGAGCTCTTAGACAAAGGATCAATCAAGGAATGACGTGATCTTTCAACTTGTCTAGCCTCTCAAATATCCACAAAGGATCAAGAGGACTCCCACTTCAAGGATTAAGCACAAGTTTGCTCCCTTCTAGGTGGATCAAGCCTCAGGATCGCCAGTGTCACCAAATTAGGGTTTGGTCGACTAGGGCCTCCAGATGGAAATTTTCCTCTGGGCATGAGCCAATGCTTCAAAGCATAACCTAAAATGCTCCGTGGAACATCATAAACCCCATCATCAAGTCAATTTAGCCTCAGGGGATGCATACATCAAAAATCAGGAATTAGGGTTTCTTGACCTAATTCACCCCTAAGTTGACTTTTGGGACAAATCATGAGCCAAGACCTCAAGACATGATTTGAGGGTCTCCAACATACCAAGTTGATCCATTTGCAACAATGGATTGACCCAAGAACCTTGAGCAACAAGTTTCAATTTCATCTGAACCACAGTTGGGGTTTCGCGGGAAAAGTCAACTGTAGCTTTGACTTTTGACCAGGACATGCTCCCAAGCCGTGGGAAACAATTAAATACACCCTATAACACCCATGGAACATGTCCATAAATTTTGATTTAGGTCAAGGACATGATTTCCTGAAGAATCGCACGGTTTGGAATTCATCTGATAAAAAGTCAACTGTGCACAAAAGTAAAACTTTGACTTTTTGAGATTTTTCATAAAAATGGTTTTTTAACCCTAAAATGATGTTAATGTGTGATTGGAATCATCATTCATCAAGAAAAATCAAAGAAAGTGGGATAACTTGTAAAAGGGGTAACCATAAAAACTTAGAAATTTTTCTAAGTTATGAAAAAAAGTGGCAAGGGTACCAACTTTGGAGGATCATAACTCCTAAACCACAAAGCCATTTTTCCCCATCCAAACCTTGATTTGTAGCCCTCATTACCCTCTACAAAAACTTCAACTAAACCTAAGTCCAATTCATTAAGGATTTTGAGTTATGCTTGGATCAAAATGGCTAAAAAGTTAAAATTGACATTTTTCAGCACTTAGTAAAATCTGCCTTGTAATTTCAGCACAATGTCCCAACTTCAAGGATGTTTTTCTCCATGATCCAAGTTGAACCAGGTCTAATGTTAAACATCAAAGTTGAAGTACGTCATCTAAGTTTTCCGAAAAGTCCTAGAACGTCCATATAGCATACTCGAGCAGGGAGTTATGGATCTTACAAAATGGCTTGCTGAAGCTGAATTTTTCAAGGCAGATTTGCACATTTTTTGTGCCACACGAATTTTCAAGCCTTGTCATCAGTTTGGACACATCTAAGGATCAAATCTAAGTGGGATGATCTGATCCATGAACCTCCCAAGTCCAAGGAACAAAGAAAAGCATGCCAAAGCCTAAAAATCCCTAAAAGAGGGACAAAACTCCAATTTTGGTTTGGAGCATTTAATGGATGCTTAGAGGTGGCATGTACTGAGCCATTCTCATCTGAAATTAGTCAAGACTTATCCAAGACCAAGGGAACCAGCAGCCTGTGCCCTAACCTCTAGTCAATGGCTAGAGGAGACTTGGATTTCCATTGGCCAACATGGAACAAACACCTGCTGCAGCCACCATTCACTGTGGATCCCAAAAAAACTTGCTCCACTATAAATAGAGCTCATTTGTACCCAGTTTGAGTACACCAAAGCCATCAAACAGATGCTTTCCTCAAATTCTCTCTTTCACTCCAAAATGCCTTCATTAGTAAGGAAATTATGAGTTTTTGAGCTAGAGAGCAATTCCACTCAAACTAATCACACACACACCTCATATATATCATATGTAAGCTGTGCAAACCATCAAAAGTGACCTGTAATCACAACATCACAAAGTCACCTCTCAAAACCTCAAAATGACACTTTTTTGTATTTTTCAAGCCATGTCTTGATTCAGTCACTTTCCAAGCCAGATAAAACCTCAAACACACTCTAAATATCATCCTTGAACTATCCCAAATGGTGCCACACATCTGGAACACCATTTGGGAGAGTTGACATTTTGGCCGTTTTTGACCATTTCGCGAGAAAGTGCACTAACTTGCTCCAGAGGTTTCCAGCCGATTCCAACCATCCTAAAAGCTTCTAAGAGGTCATTTGAGGTTGTCCAAAGCATCAAATCATTTCTGGAACAAAGCACTTGGAAGGTTTCCCAAAATCTCCAAAAAAAGAGGTAAAATTCACAACTTGAATTCTTTGAATCATGTTTTCCTTTGTTGTCCACATACATGCATCATATTGAACAATTCTTGAGGTAAAAATGTAGTCCTTAATGTGTATGTTGTGATCCTTCCACTATTTGCATTTTGACATGTTTGTTTTGTGGAATTTTGGTTATTTTAAAACATGTACAGTTCTGATTTTTTGTGATTGGTGTGTTCTATACATTAAGTTTTAGTTTGCATGAGTAACACCATTGGATTCCTTGCGAAAAATCGGTCAAGATAGGTTTTTACGGATTTCAATTCCGATGGAAATTGAGAGAGTTACGCGCGTTGGAAATTTTACGCGAAACGGCGTCGAATTAACGATAGCGGTTCTGTTTTTTTCGCTTTGTACAGTGAGTTTTCGAGTGCGTGAATAATACCATTGGATTCCTTGCGAAAAATCGGTCAAGATAAGTTTTTACGGATTTCAATTCCGATGAAAATTGAGAGAGTTACGCGCGTTGGAAATTTTACGCGAAACGGCGTCGAAAACAACGATAGCAGTTTTTGTTTTTTAATTTCTGCATTTTGTGTGTCGATTTTCCGTGTGCGTGAGTGATACCATTGGATTCCTTGCGAAAAATCGGTCAAGATAGGCTCTTGCGGATCTTGATTCGGTTAAAAATCGAGAGAGTTACGCGAGTTGGAAATTTTACGCGAAACTATGTTTTTACAACGCAGCAGCTCTGTTTTTTTATCGCTGCGTTTTGTACGTTGAGTTTTGGTGTACGTGAGTGATACCATTGGATTCCTTGCGAAAAATCGGTTAGGATAGGCTTTTGCGGATCTTGATTCGGTTAAAAATCGAGGGAGTTACGCGTTTTTGAAATTCAACGCGGAACGATGTTTTTAATCGATAGCAGTTTTTGTTTTTTAATTTCTGCGTTTTATACGTTGATTTTCCGCGTGCGTGAGTAATACCATCGGATTCCTTGCGAAAAATCGGTCAGGTAGGTACTTCCGGATTTTGATTCCGATAAAAATCGAGAGAGTTACGCGTGTCGGAAATTCCGCGCGGAACGATATTTTCAAAACGACAGCAGTTTTTTCTGCATTTTGTGCGTCGATTTTCCGTGCGCGTGAGTAGTACCATCGGATTCCTTGCGAAAAATCGGTCAGGTTGGTACTTCCGGATTTTGATTCCGATAAAAATTGAGAGAGTTATGAGTGTTTGAAATTTGATAAAAACGTGTTGAAAATTAAAGTTTCGGTACTCGTTTTTACCCCAAAAAATGTCGGAGATGATATTTTGATATCTTTCCTCTTTTTCTTACTTTTAATTTTCAAAACTCAACCAATTTTTTTCACATAGCAAAAAAATTATCGTTTTCCAATTCGTACCCCATAATATTTTAATCCAAAAAAATCACAAAAAAAAATATTATTTTTAATATATTTAAAAATAGTGTTTTAAATTGTTTTAAATGCTTTTAAAATAATTTCTTTTTTTCTTGATTTTTAAAACCAAAATGATTTTAAATATTTATGTTGATAAAATATTTTTTTTCATAAACGTTAATCATTATTTAATGATTTTATTTGATATTTTTATCATTTTTTTTACTTAATTTTTCTTGAAAAAATGCCTAAAAAATGAAATTGAGGTTTTCTTTGATTTTCACCCTAACAAATCTTTTTTAAACACATGGGCCTCTAATAGAGTGTAAGACCCAATCCTTTTTTAACCAAAAATTTTTGGGCCTCATTTATTGTATAAGTCCCTCTGCGTTAAAAGAAAAATTCGGCGCGATCGCCATTTTCAAACGAAAATCAACTGGGCTTCTCTTTGAGCTGTAAGTCCCATTTCTTTTCATTTTTTAACACGTGGGCCTCTATTAGAGTGTAAGACCCAATCCCCTTTTAACCAAAACAATTTTGCGCCTCACTTATTGTATAAGTCTCTCTGCGTTAAAAGAAAACATCGGCGCGATCGCCATTTTCAAACGAAAATCAACTGGGCTTCTCTTTGAGCTGTAAGTCTCATTTCTTTTCATTTTTAAACACTTGGGCCTCTATTAGAGTGTAAGACCCAACCCTTTTTTAACGAAACAATTTTTTGGGCCTCAGTTATTGTATAAGTCCCGATACGTTAAAAATCTCGGCGCGATCGCCATTTTCAAACTGAAAATATTTTGGGCCTCTCCCTGAGTTGTAAGCCCCATCTTTTGTACAAAAATACACTTTGGGCCTCTAATAGAGTGTAAGACCCAACCCCTCTTTTTTATATTTTCTTATTATTTTTTAATAATTTGAAAAATTAATAACTCCTTCAATTTTGATTATTTTTTATTGGTTCTTTTTCTGAAAAATCACAAAAATAGTAAAATATTTTATTCTACAAAAAAAATCAAATTTATATTATTTATTTAATATAGTTGGTATTTTTGTGAATAAATTCATTTTTAATTATTTTTAAGCATTTTAAAAGTGAATATTCATCTTGAAAATAAAGACTATGGGCCTCCCTCGTGTTGTAAGCCCCATTTCTTTTCTTTAAACTCTTTGGGCCTCTAATAGAGTGTAAGACCCAATCCCTTTGTAAAATACCAAAATTTTGGGCCTCAGTCACTTGTATAAGTCCCACGGTGTTTACAAAACCTCGGCGCGATCGTCGCCCTTTTTAAAATTAACCATTGGGCCTACCCTCGAGTAGTAAGACCCATTTCTTTTTTTAAAACTCACTTGGGCCTCTTGATAGAGTGTAAGACCCATCCCTTTGTACAGAAAACCTTTCTTGGGCCTCAGTCACTTGTATAAGTCCCTCTGTACAAATTCAACAGTGCGCTCACTGATAAAACCCTGGGCCTCTCCTTGAGCTGTAAGTCCCAAATCTTTCTTTTTCAAAGCACTTTCTCCTTTGATTTTGAATATACTGTTGTTTTCAATCTTTCTTTGTTGAACAACTAACCAAACAGCATGGAAGCTCTACAACCGAGTAAGTGTTTACCCGCTTTCATTTACCGCTTTCATATATATATATATATATAACTGTATTGTGGGGCTGTTTCACTGTAAGTCTCCTTTCATAAACTCATATATATATAACTGTATTGTGGGGCTGTTTCGCTGTAAGTCTTCTTTCATAAACTCATATCAACTGTGTAATAATAGTATAGATATTTAGAGTTTCCCCGGCAACTACGTCTAGAACTAGGTGACGCCGTTTCATTTATTCGTAGAAATAGACAGCTAGACCCCCAATAGGATCACCAGATACAGTCTTCTCTTCGGCTGTCCTCATTAGGAATTGTCAAGAAACTCTACTCCCAAAGATGAATGTCTTCTCCGTGAATGGCATCTTTGAGTTTCTTCCAAATTCTCGGACTTTCCTGACTTGATCTATTCCTTGTGAATAGTTTGCCTTGAATTTCTCGGGGTTTGGGAACCCACGGGCTTCCTAAAAGCATCGGCCTCCTCTTGGGCATCGTACAAGGACCCACGGGCTTCTTAAAAGCAACCCCGCCTCCTCTTGGGCTTCGTACAAGGACCCTACGGCTTCTTAGAAGTATTCACAGCCTCCTCTTAGGCTTCGTATAATGATCTCTTCCTTCGGGAATGATAGCCTCCTCTTGGGCTTAGTACAAGGACCCGTCGGCTTCTTAAAAGTTTCCAGCCTCCTCTTGGGCTTCGTACAAATTGTCCCGACGACCTCCTAGAGGTATAGGAACAGAACCTAGTCATTCTCATAGAACAGTCCTTTCATAGAGTCTACTACTGTTTCTCAAAGCATAGTACAAAAGATAAAACTCTAGACTTGGACAGTCTAACTTCCTTGAGTCTCAAAGACATTCTCAAGTGACCCCTTCGTTAAATAGGAAGGAAACCCGCAGACTCGGACAGTCTCAATACCCTTTGGATTTCCCGTTTCCTCAAAGAGAAGGAAATATCTCTGATCCTCAAATCAAATCCCTGAGTACAGTGTTGCTCATATAAGAACTGATTTTCTCTTTAAAATCAGTATACTGGACCTGTCACTTAACTGAAACAGTCACCATAGCCTCCATCTCGGGCTTCGTACGAGATACCAAAATTCTCCCCAGCGGAGTCAAACAACGTTTAGCCTCTCTCTTGGGCTTTGTACGAGACACATAAGAGACTCCCTCGTTGAGTCAATCACCCCTTTCGCCTCCATCTCGGGCTTCGTACGAGATAAAAAGACTCTCTTGTTGAGTCAAACCTTTAGCCTCCATCTCGGGCTTCGTACGAGATACAAAGACTCTCTTGTTGAGTCAAACTTTTAGCCTCCATCTCGGGCTTCGTACGAGATGCGAAAAACACTCTCTTGTTGAGTATAAAAGATTCTCCTGTTGAGTCAACCCTTTTAGCCTCTCTCTCGGGCTTCGTACGAGACACATAAAAACTCCTTCTTGTTGGGCCAATAGCCTCCTCTTAGGCTTTGTATAAGTAAACCACTGGTTAATCCAATCAACCTTTTAGCATCAAAGTTGTGCCTCGTTCACAGTACACAAACATCAACAACTCCTTCCCCTTCATCTAATCACTGTAAGCGGCAAGTCTCTGGATCATCGATATCCACGCCACTGTCCCTCTTTTAGGATGAGAAATTCCTAAGGAAAGATAGCATTGCTCTACACTGAGTTAAAGTCTTCTTCTTCAGGTTAAAATCCCCTTTTAAGGAAATTATGGCATTGCTAGGATTCGCGTATCCCGGTTAAAGTAATTCTCCTTTATAACCAGTCACCCAATAGTTGCGACAGACAAACCCTTCTTTAGAGATGACAAATTCTCTCTAAAGTCGAGGTCTTTCAGCTTCACGTCTTGGGCTTTGAACAAGACACAAATAGACTTTTCAGCTTCACATCTTGGGCTTTGATCAAGATACAAACCACCTTTCGCTTCACGTCTTGGGCTTTGAACAAGACACCAAAAACCAATTTCCTCCCATAGAATAGGAGGAACTACGAACGCTCTGATTTCCCTGTTTCGGTAAACGGGAATACATAGGCATAAGATCGAAAGAAAAGATCTTAGCGAGCGCAATCAACAAAAAACCAAAATCCCATATCTCCATCAATCAAAAGCAGTAATTCAAAAGCATCAGTCCTAACATCCTAATCCTTGTTCCCCGCTAGAAAGTCCTAGAAAGAAAGAAAACCGTATTGGCGAAAATACAAATAACCAGTACAAAGGCCCCCCCACATTGATAGCATTCGTAACCTAACAGACCGCTGTTTAAACTCAGTATGCAAGCAGGGTTAATTGGAGACATCTATTTCCCTTCCTTATTCAGCTCACAATAGGATAAAAAATGAATCGACCTGTAGTCAAAGCTCAAACCGCAGAGAGCGACCAGCGCTTAAGAACCGCGTCCAAAATCGCTCGCTACAGAAAAATGGTGCCCACCGTGGGGCCTTTCAAAGTTATATCTAGGTACGGTCTTCCTTTTCACCTCTTGTGTGAAAAACTATAGAGTGGTAACTCAGCCGGGGAGCCATTTCTGTCAGGAACTTAGGATTCTTAGCTTTATAAGTCTAGGATGATTAGGACAAATATATATACTGCTTTTCCTAATTGCTATACGTGTTTATTTTTCTGCTACTGGGAATGCGTGTGATGCCGCATGTGGTGAGAATGAGTATACACTTAAGATAAGTGATGGCGACGGGGTCGACCATCAACCTCAGTGGAGGCTGACCAACGCAACCCATTCACTCTTCTAGCCAATGGGCCGGTTGTTAAGTCTGAGAAGCTGAGGAGCCAAACCCTTTCGTAGTGCGGAAACTATCGGAAATAGTTGTTACGCGAAACTACCCTCATTTGAGGCTGGTGATCTATTCTCGATGAATGGCACTTACTCTAAGATTGCTCTACAACTCGCTGGCGATCCGCTTGTTGTTTTGCTTTCCTGGGAGGAGCTGATGATAATGAGTACAGGTACAAAAATCACCCTAGTATAAACCTTTGGGGATGGGTAGAGCCTTGACTTCATGACAACGACCCTTTGACCCCATGTTTTTTCTATGTTTTTGTGTGCTGCATTCATGCATTCATTTAATAAAACATTAAAACATTCAAAAAAACTTCTCTTCTAGTCTCTCTGTTTTTCAAATTAAACTAAGACTGTGATTGCAAATATCAGAGAAGAGGATTACGCTAATGGATTTCGGTAGAAGAAGAACTCATACGTACACCTTCAAGGTTCCAAAACTAGGGGATTTGAGAAGGTTAGCAAGGATGATCACTAGCCCTAAGGCTTTTAGAGCCAAGCACGGAGGTCTGCTACCACTGTTAAGAGTCCATGTGATTGAGGGAATCATGGATGTGCTCATTCAATTCTACGATCCAGTTTATCACTGTTTCACATTCCCGGATTACCAGCTAGCACCAACGCTGGAGGAGTATTCTCATCTGATCGATCTACACATTATAGATCGAGCTCCATTTTCTGGACTGGAAGAAATTCCAAAGAATCAGACCATTGCAAGAGCAATTCATTTGGACGAGTCTGAGGTAAGGACTCACATGACTACTAAAGGTGGCATCCAAGGTTTGCCAGCCCAGTTCTTAACAAAGAAAGCTCTGTACTTTGCTAGTATAGGGAACAAGACTGCTTTTGAAAGCGTCTTTGTCTTGCTCACCTACGAGTTATTTTTGTTTCCTAACATCAATAACTTCGTTGATATCAACGCCATTAAGGTTTTTCTCATTGGAAACCCTGTGCCGACTTTGCTCGTAGATGCGTATCATTCTGTACACTTGGGGAATTTGTACAGCGGAGGGGAGATCACATGCTGTGTACCTCTGCTTTATAAATGGTTTATTTCCCACTTGCCTAAGTCTGCTGCTTTTTGGGATTGCAAGAGTGCCTTACGTTGGTCGCAGAAGATCATGTCCCTCACCAACTCTGATATAGATTGGTGTAATAGGATTTTTGAGGGAATCAGAATCATTGACTGTTGTGGAAACTTCCCCAATGTACCCCTCATAGGAACTAAAGGAGGAATCAACTACCATCCGATATTGGTTCGCCGTCAATTTGGATACCCGATGAGACACATCCCACTAGGTGTTCATCTGGAAGGTCTTTTCTTCAAGGAAGGAGAAAGTGACAGAGCACTAAAGATGGAAATAGTGCACGCTTGGAAACACGTTCATAAGAAAGGACGAGAGTCTCTGGGAAAACCGAATTGTGTCTCGGTGGAGCCTTATCTCCACTGGGTATAAACTAGAGCTCTCAAGCTAAAGATGCCTTATTCTCGTTACGGAATTCTTCCACCGAGGGAGTCTATGACGAAAACTGAAAGGCTTCAGGTTACTCTCAACAAAGTTCAAAAGGAGAGAAGGTCTTGGAAGAACAAGTACCGCACCCTCGACGTAGAGTGCATCAAAATACAGCAATTACTAAAGGAGAAAGATGCTCTGATTGAAATTTTGGAGCAACATGCTGTTGAGAATCAAGACGACCAAAGGAATTTGCTCACTCCTTTCACTTGGCAAAGGAATGACAACCCGACAACGGCTCCAGAGCCCCGGTAAAAAAAAGGAAGATATCAGAATCAGCACCCGGTTTCTCCTCAGAGAGGACTCGGGACCCTTTAGCTTAGGTTTCTGTTTTTGCACTTTGTAATCTACTGTATTTCCATTTCTGTAATCCTTTGGAATTCAATAAAAAGGGGTTTCTCCACTGTTTGATATTTGCAATCTAATTGTCGAAGTTTATTTTGATTAAACCAAAAAATAATTAATATAATCATTGCATTCATCATTCTCACATCGCGAATTCTTCTTACCTACGAATCTCACGTTTGTGTCTCGGTTCTAGAGTCAAACTGTTTCATTCGTACAATACTCGGGCCAATCGTCAGAAAAAGATGGATGATCTTGAGGAAGAAAACAGAGAGTTGAAAGAAGAAATCGACGCTCTAAGAGAGGATATGAGAAAGCTTCGTAACGACATGCAAGCCATGGCAGAAGCTCAACTACAACGAACTGCGATCTCAGAGATCACCTCAACGCCCATAGTGGAGAAGACTGATCCTAGGTATCAGATGCCGAAAGATCGTCCCTGGGGCATGCCTGTCAACTATATCCCGGGAGGATATGTTCCGTCGATCACTGAAGATCAGGGAATCGCAACAGAAGCCGCTGGGCCTGAAGGTTACAAACTTCGGGAAAGCGAAGATGCCAGGGGCATACTGAAGACTCCTGAAGGTTACAAACTTCGGGAAATGCCAAGATTTGCTGCCATAGTCACGGTACCACCCCCTGTGGTGCACACTGTCCCGAAAGGACAGATTCCACAGACACCTTCTGGTAAGAAGGAAACTATGTTTGACAGAATGGAGGAATTCCAGGAACAGTTCTTGGAAATGCAGAAAGAGCTGCAAGCCATTCGCGGTCAGGATTTATTCGGAAAGGACGCCGCAGACCTCTGCTTGGTCCCCAATGTGAAAGTCCCGCACAAATTCCAAGTGCCCGACTTTGAAAAATACAAGGGTAACTCTTGCCCTCAAAGCCATCTGGTGATGTACGCTCGGCGGATGTCAGCTCAGACGGAGAATCAGGACCTACTAATTCACTACTTCCAGGATAGTTTAACCGGAGCCGCACTCAAATGGTACATGGGTTTAAACCGTGCTACAATCATCACTTTCAGAGATCTTGGTACTGCCTTCGTCCAACAATACAAATACAATTTGGACATGGCACCCGACAGAGATCAACTCAGATCGATGTCACAAAAGGACAAGGAAACCTTTAAGGAGTATGCTCAAAGGTGGCGTGAAATTGCCGCTCAAATTTTTCCGCCTCTTGAGGAAAAAGAGTTGACAAAGATCTTCTTAAAGACCTTAAGCTCATTTTACTATGACCGAATGGTTGCCAGTGCGCCCAGTGATTTCACCGAAATGGTCGGCATGGGCGTACGTCTTGAGGAAGCCGTCCGAGAAGGACGTTTGGTAAAAGACACTGGATCGACGAGCGGTACTAAAAAATATGGTAGTGCTCTCCCTAAGAAAAAAGAGCAAGATATTGGGAATATCTCTCTCGGAAAGCAAAGGCGTCGATATCAACCAGTAGTGGCTGTGACTCCTGCTGTCAACCTTGCGCCTATTCCTACGTATCAACCTCAGGTTGTGCAGAGCCAACCTGATCAGCAAAGGACACAACAGCCTCTTCAGCAGGCTCGTCCTCCATACAATAACAACCGTACAACACGACCATCAGGGTTTGATCCTATACCCATGTTGTACACAGAATTATTTCCGTTACTACTGGCTAAGGGGCACATCCAGACTAAGTCTCCTCTTACAGTACCGAAAAATCCTCCTTTTTGGTTTAAGGTGGATCAGACATGCCCTTATCATCAAGGAGGATCAGGGTATAACATAGAGAATTGTCTCAATTTCAAGTCCGACGTGCAAAAGCTTGTTAGGAGCGGGCTCTTATCTTTCAAAGATACGAATCCCAATGTTCTCACGAACCCGCTGCCTCAACATGAGAAAGCTGCAGTCAATCTGATTGAGAAAGAGACTAACAATGTCTATCAAATTCATGATGTACTCTTGTTGAAAACCAATCTGGTCAAGATGCATTGTAGACAGAGTGGATATGGCCATGTGCCACCTCATAACTATCACCAGTGTGATGTCTGCTCTAAAGATAACCAAGGATGTTCTGTGGTGCAAGCAGCGCTACAGGAACAGATGGATCTCGGATGGATCCAGGAGCACCGAGTTTGTGGAGTTAACATGGTTTACACGAATTCCAACGTCATTCAGAACCACGACATCCGTGCAATGAATGCCAACTTGGTGGCGATTCACTCAAGGCAAAGCCAGTATCATAATCTGCCACGGCACGATTACAGTTCCTGTCTGATTTGCTCGGTAAACAAACAGGGATGCTCTTTCATACAAGAGGCCCTCCAGCGTCAGATGGATCTTGGATGGATCCAAGACTACCATGATAGGAACCCTTATCAGATCAATATGGTTCAGATCTTCGATATTCGCGTGATGAATACCAACCTGGTAGAGTTACATGCTGAGCAGGTCCGACTCGGATTCTTAATATCACATGACTATCAAAACTGTAAAGTAGGTTGTGAAAATGATTGAGGTTGTACCCTTGTTCAGGAGGCACTTCAGCACTTGTTAAATCATTGGTGGATGCTAATCTACATGGACGAAGATACTCAGCAAATTAGTATCAGTAACAGGAATCCTACTCGTCGTCAAAGTCAGGATGTCCGATCAGTGGAAGCTAACCTAGTGAGGTTACATTGTATTCAAAGTGGGCGTGGCCAGGTGCCACCACACAATTATGACCGTTGTAGCGTCTGTTCGGAAAGTAACCAAGGGTGTTACCTGGTGAGAGCAGCTTTTCAGGGTCAGGTGGACCGTGGAGAAATTCGTCCATATCCGGGTTCTGGACCCATCAACTGGACGCCGAATTACCTTGCCGATCAAGTTGAGGATGTTGTCACCATCTCTGGTCGTTACCAGACCAGGGATGTTTTTGCCATCATCCCTCTATTTGATGAATCTAAAGTTCCCAACCAGGAACGGATCGAGATTACTTACGATGGTCAGAAAAATCAGAAAGTCCCCATAGTCATCTATCTACCGGGACCACTACCGTATGAATCAACTAAGGCTATCCCTTACAAATACGGTGCAACAATAGTCGAGGATGGAAAGGAAATTCCATTACCCTCCATTGTGAACATTGCAGACATCAGTCGTGTAACACGGAGTGGTAGAATCTTCAACCGAAGGGTTGGGGAACCTAACAAAGAAAAGGAACTTCAGACAGAAGCTCCCGATCCCCCAGTCGGTCAATCCAGTAATCCCGACCTTTCAAAAAACAATGATGAGATGCTAAAGCTCATCCAAAGGAGTGAATACAACATTGTCGATCAACTGTTACAAACTCCTTCAAAGATCTCGGTATTATCACTGTTACTCAGTTCAGAAGCCCACAGGGAGGCTCTACAGAAAGTCTTGGAGCAAGCCTTTGTGGAACAGGATGTAACAATCAGACAGTTCGATAGCATTGTCTCTAACATCACTTCCTGCAATAATTTGGGATTTAGTGATGAGGAATTACCCGAAGAAGGTCCCCGTCATAACATGGCGCTCAATATCACTGTTAACTGCCAGGACGATGCTTTAGCCAGCGTACTGGTAGACACAGGGTCAGCCCTGAATGTTATGCCGAAGTCCACCTTGATGCAATTATCATTCAAGGGCCCTCCGATGAGAGTCAGCGAGGTCGTCGTCAAAGCATTTGACGGATCCAGAAAAACAGTTATCGGCGAAGTTGATCTTCCCATAACTGTTGGCCCTCACACTTTCCAAGTCACTTTCCAGGTCATGGATATCCGGGCAACATACAGTTGTTTATTAGGAAGACCTTGGATACATCAGGCTGGAGCGGTTACTTCAACCCTCCACCAAAAGCTAAAGTTCGTCAAGAACGGCCAACTTATCACGGTTTGTGGGGAACAAGCCTTGCTTGTGAGTAACCTATCATCATCTACTTGTGTGGAACCCGAGGAGGTTATTGGAACTCAGTTCCAAGCACTATCGGTGAGCAAGAACGATCAATCTGAAGGAGGAACCTCGATTTCCTCATACAACGATGCTATCAAAGCGGTCGAGAGTACCGATACGACAGGATGGGGACGGTTTGTCATTCCTATTGACAATAAAACAAAGAAGGGTCTTGGTTTTTCTGCGACCTGTACCCAGACAACTGCCAACGATGAAAGTCTTCATCCCCTTCAAAACTTCTTCCACAGTGGAGGTTTTCTTCACCCAGTGTCTCAGACAGTTCATGCTATCAATGAGGAAGATCCCTCTGACACAGATGAAGAATGGAAGTCCTACCTTAACAAGGACGGTTATATGTCTCAGGAAGAGGTGCCTATGCCTTTTTGCTTTCCTACAGAAAGTCCGAGATTTATACCAAGATCAGATGTCGAAATGATCTACGGAGATTGTGATCCAGAAGGATGCCGTGTTCTGCCAAATTCATTAGAGAAGGACACTCTGATGAAAGACAATTTTGACTACAACTACTATGGCCCAATGGATGGCCTGCCAATGTGGCAACCTTATCCAGGAGACTTGGGACAAGAGAGTCAGCCGAACAATGAAAATCAGCTGAGCATCATTGAACAGAATACCTGCGTCCCCACCATGTCATAGGATCAACACTCAGGTCATTCGGAAACTACTCAACATGAAGATGAATTCGCAACGTTTGCAGGACTTGAATTCATCAACTATGCTTTTCCCGAGGTCAACGTCATCGAGAGAGATGACTCCTCCAGTTCCAAAGAAGTGTGGGACACTCTGGGACAACCGAGTGGAAAATATGACTATATGGTCAAGTACACTGCTCCCGAAAGCTCTCGTATCAGGCTCGAAGATATCCAGCCTACTGGATAGGGAGATACAGCTGAGAACACAAATGCTCTGCAAAATGCAACAGAGGAATCCTCCTACGACAACTCTGCTTGGGAGACAGATTCCAATGATCCTGCTCCACCAGAAATCAGCGTTATTTCTGAAGACAAATCAAGGAAGGTGCCAGACTTTGTGATTCACCGAGGAGTTCGCCGCCAATGGGTTACCGTCGAGGTTCCGAAGGTCGTCCATCAGTCAAAGTAATTGCCATCTTTAAACCTTTCACCCTGCCCAGGTGAAACAGATGTTTTGATAGGGCTCGTTTTCTGTAAATATCCCTCTTCGCTTCGCCCAAAGCGACAGAGTTTTGTTTTATAGGGCTGTAGTTTCAAGAGTCGACTTGTTCATTAATAAAATAACGTCGTTATGTAATTTCCGCATTAATTATTGTTTTCTCTTTTTGCTTTTTCAGAAAATGGTAATCCTAAAAAACAATTCAAAAATAAAAACAAGCAGTAAAATAAATACACTGCACACACTTGCATTTTCTCTATCTCTTCTAAACACGTATCATCACGTCATGCAGATTGCTTGTTTTAAACCCAGTTGAAACATATGATCCGATGCCTTCTCCTAACTTTGAATTCTCGGTATTCGAGGCTAAAGAAGAAGTTGACAACGAGATTCCAGATGAGATCTCCCGATTACTCAGACAAGAGGAAAGGTCCATTGAACCTCACAAAGAGCCGTTGGAAACGGTAAACTTGGGTTCAGAGCAAGAGAGAAAAGAAATCAGGATTGGGGCACTGGTCAGTCCAACTACCAGAGAGGGTTTGATAAAGCTTCTCAAAGAATTCCCCGATGTATTCGCTTGGTCTTATCAGGATATGCTAGGGTTGGATCCAGCATCGTGGAACATCACTTACCGTTGAGATCAGAATGTCCGCCAGTAAAGCAAAGGTTGAGACGGACTCACCCGGACATGGCTATCAAAATCAAAGAGGAGGTACAGAAACAGATTGACGCGGGTTTCCTTGCTACATCTGAATATCCTCAATGGTTAGCCAACATCGTACCCGTTCCAAAAAGGATGGAAAGGTCAGAATGTGTGTTGATTACAGAGATCTAAACAAGGTAAGTCCAAAGGACGACTTTCCTTTACCACACATTGACATGCTGGTTGACAGCACAGCAAAGTTCAAAGTTTTCTCCTTCATGGATGGATTCTCGGGCTATAACCAGATCAAAATGGCGCCGAAAGACATGGAGAAAACTTCATTCATTACCCCATGGGGCACCTTTTGTTACAAGGTAATTCCGTTCGGTTTGAATAATGTCGGGGCAACCTATCAAAGGGCCATGACTACTCTGTTTCATGACATGATACACAAGGAAATCGAAGTGTATGTCGATGATATGATTGCAAAATCAAAAACAGAGAGTGAGCACGTTGAACATCTGTCAAAATTGTTCGAACGTCTAAGAAAATTCAAGCTCCACTTGAATCCCAACAAGTGCACCTTCGGTGTCCGTTCAGGGAAACTACTAGGGTTCATCGTCAGCCAGAAAGGAATTGAGGTTGATCCTGACAAGGTCAAGGCCATTCAAGAAATGCCTTCTCCGAAAACTGAAAAACAAGTCACAGGATTCCTGGGACGTTTGAACTACATCTCCAGATTCATATTCCTCATGACCGCGACATGCGCGCCGATCTTCAAGTTACTCAAAAAGAACCAGGATTGCGTTTGATCAGAAGATTGCCAAACCGCCTGTCGCTCCCGAAAGATTCGCATCCAACGGTACAAACGCGAGAGTGGCGCAAAAGAACACAGAGTCGCCAGCAATGTGTATTTATCCCAAGAGAGGGAAAGGAAACACTGCGTAAACCTGAAAGAAGGGAAAGAGCACGGTCACGCGACCAAGAGAACGGGTACGGGAGTCGGTTACGCGAAGGGAAGGTGTTAGCACCCAACACGTCCGTCGTACTCGACGGGATCCACGCTTGTTATCTGCATCAAAGGGTGTCGTCATCTGGAACTCCACTGCTACTGGACCGGTGAAGAAACGAGAACGGAAAGAACGGAGAAACGAAGAAGAAAAGAAAAAGAAGTGACTCGATTAGGACATTATCGTTGTCCTAGGCCTACGTATTCCCTCGTGCAATGGGAAAGTCAGAGTCAACGTAGTTCGGACACGAACTAGGGGGGAGGTTGCTCGTCGAGATATCGCATCTCGTGCCTACGTATCCTCAATCGAACGAGAGAGAGGAATCAGAGCAAACGTAGTTCGACCAAACGAGGCCGGAAAGGGACAAAGAGGGTAACAAAGAAAGGTTGTGAAAGAAAAGTGGAAGGGTCTCAATCGCAAGGGTGCGAGAGAAGGGTGCTCGCCAAGGATAGGGATCCTCGTGCCTACGTATCCTCAATCGGACGAGAGAGAGGAAGTCAGAGCGTCCGTAGTTCGTGGGAACGACCACGAAACAAGGGGAGGAAAATGGTGAAAAAAAAGGAGAAGGTAGCCCGCCAAGATCTACGCAATCTTGTGCCTACGTATCTTTACTCGGACGAGAATAAAGAATCAGGGCAGTCGTAGTTCGTGGGAACGACCACGAAACAAGGGGAGGAAACTGGTGAAAAATGGAAAAGGTAGAGAATGAATAAAAAAAGGTTTTGGATATTTGAAATTAAAAGGATAAAAAATGAAAATGGATAAAAACAAATGGATAAAAATTGGATAATTTGAAGTGATTTGGATAAAAATAGAAAATGGATAACCAACTGAATTCAAAACCAATCACCAACTTTCCATAAGCCTCTGACAAAATAGTCACAGCTATCACTGAGCAATCTGACCACTCACATAATCCACCGAAGAATCTCAACCGATAACTATCCACCAGCTCAACTGTAAATAAGAACTCCAATTCTCCCTGGTATGCTGATAAATCTCGAAGAAGATGATTTGAACCGAGAAGAAATTAAAACCTGATTCACACCAATGAACCTCTGACCCAGAGCCTTTGATGATTCCTCTGGATAAGAAAACCTCAGAACTTGACGCACCTCTGAATAGGAAAATACTGATAATAAGAAAAACCTCTCGATCCCATGTCTTGGGAACCCAATGCAAATGATATGAATATGAATATGAATATGACCCACTAAATGCAAAAATGAGAAAGAAACATAAGCCAGAAAAAGGGTAGGGCAAATTTTGGGGTGCTACAGCTGCCCCTATTCAATCGACTTGAACCTGAAGGGATGATAGCAACGGCTTTCAGACATTCAAGGTAGAAGGCGATTGAATACAAAAAGAACCCGGAAATTTGCAACCTGTGCCAAGGAGAGACGACTCCGCTGGGGGACAAGTAATAAATATTGCACCATCACAACACGGACGAGTGTTGGAAACCAATACAGACGATGTATTGAAATGTCTTGAAATAAGCACGGACGAGTGTTAGCTATGCCGGGGATAAAGTGAAACAAACTCTCCCAGGTTATGTCATCTCTGCTGATAAAGAGAATTGACGAAGAAAATCTTCAAAAGAATACTATCTCTGCTGATAAAGAGAACTAGCAAAATAAATGTCATCCCTGCTGATAAAGGGAACTGGCGAAGAAATTTCTCCAAGATAATAACTTCACTGGGGATGAGAGAAATCCAAACAGACAAATCTGCGGGGAAGACAGCTCAACATCGTCGAGAAACTGACGAAGATAACACATTGTCATAGGGATGACAGGAAGAAGATGAAACCCATAGAAAGAAAAGTGAACCCCAGAAACGCACCGATTATTTATCCGAAGAACCACATTGTCCTAGAGATGACAGAAAGAAGATGAAACCCAAGAATCACCTTGTCATAGGGATGACAGAAAGAAAATTCCACCGTAGGAATACATCGTCATGGGGATGACGGAAAGAAGTTGAAACCCATATCCAAAGAAACACCTTGTCATAGGGATGACAGAAAGAAACTAAAAACATCCGAAGGTACGCAACCTGAGCTCGGAACACATCGTCAAAGGGCTGACGGGAAGAAACTGAACATATCCGAAGGTACGAAACCTGAGCTCGGAACACATCGTCAAAGGGTTGACGGGAAGAAACTGCCCGCTGGGGAATGGCTCGGCATTCTCTCTGGAGATATGTCACTGTCCTGACTGAAATATGATTCGGGTTTCTGTACAAGGTACCAAATCTGGCTTATGCTTCACATGCATATGTTTGAATTTTGCCGTAATGTTCCATACGAAATGGAAATGCTACGCGTTTGAGGATGAAATGCGAAATGCTTACTATATGCAAAAGGACTCCTCCAGCAAAATAAATGCTGAAGAGAAGAGGCCAACTCCGCTGGGGACGGCGAACTGAACTGTCTCCGAGGTTACGAACCCTGCTGAGGAAGTCACACCGACCGGCCTTCCTGATATAACCACTGCTGAAGATGAAACCCGAAGAAAACTCCCACTCCGTTGGGGATTACGAATAAACCTTGAAGATGGACCCCAAAGATCTGTTACGGAAGAGGTGCCAATAACCATTGGACTTTGAATCTGGTGGGGATGTCAACCACTGTTGACCTAGCCACTGAGATAACTAGTACCGAACTCTGCTTGGGGAATGAAGTCAATAACACTGAACCTGCTGGAGAATATCATTGAACTTAGCCTGTAGTCGGGGAAACACCCTTAACCTGCTGGGGAATACCAGCTATCACCAACAACTCTGCTCGGGGAACGACGGTTGATGATATCTACTCTGCTAGGGGACAACATTGAGCTTACTCCTCTGCTGGAGACTTACTTTCTACCCTTACTCTGTTGGGGAGAGAGACTCTACTGGGGACGTCACGTGTCGACCACCAACATGAACCCTGCAGATGTGATATGACCAAAAGATGCCCTGATACAGCATAGCCCATAAAGGAACCTGTCTTCGAGAGGTCTCATGAAAATCTTATAGATCTTGATTAACCGTTCTCCTGACAAAAACCCTTTTGCTTTTGGGGTGACCTGCCCCAGCCTTGAAGTGATTTTGCCCTTGACTGGAAGATTTGTGAAGGAGTACCTCTGACTGACTGACCTTCGAGAGATTTGTCGAATCTCGACCTGATTGCCCCAGATTAGCTGAATCTTGGAATGAATTGCCCCTTTGAAATGACTTGCCCCTGCTCAACGGAGTACTTAGGCACTCTGCATCTTACCTTGATCAATCTTTTCATTGCAGAAACTTCCCTGATCAAGCACTTACTCGCAAGTAAAACAATTCGTTTTGAAAATGGCAATTTTAATGCAATGCATATGACAGTTTTGAAATCCAAGTCTGTTCACTGGAAAAATTTTGTGACATATAGTGAATGAATCACTAATCAAAGTGTCGTTGATACTAACATGAATGGTAAGAAGATCCTTTTAGGAGTCAGGTTCGACGCGATCTTTACCGAAGTATGCTTTCGAAACAACCTTGCTTCAATTAGGTCTTTTGAAGGTTGTAACGTGGCCTGGTTCACGGTTCGAGAAAGAAAGGATATAAGGCTCAAAGTTTGTTTTAACCCACCCAATCTCCTTGTTGTTCTCCAGTCCTACGTTCAGCTAACTTGACACAAGCGCTCACCTATCAAAAAAGGTTAATGAATGGTAGGAGGATAGAAGGACCCACGCAATTTTCGGAGTGACAATCACCCTTTCTGTCTTTGGTGTCTGTAGTCACACGACTTGTTCTTTATTTGAGGATTTTTCTTTTTCATTTTTTCGCTTTTTATTCTTTTTCTTTTCCCTGATTTTGCCTGGACAAATTCTTTTGAATTTTTCGATTTTGAAGTCCAGCGGGATACCCTAACTTTTGCCTAAGTAACTTGTTTTCAAGTTTCGACTTAGCGGGCTTTCTTTCTTTTTTTTTCTTTTTTTCTTTTTTTGAACAAATCGTGTGACACTGGCTTGTCTGACTTGTTTGCAAGGGTTGTGACTGCCTCACTCTCCAGTTGGTGAGGGATAACCATTGTGATTTGATCCTCGAATGGGACACTCCTCATGAAATTGGAACGCTCGATCAAATTAGCTGACACCTACCCTGCCCCCGGTTAAGATTGAGGGTTTTTTCGTTTTCAGGAAGAAACTCCTACTACTAGGCTCAAAGGGGTTGACAAGGGATTATCTTCCTTATATCTTCGGTGTTTAGGGATTTGAAACAATGCCTGTACATCATCAGCAGGGTTTTGTCCCAAAAGCATACTATCAGAAGTTCTGCGTCTTTGAATTTCATCATCCTCCCTCAGATACTGCTTAAACAAGGGTTAGATATCAATAAAGAAAATATGAGGGAACACAGATGGATTTAACCAAAACATGCATATTCATTTCATTATCATTATCAACTGAAAACAGACGAGTTTTACAAATGAGTTTGCACTTTAACAGAAAAGAAACTACAAATGCAAAGAAATGACATGATCTAAAAGATTGCCAGCTTCGGGGAACCGGGCTTTCCAAGCTTGACTTGCTACTGAACTAGCCATCTTCAGAATTGCTCATCGAAGTCAGTCTGATAATCATTTGCACAACTGCTCTCGGTGTCTTCTTCCATAACCTGAACTAATGAACCCGCATAACTGGATGAAGGAGAGTCGTGGATCTGAATACCCTGAGGCGTGAATGAGAACATGTTGGAGTCAAGAAGTGTCTGGACCTTACTCCTAAGCACCTTACAATCTTCAGTTGAATGCCCATGTGCCCCAGCATGATAGTCACAATGGGCGTTGACATTAAAACCTGGTGGATAAGGGAAAGGCACTGGCTTCAATCCCTTCGGCACTATCAATCCACCTCTTATCAAATCTGGAAGCATCTGATGATATGACATTGGCAACTGAGTGAAATGCCTCTCTGGCTTCCTAGGTCTTTGTCGGGCGTGCTGACGCGGCTGACGGCGATATGACCGTTGATTCTGAGATCTAGAAGATTGCTGACTCTAAACAGTTGATGCATCTGAATATTGAGGACGAGGTGGTGGATGTTCCCAGACGGAATTACTTTCTTCCTCCCATTCTTCTTGAGCACTGACGACTGATCCACTTTCACTAGCTGAGAAGTTCGAGGCGCTTTGGATTTTTCCACACTTGATACCGAGCTCAACGCGTTCTCCAAGTATTACCAGGTCAGAGAATTTTGATACAGTAATCAACTTTTCGAAGTATGGTCTTTGCAAAGTATCCTTGAACATATCAACCAATTCGCTTTCTAAAAGTGGTGGTTGAACGCGAGCAGCCAACTCTCTCCATCTCTGAGCATACTCTCTGAATGATTCATTGTCCGCTTTAGATAAACCTTGCAACTGCAGGCGGCTAGGAGCCATGTCAAGATTATAACTGTACTACTTCACAAAGGCGTTGGCTAGATCTGACCATGATCGGATGCTACCACTTTCCAACTGCATATACCAACTCAATGACGCCCCACTCAAACTGTCCTGGAAACAGTGAATCATTAGCTTATCATTATAGACATGTGAGGTCATTCTTCGGCTAAACATCACCAAATGTAGCTTCGGACAGCTATCCCCTTTGTATTTCTCAAAATTCGGCATCTCAAATTTCGGAGGCAACGCAAGGCCGGGCACCAAACACATGCTCGCAACATTTAGATCAAGAGTATCACGCTTCATTAAGGCATCAAGCTTCTCTTCCAACACACGACATCTTTCATCAAACGCAACGGCCCTTGGATCCTTAGGTTTAATCTTTGGAACTACCCCTTGGAAATCTGGCACAGAGAAGGCAAAGCTTTGATAGTCTGTGGCATTAAGAGAAGAAGAATGCCCATCTCGGACGATGGTACGCTCGTGTATAGCTTGATTCTCAGCAGGGATTCGAACAGGCTGAGCTTGAGCAACATTGTTCACTGGAGGTGGAATGACATTCCCAGTAACTGAAGTCCTCTGAACGTTGGCCTCTCCCCTATTCATGGCTGTCATAGCTTCCACAAGTTGATCCAACTGACTCTTCATCAATTCAACATCGGCCCTAGTTACAAACTGATTCTGTTCCCCTGAATTCATGATGATCTCCCCAAAAGTTGATTCAAGTCCGATGAGAAAGTCTAGAAATCAACTGCGGTTCAAACAAAGGATGGATAAGCTCTCTGACCAGGCCGGAGACAGATATGCAAAAATGATGCAAGATGCAAATGCAAATGCAATATGAATGCAGCAAACATGGGATCAAAGCTTCCACATATTCTGAATAACTGTTGTGCTGCTGACTGAATAAGTTCGAGGGTCTGCTCTGAAGAGAATACCAGAATACCAGAATACCAGATGATCAGAATACCAGAACACCAGGCTGATAAGTCTGCACTGATGAGAGAACCAGAATACCAGGTAGGATGAAAGTTAAAGTTACCTGCAAACCTGTAAACAACCCGCCCCTCTCACATGTGGGTGCTAAGATCCTCAGTATCCCGGGCTCTCAGGTCGAGAAATGATGATACGTTCACCATTTCTGGTTTGGCATCATCACCAATCGAGGAGGCCTCAACCGATTCTCCAAAAACGAAAGATCCTCAGCTTCAGAGGTTTGAGAAGCAATAGCACATTCAGCCCGAAGGATACAATGCTACCGCCAATCAAAGAGGTCGTCTGCTGATTCACTTTCAAAAAGAAGGATCCTATGGCAAGTTCCCAGCATTGGGTCCTCGGATCGAGAGTGTGCAATGGGTTTGCTACCGAAAGTGGGCTGCCACTATCACATCTCGGGAGGAGTGCCGCAACTGAGTCCTCGGGAATGGTCTCCAGAGTCGACAATCCCTCAAGAGAATACCTACTGGCCTGTACCAACGCACAGTAGCAGGTAGCTCCTGATAGAACCTCGTCTGGTTGTGGGTCTCATGAACAACAATACATGGCCACCCCCATGCAAGCGTCACGACTATCCACTCTAAAACCTGTGTGTATGCTCGAGCCTGGGTAGTGAGCTCATCTCTCAGAACATCCCAACCCGCCAAATAGAAAACCAGCCAGTACAGCATAGTAATATCCAGTATGACAGTAATAAAATGCAATGCAATGCAGTAAAAGCTGTAAAAATAGTAAAGTAGATAACATAGCAAATACAGTAAACAACAATACAGTAAAGCACCACAAAACAAACACCCGAAGAAAACAAACAGACAAGCGCTAGGATTGACTCGCTAAAGGGGATGGACCAGCATAGGTCAACCAGAGTCCCCAGCAGAGTCGCCAGCTGTCGCTCCCGAAAGATTCGCATCCAACGGTACAAACGCGAGAGTGGCGCAAAAGAACACAGAGTCGCCAGCAATGTGTATTTATCCCAAGAGAGGGAAAGGAAACACTGCGTAAACCTGAAAGAAGGGAAAGAGCACGGTCACGCGACCAAGAGAACGGGTACGGGAGTCGGTTACGCGAAGGGAAGGTGTTAGCACCCAACACGTCCGTCGTATTCGACGGGATCCACACTTGTTGTCTGCATCAAAGGGTGTCGTCATCTGGAACTCCACTGCTACTGGACCGGTGAAGAAACGAGAACGAAAAGAACGGAGAAACGAAGAAGAAAAGAAAAAGAAGTGACTCGATTAGGACATTATCGTTGTCCTAGGCCTACGTATTCCCTCGTGCAATGGGAAAGTCAGAGTCAATGTAGTTCGGACACGAACTAGGGGGGAGGTTGCTCGTCGAGATATCGCATCTCGTGCCTACGTATCCTCAATCGAACGAGAGAGAGGAATCAGAGCAAACGTAGTTCGACCAAACGAGGCCGGAAAGGGACAAAGAGGGTAACAAAGAAAGGTTGTGAAAGAAAAGTGGAAGGGTCTCAATCGCAAGGGTGCGAGAGAAGGGTGCTCGCCAAGGATAGGGATCCTCGTGCCTACGTATCCTCAATCGGACGAGAGAGAGGAAGTCAAAACGTCCGTAGTTCGTGGGAACGACCACGAAACAAGGGGAGGAAAATGGTGAAAAAAAGGAGAAGGTAGCCCGCCAAGATCTACGCAATCTTGTGCCTACGTATCTTTACTCGGACGAGAATAAAGAATCAGGGCAGTCGTAGTTCGTGGGAACGACCACGAAACAAGGGGAGGAAACTGGTGAAAAATGGAGAAGGTAGAGAATGAATAAAAAAAGGTTTTGGATATTTGAAATTAAAAGGATAAAAAATGAAAATGGATAAAAACAAATGGATAAAAATTGGATAATTGGAAGTGATTTGGATAAAAATAGAAAATGGATAACCAACTGAATTCAAAACCAATCACCAACTTTCCATAAGCCTCTGACAAAATAGTCACAGCTATCACTGAGCAATCTGACCACTCACATAATCCACCGAAGAATCTCAACCGATAACTATCCACCAGCTCAACTGTAAATAAGAACTCCAATTCTCCCTGGTATGCTGATAAATCTCGAAGAAGATGATTTGAACCGAGAAGAAATTAAAACCTGATTCACACCAATGAACCTCTGACCCAGAGCCTTTGATGATTCCTCTGGATAAGAAAACCTCAGAACTTGACGCACCTCTGAATAGGAAAATACTGATAATAAGAAAAACCTCTCGATCCCATGTCTTGGGAACCCAATGCAAATGATATGAATATGAATATGAATATGACCCACTAAATGCAAAAATGAGAAAGAAACATAAGCCAGAAAAAGGGTAGGGCAAATTTTGGGGTGCTACAGCTGCCCCTATTCAATCGACTTGAACCTGAAGGGATGATAGCAACGGCTTTCAGACATTCAAGGTAGAAGGCGATTGAATACAAAAAGAACCCGGAAATTTGCAACCTGTGCCAAGGAGAGACGACTCCGCTGGGGGACAAGTAATAAATATTGCACCATCACAACACGGACGAGTGTTGGAAACCAATACAGACGATGTATTGAAATGTCTTGAAATAAGCACGGACGAGTGTTAGCTATGCCGGGGATAAAGTGAAACAAACTCTCCCAGGTTATGTCATCTCTGCTGATAAAGAGAATTGACGAAGAAAATCTTCAAAAGATTACTATCTCTGCTGATAAAGAGAACTAGCAAAATAAATGTCATCCCTGCTGATAAAGGGAACTGGCGAAGAAATTTCTCCAAGATAATAACTTCACTGGGGATGAGAGAAATCCAAACAGACAAATCTGCGGGGAAGACAGCTCAACATCGTCGAGAAACTGACGAAGATAACACATTGTCATAGGGATGACAGGAAGAAGATGAAACCCATAGAAAGAAAAGTGAACCCCAGAAACGCACCGATTATTTATCCGAAGAACCACATTGTCCTAGAGATGACAGAAAGAAGATGAAACCCAAGAATCACCTTGTCATAGGGATGACAGAAAGAAAATTCCACCGTAGGAATACATCGTCATGGGGATGACGGAAAGAAGTTGAAACCCATATCCGAAGAAACACCTTGTCATAGGGATGACAGAAAGAAACTAAAAACATCCGAAGGTACGCAACCTGAGCTCGGAACACATCGTCAAAGGGTTGACGGGAAGAAACTGAACATATCCGAAGGTACGAAACCTGAGCTCGGAACACATCGTCAAAGGGTTGACGGGAAGAAACTGCCCGCTGGGGAATGGCTCGGCATTCTCTCTGGAGATATGTCACTGTCCTGACTGAAATATGATTCGGGTTTCTGTACAAGGTACCAAATCTGGCTTATGCTTCACATGCATATGTTTGAATTTTGCCGTAATGTTCCATACGAAATGGAAATGCTACGCGTTTGAGGATGAAATGCGAAATGCTTACTATATGCAAAAGGACTCCTCCAGCAAAATAAATGCTGAAGAGAAGAGGCCAACTCCGCTGGGGACGGCGAACTGAACTGTCTCCGAGGTTACGAACCCTGCTGAGGAAGTCACACCGACCGGCCTTCCTGATATAACCACTGCTGAAGATGAAACCCGAAGAAAACTCCCACTCCGTTGGGGATTACGAATAAACCTTGAAGATGGACCCCAAAGATCTGTTACGGAAGAGGTGCCAATAACCATTGGACTTTGAATCTGGTGGGGATGTCAACCACTGTTGACCTAGCCACTGAGATAACTAGTACCGAACTCTGCTTGGGGAATGAAGTCAATAACACTGAACCTGCTGGAGAATATCATTGAACTTAGCCTGTAGTCGGGGAAACACCCTTAACCTGTTGGGGAATACCAGCTATCACCAACAACTCTGCTCGGGGAACGACGGTTGATGATATCTACTCTGCTAGGGGACAACATTGAGCTTACTCCTCTGCTGGAGACTTACTTTCTACCCTTACTCTGTTGGGGAGAGAGACTCTACTGGGGACGTCACGTGTCGACCACCAACATGAACCCTGCAGATGTGATATGACCAAAAGATGCCCTGATACAGCATAGCCCATAAAGGAACCTGTCTTCGAGAGGTCTCATGAAAATCTTATAGATCTTGATTAACCGTTCTCCTGAGAAAAACCCTTTTGCTTTTGGGGTGACCTGCCCCAGCCTTGAAGTGATTTTGCCCTTGACTGGCAGATTTGTGAAGGAGTACCTCTGACTGACTGACCTTCGAGAGATTTGTCGAATCTCGACCTGATTACCCCAGATTAGCTGAATCTTGGAATGAATTGCCCCTTTGAAATGACTTGCCCCTGCTCAACGGAGTACTTAGGCACTCTGCATCTTACCTTGATCAATCTTTTCATTGCAGAAACTTCCCTGATCAAGCACTTACTCGCAAGTAAAACAATTCGTTTTGAAAATGGAAATTTTAATGCAATTCATATGACAGTTTTGAAATCCAAGTCTATTCACTGGAAAAAATTTGTGACATATAGTGAATGAATCACTAATCAAAGTGTTGCTGATACCAACATGAATGGTAAGAAGATCCTTTTAGGAGTCAAGTTCGACGCGATCTTTACCGAAGTATGCTTTCGAAACAACCTTGCTTCAATTAGGTCTTTTGAAGGTTGTAACGTGGCCTGGTTCACGGTTCGAGAAAGAAAGGATATAAGGCTCAAAGTTTGTTTTAACCCACCCAATCTCCTTGTTGTTCTCCAGTCCTACGTTCAGCTAACTTGACACAAGCGCTCACCTATCAAAAAAGGTTAATGAATGGTAGGAGGATAGAAGGACCCACGCAATTTTCGGAGTGACAATCACCCTTTCTGTCTTTGGTGTCTGTAGTCACACGACTTGTTCTTTATTTGAGGATTTTTCTTTTCCATTTTTTCGCTTTTTATTCTTTTTCTTTTCCCTGATTTTGCCTGGACAAATTCTTTTGAATTTTTCGATTTTGAAGTCCAGCGGGATACCCTAACTTTTGCCTAAGTAACTTGTTTTCAAGTTTCGACTTAGCGGGCTTTCTTTCTTTTTTTTTTCTTTTTTTCTTTTTTTGAACAAATCGTGTGACACTGGCTTGTCTGACTTGTTTGCAAGGGTTGTGACTGCCTCACTCTCCAGTTGGTGAGGGATAACCATTGTGATTTGATCCTCGAATGGGACACTCCTCATGAAATTGGAACGCTCGATCAAATTAGCTGACACCTACCCTGCCCCCGGTTAAGATTGAGGGTTTTTTCGTTTTCAGGAAGAATCTCCTACTACTAGGCTCAAAGGGGTTGACAAGGGATTATCTTCCTTATATCTCTGGTGTTTAGGGATTTGAAACAATGCCTGTACATCATCAGCAGGGTTTTGTCCCAAAAGCATACTATCAGAAGTTCTGCGTCTTTGAATTTCATCATCCTCCCTCAGATCCTGCTTAAACAAGGGTTAGATATCAATAAAGAAAATATGAGGGAACACAGATGGATTTAACCAAAACATGCATATTCATTTCATTATCATTATCAACTGAAAACAGACGAGTTTTACAAATGAGTTTGCACTTTAACAGAAAAGAAACTACAAATGCAAAGAAATGACATGATCTAAAAGATTGCCAGCTTCGGGGAACCGGGCTTTCCAAGCTTGACTTGCTACTGAACTAGCCATCTTCAGAATTGCTCATCGAAGTCAGTCTGATAATCATTTGCACAACTGCTCTCGGTGTCTTCTTCCATAACCTGAACTAATGAACCCGCATAACTGGATGAAGGAGAGTCGTGGATCTGAATACCCTGAGGCGTGAATGAGAACATGTTGGAGTCAAGAAGTGTCTGGACCTTACTCCTAAGCACCTTACAATCTTCAGTTGAATGCCCATGTGCCCCAGCATGATAGTCACAATGGGCGTTGACATTAAAACCTGGTGGATAAGGGAAAGGCACTGGCTTCAATCCCTTCGACACTATCAATCCACCTCTTATCAAATCTGGAAGCATATGATGATATGACATTGGCAACTGAGTGAAATGCCTCTCTGGCTTCCTAGGTCTTTGTCGGGCGTGCTGACGCGGCTGACGGCGATATGACCGTTGATTCTGAGATCTAGAAGATTGCTGACTCTAAACAGTTGATGCATCTGAATATTGAGGACGAGGTGGTGGATGTTCCCAGACGGAATTACTTTCTTCCTCCCATTCTTCTTGAGCACTGACGACTGATCCACTTTCACTAGCCGGGAAGTTCGAGGCGCTTTGGATTTTTCCACACTTGATACCGAGCTCAACGCGTTCTCCAAGTATTACCAGGTCAGAGAATTTTGATACAGTAATCAACTTTTCGAAGTATGGTCTTTGCAAAGTATCCTTGAACATATCAACCAATTCGCTTTCTAAAAGTGGTGGTTGAACGCGAGCAGCCAACTCTCTCCATCTCTGAGCATACTCTCTGAATGATTCATTGTCCGCTTTAGATAAACCTTGCAACTGCAGGCGGCTGGGAGCTATGTCAAGATTATAACTGTACTACTTCACAAAGGCGTTGGCTAGATCTGACCATGATCGGATGCTACCACTTTCCAACTGCATATACCAACTCAATGACGCCCCACTCAAACTGTCCTGGAAACAGTGAATCATTAGCTTATCATTATAGACATGTGAGGTCATTCTTCGGCTAAACATCACCAAATGTAGCTTCGGACAGCTATCCCCTTTGTATTTCTCAAAATTCGGCATCTCAAATTTCGGAGGCAACGCAAGGCCGGGCACCAAACACATGCTCGCAGCATTCAGATCAAGAGTATCACGCTTCATTAAGGCATCAAGCTTCTCTTCCAACACACGACATCTTTCATCAAACGCAACGGCCCTTGGATCCTTAGGTTTAATATTTGGAACTACCCCTTGGAAATCTGGCACAGAGAAGGCAAAGCTTTGATAGTCTGTGGCATTAAGAGAAGAAGAATGCCCATCTCGGACGATGGTACGCTCGTGTATAGCTTGATTCTCAGCAGGGATTCGAACAGGCTGAGCTTGAGCAACATTGTTCACTGGAGGTGGAATGACATTCCCAGTAACTGAAGTCCTCTGAACGTTGGCCTCTCCCCTATTCATGGCTGTCATAGCTTCCACAAGTTGATCCAACTAACTCTTCATCAATTCAACATCAGCCCTAGTTACAAACTGATTCTGTTCCCCTGAATTCATGATGATCTCCCCAAAAGTTGATTCAAGTCCGATGAGAAAGTCTAGAAATCAACTGCGGTTCAAACAAAGGATGGATAAGCTCTCTGACCAGGCCGGAGACAGATATGCAAAAATGATGCAAGATGCAAATGCAAATGCAATATGAATGCAGCAAACATGGGATCAAAGCTTCCACATATTCTGAATAACTGTTGTGCTGCTGACTGAATAAGTTCGAGGGTCTGCTCTGAAGAGAATACCAGAATACCAGAATACCGGATGATCAGAATACCAGAACACCAGGCTGATAAGTCTGCACTGATGAGAGAACCAGAATACCAGGTAGGATGAAAGTTAAAGTTACCTGCAAACTTGTAAACAACCCGCCCCTCTCACATGTGGGTGCTAAGATCCTCAGTATCCCGGGCTCTCAGGTCGAGAAATGATGATACGTTCACCATTTCTGGTTTGGCATCATCACCAATCGAGGAGGCCTCAACCGATTCTCCAAAAACGAAAGATCCTCAGCTTCAGAGGTTTAAGAAGCAATAGCACATTCAGCCCGAAGGATACAATGCTACCGCCAATCAAAGAGGTCGTCTGCTGATTCACTTTCAAAAAGAAGGATCCTATGGCAAGTTCCCAACATTGGGTCCTCGGATCAAGAGTGTGCAATGGGTTTGCCACCGAAAGTGGGCTGCCACTGTCACATCTCGGGAGGAGTGCCGCAACTGAGTCCTCGGGAATGGTCTCCAGAGTCGACAATCCCTCAAGAGAATACCTACTGGCCTGTACCAACGCACAGTAGCAGGTAGCTCCTGATAGAACCTCGTCTGGTTGTGGGTCTCATGAACAACAATACATGGCCACCCCCATGCAAGCGTCACGACTATCCACTCTAAAACCTGTGTGTATGCTCGAGCCTGGGTAGTGAACTCATCTCTCAGAACATCCCAACCCGCCAAACAGAAAACCAGCCAGTACAGCATAGTAATATCCAGTATGACAGTAATAAAATGCAATGCAATGCAGTAAAAGCTGTAAAAATAGTAAAGTAGATAACATAGCAAATACAGTAAACAACAATACAGTAAAGCACCACAAAACAAACACCCGAAGAAAACAAACAGACAAGCGCTGGGATTGACTCGCTAAAGGGGATGGACCAGCATAGGTCAACCAGAGTCCCCAGCAGAGTCGCCAGCTGTCGCTCCCGAAAGATTCGCATCCAACGGTACAAACGCGAGAGTGGCGCAAAAGAACACAGAGTCGCCAGCAATGTGTATTTATCCCAAGAGAGGGAAAGGAAACACTGCGTAAACCTGAAAGAAGGGAAAGAGCACGGTCACGCGACCAAGAGAACGGGTACGGGAGTCGGTTACGCGAAGGGAAGGTGTTAGCACCCAACACGTCCGTCGTACTCGACTGCATCAAAGGGTGTCGTCTGCATCAAAGGGTGTCGTCATCTGGAACTCCACTGCTACTGGACCGGTGAAGAAACGAGAACGGAAAGAACGGAGAAACGAAGAAGAAAAGAAAAATAAGTGACTTGATTAGGACATTATCGTTGTCCTAGGCCTACGTATTCCCTCGTGCAATGGGAAAGTCAGAGTCAACGTAGTTCGGACACGAACTAGGGGGGAGGTTGCTCGTCGAGATATCGCATCTCGTGCCTACGTATCCTCAATCGAACGAGAGAGAGGAATCAGAGCAAACGTAGTTCGACCAAACGAGGCCGGAAAGGGACAAAGAGGGTAACAAAGAAAGGTTGTGAAAGAAAAGTGGAAGGGTCTCAATCGCAAGGGTGCGAGAGAAGGGTGCTCGCCAAGGATAGGGATCCTCGTGCCTACGTATCCTCAATCGGACGAGAGAGAGGAAGTCAGAGCGTCCGTAGTTCGTGGGAACGACCACGAAACAAGGGGAGGAAAATGGTGAAAAAAAAGGAGAAGGTAGCCCGCCAAGATCTACGCAATCTTGTGCCTACGTATCTTTACTCGGACGAGAATAAAGAATCAGGGCAGTCGTAGTTCGTGGGAACGACCATGAAACAAGGGGAGGAAACTGGTGAAAAATGGAGAAGGTAGAGAATGAATAAAAAAAGGTTTTGGATATTTGAAATTAAAAGGATAAAAAATGAAAATGGATAAAAATTGGATAATTGGAAGTGATTTGGATAAAAATAGAAAATGGATAACCAACTGAATTCAAAACCAATCACCAACTTTCCATAAGCCTCTGACAAAATAGTCACAGCTATCACTGAGCAATCTGACCACTCACATAATCCACCGAAGAATCTCAACCGATAACTATCCACCAGCTCAACTGTAAATAAGAACTCCAATTCTCCCTGGTATGCTGATAAATCTCGAAGAAGATGATTTGAACCGAGAATAAATTAAAACCTGATTCACACCAATGAACCTCTGACCCAGAGCCTTTGATGATTCCTCTGGATAAGAAAACTTCAGAACTTGACGCACCTCTGAATAGGAAAATACTGATAATAAGAAAAACCTCTCAATCCCATGTCTTGGGAACCCAATGCAAATGATATGAATATGAATATGAATATGACCCACTAAATGCAAAAATGAGAAAGAAACATAAGCCAGAAAAAGGGTAGGGCAAATTTTGGGGTGCTACACCGCCTTCGACAGTATCAGGGAATATCTGTTGAATCCTCCGATTCTATCACCTCCAGTGGAAGGAAGACCACTGATCATTTACCTCACAGTCCTAGAGGACTCAATGGGATGTGTACTTGGCCAACAAGACGAAACTAAAAGGAAAGAGTCTACCATCTACTATCTAAGCAAGAAATTCACCGACTGCGAGACTCGGTACACAATGCTAGAGAAAACTTGTTGCGCTTTGGCTTGGGCAGCCAAACGTCTTTGCCAGTACATGATTCGTCATACTACTTGGTTGGTCTCCGAAATGGATCCAATCAAGTACGTTTTCGAAAAACCTGCTCTCACGGGAAGAATTGCCCGTTGGCAGATGCTGTTATCAGAATATGACATAGAGTACCACGCTCAGAAAGCCGTTAAAGGAAGTATTTTAGCCGATCATTTGGCTCATCAACCGATTGACAATCAAGAATCAATCGGGTTTGACTTCCCAGACGAAGATGTCATGTGTCTAAAAATGAAAGACTGCGATGAACTACTACCCAGTAAAGGGCCATAACCAGGTTCCCAATGGGGACTTATCTTTGACGGAGCAGTCAATCATTACGTAAACGGAATTGGGGCTACCCCTTTCTCTCTAGTGCATGGCATGGAAGCAGTGCTCCCCATAGAAGTAGAGATCCCATCAATCCGGGTATTGATGGAAGCTAAGCTTTCCGAAGCTGAATGGTGTCAAAGTCGACACGACGAACTGAACCTGATCGAAGAGAAGCGAATCACGGCACGATGCCACGGTCAGTTGTATCAACAGAGAATGAAGAGGGCGTTCGACAAAAAGGTCCGACCTCGTGTTTTCAGAAAAGAAGACCTTGTGCTCAAGAAGATACAATCATTTCTCACTGATTCCCGGGGCAAGTGGACTCCGAATTATGATGGCCCCTATGTGGTCACGAAAGCTTTCTCAGGCGGCGCCTTGAGACTTGCAACCATGGACGGAGAGGAATTTGCCTACCCCAAGAATGTTGATGTAGTCAAGAAATACTTCGCCTAACAAAAAAAAAACCTCTCGGTGGATTGAAAACCCGAAAGGGCGGTCCAGGCAAAAGTTAGAGACATGAAAAAAATCATCCCGGTGGATTGGAAATCTCATAGTACAATCCAGGCAAAAATTAGGGATAATGGCAAATAACTATGTTCAACAGAGGCAGGTCCCTCAGCAGCAGTTACATCATCCATCGGAGGAAAACTCCAGTCAAGGTCATCTTCGACAGAAGCTCAGGATGCCCCGAATTCAAAGTTGGTAGAAGGATAGTGGTCGTTATGTTTCAACGTATCCCTTTTCCCTGTAAATTACCATTTTCAAACTTTGTAAATACTCTTTGGAATCACGCGTTTGGTTGATCTCCATCTTATCAATAAAATTTGGGCCTTTATGCTTTTGTTTGTAATTCTTATTTGTTTTAGCTTTACAGAACGACGTTGTTAACATGATTAGCGATTCTTGAAATGAAACAAAAATGAATTTACTTGTTAAAACTTTTTCTGCTTTTTAATAAAGATGGCAATTTCTTTTGACTGTTGAACATCGAAAGAACATCAATCGCGTCTCCAAAGGTGTTCGAACCTCAAAGTGCAGAATCAAAGTACTCCTTCTAGACCAGTACGCCTAAATGAAGGATCAGCAATGTCAGAGACCATGTTTCGTCTGACATCCTCGGCCGAGTTCTCATCTCCTAAGCCCGACCAGCGTCGACCCCAACAGGGACCGTTTCTCCTAAGCAAGGCAGAATTGATATCTTGAACCAGCGATATTTCTACACGCCCCGCGATGGCCGAGTATCCAGTCATGTTCATCTTTTCGTTTGTATGTCGCGTCAGTTTTGTCCGCATATACATATATACATCATGCATTATTAATTTGCATTCACATTCATATTGCATCACTATCACTCTAGTCGTTCTTATCCCCTAGTGATAAGTCCTCTCAATCGAGTCGCCAGACCTTTCCTCGTTAGGAAGTGAATCATCTAAGCAATCTCTCTCCCGTTTATCTCTGGATTAGAGACGGTCCTTGACCACTTTGATAACTTGAACCTCTGAGAAACAAGAGAACTTTCAACAAATGTCGCTCTTCGCCATCGAAGACGATATCCTTGCTTTCCCGGATTAAGGAAAATCCCCAGAGAAAGCCTCTTAATCAGAGATTCGGCGGTACGATAGTTTTTCTCCGAAAAAACCACTGATGAAAAGGTCATCGGCACCTCAAAATTGGATCTCATCTTATGGCGTTTCTCCGGAAAGATCCCGAGAAAAGTATGATGTAAGCCCCCAAACAAAAACAGTCTCTCAAGAGACTCGCTTTCCCCAGTAGAATCGACAAATGACGTCTCCAAAATAGAGAAGTTTGTGTACCTATACAATTCAGACGAATGGGTTCCCTAGCAAGTCTGACATCAAATCTTTTCCCACTCAAATGGCATCTCCCCAGGAAAATTCGGTGAGAAGTTTGAGGAAAACCGCTACTAATAGCGTTCTTTGTCAAGAAAGTTTATTGACAAAAGAAACTGAGACCAGTTCCTTGGTAGGAAACCAGGATCGAGGGGAAGTTTATTTCAACAACTAAGACCAGGTCCTTGGTAGGAAACCAGGATCGAGGGGAAGTTTATATCAGAAACTGAGACCAGATCCTTGGTAGAAAACCAGGATCGAGGGGAAGTTTACAAAGGAAACTAAGACCAATTCCTTGTTAGGAAACCAGGATCGAGGGGAAGTTTATTTCAAAAGAAAACTGAGACCAGCTCTTTGGCTGAAGACCAGGATCGAGGGGAAGTTTACCTTTTCTAAGCATCTTCGCTTAGCTAAAGAAGATGAATGCGTAAGCTACCATTCATAACCACTATCAAAATTTCGGGTATTCCGATATTTAATCCTCTTGCTCCCCGAATGCCCGAATACCTTCGTCATTCACACCTTCGGGTCCAAGAAGATTAAATAGGGGCATCTGTCATACCCCAAATTTTGACCACTAAGATTTCCCATCATTGTGAAAATCATCAGCACAATATGGATGGACCTTTGTACCTCATTAGTCTCCCCAAAGGTGGGTGAGCATTCACTACAAATAGGATTTAGGGTTTCAAGCCCTCGCAGAGCTCTTAGACAAAGGATCAATCAAGGAATGACGTGATATTTCAACTTGTCTAGCCTCTCAAATATCCACAAAGGATCAAGAGGACTCCCACTTCAAGGATTAAGCACAAGTTTGCTCCCTTCTAGGTGGATCAAGCCTCAGGATCGCCAGTGTCACCAAATTAGGGTTTGGTCGACTAGGGCCTCCAGATGGAAATTTTCCTCTGGGCATGAGCCAATGCTTCAAAGCATAACCTAAAATGCTCCGTGGAACATCATAAAACCCATCATCAAGTCAATTTAGCCTCAGGGGATGCATACATCAAAAATCAGGAATTAGGGTTTCTTGACCTAATTCACCCCTAAGTTGACTTTTGGGACAAATCATGAGCCAATACCTCAAGACATGATTTGAGGGTCTCCAACATACCACGTTGATCCATTTGCAACAATGGATTGACCCAAGAAGCTTGAGCAACAAGTTTCAATTTCATCTGAACCACAGTTGGGGTTTCGCGGGAAAAGTCAATTGTAGCTTTGACTTTTGACCAGGACATGCTCCCAAGCCGTGGGACACGATTAAATACACCCTATAACACCCATGGAACATGTCCATAAATTTTGATTTAGGTCAAGGACATGATTTCCTGAAGAATCGCACGGTTTGGAATTCATCTGATAAAAAGTCAACTGTGCACAAAAGTCAAACTTTGACTTTTTGAGATTTTTCATAAAAATGGTTTTTTAACCCTAAAATGATGTTAATGTGTGATTGGAATCATCATTCATCAAGAAAAATCAAAGAAAGTGGGATAACTTGTAAAAGGGGTAACCATAAAAACTTAGAAATTTTTCTAAGTTATGAAAAAAAGTGGCAAGGGTACCAACTTTGGAGGATCATAACTCCTAAACCACAAAGCCATTTTTCCCCATTCAAACCTTGATTTGTAGCCCTCATTACCCTCTACAAAAACTTCAACTAGACCTAAGTCCAATTCATTAAGGATTTTGAGTTATGCTTGGATCAAAATGGCTAAAAAGTTAAAATTGACATTTTTCAGCACTTAGCAAAATCTGCCTTGTAATTTCAGCACAATGTCCCAACTTCAAGGCTGTTTTTCTCCATGATCCAAGTTGAACCAGGTCTAATGTTAAACATCAAAGTTGAAGTACGTCATCTAAGCTTTCCGAAAAGTCCTAGAACGTCCATATAGCATACTCGAGCAGGGAGTTATGGATCTTACAAAATGGCTTGCTGAAGCTGAATTTTTCAAGGCAGATTTGCACATTTTTTGTGCCACACAAATTTTCAAGCCTTGTCATCAGTTTGGACACATCTAAGGATCAAATTCAAGTGGGATGATCTGATCCATGAACCTCCCAAGTCCAAGGAACAAAGAAAAGCATGCCAAAGCCTAGAAATCCCTAAAAGAGGGACAAAACTCCAATTTTGGTTTGGAGCATTTAATGGATGCTTAAAGGTGGCATGTACTGAGCCATTCTCATCTGAAATTAGTCAAGACTTATCCAAGACCAAGGGAACCAGCAGCCTGTGCCCTAACCTCTAGTCAATGGCTAGAGGAGACTTGGATTTCCATTGGCCAACATGGAACAAACACCTGCTGCAGCCACCATTCACTGTGGATCCCAAAACAAACTTTTTCCACTATAAATAGAGCTCATTTGTGCTCAGTTTGAGTACACCAAAGCCATCAAACAGATGTTTTCCTCAAATTCTCTCTTTCACTCCAAAATGCCTTCATTAGTAAGGAAATTATGAGTGTTTGAGCTAGAGAGCAATTCCACTCAAACTAATCACACACACACCTCATATATATCATATGTAAGCTGTGCAAACCATCAAAAGTGACTTGTAATCACAACATCACAAAGTCACCTCTCAAAACCTCAAAATGACACTTTTTTACATTTTTCAAGCCATGTCTTGATTCAGTCACTTTCCAAGCCAGATAAAACCTCAAACACACTCTAAATATCATCCTTGAACTATCCCAAATGGTGCCACACATCTGGAACACCATTTGGGAGAGTTGGCATTTTGGCCGTTTTTGACCATTTCGCGAGAAAGTGCACAAACTTGCTCCAGAGGTTTCCAGCCGATTCCAACCATCCTAAAAGCTTCTAAGAGGTCATTTGAGGTTGTCCAAAGCATCAAATCATTTCTGGAACAAAGCACTTGGAAGGTTGCCTAAAATCTCCAAAAAAAGAGGTAAAATTCACAACTTGAATTCTTTGAATCATGCTTTCCTTTGTTGTCCACATACATGCATCATATTGAACAATTCTTGAGGTAAAAATGTAGTCCTTAATGTGTATGTTGTGATCCTCCCACTATTTACATTTTGACATGTTTGTTTTGTGGAATTTTGGTTATTTTAAAACATGTACAGTTCTGATTTTTTGTGATTGGTGTATTCTATACATTAAGTTTTAGTTTGCATGAGTAACACCATTGGATTCCTTGCGAAAAATTGGTCAAGATAGGTTTTTACGGATTTCAATTCCGATGAAAATTGAGAGTTACGCGCGTTGGAAATTTTACGCGAAACGGTGTCGAATTAACGATAGCGGTTCTTTTTTTTCGCTTTGTACAGTGAGTTTCCGAGTGCGTGAATAATACCATTGGATTCCTTGCGAAAAATCGGTCAAGATAGGTTTTTACGGATTTTAATTCCGATGAAAATTGAGAGAGTTACGCGCGTTGCAAATTTTACGCGAAACGGCGTCGAAAACAACGATAGCAGTTTTTGTTTTTTAATTTCTGCGTTTTGTGTGTCGATTTTCCGTGTGCGTGAGTGATACCATTGGATTTCTTGCGAAAAATCGGTCAAGATAGGCTCTTGCAGATCTTGATTCGGTTAAAAATCGAGAGAGTTACGCGAGTTGGAAATTTTACGCGAAACGATGTTTTTACAACGCAGCAGCTCTGGTTTTTTTATCGCTGCGTTTTGTACGTTGAGTTTCGGCGTGCGTGAGCGATACCATTGGATTCCTTGCGAAAAATCGGTCAGGATAGGCTTTTGCGGATCTTGATTCGGTTAAAAATCAAGAGAGTTACGCGTGTTTGAAATTCAATGCGGAACGATGTTTTTAATCGATAGCAGTTTTTGTTTTTTAATTTCTGCGTTTTTATACGTCGATTTTCCGCGTGTGTGAGTAATACCATCGGATTCCTTGCGAAAAATCGGTCAGGTAGGTACTTCCGGATTTTGATTCCGATAAAAATCGAGAGAGTTACGCGTGTTGGAAATTCGGCGCGGAACGATATTTTCAAAACGATAGCAGTTTTTTCTGCATTTTGTGCGTCGATTTTCCGTGCGCGTGAGTAATACCATCGGATTTCTTGCGAAAAATCGGTCAGGTAGGTACTTCCGGATTTTGATTCCGATAAAAATTGAGAGAGTTATGAGTGTTTGAAATTTGATAAAAACGTGTTGAAAATTAAAGTTTCGGTACTCGTTTTTACCCCAAAAAATGTCGGAGATGATATTTTGATATCTTTCCTCTTTTTCTTACTTTTTATTTTCAAAACTCAACCAATTTTTTTCACATAGCAAAAAAATCATCGTTTTCCAATTCGTACCCCATAATATTTTAATCCAAAAAAAAGTATTATTTTTAATATATTTAAAAATAGTGTTTTAAATTGTTTTAAAATGATTTCTTTTTTTCTTGATTTTTAAAACCAAAATGATTTTAAATATTTATGTTGATAAAATATTTTTTTTCATAAACTTTAATCATTATTTAATGATTTTATTTGATATTTTTATTATTTTTTTACTTAATTTTTCTTGAAAAAATGCCTAAAAAATGAAATTGGGGTTTTCTTTGATTTTCACCATAACAAATCTTTTTTAAACACATGAGCATCTAATAGAGTGTAAGGCCCAATCCTTTTTTAACCAAAAATTTTTGGGCCTCACTTATTGTATAAGTCCCTCTGCGTTAAAAGAAAAATTCGGCGCGATCGCCATTTTCAAACGAAAATCAACTGGGCTTCTCTTTGAGTTGTAAGTCCCATTTCTTTTCATTTTTTAACACGTGGGCCTCTATTAGAGTGTAAGACCCAATCCCCTTTTAACCAGAACAATTTTGGGTCTCACTTATTGTATAAGTCCCTCTGCGTTAAAAGAAAACATCGGCGCGATCGTCATTTTCAAACGAAAATCAACTGGGCTTCTCTTTGAGCTGTAAGTCCCATTTCTTTTCATTTTTAAACACTTGAGCCTCTATTAGAGTGTAAGACCCAACCTGTTTTTAACGAAACAATTTTTTGGGCCTCAGTTATTGTATAAGTCCCGATACGTTAAAAATCTCGGCGCGATCGCCATTTTCAAACTGAAAATATTTTGGGCCTCTCCCTGAGTTGTAAGCCCCATCTTTTGTACAAAAATACACTTTGGGCCTCTAATAGAGTGTAAGACCCAACCCCTCTTTTTTATATTTTCTTATTATTTTTTAATAATTTGGAAAATTAATAACTCCTTCAATTTTGATTATTTTTTATTGGTTCTTTTTCTGAAAAATCACAAAAATAGTAAAATATTTTATTCTACAAAAAAAATCAAATTTATATTATTTATTTAATATAGTTGGTATTTTTGTGAATAAATTCATTTTTAATTGTTTTTAAGCATTTTAAAAGTGAATATTCATCTTGAAAATAAAGACTATGGGCCTCCCCTCGTGTTGTAAGCCCCATTTCTTTTCTTTAAACTCTTTGGGCCTCTAATAGAGTGTAAGACCCAATCCCTTTGTAAAATACCAAAATTTTGGGCCTCAGTCACTTGTATAAGTCCCACGGTGTTTACAAAACCTCGGCGCGATCGTCGCCTTTTTTAAAATTAACCATTGGGCCTACCCTCGAGTAGTAAGACCCATTTCTTTTCTTAAAACTCACTTGGGCCTCTTGATAGAGTGTAAGACCCATCCCTTTGTACAGAAAACCTTTCTTGGGCCTCAGTCACTTGTATAAGTCCCTCTGTACAAATTCAACAGTGCGCTCACTGATAAAACCCTGGGCCTCTCCTTGAGCTGTAAGCCCCAAATCTTTCTTTTTCAAAGCACTTTCTCCTTTGATTTTGAATATACTGTTGTTTTCAATCTTTCTTTGTTGAACAACTAACCAAACAGCATGGAAGCTCTACAACCGAGTAAGTGTTTACCCGCTTTCATTTACCGCTTTCATATATATATATATATATATATAACTGTATTGTGGGGCTGTTTCACTGTAAGTCTCCTTTCATAAACTCATATATATATAACTGTATTGTGGGGCTGTTTCGCTGTAAGTCTTCTTTCATAAACTCATATCAACTGTGTAATAATAGTATAGATATTTAGAGTTTCCCCGGCAACTACGTCTAGAACTAGGTGACGCCGTTTCGTTTATTCGTAGAAATAGACAGCTAGACCCCCAATAGGATCACCAGATACAGTCTTCTCTTCGGCTGTCCTCATTAGGAATTGTCAAGAAACTCTACTCCCAAAGATGAATGTCTTCTCCGTGAATGGTATCTTTGAGTTTCTTCCAAATTCTCGGACTTTCCTGACTTGATCTATTCCTTGTGAATAGCTTACCTTGAATTTCTCGGGGTTTGGGGACCCACGGGCTTCCTAAAAGCATCGGCCTCCTCTTGGGCATCGTACAAGGACCCACGGGCTTCTTAAAAGCAACCCCGCCTCCTCTTGGGCTTCGTACAAGGACCCTACGGCTTCTTAGAAGTATTCACAACCTCCTCTTAGGCTTCGTATAATGATCTCTTCCTTCGGGAATGATAGCCTCCTCTTGGGCTTAGTACAAGGACCCGTCGGCTTCTTAAAAGTTTCCAGCCTCCTCTTGGGCTTCGTACAAATTATCCCGACGACCTCCTAGAGGTATAGGAACAGAACCTAGTCATTCTCATAGAACAGTCCTTTCATAGAGTCTACTACTGTTTCTCAAAGCATAGTACAAAAGATAAAACTCTAGACTTGGACAGTCTAACTTCCTTGATTCTCAAAGACATTCTCAAGTGACCCCTTCATTAAATAGGAAGGAAACCCGCAGACTCGGACAGTCTCAATACCCTTTGGATTTCCCGTTTCCTCAAAGAGAAGGAAATATCTCTGATCCTCAAATCAAATCCCTGAGTACAGTGTTGCTCATATAAGAACTGATTTTCTCTTTAAAATCAGTATACTGGACCTGTCACTTAACTGAAACAGTCACCATAGCCTCCATCTCGGGCTTCGTACGAGATACCAAAATTCTCCCCAGCGGAGTCAAACAACGTTTAGCCTCTCTCTTGGGCTTTGTACGAGACACATAAGAGACTCCCTCGTTGAGTCAATCACCCCTTTCGCCTCCATCTCGGGCTTCGTACGAGTTAAAAAGACTCTCTTGTTGAGTCAAACCTTTAGCCTCCATCTCGGGCTTCGTACGAGATACAAAGACTCTCTTGTTGAGTCAAACTTTTAGCCTCCATCTCGGGCTTCGTACGAGATACGAAAAAAACTCTCTTGTTTAGTATAAAAGATTCTCCTGTTGAGTCAAACCTTTTAGCCTCTCTCTCGGGCTTCGTACGAGACACATAAAAACTCCCTCTTGTTGGGCCAATAGCCTCCTCTTAGGCTTTGTATAAGAAAACCACTGGTTGATCCAATCAACCTTTTAGCATCAAAGTTGTGCCTCGTTCACAGTACACAAACATCAACAACTCCTTCCCCTTCATCTAATCGCTGTAAGCGGCAAGCCTCTGGATCATCGATATCCACGCCACTGTCCCTCTTTTAGCATGAGAAATTCCTAAGGAAAGATAGCATTGCTCTACACTTAGTTAAAGTCTTCTTCTTCAGGTTAAAATCCCCTTTTAAGGAAATTATGGCATTGCTAGGATCCGCGTATCCCGGTTAAAGTAAATCTCCTTTATAACCAGTCACCCAATAGTTGCGACAGACAAACCCTTCTTTAGAGATGACAAATTCTCTCTAAAGTCGAGGTCTTTCAGCTTCACGTCTTGGGCTTTGAACAAGACACAAATAGACTTTTCAGCTTCACATCTTGGGCTTTGATCAAGATACAAACTACCTTTCGCTTCACGTCTTGGGCTTTGAACAAGACACCAAAAACCAATTTCCTCCCATAGAATAGGAGGAACTACGAACGCTCTGATTTCCCTGTTTCGGTAAACGGGAATACGTAGGCATAAGATCGAAAGAAAAGATCTTAGCGAGCGCAATCAACAAAAAACCAAAATCCCATATCTCCATCAATCAAAAGCAGTAATTCAAAAGCATCAGTCCTAACATCCTAATCCTTGTTCCCCGCTAGAAAGTCCTAGAAAGAAAGAAAACCGTATTGGCGAAAATACAAATAACCAGTACAAAGGCCCCCCCCACATTGATAGCATTCGTAACCTAACAGACCGCTGTTTAAACTCAGTATGCAAGCAGGGTTAATTGGAGACATCTATTTCCCTTCCTTATTCAGCTCACAATAGGATAAAAAATTAATCGACCTGTAGTCAAAGCTCAAACTGCAGAGAGCGACCAGGGCTTAAGAACCGCGTCCAAAATCGCTCGCTACACTTTGGTGTCTGGGATTTTATGACATCTTTAATTACGCAATTCTTGAATCAGCTCATCATATTCGTCAGCTTCTGGTGGAAGTACCTGAAAAATGTTAGAAAGATATGGTGCAGTGTATGCAGGTGGAACATGACTAAGAGAAGAACGAGACATGCTCTCTCCTATCATACTCATCATCGGTGTCACCACCAGCAGCGATATTCGTAGGAATGTCCGTGGGCACCAGCACATCTCCAGGATCGTGAATTTTTGCCTAGATGTAGCTAAGACATGACAAGCAATACATTTCTCTATTTTATGCAAACACAAACAATAAAAGAAAAAAATTAAATTAAAATCTCGTGGGTTGCCTCCCACGCAGCGCTTTGTCTAACGTCGATAGCTCGACGGCTAATAATCTTCAGTTTCCATTGCCACTTATCAAGCCATCTCACATATCCCTCACTTTTTCTTTTCTTCCTTCTGTGGGGTGGTTCATTCTTTTGAACTTGTGGTGGTGGTTCTGGATCTATTCTGAGTATCAGCTTTTCAAGTTTGGGCTTAGTTCTTTCATCCACCACCTCAAAGTCTAACCTTACCCTCTTAACAGTAATGATATCCCTAGTTTCATTGTCCTCAAACTTTCTCTTTTTATGCAGGACCTCAGACAAAGGTGTATCGGTGTAGATATTTTCCAATTCCTCCACATATGTTTTGGGTTGGGAGTCTACCTTAACTTCTACAAACCTTTGCGGGAAAGAAATTGGTGGGGTATATGGAGGTGGAACAATAATAGATGCTTCCTTCTCTACCTCTTCGACAACCTCTCTTTCGGGTGGCGTCGGTGGATTTTTCTCAATCTCTACGCTTTTCTCACCATAACTCTCCTCAAATTCATTATCACTCTCCCTAGGATTTTCTATTTGTTCTTCACTACTGGTTGTTACAACATCCACATGTCTCTCAAGGGCGCCAAAAACTTGATGCTCCGCAAGTGCAAGGATTTATCGAAGTAATATAAAGGATTGTCGAACCCACAGAGACCAATATCAACCTACTGTAATCTATCATTGTTTTGTAAAGCTAAGGCTTGAATTGGCGGTAAAAGGATCTTAATTCTAACGAGATTTGATATAAATAACAAAATGAGACCGAAGAATGATTTTCGTTCTCCTAAGGGACTCCGTAAATTCCGGGTGTTAACAAAGATCTCAATTCTATTCTGTAGGAAATACTGATTTAAAGACTCAATCTCACACTCTCGCGCTATTGACCAAGCCACACCTAATGACCCCAAGATTTTGCTCTCGCTCGCTCGGTAATTAAAAGACGCTCTTTGAAAACCAACAAAGCCTAAATGAAGCCTAAAGCGCTCTCGCTGTGTTTAGGTTCAGTGCTCAGTGTCTACTATCCAGTGCTTACCTCAAACTCTCGTTCTATCGAACACACCTTAATGCATTTCTCACTCTCGTGACAAAACGTTGTTAAGCAGCCCCTCGCTCTCACGACAAAGCAACTTAAATTAAAATTAGACACTAAAACCAGATTTTTAAACAATCATGTTTTACACCGATGGTTTCTACAGAGTCCCGTCGAAATGACGGTCCTCAAACAATGGGCTCAGACAAAATTTAGCCTAGCATATTTATTCCTAAAATTAACATATTAAACATGCTGGAAATTGAAACATACATGTTGATTAGTTTTAACAAAAACACAGATTTTGGTTTTTATTTTGAAATCAAGTTATGTTACAAGCAAGTAAACTAAACAATGCAGTAAAGACGGAAAAGTAAATAACTTGAAATAAACTGGAATGAAAACAACTTCTATTGAATGACAAATCGATCCAACCGTACAATCGACAATAATGTAAAAGATTACAACAATGCAACAACTACTCAGTGTGAGCAATTGCTGCTTTGGAAAGTAAATCTGTAGTCAGGCTAAAGAATTCGGCAGCACTTCCGCGCAACTCGGATCCCCCCAACTACCCTCCAAAGGGGTCTATATATAGAAAAATTCTGGCTCCAAAAGACCTGGTTTGAATTTGAATTTAAACTAAACAAAACTGCCAAACTGCTGCAGGAAAACTGCTCCCGCCACAAACGGCGACCGCAGTATGGCTAATGGCGACCGCCATTGCTTCAAATTAGATATTCCCTCCTTTTTGGGCATGGCGAGCGCCTTCCTCAGGGCATGGCGAGCGCCATTCCTTTGAGGAGGCCAAATTTGCACCTTTTGCTGCTTTTTCTTCATTCTTCAGCTCAACTTTCATTCTTTTCTTCTACATTGCTGATAGAACACCTGTCAAGGCAAAAAAAAAAGGAAAACATGAGTAAATAGCATAGAAAACGGTAAAGGCTCAATAAAACGATAAGTAGAAATGCGCGAAATGAATCAAAATGTACGATACGAAATTGAGTTATCAGTAAACTAGAGAAAGATGTTTTGTTTTAAGAAAAGCATGTCAAGATTAGATTTCGTTAACCCCTTTCATACATATCTGATTTATCAAGCATGTGAACTTAGTTTTGATCAATATAATCATGTATCCTCGTGAATCCGTTTATTTCTAAAGTGGCTTCGTAGGTATTATTGTTTTAATCGCTAGATGATTTCTAGAAATAACAATCGAAACAATAAACATAAAGATCGATACAAAGCAAATATTAACTTCCAAATCTATGTCTAGAGTTTGTTTGTTAATAGATTAATAAATTAGATCAAGAATTGGAAAATCTATGTCTAGAGTGATTCAAATCATCCATACAAAATTAAAAGCAAAGATCTTCATCATCTATTGATCATCAACCTTGTTCACATACAAAAGATCAAAAGAAACACATATTAGTAAGGTTAACTACCTCTAATCTTGACAAAAAAGGATTTAGCTAGCCATCACCATGGTAGCTTGATCAACAAGTAAAAAGAAAAGCTTTGATAACATCAAAGTTGAAGAATCGAAGATTGATGCTCCAAAGTTTTGATTCTTACTTCTCTTGGAATTTCTAAGCTTTTTGCCCTAAAAATCCCTTTACAATCTGAAACGTTACTGAAAATGAAAAGTTGTTGGAAAATATCTTCTCAAGTGGCTACTTATACAAAGTACAAAAAGTGCCTATAAATGGCACCGTGCTAAGCGCCATCTGAGGCGCGCTTAGCGCGATCAACACAAAGACAGAAAATTCCCAGAAAGCGCGCTAAGCGTGGTCAGAGCGCGCTAAGCACGATCAAAAGCCCTTATCTACTGCCTCTTTATCAAAATCGCATTGAACCCGCACTGAAAAACGTGCTAAGCGCGAGTTACCGACAAAAAGTTGCGAAAATGATCTTTTAGGCCCTTCTCCCTTCACCATAGGTTCCAAGCATCATATATCAACAAGAAGACCTGTCAAAAAGCATCAAAACGATCATAATTCACAATATTTACATACAAAAACTGAAACTTGCGTATTTACACTAAAACATATGTATTTATTACTAAAACACCAAAGAAACAATTGAAAAAGGACCACAAAATACTATCTAAAATATGCACAATTTGGCACTTAACAACTCTCCCCAACTTATTATTTTGTTTGTCCTCGAACAAAAGTTTGCCAAACGTAAACGAACCCGAACAATGCATAAGATAGAACAACAAAAATTTCATGGTTCAAAAAGTAGAAGTACAAACAAGGTAAACTTACCAACTCAAAACAAATCATGAAGATTAAACTATTGCTACGTGCAAAACACAAATCAAACTTTCTAAAGCAATACAATTCCAACATGAATCGCACCTAAGCACACATTCATCAATAGATGAAAACATTTTGAGGTTTTATCACTCACCAAACAATCATGCAAACATCCGAAACGAATTATGCATTCAACAAACAACATGCATTTATGAGTGCAAAAGAAGGAATCACAAGGACTTCAAGGGTTGTAATTTGGCTTGGGCTACAAAGAAGGGTCATTTATCAAAGTCATTGAAACAAAAATGCCTATTCCTATGAGAGCATTCAATTCTCACAATCATACACACTTCACGACCTTAACCTTCTTGTTTTCTTTTCTTTGAGGCATCATTAAAACTTTGAGATTTTTGTTGGCAATTCATGCCCAATTTCCTTTCTTTTTTATTTGTTTCTTTTTCAAGCTCTTTCATCATTCACAACCACTTTATTTTTATCAATGACTCAACCCACCTCTTTTCTCCCCAACTTTGAACATAACCAAAATATGGTGTTAAGAATGCTCTCACAAATCTAAGGCAAGGAACAACAAAAACAACCATACATAAAGGTTGAGGTTCAAAGGTTTCGCAACAAAAAATCAAGATTCATTCCAAGATTCAATTATTTTTCATGTACAGAATTTACACGACTCAAGTATTCACACGAATCTTGATATAAAGGCTCAACGGGGCTAGCAAATTCTCACTCACTCACAAGGTAGATTGATCATTTTATTTGTTCAAGTGGTTTTCTCAAAATACACAAAAATTGCCTTGATCCTTTTCTTCCTTTCACACAAATCAACACACATGCATGATTTCAACATAATAAGAACGAGTTAAACAAGGATGTCGGTATCCCACGTATATTATACAATGAAAGCTTCCTCATAAAGGCTATGTTCTAAATGATTCATAATTGAAAAAGTATTTCAAAAGAATTAATGACAACATGTTTTGCACCAATCACAAGTTTCATATTCATCTTAGTTTAGAAAGTGATAAATATGTACTTTACAACTGTACCTTTACTCAAGAATATCATTACCACTCAATTGCAAGTTAGTTCATCCATCTTGACATTAGTCACAAGGTTCCTTCAAGTTTTTGAACTTAGGAACAACACAAAATAAAATAAAAATTCTACAAAAAACTAACAATTGCAAACTACTCAATATAATAAAATATACTATCATAAAACAAAAATTGTGACACCCAAAACAATGGTGCCACGACATAAGTTCCAAATCCTCATCCTTACAAGGATGGTACAAAATTATCTAAGAGTACAATTAAAACAGAAACAACAAAAACTTAATAGATCAAATATAAACATAATAATGATAAACAATAGATTAGAAAAAACCCAAGATCAAACTACTCAGTACTGCTCAACGAACCAAGCTCCCACTCCGTCTCCCCACTATCATCATCATCATCCTCATCAACTGCAGCATCATCAACATCCGCATTACCCTGAGCAACATCTGCCTGAGGCACCTGAGTATGTTGAGGAGGAACCTGAACACTCGGAAAATGAAAAGACCTATCCCCAGGTATATCCACATAAGCACCAAACTCCTTAGACGACGGGAAAGGATGATCCACCTGCGGCTCACGGATCTGTAAATGCAAAGCACGCATGGATGAGTGTAAGAAACTAAAAGCAATCTGATGAGACATGTGCATGTCCCATGTGTACATACACGCCACACACTCATCATACTCCTAACCAGTCGGAGGGACTCCTACTTGTTGCTGTGGCGGTGGGACTGGGTGCTCTGGTGGTTGGTGGTGGTGGATGCTGATGAACTCTTGGCATGCAATGGTTCTGGACCCAGGTATCCATCACGACACCCTTGATGATCTTGTGGACCAAATCCGGTATCGGGACACCTGCTCGGGTGCAAAGGCCCATAATCAATCCAGGAAAGAACAAAATAGCAGGGACCTTGGAACCTAAGTAGTGTCCACTAGCAGAAGTGGCACGAATCTCGTCAGATATAATTCTCGCCATGTCCACCTACCTCTCATCCAAAATATAGTACAGCATGCAAGCAATGTCAAGTGGGATAGAGGAGGTGTGACTCCTTGGCCGTATATTGTGAAGGACAAGGGTCATCAAAATCTGTGTGGTTGTATTCATATCACCTTGGAACCTAAAGCCGCTAGGAATGATGCGACGGAAGAGAAAAATAGAAGAATCAACAAAAACACAATGTAATCAACTCAATTATATTTAATTGAAATTATCCAATCACCAACGAGTGAAAATGACAAACTTTAATCACAATGTGCTTTAGAAGCTTGTGCTTAATCAATTTATCAAACACTTGGCGTGCGCGACACTCCAAGTGTGAATTTCTAAGAAATGTGAATGTAGAGCTAATTTCAAATGCAATCCAAGGGATTGTGTTGTTTTTTCAAATTGATTATTCAGCTCTATACTACACTACACCAGAAATTTTTAGACAATTGATAATTCACAAGTTTAAACAATATCAAAACCTAAAAGAGAAGGGAAAGAGAGAACAAACACGATTTGTTTAGGCAATTCCCCTACCATCCTCGCTAAGGGTACCTCTCCCCCCAATTCCGAACATGGAATTGAGATATGTATATATTACTGTTTGCAAATTTTTGTACAAGAGAAAACTGAACAATCAAACCCTCAAACGTCTTTGATGTCGATGCAAAGTCTTCTCTCCCCTTGATTCAAGATGAATCAAGTGCCTCAAATTTGATTGAACAAATCACCGAGAAAAGTCATCGACTATTACAAAACCATAATAGTTACCACCTAGGCTTTTGATCCTAGATGGTCCAAAGAGGTCCATATGGAGAAGCTCAAGGGGTCTCATAGTTGAGACAATGTTTTTAGATTTGAATGAGATCCTTGTTTGCTTCCCCATTTGGCAAGCATCACAAAGGTGATCCTTTGTGAATTTGATTTTGGGCAAACCGATGACTAGGTCTTTAGAGACTATTTTGTTAAGTAAATCAAAATTGATACGAGCCAATCGTCTATGCCATAACAATGAATCTTCATTCATGGTGACTAGACACTTGTCGCCATTCAACGATACCTCATTTAAGTCTAGCATATAGACGTTATTCACCCTCAAGCCCTTAAACACCTCCTTTTTGTCACTATTTTCAATTATGCAACAATCCTTTGAAAAAAATACTTTATAATTCTTGTCATATAGTTGACTAATGCTTAAAATGTTATGTTTAAGGCCTTCCACAAGAAGCACATCAGAGATAGTAGTAGATGAGGGGTTACCTACACTACCTTTGCCGAGAATCTGTCCCTTGTTGTTGTCTCCTTAGGTTACAAACCCCTTTTTCTTCGCCACAAAGTCGATAAAAAGAGATATATCTCCTGTCATATATCTTGAGCAGCCATTATCCAGAACCCATCTTCTTTCGGTGGTCTCAAGACTTTGTACCTACATAGTCAATCAAGGGAAAGTAGGTACCCAATTCTTATTGGGTCCTTTATGGTGAGTGAAACCAAGATTGCATTTGGGCAACCATTGATAAATGCCTTTTGGAACAAGAAATCTTCTAAAATGACATTTAGCAATAGTATGACCCGGTTAGGCAATTACGGTTCATTTGAGGTTTACCTTTGTTATCTCTATCTCGAATCACATACGTATACTTTTGATACGAATTATTCATACTTTCTCGATAGTGTGATTGATCAATAGCAAACGTAACTTTAGGCTTTAGAGCCTTGTCTAATTTGGCCTTAAGGGTTCTCACCTCTTTTTGCCAAATATGATAAGTATTACAGCCCCAATTGAATCATGGAGACTTGTTCTCATCAATCTCAGCTTTTGATGCATCCACCATGGAGTTTTTAAGAGCTTCCAATTCCTTTTCGGAATCGAAAACCTTTTTCTCCAAATATGAAAAAATCTTTTTGTTCGAGGTTAAGCGTTGAAAAGCTTCCTTAGCCTCGTGGTGCAACATATCAAAAGCTTTTTGTAATTCTAAATGAGACATACTATTAGAGTGGTCGTATTTAGAGTGTTTTACCTCTTTCTTATTATTTTGACATGCCACGATACATAGATAAACGGATTCACTTTCGTCACTTGAGATGTCACCTTTTTCCGAATCGCTATCGCTCTCCCAAGCGATGTATGCTCGTCTAGATTTGTTTGAATTCTTGTGTTGACGACTCTTATCCTTATCCTTTTCTTTGTCTTTCTTAAGTGATGGACAATCCGGTTTGTAGTGCCCAGACTTTCCACAATTGAAACAAGATCCTTTCAACTTGCCACTCTTGTTGCCTTCATTTCTAGATTGCCTTCTAAATTTGACAAGATTTTTATCCGAGTGCTGAATCTCATTCTTTCGAATGTACCTATTGTACTCTTTACAAATAGCCCCATGTTATCACTCGAGTCATCATCTTCGTCATTGTTGGTTTCATTGTCACTTTGCTCTTGAGATGTGGACTTTGAACAAGAAGTCTTAAGAGCGGTCGACTTCTTTTCCGTTTCCTTTGTTTTCTCCTTCTTTACACTCTTCTCATGTTTTTCCAAGTTAATGAGCACTTGCTCATGTTCATCGAGTTTTCCAAATAATGTCGTGAGGTCTAGAGTAGTTAAATCATTGGCCTCCTTGATCGCGGTGACCTTCGGCTGCCATTCCCTGTTAAGACACCTCGAGATTTTATTAGTAGCAACCTCGTTGGGAACCGGTTTACCAAGTGTATGTAATTTGTTGATTATATGAGTGAATCGTTTTTGCATGTCAGCAATGGTTTCCCCTTGCTTCATATAAAAAAGATCGAACTCTTGCATTAATGTGTTGATTTAGGCCATTTTCACATCATTAGTGCCTTCGTGGGCTACTTGTAAAGCATCCCACATGGCTTTGGCCGTTTCACAATGAGAGACTCGATAATATTCGTCAACTCCCAAAGAGGAGATCAAAATATTCCGAGCCTTCCAGTCATAGTTGTACTTTTTCTCATCCTCCTCATTCCATTGTGCTTCGGGCTTGGGAATGACTACACCATTTTCATTGGTCATGGTTATTTCCATAGGACCGTTTAAAATGACATTCCAAACCTTCCGATCAATGAAATTTATATGCACGCGTATACAATCTTTCCAGTAGCTATAATTCTCGCCTGTAAAAACTGGAGCTCTATTATAAGCCCCTTTAGGTTCATTCGCCATTTTCTAAGAAATTATATCGAAGCACCAGATAAACCGGAGCTCTTGATACCACTTGTTAGACGATGGCTTGGATCTAGAAGGGGGTTGAATAGATCCCACAATTTAATACACGCTAATGGTGTTCCAAAAATTGGTTTTAAAAAGTTTAATGCGGAAGCAACCACTGAATCAATTCGTCTACAACGAACCACTACCAAAAAAATCGGATATGCGTAAAGCCGCTAGAAATGACGCGACGGAAGAGAAAAACAGAAGAATCAACAAAAACACAATGTAATCAACTCAATTATATTTACTTGAAATTATCCAATCACCACGAGTGAAAATGACAAACTTTAATCACAATGTGCTTTAGAAGCTCGTGCTTAATCAATTTATCAATAACTTGGCGTGCCCGGTACTCCAAGTGTGAATTTCTAAGTAATGTGAATGTAAAACTAATTTCAAATGTAATCCAAGGGATTGTAATGATTTTACAAATTGATTATTCATTTCTATACTACACTACACCAGAAATTTTTAGACAATTGATAATTCACAAGTTTAAATAATATCAAAATGTAAAAGAGAAGGGAAACAGAGAACAAACACGATTTGTTTAGGCAGTTCCCCTACCGTCCTCGCTAAGGGTACCTCTGCCCCCAATTCTGAACATGGAATTGAGATATGTATATATTACTATTTGCAAATTTTTGTACAAGAGAAAACTGAACAATCAAACCCTCAAACGTCTTTGATGTCGATGCAAAGTCTTCTCTCCCCTTGATTCAAGATGAATCAAGAGCCTCGAATTTGGTTGAACAAATCACTGTCTCACGCTACTCGATTGCAAGAACCCACAGCTCTTCAATCCCCTTCACTCGGTCGATTTCGATCTTCCACAATTCGATCCCAAATCTTTCTCGTACTATCCTCCGATTTTTGCTACTAGACTGACCGAACACTCCGTTCTTCAATCACCTTCGCACGGCTGAATCCTTGTAAAGAAACCGATTTGTACAAAAACCCCCGAGATCACCCGGATTCTTGGAGGATAAAACCTAGGGTTTTATTCAAGAAACACCTACTGATTCTCAACCCAACACAAAGGATACAACACACCCAAGTCTGAACGTTATCACTTCACACAATGCACAACACTAACAAAAATGGTTACGTGTAGTTGTTAGAGAACACAAGGTTGAAGATGAAGATGAAAAGAAAAATCAGTACCTATTTCACGTTTCTTGTTGTCCATAAAATGTGCGGAACCAACTATATATATGATGCAAAATAACCAACTGAATTAAGTAACAGCAAAACAGACATAACAGAATGCAGAAAAAATGACTCAGACCAGCGAAGAGTCGACCGCTCGCTGGATGAGGGTCAACGGGCGCTTACCTGGTGAAGCATCTATGCAAAAGAATTAAGCATGCGTCGACCGCTACAGGACCATGCGTCGACGCATGGATGCTGAAACTGCAGAATAAGAAAACCCAGAAGCATGCGTCGACCACATGCATAGAAGGAGGTCAGCGTGCGCTTACCTGATCGTTTCATAAAATTTGTCAAGAATGCATGAGTTGACTCATGCATAGGTTAGGTCGATGCAAGACATATAAAATCCTGAAAATTGAATTTTCTGCATGTTTTCACCCACTTAGACACAAGTCATGCACACCTAACACTAATACCATGATTATACACATGTAGGAAATGTATAGGACCCTTCCTATATGTTTAGACACATGATTATCAATGGTTGTATGCAATGCGAACGACAACGAAGTGATAACGTCCAAATTACAAGCTAAAGGCTAGCCTACTTTGTTGAAATCATTAAAAGAGAAACCAAGTGAGAAGCACCTTGCCCTCACAAAGCGCAGTTAGTTATGCAGGAAAAAATGCCTCTGCAGTCAACCTTCCCCCAAATAACATCAATCCTACCAAGTAATCAACTAAACAGTAAAATACCAAAAAAGAAACAAAATAACCATCAGAAGCCAAAAAGTCAGAAACAGGGAACAGAGGGCGCACTTAGCTGGCTCAGAGCGTGCTAAGCGCGCTCGCGAAAACAGGCAAAAATTTCCTCTTCCACCACTATCAATCTTTCTAAACAACACCAAATCAACACCCCAACAACATGCATTAACAACACAGTAGAGAATCTTAGATTTCAACCAACACGCATACCCCAAATTTATCCCAACCCTAACATTTCATCTTAAGGGCTACAAAATTACTTCTACACAAGCAAACCCTATCATGGCAATTTCAACTTAATCAACCCAAAGCCCTAACAACATAATATCTATATTAACAAAATAAAGAGAATTTTAACAAACCAGAAAGTAGGGAAGAAGATGAAAAAGGGAGAGAGCTTGAAGTACAAAAGGGAACTTGGGAGGAGTAAGCTGGGTGCACAAGAGTGAGACTGAGATGAGTGGGAAAAGTGAGGCATTTAAGTTATGGTTTTGCTTTTAAAAACGATCTGACCCTATTTCAAAACAGATCCAGTTCACCTTTTTCCACTCAAGCACACACTTGACTGGCCAATTTCACGTGACCGTGCTAAGCGGCCTCAGCAGCGCTAAGCGCGCTCAGTGAAACAAATCCACTGAAGTATGGTTACAGATTGTGTTCTCCCGACTTTTATTCGCCCGATTAAATTCAAACTAGTCAAAAAATAGTAAATACTTACAATATTTGGGTGCCTCCAAACAAGCGATTTGTTTAACGTCGTTTGAGCTCGACGGTCCAATGCGAACTCACGAAATGCAAGAAAAAAAAACTAAAATGATCAGGCCGAACTTCCCAACGGAAAGGTATTCATCCATTTTCATGGCCCGTTTTTCTTCCAATTTTCTTCAAGAATGAAAAGTCCCAACAAAACTTCATCAATGCTACTTTAGCTTCTTCATCCTTCTTTTTTCTTAATGCAACTCTTGCATCTTCTTTTTTCTCATGATAGCTATCTTCCAATAGACTTGAATACATCACTTTTTTAAAAAGTGTGAAACACACTTCTTCCTCACTAGTCCTCACCTTCACGATGCCTTCATCAACATCGACCAACATTTTTGCAGTTTTCATGAAGGATCTTCCAAGGATGACCGGGGTATCCTCGTCTTCTTCCATATCCATGACTACGAAATCAACCGAAAATAAAAATTTATTCACTTTCAATAACATGTCCTCAACAACACCATGAGGACGAGTCCTTGACTTGTCCGCAAGTTGCAACGTCATGTTGGTTGATTTCATCTCCATGTTCTCGAGTCTTTTGACCACAGACAAAAGGAATTAAATTGATGCTATCACCCATATCTATCAAAGCTTTGCATTTAAATTCATTACCTATACTGATAGGTAGAGCTACTATTCCCAGATCTCCTTCCTTCCTTGGAAGTATACTTTGAATAACAGCGCTACAATTTGCATTCAGTGCAATGGTTTCCTTGTCCGTATACCTCTTCTTTTTTGTAAGTGTGTCTTTCATGAATTCTGTATACTTTGGCATTTGTTCTAGAGCTTGTGAAAATGGAATGGTGATTTGCAATCGGCTAAATATATCCAAGAATCTAGCATAATGCTTCTCATTGTCGTTTTTGGTAGGAGCATTGGGATATGGTAATTTTTTCAATGGAATGTCACTCACATGCTCATTTCCTTGTCTATTTTTCTTTTTCTTTTCCTCATTCTTTTTATTTTCATTTTCAACTAATTCTCCCTCAACATTTTTTTATACTTCACTCTCATCAATTTCTTTTTCTTTTTCAACTACTCCCTCTTTCTCCACAACATTTTCATCAATGCCTCTATCAATCTCTCTACCACTTCTAGTAAATATAGCCTTGCAATGCTCCTTGGGATTGACTTGAGTGTTAGCCGGAAATGGTCCGTTGGTTTGTTCAGCTAATTGCTTAGACAATTGCCCAATTTGAGTCTCAAGATTCCGAATAGAAGCATCGGTGTTCTTTTGGTTAGAAATTGACATTTGCATAAATTGGGTGAATGTGCCTTCCAACTTTGAATTTCTACTTGAAGCTTGTGGAGGATGAGTGTAGTTTTGATATTGTTGTTGACGATTGGAAGTTCCGGCATCTTGAGGCCTCTATTGTTGTTGATAACCTTGGTTACCTCTTTGTTGGTAACCTTGGTTGCCTTGTTGGTAAGGTGGTCGAGGTTGATTACCTTGGTTTTGGTTTCCCGCGTAGTTTGCCCCTTCAACCACCGGAGGACAATACTCGGTAGGGTGATCTCCTTTACAAAGCTCACAACTTGCCACTTGTTTGTTGTTGTTGGGAATTTCTTGCATTTCTTTTATTTTTTGTGGAAGTTTTGACATTTGTTGAGTCAAAAACTCCACTTGTTATGAAAGCAATTTGTTTTGCGCAAGAATTGTGTCATTTGTTCCCAACTCTATCTTGCCCGATTTCCATTGAGGTGTACCACGGTTGTGATTTCCTTGGTGATCATTGAGTGTCATCCTATCAATAATAGCAATTGCGTCTTCTGCGCTTTTGGACATTAACGATCCACCCGAAGTAGCATCCAACAAAGTCTTGTGAACCGATTGGATCCTATTCCAGAAGATGTGCACTTGAGTTAATTCATCAAAACTGTGACCTTTGCATTTTCGTAACATGGATTTGAACCTCTCCCAAGCTTCATTGAGAGATTCATTTCCACCTTGAGCAAACACTGATATTGCCGTCTTCTCTTCCATGAATCTATTGTGTGGAAAAAACGTTCAAGGAACTTTTCTTCCAATAAATTCCAATCCATCATCACTAAAGTTGATTGATCAAGATACCATTACTTCGCCTTCCAGATTAAGGAATGCGAAAATAGTCTCTTGAACAAGGATTCCTCTTCCGCTTCTGGCGCTCCTGTTGCACCCACAATTTCAGAGAATTTGATGAGATGTGTGAACGGATCTTCATGGTCTATACCAGTAAAAGGATTTTGATACAAAAGAGCAAGAATTCTCGTTTTCATCTCTGAATTCCTTCCATTGTAGGCGTTGTGCGCAAACTGAGCGTTGTATCTTGGATTGTTGGTTCATGGAGTTGAAGTAGGAGGTGGTGGTGGAGGTGGGTTTCCATGTTTGGCGTAACAATGTTTGTGGATGAAGAAGATTCTCCTCGCTCTTATCTTTCTTTAGCAAGTTGCCGTCTCCATCTAGTTCTGCTATTGAGTCTACGAGCAGTTCTTTCAATCTCAAGATCAAAAAGAAGTTCGTCTGCATGTACACTCCATCGCATAAACAGATTCTGCACACTAGCTAAACAAATTAAACAGCACAAGAAAATTATAGAGGTATGATTTTACAATACAAATATCTTAAAATCACTAAACTATTGCAATGCTTGCAATATCAATATCGACAACAATCCCCGGCAACAGCGCCATTTTGTTGAAAAGTATTTTAGGTGGGTTGTTTTATCGTATCCGCAGGGATTGTTCTGATATCTAGATGTTTTCCGTTCAATAGTTTAAAGTTCTAAGAAAAGGGTTTTCAAAGAGCTCTTGTTTTGTAACATATGTTTTTGTAGCAAAGAGTAAACTAGAGAAAGATGTTTTGTTTTAAGAAAAGCATGTCAAGATTAGATTTTGTTAACCCCTTTCATACATATCCGATTAATCAAGCATGTGAACTTAGTTTCGATCAATACAATCGCGTATCCTCGCGAATCCGTTTATTTTTAAAGCGGCTTCGTGTGTATTATTGTTTTAATTGCTAGATGATTTCTCGAAATAACAATCGAAACAATAAACATAAAGATCGATACAAAGCAAATATTAACTTCCAAATCTATGTCTAGAGTTTGTTTGTTAATAGATGAAAAAATTAGATCAAGACTTAGAAAATCTATGTATAGAGTGATTCAAATCATCCATACAACATTAAAAGCCAAGATCTTCATCGTCTATTGATCATCTACATTATTCACATGCAAAAGATCAAAAGAAATACATATTAGTAAGGTTAACTACCTCTAATCTTGGCACAAAAGGATTTAGCTAGCCATCTCCATGGTAGCTTGATCAACAAGTAAAAAGGAAAGCTTTGATAACATCAAGGTCGAAGAATCGAAGATTGATGCTCCAAAGTTTTGATTCCCACTTTTCTTGGAATTTTTAAACTTTTTGCCCTAAAAATTCCTTTACAATCTAAAAAGTTGTTGAAAATGAAAAATTATTGAAAAATATCTTCTCAAGTGACTACTTATACAGAATACAAAAATATCTAAAAGTGCCTATACAAAGTACAATTTGATTATAAATTAATTTATAAATATAAATTGATTATAAATCAATTTATAAATATAAATCGACTCTAAATCAATTTTAAATTGAACTAAATTCATTTTAATAGCTAGTTGTTTTTCTATTGAAGTAATAATTAAAAATTGAATCAAATCATTAATTTGATTTGATTTAATAATTTTTTGTTAAACAAAACTATTCCTTATGTCTTATTATTCCCCGTAGATGTGGACCAATTCCATTATATGGTGATACTTAGTAATCATGATTAGGAGAATCTATCTTAATGAATTCTAATTCACCAATTCAATTATTAATACCACATAAGTCATCATGGACCCATCTTTATTTTTTTTAAAGCCTTTTAATACTATCATTGACTCTTAGGTAGACATGTGAAGGAAATGACAAACAGAATAACAATGATAACAATGATAACATTTACTATAAATTATTCTAAGAGAAATGAGTATCCCGCAGGTTGTGAAGTTATGATGACATGGACCATTGCATTTTAGTCATTCAAGAAAGCTTCTTCAGACGGCAAGGCTTATCACATTAACGGGTAAAATGATCTCCCTTTTTTTATTATACAGAAGAGGAGAAGTCTCATATTCAAAAGGATTTTAAAAAGATGGGAAATCCCTTTCATGTATTTTTTAATAATTACGTGGATAACTACGTTGCATTTTATTTTTTATTTTTCAAATATTAAATTGATTTTTTATTTTTAATTTTAAAAATTTTAAAACAATTAAAATATGAAAATATCAGAAAACCAAAATTTGTTGTTAGAAGAAATTGAATACAAATTGGTGATAGATAATCTCATGATTTATATTAATATTAAACAATTTTAAATTTTAAATTATAAAAATTCAAAACCTACCGTGTCTCGAACTCTAGGTTAGTATGTCGTCGAAGTCTGTTCACATGCTGTTGTCAAAGACTTACATGCTGTAGGCGAATTATGTTCTAGTATGTAGCTGTCAGATTGGACATTGTGTTAAAAATCCAATTGTTTAAGTTAGCTTTGTTAAATATGTAATTCATTGTTTTAAAAAGATTTGATTTGATTTAGATAGATCAGATTTGATTTAGAAAGATTAGATTAGATGTGTTTGGCATTTTATAGTTTGGGCTTTACCTTGAGATGCAAGTTAAACTAAATATATAAATAGGGAGAAACCCTTATCATTGTAATAATCAAGTTTAATAATTCACTTTACAGTTGCAAGTGAATATTGAAAGTTTTCACAGTTTGTGGGCAGAAAGAATTCTGCAGTTTTTCATCTTCTTCTCCAACGCTACTATTTCATTTTTCTCTTTCTTTTTTCTTTCTCAACCTTTTTCTTTTTATTGTCATTGTGTGATTGTTAACAATCTTGAGATCAAGATTGAATATGAGAATTCTCCATATGTTGTGGTGAATTTTCAACATCTGGTATCTATAGCCCCAGTTGTGTTTCGAGGAAGAAAACAGTGATGGGGATGAATCATTCAAACAAGCACTTTTCGACGAGCCTTCCGATTCTCAAAAAGTGCTTCAGGATTACCTGAACCCCAAGTGCTTGTTTGAATGATTCATCCCCAGTTGTGCTGAATGATTCGACCACGTGGTAGTAACCATAGAAGAGTCGAAAGACTTGTCAGTATTGACGAAGGAAGAGCTTCAAGGGACGCTTGAGTCTCATGAACAAAGGATGACTGAATGAGCTGCAGGAAAATCGAAGAGTGATATGGCTTTGCAGACGCAGTTAGAAAAGGAAAGGAAAGGAAAAGGAAGCTGGAATGACAATAAAGGTAGGGGAGGCTACACCAATTCGACTGGTCGAAATCAACAGGAAGGAAACTGGTCGAATCAAAGAAAACCCTGGAACCAAGGCAACCAAAGAGGTGATGATGCAGGTAGAGGAAGAGGTGGTGGCCGAAAGCTTGACAAAAGTCACATTCAGTGTTTCAATTGTCAGAAGTATGGTTAATATTTTAGCGATTGTCCAGAAAAGAAGAAGAATCAAGAAACTGATGCAAAGCTGGCAAAACATGAAGAATAAGAGATGTTGCTGATGATCACAACAAGAAACGAAGAGAGATTCCAGGACCAGTGGTACTTGGACTCAGGATGCTCATCACACATGACTGGAAGGAAAGTTTGGTTTGTCAACATGAAGCCCTCGTCGAAGAACACGGTGAAGTTTACAAATGACAACACTCTAGCAGCTGAAGGTGTTGGTGATGTTCTAATTATAAAGAAAGATGGCAAGAGGTCAACAATTTCCAATGTGTTGTACATACCAGGCATGAAGAGTAATTTGCTCAGTATATGACAGTTTGTCAAAAAGAACTACAAGGTAGTTGTCGAAGACAAGATGATGAGAGTCCTCGACGCAGGTGGTAGGTTGATTTTGAAGGCTCCAATGTCTCAGAATATGACCTTCAAGATTGAACTCAATGTGATGGAGCACAAGTGCCTAGCAACTGCTGCCAGCAGAGATATGTGGTTATGGCATTTTTGACTAAGCCATCTCAACTTCAATGACATCAGAGAGCTAAAGAGAAGAAATATGGCTTCAGGATTACCTGAAATCAATATTCCAAGTGAAGTTTGTGAATTGTGTGTTCAGTTGAAACAACACAAGAATAGCTTCAGCAAGGATGCAGGAAGGAAGTCGAAGGCAATTCTAAAAGTCATATACTCTGATGTATGTGGTCCAATCTAGGTGGATTCGATTGCAGGCAACATATACTTTGTCATGTTCATAGATGATTATAGTCGAAAGTAGTGGACTTACCTCATCAAGAAGAAAAGTGATGTGATCGAGGTATTTGTCAGATTCAAATCTATAGTCGAAAGACAGAGTGGTTGAAAGCTGAAAATTTTGAGGACTGATGGTGGTGGAGAATATGTGTGAAAGAGTTCGATGCATTATGTGAAAAGAATGGATTGTGCATGAGGTGGTGCCACCCTATACTCCACAGCAAAATGGAATTGCAGAAAGAAAGAACAAAACCATCATGAACATGGTGAGAAGTATGTTGAATGGAAAGCATCTACCCAAAGAATTATGGGGAGAAACGGTTTCGATAACAACATACATATTAAACAGATGTCCGACGAAGAAGCTTGAAGGAATCACACTAGAAGAATGTTGGTATGGTGTCAAGCCTAGCCTCAGTCACTTGAAGGTCTTTGGATCTATAGCACATAGACATGTGCCAGATCAGTTGAGAAGGAAGCTTGATGACAAGTCGAATTAGATGATCTTGATAGGATATCATTCGACTGGAGGTTACAAGCTATTCGACCCAGTGAATAAGCATGTAGTGATCAACAGGGACGTGATCATAGATGATCTTAAAGAATGGGATTGGACTGAGAATGTCAAGAAGGATTAAGTGAGAATATCTTGTGAAGAACCAGCCACTGAAGTCGAAAGAGAAGTTCGGCAGGAATAAGTCAGAGATGAAGCAGACCCAACCAGACCTCGACGAACGAGACACATGTCTGCAAGATTGCAAGAATGTGTGATTACATCAGATGATGTGGTCGATGAAGAGGGTGAGCTGGTACATTGTGCTTTCTACGCAAATGTCGAACCAGACAATGCAGCTGAGGCATTGTAAGATTCGAAGTGGGTAAAAGCAATGAATGAGGAGTTAGACTCCATCGAAGTCAACAACACCTGGTCACTTGTCGAATTGCCTCAAGGCAAGAAGGCAATTGATGTGAAATGGGTTTACAAGGTGAAGGTGAATCCTAAAGGAGAAGTAACTCGACACAAGGCGAGATTTATGGCGAAAGCATTTCTTCAGAAGGAAGGAATCGACTTTGACGAAGTGTTTGCACCCGTTGCTAGGATCGAAACAATCAGGTTGATTGTTGGTCTAGCAAATATGAACAATTGGAACACATGTCAGATGGACGTGAAGTGTGCATTCCTTAATGGTCTCTTAGACGAAGAAGTTTATGTCACATAACCAGCTGGGTATGTGAAACGAGGCGAAGAAAGAAAGGTGTACAAGCTGCATAAAGCCCTGTATGGACTTAAGCAAGCTCCAAGAGCTTGGAATAAGAAAATCGACAGCTTCTTAAAGGAGAAGGAATTTGTGAAGTGTACGAATAAGCATGAAGCGTATATAAGAAGAAGTAATAGTGAAGTGCTTATACTATGTCTCTATGTCGATGACCTATTTATAACAGGAAGTTGCAAGAAGGAGATCGAAGATTTCAAACATGACCTAAGTGAAAAGTTTGAAATGTCAGACTTGTGAAATCTCTCATATTTCCTTGGCATCGAATTCTCCAAGACTAGCAAAGGTTTGATGATGCACCAAAGAAGATATGCAGGCGAAATACTCAAGAGATTTGAGATGCAAGATTGCAATCCAACTTCGACTCCAGCTGAGACTAGACTATAACTTTCGAAGGATTCAGATGAAGATGATGTCGACCCAACCCAATATAGAAAACTTATTGGGTCACTTCGATACCTTTGTCACACAAGGCCTGACTTAGTATACAATGTGGGTATGGTAAGTAGATTCATGCAGAAGCCAAAGATATCAGACCTAATATCGACGAAGAGGATACTGAGGTATCTGAGAGGAACTCTCAACTACAGCATTTTGTTTCCTGCAACCTATGAAGGAAAAGAATGCAAGTTAGTGGGATACACTGACTCTAGCTGGTGTAGTGATGCTGAGGATCGAAAATCCACAGTTGGCTATGTGTTTATGTTAGGTGGTGCACCAGTTGCTTGGAGTTCGAGAAAGGAGTCAGTAGTGGCATTGTCATCATGCAAAGCAGAGTACACAACTGCTTCTCTTTGTGCATGTCAAGCAACATGGATGGTGAACCTGGTCGAAGAGATTACAGGGAAGAGTCATGGAGCAATTACCATGAAGATCGACAACATGTCAGCTATCAACTTGGCGAAGAATCTAATAGCACACGGTCGAAGCAAGCACATCGAAATGAGGTTCCATTATCTTCGAGAGCAGGTAGTAGAAGGGAAGATGAACTTGGAACACTGCAGAACTGAGAGTCAGATTGCAGATATCATAACGAAGGGAGTGAAGGTAGAAGTTTTCAAGAAGCTAAGGTCTATGATGAATGTAGACAGTTTAGACACAATGAATTAGGTGGTGTGTTAAATATGTAATTCATTGTTTTAGAAAAATTAGATTTGATTTAGATATATCAGATTTGATTTAGAAAGATTAGATTAGATATTTTTGGGCTTTTATAGTTTTGGCTTTAGCTTGAGATGCAAGTTAACCTAAATCTATAAATAGGGAGGAACCCTTATCATTGTAATAATCAAGTTTAATAATTCACAGTTTGCAGTTGCAAGTGAATATTGAAAGTTTCCACAGTTTGTGGCCAAAAAGAATTCTGCAGTTTTTCATCTTCTTTTCCAACGCTACAATTTCTCTTTTCTCTTTCATTTTTCTTTCTCAACCTTTTTCTTTTCATTGCCGTTGTGTGATTGTTAACAATCTTGAGATCAAGATTGAATAGGAGAATTCTCCATAGGTTATGGTGAATATCCGACAAGCTTGTACCCTAAGTTAGCTTGTAATGGGTAATTGTTAAAAATCCCATTAGTTTAGTATGTTAGGTTTGATTATAAATAACATACTAGTCTCTCATCTTAAGTGTGGTGTGGCAAATCCTAATTAGGGTGAGAGGGTTATTTGTTATTCTTGAGTACTTGTAATCTGATTTCAAGAGAAAGTAAAGAATAGCATTTATAACTAATCCTTGTTGTTTTTCCTTGTTAACCCTAACCCTTGTGTGTTTCTTGCCTATAAAGAAACTGAGTATATTTTGTTTTAAGACACCCTAATTCACAAAATATGAGATTGAAAAGTTCACCGAAATAAACAACTTCGGTCTGTGGCATTTGAAGATGAAAGCCCTACTGGTTCAGCAGGGTTGTTTGGAAGCGTTGAAGGGAGAGGCAACTATGGATGATGCGTTAATGGAAAAAGAAAAGACCACCATGATAGAGAAAGCCTACATCACAATATTGTTGTGCCTTGGTGATAAGGTTCTTCGACAGGTATCAAAGGAGACTACGACATCGGGGTTATGGTTGAAAGTTGAAAGTTTGTACATGACCAAGTCTCTGGTGAATCAACTCTACCTGAAGCAAGCTTTGTATTCATTCAAGATGAGTTAAGACAAAGTGTTGGCTGAACAGTTGAATATGTTCAACAAGCTGATTCTTGATCATGAAAATATTAATGTGAAGATCGATGATGAAGATCAAGCACTGTTTTTGTTAAGCGCTTTGCCCAGAACACATGCTCGCTTCAAAGAAACTCTCCTCACTACTACAAAACGCTAAAACAACAACGCCAGGCTTAAAACGCATCCTTTTATGCCGTTGTAATAGGTTAAAAATTTCGTGCACATTTAAAAGCTAAGTCATTTAATGACGGTTGAATGAAACCACCGTAGTAATAAATAAAATGTATCAAGCTTCGATTCTCTGCAACTACATTTTTTCCATTTTTTAGAGTACATTTAGCGTGTTTCAATTAAGTCCATTATTTAAAAAATAAATTGTAAGTTATTTTACAATGGTTAAGATGAACAACCGTAGTAATAAATGAAATGTAACAAACTTCGATTCCCTGCATCTACATTTTTTCCATTTTGTAGAGTACATTTAGCGTGTGTCACTTAAGTCCATTATTTAAAAAATAAATTGTAAATTATTTTACAACGGTTAAGATGAACAACCGTAGTAATAAATGAAATGTAACAAGCTTCTATTCCCTGCAACATATTTTTACCTTTTTTTAGGATACATTTCACTTAAGATTCCACTACGGTTTGTTTCTCCACCGAGATTAAAAGTGAAATTCTGGTCTCAGATATGTGATGTTAAGTGTGATGTCACAACATCAATATCTGCAGTATGGACAAGACAATAAAGGCACAGAATAACACACAAGAATTGTTCACCCAGTTCGGTCTAACAACCTACATCTGGGGGCATACCAAGCCAGGAAGGAAGTCCACTATTAGTAGTATCAAATTACAGACTCAACAAACCAGTTGACAATCTACCTAATTTAATCACTACCCAATGACCCTTCTATCTAAGTCCTCCCTAGATAAGAGACTCCATCTCACTCCCAATCATTGCAATGATGTCTAGCAGTCAACATCTCCGCCACTGCATCAACAGCTTGATTACCAATAACTTTTCAAACATAGAAAAGTAGAAGTCACACTTCCATGACACACCTTGGAATTGCTTCAAAACTTCCTCCAAGAATAATACAATACTCATTACCTACAGGTTTCTGAGTAAGAACACAGTGACCATTTCACAACCCGAGTGGTTCACTTAGACTAAGCCCTAATGATCTACATCTTGGACCCGTACCTATTCTAGATTACAAGCATTCTATTTATAACTTTTTCCCAACTGGATTTGGGCCTTCAAATCACAATAAATCTTCTGTACCAAATCTGCAAAAGATTCTGCTACTAAATAGATCTTCAATTAAATCTTCAATCAACTCTTCATAATTAACTCTAATTATTCTCCATATCTTTTTGCATTAAATTAGCAACAAACTAATCTTCTTCATAACTGATTGCAACAGAATATATCTAACCCATGATATTCGCCTGTAATCTCTGATACTCTTCAGCAGAAAGTCTCTTTCAAACCAGAAACATACGCAGCCCTAATACTTCTCCTCAGACTGATGTTCACAACTATGTCACGACATCGGGTTTAACATCAGCACACAACTGCAACCCTTACACCAGAATGTTAACCAAACACAACAATAATGTTAGAATCTCATGTTGAAACATCAACCATGACATTAACATTGTTTTACCAAAATTTCAGCCAATCACAAGAACTAACAATCTCCCCCTTTGGCTAATTTTGGCTAAAACACATATATAAACATTACAACTCAGATTACAGCCTCAATTACAACCCTATACTACTGTTAGTAGTCATCAGTAACTACTGAACCTATCCGTGACCATCAGTGGCTACTGTGTACAGCAACCATGGAGGATCATCTTTTTGGGATCATTTGAATGATGTTAGGACATCATGTTTGACATAACATCACCACAACACAGCAACTTCAGGCAGCACATTAGTACCTAAGACGTAGAAAGTCCTGAAGTCATTTGGTGCACATGAGGAAGAAGATATCTGACACTCCCCCTCAATCCAACACATTTCTTTTTCCTTCCAGGGCATACCCAGAACAAGTGTAGAAGACTCCTCCAGAAAAGAAATGTCTGTCTATACATAAAGGACCAATGGTGGCATAAGGGAATTCTGCACACCTTCTTTGATCAGACACCGGGTTTAATCTGTGGCATAAGATGAAACTTAATAAGTGTCATTCTGCCAACCCAGGTAACTCAGAACACAAGTCACAACTATGTTCATAACTCAGGACACAAGTCACAAAGACTCAACACCAACCTAAGGTTAGGACATCCTCTTTGACATCTCTGAACCACATATGAAACTGCAGACTCCATACATAGCATCTGCGCAAACCATTTAGCAAAACCATTTCCCTTCTCCCCCTTTTTAGCCACAAATTGGCAAATAAAGCCCTCACAGAACCAGACCCAAGTAGTGCTCACCCAAAAATGAACAAAAGCCATAAGACTTATGAAACAAGAACACTCACTGGCTGAAGGAGCAAAGAATAACCTCTATAAATAGCTGACCAGTTACTTTGGAATTAACGAGCTTTGAATAGTCAAAGTTCTTGGTCACATAAACGCTATTTTAGGAACTAAAAACTCCATCCAAATTCAATGTCTACCATCCAAAACATTCTTGACCGCCTTTTTTGCTTCTAAACTGATTCTTACCATAAATTGTGCCAAAACAGTTCCATGCATAGTAGAAGACACGTGTTCCACCTTATCCTTCCACGTCCAGAATAATTCCTTGTTTGGCTCAAGAAAAGCATGTCCTGTACCATGTTCTGACATCTTATCAGACAATGTCTGCTTGCCCACAACATTATCAACCCAAGACTCTACATAAGATTATACATTCCAAACCAATAAAATTGTCTTCAGACTTCTCACATGATTCACATGGCTACAACCAATGGTCATAACATCCAATGCCAACCAACACCTAATGTCATAACATGTTATCTGACATTATATCCTCATAAAATTCAACCAAACTTCACAATTTTGATCAGCATGCAATCTTCACAATATATGTACCTTTGCTGCGGAATCCACAGACAAGTACTCCCCCTGTCATGGTTAACCAATGCTCTAGATGGAGATGAACATTTCAGCACACTTGCTGGGTACATGCACTATGGTACCATTGTCCCTTTCTCCAAAGGTAGTCATTCCCTATCATACTCTTCATCTTCAGACTTCCAATTAATCAATACCTGATCTACTTCAGTCTTCTCTACATTCTCCATCCAAGGCAGACCTTCTACTTCATCATTCTCCCGTATGACTATGTAGACGCTCCTTAGTCATAATGTAGGCACCACGCTTCTGAACCAGAGCATAATCATCCTTCACCAAGGATATCCAACCAGATAATGTCCCAACACAAGTTAGAACATCTGCCACACACCAAGACATCATCACCATGATTCTTGATATGCTCCACCAACTGGACTTACTATAGCATAGTAATCTAAAGAACTAGAGAATTAAACTCTCATCCACCTTCAAGAAGAATAATCTCCTTGAGCCTTCAACTCATCACCCTTCTGCCCAAGAGTAACTTGTTCCAAGACAATCCTCAATAATAACCAGCTGCCACACTCTGATTATCTTGATTCTTCAAATTCACTTCTGAGATCAACCAAATGCTACAGTTTGATCACCTCAAGCATGAATCCTCATATGAAAACTGTCAAATGCCACATTTTGTCCTTTTTCACGTTTGTCAGAGCTCTCACAAAGATATCTTGATCCACCAAGGAAACCAGATCTTCAAGTCACAAGTTCCAATTGCTCAATAGCAAACACACTTAGACTCCCTAAGCCATGGTCATGTAACACCTTCTCAAACCACAGCTCCCACAAACTGTATGAGATAGATCTTTTTGAAGCATCCATAACTACCATTACTGTAGATCACCTCTATCTTAAGTTGATGTGCCATATCACCAGCTGAGAATCCTGATGTTAAGCTAGATGTCAAAACATTATGATATCTAACTGTTGAATTCAACTCTTCCTTCTGCCACTTAGAAGAACCTCCTCCCTTTGCAGAAACAGATTTCCATGCTCTCATAGACTTGATTCAACAATCAAGTTTGAGTAGACAACCTCCATCCTGCTCAGAAACTCCAAAGACTTCAAACCTACCACATCTGAATCTTCAGAAAATAAGTAGTCCAAGACTACCCCATAACTATACCAAATAATGCCACTTCTAAATGCACTTTAGAACACACAATCTTATTATTATAATCTCAAGATACCACAGCCACAAAGAGTAAGGTATATTCTCAACACTTCAACAGTCTTGCACTTTTCCATCAGACATATACATAGTCTCCCATCAATGTATTTTGTCATTAGCTGAATGCACAACCTTATCAAAAGCAGACAAATACTTAACTCCAATCAAGTTAACCTTCTCACACAACCGACATCTGCTGATTCTTCTTCAAGCCATCATGACAATCACTTATACCACAAAAGCCTTACATGTTAGGTGAGTGTCTTGATCTTTTACTCCACCCTGAGCAAAGAACTAAAATGATGTTTCAACATCAGTTCTGACATTAGTCTAAATCACATTCAACATCTCCTATGGATTTAAAGACTACAATCATATTAATCCACACATATCTCTTATAGGGTACACATGAGAACATATCATTAACTTGCATAACACACTCTTCCAGAAGCTTCTTCTTATAAGCACAAGGTTCAGACCGCTTGTCTAACTGCTAACCTTCTGCATAAACATACCATATACAATCTGCTACTTTGAATCCTGAAAGATCTCATGCAAGCACCAATTGACCACAGGCTGATTTACCCTGCTACTGCACACACCTCTTGGATGCATTTTCCCTATAAAATTGTCCTCAAGGATCATCTTCTTCTCTTCTGCTATCAAGATTACTACCTTTTCTTCAACCAACTCCAGCTGAAATGCTATGACATTTTGAACAGCATCTCAAAAATTGTTCAACTTCACAGCTACAGTGATCCTTCAAAGCAGCTACAATCTAATAGGTCTTTGACTTAGCATTTACCACAAACTGCTAATATGTAGCGCGATGTCGAGACATTAGAATTGACATATTAAGCTCAGCTTCTTTCTTGATGGAACTTCCTCCTCATTAGGTCACCACAACTAAGCTTAAGAGATAACTTATCAAGATCTTCACTCCCGCATGAAAGATTTGACAGTGATACTCTTTTGCTTTGACTCTACCCTCTTCTTTCACCATCAAGAAAAATGATAAATAAGTAATCACTGTTCTGGACAGATTAGTCTTCAATATAATCTTCTTCAAAAAAAACTGAAACTTCCATGTTATACAGTCTTTAATAAGATCCATTCACCTTTTGATCACTTCTTTCCCAAAACAAGGATATGAGATAATCCTCAAGTATCTTTGGCATCTCTAACCAAACGGTTGAAGCTGTCTTGCATAAATTACAACATCATAGAATATCCTGCTGAGGAGACCAAACCCTAATGTCTTTCCAAGAGAATACCTTCCTAGAATCTCACCACCAGAGATACAAGAACCAACCAAGGTTACATCAGATACCATGCAGCGGAACACACAACAACTCCTCAACAACCTTCAGGTACTACTCAATAATCCTTGCACACCATCACCATAAACCATGTGCCAACAAATCAAACACACAACAGCAGAATAGTCCATCCTTCACAACTATATGAACTGACCATGTCCATAACTCAGCAAAACTATCTTCCTTGCTCATGAACCAGAAAGTATTTTCCCTAGATCTCATCCAGAAATAGACAAGATGCCTGCTCTGATACCAATTGAAATTCTGGTCTCAGATATGTGATGTTAAGTGTGATGTCACAACATCAATATCTGCAGTATGGACAAGACAATAAAAGCACAGAATAACACACAAGAATTGTTTACCCAGTTCGGTCTAACAACCTACATCTGGGGGCATACCAAGCCAGGAAGGAAGTCCACTATTAGTAGTATCAAATTACAGACTCAACAAACCAGTTGACAATCTACCTAATTTAATCACTACCCAATGACTCTTCTATCTAAGTCTTCCCTAGATAAGAGACTCCATCTCACTCCCAATCATTGCAATGAAGTCTAGCAATCAACATCTCTGCCACTGAATCAACAACTTGATTACCAACAACTTTTCAAACACAGAAAAGTAGAAGTCACACTTCCATGACACACCTTGGAGTTGCTTCAAAGCTTCCTCCAAGAACAATACAATACTCATTACCTACAGGTTTCTGAGTAAGAACACAGTGACCATCTCACAACCCGAGTAGTTCACTTAGACTAAGCCCTAATGATCTACATCTTGGACCCGTACCTATTCTAGATTACAAGCATTCTATTTATAACTTTTTCCCAACTGGATTTGGGCCTTCAAATCACAACAAATCTTCTGTACCAAATCTGCAAAAGATTCTGCTACTAAATAGATCTTCAATTAAATCTTCAATCAACTCTTCATAATTAACTCTAATTATTCTCCATATCTTTTTGTATTAAATTAGCAACAAACTAATCTTCTTCATAACTGATTGCAACAGAATATATCTAACCCATGATATTCGCCTGTAATCTCTGATACTCTTCAGCAGAAAGTCTCTTTCAAACCAGAAACATGCGCAACCCTAATACTTCTCCTCAGACTGATGTTCACAACTGATGTCACGACATCGAGTTTAACATCAGCACACAACTGCAACCCTTACACCAGAATGTTAACCAAACACAACAATAATGTTAGAAGCTCATGTTGAAACATCAACCATGACATTAACATTGTTTTACCAAAATTTCAGCCAATCACAAGAACTAACAAAAAGGTTTAATGATAAATTAAAATAAAACTTATTATGTATTTCTTTCATAAGACGCCCTAATCGAACAAGTGAGCCAGAGACGCCCTAACCTTTACACTCTTCAACATCTTCATTCCATTTTTCTTGGTTTATGCTCAAATATTGGCTGTCTTCATTCATTTGCTTCTTCAGCTTCGAAGTAAGGTACTCTTCAACATCTTCATTCCTTTTTACTTGGTTTATGCTCAAATATTGACCGTCTTCATTCATTTGCTTCTTCAGCTTCAAAGTAAGGTTCTCTTCAACATCTTCATTCCTTTTTTCTTGGTTTATGCTCAAATATTGACTGTCTTCATCATTCATTTGCTTCTTCAACTTCGAAGTAAGGTTCTCTTCAACATCTTCATTCCTTTTTTCTTTGTTCATATTGTATATGCTAAAGTCAGAATGAGATGTTTCATATGCTTTAAGTTTAGTATGAGAGTACATCTTCATTGATTTTTTCTTTGTTCATATTATATATGCATATGCTTGAGTTTTTGGATTAGATTTTGGTCTGTCATTCACATTATTATACATGTATAAATTTCAGAAGTTGTAATGGATCATAGTTGGATGAAAGACAATAGATTAGATCCGGTTTATGAGAACGGAGTTTGTGAATTCCTTGAATACGCTGATAAACATCTTCCCGGCAATGATGGTATCTTTTATTGTCCTTGTGTTGTTTGCGCTAATATAAAAAAGGGTACAAAGAAAGAAATACACAATCACCTTTGTTGTGATGGTATATGTCAAAATTATATAATATGGACGTGGCATGGTGAGGTGGATAATAAGGAAAGTCGGGCGTCACAAAGTCATAGAGTGAAGGAAGATGAATATATGGAAGATCACTTTGAGGATATGTTCCGTGATATTGGGGAATCTTCTTTTATGAATGCTCATATTTATGATAATTTATGTAGTGATAAAGACACCCCTTTATATAAGGGATGTACAGAGTTCACACGATTGTCGGCGGCGTTAAAGTTGTTTAATCTGAAGGCAAAAAATGGATGGTCGGATAAAAGTTTCACGGAATTACTTGAATTGCTACAACAAATGTTACCAGAAGATAACAAATTGCCGAATCGTTGCTATGAGGGCAAGAAGATACTGTGTCCACTGGGTCTGGAGTATATTAAGATACATGTTTGCCCTAATGATTGCATATTATACTGGAAAGAGTATAAAGACTTGTTTCAATGTCCGAAATGTGGTGTGTCGCGTTACAAGCTGAAGGCTAGCAATGGTGATGACAATGATCACTAACTTGAGTTTGGAAAAAAGACCGTTTACCTTGGGCATCGAAAATTTCTAAAACCGGGTCATCCTTATCGTAGATTGCGAAAGGCTTTTGATGGAGAGCAAGAGTTTGGTGAGGCTCCTAAACCTTTAACCGGGGATGAAGTTTATCAACGGCAGGAATACATTAATGTTGTCCTTGGGAAGAGAGAAAAAGAAAAAGGTAGGAAGAGAGAAAAAGAAAAAGATGGGAAGAGAGGAAAAGAAAAAGGGACAGTTGCGAAAAATATATGGAAAAAGATGTCCATCTTCTTTGATCTTCCATATTGGTCAAGTCTTGATGTTAGACATTGTCTTGATGTGATGCACATAGAGAAAAATGCGTGTGATAGTTTGATTGGCACACTTCTAAATATTCTGGGCAAGACTAAAGATAGTAAGACTTCCCATCTTGATATGGAGAAGATGGGTATACGAAAACAGTTGGCTCCAATAGAGAAAGGAAAAAGAACTTATCTGCCTCCAACATGTCACACTCTATCTAAAAAGGAAAAGAAGATGTTCTGTGAGTGTTTGCAAGGTATTAAAGTTCCGCAAGGTTACTCATCAAACATCAAGAAACTTGTATCAGTGAAAGATCTCAAGTTAATTGGTTTAAAATCTCATGATTGTCATGTATTGATGCAATAACTTCTACCCGTGGCTATCCGTGGGATCCTTCCAAAAAATGTGAGAGTAACTATAACGAGACTATGTTTATTCTTCAATGCCATATGTAATAAAGTTCTTGATTTCAAAAAATTGGATGAATTAGAAGATGAGGCTGCCATAATCTTGTGTCAATTGGAGATGTATTTTCTGCCATCATTTTTTGACATTATGGTTGACTTACTTGTTCATCTCGTAAGAGAAATCAGAATTTGTGGTCCAGTTTTTTTAAGGTGGATGTATCCAATAGAGCGATATATGAAGATCTTTAAAGGATACACGAAGAAGCATCACCGACCGGAAGCTTCGATTGTTGAAAGGTACATCACAAAAGAAGCTGTTGAGTTTTGTACAAACTATTTGTCGAAAGCAGATTCTATAGGAATTCCAAAGTCTCGTCATGCTGACACAGACGGAAGAGGTATTCAAGGTCTAAATGTTAGGTCAATGGCTCGGGATGTAGTTATTCAATCACTTTTCTATATATTGAATAATATAGATGAGGTTCAACCTTTCATAGAGACTCACAAAAGACTTATGAAGAAAAAATATCCCTGAATGAATGACAAGTTGTTGTTGATAGAGCATAACAATAGATTCATGGATTGGTTTAATAAAAGTGTATCTAATGATCCTAGTGCATCCGAGATACTTAGATGGCTGTCGTACGGGCCAAAATTTTGTGTCATTACCTGGAGTGCATACGAAATTGGTCATTATACCTTTTATACCAAATCAAAAGATGATCGTAGTACAATGCAAAATAGTGGGGTTATGGTTGAAGCCGAATCGATGTATTTCTCTAGTTCGAAAGATAAGAATCCGATATTGGCAACTACCGCGTTTTATGGTGTCATTGATGAGATTTGGGAGATTGATTATGTTATTTTTAAAGTGGCTTTATTTAAATGCAAGTGGGTTCCCAATAATAGTAATGGTGTAGACATTGATGACTTAGGATTCACCCGGGTTGACCTTGGCAAGGCATCTTTTAATACATAACCATTCATAATGGCTTCTCAAGCAAAACAAGTTTTCTATGTTTTCGATCCATCGGAAAAATCGGGGAAATGGTCAATCGTTCTCCAAGGAAAATACATTCCTCTTGGTGATGAAAGTCTTGATATTCCGTCCACACCTTCTTACACAACACAAGTTCCTACCTCATATGATGAAGTTGATGGAGATGTCGTGCATGCTATACGACTCGATCATGAAGAAGGCATATGGGAAAATTAACAAGTACGTAATTTATTATTTATTCATGATATATTAATTGTATGTTATAGTTTAGAAGTATTTTTACTAACAAGTATAATTATTTGAAAACATAGGTATTTTGAGTCCAGACACCAGGCCAGGAGACAAGACACCAAGAGATAAGATACCAATTATACACCAAGTTACAATTATGTGAAGTTATGTAATGTGTGTAAACTGTAATATAGTATATGTGATATTTTATTTATGTAGGTTGTTTGTTTTGATAAACTGTAATCTGGTATATGTGATATTATGAATATGATACGATTAATATTATTATGAAAACATTATCACAAAATGTGAATTGTATTTTTTTGCTGTGCTGAGATATGGAGAACAATAATACAGGTAAAAAAAATGGGATTAATTATAAAAGCAGGATCATATTTGTTAATTTTGCAGAAACTTTAACGACGGTTATATTTCATAACCGTTATAATATCTGGCGCGCTGACCAGGAAAAAATAAATATCAAAACTGCATTGCTGGGAATCGAACCGAGGACAATTAAATTTATTGCAACGATGTATTGCAAAACCGTTGTGATAGTTAGCACGCTTTCCTGTTTATTACAACGCCTACAAGGCCGTCGTTGTAAGTATCATACATACAACGACAATCTACATAACAACGCCCTCGCCCGCGCCATTATATGTCATTCCCAACCGTTGTTAAATGGGTTTTTCGTAGTAGTGCCTGTAAGGAAGGGAATCCCTGAGCTTTGAAGAAGTTCAATCAGCCTTGTATTCTAAGAACCTGAACGAATGAAAGGAGCATCAACCTTCTACGGTGGGTGAAGGTTTGGTCGTTAAGGGAAAATTCTTGCGAAAGGTTGGTAAGTTCGACAAGATGAAAGGTAAAAGTCAACAGAAGTCTTATAATGGTGAGATATCTAGTATTCGATGCTATCATTGTAAGAAAGAGGGCCACACAAGAAAAGTGTGCCCTGAACGCCTGAAAGATCATGGAGGTAAAGATAATGGCAATGCAACAATTGTTCAAGATGACTTCGAATCATCTGATATTCTTGTGGTTTCAAGTGGCGACTCAAGAAGTGAGTGGATTATGGATTCAGGTTGCACTTGGCACATGACTCCAAACAGAGAATTGTTCGAGAAGCTATGTGGTCAAGATGGTGGACTAGTGATGTTGGGAAATAACAAAGCTTGCAAAATTGTAGGTATTGGATTTGTGAGATTCAAGTTCCATGATGAGTCAATAAGATTATTGACCGAAGTTAGGTATGTACCTGATTTGAAGAGAAATTTGATTTCTCTTGGTGAATTCGACAAGAAAGGATATATTTTTCAAAGAGGAAAAAGTATCCTAAGAGTCATGAAGGGTCGAAGGAAGTCTTGAGAGGCGTGCAGAAACAAGACTTGTATACCCTTGAGGCTGAAGTTGTAAGTGGTTCGACAAATGTTGCATCCACGAAACCGTAGTCGAAAATAGAAATTTGGCACATGAGATTGGGCCATGTCAGTGAAAGGGGTCTGGTTGAATTAAGGAAACAAAATCTGCTTGGAGAAGACAAAGTCGAAAAGCTGAAATTTTGTGAACCCTGTTTACTTGGAAAATCTTGTAGAGTGAAGTTCAACAAAGGCAAACAAAGAACTCATGGATCCCTAGATTACATTCATGCTGATCTTTGAGGGCCTACAAGGTGTCCATCACATTCAGAAGTAAGGTATTTTCTTCCCATAGTTGATGATTATTCCAGAAAGTTGTGGGTATTCATCCAGAAGACTAAGGATGAAACTTTCGGGTAAAAAATTAGACTGGCAGAAAGGTCAAGAGGTTGAGAACCGACAATGGCCATGAATTTTTCAATGAGGCGTTCGAAAGTTTTTGTGCTGCCTCAGGTATTGCAAGGCACAAAACTATTGCACGTACTCCACAATAAAATGGTTTGGCAGAAAGGTTTAATCGAACTATTTTGGAAATACTCAGATGCATGTTGACTAGTGCTGGGTTAAAGAAGGTGTTTTAGGCTGAGGTTGTTTCGACAACAACATATTTGATAAACAGATGTCCTTTGACTGCGTTAAATATAAAGACACCTGAAAAAGTTTGGTCGGGACATCCACCTAGTATCGACAAACTGAGAGTATTTGGCTGTGTGGCCTATGCTCACGTTAGGCAAGACAAGGTCGAACCTAGAGCTTTGAAATGCATGTTAATGGGATACCCTGAAGAAATCAAAGCTTATAGGTTATGGTGCCTAGAACCAGGTCACAAGAGGTGTATCACCAGTCGAGATATAGTTTTTAATGAACCTGAGATGGCTTTCATGAAAACTGATGATGCTGACTAAGAGCTAGAACAAGGAGAGATTCCTGTTGAGGTGGAGCATGTTGATGCTGAATTGGGTATCCCGGATGAAGTCGAAGAAGTAGCAGAAGATGCTGTCGAAGATGAGGGGACTGATAATTACTACCTGCTAGCAAAAGACAGGTCAAGGAGTGTCATCAAGCCACCTCAGAGACTTGGGTATGCAGATCTTATAGCTTATGCCTTAATCTCTGCAAAGTGAGGTTCTAGACGAAGAACCCCGAGACTATAAGGAAGTTACGAGGAGTCGAAATAAGATTGAATGGATGAAGACCATGAATGATGAGATGAAATCTCTTCATGATAACAACACCTGGGAAATGATCAAGAAACCTGCTGGAGCCAGGTTAGTTAGCTGTAAATAAATTTTCAAAGTTAAGAAAGGAATCGAAAGAGTGGCGTCAAAAAGATACAAGGCAAAATTGGTCGCAAGGGGGTTCACTCAGAAAGAAGGTGTCGACTTCAATGATGTGTTCTCTCCTGTTGTGAAGCACATGTCCATTCGAATGTTGCTTGCCATGGTGGCACAATTCGACCTTGAACTAGAATAGATGGATGTGAAGACTGCGTTCTTGTATGGTGATTTGGATGAAACAATCCTAATGAGGCAACCTGAAGGGTATGTCGAAAGGGGGAAGGAAGATTATGTGTGCAAACTGAAGAGATCTTTATATGGACTGAAACAATCTCCTCGACAGCGGAATATGAGATTCGACAAGTTCTTGGCACGTATAAGTTTCATCAGAAGTCAGTTCGACCACTGTTTTTACTTCATATTTCGACCGGGTAATTCATTTGTTATTTTGTTGCTCTATGTGGATGATATTCTAATAACAAGCAACAATGTCGAAGATATAATGAGGGTGAAGGCTGAACTCAATAAGGAGTTCGAAATGAAGGATCTGAGAGCTGCGTATAGGATTCTTGGGATTGACATCCGAAGAGATTGAAAACAGTCAAAATTAAGCTTGTCTCAAGAAGAATACCTACGGAAGATTCTTGGAAAGTTTGGTATGTCGAGTTCAAAGCCTGTTGTGACTCCGAAAAACTCTCAATTCAAGCTGAGTATAGATCAGTGTCCCAGTACTGATATCGAAAAAGCTTATATAAATAGCATTCCATATGCTAATATAGTGGGTTCTTTGATGTATGTTATGGTTTGTACTAGACCCGATATAACATATGCAATAAGTCTTGTAAGCAGGTACATGGCGAATCCTGGAAAGACTCACTGGCAAGCATTGAAGTGGATTCTAAGGTACATAAATGGGTCTCTGAACAGAGTCCTAATTTATGGTGGATCCTTGGTTGAAGATAGTAAAGCAGCAATCGAAGGATATGTTGACTCTAATTATGTAGGTTGTATGGATTCTAGAAATTCTATTTCTGGATATGTGTTCACTATGTTTGGGACATCAATCAGTTGGAAAGCAACGCTTCAGAAGGTTGTTGCCTTATAAACCACTGAAGCGGAATATATCTCCCTAACTGAAGATGTGAAGGAAGCATTTTGGCTTGAAGGTTTTGCAAAAGAGCCGAAACTTCAAGGTCGAGTTGTCACTGTTAAATGTTATAGTCAAAGTGTAATACACCTGTCGAAGAATTCAACCTATCATGAGCGAACCAAGCACATTGATGAGAGGCTGCATTTCGTCAAAGGGGTAATTGAGCATGGAGAAGTCCAAGTGCTGAAGGTTTTGACACATTATAATGATACTGATATGATCACTAAGACGTTGCTCAGTTGCAAGTTCTTCCATTGTATGCAGTTGATAAAGCTGCATGAAGAAAACTAGTTTGTTTCTTGATGTTAGAGTTAGATCAAAGGTGGAGATTTGTGAGATATTGGATCGAACTCTAGGTTAGCATGTCGTCGAAGTCTGCTCACATGCTGTTATCGAAGACCTACATGTTGTAGTCGAATTGTGTTCTAGTATGTTGTTGTCGGATTGAGCCTTGTGTTAAGGATCCAATTGTTTAAGTTAGCTTGTACCCTAAGTTAGCTTGTAATGGTAATTGCTAAAAAGCCCATTGGTTTAGTATGTTAGATTTTATTACAAATAACATATTAGTCTCTCATCTTATGTGTGGTGTGGCAAATCTTAATTAAGGTGAGAGGATTATTTGTTATTCTTGAGTACTTGTAATCTGATTTCAAGAGAAAGTAAAGAATAACAGATATAACTAATCCTTGTTGTTTTTTCTTGTTAACCCTAACCCTTGTGTGTTTCTTGCCTATAAAAAAACCGAGTATATTTTGTTTTAAGGCATCCTAATTCACAACAGAAATAAAAAATAAAAAAACATGTTAGAATTTAAAGAATGAAAAATAAAAAATAAAATCAAATATAGTTGTCCACATAATTATTAAAAAAGATATGTGACATAAATAATACACATGATAGACAATCAAGTAAAAAACCGATTTAAAAAAATGTTAATAGATAGACTAATACTATCTAGTTTAATTTTGTAAAAAATTAAATAAATCTTTTATTTTTTGGAGATTAATTTAAATCTTATAGTTTTTGTGAAGGACCATAATAGATCTTTACTCTTAATTATATTAACATTGTTCACTATAAATATATTTCTCATCATCTTAAAAAGCAAAATAAAACATAATGTTTTTGAAGTGATGTACATAATAGAGATACAATTAAAAAACATTTAAGTGAAAATAGCATTTATTTAAACAAATTTTATTTCTAAAATGACACTCATCGTAAAAAGAAAAAATAAAATTTAAAGAATATAAAAGAGTGGATAATATTGCCAAAATAGCCCAAACGTTGCTGAGTTTTTTTGGGGGAAAACGGGAAACAATTGCACTGTTTATTACAGCTTCTAACAACTTAGTTGGATTGCTGTCATTACAAAAATGCACAGTCTCCGCTATGTAGCATCCACAAAAATGTTCTTGCATTCATCATAAAACACGCAACTGAGACCCTATTAGTGGTTTAATACCTCTGTCGTGTTTTTTTTTTTTTTTGAAAAAGCCAAACTTTATTAAATTGCACAAGAAGTGCTAAACACTGGTACAAGAGTTCTCCCCAGTTACAACATTACACTGTCGTGTTGAAATGTGATTTAATTTAGTGAGTTAGTTGAATTGCCATAGCAAGTAATTTGTCAATTAAATTACTTGCACGTAACTAACTAAGTTGGCTATAATTTCTTGTGCCTCATTAATGCTTTATAACATCACTTCACGTAGTTAGGGGTGTGCAAAATATCCGGTTGTAACGTCCAAATCCATAACCAAATTCAAATTTGTTTTAAATATCCGGATATAATTGAATGGTTATTAACCGGTTTAGTGTTTAATGGTTTTGGTTATCCATTCATATAATCCGGATATAATTAAATGGTTATTAACCGGTTAAATATTTTTGGATTCGGTTATAATCCGGTTATTATCAAAAATCCAAATTTTTTAATTCTTAAAATAAAATAAAAAAATATTTTCTGAATATTTTTTTTAAAACTGGATTTTTTTTTTAAATCCGGTTATATAACCATAACCAAATTTATAACTGGTTTTATAACCGATTTTGATTAAAATGTGGTTTTGGTTATAAATCCAAACCATTTAAATGGTTTGAAAATGGTTATGGTTTGGTTTCTAAAAATAATCAACCATGCACACCCCTACACGTAGTGTATAAGTAGTCATTTGTAATCATGAAGGAATGAGTATCAATTGAAACTCAATCTTGTTTTATATTCTTGTGAAAGAAAGAGGCTGAATGAGAAAGAGAGATAAATATATTTAGAGAGAGGGAGTAGATCATTAAGCTTAACAAGTGATATTAAGTCTTCATTTTTCAATGGTTGTCTTAAGGAAGAAGTTTATGTTGAAACACCTTAGAAATCCATTGTTAAACATGAAGAAAACATGATGTATATTTCGGAAAATTACGATGGTCAGATTTGAAGTCTTGATCTATATGCAACGGTCAAATTATTTAGATGGATTTCCCCTTAAGCATCTCGCACCACCGACCTTCATACTTGGGGACTGTGTACATCCTAAAAAATAGTCCAGATAAGAAGAGTTGGTGAGGCAAAGGCCGCCTTAGCCAAGCTATCAACAATCAAGCATTTATGATTCATTATCACATAATATCAACACATCCGGACATGTTTGTCGAGTGCAGTAATTTCCATTCGTGGATCAGACCAATGACATGAATATTTATTATTGTGATCCAAATGCCAAAGAACAAGTACAAATGAGGGTCTAATTAATGAATAAGGCAGGCTCAATTATTAGAGAGAAGTTGGCCATTGTGACTTTTTTTACCAGTGTCGGAGGAGTTATCAAGTAAGTGTTTTTGCGTTAATTTTCACATGATGTTTAAGCTTAGTAATAATCTCCGTAAACAAAATAAGCTAAGAGTCTAAAAGAAAATAATTGGTAAGTTCCCCTAACACATTGACTATTCCAAAAATAAACCATAAAATTTATGTCTAAAGTTTAAATGAAGAAAATATTTATATAGTGTACTATATATTAATGATCTACTCATAATTAGGAGTAATTATGTTGAGATTCTAAACTTTTAGTTTTAGATGAACAACGAGTTTAAAATGATTGGGCTCGAAGGATTAAGGTATTTTCTGGGCCTTGAGTTCGCTAAAACTAAAAAAGGAATAATGATTCATCCCTTTCCTATGAATATGATGCCAAACGTGCGCGATCTTCTCTTTAAGCATTGAATTCTCACCCTCTTTGAAGAAAAATTCCTCCAAATGGATAGTATTATGTTTATCCTTTATATGATAACTAAGCTGTCGACGAGCTAGAACTGGATTGTAGCTTATGCATCCCTTTGTACCAAGAAAATGTACATTGAAAAACTCACCACAATTGTCAATCATCGCCACTCCTCCATAAATAGGATTATACCACTCAATGTTAGAATGAGTGAGTGGCATAACCTTTTGTGACCAAAGAAGACCGTCCTTGAGATCCCAAAAGGTAGTAGACCGAGGCAAGTGTGAAATAAACCACTTGTAGAGCAACGAGGAACAACAAGTAATCATCCCTCCACCATGAGAGTTCCTTAGATGAGCAGAATGATAGACATCTGCAAGCAATGTTAGAACTGGATTTCCAATAAGAAAGATCTGAAGACATCAATGTCAACAAAGTTGTCAAGATTAGGAAAGAGGAAAAGTCCATAGATGAGTAAAGCAAGGATATCTTCAAAAGCATCTGCACTCTTCATGTCAGCATAATACTGAGCTTTGTCCATCAAAAACTTGGCTGGCAATCCAAGAAGTCCTCCCTTAGTAGTCATATGGGCCTTAATCTCTGACAACTTTAGGTGGGTAGCTTCTGCAATGTCTTGTCCCCTAGGTATCTCTTCCAAACCTGAGAAAGGAGCTTGAGAAGAGATAGGTAGTCCAATCAAACAAGAATACTCCTCCAACGTAGGCATCAACTGGTAGTCGGGAAAGGTGAAACAATGGTATAGAGGATCATAAAACTGCAACAAGGTAGAGAGAATTCCATCCACCATCTTGAGCTTCAACAGAGATAGGAGCCTTCCATACCTGTCCTTGAAAGCCAAAGGGTCTGTAACCAAATCTCCCAATTTCCTTAGATCATCCAACTTAGGACTTTTGAAAGTGTATTTTTGTGTTTTTCTCGTTCCAAAATCCATTGTAAATCCTATGATGTTTGCAAAATAATTATAAGTTCCTTGAAGAGTTAGGAAAATGGTGCATGAATGCATGAATGGATGCAAAAACACACATATACACATATGCACATATATACAAACATATACATATATACAAACATGCGGGGTTTAGGGTTTGACATTACGAGCATGGAGCCATGGGTCTAACCATCCCAAAAGGTGTGTACTAGGGTTTCATGTATCTATGAGAACAAAGTTCTAAACAGTTCCTAGAGTCATTGATCCATCTTTCGGATATTACTAACACATCGATTACTCGGGAGTCGATATTATTCTCAGGAGAATCTCGTCTGAGTGTAGTATCGCGTATCAACTACTTCGGGTTTACACCCTCATAGTCACCGCACTACGTCCTAAGAGGCCAAGTGGGGTAAAAGGTAACTAAGGTCCTCAGTTTCACAGGCTCCTAGGTCAAAAGTAGTAATGCATTCATGATTACTCATTCAACAAATACTACCCTCAAGAGGGCCTCCACTGAGTGGGGGGTCTCAAGTCAACTTTTTCGGGATTACTCCCTTAAAGCCTCCTTGACTATACCACTCTCCTAAACATTAGAGCTCTCAAGTCCGGGTTAGAACTTATCTCACCACACAAGGATCACCCTGAAAAACAGAAAACCCAAACAACACAAGCAAACATATATATACAAATATACATACAAATAACACATATATAACAAGTTAGGTTTAACCCTCTTAGGGGGAGAGTTCCTCAGTGAAGTCATCATTTCTGTCGCGGTGAGAATTGGAGATCATATCTATTAACACTACTACAAAACGCGTAAACAACAACGCCATGGTCACCATGCTTCTTCCCTACACCGTTGTGACATCTCTAAACTAAGGCGCTATCATAATATTATTATTTTTTTGATTAAAAATTATTTGTATATAACAACGGTTAAGGAGTCAACCGTTGTGATACCTTCAAGCTTTCATGGGTTCGAACCTCAGGGCCCTCATATATGTTATTGCTTTAATGTTAAGTGGCGCCTTTTCTTTTTTAATAATTTTTAAATAAAAAACTTAAAAGTTTATGACGACGGTTGGAGAGTTCCACCGTTGTTAAGTCACGCCTTTTCATTTTTAATTATTTCTAAATAAAAAACTTAAACGTTTATGACTACGGTTGGAGACTTTCACCGTTGTTAAGTCGCGCCTTTTCACTTTTAATTATTTTTAAATAAAAAACTTAAAGGTTTATGTTTACGGTTGATGATTACAACCGTTGTGATATATTTTGTTTTTTTTATTTAAAATTTTAATTGTAAATACTCTGGCGCTTTTTTATGAAATTTCACCATGAAAGTAAATTATCACTATGGTTGCATGTATTGGTCGTTGTGGTAGCTTGATAATATTATACACTCCTAGTTAGCTTATCTCTTCAGTTTCCTTTTTTCCATTGCAAATAGAAACTAGACGAAACAATACACGATTTTAACCCAAACCCTAATGTTCAATACTGTGAAACATTACACGATTTCATCCAAAACACCATCGTTCACCCTTCACTGTGTATTTGTCATTGTCGTCATCATCGTCAACCAAGTTGACAAGACCATCACAATCAACCAAGTTGTTGCCGTCTAGAAGGAAAACAATAACAACATCGTCATCACCACAAGGAAGGAAGACAACATCATCACCAACACCAACATCATTTACTTAGTCATCACGTTTAGGGTACGTAAAATATTTTTCTCCGTGCATCTATAGTAAACTTCATTTTCTAGTGTTGTGGTTTTTGTTGTTTTATTTTGTGGTTGATGTTTATGTTCTTGTTGTTCATGTTGTTGTTGTTGTTGTTGTTGTTGTTTTTGAACTTAGATGTCGACCTTGTCGAATTCTACATCAAAAACTAGCAAGAAACTCAAACAAATGAGAGGTTAGCCAATGAAACTCAAACAACTGAAACTCAAACAAAAAGATCACAAAGAGGTGTCACAATGAAGCCCCAATTCACATCAGTACGGAACTCATCAGGTGAAAAAATTCCTATCCAGTTTGATTCGTTGTACAGAGTAGTGGATTGTGAATATTACTCTACTTTTAAGAGTTATGTTTCGTTCCTTGCACGTAGCAAGGTTAGTATATTGATTGATGATTGGAAACAAGTTGATGATAACGTCAAAGAAAGCATAGGACTGCCGTTAAGGTATTACATACTATAATTTTCATATATTGCCGATATCAATATCTATAATTTCTAATACATACTTATATATTGATTTAAATGTAGTTGAATTTTGAGTTTACCGATGACTCAAATTTGAAAAAAAATTGGATATCATATACTAGTACTCGTTGGAGGGTAAACTCACGGCTGACTACAATAGGAGGCTTAAGAGAGGTCTTGCTCGTCCATGGATTTGGTATAGTTTTATGTCGAAGAAGCAATGGAAAAAGTTTGCAAAGATTCGTCTTTCTGAGGAATTCAAGGTTAGTATTATTCTCATGTAACCGATAATGTTATGCTAATGAGTTATAGATACTAATCATATATTTTTTCACTATGTTCATAACAGGTTAAAAGCGAAGTCGGAATACTTAATAAGGCCAAGAACATGTACCCCTATAAATTGTCTCGTGGGGGTTATAGGAAACTTGAGAAAAAAATCATACTTGAAAAATAATCAGAAACAGGAGATGATCGCATCCCATCTCCACCTTCAAGACATGAGAAATGGAAGAGGGCTCGATTAAGACCAGCTGGAGAGTACACCTCTGAGGCGTCAAGATTAGTTGCTGAAAAAATTGTAAGTATGATTTGTTTTGCTTATGTTATTTGTTATTTAAATGCGTTGGTAACAATATATGTAAGTTTCTCATGTTGTGTAGGATAAGTTGGTTGAGGCAGCCCGTGAAGGCAGATTTGTTCCGGAAGCACGACATGACATATTAGTAGAAGCTATTGGATCAGATGAATATGGTGGGCGTGTTCGTGGTGTTGGAGAAGGTGTCGGCTTGAGGTCATTCTTTGGGTCTCAAAGAAGAAGTACCGAAAGCCCAGAATTTATTGCAGAAAGACAAAAGATTGAAAATTTTGGGAAGCAATTAGAAGAACAACGGAGAATTTTAAAAGAGGAGAAGGAAAAAAGGGAGAAAGATATGGAAATGTTTCAAGAGTTATATTCGGTATGTACTTTACTTGAGATGTTACTGTTTTATCAGAAATGTATGATATATATTGTGCTTATTTTTGTTTTATGTTTTAATTGAATATTATGATGTAGAGATTAAGTGAAAACCTTAAACAACGGACAAATGAAGATCACTGTAATGTTGATGGTGATGATGATGATCGAAATCCAAGTAGAAATGTTGTACATAATGCTTCTACAAAAGGAAGTAATTCTTCAGCCCATCCCCCTGCGAATAACCGCAATAATATAATGGACCCTAACCCAAATGAAATCACAACGTTATACTTGAAAGTTACGGTGATAAATGAAACGCAACTTCTCCCGCTAGAACATTGTCTACGTTTGGAGTTATTCTATTATAGTCCTGAAGATGTAAGGGAATTTCTTGGTGGGTCTAAGTGGTTGGACGTCGGGATATTGCAAGTTTGGTGCACGTAAGTATATAGTTGAATATACATGTCATTATAGAACATTATCATTTATAGAACATCACCCCTAATTTATTCATTTTCTTTAACCATTTATGTACATTCACCGTGTTTGTATAGAGTTGAAAAAATCGAGTACTTACGGAATCTTGGATCCGCTTTTTATTCGATGGGATTTTAATCAACCAAAAGATATCTGAGAGTACTTGAAAACACGGTTAAATGAGGAAGGAAAAGAATGTTACTTAGCACCATTTCTCAGTTCGTAAGTATTTTTGGAATTGATGTTTATGTATTCTATATTTAGTTTTGTTTTAGCAAATACCATTAATATATATGCTCTTGTTTATTCAATGGTCATTGATAATTGATCATCATATCATTTAGGACGAATACAATAACTTTTATGTGTTCCTTGCATGATCCACTGGAAAAGAAAATGAAAGATATTATTAATTCGTAAGTGTATGCTTAATTCATTTTCTTTGACATTGTAATTAGTTTATCATGTAATATGTTTAATTCAAATTCAATGTACAGTGTTGTGGAGCAAGTGAATATGATGAACAATGTTAGAAGAAAGCCTACATGGATCTGTCCTAAAGTAAGTGGCCCGATTACATGTTTCTTTCATTTACATTAATGTGTGGTTGTATTCATGTCATTTTTGCTTAAATTTGTAGGCAAGGAAACAACCTTGGACTTACGAGTGTGGTTATTATGTTATGAAACGCATGTTAAATATTGTCCTTTCCGGCATTGTTGATTCATGGTGTCGTACCTCGAAAAATACGATCCTCGCGATGGACGCGGAAAAAACTGTTCGAAACAGAGTCGCCACCGAACTTTATTTATCCCAAAAGAAGGAAAGGAAAATATCGATAAAACCTTTAAAGGGATAATAAAATGGTTATCGCAACCAAATTCGGGTTCGGGAGTCGGTTACGCAAGAGGGAAGGCAAAATTCTGGCACAGATATCAGATGCCCTACACAGATGTTGAGACACTGATATCCAACACAATGAACAAGATAACAATAATAATAACAGTGCAGAAAGTAAAGAACACAGTGATATGTTTACCCAGTTCGGATCAACAATCCTACTCTGGGGGCTACCAAGCCAGGGACGAAACCAATATACGATAGTATCAATTCACAGATTATACAATAACCAAACCCTGTTATAATCTGCTCACTTAATCACTACCCTTCCTATGACTTCTACCTAAGACTCACCTAGGCATGAGGCCCTCCTCAAATCCCTCTACAATCACAACCCGTGATTGGTTCCTTTCAACACAAGTAACAAAAACGAAAGTCACACTTTCAAAACACACAATTCTCAATACTTCAAAGCTTATGAGAATTGACACACAAGAAACTCAATGCTTAAAAGCTTATGAGTAACTGATAGAACTTACAACACAAAAACCAGTCCTTATACTGTTATCAGAATGATACCAGTTAGGCTCACAATTAACACTCGAAAACCCTAACAAAAACACACGTAAGTTCCACACCTAAACTAGGTTTACACCAGTAAATATATAGCATTAAATCTGGACTGGATTGGGCTTCAAAAATGCAGCAAAGAGACTGCTCACAAATCTGCAAAATAAACTCCAACAAAATAGGTCTTCAATCTAAAGTTTCTTAATATGTCTCCATAATTAGAAAGCGCTGAAAATCCGAAAACCAACACAAAAACATAACCCAAAAATACTTTGGATGCCACATAGGATAACCAAATATTCACAGAATATTCAGTAACAATTAACAACAACAGAATCTTCTTTTAAATTGAAATCAGACGCGATGTCCTATGAGCCAGTATGGGACATCTTCATTCGACATGTTGAATACAGAAAAATAGAACATCTTGTTTCAACATCTTGCTGCTAGATTAGTTTTAGCAAAATAAATGCCAATCACAAAATCAACGAAATAACAATCTCCCCCTTTGGCTTATTTTGGCTAAAACTACACACAAACAAATCTTGCAAAGAACACACAAGCAAAAAAAATCCATATCAGAGACAACAGCGAAATACCAACACACAACACAGTATAGCAGCAAAAAAACTCCCCCTCAACTGCAGCAACACAACATAACATTCCACATTCTCCCCCTCAGCTGCAGCAACACACACATTCCACACTACTCCCCCTTTTTAGCCAGAAATATAACAAAGGCAAGTAGAACAGTTATTAATAATTGAGAAATGGTCAAGTCATAGACCAGAATAAACAGCATCAGAGAGTAGATGCACACCACATCACATGATCAAGTGTCATGCACAAACTTCAGCATCTTCCCCTTCATAACCTCATGCACACACTGCACTACCAGAACCTCCTTTAATCTTTTCAATCTGGCAGCCAGAAGGAACATTAATTGCTATAGTTCTTCATGAATACAAACCCCAAGTCTGCTCCTCAGGTTTTCAAACTGAATTGCATCCAGAGCCTTGGTAAATATGTCAGCAACCTGATTCTCGGTGCTCACATGCTCAAGAGTTATGACTTTGTCCTCCACAAGTTCTCTGATGAAGTGATGCCTGATATCAATGTGCTTAGTCCTGCTATGTCGAATAGGATTTTTAGAAATATTAATAGCACTCAGGTTGTCACAAAATAATGTCATGACATCTTGTGTGACATTATACTCAGATAGCATTTGCTTCATCCACACCAGTTGAGCACAACTACTTCCAGCTGCTATGTACTCAGCTTCAGCAGTAGAAAGAGAAACAGAATTTTGCTTCTTACTAAACCATGAAATAAGATTATTTTCCAAAAAGAAACATCCTCCAGAGGTACTCTTCCTATCATCAGCACTTCCATCCCAATCAGTATCACAGTATCCTACTAAAATGGAACTTGAGTCATGGGAGTACAACAACCCATAATCACATGTACCACTCACATACTTAAGAATTCTCTTAACTTGATTGATGTGATTGACCTTGGGTTCTGCTTGGTATCTTGCACATACACCAACATCAAAGGTTATGTCTGGCCTACTTGCTGTAAGATACAACAGACTTCCAATCATGCTTCTGTATAAATTTTGTTCAACATTCACTCCCTTTTCATCTTTGGATAACTTCAAGTGAGTAGGAGCAGGAGTTCTCTTATGCTTGGCATTATCCAGTCCAAACTTCTTCACAATATTCCTCGCATATTTGCTCTGACAAATAAAAATGGAATCTTCCATCTGCTTGACTTGTAATCCAAGGAAGTAAGTCAATTCACCTACCAAGCTCATCTCAAATTCAGACTGCATTTGGTTGACAAAATGTTAGACCATTTCATCCGACATCCCACCAAACACAATATCATCTACATAAATCTGAGCAATCATTAGTTTCCCATTCTTCTCCCTGACAAAAAGTGTTTTATCAATACCACCCTTCCTGTATCCATGGTTGACTAAGAACTCAGTCAACCTTTCATACCAAGCTCGTGGAGCTTGTTTCAACCCATACAACACCTTCTTTAGCTTGAAAACATGATCAGGAAAATTTGGATCCACAAACCCTTTAGGCTGCTCAACATAAACTTCCTCATTAAGATAGCCATTCAAAAAGGCACTCTTGACATCCATTTGAAACAATCTGAATTTCAACGAACATGCCACTCCTAGCAGCAATCTGATGGATTCCAATCGAGCCACAGGAGCAAATGTTTCATCGAAGTCTAATCCTTCAATCCGTGTGTATCCTTGAGCAACTAGTCTGGCTTTGTTTCTGGTAACAACTCCTTGTTCATCAGACTTATTCTTATAAACCCATTTTGTTCCAATCACATTTGTTCCTACTGGTCGTGGTACCAGTTCCCAGACTTCATTCCTCTTGAATTGACAAAGCTCATCCTGCATAGCACTTATCCAGAACTCATCTGTCAATGCTTCTTTGACATTCTTTGGTTCAAGCTTTGAAACAAAGCATGCATTTGACACAGCCTCCCTAGTTCTGGTTCTTACACCTTCATTCAGATTTCCAATAATCAATTCCTTAGGGTGATCCTTCTGAATCCTTATAGAGGGTCCCCTGTTAGCATCCTCTACCTCTTCATTCTCAGGTCTAGTGTCGGTTTCTTGAGCATTATCTTCTACGGACTCAATGTCTCGTGAGATTTCATTGTTCATGGGAAGGCATGCTCCAACATCATCTGGGACATCTTCGTCTTTCCCAGAGTCATCAACCACCACATTTATGGATTCCATCATCACCTTAGTTCTGGAATTAAATACCCTATATGCTTTACTGTTTGTAGAGTATCCCAAAAATATCCATTCCTCACTCTTAGGATCCATCTTTCGCCTCTGCTCACGATCCGCCAAGATATAGCACTTACTCCCAAACACATGGAAATACTTCACATTTGGCTTTCTACCATTCCATAGCTCATAAAGAGTAACAGAAGTACCTGATCTGATAGTCACCCTATTGTGTATATAGCAAGCGGTATTCATGGCTTCAGCCCAAAAATGATATGGAAGCTTTTTGGCATGAATCATGACCCTTGCACACTCTTGTATAGTCCTATTCTTGCGTTCCACCACACCATTCTGCTGAGGAGTGATCGGTGATGAGAATTCATGAGTGATTCCTTCAGATAAACAAAACTCTTCAAACCTGTTATTTTTGAATTCTTTCCCATGGTCACTTCTGATTCGAACAACACCACAATCCTTTTCCCGTTGAATCCTTTGACACAACTCTTTGAAGGCTGCAAATACTTCAGACTTTTCTCTGATAAAGCTTATCCAGGTGAATCTGGAGTAATCATCAACAACAACATAGGCATACTTCTTCCCACCAAGACTTTCAACCTGCATGGGTCCCATTAAGTCCATGTGAAGCAGTTCCAGAACTCTAGAGGTTGTGGTAAGATGTTGAAGCCTTTTGTGTGACACCCTTGTTTGCTTCCCAACTTGACATTCACCACATATTCTATCCTCATCAATCTTCAGCTTGGGAATACCTCTAACAACTTCACTTGACATAACTTTCTTCATCCCTTTCAAATGTAAGTGACCTAATTTCTGATGCCACAGTTTGGTTTCATCTTCCTTTGACATCAAACAGGTAGACAAACTTTCCGATTCTTGAGGATTCCATAGATAGCAGTTATCCTCAGACCTGGTTCCCTTCATAACAACTTTATCTTTCTCATTGGTTACTAGACATTCAGATTTTGTGAAACTTACTTTGAGTCCTAGATCACACAGTTGGCTTATACTGATCAAATTCGCTGTCAGCCCTTTGACAAATAGAACACGATCCAGATTTGGTTGTCCTGTGTAGTCCAGCTTTCCAACACCTTTTATTTCACCTTTTGATCCATCCCCAAACGTGACATAATTGGTGGAGTGAGGCTTGATATCTGACAAGAATTTCTTCACACCAGTCATGTGTCTTGAACAACCACTGTCAAAGTACCAATCTTCCCTTGCAGATGCTCTGAGAGAGGTATGTGCTATGAGGTCGGCCATCATATTTCTAGGAGTCCATCTTCTCTTTACTTTAGCCCAACTCTGTCCTTTATTTTGTTGATGAGCAGTTTTGGGATAGCCGTGCAACTTGTAGCAAAAGGACTTTAAGTGACCAATCTTTCCACAGTAATGACATCTCCATGGTTTATACTTTGAACTACATACTTTTTCCTGATGCTTCATCTGATGTTGAAACATGTGATTTGACATCCCCTCTTCTTGATTTATTTTTTGAGGAACAAACTTTAATGCAGGCTTCTTGTAGCTCTCTGCTTGATTGTTAAAACCAAGACCTTGCACATTTCCAGCATCTTTCCCAGTCTGAAGAATCTCATCCAGCTGCGTGGTACCATTGTTCAGCATTCTTATAGATTTGGTCATATTGTCAAGTTTTGACTTTTGCCATACAACCTCCTCTTTAAGATCAGCAATGATTGATAGATGTTCTTCCTTCTCAGCTTCTAGTTGAGCTATCAGAACCTTCTGTTCTAATATTATCTGGCACCTCTCTTCATTCTTGATACACAACTCTGAGAACCCGGTGAAGACTTCTTGCTTAGTGAGTTCTCCAATATAAGATTCTTTGTCAGAATCAGACTCACAACTCGTTTCTCCATCAGCCTTACATATCCCGGTCAAGGTTGTCACCAATTTTGCTGATTCTTCATCAAGATCACTCTCAGACTCTCATTCTGACCAAGACACATATAAGCCCTTCTTTTTCCTTTTGAGATACGTGGGACACTCAGTCTTTATGTGCCCAAATCCCTCACATTCAAAACACTGAACTCTCTTCCCTTGATTGGAGTCTTCTTCAGTTCTGGACCTTCTGCCTCCATCCTGGTTTTTACTGATGTCGAGTGACTTGTTCTGAACATTTGCTCTTGACTTCCAGTCAATCCTTTTCAATACTTTGTTAAATTATTTTCCAAGCAATACCAGATCTTTAGACACCCCTTCATCTCTGACCAGGTCACCTTCATCGTCTGAGTCACCAGCATTTGACACAAAAGCTATGCTCTTCTTCTTTTCAGACTTTTCACTGATCCCCAATTCAAATGTTTGAAGAGATCCCACAAGTTCATCCACTTTCATCTTATCTATATCCTGAGCTTCTTCTATAGCAGTCACTTTCATGTCAAATCTCTTAGGTAGAGATCTGAGGATTTTTCTGACCAGTTTGCTGTCAAACATCTTTTCACCTAGGGCACTTGAAGCATTAGCTATCTCAATAATGTTCATGTGAAAATCATGAATGCTCTCATCCTCCTTCATCTTCAAACTCTCAAACTTGGTAGTGAGAAGCTAAAGTTTTGACATCTTCACCTTTGAAGTCCCTTCATGAGCAACCTTCAAGACCTCCCATACCTCTTTTGCAATGGTGCAATGTTCAACCAACCTGAAGATATTCTTATTAACACCATTAAACAATGCATTCATGGCTTTGGAATTTCCCATGGACCCTTTGTAGTCTGCATCATCCCAGTCTTCCTCTTCCTTCACTACATCAGTAGGAGTACCTTTCCCATCTTTAACCTTTGGGGGTTCCCATCCTTTGATAACAGCTTTCCACGCTTGATCATCCATGGATTTGATGAATGTTATCATCCTCAGTTTCCAATAGTCATAGTTAGAACCATCAAGCAGAGGTGGTTTGTTCAAAAATCCTCCATCCTTGTCCATTGTACTAGAAAGTACCTTCCCTGAATCTCACCCTTGAATCAAACAAGGGTGCAAGCTCTGATACCAATTGAAATTCTGGCACAGATATCAGATGTCCTACACAGATGTTGAGACACTGATATCCAACACAATGAACAAGATAACAATAATAATAACAGTGCAGAAAGTAAAAAACACAGTGATATGTTTACCCAGTTCGGATCAACAATCCTACTCTGGGGGCTACCAAGCCAGGGACGAAACCAATATACGATAGTATCAATTCACAGATCATACAATAACCAAACCCTGTTATAATCTGCTCACTTAATCACTACCCTTCCTATGACTTCTACCTAAGACTCACCTAGGTATAAGGCCCTCCTCAAATCCCTCTACAATCACAACCCGTGATTGGTTCCTTTCAACACAAGTAACAAAAACGAAAGTCACACTTTCCAAACTAACAATTCTCAATACTTCAAAGCTTATGAGAATTGACACACAAGAAACTCAATGCTTAAAAGCTTATGAGTAACTGACAGAACTTACAACACAAAACCAGTCCTTATACTGTTATCAGAATGATACCAATTAGGCTCACAACTAACACTCGAAAACCCTAACAAAAACACACGTAAGTTCCACACCTAAACTAGGTTTACACCAGTCAATATATAGCATTAAATCTGGACTGGATTGGGCTTCAAAAACGCAGCAAAGAGACTGCTCACAAATCTGCAAAATAAACTCCAACAAAATAGGTCTTCAATCTAAAGTTTCCTAATATGTCTCCATAATTAGAAAGCGCTGAAAATACGAAAACCAACACAAAAACATAACCCAAAAATACTTTGGATGCCACATAGGATAACCAAATATTCACAGAATATTCAGTAACAATTAACAGCAACAGAATCATCTTTTAAATTGAAATCAAACGCGATGTCCTATGAGCCAGTATGGGACATCTTCATTCGACATGTTGAATGCAAAAAAATAGAACATCTTGTTTCAACATCTTGCTGCTAGATTAGTTTTAGCAAAATAAATGCCAACCACAAAATCAACGAAATAATAGAAGGTGTTAGCACCCTCTACGTCCGTTGTACTCAACGGGAGCCTCTTGATTCGATTCGTGAGAAAGTTAGCTATATTGTTTGTTTATCTTCTAAGGTAAAAGGATTAGTTTTTAAGGGGGAAATGGGGTGGTTTTTTATTAGTGTGCTCGGCAAGGATTAGAATCCTTGTGCCTACGTATTCCCCCGTGCAATGGGAAAGTCAGAGCATTCGTAGTTCGTGGGACTACGATTGGTTGGTTAGTGTTTTTTATGTAGGCGCCAATTGTCCTCACACGAGTAAGAGAACTCGCACCCAAACAATTGAGGAGAAAGGTCAAAGACTTGGCCCCCCTCACATCACCTTTTAGAAAGTTGTTTGAATATATGATTAAATTTGTTAAAGAGTTTTATTAAGAAAATAGGATTTGGTTTGTATGTGTTTTAGGGTTTCGGTCGCACGTGGGCTAGAAAAGGAGTTTTAGATGTTTTAGAGGTGACAATTGTTCACACACGAGTAAGAGAACTCGCACCCAAACAATTGAGGAGAAAGGTCAAAGACTCGACCACCCTCACTTCACCTTTAGTAAAATGTATTTAGATAAAGATTAAGTGTTTTAATGATTACTTGGAAAAAGGTTTGAATGTTGTCGAGTTTCGCGTGTTTTAGAGGCGTCAATTGTTCACACACGAGTAAGAGAACTTGCACCCGAACAATTGAAGAGAAAGACCAAAGACTTGATCCCCCTCATTTTCACCTTTTAAAATGTATTTAAATATAGATTACGTGCTTTAATAATCGATACGGAAAAAGAAATTTGAGTGTTGTTGGATTACGAGTGTTTTAAAGGCGTCAATTGTCCACACACAAGTAAGAGAACTCGCACCCAAACAATTGAGGAGAAAGACCGAAGACTTGATCCCCCTCTTTTTCACCTTTTAAGAAATGATATTTAGTATAATTAAATGTATTAATTTAATTTAAGAAAAAATACTCGACGTTGGATCGAGGTTTGAATTTGCGTGCGAAATGGTTTAAGAACTAATGGAAATGAGGTCCTATGGTTTAAGGTAAGGTCGATTGCGAGGCAAAAACACTCGACTTACAAGAAGTAAAGGGACTTGATATGTGGATCAAGTGAATGCTTGAGGATGGATTGATTAATTGGATTTATTTTGGAAAATACTTGACGTTGGATCAAGCTTGTTTATTGTTGTAAAAAAAGGGTTGATTTTAATCTTATGAGAGGGGTGTAATTAATCAAGTGGGAATAATCGAGCCATGATTAAAGTGAGCCAATCACATATACGCATACAAACGAAAGTGAAATGTGCAACAATTATCGTTGTATAAAGCCCAAGAGGAGGCATTGTGAGGTCGATTGCGACCGTGAAAACGATCGACTTACGATGTATTAAAAGGGCTTGACATTAAGTCAAGATATTAGTTTGAAAAGATTTTTTTGGTTTGGACAAGCATAATATGAATAGCATAAACATAATCAAGGCATGAAATAAATTCACAAGAGAAAATTATACACCTCACATGAAGATCACAAATAAAATGGGAGAGAAATATAATCAAGCATGTTAGTATAGTTAGCAACCTAATTCTAAGGTTAGTCTAAAGAAAAGAAATGTCTAAGTTAATTGTTTTAGATTTTTTGGAGAAAATGGTGAAAATTAATTAATCAAATTAAACTAAAATATTTAATAAAATTAACTATTAAAGTTAATTAGTATTAAATAAAATGGTTTAATAAAATTAATTAGAATTGATTAATGAAAAGGATTTTAGAAATTAATTAAAAAGTATTTTGGATTTTAGGATTAAGGAAATTGAATTAACAAGATTAATTAAATTAAAATCAAATGTTTAATAAAAACTAATCATTAAAATAATTAGTTAATATTTAATAAATAATTTTAATAAAATTAATAAATAAAAAAAATCAATAAATAGATTTTAAAGATTTTTTCTAAAAAAAGAAAATAGTTAATAGTTTTTTTAGATTTTTTTAAATATATTAAGTAATATTAAAAATTAAAACAAAAAAACAAAAAGGGAAATGGGCCAGGATGCATCATCAGAATGGGGGTGTATTAGAAATCTTCCCCAGGCCCATGACTAATAAGCCCAACGTGTGGGTAGAAGGTTCACCATGAACCCTAATCAATCTGGCGCGTTGATCTAGTCCTGAGTCAACTGCTGACTCCAAATCAAAGGGTGGCCAACGCGGGTGCACGGTAGGGGATACGTGGATGCACGCACAGAATCAAGAGGATGGGGGCATCCGGTGACACTTGTCACCGGTGGGTGAAGCCACCCAGACCTTCACCAAGCGTCATTTATCACCCAAAATGAGAGAATGAGAAATCAAATTCTCAAATTTCTTCTCTCTCTTTCGTTCGCCTCCCTCAACATTCTCTCTCAAACTTCGTAAAAACTCTCGCCGGAAACCTAAGCTTCGCCGGAGAAGGAGGTGGTTGGCGGCGGCGCCGCCCCTCCTCTCCGGCCAAACACCACGAAATAAACCTAAATCCACTTAAAACGAACCCCTGAGTCCAAATCCGGCCTTAATTTTCCCTAAAACACCCTATAAACCCTCAAATCAAACACACAACATAAACCCTAGGTCTATCAAATTAAGCAAATGAAATAGGGTTACGAAACAACAGCAAATGGAGAATACATATCAAGCCTCAGAATACGCAAAGGAAGTGTAACATACCCAAATCGAAACAATTCCGATTTGAAGTTCTCTGACAAAGATAAGACCTCTAACTCCTCACCCTTGCTTTCTTTTTATGTGTATATTCTTCTACTCCTTCTTGCGTGAGTTGTGGTTTAGGGTTTTTGTTATGTCTTGCTCGTCCGAATTCGTCGTTCATGTCACGATTCTGTTCGCTTGACCTCGCTCTCAGGTTTGTGGGTGTTCGTTTAAATTGTCTTCATCTTTCTTCTTCTCTTTTGGTTTTAATCTGATACGGTTTTTTTTGGATTTGAAGGTTGAGAAGAGGGTGAGTGATTGTGAGGATTGGGTTTGATGAAGATTGATGGAGGAAATGAACAGAATGGGTTTTGGTTCTATGAGGTTTGGAGCAGAAGGGGTGTTTCAAAAATTGTTATTGTTGTGGAGCAAGATGGATGAAGGTTTAAGGAAAAATTAGAAGAAAAGTTGATGAAGGGTTTGTTGGTGTTTGAGTTTTTATGAAGAGAGGTTTTGAGGTTGTGAAGGTTAAAGAAGAAGATGTTGTTGAAGATGGTTGATGGAGGATTTGTATTATTAATGGAAGCTGAAGTTGGTTTTCATGGTGAGTAGAACATGATTTTATCGAGATGAAGTTAGGTTTTGTTCTTGTTTGAGGTATGCTCTTCTCACTTTCTTTCTCTGAATAATTTTCAGCCCCCCCCCCCTCTCACAATGTATATCCCCTCCTCTTTTTATGGTTTCTGTTCTTATTTTTAAATTCAAAATAAACTTGCTAATGAAGTTTTGGTACAGCTTCTGCAATTGTTGTTGATGTTGTGTCTTTTTTAATATTTAGGTTTTTGGCTATTGTGTGCAGTCTTGGTCGCGCGTAGAGGTGTGAGGTTGTGTGCAGGGTTTTGGAGTGTTATGGTGCAGATGGTACAGGTCTGTTGCAGCAGTGTGTAGTTATTATTGTGCAGGATACAAAAGACAGGTTCTGTGTAGTTGTCGTTGTTGTACGGTTATGTGAAGGGCTGGCTGGAGTGGGTCCATAGCATGGAGGCATATCGAAAATAGTGGCATATCGCTGCCTCTTGAATATTACTTGGTATTTGCTTATGGCTGATGTTAGGTACTTTTAGGATGCCCCCAAATTAGTTTATCCTTTAACTGTATTAATCTTTTGTTCAATTTTTCATGTGCATTATTCGGTTTGAGGACGTATTTGGCACTAAAGGAACCTTCTTGGAAAAACTTGAGAGTTATTTGGATGAGGTCGTGTTGAAGAACTTGGTCAGTTAGGATGAGCCGTGGCAGCTTGGAGCATAGCTGAAGGAAGCTTGGTATAAAGATTGATCTAGAGGATAACTTGGAAATTTGGAACGGCTAGACAAGCTGATGATGTGACTAACAGCAAACGGCTTGCCTCATGAAGACTTTCTTCTCTTCTTGTGTGTACTGTCTGTGGAATTTTCGCACAAAGATGGAAAGAATTGTCTCACGTTTAGCTTGGAGTGACGGATGTATTTAGTTCTTCTTAGGTTTATGATTGATGTAACTTGTAGTATAATGTGACAACATTTGAAAACCTACTTGAATTTTGGTGCTAACAACTTATCCTTAGTTGAAATATAATAATTTTGCAACCTTTGAACTCATTTGAACAATGTATTCTTGGAATTCCATTAATCTTGATAGTTCTCATTTTTTGAATCTCTTCGAAACTAAATGGAATTTGTAACTTAGAGCTTGAGACATGGCCTAAATCATTTGAGATATGGCTTAAAACAGTTCAAACACGTCTTGAAAACAAATCCCATTCTTGGCTTGAAACAAAGATGAAAACTTTTAATCGTGGCTTGCAAATAAACTTGAAACAAGGCTTGACTTAATTTGACTCTCATGGCTTAAGACAAAATTGAGACAAATTGAATCATAACTTGGCTAAATTGATCACATGGCCTAAAACCAATTTGGAACCAATTAAGTCGTAGCTTTCTACAAATTGATCTTGAAACTTGAAACAACCTTAAGCATTGACTGAGAAAATGAATTCTAATCATGGCATCAAATCAACTTGAAATGTGACCTAGAATCATTTTGGAATATGGCTTAAGACCAACTTGAAGTCCATTGATCATGTCTTGAGTAACTGACCATGATAATGAGGACCTATCTTTTCTTTTTTTCACTTGAATTCAACACACTCACAAAAGCCTGTAATCAGTATTAGCACACACAAGACCTCCATAACTTAAACTTTAGAGGATCATGGCCAGAAACCACGTGATCAACATGCTTAGCATAAGAAAAATGGGAGGGTAGGACAAATTTGGGGTATGACACATGGGATAAGGTATACATGTCATAAAATGTTTACATATATTAATATATAAGTTGACTATTGAATTATTATCATACATGTTATTGACTCTTTCTTATGTAGATGTTTAACGACGAAAGCCCATTCCCCGTTGAGGACTTTGTAGATCTTCGTAAACGTTGGGCGTATATCCACAATGTTCTTAAGGGTCCTGCTGATTGATGATGTGAATAACACTTTTTTGTAGAGCTGATGTGAATAACACTTTTCTGTATTAATGACATGAATATAGTGTTTGGTGTAAATATGGTTATAATAGTTACAATACTTACAAAATTAATAATAGGAAGAAATTTTGGCTTTTATCAATGAACAATGTTAGTTGTATTTTATGCTCTTTATACATGTATACCTTATCTGTTATGGTTAAAATGGTTACAGGTTAAAAAAATGGGATGAATTTGAATTGCTGAGAAATGCATATTGTTATTTCCTTGGTTTTATGGTTGGCATTATTTTGCTAAAACTCATGTAGCAGCAGGTGTTGAATGAAGATGTCTAAAAATATGTTTCATTACTCTTTGTTCAATATGTCGAATGAAGATGTCCCAAGACTGCTCATAGGACATCGCGCTGTGAAGACAGGTTATATTGCAGATTCTGTTACAATGATTTGTAACTGAATATTATGTGAATATTTGGTTATCCTATGTGGCATCGAAAGCATTTTTGGATTAGGGTTACTTGTTGGTTTTCGGATTTGCTGCTGTTTCTATTTATGGAGACATAATAGGAAACTTTGGATTGAAGACCTATTTTATTGGAGTTAATTTTGCAGATTTGTGAGAAGCCTAATTGCTGCGTTTTTGAAGCCCAATTCAGTCCAGATTTCAAGCTATAAATAGACTGATGTAAACCTAGTTTTAGGTGTCGAACTTACATGTATTTTTAGGGTTGTGTGCTTGTGTTTTGTGAGCCTAACTGGTATCTTATGATAATATTATAAGGACTGTAGTGTAAGTTGTGTAAGGTTGCTCATAAGCTTTTAAGCATTGAGTAACTGTGTGTTAATTCTCATAAGCTGTGAAGTATTGAGAATTTGTGTTTCGACCATTGTTTTTATCTTGTAAGGAACCAGTCACGGGTTGTGATTGAAGAGGGATTTGAGGAGGGCCTCATACCTAGGGGAGTCTTAGGTAGAAGTCATAGGAAGGGTAGTGATTAAGTGAGCTGATTGAACCGGGTGTGGTTATCAGTGAATTGATACTATCGAATATTGATTTCATCCCTGGCTTGGTAGCCCCCAGATGTAGGATAGTTAGATCCGAACTGGGTTAACAATTTCTGGTGTTCTTTACATTTTATGCACACTTTTATTTTGATCTTGTTCATTGTTGTTGTATATCAGTGTCTCGACATCTCGATAGGACATCTGATATATAGGCCAGAATTTCAATTGGCATCAAGAGCTGCACCCTTTGTTGTTTCTGGGTGAGATTCAGGGAAGGTACTTTCTGGTACAATGGACAAGGATGGAGGAGCTCTGAATAAACCACCTTTGCTGGATGGCTCTAACTATGAATATTGGAAACCTAGGATGATAGCCTTTATCAAGTCCATGGATGATCAAGCATGGAAAGCGGTTATCAAAGGTTGGGAGCCTCCAAAGGTAAGAGATGGAGAAGGAAATCTTACTGATGCTCTGAAGGAAGAAGAGGACTGGGATGATGCTGACTACAAAGGGTCTGTTGGAAATTCTAAAGCCATGAATGCATTGTTCAATTGTGTCAACAGAAATATCTTCAGGCTGATTGAGCATTGTACTATTGCCAAAGAGGCCTGGCAGGTCTTGAAAGTTGCTCATGAAGGGACCTCAAAGGTGAAAATGTCAAAGCTTCAGCTTCTCACTAGCAAGTTTGAGAGTTTGAAGATGAAAGAGGATGAGAGCATTCATGATTTTCATATGAACATTATTAAGATATCTAATGCCTCTAGTGCTTTAGGAGAAAAGATGTCTGACAGCAAGCTGGTCAGGAAGATTCTCAGGTCTCTACCTAAGAGATTTGATATGAAGGTCACTGCTATAGAGGAAGCTCAGGACATTGACAAGATGAAAGTGGATGAACTTATGGGATCACTCCAAACTTTTGAGTTAGGATTCAGTGAAAAAGCTGAAAAGAAGAAGAGTATAGCATTTGTGTCGAATGCTGATGACTCAGATGATGAAGAAGATGTATCTAAAGATCTGGTATTACTTGGTAAACAATTTAACAAAGTGTTGAAAAGGATTGACTGGAAGTCAAGAGAAAATGCTCAGAACAAGTCACTCGACATCAGTAAGAACCAGGATGGAGGAAGAAGATCCAGAACTGAAGAAGACTTCAATCAAGGGAAGAGAGTTCAGTGCTTTGAGTGTGAGGGATTTGGGCACATAAAGACCGAGTGTCCCACGTATCTCAAAAGGCAGAACAAGGGCCTATCCGTGTCTTGGTAAGAAGGAGAGTCTGAGAGTGATGTTGAAGAAGAATCAGCAAAATTGGTGACAACCTTGGTTGGAATCTGTAAGGCTGATGGAGAGACTTCTTGTGAATCTGACTCTGACAAAGAATCCTATGTTGGAGAACTCACTAAGGAAGAAGTATTCTCAGGGTTTTCAGAATTGTGTATCAAGAACGAAGAAAGGTGCCAGATTATATTGGAGAAGAAGATCTTGATAGCTCAACTGGAAGCTGAGAAGGAAGAACATCTATCAACCATTGCTGATCTGAAGGAGGAGGTTGACTGGCAAAAGTCAAAACTTGCCAATATGACCAAATCTATAAGAATGCTGAATAATGGTACCACGCAGCTGGATGAGATCCTTCAGAATGGGAAAGAAGCTGGTAATATGCAAGGCCTTGGTTTTAACAATCAAGCCGAGACTTCTAAGAAGACTGTATTGAAGTTTGCTCCTCAGAAAATAAAGCAAGAAGTAAAGATGTCAAATCACATGTTTCAACATCAGATGAACCATCAGAAAGGAGTTTGTAGATCAAAGTATAAACCATGGAGATGCCATTACTGTGGCAAGATTGGTCACTTAAAGGCCTTTTGCTACAAGCTACACGGCTATCCCAGAAGTGTTCAGCAACAATATAAAGAACAGAGTTGGGGTAAAGTGAAGAGAAGATGGATTCCTAGAAAAATGATGGCTGGTCTCATAGCACATACTTCTCTTAGGGCATCTGCTAGAGAAGATTGGTACTTTGACAGTGGTTGTTCAAGACACTTGACTGGTGTGAAGAAATTCTTGTCAGAGATTAAGCCTCACTCCACCAATTATGTCACCTTTGGGGATGGATCGAAGGGTGAGATAAAAGGTGTTGGAAAGCTGGACTACACAGGACAACCAAATCTGGATCGTGTGTTATTTGTCAAAGGACTGACTACAAACTTAATCAGTATAAGCCAATTGTGTGATGTAGGGCTCAAGGTAAATTTTACCAAGTCTGAGTGTCTAGTAACCAATGAGAAAGATGAAGTCGTTATGAAGGGCACCAGGTCTAAAGATAACTGCTATCTTTGGAACCCTCTAGAACCTGAAAACCTGTCTACTTGCTTGATGAAAAAGGAAGATGAAACCAAACTGTGGCATCAGAAATTGGGCCACTTACACCTGAAAGGGATGAAGAAGGTTATGTCAAGTGAAGCTGTTAGAGGTATTCCCAAGCTGAAGATTGATGAGGACAAAATATGTGGTGAATGTCAAGTTGGGAAGCAAACAAGGGTGTCACACAAGAAGCTTCAACATCTTACCACAACTTCTAGAGTTCTGGAACTCCTTCACATGGACTTAATGGGACCTATGCAGGTTGAAAGTCTTGGTGGGAAGAAGTATGCCTATGTTGTCGTAGATGACTACTCTAGATTCACCTGGATAAGTTTCATCAGAAAAAAATCTGAAGTGCTTGCAGCCTTTAAAGAATTATGTCAAAGAATTCAACGGGAAAAGGATTGTGGTGTTGTTCGAATCAGAAGTGACCATGGGAAAGAATTCGAAAATAGCAGGTTTGAAGAGTTCTACCTATCTGAGGGAATCTCTCATGAATTTTCATCACCAATCACTCCTCAGTAGAATGGTGTGGTGGAATGCAAGAACAGGACCATACAAGAATGTGCAAGAGTCATGATTCATGCCAAAAAGCTTCCATATCATTTTTGGGCTGAAGCCATGAATACTACTTGTTATATACACAATAGGGTGACTATCAGATCAGGTACCTCTGTCACTCTTTATGAGCTATGGAAAGGTAGAAAGCCAAACGTGAAGTATTTCCATGTGTTTGGTAGTAAGTGCTATATCTTAGCAGATCGTGAGCAAAGGCGAAAAATGGATCCTAAGAGTGAGGAAGGAATATTTTTGGGCTACTCTACAAATAGCAAAGCATATAGGGTGTTCAATTCCAGAACTCAGGTGATGATGGAATCCATAAATGTGGTGGTTGATGATTCTGGCAACGATGAAGATGTTCCAGATGATGTTGGAGCATGTCTGCCTATGAACAATGAAAAATCTCCAGGCTTTGAGTCTGTAGAAGATAATGCTCAAGAAATCAACACCAGACCTGAGAATGAAGAGGTAGAGGAAGCTAACAGGGGACCCTCTATAAGGATTCAGAAGGATCACCCTAGGGAATTAATTATTGGAGATCTGAATGAAGGTGTGAGAACCAGAAGAAGGGAAACTGTGTCAAATGCTTGCTTTGTGTCAAAGATCGAGCCAAAGAATGTCAAGGAAGCTCTGACAGATGAGTTTTGGATAAATGCTATGCAAGAAGAACTGGAGCATTTCAGAAGAAATGATGTCTGGGATCTTGTACCAAGACCAGAAGGGGTGAATGTTATTGGAACAAAGTGGATCTACAAAAACAAGTCTGACGAGCTTGGAGTGGTTACAAGAAACAAAGCGAGACTTGTTGCACAAGGTTATACTCAAGTTGAGGGAATTGACTTTGATGAGACTTTTGCTCCAGTGGCTAGATTAGAATCCATCAGACTACTCTTAGGGATGGCTTGTAATCTAAAATTCAAGCTGTTCCAAATGGATGTGAAGAGTGCTTTTCTGAATGGCTATCTGAATGAAGAAGTCTATGTAGATCAACCTAAAGGATTCACTGATCCAAACTTCCCCAATCATGTGTACAAACTGAGGAAAGCGCTGTATGGCTTGAAACAAGCTCCAAGGGCCTGGTATGAGAGGCTGACAGAATTCTTAGTAGCTAATGGTTATAAAAAAGGAGGCATTGACAAAACTTTGTTTGTCAAGGAAGAAGGAGGAAAATTAATGATAGCCCAAATTTATGTGGATGACATTGTATTTGGGGGAATGACAGAAGCTATGGTGAAACAGTTTGTTCAACAAATGCAATCGGAATTTGAAATGAGTTTGGTTGGAGAACTTAGCTACTTTCTTGGATTACAAGTCAGACAAATGGAGGATTCTATCTTTATTTCTCAAAGCAAATATGCTAAGAGCATAGTAAAGAAATTTGGCCTGGATAATGACAATCACAAAAGGACACCTGCTCCCACCCATTTGAAGTTATCCAAGGATGAGAATGGAGTAAGTGTGGACCACAACTTGTACAGAAGTATGATTGGAAGTCTACTGTATCTCACAGCAAGCAGACCTGACATTTCCTTTGTTGTTAGAGTGTGTGCCAGATATCAAGCCGATCCTAAAGTGAGTCACTTGAATCAAGTGAAGAGGATTCTGAAATATGTGAATGGCACAAGTAACCATGGGATGCTATATAGCCATGATTCTGGGACTGATTTAAGAGGATACTGTGATGCTGATTGGGCTGGAAGTGCAGATGATAAGAAAAGCACTTCAGGTGGATGCTTCTTTCTAGGAAATAATCTTATTTCATGGTTTAGCAAGAAGCAGAATTCAGTATCCCTCTCTACTGCTGAAGCTGAGTACATCGCAGCTGGTAGTAGTTGTGCACAACTGGTATGGATGAAGCACATGTTGTCAGAGTATAATGTCACACAAGATGTCATGACACTATTTTGTGACAACCTGAGTGCTATTAATATTTCCAAAAATCCCATCCAACATAGCAGGACAAAGCACATTGACATCAGACATCACTTCATCAGAGAACTTGTGGAGGACAAAATCATAACACTTGAGCATGTGAGCACAGAAAATCAGCTTGCTGACATATTTACCAAGGCTCTGGATGCAATTAAGTTTGAAAACCTGAGGAGCAGACTTGGGGTGTGCATTCATGAAGATCTATAGCAATCAATGTGTCTTCTGGCTGCCAGATTAACAAGAGTAAAGGAGATTCTGGTAGTGCAGTGTGTAAATGAAGAGAAAATGCTGAAGTTTGTGCATGAAGATCGGGCATGTGATGTGGTGTGCATCTACTCTCTGATGCAGTTTACTCTGGTTTATTTTTACTTTGACTTGCCCTTGTCATATTTGTGGCTAAAAAGGGGGAGTAGTGAGTGTGAGGGAGAGCAGCTTTGGTATGTGCTTGTGCTGTTGAGAGGGAGTGTTGAGAGGGAGAGCAGCTTTGGTATGTGCTTGTGCTGTTGAGGGGGAGTTTTTGTGCTGCAGGTAGATTGTGCTTGTAAGGGGGAGTTGCTATGATGAGATGTTTGCTGGATTGTGTGTCTATGCAGCTGAGGGTGAATGCAGCTGAGGGGGAGTTTTTTTGTGTGTGCAGCTGAGGGGGAGTTTTTTTTTGCTGCTATTAATGGTGTTTTCTTCCGCTGCTGATTCTGATGGTGTTTGAGTGTGTGTGGAGTTTTAGCCAAAAATAAGCCAAAGGGGGAGATTGTTATTTCCTTGGTTTTATGGTTGGCATTATTTTTCTAAAACTCATGTAGCAGCAGGTGTTGAATGAAGATGTCTAAAAATATGTTTCATTATTCTTTATTCAATATGTCGAATGAAGATGTCCCAAGACTACTCATAGGACATCGCGCTGTGAAGACAGGTTGTATTGCAGATTCTGTTACAATGATTTGTAACTGAATATTCTGTGAATATTTGGTTATCCTATGTGGAATCGAAAGCATTTTTGGATTAGGGTTACTTGTTGGTTTTCAGATTTTCTGCTGTTTCTATTTATGGAGACATAATAGGAAACTTTGGATTGAAGACCTATTTTATTGGAGTTAATTTTGCAGATTTGTGAGCACCCTAATTGCTGCGTTTTTGAAGCCCAATTCAGTCCAGATTTCAAGCTATAAATAGACTGATGTAAACCTAGTTTTAGGTGTCGAACTTACATGTATTTTTAGGGTTGTGTGCTTGTGTTTTGTGAGCCTAACTGGTATCTTATGATAACAGTATAAGGACTGTAGTGTAAGTTGTGTAAGGTTGCTCATAAGCTTTTAAGCATTGAGTAACTGTGTGTTAATTCTCATAAGCTGTGAAGTATTGAGAATTTGTCTTTCGACCATTGTTTTTATCTTGTAAGGAACCAGTCACGGGTTGTGATTGAAGAGGGATTTGAGGAGGGCCTCATACCTAGGGGAGTCTTAGGTAGAAGTCATAGGAAGGGTAGTGATTAAGTGAGCTGATTGAACCGGGTGTGGTTATCAGTGAATTGATACTATCGAATATTGATTTCATCCCTGGCTTGGTAGCCCCCAGATGTAGGATAGTTAGATCCGAACTGGGTTAACAATTTCTGGTGTTCTTTACATTTTATGCACACTTTTATTTTGAACTTGTTCATTGTTGTTGTATATCAGTGTCTCGACATCTCGATAGGACATTTGATATATAGGCCAGAATTTCAGATATTTAAAACATAGGAAGTTTTGACAGCGGTTATAAAACCTAGTCGTGGTTGTATATTTATGTATGCCGAATATATAATGACGGTTATATAATTTAACCGTCATAATTTCTCGCGCGCTGCACAGACAAAAATAAATATCAAAACGGCGCAGCTAGGAATCGAACCAAGGACCATTATATTTATCACAACGGTTCATTTGAATAATCGTTGTGATAGGGTGTGTTGTTTCCAGGTCATTACAATGGTTAATGGGTCGTGATTATAAGTATTATTTTACAACGACACTCTACATAACAACGCCTACGCCATCGTCATTATATACATTTCCCAACCGTTCTTAATTGGTTTTTACGTAGTAGTGTTGTTAGTTATTGGATTGACTAGAATTTTGGTAAAACAAAGTTGTTCAATGTTGATGTCACATGGGTGATGTCTTAACATTGAGTCTTAACATTGGATAATGTTAAGTGTTTAAGTTGTTGAAGTTTTTAAGTTTGATGTCACATGCGATGTCATGACATCAGATATGCAGTTTATTAAAACATCAGGTTTGAGATGTTTTTAGGGTTAAGCGTATTAGCTGGATTTTGGGAGAGCTGTTAGAGTTATTGGATGCGAATATCTTGGAGGAGATATTTTCTGTTGCAAACAGATTTGATGCAGATTTGTAGGAGTGTTTAAAGGATGAAGATTTAAGAAGATTTTGAGAGAAAATCTGTTTTGAAGATTCAGTTTTAAATAACAAATTAGGTCAGATATTGTAGCAGGTCCAAGCCCAAATCAAATAGCTATATAAAGCGCATCAATCCTGAAGGAAAAGTAACGAAGAAAGAGAGCTAAAGACTGAGAGTCGTTTGTGTCTTCGTGTATGTGTTGTAAACCATTCTAGTGTGAATTGGTGTTGTTGTTTTGAGTTGTTCTTGATCAAAGCTGTGAAGCAGAATCAAGTTGTGTTTTTCAAAGTGTGTGATCTTTGAATTATATCACTGAAGTGATTTAGGGATTGAGTAATGTTCTCATACCTAAGTGGTCTCTTAGGTAGAAGGTTCATTGGGTAGGGATTAAGTTTAGGAGATGTCAACTGGGTTGTTGAGTCTGTAAATTAATTCTACTGATAGTGAAATTCATCCCTGGCTTGGTAGCCCCCAGAGTAAGTTGTTTAACTGAACTGGGTGAACAATTCTTTGTGTCTTTTCCGTTGTGTTATATTGTCCATTGCAGAGTGTGTTGTTGTGACATCACACATAACATCACATATCTGGTACCAGAATTTCAATTGGTATCAGAGCAGGCATCCGACTCTGCATCTGGGTGAGATCTAGGGCTGATACTTTCTGGTAAGATGGACAAAGAAGTTGGAGGATTTGTGAATAGACCCCCTATTCTGGATGGATCTAATTATGACTATTGGAAACCAATGATGGTTACCTTCTTAAAGTCATTAGATAGTAGGGCTTGGAAAGCTATCTTAAAGGAATGGAAAGCTCCTGTTGTTGTTGAGAAAGATGATGCTGGGAAAGAAAAAGAAGGCAGCTCTAAATTGAAACCTGAAGAAGAATGGACCAAGGAAGAAGATGAGCTTGCTCTTGGTAATTCTAAAGCCCTAAATGCTATTTTCAATGGAGTTGATAAGAACATCTTCAGGTTGATCAATACTTGTGAAGTTGCTAAGGAAGCATGGGATATATTGAAGACAACACATGAAGGAACATCTAAAGTCAAGATGTCTAGACTTTAACTTCTGACATCAAAGTTTGAAAGTCTAAAAATGAAGGAAGAAGAGACTATTCATGATTTTCACATGAATATTCGTGAGTTGTCTAATGCTTCAAGTGCTCTTGGAGAGAAGATGACTGAAGAGAAGTTGGTGAGGAAGATTCTTAGATCCCTTCCCAAGAGATATAAGATGAAAGTAACTACTATTGAAGAAGCTCAGGATATCAGCAAACTGAGGGTTGATGAGTTAATTGGATCTCTTCAAACATTTGAGCTAGGGTTAAGTGAAGAGGAACCTGAAAAGAAGTCCAAGAGTATAGCTTTGGTTTTCAGTTCTGAAGAAGCCAAGAAAGGGAAAGAGGATGGTTCTCAGGAGGAGCTGTCTCAGGCTGTTGCTTTGCTGGGAAAACAGTTCAATAAAGTTGTGAAGAGGATAAATAGGAGTTATAATCCCAATGTCAAGAACATTACTTCTGACATCAACAGATCAGGAGAATAAGGGAAGAAGTCTAAAGATGAAGAAAAGTCCAGTAATGACAAAGGGATACAATGCTATGAGTGTGAAGGGCATGGACATGTCAAGAAGGAATGTCCTACTTTTCTAAAGAAGCAGAAAGGGTTATCAGCTTCTTGGTCTGACAGTGAGAGTGAATCTGAAGAAAATTCAGCTAAACTTGTTAGAGCTATGGTTGGGGTTTATGAGTCAGATGATGATTCTTGTGATGATGAGGTTACTTATGATGAACTTGCTGTCACTTATGAAGATCTTTTCATAAGAAGTGAACAAGTGTGTCTTGAAGGAGAAAAGCTGAAGAAAACCATAGTACAGTTAAAAGCTGAAAAGACTGAACTTTAATCTGAAGTCAGTATGCTTAACTATAAACTGGACTCTATGACCAAAACTATCAGAATGTTGAACAATGGTACTGATGCTCTAGACAACATTCTTAGTATTAGGAAGATGGCAGCAGACAAATGTAGTTTGGGATTCACCAATGATGCAGGTTCTAATGATGTTATCACCTCTAAACCAGTGATGTTAAAACAGATGTTAAAACATCATGACAGAACTCCATCTAAGAAGAAATACAGGCACTGGAGATGTCACCATTGTGGATGTTTTGGACACATTAAGGCTTATTGTTATAAGCTACATGGATATCCACAGAAGGCTCATCAGGTTGTTCCCAGACAGAACTGTCATAGAGGAAGGCAGGTTACCAAGCCTAAGAAGCAATGGGTCCCTAAAGTTAAGGTTACCAACTTAATAGCTCACACTTCTTTAAGGGTTTCTACCAAAGAAGATTGGTACTTTGACAGTGGGTGTTCAAGGCACATGACTGGAGTTAAGAATCTGTTGGTAGATGTGAAGCTTAATTCTTCAGGCCATGTTACATTTGGTGATGGGGTCAAAGGAGAGATCAAGGGGATTGGTAAACTGAACTGTGTTGGTGCTCCCAGACTGGATGATGTTCTTCTTGTTAAAGGACTGACAGCAAATTTGATTAGCATTAGTCAACTTTGTGATCAAGGATTCAAAGTAGACTTTACAAAGTCTGAATGCATTGTCAAAGATGATAAAGGAGAAGTCATTATGAAGGGAGTCAGGTATAAGGACAATTGTTATCTTTGGGTGCCACAAGATTCAAATTCTTCCACTTGTGTTTTTGCTAAAGAAGATGATATCAAAATCTGGCATCAGAAGTTGGGACATCTTCACCTAAAGGGAATGAAGAGAATCATCTCCTCAGAAGCAGTCAGAGGAATTCCCAAACTTAATATTGAGGAAGGAAAAGTTTGTGGAGACTATCAAAAAGGGAAGCAGACAAAGATGTCTCATCCGAAGCTTCAACATGACACCACCTCCAAGGTCTTGGAACTACTTCATATCGACTTGATGGGACCTATGGAGGTTGAAAGTCTGGGTGGAAAGAAATACGCGTATATAGTTGTGGATGACTATCCAAGGTACACCTGGGTGAGCTTCATCAAAGACAAATCAGAGGTGTTTGATGTTTTTAAAGATATTTGTCAAAGACTCCAAAGCGAAAAGGAGAGTAATGTTATCAGGATAAGGAGTGAGCTTGGAAGAGAGTTTGAGAATAGCAAGTTTGTAGAATTTTGCTCTGCTGAAGGTATAAGTCATGAGTTTTCATATCCTATTACTCCTCAGCAAAATGGAGTAGTTGAGAGGAAGAACAGAACTATCCAAGAGTCTGCTAGAGCTATGATCCATGCCAAGAAACTTCCCTATCATTTCTGGGCTAAAGCCATGAATACTGCCTGCTACATTCACAACAGGGTTACCCTGAGAAGAGGCACTTCATCCACTCTGTATGAACTATGGAAGGGAAGAAAACCTAATGTTAAATACTTTCATGTTTTTGGAAGTAGATGTTATATTCTGGCTGATAGAGAACAGAGAAGAAAATTGGATTCCAAAAGTGATGAAGGAATATTTTTGGGATACTCTACCAACAGCAGAGCATATAGGGTTTTCAACTCTAGAACCAAGGTGATGATGGAGTCCATCAATGTGGTGATTGATGACAATGATAAGCAGGAAGATGATGATGTCCTAGATGATGTTGGAACATCAGTTGGTGAAGTTGCACCAGAAGCTGAAGACAGAAGTCCAACTCCTAGTGTTGCTGCTGCTGAGCCTGAATCTGAGCAACCTCATAAAGATCCTTCTATCAGAGTGCAGAAGAACCACCCAAAGGAGCTTATTATAGGTGATCCAAATTCTGGAGTAAGGACTAGGTCAAGAGAAGTTGTAGCAAGTTCATGTTTTATTTCCAAAATTGAGCCAAAGAATGTCAAGGAAGCATTGACTGATGAGTTTTGGATAAATGCAATGCATGAAGAGCTGGAGCAATTCAAGAGGAATGAAGTATGGGATCTTGTGCCAAGGCTTGAAGGGGTGAATATGATTGGGACCAAGTGGATCTACAAGAACAAGTCTAATGAACTAGGAGTGGTTACCAGAAACAAGGAAAGACTTGTTGCACAGGGATACACTCAAGTTGAAGGAGTTGATTTTGATGAAACTTTTGCTCCTGTGGCTAGATTAGAGTCCATCAGATTACTCTTGGGTGTGGCCTGTAATCTCAGATTCAAGCTATTCCAAATGGATGTGAAGAGTGCCTTTTTGAATGGTTACTTGAATGAAGAAGTGTATGTAGATCAACCTAAAGGGTTCATTGATCCAATTTTTCCTAATCATGTTTACAAACTTAGGAAAGCCCTGTATGGGTTGAAGCAAGCTCCTAGGGCATGGTATGAAAGGCTTACAGAATTCTTAGCATTGAATGGCTACAGAAAAGGAGGAATTGACAAGACCTTGTTTGTCAAGGAAGAAGGAGGAAACCTGATGGTAGCCCAAATCTATGTTGATGACATTGTATTTGGTGGGATGTCAGATGAAATGGTGAAACATTTTGTGCAACAGATGCAATCAGAATTTGAAATGAGTTTGGTTGGAGAACTCAGCTATTTCCTTGGTCTACAAGTTAGACAAATGGAGGACTCCATCTTCATTTCTCAGAGCAAATATGCTAAGAACATAGTGAAGAAATTTGGCCTAGAAAATGCTAATCATAAGAGGACTCCTGCTCCTACTCATTTAAAATTATCCAAGGATGAACATGGAGTTAGTGTGGATCAAAGTTTATATAGAAGCATGATTGGGAGTCTATTGTATCTCACAGCTAGCAGACCTGACATTTCTTTTGCTGTTGGAGTTTGTGCTAGATATCAATCTGAGCCTAAGGTTAGTCACTTGAATCAAGTGAAGAGGATCCTGAAATATGTTAATGGCACTAGTGACTATGGGATGCTGTATAGTCATGGAACTGGGACTGAGTTAAGGGGATATTGTGATGCTGACTGGGCTGAGAGTGCTGATGATAGGAAAAGCACTTCAGGAGGTTGTTTCTTCGTAGGGAATAATCTGATTTCTTGGTTTAGTAAGAAGCAGAACTGTGTGTCTCTTTCTACTGCTGAGGCCGAGTACATAGCAGCAGGAAGTAGTTGCTCTCAACTGGCGTGGATGAAGCAAATGCTGAGTGAATACAATGTCAAGCAAGATGTCATGACATTGTACTATGATAAATTGAGTGCAATCAATATCTCTAAGAATCCTATTCAACATAGTAGAACTAAGCATATTGATATAAGGCATCATTTTATAAGAGATTTGGTAGAGGATAAAGTAGTTGCCTTGGAACATGTTGCTACAGATAAACAGTTAGCTGATATCTTCACTAAAGCATTAGATGCAAACCAATTTGAAAGTTTGAGAAGTAAATTGGGAATTTGCATTTATGAAGATTAAATGTGCTAGAGAGTGTATTAAGCAGTTATATTCTTTATTAGATATTGATTTTATTCAACTGCTGAAGGCATACATGTTTGAAGTACATCAATAGTTAAAGATTATCCCAACCCCCTGCATCTAGAAAAGCTTTCCAGTCTTCATCCCAATCATCATCAGAAGCATGTTGTTGCACAGGAAGTTTCTTGCGGGGTTTCATGGTTGTCTCTGAGGTTCTGCCTGTCTTTGTGGTTCCTGAAGTAGTTTCAGCTGCAGTCATTGTTTTGCTCCTCTTCTTAGGTGGATCTGAAGTCTTGTCCTTCTGCTTGAGGTTCTTTGTTGCATCTTTGGCGTTTGACTGGCTCATTCTTGGTTGCTGTGTGGTGCTGCTAGAAGGAAGAAAGACTTGTTTTTATAATGCAAACAAGGAGCATTGTTTGTATCGCCTGACCAGTCAAGGTGTTGGAACTTGTTTTTTTTTTGGAAAGCTTGGTGTTTGACTGTGTCATTTATTATGTCAGGACATTGTGTTTGGTGAGTGTCCAATTGTGGCTAAAAAGGGGGAGAGTTAGCCTAGCTTTTGTGTATAGAGTGTGACCTATCTCAGTTCTGGTGTGGTGCAGATGTTGAGGGGGAGTGTGCATGTTGAACAGTTGTTTATGCTGGTTCTGGTTTTGAGGGGGAGTTTGCCCTTTGTTGATAGGTGGTGTGTAGTATTTTGAAGTGGGAGCTGTTTGTTTTAAAAATTTTATCCGCTGCTGAAGTCTCTGATGTTGCAGAGAATTTTGGTAAAACAAAGTTGTTCAATGTTGATGTCACATGGGTGATGTCTTAACATTGAGTCTTAACATTGGATAATGTTAAGTGTTTAAGTTGTTAAAGTTTTGAAGTCTGATGTCACATGCGATTTCATGACATCAGATATGCAGTTTATTAAAACATCAGGTTTGAGATGTTTTTAGGGTTAAGTGTATTAGCTGGATTTTGGGAGAGCTGTTAGAGTTATTGGATGCGAATATCTTGGAGGAGATATTTTCTGTTGCAAACAGATTTGATGCAGATTTGTAGGAGTGTTTAAAGGCTGAAGGTTTAAGAAGATTTTGAGAGAAAATCAGTTTTGAAGATTCAGTTTTAAATAACAAATCAGGTCAGATATTGTAGCAGGTCCAAGCCCAAATTAAATAGCTATATAAAGCGCATCAATCCTGAAGGAAAAGTAACGAAGAAAGAGAGCTAAAGACTGAGAGTCGTTTGTGTCTTCGTGTATGTGTTGTAAACCATTCTAGTGTGAATTGGCGTTGTTGGTTTGAGTTGTTCTTGATCAAAGCTGTGAAGCAGAATCAAGTTGTGTTTTTCAAAGTGTGTGATCTTTGAATTATATCACTGAAGTGATTTATGGATTGAGTAATGTTCTCATACCTAAGTGGTCTCTTAGGTAGAAGGTTCATTGGGTAGGGATTAAGTTTAGGAGATGTCAACTGGGTTGCTGAGTCTGTAAATTAATTCTACTGATAGTGAAATTCATCCCTGACTTGGTAGCCCCCAGAGTAACTTGTTTAACTGAACTGGGTGAACAATTCTTTGTGTCTTTTCTGTTGTGTTATATTGTCCATTGCAGAGTGTGTTGTTGTGACATCACACGTAACATCACATATCTGGTACCAGAATTTCAAGTGTAAGTTAACTAGGCTCACAAATCTTAATTCACCATCGATCTTTAATTTATCCAAGGGAAAGGGAAAAGAACGAATAACCTATAAACATGCAATGCAAAGATAATGCAATAAAGAGATCTAAAGTTCGGGGGTTGTAACACCCTTTTCTACCCCCACAAATGTTGCAGCAGAAACAACTCAATTATCATAGTAAAACATCAAAAATACCTCAAAGGGTGCACATTCCTCATTCAAATCAAAATAATACACTTGCCCTGTAAACAAAGGGTTTTTCCTCAAAACAAATCAAAAGCCTTCACATGGCAGCGAAACTCAAAATTTTCAAATAAAAAGGTTTTCATTCAACATCATAATAATAAAAAAGGTTTTTAATAAAAGCCCTCAAAACAGGCAGCAGATCCACCATAACCACAAATACTCAAAAAGGTTTTCAAAATGAAACCATATCATCAAATAACAGCAAAAATAAGGAAACAACATAGTTCGACTCAAAGGACCCCAACCCGATGTTACACTATTAGAGTTAAACCCTCTAAATCGACCAAAAGAAAATAAACTTCAATGCTAAACCTGATCACCTGCACGTTACCCACATGGAGGCAACATTCAAACAGGCAGGGTGAGTAATCACGATTCATAATAATCAATATAAAACAAGATATACATGAAATGGCATTATCTTCATATACAACATCATCAGGGTCATCATCAAGGAAAACATCAGGAAGCACCATATCACAAATTCATCAATGCCACATAAAATGCAATGCATAACAAGACTCGTGCATGTGGTACCAATCATCATAATTGATGGACACTAGGTCATCACCCCTCCAAAGATCCCCGTCAATAGGATCGATCCCGCAATCGGAACCGGAGCACGTCATAATTACCTCATATCCGCACAATGGGAATGAAGCATCGTCACAGAGTATGCATATGAATGTATGATACACAACATCACTAATCATCATCATCAAATAAACATCATAATGTGCATCATCATTCATCCATTCTCATATAAATTATGTCATCATATATTCATCAAAACATCACAAATCAGCACCTTAATACCATCAAGAACATCATGGCAAATCATCATAAATATCACAGCATCAAACACCAGAACAACACAACAACAGAAATGAAATTTCGCGAATAGTAGATGTTCGCTCCAGGATTCGCTAGGCGAACCTGCTCGCTAAAACCTTCGCTCGGCGAAGACGCTAGCGAATCCCACAGACACCACACCAAGACACCAGAAAACACCCTTTATCATACTCGCTAGTTTATTCGCTGGGCGAAGCTACTCGCTGATTCATTCACATAGCGAGACTTCCAGCGAATCCCCACTTCCACTCCAGAATCATCTCAGTACCTACACTCATGTTATCGCGCACTCGCTGCGCTGTTCACTTTACGAACCTTGGCGAACATTCGCCTAGCGAACCTGCGATTACAGCAAATCGCTGCTACGCACCAGTGGTTCCACAGCCTCAAAGGTACCTGCGATTACAGCTCCAAATGACCCAAAAACATCCCTCAAACAGTCCTAATGCACCACGGAAATCAACGGCATAAAACCTACATCTATTAGGTTGATTCAGGACACTGCGGGAACCTTAAATTCCCTAAACCTTCACAAAACCCCAATTGCCCCTACGACCCTTACAATCCTCTTTTCCACAGGGTCAAAACAACTCGACAGGGAATCAGCCCCAAGGTCTATTTCATCCGATTAAATTCAACCCTTAATAATCGATTCACAAAATACCCTCAAAATCATCAATTCATCACAAAACCCCACAAACCCTCAAACACAAAACATCCACTTCAATTACATCGAATCCTATATTGAAAACAATGAAGGTAATTACTCCCCATACCTTAGATTGTCGATCCGAAGTGTTCTCTCTTGAGCCTTTGGAAACCTTCACGAAATACTCGTCTTTTCCCTTTTTCCTCAGAGCTCTCCTTCTTTCCTTCTCTTCATGTTCTAACAAAAAAGAACCTTATTCTCAAAATCCTCTTTTTATATTCTCTCTAACCCTTGGGCCCCAAAATTGGGCTTTCTCCATAATGCCCTCACTAATTCCCCTCAATTGTCCACTTTACCCTTAATTCCTCTAATATTATTTAAAATAAATAATAATACAATATATTCCTTAATACATACTATATTTAATTAAATAACCAAAACTTCACAAAACACCGACATCGACACGAATCACCAAAATTCACAGAAATTCACGAGTATAATATAAATTAAATAAATATTCTCACGAAAATCGGGGTGTTACAACTCTCCCCCACTTAAAGAAATTTTGCCCTCGAAAATTACCTCAAGGAAACAGAGTCGGATACGACTCCCTCATCTGATCTTCACGTTCCCGAGTTCAACTCTCGCCAGCTGTTCCACCCCACAACACCTTCACCAAAGCTATGTCTTTGCCCTGCAATTGCTTCATCTCTCGACCATCAACACGCACAGGTAATGCTTTCACATTCAGATTATCCCTAACTTGTACATCATCCATCTGAATCACATGCGACGGATCTGGAATGTACTTTCTCAATTGAGACACATGGAACACGTCATGCAAATTCGCAAGTGACGGCGGTAAAGAAATTCGATAGGCTACCTCTCCTATCCTCTGCGATATCTGATAGGGACCAACAAAACATGGAGTGAGCTTCCTAGACTTCAAAGCCTGACCCACACCAGTCACTGACGTCACTCTCAAAAACACATGATCTCTCTCTTGGAATTCAAGTGCTTTCCTCCTCTTATCATGATAACTCTTCTGACGACTGCGAAGTTTTCATCCTTTCTTGTATCGTCCTAATCTTCTCAGTCGTCTCTTGTACAATCTCAGGTCCGAGTACAACACTCTCGCCCGATTCATACCAACACAGAGGAGTTCTACACCTTCTCCCATACAAAGCTTCATAGGGCTCCATCCCAATACTAGCATGAAAACTATTATTGTACATGAACTCAATCAACGGTAAATGGCTATCCTAAGATCCTCCACGATCCAACACACAAGCCCTTAGCAAATCCTCTAAAGATTGGATCGTCTTTTCTGTCAGATCGTTCGTCTGCGGATGGTAGGCAGAACTCATCCTCAACTTAGTACCCAAGGCATCTTGTAAACTCTTCCAGAACCTCGATGTAAATCTCGAATCTCTATCCGACACAATACTCGAAGGTATCCCATGCAACTTCACGGTCTCCTCAATATACATCTCGGCTAACTTCTGCATAGAATGATTAATCTTCATCGACAAGAAATGAGCCGACTTAGTTAATCTATCCACAATTACCCAAACCGAATCATTTCCCTTAGCAGTCCTCGGCAATCCCGACACAAAGTCCATGGAAATACTATGCCACTTCCATTAGGGAATACTCAATGGTTGCATCATACCTAAAGGCTTCTGATGCTCAATCTTCGACTTCTGACAAGTCAAACACGCATAGACGAACTCTGCAATATCCTTTTTTATACCCGTCCACCAAAACAACTTCTTCAAATCATGGTACATCTTCGTAGCACCGGGATGGATACTCAACTCACTCTGATGTCCTTCTTCTAGAATACTCTTCTTGATTTCCAGAACATCTGGAACACACACACTCTATCTCAAAACATCATCACACCATTCGTATCAATCCGGAATTCTCCTCCGTTACCTTGGTTAATCAAAGTCAACTGGTCAACCAACTTTAAGTCAGATTGTTGTCCCATTCGGATTTCTTCCAGAATACTAATCATCAACTTCAACATTCCCAACTTCACACTGTCAGGAGTCTTCTCGCAAACCAAACTCAAATCTCAGAACTGTTCAATTAATTCCAACTCTTTCACCATAAGCATCGACATATGCAATGACTTTCTGCTCAACGCATCGGCCACTACATTTGCTTTGCCCGGATGATAACTCAAATCAAAATCAAAATCCTTCAACAGTTCTAACCACCTTCTCTGCCTCATATTCAATTCTTTCTGATCAAACAAGTACTTCAAACTTTTATGATCGCTGAACACTTCAAATTTAGAGCCAAACAGATAATGTCTCCAAATCTTCAACACAAACACCACAGCGTCCAATTCCAAGTCATGCGTAGGATAATTCCTCTCATGAACTCGCAATTGTCTCGAAGCATAGGCAACAACTTGTCCATTCTGCATCAATACTCCACCAAGACCCATCTTCGACGCATCGCAGTACACCACAAAAGATTCACTCGGATTGGGCAAAATCAACACTGGAGCAGTCGTCAACTTCTTCTTTAATTCCATAAAAATCTCTTCACAAGCTACATCCCACACAAAAGCTTGACCATTTCGAGTCAACTGAGTCAAAGGTAACGCCAACTTAGAAAAGCCTTCAATAAACTTGCGGTAATAACCCGCTAATCCCATAAAACTTCGTATATCAGTAGCAAACTTCAGAGTCTCCCACTGTAACACAACATCAATCTTAGAAGGATCAACAACAATTCCACCCCTTGAAATCACATGGCCAAGAAAGCTTACTTCCTTCAACCAGATCTCACACTACGACAGCTTTGCATACAACTTCTTCTCCTTTAAGACTTGCAACACAGTTCTCAAATGCTCGGCATGCTCTTCTTCCGATTTAGAATATATCAGAATGTCATCAATAAACACCACCACAAACTTATCCAAATACTCATGAAAGATCCGATTCATATACTCCATGAACACACCAGGTGCATTGGATACACCAAACGGCATCACCGTGTATTCATAGTGACCATACCTCATTCGGAAAGCTGTCTTCGGAATATCATCAGGCTTAACTCGAATCTGATGATAACCTGACCTCAAATCAATCTTGCTAAACACACAGGCACCAACTAACTGATCCATCAAATCGTCGATTCTCGGTAGTGGATACTTATTCTTGATCGTCACCTTATTCAACTGCCGATAATCAACACACAACCTCATGCTACCATCTTTCTTCTTCACTAACAGCACATGAGCACCCCGTGGAGAAACACTTGGTCGAACAAACCTCTTCTCCAGCAATTCTTCCAGCTAATTCTTCAATTCACTTAGCTCAGAAGCTGACATCCGATAAGGAGCCATCGACACTGGACTCGTACCTGGTATTAAGTCCACTGCAAACTCTATTTCACGCTCTGGAGGCAAATCACTGATGTCATCTGGAAACACATCTGTAAATTCACAGACAACAGGCAACTCCATACTCGCAGCTTCACGATCAATTTGCAACGATGCAAACATTGCAAACACCAAGGCTTCGTCTCCCATTAGCTCGTCTACTTGCTTGGCATATAAGAACATCAACTCCCCACTATCATTAAACTCGAAAAACTCTATAGTCTTGGTATAACAATTGATATGAACACGATTGAACTCCAACCAGTTCATTCCAAAGATCACATCGATCTGGTGCAAGGGTAGGCACACCAAATCCATCACAAAGTTCTTCTCAAAAGTCATCACAGGACATCTCAAACACACAAGGGTAGTAGTAACCGAACCATTAGTTGGAGTTTCTATTACCATATTCCCATTCATATCAGATAACTTCAAACCCAATCTATTAGCACATTCAAGTGAGATAAAAGAATGAGTAGCACCAGTATCAATAATAGCAACCAACTCGATATTATTAATAAAACAAGTACCTCGAATCAGGTTGTCCTTCTCTGGCACTTCTGCACTACTCAAAGCAAACACGCGGCCACTGGTCTGGGCAGCAGTAGCAGTCTTCTTCGGCTTCTGACATTGAGTATTGATATGACCTTTCTCACCATAATTGAAATAGGTCTGACCCTCATCTTTGCAATCAGTAGCTCTATGACCCTTCTTGCCACATCTATAGCACCTCAGCACATTGTTGGTACACACATCAGCACGGTGACCTTGCTCGCCATACTTATGAAACTTTCTAGAAGCGGGAGCTGCTCCCCCACTTGACTTTTTCCCCTCTGCATCCTTCTTCTTTCCCTTGTCAGCTGAAGTAGTATAAGGCTTCCCCTTATACTGCCATTTCTTATCACTCAACTGCTTGTAGTGAGCAGATCGAGCTCGGCTATCCTCATCGTAAATTCTGCTCTTGTCAACCAACTCAGCATACCTACGAATCTGTTGGTACCCAATACCCTGCTTAATCTCTGGTCTCAGCCCATTCTCAAACTTGAGACACTTGGACATCTCAGCATCAGCACGATTGTAGTGCGGACAGAACTTCACCAAAGCCTCGAACTTCGCGACATACTCCGCCACAATCATATCTCCTTGCTTCAGCTCAAGGAATTCCATTTCTCTCTTGCCACGAGCATCCTCTGGAAAATATTTTCCCAGAAACTCCTGCTTAAACACATCCTAAGTTATCACAGTGCCCACATCTGCAAGTCTCTGACGGGTGTTATCCCACCAGTCCTCGGCCTCTTCTTCCAGCATATGCGTTCCGAACTGAACCTGCTGCTCATCAGAACACCCCATCACCCTGAAGCAAAAACAACTCAATTATCAGAGTAAAACATCAAAAATACCTCAAAGGGTGCATATTTCTCATTCAAATCAAAATAATACACTTGCTCTGTAAACAAAAGGGTTTTCCTCAAAACAAATCAAACGTCTTCACATGGCAGCAGAACTCAAAATTTTCAAATAAAAAGGTTTTCATTCAACATCATAATAATAAAAAAGGTTTTTAATAAAAGCCCTCAAAACATGCAGCAGATCCACCATAACCACAAATACTCAAAAAGGTTTTCAAAATGAAACCATATCATCAAATAACAGCAAAAATAAGGAAACAACATAGTTCGACTCAAAGAACCTCAACCCGATGTTACACTATCAGAGCAAGACCCTCTAAATCGACCAAAAGCAAATAAACTTCAAGGTCCTCGAAGGCATCCACAGCTAAACCCGATCACCTGCACGTTACCCACGTGGAGGCAACATTCAAACAGGCAGGGTGAGTAATCACGATTCATAATAATCAATATAAAACAAGATATACATAAAATGGCATTATCTTCATATACAACATCATCAGGGTCATCATCAAGGAAAACATCAGGAAGTACCATATCACAAATTCATCAATGCCACATAAAATGCAATTCATAACAAGACTCATGCATGTGGTACCAATCGTCATAATCAATGGACACTAGGCCATCACCTCTCCAAAGATCCCCGTCAATAGGATCGATCCCGCAATCAGAACCGGAGCACGTCATAATTACCTCATATCCGCACAATGGGAATGAAGCGTCGTCACAGAGTATGCATATGAATGTATGATACACAACATCACTAATCATCATCATCAAATAAACATCATAATGTGCATCATCATTCATCCATTCTCATATAAATTATGTCATCATATATTCATCAAAACATCACAAATCAACACCTCAATACCATCAAGAATATCATGGTAAATCATCATAAATATCACAGCATCATACACCAGAACAGTACAACAACATAAACGAAATTTCGCAAACAGCAGACGTTCACTCCAGGATTCGCTAGGCGAACCTGTTCGCAAAAACCTTCGCTCGGCGAAGCGGCCAACGAATCCCATAGACACCACACCAAGACACCAGAAAACACCCTCTCTCATACTCGCTGGTTTATTCGCTGGGCGAAGCTACTCGCTGATTCATTCGCTTAGCGAGACTTCCAGCGAATCCCCACTTCCACTCCAGAATCATCTCAGTACCTACACTCATGTTATCGCGCACTCGCTGCGCTGTTCACTTTGCGAACCTTGGCAAACATTCTCCTAGCGAATCTTTGGTTCGCTTAGCAAACCTGCGATTACAGCAAATCGCTGCTACACACCAGTGGTTCCACAGCCTCAAAGGTACCTGCGATTACAGCTCCAAATGACCCAAAAACATCCCTACAACAGTCCTAATGCACCACGGAAATCAACGGCATAAAACCTACATCTATTAGGTTAATTCAGGACACTGCGGGAACCTTAAATTCCCTAAACCTTCACAAAACCCCAATTGCCCCTACGGCCCTTACGATCCTCTTTTCCACAGGGTCAAAACAACTCGACCGGGAATCAGTCCCAAGGTCTATTTCATCCTATTAAATTCAACCCTTAATAATCGATTCACAAAATACCCTCAAAATCATCAATTCATCACAAAACCCCACAAACCCTCAAACACAAAACATCCACTTCAATTACATTGAATCCTATATTGAAAACAATGAAGGTAATTACTCCCCATACCTTAGATTGTCGATCCGAAGTGTTCTCTCTTGAGCCTTTGGAAACCTTCACGAAATCCTCGTTTTTCCCTTTTTGCTCATAGCTCTCATTCTTTCCTTCTCTTCACATTCTAACAAAAAAGAACCCTATTCTCAAAATCCTCTTTTTATATTCACTCTAACCCTTGGGCCTCAAAATTGGGCTTTCTCCATAATGCCCTCACTAATTCCCCTCAATTGTCCACTTTACCCTTAATTCCTCTAATATTATTTAAAATAAATAATAATACAATATATTCCGTAATACATACTATTATTTAATTAAATAACCAAAACTTGACATCGACACGAATCACCAAAATTCACAGAAATTCACGAGTATAATATAAATTAAATAAATATTCTCACGAAAATCGAGGTGTTACACGGGTTGGTTATACTAAGGGAAGGTATTAGCACCCTAAGTATCTATAGTATCCTATAGGAACCTCTTGTTAAATTGTTATTTGTTAAGTTGCTTGCTAAAGGTGAAAAGATGGATACAGTAAAAAAGAAATGGGGGAAAATAAAAAGGTAGCTCGCTAGGATCTCGCACTCCTATGTCTACGTATCTTGTATATGAAGTCAGAGCAATCGTAGTTCGGCTAACTACGAGTAAAAGCATGTTTTGCTGGTTTTAGGAGAAGAGACAAGTTGTCATCTTAAGGAGAATACTCTACTAAACCACCACAAACATGTGAAAGATGGATTTTTGCTTCACATTTAGAGAATGGCTCTAACTCGGATATAGAATCAACGAGTATGCCACATACCTCTCTCAAGTGGAAAAAAGTCAACATCTTTCTCAACAATGTCATGGGGTAGAAGAATTACATCTCGACTAAGGATGACTAATGTCTAATCTCTCTCATGAGAAAAGGGAACCTAACTGTAAGTTATCTAAAGTTGAAACATCCGTAGGGAAACTAGCCTAAAGGAGACAAACCTAGAGATATCAGTCTAAGGTAAACAATCTAAGTATATACAACCTAAGATAATCAACCTAAAGTAATCAAGTTAAAGGGTCATGCAATGGGTGAAAAATGTAAAAGAGAAATGCAATGCATATGACTATAAAGTCAACCACAAACCCTTCTCTTGGATTTAAGCATAAGCAATCATCAAGACAAGTAGTCCACATAAACTCATAAAGCAAAATATCATGGTAAACTTAAACAAAACCCTAATCATGTATTTTATAGAATTAACAAACCAAGAGGTTGTCAATACATACCCAAATCATTATCCACAACCAACAAGTCAAGTTACCCTAACTGAAATACAATCCAAGACATCACATAGATATATCCTCATTAAGTATCACATCTAAGGCATAGTCAAGAAGAGGTAAATAAATCGTCACATGGAAAGCATCGAGATTAATCAGATAGAACAAGCAAATCTAAAGCATTGGAGCAATCAAGTCATGAAATAGAATCGGTCAACAAGAAAAATTATTAATTAATTTAAATATGAACATTTAATAAAATTAATTAATAATTTAATTAACTTAATTAAATAAAAATATTTAAAATAATTAATAATTATAACATTTTTACATTTTTTAAATATTTAACAAATAGATAATTAAACTAGAAAAGGAGAAAAATATTAAAAATAAAAGATAATAAAAATGTTTTTTTTTTCAGAATATACAAATAAACAAATGACAAATAAAATCATTTAACAAATAATTAAATAAACACAAATTTTGGTCTCCTTTTCCACCTCATTAACCCCCTCCCCCCACACGCTTAAAAAAAAGAAGGAATTTAGCATGAGTTCCTAACATCACTAGACCAAGTCAATCAATATGAAAAGAGAAATGCAGCAATAAAAGTCTTCTCTCTCTCTCTCTCTCTCTCTCTCTCTCTCTCGATACTCACCACACTGCACATGCCATGTATTTGAACGAGACTCACACCAAACTTAATTTCACATAAATATCTCATATAAACATTTACAAATAAACACATACACATTAACTTGCAAATACCATACACACTCAAAGCAGTAGCTAGAACTAAACACATATATTCAAATTCCACTTCTCAGCAAAAATAAATCTTATTATAACATGAACTAAACGACTGGAGTAGTTACCGAAACGAAGCGGCCAAGTGATCGTAGCTGCGAGCGAAAGCAATATGCAGTGTTTTATGGTAGGAGCTGTTTCACATGACGGTTGTTGTTGCTTAGTGCATGGCTTTGGACGTGGTAGTGGAGGATCGGTGGTGATGGTAGTGGAAGCTGGAGTTGAAAATTGATGGAGAAGTTACGATATTTTTTTACTAGCAGGGAGGAGTGTCCGTTTTTTCCATAAAAGTGATGGGGTAAAGATGAAGAAAGGATGTTACTGTGTGATTTGCAATCTTATTCCCATAACCAAAATGTGGGTGTCATGAGAGTAATATGAGAATGGTTGAGATGAAGCAAGATCAAAGTTTTGTTGAGCTGGACGTGGTGTAGGTTGAAGGGAGGAGTTATGGTGAAGAGGGTTCGGTTTGAGGTGAGAAAAGGTGAGGTGGGAAATATGTTAGGATGCTAACAAACTCTAACAAAACTATTAGAGAAGAGCTAATAAAACTATAAAGATACATGAGAATAAAGAGATAATTTGATTTTTTTCATTAATTTTTCCAATATCTCTATGAGACTACATTATATAATACTCTTAATGGATAATAAACCTAAAAACCCAAATACTACTAAGAGCCCAATAACAATACTCATAGCTAATAATATAAATGACTTACTCAATTACTACCTCCGTTTCTTTTTATAAGAGACAAATCACTTTTTAGGTTCATTGAATAATCAATGTATCTAGTCAATAAACTGACCAAATACATTGATTATTGAATGAACCAAAAAATTGAATTGTATCTTATATAAAGGAACGGAGGTAGTATTATTCTAACTTAAATTACTCATAATTCTACTCTTTATCATTGTCGTCGGGTTCACTTGAACCTTGTCCTCAAGGTTCTAAACCTACTCCCGAATCCCATTGCTTAAACTAAACAATCATAACCTCAACATCAAACTTTTCAGCCATGTAGAAATCGCCTCCACCAACACCACAACCCACATCCAGTACTTTCTGGCCAGCCTTTAATTCCAGCTTTGCTACAAATTCCTTTGTTGTTTCAAGTCCTCTGGCACTTATAAAGCCTCGGTCATACACATGCTCATATCGTAAAATACTCTTCTCGCTATATTCAACTCTGTCTAAGAACTTCTGGAACCCTCTATCATCATGTGATCTAACTTTCTACCCTAACCAGCAAATTTGGTTTTGATTCTTCTTATTTCGAACATACACTCCAATGCATTTACAACCCACAAGAGAAAGTTCAAAGGAATTCCCAGAATTATCACTCATCTGGCATTCTTTAAATAGCTTTGTGTAAAATCTGGGTTCCCTGTAGTGAGTAGGATTGTGATTTCTCTTTGAATCTCCAGATTGGTGGAAACAAGATTCACGGAAGAATATATATCATCATCTTTTAACCATTTCATCATCCTTCCTGCTAAATTCTCAACCTTATCCTTCGGAAGATCAAAACTATAAGCAATTCCAACATGCGTTCTGGACAAAAATAGTGTGTTGATGAGAGATTCAACTCCTGGCTGTAGTGATATTACATTTGTCTCAGTAAGACGCTGAAGAGCTTGTTTATCTTTCAAAAGGTCTATACCCACACCATAAAATGTAGCTCCAAGTAGAAGCTCAGGGGGTCGATACCAAAGTGTCACAGCTTTGCTTGTCATACACTGCTTTTGCTAAGGATTATAGAAAGTTGTCAATCCAAAATCTGCAATTTTAAGGATTCCTTCGTTGTCAATAAGCAGATTGGAACCCTTGATATCACGATGCAACACGCCTCGACTGTGGCAATGCTCAAGACCAGAAAGTAATTGCTTCATAAAGCATTTAACTTGAGATTCATTGAACTTAACACCTTGACCAGCTGAAAGACCTGCAAGATCATGTTCCATATATTCAAATACCAAATAAAGACTACATGACATTCTAGAAGTAACCACTCCTTCAAGCTTTAGAACATTAGGGTGATCGAGTTTCCTCATAACAAGTATCTCTCTTACCATAAACTTCACACTCTCTGGCTCTAAATTATCAAATCTCACTTTCTTCAAAGCCACAATCTCCAAAATCCCCCTTTAGAGATGACAAATTCTCTCTAAAGTCAAACCCCTTTAGCTTCACATCTTGGGCTTCGAACAAGATACAAATAGACCCTTCAGCTTCACATCTTGGGCTTTGAACAAGATACAAACCACATTTAGCTTCACATCTTGGGCTTTGAACAAGACACCAAAACAACTTTTTTTCCTCCCATAGAATAGGCGGAACTACGATCGCTCTGATTTCCCTATTTCATTAAACGGGAATACGTAGACATAATATTGGAAAAAATCTTAGCGAGCATACTAATCAAAAACCCAAAATCTCATACCTTCATACATCAATCAAAAAGCATCAGTCCTAACATCCTATCAATAGCCTAGACACTGTTTTTTTTAACAAAATAACCTAAGAGAGACCCACAATCTTTATAGCATCTGTAAACCAACAGTCATCTGTTCAAACTCAGTTTGCAAGCAGGGTTAATTGCAGACATCTATTTCCCTTCCTCCATCAGCTTCAATAGGATAAAAAATGAATCGAACTATAGTACCCCAAAGCGATAGTGCTTCGCAACCACGCAAAAACTCGCGCTACAGAAAAATGGCGACTCTGCTGGGGATTTTACATCATATCTCTTCCCATCTCTTAGGTAGAAACCTTAAAAAAAATGCCACAGCAGAAGGGCGACCACACTGGGAGATATTTTTGCTTGCTTTCCCAAGGGAGGAAACCCTAAATTTGCATCACAGAAATGACAGCTCTGCTGGGAAGTCGTTGTCTGTATAAGATCATAAGACTAGATGTCTAGGATGATTAAGACAAATATATATACTACTTTTCCTAATTGATATCTGTGTTTATTTTTTCTGCTAATGGGAATGCGTGTGATGCCTCCTGTGGAAAGATTGAGTATACACCTAAGATAGGTGATGGCAATGCGGGTAATCTTGCTGGGAGTGAATTCCAATTAAGATCCCCCGATCGACCATCAAACTCAGTGGAGACTCCCTTTGCAGATACATTGCCTATACGACTTCGGTTGTTGAAAGTAGTGTGGTCGACTGGGTTATCTGAAAAGCTGGGGTTTTTAGTAGACTTAAACCATTTTATAGTGCGGAAGCTATCGGAAATAGTTGTCACATGATACTACCCTCATCTGAGATCACTCTGGAATACATCAGCTCACTGGCGATCCGCTTGCTTTTGTTATCCTAGAGGGGTCAATGATTTTGCGGACAGGTACAAAAAATCACTAGTATAAACCTTTGGGGGGGGGGGGGGGTAGAACCTTGACTTCATGACACCGACCCTTTGACCCCATGTTTTTTCTATGTTTTTGTGTGCTGCATTCATGCATTCATTTAAAAAACATTAAAACATTAAAAAAAAAATCTTCTCTTCTAAGTCTCTCTTTTTCAAATTAAACTAAGACAATGATTGCAAATATTAGAGAAAGGAGATTGCGCTAATGGATTTCGGTAGAAGGAAAACTCATAAGTACACCTTCAAGGTTCCAAAGTTAGAGGATTTTAGAGGTTTGGCAAGAATGATCACCAACCACGAGGCTTTCAGAGCCAAGTATGGAGGACTGCTGTCCTTGTTGAGGGTTCATGTAATTGAAGGAAACCTGTCCATGCTAATCCAGTTCTACGACCGGTTTATTACTGTTTCACATTCCCGGATTATCAGCTTGCACCAACACTGGAGGAGTATTCTCACCTGACTGATTTAAATATTACTGATCAAGCTCCCTTTTCTGGACTGAAAGAAATTCCAAAGGATCAAACCATTGCAAGAGCAATTTATTTGGCCGAGTCAGAAGTCAGGACTCACCTGACCACTAAGGGTGGCATCCAAGGTTTGCCAGCCCAATTCTTGATAAAGAAAGCTCTATACTTTTCTAGTATAGGGAACGTGGCTGCTTTCGAGAGCATCTTTGTTTTGCTCACCTACGGGTTATTTTTGTTTCCCAACATCGATAACTTTGTAGATATCAACGCCATCGGAAACCCCGTACCGACCTTACTCTCCGATGCGTATCATTCGGTACACTTAAGGAATTTGTATAATGGAGGAATGATCACATGTTGTGTACCCCTGCTATACAAATGGTTCACTTCCCATTTGCCCAAGTCTGCTGCACTTTGGGATCAAAAGAATACTTTACGTTGGTCGCAGAGAATCATGTCTCTTACCAACTCTGACATCGATTGGTACAATCGAATCTACGACGGGATCAGAATTATTGACCGTTGTGGAAATTTCCCAAATGTACCCCTTATAGGAACTAAGGGGGGAATCAACTATCATCCAGTGTTAGTTCGTCGTCAATTTGGATACCCGATGAGGCATGTCCCGCGAAATGCTCATCTGGAAGGTATTTTCTTCAAGGAAGGAGAAAATTACAGGGCACTAAAGACGGAAATAGTGCACGCCTGGAAACACGTTCATAGGAAAGGACGAGAGTTTCTAGGAAAACCAGACTGTGTCTTGATGGAGCCTTATCTCCACTGGGTACAAACTAGAGCTCTCAAGCCGAGGATGCCTTACCCTCGTCAGGAGGTTCTTCCATTAAGGGACTCTGCCCTTTATTTCATGTCTGAGACTAAAAAACTTCAGGTTACTCTCATCAAAGTTCAACAGGAGAAGAGGTCTTAGAAGAACAAGTACCATATTCTCAATGTGGAGTGTAAGAAAATACAGCAGCTATTAAAAGAAAAGAATGCTCTGATTGAGATTTTAGAGCAACATGCTGTAGAAAATCAGGATGACCAAAGGAATTTGCTCGCTCCTTTCACTTGGCAAAGGAATGACAACCCGACAACGACCCAAGAGCCCCGGTCAAAGAAAAGGAAAGCACCCGAACCAACACCTGAGCTCTCTTCAGAGAGGACTCGGGATCCATTAGTTTAGATTTCCTTTTCCAGCACTTTGTAATCTACTGTATTTCCATTTCCGCAATCCGTTGAATTCAATAAAACGGGGTTTCCCCACTGTTTGATATTTGCAATCCAATTTTCGAAGTTTACTTTGAATAAACAAAAATAATTAATAATCATTGCATTCATCATTCTCATAAACGCATTCTTATTACCTACGAATCTCACGTTTGCGTCTTGAAAAGAGAGTTAAACTGTCTCATTCATACAATACTCGGGCCAATCGTCAGAAAAAGATGGATGATCTCTAGGAAGAGAACAGAGAGTTGAGAGAAGAGATCGACACTCTGAAAGAGGATCTGAGAAAGCTTCATAACGACATGCAAGCTCTAGTAGAAGCTCAGATGCAACAACAAAGGACTGTGATCTCAGAGATCACATCAACGCCCATAGTGGAGAAGTATGATCATAGGTACAAAATGCCAAAAGATTGTCCTATCAACTATATCTCGGAAGGATATGTTCCGCCTATCACTGAAGATCCTGAAACCACGGCAGGAACCGCTAGGCCTGAAGGTTACAAACTTTGGGAAAGCGAAGATGCCAGGGGCATGGCAGCAACTCCTGAAGGTTACAAACTTCGGGAGGCACCGAGAGTCTCGGCCATAATGACTATACCACCACCCGTGGTACACACTGTCCCGGAAGGACAGATTCCACAGATACCTTCTGGTGGAAATGACAGCATGTTCGACAGAATGAATAAGTTCCAGGAACAATTCCTGAAGATGAAGAAAGAACTGCAGGCCCTTCGCGGTCAGGATCTATTTGGAAAGGACGCCGCGGACCTCTGTTTGGTCCCCAATGTGAAAGTTCCGCACAAATTCCAGGTGCCCGATTTTGAAAAATACAAGGGTAACTCTTGCCCTCAAAGCCATTTGGTGATGTACGCTCGACGAATGTCAGCTCAGACAAAGAACCAGGAGCTACTAATTCACTACTTTCAGGATAGTTTAACCGGTGCCGCATTAAAATGGTACATGGGTTTAAACCGCGCCACGATCGGCACGTTCAGAGATCTTGGCGCTGCTTTCTTTCAACAAAATAAATACAATTTGGACATGGTACCGGATAGAGATCAACTTAGATCAATGTCACAAAAGGACAAGGAAACCTTTAAGGAGTACGCTCAGAGATGGCGTGAAATTGCCGCCCAGATATCTCCACCTCTTGAGGAAAAAGAGATGACAAAGATCTTCTTAAAGACCTTGGGCTCATTTTACTACGACAGAATGGTTGCCAGTGCGCCTAGTGACTTCACCGAGATGGTGGGCATGGGGGTTCGTCTTGAGGAAGTAGTCCGGGAAGGACGTTTAGTAAAAGATGCTGGATCATCAAGTAGTACGAAACGATACAGTAGTGCTTTCCCTAAGAAAAAAGAGCAAGATATCGGGAATATCTCTCTCGGAAAGCAAAGACGATGATATCAACCAATAGTAGTTATAACTCCTGCTATCAATCCCACGCCTGTTCCTACGTATCAATCTCAGGTTGCGCAGAGCCAACCGAATCAACAACAACTTTAGCAAAGGACACAACGGCCTCTTCAGTAGGCTCGTCCTCAGTACAACAACAATCGTACTAAACGACCACCAGGGTTCGACCCTATACCGATGTTGTACGCGGAGCTTCTTCCATTATTACTGGTCAAGTGGCACGTCCAAACTAAGTCTCCTCTTACAGTACCAGAAAATCCGCCTTTTTGGTTCAAAATGGATCAGACTTGCCCTTATCATCAAGGAGGACCAGGACATAACATAGAAAACTGTCTCAGTTTCAAATCCGACGTATAAAAGCTTGTTAGGAGTGGGGTCTTATCTTTCAAAGATACGAATCCAAATGTTCTCACAAACCCGCTGCCTCAACACGAGAAAGCTACAGTCAATTTGATAGAGGGAGAGTCTAACAACATCTATCAAATTCATGATGTACTCTTATTGAGGGACAACTTGGTCAAGATGCATTGTAGACAGAGCGGATATGGCCATGTGCCACCTCATAATTATCACCGGTTTGATATCTGCTCTAAAAACAATCAAGGATGTTCTGTGGTGCAAGCAGCTCTACAGGAACAATTGGATCTCAGATGGATCCAAGAACATCGAGTTCGTGGAGTCAACATGACCTATACGAGTTCCAACATCATTCAGAACCACGACATCCGTGCAATGAATGTCAACTTGGTGGCGATGCACTCAAGGCAAAGCCAGTATCATAATCTACTGTGGCACGATTATAATTCCAGTATGGCTTGCTCGGTAAGCAAACAGGGATGCTCTTTTGTACAAGAACCCCTCCAGCGTCAGATGGATCTTGGGTGGATCTAGGACTACCATGATAGAAATCCTTACCAGATCAACATGATTCAAATCTTTGATATTCTTCTGATGAATACCAGCTTGGTGGAGTTACATGCCAGGCAGGTCCAACTCGGTTTTCTCACTTCACATAATTATCAGAACTGTAAAGGATGTTGTGAGAGTAACCAAGGGCGCGCTCTCGTTCAGAGAACTTTACAACACTTATTAAACCACTGGTGGCTTCCAATCTATCTGGATGAAGACACGCAATAAATCAGTGTGCTTAATGGAAACCCTACTCGGCGTCAAAGTCAGGATATCCGATCTATGGAAATAAACCTAGTACGGTTGCACTGCATTCAAAGCGGGCGTGGCCAGGTGCCACCACACAACTATGAACGTTGTAGAGTCTGCTTGGAGAATAACCAAGGATACTACCTTGTGCGGGTAGCCCTTCAAGGTCAGTTGGATCGTAAAGAGATTCACCCGTGTCCGAGTCTCGAGCCAATTAACTAGACGCCGAACTACTTCGCGGATTAAATCAGAGACGTTGTCATAATCTCTTATCATCAACAGAACAAGGATGTTTGTACCATCATCCCTCTACTGGACGAATCAAAGGTTCTTAGCCAGGAACTGATTGAAGTTACTTACGACAGTCAGAAAAATCAGAAGGCTCCTGTAGTTATCTATCAGCCGGGACCATTACCGTATGAATCAACTAAGGCGATCCATTACAAATACGGCGCAACAATAATTGAGAATGGAAAGGAAATTCCATTACCCTCCGTCGTGAATATTGCAGACATCAGTCGAGTAACACAGAGCAGTTGAATATTCAACCGAGGAGTTGGAGAACCTAACAGAGAAAAGGAACCTCAAACGGAAGTTCCTAATCCGCCAGTCGGTCAATCCAGTGATCCCGAACTTTCAAAGAACAATGATGAGATGGTGAAGCTCATCCAAAGGAGTGAATACAACATTGTTGATCAGCTGTTACAAACTCCTTCAAAGAGCTCAGTGCTATCACTTTTACTCAGTTTCGAAGCCCACAGAGAGGCTCTACAGAAAGTCTTAGAGTAGGCCTTTGTGGAATAGGATGTGTCAATACGACAATTCGATAGCATCATCTCTAACATCACTTCCTGCAACAACTTAGGATTCAGTGATGAGGATTTGCCAGAGGGGGGCAAAAGCCACAATTAGGGGTGGGAATAGGCTGGGCCGAGCTAGGCTTTGCCAAGCCTGAGCCTGGCCTGCTAAAAAATTCAAAGCCTAAGCCTGGCCTGTAGCCTATCATAGGCTTATTTTTAGGCCCAAGCCTGGCCTTTTCGAAGGCCTGATTAGCCTACTAGCCTATTTAAAATCCTACTTCATTTGAACATCTGCAAATAAGAAATTCAACTAATGTTAAATAGACTAACAAGTTAAAAGATCAATGAGATTAAATGTTTGTTTTCATTGTCTTGTTCAAGTTTTCTTATTAGCATAAGTTTGGTGATACTATTTGTTGAAGATATCTTATGAGAACAACTTATGACATTGTTTATAATGTTTTTTCAACTTATTTTCATAAGATCTTCAAGATAACTAAGTTTTATTTTCGTATTTTAATTCAAAGTACAAAATAGAATATAATAATAATAAATTTATTGATTTTTTCTTAAATAGGCCAGCCTGATAGGCTTAAAAGGCATTTCTTACAGCCTGTGGCCTAGCCTCTTTAGCTAAATAGGCTTATAAAAAAGCCTAGACCTTTTCTATTTAAGAAAAATCCTGGCATGACCTGAGCCTATGTAGGCTAGGCCGTAGGCCCCTGTTAGTTGGCCTGGCCTATTCCCACCCCTAGCCACAATATGGCGCTCAATATCACAGTTAACTGCCAGGACGATGCTTTAGCCAGCGTACTGGTAGACACAGGATCGACCATCAACGTTATGCCGAAGTCCACTTTAATGCGACTATCATTCAAAGGACCTCCAATGAGGGGAAGTGAGGTCATCATAAAAGCATTTGAAGGGTCTCGAAAAGCAGTTATCGACGAAGTCAACCTTCCCATAACTATCGGTCCTCACACTTTCCTAATCACTTTCCAGGTCATGGACGTCCGGGCAGCGTACATCTGTTTATTAGGAAGACCTTGGATACACCAGGCTGGGGCAATCACTTCGACACTTCACCAGAAACTGAAGTTCGTCAAGAATGATCAACTCATCACGGTCTGTGGGGAGCAAGCCTTGCTCGTGAGTAACTTGTCATTATATACTTGTGTAGAACCCGAGGAGATTGTTGGAACTCAGTTCCAAGCACTTTTGGTGAACACGGAGAATTAGTCAGAGAAAGGAACCTCGATTTCCTCATATAGAGATGCTCTCTAAGTGATCGAGAATAACAATGCAAAAGGATGGGGACAACTTGTCATTCCTACTGATAACAAAACAAAGAAGGGTCTTGGTTTTTCTGCAACCTGTACCCAGACAGCTACTAACGATAAAAGTCTTCATCCCATTCAGGACTTCTTCCACAGTGGAGGTTTCCTTCACCCAGTGCCTTAAGCAGTCTGTAGTACCCTAAATTTTGACCAGCAGTTCACAGGTTTTTTAGAAACTATCGGGGGTGTTGTTAAGATGGGGGAGTCTCTAGCGCATATCAGTATGGGCCTATTAGTACTTTTAGGCCCATTTCTGATTTTTTTATGAGGGTTTTACTTTGGAGTTTGGATTTTTTTTAGGATATCATTTATTTTGAGAATTAACATTAGGGGGTTTATTAGCAAATTTAATCATTCTTAGTATTCGTAAGTATTTCTTTACTTTATTATTAGTCTAGTAATTTATAAAGGGTAGATAGAAGGTTTCTTAGGTATGGTATATTATATTTTAAGATAGGTTTATATTAAAGGTTTTTATTATTATTTAGGGGTTAAGGTATTAGGATTCAATTATGTTAGTGGCAATCATTACGAGTCGTTTAATCTAACTAATTTTAATTGAATTATTTAACTAGGGAATAATTTAGGGGGCCATTAGAATTATTTGAATTTTATTTGGTCTAAGTCTTTGTTAGAGATTAAGGTTGTTTTTAATTAGTAATTAAGTTTTTCTCATCACTAATTAAGGTTTTGGAGGAACCGGGACATTAATACTATGGTTATTACATTTTTATTATTATTATTTATTTGTTAATATAGTTAAAATATATTATTAATATCATTTTATTTTATTTTTATTTTGGTCAAATTTGTTGACCACAAGTGGGATTGTCTTCCTCGTTCACAAACCCTAATTGTGCGCTCAGAATCTGGAAAATGGACAAAATAAAATCAACTCCATTAAGTTTCACAATAAGAAATATCAATCGAATCTGTACATACAATCTAATCAAATATCCAATTACAATCAAATCAAACCCTAATTCTAATACATGGATCAAATCAAATCGGATAAAAAATATTGAAAGTACATCAGAACTTCCTAAAACGAAAACCTAATCTAATTTCTAAGACCTAATTCCTAAGGCTATAAAAGCTTAAGAGAAAACAAAGAGAAGGGTTTTTTTTTTTGAAACGAAGGGACGAACAGAGGTAGAAACCCCTATAGCGGCGCGAATCCCTTTGATAACCTGCAAAAGTCAAAAGAGGAGAGATCAGAGGGAGATCGAGGAATAAATTAAGAACGGACAAGAAGGTAAACCACTTAGCTTTTGGGTTGATTAATTGTTGAATGCCACGATTTGGGGTTTCCAGGGTTTTCTGGAAATTTTGGGTTTATGGTTCTTAAGGTTAGGGTTTGGGTTTGTCTGGGTAGGTTAGGGTTCTTCCCAAAACCCTTAGGGTTCTTGGGGTTCATGCGATTCTGGGGTTTGGATGAATGTTTAGGGTTAGGGTTCATGGGGATTAGAGTTTATCTTCATAGGGTTCTTACGAATCCTGAAGAACAGGGGGTTTTCTGGGTGAGGCTGGGGGTTAGGGTTCTTAATTGATGAATTTTCAGGTTGAATATCAACCGGAGTTCTGGGTTCTACGGTGGTTTAGGAGGGGATTAGGGTGGCGCACGGTGGCAGGACGGCCCACCGGCGACGGTACTTTAGAGAAGGGCGATAGAAATGGAGAGGTAGAAAGAGAAGGAGGAGGGAAGAGAGAGAAAGAATATTTGAGAAATGAGGGGATCTGAGAGAGTGTGGGGTTAAGTACTCCCTCTGTGTGACGTTGGATGAGTGACAAGTGGCTCACTCATCAGCGCTTGGATCGTTTGACTTCTCAGTCAATAGGTGATCCTGGGAATCTCGAGTCCACCGTGTTCCCTGCGTTGACTCTGTATCACAGCCATTCGTGCGGTTTACTTTGATGGGTGTGTTCATCTGACGATCCTGATGATATCTGGATGGATCTCGTTGGATCAATCCAACGGTCAGGGTGAGTCAACGGGTGGATTCCTTTCCACCGTGAGTTTTTTTTGGGTTTTTAGGCTTTAGATTTTTTAGTGATTGGGCCTTGCGCCCAGACGCTATTAACACCCCCTCAACACTGGCCCATTTGCTTATTCAATGCAACACACACCCCCCTGGGTTTTTTATTATTATTTATTAGATAAGTTAATTACTTAATTTAATTAATAAATTAGGACTTTAATACTAATTAAGATTTATAGATAATGGGGTTCTAGGGTTAATTTGTACCATTAAATTAATGACTTAATTTAATTGGTTGATTAGGTTTTTTTTAGGTTTATCAATTAAATTAATTACTTAATTTAGTTGTTTAGTTGGGGTTTTAGGGTAATTGGTACAACTAAATTAATGAATTGATTCAATTGGTTAATTAAATTTTCTTAGGGCTTCTATCAATTAAATTAACAACTTAATTTAATTGGTTAATTAGGTTTTAGTTTAGGGTTTTTCAATAATTAATTTAATTATGTAATTTAGTGATTCAATTAGATTTTTATAACAAATACCAGTATTTGTTTAAAATGTTTTTTAGGGTTTTAACTTTTATTTAGGAATTTTATTGAGGAATTTCTTGGGTCAATTGGGGGGTGGATTCAGTTGTATATTTCATATTTTCAACATATTGGGTTTTTCTTTAAAGAAGATAGGGATATAAGGGATTTAAATTTGGGATAATGCTCTTGGTCCGAGAGCCTAAATAAGGGATGGGATAAGGGATAAAGCTCTTAGGTTCCAAAAGTTAAAAGATAGGCCAAAGGGATTTAGGGATAGAACTCTCCATCCGAGAGTATAAATAATGGATAAGGGATAGAACTCCTTATCTAGGAGTATAAACAATAGGTTAAGGGATAAAACTCTTTATCCAAGAGTATAAATAGTGGATTGGGTTTAGGATTAGGAATGGGAATAGGATTACGGGGTAGGAATAGGGGAGGTGAACTACGGTTACTCTGATCATTCGAAATGAAGGCACGTAGGCATAGGGTTGTAAACCCTAGCGAGTACAATAATAATAAAAACTTAGGATTCTTTTCTAAATAAATCATTTAGACAAACAAACAAGCATACCCTAAAATCTAAGGAGGATCCCGTTGAGTACAATGGAAGTGAGGGGTGCCTAACACCTTCCCCTCACTTAACCGACTCCCGAACCTTAGGAATCTCTACCCTTAGGATTAGGATCTTAGGTTTATCATTTATTTTCCTCTAAAAAATATGATGGCGACTCGAAAATTTTTAGCCGGTCGTGACAGCTGGCGACTCTGCTGGGGATGGGGTAACCTAAAGAGAGTCCCTCCTAACCTTAGGTTTTAGGGTCCTTGTTTGTTTTGGGTGTTTATTGTTTTTATTCTTTATTTTTATTTTTTATTATGATTTATTTTATGTTTAATTTGTTTTTATTTATTACATTTGTCTATTATTTTTTAATTTTTGTCATCATGCATTGGATTGGGGCAAATGATGTGTGAAGCTAAAGCCCAAGCTTGGAGTACAACCCTAGATTAGGACGTGGAACGAAAATGTTTTTTTGGGGGGGGGGATGTGACATCCCCAACAATTCATTGATGCCACACTCAGAATAGATCCTTCCAAAGGTGTCCTCATGAAAGGGCTAGCCCCTAACGTAGAGGATGATTTGGATGTGGTCCGAGACTCTGAGAACTTTTAGCCTACCCCTTGCCAACTCACGGAGACCCTATGTATTCAACCCTTAAGGGATGTTACTAGGGTCCTACCCAGATGAGGCTTATCCCAAAGGATTACCATAGGAAGGCTTGCTCCTTCTCATGGTAAAACAAGGGTATAGTCCGTACATTGTAGGGTCGTTATGCTGTCCAAATTTTATATCCTACATGTGAGGGGATTGTGTAGATGAGCTTTAGATCTAAACCTATTATAGGGAGCCTACCTAGTTAGGGTCATGCTTGCATTTTCACCTTACCCTAACCAAGTAAAAAACAAAAAACAAAGTGTCCATGTCATCATGCATTTAAAAACATTTTTTTGCATATATGCATTTTTGTGGGGAATTTCAAGATGTGTTGTAGGAATAGTGGAAAGAGGGATTCAAGCGAAAGGGCTACCCTACGCATCAGAATGCTAAGTGCTGATTTACAAAGCCTCAAAGACCTTCAAGACTTAATCTTCTCAAAGTATGGTTATGTACAAGTATGGAAGGATCCTCGATCTCTTAGGGACTCCTAGAAAGGTAGAGGCCATAACTACTCTTGCACAATCCTCCTTTATGTGACTTCCCCTTCAAGGATTTTCAACTAGCTCTTACGCTATACTTGGATTTACAAGGAGAAGAAAAAACTTACAAGGGGCATGGGGGAAAAAAAAGAAAAAAAAAAGAGGGAAAAAGGAAAGAAGAACAGAAAAAAGAAAAAAAGGTCAAGCCTAAGGGCTTAGCTGTTCCTGTTCAAGACCTATTGTCTCACCACAAGGAGGATAGGGAAATGCAAGGGTACTTGGAGGAGTTTTAAGAAGGCATTGGGGGTATCTATTTAGTTTACGCCTTCTTAAGTTCAGGAGCTTCCATTTTGGGATTATTGTTTTGGGTTATTCCCGAGGAATTACTGTTATAAGTTTGGAAGGCATTTTGGATTTGGGATTGGCTAATGGATTTGGATTTGGTATTCTATGTGTATGAGTTTCATCCTTTGGATATATTCATCTATAACTACAATGGATTTTGGAATTCCCCCCAAATAAAATTTTAAAATTATTTAGCATACATCATGCATATTCATACATTCATCACCAACATGCATTCAACATAAGGAAAAAGGAACAAAAAAATCATCTTTTTTAAAAAACTTTGTCTCAGGGTCATTGATCATAACAATCTGACTTCCCAACCTCGCACTCGAGCGTACCAAAGGAAAGCTATGGACCAGATGGAGAAGGAGCTGGTTACTCTAAGAGGAGAAATGGATATTGTTAAGGAGAACGTGGAAGGTATGAAAAGTCAAATTGATCAACTGACACTTGCCATCCAGAGTTTGATAGCCAGAGGAACCAGGTCAAGTCCTCAAAGGAAGATTCCTACTCCTTCCCCCTATGTTGAAGACAATAGCCCTCTAATAGGGTTTGTCCATAATCTGGAACGCGAGCACAAAATTGTTAACCAACCTCTCGAGGGAACCGTCTCTCCACATATCACCAATGGGGCACCCCGTACTACTTACAGCCCTACTCCACGTGAGAACTACGCGTACGAGGGTGAAAATCCGAGGCAAGTGCCCCTCGAAAATAAAGGAACCACTGTTATAGAAAGGAGAGGGATTGACGATAAGTACAAAGCACTTGAGGAAATGCTAAAGGTCGTGGAGGGACTCAATGCTCTTGGAGTGGATGCCTTGGAAATGTGTCTGGTGCCCGATGTGGTCATACCTCCTAAGTTTCAGGCACCTAACTTCGAGATGTATAAAGGAGTTAGTTGTCCCAAAAATCACATCCGGATGTTTTCCTGAAAGATGGGGGCTCATGCTAAAAATGAAAAGTGATGATGCATGTTTTCCAAGACAGCCTTAGTGGGGCATCCTTGGATTGGTACGTACAACTGGAGAGGACTCACATCAAGAACTGGGAGGATCTGGCAAGTACCTTTATAAGGCAATACCAATATAATGTATACATGGCCCCTGATCACATACAATTACAAAACATGTCTCAAAAAGGGAACGAATCTTTTAAGGAGTATGCCCAGAGATGGAGGGAGCTAGCCTCTCGTGTTCGACCTCCATTGCGGGAAAGCGAGCTAGTAGATACATTCATGGGAACTCTGCAAGGACTATACTATGAAAGGATGATTGAGGCAGTCTCAACGGGATTCACTGACTTGGTTATCATTGGAGAGAGGATTGAGAAAGGTTTAAAGACAGGAAAGATTGGGCAGTCATCCTCCGACCAATATAAAATAAGGGGTACCCCGAAAACAACTCAAAGGAAAATGATGTCAGTATTATAGACCCTGAAGATCCAAATCTGGGAGATAATGCATTACTGGGGCACATTGGGGCAACAATCAACGACATGGAAGAGATGGGGGATGAATTCCTTATTAATAAGGAAGACATAACAAACTGGGGCAAACAATGGGAGTCACCTGAGGAGAAGGATTTGTTTGGGCTGGGTTACATACCAGCTAATGAAGGATTAGAAGGCAATTTCCATGGTGTGGGATTTGGAATTTGGGATCATGTGGCCTTAGTGGAAGAGGAAGGAAAGAATGCCTAATTTCGACAATTGGAGAACCATCGGGATTTCTGAGATGATTTTTGTTTCGAAGTAAGTTACTTTTTCCTTAAAATAATAATAAGTCCCTTGCTATGCCCAAGGCAAGTGGATAAAGCTTTGTAGGGCCACCTTTTATTTCATTGGATTATTTCTATCAATAAAATTGCATTTTGTTTTCAATCAAGATCTTTTTTTTCTTTCATTTTTTGTTTATTCAAAATGGCAATATACCTTCTTTCAATATTTTCATTTCTAGCACTTCATTCCGAAAGGGATAAAAATAAATAAATAAAAAAATCTTCTTCCTCATGCAAATTCAAAAATGAATCAATTGAAAATGACACCGGTATAATCTCGAATGACTTCGAATTACCGATTAACCAAGTGGAAGAGGGTGATGAGGACGAGTGTGAGCTTCCTGAAGAATTAGCCAGACTGTTGAGGCAAAAGGACAAGGAAATACAACCTCATCAGGAACCAGTGGATGTGATCAATCTGGGAACTAAGGAAGATAGGAAAGAAGTCAAAGTCGTGCTTCTCCGGACAAGGATATAAAGGAAAGACTGATCGAGCTATTGCAAGGATACTCCGACGTGTTTGCCTGGTCATACCAAGATACGCCAGGGCTTGATACAAGCATCGTCGAGCACAAACCACTACTCAAACTAGAATACATGCCAATTAAGCAAAAGCTGAGGAAGACTAGATCAGATATGATCCTCTAGATCAGGGAAGAAGTCAAGAAGCAATTCGACTTTTTGTCACAAGGTAACGCCTGTTGGGTTAAAGAACGTAGGAGTAACTTACCAAAGGACTATGGTAATATGGGGCATAAGGAGATAGAGGTTCATATGGATGATACGATTACCAAGTCACAAAAGGAAGAAGATCACATAACTAACTTGCAAAAGTTGTTGGATTAGTTAAGGAAATTCAAGTTACGACTAAAGCCCACAAGGTGTACTCATGGAATCAAATCTGGAAAAATACTAGGGTCCATGGTCAGTCAGAGGGGAATAAAGGAAAAAATGAAAGTCGTTCAAGGGATTCCAGCTCCAAGGATAAAAAAGGAAGTTCATGGATTTTTAGGGAGATATCTCCCACCTTATAGCTACTTGTGAGCCAATCTTCAAACTACTCAGAAAAGGACCAAATCATTGAATGGAATGAAGATTGTCAAAAGGATTTCGATTGGATCAAGGAATATTTGCAAAAGAAACCTATATTGGTGCCACCAGTCCCAAGGAGACCACTCATAATGTACTTAACAAAATTTGAGAATCCAATGGATTGTGAAACTTTGGACTCCTATGAAGGACCTAGACCTGGATCTCGAGGGAAACTTATGTTTGCATAAGGATAGGGGCTATCAATCGGAATTTAGGATCATAAAGAAAGCTAATCTGGATAAGGCAGAATGGGTGCAAACTAGGCTCGATCAGCTAACCTCGTATAAGGGAAACGTTTGGTTGTGGGCAGTTATATCCACAGGGAATTAAGAGAGCGTTTGACAAAGAAATTCGTCATCGCCTACGTGAAGAGGGAGACTTGGGGTTAAGGAAAATATTACCCATCCATAAAGACCACCACGTCAAATGGACCCCACCCTATGAAGGGCCATATGTCGTGAAGAGTGCCTCCTCTGGCGGAGCACTAATATTAACAACCGTGGATGGAGCGGATTTACCGCAACCGGTGAACTCCGATTCGGTCAAAAATGCTATGCCTAGAAAAAGAGGATAAAATCCCACTAAGTCGAAAACCCTAAAGGGCGACTTAGGCAAAAATTAGGGTGTCCCGGTGGATTGAAAACTCGAAAGAGTAATCTAGGCAAAAAATAGGGACTTGGATAAAAAAATGATACCCGACAAGTCGAAAACCCTAAAGGGCGGCTTAGTCGAAAAAAATGGTATATCATCCCGGTGGACTAAGACTCTAAAAAGAGCGGTCCAGGCAAACGTTAGGGATATCCAAAAGGCATATGACTGAAAACACTCAAGTCACCCCGTAACAGGAATTCAGAAGGGAGCGATCATTCCAGCTGTCATCTTCAGAAGCAAGGTATCGTGATCTTGGAGTCTTAGGGATATTAGCTGGTGTTAAATTTAATAGGGACATAAATAAATTTGTTTTCTTATTGCCATTTTACATTTTTCTAGATTTTCGGTAATATCTCCTTATGAGAATTACCCTCCTTACTTATCATTGCCCATTTTCGGGCCAATTCTGAATAAAATTTGTTTTTCAAATATATTTCTTTGCCTCCTGAATCATTCTGCTTGATTACAAGATGTCGATTAATTGTGAAATAATGCATTGAAATATCGGGTATAAATAAAAGCTCTAAAAGGAAAAGGGATTTTACTCCGGTGTTTAGGATCATCAAAGGGATCATATTCTTCCAAAGCAGGATATAGGGTCTATACACTGACATGAATATACGTTACAATCCAACCAACATGGGAGGTTTTTTTAACGGCATGTTAAACAGGAATCCAGGATATCATGGCTTACTAAAATTATCAAAGTTTCAAGGGTCAGGGAGTCAGGACGTTATGAAAAGTATTATTTCAGATAAACGCATGCATTGCATATCATAAAAGAGGCGTCAGCCCAAGTCATGCATCAATCATGTCACTACGCTCTAACATCTAACAATGCATTCATATACGCAAACATGCACACATGCATAGGGATTTACCAAAGGAATTTTCCAAAGGGGTTTCACCAAGGGATTTTATCAGGGGATTCTGTTAAGGGTTTTTATTTAAGTTTTAAGGGGTTCATCAAAAGGAGTTATCAGGGGGTCCCACTAAATTTTTTTTTCAAGGGGTTCAATCGGGTATTTCATCAAGGGTTTATCACCAGGGATCTTAGGATAGTCAGCGAAGCACCGATTAGACGCTGTGGTCAAAATTTAGGTCCTTCTTGTATTTAATCGTCTCCTCTCCAGAAAGAGGAAGGCTCATCGACATCATCCTTCTGATTCGAAGACGATTAAATAGGGGCAGCTGTAGTACCTAAATTTTGACCAGCAGTTCACAGGTTTTTTAGAAACTATCGGGGGTGTTGTTAAGATGGGGGAGTCTCTAGCACATATCAGTATGGGCCTATTAGTACTTTTAGGCCCATTTCTGATTTTTTTTATGAGGGTTTTAATTTGGAGTTTGGATTTTTTTTAGGATATCATTTATTTTGGGAATTAACATTAGGGGGTTTATTAGCAAATTTAATCATTCTTAGTATTCGTAAGTATTTCTTTACTTTATTATTAGTCTAGTAATTTATAAAGGGTAGATAGAAAGGTTCTTAGGTATGGTATATTGTATTTTAAGATAGGTTTATATTAAAATTTTTTATTATTATTTAGGGGTTAAGGTATTAGGATTCAATTATGCTAGTGGCAATCATTACGAGTCGTTTAATCTAACTAATTTTAATTGAATTATTTAACTAGGGAATAATTTAGGGGGCCATTAGAATTATTTGAATTTTATTTGGTCTAAGTCTTTGTTAGAGATTAAGGTTGTTTTTAATTAGTAATTAAGTTTTTCTCATCACTAATTAAGGTTTTGGAGGAACCGGGACATTAATACTATGGTTATTACATTTTTATTATTATTATTTATTTGTTAATATAGTTAAAATATATTATTAATATCATTTTATTTTATTTTTATTTTGGTCAAATTTGTTGACCACAAGTGGGGTTGTCTTCCTCGTTCACAAACCCTAATTGTGCGCGCAGAATCTGGAAAATGGACAAAATAAAATCAACTCCATTAAGTTTCACAATAAGAAATATCAATCGAATATGTACATACAATCTAATCAAATCTCTAATTACAATCAAATCAAACCCTAATTCTAATACATGGATCAAATCAAATCGGATCAAAAATATTGAAAGTACATCAGAACTTCCTAAAACGAAAACCTAATCTAATTTCTAAGACCTAATTCCTAAGGCTATAAAAGCTTAAGAGAAAACAAAGAGAAGGGGTTTTTTTTGGAAACGAAGGGCAGAACAGAGGTAGAAACCCCTACAGCGGCGCGAATCCCTTTGATAACCTGCAAAAGTCAAAAGAGGAGAGATCAGAGGGAGATCGAGGAATAAAGTAAGAACGGACAAGAAGGTAAACCACTTAGCTTTTGGGTTGATTGATTGTTGAATGTCACGATTTGGGGTTTCTAGGGTTTTTTTGGAAATTTTGGGTTTAGGGTTCTTAAGGTTAGGGTTAAGGTTCGTCTGGGTAGGTTAGGGTTCTCCCAAAACCCTTAGTGTTCTTGGGGTTCATGCGATTCTGGGGTTTGGATGAATTTTTAGGGTTAGGGTTCACGGGGATTAGGGTTTATCTTCATAGGGTTCTTACGAATCCTGAAGAACAGGGGGTTTTCTGGGTGAGGCTGGGGGTTAGGGTTCTTAATTGATGAATTTTCCTGTTGAAAATCAACCGGAGTTATGGGTTCTACGGTGGTTTGGGAGGGGATTAGGGTGGCACACGGTGGCCGGACGGCCCACCGGCGACAGGACTTTAGAGAAGGCCGAGAGAAATGGAGAGGTAGAGAGAGAAGGAGGAGGGAAGAGACAGAAAGAAGATTTGAGAAATGAGGGGATCCGAGAGAGTGTGGGGTTAAGTACTCCCTCTGTGTGACGCTGGATGAGTGACAAGTGGCTCACTCATCAACGCTTGGATCGTTTGACTTCTCAGTCAATAGGTGATCCTGGGAATCTCGAGTCCACCGTGTTCCCTGCGTTGACTCTGTATCACAGCCGTCCGTGCGGTTTACTTTGATGGGTATGTTCATCTGACGATCTTGATGAGATCTGGATGGATCTCGTTGGATCAATCCAACGGTCAGGGTGAGTCAACGGGTGGATTCCTCTCCACCGTGAGTTTTTTTTGGGTTTTTAGGCTTTAGATTTTTTAGTGATTGGGCCTTGCGCCCAGACGCTATTAACACCCCCTCAACACTGGCCCATTTGCTTATTCAATGCAACACACACCCCCTTGGTTTTTTTTATTATTATTTATTAGATAAGTTAATTACTTAATTTAATTAATAAATTAGGACTTTAATACTAATTAGGATTTATAGATAACTAGTAACTAACCCGTGCGTTCGCACGGGCGTGTCTGTTCGAGGATTTTATGTTATGGACGCGTCATTGTTAATCAAATTGAAAAAAATGGTAAAATTATAAAAATAGATATGATTGAAATTATAAATTTGTATTGGTAAGTTTAAGAAATTGTTGTGGGTTGTAAAAGAAGGAGTTAAATTAATTATTGATATAAATTCAAATAATGCAATGATGATTGAAAATATTAAACAAAAAATATTAATTAATAGGTAGACCAAAAACAACTGAAACTAAAGTTAGATTGAAATTAAATAAAATTAAGAATTAATTGTGTTAGATACAAATATTATTTGTTAGAATTGATGTTATACACTTCACACTATAAGTGGTGATATATATGTAACAATAGTTAAGAAATGAGAAAAAAAGAAGTCAATACGGTTTTGAACGCGTATTTGTTTGCAAATTGTCATAAAAATTGAAAGTTGAAAACAGAAAAAAAAAACTTAAGCATAATAGTAAATTTAAGTTGAAATATTAATACATGTATAGGATGAAAGGTAAACAACAATATAAATAATAATATGATTAAAAAAACTATTGAAACTTGTATTAGATAAATTAATCGTTTAGGTTTTTTTGACAAATAAGACAATTATGTTATAACAGAGAATATAATGGTCGATAAATTTCTATTATTCAATATTTGAATTAGTAGTAAAGTTGATCCCGTTTATAACAATAGTATTTGTTTCCGTATATAAAAATATTTAAATCAATAGTAAAGTTATTCTTGTTTATAACAATAGTATTTTCTCCCCTATATAAAAAGATTTTAATCAATAATGTATTTTTTCCGTATATAAATATTAGTTTTGTTTTGACACTATTTATAAAAAAATTGAATCAAGAGTAAAGTTGTTCCCGTATATAAAAAAATTTGAATCAAAAGTAAAGTTGTGCCCGTTTATAACAATAATATTTTTTCGTATATAAAAAAATAGAATCAAAATTAAAGTTGTGCCCGTTTATAACAATAATATTTTTTTCGTATATAACAAAATTTGAAAAATATTATTAAAGTTTGACAATATATAACATAGTTGTTATTTAAGTTAAATAAAGTAGTGAATTAATATGTATACTTTTTCATTTGAAAAGCGATAAGTTATGGCTATAAGTGTAACCGTACGGAACATAAAGTTGGACCATGATTCTAAACATCAAACATGCTTGTTATTAGATTAAGAGATATATGTAACTTGTAATATAACAAACATGCCAGTTAAACGATTGAGAAATTAAATTATTTAAATTATTTTTTGAAAATTTACAAAAAAGTAATTTAAATTATTTAAATTCTTTTTATAAATATGTATTTAAATTGATTTATATATTTAATTATATTCATAAATATAACTTAATTGTCATTTAATGAAAGAAATTTTATTGTGTGAACTGAGGTAGTTGTAGTTTCTTGTAATTATCATTTAAAATTTATCTTCATTTTATCTTGATATATAATTTGTATCCTATATAATTTTTTTTAAATTAACAGTGTATTTTATCTTGTATATAAATATTATTTTTATTTTAAGAAAATAGAAAATAATATTTGAATCGATAGTAATCTTGCCATCAAGTAAATCCTGGCACAATGAACTTAGAATAGATTAAAAAATGTACATTATAATAATAAAATTGTTCTCGTATTACCATCAATATCATACATTATTTTAATTATATAAACTTCAATCAATGACATTTATTTTTATTATATTTGAACATATCATATATGTTATTCTCATATTCATATCAATGATACCCATTTATTGAATCAATATTTATTAAATATATCAAAATTTACAAACTATTGAAATAAAATTATACTTCAAAGAATCATCATTTAAGGAATCAATGATACACAGTTATAAGATAAGTGAAATATTTTACAAAACCAGACTAAAATAATATTAAGTACCTGATCTTTAGGTAATTAGTGATACAAATTATTATAAAAATATTTGTATTAATCAACAACTTATAACTGACACATATTTTTCTTATATTTATATATAAATAATGTATTTGTTCCCGTATTTAAATTATTTATTTATTAATTATTTCAATTGTATAAATTGTAATAAGTAAAACATAATTTTCATTTTTCAATGCTTGAACCAATTTGTTAATTTTGTCCGTTCATATTAATGAATTTTAAAATATATTAATGTTGTATTAAATACGTTATTATGTAGTATTTTAACAAATAAAACAATTATTTTATAATAGATAATACAATTTTAAAATATCTACTAATTCTCTTATTATAAACTCTCCTAATATTTTTCAGATACTTTTAAATATTTTCTAATATATAATCTCTCCTAAGATTAATAAGATATTAGATTTAGTCTAATAATGTAGTTGTTGCAAATGTTTTGATTTAAAATATTGTATGTTGGAGCAGCATATGGGATTTAATATATTGGTTTCATTTGAGATAGGACCATCAGGTATATAGTAAGGGCAACTATTACCGACTCGAAAACCGAGTAACCCATAATAAATTGAATTACATGGGCGGGCCATAGGTTAGTAATTCAGATAAACAAATTAATAAAATTGACTGACAATTTACACAAATATTATTAATAATAATAATATATAATCATGTCAACCTACTATACTATATAGACTATATACTACATAGAGCTATACTACTATACATAGGTCTGCACTACTGCAAGTTACTAATAATTGCATATTTATATTTCTTTATTACACAAGTTATATTGTTACTTTGTTACAATAGAGAATTATTTTTAATGATTAAATATTAGTTAAAATTTAGTGTATTCACTTATAAATAAGCGTGCTATGATGATGAAAAAGAAAATAACATACTAATATAACTTATGTAATAAAGAAATATAAATAGCCAATTATTATACCTAATGAAAAGTTAGAAGAAATATTTCCCTAATAAATTAAAAATTATTACCCTATTTATATTTTTTATAGCTCTCTATTGTATATTTCTTTATAAATGGAACATTTCAAGTTACGGGAATTTCATTTTACCTTATACGTTTCTTTCTTGTCATAGTAATAAATTATAGTACTATATATTAGTATATTTCTGAAAATTTTCTGAAATTTGTAATATCCATCATGATGATAGATCTAAAAAAATAGGATTGGTATTTTCTATTCTATAAAGTAGCAGTCACTAACACTTTTATTCTACTGTTACAATTTTAAAATTCTGCTGCACACTATCAAAGGATAATAATTTATTATTATATTGTATATATTGTTGTATGTATATGTGCTAATGTTAATATTTAAATGTAAAATCATAAAGAAAATAGATTCATGTGCATTACAGAAATCAGAATATAAATACATAGAGACAACCTTTAGAAATTCTAGGGGACAAAAGAAAAGATTAAAATGATAAAATGAAATAAAAGTACCTCAAGAAATATGGAATTAGATAGGAGATAACATAAACAAACTTATTCTACTTCGAACACAAAATTGGATTGAAAGATAAACATTTCCATTAAACAATACCTACACCATTTCAAGTAAAAGGAATCAACAGTAACTCAACATTTTGCATCATATATAGACAGAGACAGACACATCATAAAAGCTTTTGGACTATTGATAGTAATTTTAAAACATGAAACATTGATGAAACTAATGATTTGTGTTTGTAGCACCAAATGGTTTGAAATTGATTCAGGGGCCTTTTGTTTCTTGTTATATTACTGCAAATACAATATGCTGGATCAACTTCAAGATGCCTCACAACTTCCATATAGAATTCAGTATCTGGTTTCCTCTTTCCTGATACACAATGAAAATGGCTAAAAAATATTCAAAGTTTGCATTACATGATAGTGAGAGAGAGTAAGATGGCCTACGATATGTGCATGAACAAAACGTCCAAGATAAGTATTTTGATAGCTTTAACTTGTCTTCGATCAACTAATACCTATAATACATAACATTCTATAGAATGCCATGCAAAGCGAAACGGAAATCAAAATGGAAAATCAAATTTCTTACCATATAGGATAGTTAGTAAAAGCATGCACCTCAAAGTTATTCTTCTTTAAGGCTAGAAGCAATTGTTCAATCCCTTCAATGTATGAATATACATTTCTCATACAAGCTTTAAGGCCTGCCATAGACATAGTAGAACATATGCAAGAACTAATTTAAGTCATTGAGAAGGTTAACTTTGAAGATTTACAATATCAAATTTCAAGTGCAAGAACACTACATGTTGTCAAGATGACCATAACCTTATCTCACAATTATATGAGGAGTTTCTTTCCTCTGAATTTTCAAAAAAAAGGAAAAGCTGTCAACGTTAGAAATAATTGATGTTAACACTTCTTGGGACCCTCTTTTCCATTCGCAGAGATGTTGGTAAAAGTACCACCGCCATGTCACCTCCATCTTTGAAGTGCGCCATCATTTCTTTATGCACGTGAATCAATTTAGGTTGATTTTTCTTCAGCCTGGATAAGTGCCAACCTGCATTTTACAGACCAATAGTTAGCATACATTAATGCCAAATCAATCATGAATCACAAAAATGGAAACAATATGCCATTTCTTTGCGGTAACAGACTTTAGACAAGTTGTAATTTTCCAAAACAACACTTAAGTATATCTCAGAAAAAGGAAAGGAAGTCATCACTAATCCATATCATCAAAACAAACAAACATTAGCAGACAGTATTTAAAACCTTCCCAAAACAGCATCCACCAATTCACACCGTGTTTCAAGCAAAGATGGTCAGAAATAAGAAGCTCACATTTAAAAATTCATACTACAAATCCCATTATGGCAGGATTAGACATGTCTAGGATGAAATGGAAAGATTTTGAATCAATTATTCACCTTTAATTGACAGAATCAACAGACATATTACTCTTTTCCAAAATAGCTCCAGACATAAACCAAACATGTCAAACCGAAATTGGCAAGAAGATTTTATAATTTATAACATACTAAAAACATATGTATACACAGGTAGCAGGCAGCAATTGAGAAAAGGAAGAAAAAAGATACGAAATTAGAAGACCTCACATACTAAAAACATATGTATACACAGGTCCACACCTATCAAACCAGACGATAAACATCACCACCAATATCAATACAACTTACATACAAAAAAACCACGCAAATTACGCAAACAAACTTAGTACAATAAAGGTTATGGTCATCTTGACAACATGTGATGCTCTGTAAATCTTTTATTGGATCTTTATTTGGAGCAATAAAATTTTGATGTATTATATCAAACAAGTCATCTACATATGTTAAAGCTATACTTATATCTGTTAAATTCATCACACATAAAGCAACAAAATTTGAGACAAACCTTCTAAATAAAAATCCCTTCCATCCTTAAAAAAAGTTTTTGCTAGTTCCACCTGCAAGAAAATGAGACTATAAATGCATTCAATACATTAAGCTCAAATGCAAGCATACCCAAATGCCCCAATTGCAATTTGGATTCATAATCCCCAATTTTAAATACCAATTTACTCCGGGGATACAAAAAGTTTTTACCTTTATACATAACATGAAAGAGGGTCTCTTAGTTTTGTAGTGAATTCATCAAAATTTGTTGCTTTATATCTCATCAATGAGACCCTTTTCGAATTGAATCCATGCGGTTGGGTGTTTGGAATCTATGAGTTCATAGAAAGACATACTGCAGAATTATATATGAGTTCATAGAAAGACATACTGCAGAATTATATCAAATAAAAGAATTGGAAGTTTTATGTTCATGGGAACTCACCCATGGCCACCACATAGTCAAGTTCACAAATTCATAACTAAATATATATAAAAACAGATCACAGAGCATCAAAAAATTATATAATAGTTAAAATTAATCAATAAAGAATTGTTACAATCATATTTCGTAGAAAATACAAAATAAATTAAAAATCAATACTTGTGAAATTATAACCTTCACAGATCTGTAGACTGAGTTGAAACCTATGACCATGATTCACGTATCTGCAAACGAATATAAACAGATTAAACTCTAACTTTGTAATGTAAATTAAATAAGCAAATATCTGTAGAAGAGGAAAAAGATGGGTACCGTAAAACCCTAATTTCTTCTTTCGTTGGCTACAGAAAAAAACCCAAAATATGACATACTCATATCAAACCACAGATCAACCACTCAAATGGTCGGCAGAAAAATAAGAAGAAAAAGAAGAAGAAGAATAAGGCAGAGGCATCCGAAGAGAGAAGCATAAAAGCTAACATAACTTTGTATAGAACATTTTAAAAACTATATAACTTCGTAGAGAACTTTCATAAAGCATAAATATAAAACCAATGATAATCAAAGCCAAAGACAACATAGAATAAATATATGAAGGTAAATTTAAACCCTAATTTTCAAATAAGTTGAGCCTTACTCCTTGTAGTCAAGATCCTGACAGCTTCTTCCTAAGTTCCTTTCTTCTCTTTCACAGCCTCATGAAGAATATCAGCTTCACTTTGTGATAATCTTGCATTCACATCATCACCACCATACCTAAATGCAGTCACCAACCCTATTAAAAGCTGCTCAAAAAACTCAACCACGAAATCTCATAAATACAATCAATAACCTCACAAAACCCAAAACCCTAGATTCGAATCTGCGATTTAAAACCATAAATCAGAAAAAGTACTTCCCTGTCGAAGATTACCGGAGGTATGAGTAACGAAATCCTGTTCCAATATCTATGTTGAAATACTTCTATTCATAGATCTCTGTAAATCCTCCAATAACTTTGTAATCTTTGTTGAAGAAAAGTAAGAAAAAGGAAAAAAGAAGAGGAAGAGAGAGGTTCCGGATCAGAGAAGAAAATGGATGAGAAAGAGAGAGGCAGCAGAAGAGAGAAAGAGAAAGAGGAAGAGAGAGAACGTGACAATGAATTGTTTTGGGGAAAGAAAAAACTTTTGAATTGAAGCTGACATTGGGAAAAGAAAAAAGAGGAAAAACAATTGCAATTGAACCATGTGACATCATCAATTAATCCAAACCTAGCCAGCTAAGGCATAATACAATAACCATATAGTTGGAATTTAACAATATGACATTATTAGTTGCAAAAAGTAATTTTTGGACCAAAATTGCCCTCATTTTAATGAGGTGGCAGAAAAAGAGAAAGGGGAAAATTGGTGTTTTCCAGAACAACAAATTTTCTTATATTATAGATGGGGTTCTAGGGTTAATTTGTACCATTAAATTAATGACTTAATTTAATTGGTTGATTAGGTTTTTATTAGGTTTATCAATTAAATTAATTACTTAATTTAGTTGTTTAGTTGGGGTTTTAGGGTAATTGGTACAACTAAATTAATGAATTGATTCAATTGGTTAATTAAATTTTCTTAGGGCTTCTATAAATTAAATTAACAACTTAATTTAATTTGTTAATTAGGTTTTAGTTTAGGGTTTTTCAATAATTAATTTAATTATGTAATTTAATGATTCAATTGGATTTTTATAACAAATACCAGTATTTCTTTAAAATGTTTTTTAGGGTTTTAACTTTTATTTAGGAATTTTATTGAGGAATTTCTTGGGTCAATTGGGGGGTGGATTCAGCTGTATATTTCATATTTTCAACATATTGGGTTTTTCTTTAAAGAAGATAGGGATATAAGGGATTCTTAGGGATTTAAATTTGGGATAATGCTCTTGGTCCGAGAGCCTAAATAAGGGATGGGATAAGGGATAAAGCTCTTAGGTTCCAAGAGTTAAAACATAGGCCAAAGGGATTTAGGGATAGAACTCTCAATCCGAGAGTATAAATAATGGATAAGGGATATAACTCCTTATCTAGGAGTATAAACAATAGGTTAAGGGATAAAACTCTTTATCCAAGAGTATAAATAGTGGATTGGGTTTAGGATTAGGAATGGGAATATGATTAGGGGGTAGGAATAGGGGAGGTGAACTACGGTTACTCGGATCCTTCGAAATGAAGGTACGTAGGCATAAGGTTGTAAACCCTAACGAGTACAATAAAAAAAACTTAGGATTCTTTTGTAAATAAATCATTTAGACAAACAAACAAGCATACCCTAAAATCTAAGGAGGATCCCATTGAGTACAATGGAAGTGAGGGGTGCCTAACACCTTCCCCTCACTTAACCGACTCCCGAACCTTAGGAATCTCTACCCTTAGGATTAGGATCTTAGGTTTATCATTTATTTTCCTCTAAAAAATATGATGGCGACTCAAAAAATTTTAGCCGGTCGTGACACAGTCCATATCATCAACGAGGGAGATTCCTCTGATACGGATGAGGAATGGAAGTCCTATCTCAACGAAGACGGTTATATGTCTCATGAAGAGGTGCCTACGCCCTTTTGCTATCCCGCACAGAGTCCGAGATTTATACCAAGGTCAGACGTCAAAATAATATACGGAGATTGTGATCCTGAAGGATGCCGTGCTCCACCAAACTAATTAGAGGAGGACACTCTGATGAAGGACAACTTTGACCACGACTATTATGGCCCAATGGATGGCCTGCCTATCTGGCAGCCGTACCCAGGAGACTTGGGGCAAGAAAATCAGCCGAACAATGAAAATCACCTGAGCGTTATTGAAAAGAATACCTGCGTCCCCACCATGTCATGGGATCAACACTCAGGTCATTCAGAAAATATCCAACACGACAATGAATTCGCAAAGCTTGCAGGGCTAGAATTCATCAACTACGCTTTTCCCGAGGTCAACGTCATCGAGAGAGATGACTCCCCCAATTCCAAAGAAGTGTGGGACACCTTGGGACAACTAAGTGGAAAATTTGACTTCTTGGTCAAGTACACCGCTCCTGAAAGCTCTCGTATCAGGCTCGAAGACATCTAGCCAACTGGATGGGGAGATATACCTGAGAGCACAAATGCTATGCAAAATACAACAGAAGAATCCTCCTACGACAACTCTGCCTGGGAGACAGATTCCAATGATCATACTCCACCAGAAATCAGCATCATTTCTGAAGACAAATCAAGGAAAGTACCAGACTTTGTGATTCACCGAGGAGTTCGCCGCCAATGGGTTGCTGTCAATGTTCTGAAAATTATTCATAAGTCAAAGTAATTGCCGTCTTTAAACTTTCACCCTGCCCAGGTGAAACGGGTGTTTTGATAGGGCTCACTTTCTGTAAATATCCCTCTTCGCTTCGCCCAAAGCGACAGAGTTTTGTTTTATAGGGCTGTAGTTTCAAGAATCGACTTGTTCATAAATAAAATAACGTCGTTCTATAATTTCCGCATTAATTGCTATTTTCTCTTTTCGCTTTTTCAGAAAATGGTAATCCTAAAAAAAACAAACTCAATAATAAAAACAAGCAGTTATCAAAAAAATACACTGTACACACTTGCATTTTCTCTATCTCTTCTAAACACAAATCATCACGTCATGTAGATTGCTTATTTTAAACCCCGTTGAAACATATGATCCAATGCCTTCTCCCAACTTTGAGTTCCCGATATTTGGGGCTGAAGAAGAAGTTGACGACAAAATTCCAGAAGAGATCTCTCGATTACTCCGACAAGAGGAAAGGTCCATTGAACCTCACAAAGAGCCTTTGGAAATGATCAACGTGGGTTCAGAAAAAGAGAGAAAAGAAATCAGGATTGGGGCACTGCTCAGTTCAACTGTCAAAGAGAGTTTGACAAAGCTTCTCAGAGAATTTCCCGATGTGTTTGCTTGGTCCTACCAGAACATGCCAGGGTTGGATACCAGCATCGTGGAACATCATTTACCATTAAAATCGGAATGTCCGCCAGTAAAGCAGAGGTTGAGACGGACTCATCCGGACATGGCCATCAAAATCAAAGAGGAGGTACAGAAACAGATTGACGCGGGTTTCCTCGCCACGTCAGAATATCCTCAATGGTTAGCCAATATCGTACCCATTCCAAAAAAGGACGAAAAAGTCAGAATGTGTGTCGATTACAGAGATCTAAACAAGGCTAGTCCAAAGAACGACTTTCCTTTACCACACATTGACATGCTGGTTGACAGTACAACAAAGTTCAAAGTTTTCTCCTTTATGGATGGATTCTAGGGCTATAATCAAATCAATATGGCACCGAAAGACATGGAGAAAACTTCCTTCATCACCCCACGGGGTACCTTTTGTTACAAGGTAATGATGTTCAGTTTGAAGAACGTCGGGGCAACCTATCATAGGGCCGTGACTACTCTGTTTCATGACATGATACACAAAGAAATCGAGGTATATGTCAATGATATGATTGCCAAATCAAAAACAAAGGAGGAGCATCTGACCCACCTGTCAAAATTATTCGAGCGTATGAGAAAGTACAAACTCTGCTTGAATCCCAATAAATGCACTTTTGGTGTCCGTTCAAGGAAACTTTTAGGGTTCATCGTCAGCCAAAAAGGAATTGAGGTTGATCCTGACAAGGTTAAGGCCATTCAAGAAATGCCTTCTCCGAAAACTGAAAAACAAGTCAGAGGATTCCTGGGAAGTTTGAACTACATCTCCAGATTCATATTCCTCATGAACGCAACATGTGCGCCGATTTTCAAATTACTAAAAAAGAATCAGGAATGCGTTTGGACAGAAGACTGCCAAACCGCCTTCGACAGTATCAAGGAATACCTGTCGAACCCACCGATTCTATCACCTCCAGTGGAAAGAAGACCATTGATCATCTACCTCACATTCCTAGAGGACTCCATGGGTTGTGTACTTGGCCAACAAGATGAAACGAAAAGGAAAGAGTCTGCCATCTACTATCTGAGCAAGAAATTCACCGACTGTGAGACTCGGTACACTATGCTTGAGAAAAATTGCCGCGTTTTGGCTTAGGAAGCCAAACGTCTTCGCCAGTACATGATTCGTCACACTACTTGGTTAATCTCAGAAATGGATCCAATCAAGTATGTCTTTGAAAAGCCTGCTCTCACGGGAAGGATTGCCCGTTGACAGATGTTGTTATCAGAATACGACATTGAGTACCACGCTCAAAAAGCTGTTAAGGGAAGTATTTTAGCCGATCATTTAGCTCATCAACAGATTGACGATCAGGAATCAATCGGGTTTGACTTCCCAGACAAAGATGTCATGTATTTGAAAATTAAAGATTGCGATGAACCCCTACCCAGTGAAGGGCCAGAACCAGGTTCCCAATGGGGACTAATCTTTGACAGAGCTGTCAATCATTAAGGAAACAGAATTGGGCAATTATCATAACACCTCAAGGAACCCACATTCCTTTCACTGCCAGACTTACATTCAAGTGCACAAACAATGAGGCCGAATACAAAGCTTGTATTATGGGTCTCGAAGAAGCGATCGACTTAAGGATTAAGAACTTGGATGTATATGGCGACTCAGCCCTGGTTATCAATCAGATCAATGGAGATTAGAACACATACCAATCAGGATTGATTCCTTACAAAGATTATGCAAGAAGGTTGTTACATTTCTTCAACAGAATCGAGTTTCATCACATCCCTCGTGATGAGAACCACATGGCTGATGCATTAGCCACTCTCTTCCATGATTAGTGTAGGTCAATGGAACGACTTACCCAAGATCGACATAATGCACCTTGAACGACCCGCTTACATCTTCACGATTGAAGCAATCATAGATGACAAACCTTGGTATCACGATATCAAATGCTTCCTTCAGAAACAAGAGTACCCACCTGGGGCACTAAGGAAAGACAGAAAGACCCTCAGAAGGCTGGCTGGCAGTTTCTTCCTGAGCGGTGATACATTCTATAAGAGAAACTTCAACATGGTCTTGCTCCGATGCGTAGACAGACCAGAAGCAGACATGCTGATGAAAGAAATTCATGAAGGATCCTTTGGCACTCATGCCAACGAACACACAATGGCCAGAAAAATTCTGAGAGTAGGGTACTACTGGTTGACCATGGAATCCGATTGCTACAAGTACATGAGGAGGTGTCACAAGTGTCAGATATACTCAGACAAAATCCATGTACCGCCTACACATCTCAAAGTTCTTTCTTCCCCATGGCCTTTTTCCATATGGGGAATCGACATGATTGGCATGATTGAGCCCAAGGCTTCAAACAGACATTGGTTCATCCTAGTAGCCATTGGTTACTTCACCAAGTGGGTCGAAGCAGCGTCATACGCCAATTGGTGGTACGATTTATCAAAAACAATATCATTTTCCATTATGGTGTTCCGAGCCAGATCATTACAGATAATGGATCTAACTTGAACAACAAGATGATGAAAGGGTTGTGCACGGAGTTCAATATTGAACACCATAACTCATCTCCCTACCGACCCAAGATGAATGGGGCGGTAGAAGCGTCTAACAAGAACATCAAAATGATCGTTCAGAAGATGGTTGTAACCTATAAAGACTGGTAGAGATGCTACCCTTTGCTCTTCACGGTTATCGCACATCTGTCCGCACTTCAACAGGGGCAACCCCTTTCTCTCTAGTATATGGCATAGAAGCAGTGCTCCCCATAGAAGTAGAGATCCCATCAATCCGGGTATTGATGGAAGCTAAGCTAACAGAGGCTGAATGGTGTCAAAATCGACACGACGAACTCAACCTAATCAAAGAGAAATGAATAACGGCACTACGCCACGGTCAGTTGTATCAATAGAGGATGAAGAAGGCGTTTGACAAAAAGGTTCAACCTCGCGTCTTCAGGAAAGGAGACCTTGTGCTAAAAAAGATACAATCATTTCTCACAGATTCTCGGGGCAAATGGACTCCGAATTATGAAGGCCCCTACGTGGTCAAGAAAGCTTTCTCAGGCGGTGCCTTGAGACTTGCAACTGTGGACAGAGAGGAATTTTCCTACCCCACAAATGTCGATGTAGTCAAGAAATACTTCGCCTAAATAAATAAATAAAGTCTCGGTGGATTGAAAATCCGAAAGGGCGGTCCAGGTAAAAATTAGAGACATATTAAAAAAAATCATCCCGGTGGATTGGAAATCTCAAAGTACGATCCAGGAAAAAATTAGGGATTCATGGCAAGTAACTACGTCTGATCAGTTCAACTCCTCAGCGGTAATGCCATCCATCAGAAGAAAAACTCCAATCACGGTCATCTTCGACAGAAGCTCAGGATGCCCCGAATTCAAATTTGGTAGAAGGATAGCGGTCATTGTGTTTCAATGTAACCCTTTTCCCTTAAATTACCATTTTCTAACTTTGTAAACACTCTATGGAATCACGCGTTTGGCTGATTTCCATCCTATCAATAAAATTTGAGCCCTTGTGCTTTTGTTTGCAATTCTTATTTGTTTTAGCTTTACAGGATGACATTTTAACATGATTAACGATTCTTGAAATAAAACAAAAATGAATTTACTTGTCAAACTTTTCTGCTTTTAAAATAAAGATGGCAATTTCTTTTGACTGTTGAACATCGAAAGAACATCGATCGCTTCGCCAGAAATAATCGAGCTTCAAAGTGCAAAATCAAAGTACTCCTTCTAAATCAGTGCGCCTAAACGAAGGATCAGTTATGTCAGATGCGAATACTCCATCTGACATCTTCGGCAGAGTTCTTACCTCCTAAGCCCGACCAACGGTTGCTCCCCCACATGGACTACTTCTCCTAAGCAAGGCAGAATGGCTACTTTTGGACCAGTGATACTTTTCATCTCCCATTATGGCCGAGTATCCAGTCATGTTTATCTATTAGTCCGTATGTCGCATCAGTTTCGTCAGCATATACATACATACATCATGCATTATTGATTTATACATGTTTATATTGCATCGCTATCACTCTAGTCGGTCTTGTCCCCTAGTGATAAACGTCTTTTCCATTGAGTTGTCAGTTCTTTCCTCGTCAGGAAGTGAATCATCTAAGCAATCACTCTCCAGTTTATCTCTGGATTAGAGACGGTCTTCGACCACTTTGATAACTTGAACCTCTGAGAAAACCAGAGAAAGTTTCGACAAATGTCACTCTTCGCCATTGAAGATGATATCTTCGCTTTCCCGGATTAAGGAAAATCCCCAGAGAAAGCCTCACAACTAAAGACTTTCAGCAACACATTAATTTTTCTCCTCTGAGAGTAGATGTTAATAAAGTCATCAGCACCTCAAAATTGGATCACATCATATGGCATTTCTCCGAGAAGATCCTGAGAAAAGTATGATGTAACACCCCCAAGCGACAGCAGTCTCTTGAGAGACCTGCTTTCCCCAGTAGAGCCGACAGATGGCGTCTCCAAACAGAGAAGTTTGTGTACCTCTACAGCTCAGACAGATGGGGTCCCCCAGCAAGTCTGACATCAGATCTTTTTCCATCAAATGGCATCTCCCCAGGAAAATTCGGCGAGAAGTTTGAGGAAAACCGCTACGCATAGCGTCCCTTGTCAAAAAAGTTTATTGACAAAAGAAACTGAGACCAGTTCCTTCGTAGGAAACCAGGATCGAGGGGAAGTTTATATCAGAAACTTAGACCAGTTCCTTGGTAGGAAACCAGGATCGAGGGGAAGTTTAAATAAAAAACTTAGACCAGTTCCTTGGTACGAAACCAGGATCGAGGGGAAGTTTAAATAAAAATCTTAGACCAGTTCCTTGGTAGGAAACCAGGATCGAGTGGAAGTTCATTTCAGAAACTTAGACTAGTTCCTTGGTAGGAAACCAGGATCGAGGGGAAGTTCATTTCAGAAACTAAGACCAATTCCTTGGTAGGAAACCAGGATCGAGTGGAAGTTTACCTTTTCTAAGCATCACCGCTTAGTATAAGAAGATGAATGCGCAAGTTACCATTCATAACCACCATCAAAATTTCGGGTATTCCGATATTTAATCCTCTTGCACCCCGAATGCCCGAATACCTTCGTCATTCACACCTTCGGGTCCAACAAGATTAAATAGGGGCATCTGTCATACCCCAAATTTTGACCACTAAGATTTCCCATCATTCTGCAAATCATCATCACAATAGGGATGAACCATCAGTCTCCCCAAAGATGGGCGAGCACTCACTACAAACAATAATTAGGGTTTCAAGCCCTCTTTGAGCCTTAGACAAAGGATAAATCAAGGAATGACATGATCTTCAACTTGTCTAAACCTCTCAAACATCCCCAATGGATCAAGAGGACTCCCACCTCAAGGATTAAGCACAAGGCTGCAACATTCTGAATGGATCAAGCCTCAAAATCAACAGTGTCACCAAATTAGGGTTTTGGTCGACCAGGGCCTCCAGATGTGAATTTTCCTCTGGGCATGAACCAATGCTTCAAAGCATAACCTAATATGCTCCAAGGGACATCATGAACCCAATCATCAAGTCAATTTAACCTCAGGGGATGCATTCACAAAAGATCAGGAATTAGGGTTTCTTGACCTAATTCACCCCTAAGTTGACTTTTGGGACAAAACATGAGCCAAGACCTCAAGACATGATTTGAGGGTCTCTAATAAACCACATTGATCCATTTGCAACAATGGATTGATCCAAAAAGCTTGAGCAACAAGTTTCAAATTCATCAGAACCACAATTAGGGTTTCGCGGAAAAAGTCAACTGCTCCTAAACCCTAGGACATGATTCAATACACCCTATAACACCTATGAAATCAATCCATCAAGTTTGATTTAGGTCAAGGACTTGATTTCATAGAGGATCGCACAGTTTGGAATTCATCTGACAAAAAGTCAACTATGCACAAAAGTCAACTTTGACTTTTTGGGATTTTTCACAATTTTGGTTATTTAACCCTAAAATGATGTTATTATGTGATTGGAATCATCATTCATCAAGAAAAATCAAGAAAAGTGGGATAACTTGAAAAAGGGGTAACCATAAAAACAGAAAGTTTTCTAAGTTATGGAACAAAGTGGCTAGGGTACCAACTTTGGAGGATCATAACTCCTAAACCATAAGGCCATTTTTACCCACCCAAAGCTGGATTTGTAGCTCTCATGGCACTCTACAAAAGCTTCAAACATAACTCATTCCAATTCCTCATGGCTTTTAAGTTATGGAATGATCAAAATCACAAAAAGTGAAAATGTCACTTTTTTCCAACACTTAGTGAAATTTTCACTAAGTCAGAATCTGCCTTCACTTTTTTCCAAATGTAGGGGAATTTTTCACTTGGATCCAAAAAGTATCAAAACCAATTATGATCAAACAGTTGTTGTATCATATGAGGGCTTTCCAAAATGGCCAAGAACCCCATCAAATTCCACTTGAGCCATGAGATATGACAATGGCAACATGCCTTGCTGAAAACTGTCAAAGCAAGACAGATTTGTGCATTTTGCTCGATTTGCCAAATTTGTGCAAATGACAAACACACTTATCCATCTGAACACCTCAAGGGGAGACCAAGGAGGAACCAACTCTGATCCCAAGCCTCCCAAGTCCTTGGAACTAAAAATAGCTTGCCAAACCTAGAAATCCCTAAAGAGGGGACAAGACTCCAATTTTGTTTTGGAGCATTCAATGGATGTACCAAGGTGGCATGGACTGAGCCATTTCCAACTGAATTCAGTCAATACTTATCCAAGACCAAGGGAACCAGCAGCCTGTGCCCTAACCTCTAGTCAATGGCTAGAGGAGACTTGGATTCTCATTGATCAACATTGGCCAAACCTATGCAGCAGTTGCCATTCACTATTCCTTGCAAAAAAAACTTGCTCTACTATAAATAGAGCTCATTTGTGATCAGTTTGAGTACACCAAATCCATCAAACAGATGCTTTCTTCAAAATCTCCTTCTTCACTCCAAAATTGCCTTCCAAAGCAAGTCACTATCGGGTTTTGAGTTTGAGAGCTATTCCAACCAAACCAATCACACATACACCTCATAAACATCATATAGAAGTGATCCAAACACTCACACAACATCTGGAACACCAAAATCACAAAATCACTAGCCAATTGCTCAAGTTCTTGACAGATTTGCAGTTGGGGTACCATCTCAAGTTCCAGATCATTTCCATTCATTCCAAGCATCAAGACACACTCCATAGCACCTTGGGAAGCTGTCCATATCCTTGGAACCAAGCTGTAACACCTCTAACACAAAACACGATCACCAGCTGCAAGAGGTAAGCATGAGCTCTTCTAACTCTATGATCCATGCATTTTTTGCTGCACAATAATTTGGCCATATGTTCATAATCATGCATAGAGTGTTTTCCCTCAATCAATTACTTTGTTTGAATCATGTATGCAATTTCTGAACCTTCATGCAAATTTTAGGGTTCTTGAGGTTTCTCTTTGATTTCTTATTCCATGGTTAAAATAAATGAAATTAAAGACCATAGACATGATCGTGAGGTAAAAACGAGTAGATTGATATGTAGATTGCATGATATCATCAAGTATTCAGTGAGATTGGATAGAAAACGCAAATCTGCAGAAACAGAGGGTGGCACGTGTTCTTGCCATGTTCTTGGCGCCATTTTTGAACATTTGAATATTTGAATTTTGTGATTTTATTTAATTGATTCAAAAATGAATTTCTCTCTGAGTTTTAATGATTTTGAGTTGATTATTTTTTTAATAATTCACAAAAATATTAAAATATTTTATTTTCCCAAAAAATCCCAAAAATATTATTTATTTCATATACTTGATATTTTTGTAAAGAATTAGTATTTTAATTGTTTTTGACATTTAAAATATTTTCTCCCTCTTGATTTTTCAAATTTTAGTGATTTCCAATCATTTTGTGAATAGAAACATAATTTTTGAGACATTAATCCAAGATCACAATTTGTTTCCACACATGTTTAACAATTTTGATCATTTTAATTGAATTTTTATTCAATTAAAATATATTTTGAAAACAAATTAGGGTTTTGATCAATTCAACCCTCATCAAATATTTTTCAAACACTTTGGGCCTCTTGGTAGAGTGTAAGACCCAACCCTTTGTAAATACAAACCTTTATGGGCCTCAGTGTGTTGTATAAGTCCCGATACCGTCAAAAGGTTCGACACGATCGTCGCATTTTTCACAAAAATATTTGGGCTTCTCCTTGAGTTATAAGACCCATCTTTAAACACTTTGGGCCTCTAATAGAGTGTAATTCCCAACCCTTTTTGTACATAAACCTTTTTGGGCCTTACTTATTGTATAAGTCCCTCTGTACATTTTTGAAACAACGGCACGATCGTCGTTCTCAAACAAAAACAATTTTGGGCCTCTCCTTGAGCTGTAAGCCCCACCACTTGTACAAAAATAAACCATGGGCCTCTAATAGAGTGTAAGACCCAACCCCCTTTTAACCAAAACTTTTTGGGCCTCAATGCATTGTATAAGACCCAGTATGTTAAAGAAATCTCGGCGCGATCGCCAATTCAAAAAACAAATCATCTGGGCCTACCCTCGTGTTATAAGCCCTATTCTTTTTCTTTAAACACCTTTGGGCCTCTTGAGAGAGTGTAAGACCCATCCCTTTGTACAGAAAACCTTTTTGGGCCTCAGCCACTTGTATAAGTCCATGTACAAAACAACAGTGCAATCACTGATAAAACCTTGGGCCTCTCCTTGAGCTGTAAGCCCCAACAACCTTTTCAAAGCACTTTCTCCTTTGATTTTGAATATAATATTGTTATCAAAGCTTTCTTTGTTGAACAAACTAACCAAACAACATGGAAGCTCTACAACCGAGTAAGTGTTTACCCGCTTTCTTTATCCGCTTTCATATATATATATATATATATATATAACTGTATTGTGGGGTTGCTCGCTGTAAGTCTTATTTCACAAACTTTTATATACTTGTCAAATATCAACTATGTAATACTAGTATAGTTATTTAGAGTTTTCCCCGGCAACAACGTTTAGCACTAGGTAAAGCCCTGTTGGTCACTCTTAAATACAAACAAAACTAGATCCCCATAGGATTACCAGACACAGTCTTCCCTCCTCTTGGGGTTAAACAATATGGAAACGTGAAAGACAACATTCTCGGTGAACCCTTTCTCAGACTGTCACCCTTAGACATTGTCAAAGAGACTCTACTCCCCAGGGATGATCTTTTCTCTTTGAATGGCATCTCTTGAGTTTCTTCCAAATTCTCGGACTTTCCTGGCTCGATCTATTCTCGGTGAATGGCATGTCTTGAACTTCTCGGGATTTGGGGACCCACAGGCTTCTTAAAAGCATCCCCGCCTCCTCTTAGGCGTTGTACAAGGACCCTTCGGCTTCTTAAAAGCTCTCATGACTTCTCTTGGGCTTAGTACAAGGACCCAGAGACCTCTACAGGTATAGGAACAGAACCTAGTCATCAATTTGCTAGAGTTGTCTTTCTGAGTCAAGTGTCAGACCTGTTAATGGGTTGACCTTCATCCCTTAACATACCAGCCTTCTCTTGGGCATTATACAAAGATCATCCACTACCTGAGAATCAATTTCTCAAAACACCAGTAGACTTGGACAGTCTCAATACCCTTTGGATTTCTCGTTTCCTTAAAGAACAGGAAATAACCCTGATCCTCTGATTAATCCCAAAGCACAAACATACCTTTAATTTGTCCCTTCATAAGAACTGATTTTCTCTTTTATCCAACATACTGGACCTGTCACTAAACTGAAACAGTCACCAGCATAATAGCCTCCTCTTGATCTTTGTACGATGATTCTCCCCAGCGGAGCTAACCTTTTCACACTCTCTTGTTGAGTATAAAAGACTCTCTTGTTGAGTCACCCACTTTCAGCCTCCATCTCGGGATTTGTACGAGATACTAAAACACTCTCTTGTTGAGTATAAAAGACTCTCTTGTTGAGTCAATCCCTTTTAGCCTCCACCTCGGGCTTCGTACGAGATACCAAATCACTCTCTTGTTGAGTATAAAAGACTCTCTTGTTGAGTCACTTCCCTCTCAGCCTCCATCTTGGGCTTTGTACGAGATACAAAATCACTCTCTTGTTGAGTCAAACCTTTTAGCCTCCATCTCGGGCTTCGTATGAGATAAAAATCACTCTCTTGTTGAGTATAAAAGACTCTCATGTTGAGTCAAAACCTTTTAGCCTCTATCTTGGGCTTCGTACAAGACACATAAAAGCACTCTCTTGTTGATTCAACCCTTTTAGCCTCTCTCTTGGGCTTCGTACGAGACACATAAAAACACCCTCTTGTTGGGTCAATAGCCTACTCTTAGGCTTTGTATAAGAAAACCCCAGGTAAGTCAATCAACCTGTTAGCATCAAAATCTGTGCCTCATTCACAGTATACAAACATCAACAACTCCTTCATCTAAATTGCTGTAAGCGGCAAGCCTCTAGATTATTTACATCCACGCCACTGTCCCTCTTTTAGCATGGGAAACTCCTAAGGAAAGATGGCATTGCTCTAAACTGAGTTAAAAGTCTTCTCCTTCAGGTTAAAAATCCCCTATAAAGGAAATTATGGCATTGTTGGGTTCACATATCCAAATTAAAGTAATTCTCCTTTATAACCAGTCACCCAACAGTTGTGACAAACAGACCAAATATCCCCCTTTAGAGATGGCAAATTCTCTCTAAAATCAAACCCCTTTAGCTTCACATCTTGGGCTTCGAACAAGATACAAATAGACCCTTCAGCTTCACATCTTGGGCTTTGAACAAGATACAAACCACATTTAGCTTCACGTCTTGGGCTTTGAACAAGACACCAAAACAACTTTTTTTCCTCCCATATAATAGGAGGAACTACGATCGCTCTGATTTCCCTGTTTCATTAAACGGGAATACGTAGGCCTAAGATTAGAAAAAATTTTAGCGAGCATACTAATCAAAAACCCAAAATCCCGTACCTTCATACATCAATCAAAAAACATCAGTCCTAACATCCTATCAATAGCCTAGACACTATTTTTTTTAACAAAATAACCTAAGAGAGACCCACAATCTTTATAGCATCTGTAAACCAACAGTCATCTGTTCAAACTCAGTTTGCAAGCAGGGTTAATTGGAGAAATCTATTTCCCTTCCTTCATCAGCTTCAATAGGATAAAAAATGAATCGAACTATAGTACGCCAAAGCGATAGTGCTTCGCAACCACGCAAAAACTCGCGCTACAAGTAGTTGAGGGTTTCAGATCGCGCTTAGCATGCTCTTTGTGTTTTTTCTGCCTTTGAACTGATCATGCTAAGTGCGCTCTACTGGCGCTTAGCGCGGTGCCACTGATATGCACTTTTGTAACTTGTATATAAGGGACTTGCTAGATATTTTTGGTATCCAACTTTATCTCTCTTCATTCCAAACATATTTTAGAGAGAGAAACGAAACCCTAAGAGGGAGAAGCCAAAATCAAAGGAAATCAGAGCTCGATCTTCGAGTTAGTGGGGTTGGATGTAATCTATCGGTACCTTATATATTTCTTCTAATCTTTGTATTGTGAATTAGTTTTGATTCAATATTGATGTTGTCCTTGATTTCATATTTATGGGTTTGAGTGTGTGTTGAGAAATCTCTTTCAAATCCTAGATCTAAGATATTCATCTATCAATGAGCAAACTCTAGACATAGATTTGTAAGGTGATATTTACTAGTATCAAGCTTTTATATTATTGTGTTGATTGTTAGCATGAGACATCATCTAGTGTTTAATACGGTAAAGCCCATGACGACGCTTTAGACATAAACGGTATTGTGAGGATGCGTCATAATAAAGATGAAGAACTATGTTCACACACTTAAATTAGTTGAATACATGTTAAAAAGGGTTAATCGTGTGTACATATTCTGATCATGGCGTTGTATATGAATTAATCATTTATTTGATATAGGTGTTATCCTCATTTACATGTTTACACATTGATTTGAACCGCCATAAACATATGCTCTTCAGATCTCGGTCTAGGATAGGCATATGTTAGGTTATGAACTCTAGAGATAGATTTATATCTAACACTCACCATGAGTATCGAATCTTAATGCTCCTTATTATTAAGTTGCGTGAGACATCATCGATGAGACAATAGGGTAGAACTCTCGTCGGAGCTTTTGACACGAGCACTGATGCGAGCAATATGTGATAGTATTAGACGAACGATTGATTTGTGTATAACTGGTCAGAAGAATGCACGCGTTATTGATTGATGAACTCCAAATCCCAACAAGGCTCTGTTTATTTTAAGTTTATACTTTATATTTTCCGTCTTTATCTTTTTTGCTTTTATTTATTGTACTTTTAATCTTTTAACCAATTTGTCACAACAAGCTTAGAAATATAGAAACTGTTGAACAACATTCTTTCACTCACACTGATCCTTGTGGATTCGATAAAACCCATAATACTTCCAAACTTAATTTTGCTTGCCGCTTTACCGCAGTAACAAAATGGTGTCGTTGTCGGGGGTTGGTGTTTAGATATTGAATTGCATCGCAATAGTTTATATATTTTTGAGCTTTGTACAGTTGTTTATATTGTATATATTTTTTTTCTTCACCTTTGCTTAAGTGTTGGTTAGGGATAACTGTTGGTGATGGAACATCAACAAAGGCAGGAAGCAAAAACAACTAGCCGCACCAAAGGAAACAGTGAGAGGAAGCATATATTTGTTATAGCTTTTCAGTGTAGTATAGTTATTAAAGAGTGAGAGTGGATGGAAACCTTGAGAAATGTTTCCATTTTTGAAAAACCATATTTTATTGATGCCGCTTAGCGCGACCAGAGGGTGCTTAGCGCGCTCTGCTTTACATGCAAAAATATCTCATCTATTTATCCACTTTCACCCCGGTCTTTTGACCCATTTTGAACTTATTTTGTTTTATGTTTAGTAGTAATTTAATTCAAAGTATTAAGTTGTTAGAGACTTATTTTGTGTGTGTCCAAAAAGCTTATTTTTTATTTTCTTGAAGAGACATGCAGTGATTGTTCAAGTTTGAGTGTGTAAACATGAAAACATCATGGTAATGATAAAAGTTTGAAAAAAAAGTTGCATTGTCTAGGTATGTGTTTAGTGTTTTCTACAACATAGCATGAACTTGAACTTTAGGCTTTGTACAAATAACATGTCATTCATTCTCTTGCAATTCTTATTCATTTGTGAATCACTTTAGTTCATATCCAAATGTGAGGAAACCATCCATTGTTTACTAAATGAACAGGAGACCAGCATATTTGTTTAACTTGTTTGACTTATGTTTAATCATGCATGTGTGTTGATTTGTGTGAAAGGAAGAAAAGGATCAAGACTTTTTTTATTTTATTTTGAGAAAACCACTTGAATAAATTGAATCATCAAAATACCTTGTGAGTGAGTGAGCGTTTGTTATCCCCTCTTTGAGCCTTTCTATCAAGATCCATTTTTATGATTGAATTGTGTAAATATTGTACATGAGAAGTAATGGAAATTTGAAATGGATCTTGATTTTTGTTGTGAAACCTTTGAACCTCAACCTTTAAGTATGGTTGCTTTTGTTGTTCCTTGACTTAGATGTGTGAGAATATTCTTAACACCATATTTGGTTGTATTCAAAGTTGGGGAGAAAGAGGCAGATTGATATATTGTGAAAAATAAATTGGTTGTAAATAATGAAAGAGCTTGGAAAAGAAACAATGAAAAGAGAAAAATGAAAAAGAAAGAAAATTGGGCATGAATTTCCAACAAATGAGCTCAAGGTTGTAATGATGACTCAAAGAAAATAAAACAAGAGGGTTAAGGTCTTAGATTATGTATGAATGTGATAATTTAATGCTCTCATATAATTAGGCATTTTTTGCATGACTTTGATAAATGACCCTTCCTTGTAGCCCAAGCCAAGTTACAACCTTTTAAGTCCTTGTGATTCCTTCTTTCGTACTCATTAATACATGTTTTTAGATGAATGCATAATTTGATCGATGTTTGCATGATTGTTGGGTGTGAGTTCAATTCCTCATGTTTGTTCTTCACCTCTTGATGAAGGTGTGTGTTAGGTGTGATTCACTTTTCAAAATTTGTTGCTTTAGAATGTTTGACATGTGTTTTTTGCTTAGACTTTGTTTCATATTCGTTGTGTCGTTGTAGTTTAGTGGTAAGCATTGCTTTGTTTGTACTTTTGATAATTAGACCATACATTTGTTTCTGTTTGTAAAAACTTGTTTGATCACGATTCTTGATAATTGCTCTTGTTTCTCTATGTTTGATTGATTCTTGAGGACAAACAAGTTTAAGTTGGAGAGAGATTGATGAGTGTCAAATTGTGTTAAATATATGTGTAGTTTGTTGGCACTTATTGGCTTGATTAATTGGTTTTTCTAGTGATAAAATCAACTTTAGTGTGAATATGTAATCATTTAGTATTATATTGTAGTTTTGTGTAAATAACTTTAACTGTGATCATTTTGATGCATTTTGATAGGTTTTCTTGCCTGATGTGATGCTAGGAGCCTTTGGATGTTGAAAGAAGGTTTGGAAGATCACTTTTGCGACAATTTGATGGAAAACCACGCTTAGCCCGCTTTTCAGCGCAGGTTAAGCGCCATTTTGGACCAGAGGCAGTAGCTACGGGTTTCAAACCGCGCTTAGCGCACTCTCTGTGTTTTTGTCGCTTTTGAACTGATCGCCCTAAGCACGCTTTGCTGGTGCTTAGGGCGGCGCCACTTATAGGCACTTTTGTAACTTGTATATAAGGGAACTTGCTAGATATTTTTGGTATCCAACTTTATCTCTCTTCATTCCAAACATATTTTAGAGAGAGAAACGAAACCCTGAGAGGGAGAAGCCAATATCAAAGGAAATCGGAGGTTGATCTTCGAATAAGTAGGTTCGATCTCTTGTTGGGGTTGGATGTAATCAATCGGTACCTTATGTATTTTTTCTAATCTTTGTATTGTGAACTAGTTTTGATTCAATATTGATGTCATCTTTGATTTCACATTTATGGGTTTGAGTGTGTGTTGAGAAATCTCTTTCAAATCCTAGATCTAATATATTCATCAATCAATGAGCAAACTCTAGACATAGATTTGTAAGTTGATATTCACTAGTATCAAGCTTTTATATTATTGTGTTGATTGTTAGCATAAGACATCATCTAGTGATTAATACGGTAAAGCCCACGATAACGCTTTAGACATAAACGGTATTGTGAGGATGCGTGATAATAGAGATGAAGAAATATGTTCACATACTTAAATTAGTTGAATACATGTTAAAAAGGGTTAATCGTGTGTACGTATTTTGATCATGGTGTTGTATATGAATTAATCATTTATTTGATATGGGTGGTATCCTTATTTACTTGTTTACACATTGATTTGAACCGCCATAGACATATGCTCTTCAAATCTCAATCTAGGGTAGGTATTTGTTAGGTTTTGAACTCTAGAGATAGATTTAGATCTAACATTCACCGTGAGTATCGAATCTTAATGCTCCTTATTGTTAAGTTGCGTGAGACATCATCGAAGAGACAATATGGTAGAACTCACGTCGGCGCTTCAGACATGAACACTGATATGAGCGATACGTGATAGTATTAGACGAACGATTGATTTGTGTGTAACTGGTCAGGAGAATTCATGTGTTATTGATTGATGAACTCCAAATCCCAACAAGGCTCCATTTATTTTAAGTCTTTACTTTATATTTTCCGTCTTTATATTTTCTTCTTTTATTTATTGTACTTTTAATCTTTTAACCAATTTGTCACAATAAGCTTAGAAACGTAGAAACCGTTGACCGACATTCTTTCTCTCGTACCAATCCCTGTGGATACGATAAAACCCATAATACTTCCAGACTTACTTTTGCTTTCCGCTTTACCGCAGTAACAGTAAGCCCAATCTAATAAATTCACAAGCATTCATTAGTGATCATGAATTAATGAGTGAAGTGCATAACCTATTGAATCCTGATTTTGTTTTTTATCCTTGTTTGATCACTAAGTAATGACACAATGCATCTGAGTTCATCTTGTAGCAACCTTTTGCTGGTGGCGGCTACTTTGAGTTTGGTAATCCTATTAAGCATAGGCATGTGTTATTAGATTATGCTTGCTCAATTCATTTGATAAATTATAGTTTTTGAGCTCTAGTAAAAAAACCATGGTGTCAGCTACTTCAGTGTGTATTTATCAGACAAATAGACCCAATATCAAAAAGTGCAAATTCTAGAAAATGACTAATGCATGGATACTCTCATAAGAAGGAAAAGTAAACAATGATAAATATTTGGCTAAAACCATACAAGTTGAGCTATCTGAAGCTTGATTACAAGTAGTTGATTTCCCTTTTCTTCATCAACTTTCAATCTGTAGGGAAACTTCACAATTGATATCTTTCATTTTCTTTTTCTGGTGACTTTTCTTTTTCTTTTTCATGATGGCACTAGTAAGGTAGATAATTTAAAATTGAAAGAAACAATAAAAGAAAACAAGTTCATTAATTTCAAATAAATAAAATTACCAAGGGGAGATGATTCTTGAGAGTTAGCTATTCTCTTCATTGGAACATAGTACGAAAAGGAAAATAAACCAAAACATAACAAAAACTAAAAAACTGAAAATTCAATGGGTTTTCTCCCATGAAGGGCTTATTTAAGGTCCTTAGATTGACTATTTTATTCACTGTTAGGGAGGCATATATGACATAAAAGACATATCATCCTTCTTCTTCCTTTTGTTTGGTAGTACTCCCATGAACTTGAGGTATTGATGATGTGGCTTCCATATCTTCTTCAGCTTGATAGTAACGAACAAGGCATACATGGCATCCGATACTTTATTTATTTCTTCCATTCCATCATCCTTGTTGCTACAATAGCTTTTAGGGGTATTATTTTGTTGAAGAATTTTTTCTTGGATATCTGCATCTAGACAAATTGGTAAATCCAACCAAAACGAGATCATCTTTGCTTATAATTCTTGCTCTTTTCCCAAATATTTTTCACCTCGACTTCTTCTATTCTTGATTCAATGTTATTTAATGGTATAAATTTTTATTCTTCTTTTTATTTTTCAAACCCTCCTTCATCAAACACATCTAATTCATCTTGGACTTCTCTCTCAACATCATAATCCATAGAACTATTCAATATATTCACATTAAAATATCAAATTGATCGAGTTGCCACTTGTATAGATAACTGTCCAATGTGATTTTCCATATTCTTCAAGGATTCTTCAATGTTCTTGTTGGATGTTTTAGTGTCCTTGTTAGATGCTTCAATATCATTGTTGAATGATTCGACGATTAAGTTCATTGCTTCCAAGTTAGTTTGAGTAAACTTCCTGAATTCGTTCATCTTGTAGAAGGGATGACTTCCTTGATGGTGGATTTTGAGAAGCTTCTTGGATAAAATTATGACATTGATTGTTACTCCCGTTAAGATTTGAATGATCATCCCACCATGGATTATAGGTGTTGAGGTAAGGATCTGTCTGGCTCTTGATAATTTCTTGAATAATGCGTTTCTTTAATGTGTGGTATACAATAGTCGTTGACGTGACCTCCACCACATAAGTCACATCGTAGGTGAAGGTTAAGAAAAAAACAATAAATGGGGGTTTGAATTGGGTTTTAAAAATTTAAAAGAAGTGTATAACACACACACACACACACACACACACACACACACACTAACAAGGTATAAATAGAAAGAACATAAATGGTTATCCTGGTTCACTGTTAACTAAGCTAATCCAGTCCACCCGCCAAGGTGATTTTGCCTTATCACGAGGACTTAATCCACTAATATTTGACAAGATTACAACAACCTCTAAGTTATCAACGACTTAGCCCTCTTGAGTCTCCTGACTAATCACACTTAGTCACTCAAGGAAAAACTTACAAATAACCTCTAAATTGTTCAACAACAATTTAGACTTCTCGAGTCTACCGACTAAAACACTTAGTCACTCAAGGAAAATCACTTAGAAAAGTTACAAGAGTGTTTACAGTATTTCTTCTTACTAAGCAGGTTGAAACAAATTTAAGAGCGGTATTTCTGCACATATATGAGCAACAACTCTTTGTGTTTTTGAGATTCTTTGAAAGAGTATATACTTTCAGCGTTTTGACTTGTATGATTATTGTTCTCTGCAATGCAGTATGGTATTCTATTTATATCTTCCTTGAGGGATAAGAATGTCTTTTAGTTTGGCTAGGTGTCTTCAATGGTAGAATTCCTGGAGAGCAGAAGTAGTAAAAGCTTAGAAAGCTTTCTGGTCAGTTCTGAGCAAAATCTCTGCTTTTCATTTTTTAGGAAAGAGTCGTTTGTACGGATTCTTGGTCTTCACGTTTTGCTTTGGACTTTGAGCTTTTGAACCTCAAGACGTAATTTGAACTTAATCGTTGATCAGAGTCTTCATAATCCTTTCTTTAGAAACAAATGCCATTTTGAGACGCACGTATATTCTTCATCAGAAACCTTTATATGTATCAGAATCTTGTTGAGTTGCACTCAAATTTGATTCCATTTAGAATTGTATATTTTCGCGCTTAAAATAGAATTAGAGTACCACATTGTTACATATAAAATATATGCATTATTATTATTAAAACATAAAGATTATATTCAGAATCAAGATCTTGTTCTAACAATCTCCCCCTTTTTTATGATGACAAAATCATGTATTTTGATGAAACAATGTATATGCTTTAAATGTGCTAACAAAATCAAAGTTAAGTTTTAGAATACTCCCTCTAAGATAGACAAGCTCCCCCTGAGCTTATATCTCATGTTTTGCTTCTTCCGAATTTAACTCTTTCTGCCTATTTGCCACTAAGAGCTTCTAACCTGCAATTTCTTTCACATGCTTGTATATATGCTGTTAGAATGTGAGCATGAGTTTAGAGAGCAGATATATATCCAAAATCATTTCTACTTATACTCCCCCTTTTTGTCATAATCAAAAAGATTTTATAAAAAGATTGAGAATACATTGAGAAAAAAAAGAAAAAATACAGACACGGAAAGAAATTGACAAGGGTAAGCCTTAAGGTGTCTAGGGAAGGGAGGTAGAAAGAGTTCTTGCAAGAAGTTCAGCGAGCATATCCTTGATAGAACGATTAACTTCTTCTTGACTATTTAACCTTTCTTGTACCGTTTTCTGAGTGTCTTGTAAGTTTACCAATGTTTGAGCCATGATTGGGAGAAGATTATCATCAGAGACATGTTTTTCAGTAGCAGCTCATAGAACAGCTTCTCTTTCTGCAGTAGCTTTTATTTCATCTTCCTTCTTAGCAATCTCTGCAGCAATTCTCTCAGCTTCCTTTCTTAATTCTTCAGTAAGCCTTTCTTTTTCCTTCCTCTCTTCTAGTCTGATTTCTACTTGACTCACAAACTCCTCCTTAACTTGATCTGAGAAACACTTGATTTCTTGGAATTTTTCTGCTAGCCAAGTGTTGAAGATATTCCAATTTGTAGTCATAAGGGTAGGATCGTCACTGGTACTGGAGTCTTTATAACGCCCTTGAACTTTAGTGACAGCTTCTTCTAGCAAGATAGAAAGAACATCAGCCAGTGTATTGCTAAGAGGTGGAGAATCAGAAGGCTGGGAGTCATGAATAACTTCATCATCAAATGCAAAATCTATGGGAGAGTCTAGAGAGACATGATGTGGTGAGGTTGATGGGTTAGACAGGGTTTCTACTGAAGTTTTGACAATAGTAGAAAACATAGTTTCTGAAGATGGTATGGAAATAAGTGGAGCTAATGAGGAGAAGGCATATTGTAAAAGAGATACAGAAACATGCGAGGTGGAGATGGTTGTTATTGAGGAGGTTGTCATTTTGGATTTTTCAAAAGGAGCGGAAACACAAGGTGGTGTAGGTGTGATGGCGAGGGTAGTAACTGTGGTTGAAAATGATGGTGGTATGGGAGGAATATTTGAGACAAGGATCCCGATATCGGACTCAGAGGTAACCAATGCTGAGGAGTCAGAAATTACAATTGTTGAAGCGGAGGAAACAACCGTTGCAGAGCTCATGGACTCAGAGGTAACCATAGCCTTTGAGGAAACATGCTTCCTCTTGTAAAGGTTAGTGTCATACACCAAATTTTGACCACTAAGATTTCCCATCATTGTATAAATCATCATCACAATATGGATGTACTTTTATGCCTCATCAATCTCCTCAAGAATTGTTGAGCATTCCCTGCAGTCAAGCATTAGGGTTTTAAGCCCTCTTAGAGCCTTAGACAAAGGATCAATTAAGAAATGACATGATCTTCAACTTTTCTAACCTCTTAAACACACATAAATGATCAAGAGGACTCCTACATCAAGAATCAGGCACAAGGTTGCATCATTCCAAGTGGATTAAGCCTCAAGATCGCCAGTGTCACCAAATTAGGGTTTTGGTCGACCAGGGCCTCCAGATGAAAATCTTCACCTGGGCAGGAGCCAATGCTTTAAAATATAACTCAAGATACTCCAAGGGACCTCATGGACCCAATCATCAAGTCAATTTAGCCTCAGGGGATGCATTCACCAAAAATCTGGAATTAGGGTTTCTTGACCTAATTCACCCCTAAGTTGACTTTTAGGACAAAACATGACCCAAGACCTCAAGACATGATTTGAGGGTCTCTAATAAACCACATTTATCCATTTTCAACAATGGATTGATCCAAGAAGCTCGATCCACAAGTTTCAATTTCCTCAGGACCACAATTAGGGTTTCAGGGAAAAAGTCAACTGAACCTTTGACTTTTGACCTGTACATGCTCCCAAACCCTGGTACATGATTCAATACACCCTATATCACCTATGGAACATATCCATCAAGTTTGATTTAGATCAAGAACTTGATTTCACAAAGGATCGCACAGTTTGGAATTCATTTGATAAAAAGTCAACTGTGCACAAAAGTCAAGTTTGACTTTTTGAGATTTTTCACAATTATGGTTCCTCAGCCCTAAAACAATGTTAATATGTGATTTGAATCATCATTCATCAAGAAAAATCAAAGAAAGTGGGATAACTTGTAAAAGGGGTAACCATAAAAAACTTAGAATTTTTCTAAGTTATGGAACAAAGTGGCTAGGGTACCAAATTCCAAGGATCATAACTTGAGATCCAAGTAACCATTTTGGATGGTCCAAAGCTGGATTTGTAGCTCTAATGGCATACTTTAAAGTTTTCAACTACACATCATTCCAATTCCTCATGGATTTTAAGTTATGGAGTGATCAAAATGGCTGAAAATACAAAAGTGACATTTTTCCAACACTTAGTGAAATTTTCACTAAGTCAGAACCTGCCTTATTTTTTCCCAAATGTAGAGGCATTTTTCATTGTAATTCAAGTTGGATCAAAACCAAAGTTGGACATCATGTTGAAATAGGATATATCAGCTTTAGAAAATATCCAATAACTCCATCAAATTCCATCTGAGCTAGAAGATATGACAACTGCAACATGCCTTACTGCAAACTGCTGTGCAAGGCAGATTTGTGCATTAGGGCTCGATTTGATCAATTTGTACAAACAACAAACAAGTTTATCCATCTGCACACCTCAGGGGGGGACCAAGGAGGAACAAACACTGATCCATATGCCTCCCAAGTCTTTGGAACTACATATAGGTTTAGCACCCCTAAAAGCTAAAGATGCCTCAAGACTCCAATTTTGTTTTAGAGCATTCAATGGATGCTTAGAGGTGGCATGTATCAGAGCAAAGATGAACACTTCAGTCAAGCCTTATCCTTGAATCAGAGAACCATAGGCATGTGCTCTAATCTCAAGTCAATGGCTAGAGGAGACTTGAGATTCCATTTGATCCACATTGGCCAAAGGCCTGCTGCAGTTGACATTCCCTATTCCTTGCAAAACAAACTTGACACACTTAAAATGGACCTCATTTCTGATCAGTTTGAGTACACCAAAGGCCTATAACACTTGCCTTTCTCAAAATCACACTTTCACTTCCAAATTTTCCTTCTAAAGCAAGTCACTATCGGGTTTTGAGTTTGAGAGAAATTCCAACCAAACCAATCACACACACACCTCATAAACATCACATAGAAGTGATCTAAACACTTAAATAATATCTGGAACACCAGATTCTCAAAATCACCAGCCATCTTTACAAGCCTTTGACAGATTTGCAGTTGAGGTACCAAATCAAGTTCCAGCTCGATTCAATCCACTCCAAGCATTCAGACACACTCCATAGCACCTAGGGAAGTTGTCCACATCATTGGAACCAAGATGTAACACCTCTAACCCAAAACACGATCACCAGCTGCAAGAGGTAAGCCTCAACTTGGTCATCTCATGATTCATGCATATTTCCTCGCACAATAATTTTGCGATATGTTCATAATCATGTATGGAATGTTTCCCCTCAATTAATTGCTTTGTATGAATCGTGTGTGGAATTTCTGAGCTTTCGTGCAGAATTTAGGTTTCTTGAGGTTTCTCTTTGATTTCTTATTCCATGCTTAAAATAAATGAAATTAAAGACCATAGACATGATCGTGAGGTGAAAACGAGTAGATTGATATGTGGATTGTGTGATTTCATCAAGTATTCAGTGAGATTGATGAGAAAATGCAAATCTGGGCAAAACTCAGAACACGCGCGTGTTCTTGGGTGTTCTTGGCGCCCTTTTTCAAAAATTCATATTTTGTGATTTTATTTAATTGATTCAAAAATTAATTTCTCTCTGAATTTTAATGATTTTGAGTTGATTCTTTTTTTAATAATTCACAAAAATGTTAAAATATTTTATTTTACTAAAAATTCCCAAAAATATTATTTATTTCATATACTTGATATTTTTGCAAAGAATTAATTTTTATTTGTTTTTTAACATTTAATATATTTTTTCCTTCTTGATTTTCCAAACTTAATTGGTTTTCAATCATTTTGTGGATAAAAACATGATTTTTGAAACATTGATCCAAGATCACCACTCATTTTCCACATGTTTTCAATAACTTTTATTAATTTTTAAACAAAATTAATTCCATTTTAGGCAAAATTAGGGTTTTGATTAATTCCACCCTCATCAATCTTTTTTCAAACACTCATGGGTCTCTAATAGAGTGTAAGACCCAATCCCTCTTTGAAACCAAAATAGTTTGGGCCTCAGTCATTGTATAAGACCCACAGTGTTTTCAAAAATCTCGGCGCGATCGCCAGTTTAAAATAAAACCACTTGGGCCTCTCCCTGAGTTGTAAGCCCCATTATTTTTCTTAAAAACACTCATGGGCCTCTAATAGAGTGTAAGACCCAATCCTTTTTTTAACCAAAACGTTTTTGGGCTTCAGACATTGTATAAGTCCCTCCGCGTTAAAAAAATCTCAGCGCGATCGCCGTTTTCAAACAAGAAAATCATCTGGGCATACCCTTGTGTTGTAAGTCCCATTTCTTTTCTTTAAATAATCTTTGGGATTCTCCTTGAGTTGTAAGACCCAACCCTTGTTGTACATAAACCTTTTTGGGCCTCAGTCGTTGTATAAGTCCCGGTACCATATTCAAAACAACGGTGCGATCACTGTCAAACTCTTTGGGCCTCTCCTTGAGTATAAGCCCCACAATCTATTCAAAAACAATTTCCCTTTTGATTTAGATTCAAATATATGTATTGTTATCAAAACTTTCTTTAATTTCTTTGAACAGCTAACAATACAGCATGGAAGCTTGCTCACCTGTAAGTTTTATCGGCTTTCTTTTACACGCTTTCATATATATATATATATATATATATATATATATATATATATATATATATATATAACTGTATTGTGGGAAGCTGTGCATGGTTAGTCTTCTTTCATACCCTTTTTTAAATACTTGTCATATATCAACTGTATATATACTTGTATAGTTATTTAGAGTTTTCCCCGGCAACTAGGTCTAGAACTAGGTAAAGCCCTGTTGGTCACTATTAAAATACAAACAAAACTAGATCCCCATAGGATCTCCATATAGAGTCTTGCCTTCTCTTGGGCTTAAACAATATGGAACAAAAAGAAAGGCAGTATTCTTCGTGAACCTTTTCTCAGGCTGTCACCCCTAGAAATTGTCAAAGAAATTCTACTCCCTGGAGTTGATCTATTCTCGATGAATAACATCTCTTGAATTTCTTCAAATCACAGAACTTTCACTAAATGATCTATTCTCGGTGAATAGCATTTCTTGAACTTTTCTTCGTTTGGGACCCACAGGCTTCCTAAAGGCATCCCCGCCTCCTCTTGGGCTTTGTACAAGGACACTCCGACTTCTTAGAAGTTCTCATGCCTTCTCTTGGGCTTAATACAAGGAACCTGACGACCTCTTAAAGGTATAAGACAGAACTTAGTCATCCTTTGCTAGAGCAGTCTTTCCAATGTCAGACCTCAGGCCACTTTAGGGTTGATTCTCATCCCTTAATGCCCTTGCCTCCTCCTGGGCATCATACAAAAGATAAAACTCTTCCACACCAGTAGACATGGACAGTCTAATCCCCTTGAGTCTCAAAGACATTCTCAAGTTCCTTACAACTATAGGAAAAAACCCCGGGCATTCTGGATCGATCTCCAGCAGAAACCCAGCCTCTCTCATGAGAGTTCCCCGACCAGGGTCAACACTATCTTAAATCAGACCCTCAAGGTATCTGCATCTCAACTCCTCTGTAATCCTCAGCAAGAGTTGATTCCCCACTTGGACCTGCCTGGGGATCTCAATTATCCCCGGAAAAAGATAGCCTCCTCTTAGGCTTTGTATAAGGACCTTTCCTCAGCAGAAATCTAGCCTCCTCTTAGGCTTTGTATAATGATCCTTCCTCAGCGAAGTCAACCTCCTCTTGGGCTTTGTACAAATGATTCTCCCCAGCGGAGCTAACCTTTTTAGACTCTCTTGTTGAGTCAATCACTTTTTAGACTCTCTTATTGAGTCAATCACCTTTTCAGACTCTCTTGTTGAGTCAATCACTTTTTAGACTCTCTTGTTGAGTCAATCACTTGTTAGACTCTCTGTTTGAGTCAATCACCTTTTCGGACTCTCTTGTTGAGTCAACTTTTTTTAGCCTCAATCTTAGGCTTTGTACAAGACAGATAAAAATACTCTCTCGTTGAGTCGATCTTTGTCCAAACTTGGTATAAAGATTTCCCCTAGTAGGAGCTAGCCTCTTCTCAAGTTGTGTAGAATACTTTCTCCAGCTTGTCCAACCTCCATCCTGGGATTGGTACAGGACAGATAAAAACACCCTCTTGTTGAGTTAAACCCCTTTAGCTTCAATCTTGGGCTTTGTACAAGACATAAATCTCCCTCTCTTAAGCTTGGGACATATATCTTCTCCAACAGAGTCATTTCCTCCCAGCCTTCCTTTAGGCTTTGGGGAATGATTTTCCCCAAGAAGAGTCAAACCTATTTCAGCCTCCTCTTAGGCTTTATATAATGATTTTCCCAGTAAGGTCAACCTCAAATCTTGGGCTTTGTACAAGACACATGAAAACCCTCCCCAGCGTAGTCAAAATCCCTTTTAGCCTCAATCTTGGGCTTTGTACAAGACAGTCAAAACATTTTCCCCAGAAAAGTCAAACTTCTAGCCTCCTCTTAGGCTTTGTATAAAGAAATCCCCTAGCCGAGTCAATTAACCTTTTAGCATCAACCTTGTGCTTTGATCAAGGCACACAAAAATCAACAATCCTTCTTTAGAGATGACAAATTCTCTCTCAGTCAAAATCTTTTAACTTCAATCTTGGGCTTTGAACAAGACACCAAAACATTTTCTCCTCCCTTAGAATAGGAGGAACTACGATTGCTCTGATTTCCCTGTTTCGTTTAAACGGGAATACGTAGGCATAAGATTGCCAAATCTTAGCGAGCATACTAATCAAAAACTCTAGGTCCAGTACCTTCACATCAAAACTTAGGTCCAGTACCTTACCAAAAACACCCGAACATCAACAAAAACTCACTCACTCGCTCATACTTCCCAAGAAACTTTACCAACCCATTAACAGATAAACACCATCAATTGCAAAGCGAAACCTAAAGCTAATATCCTGTGGATAACCACATATAGGATGGGTAATTGACAACTCCCCATTGTATAACCTGACCCCGGCTCCCTAAATCTCTTTTAAGCGTTTGTTCAGTTAAACATTCGCGTGCAAGGTTAGTTTTAGATAGCTTCCCTTTCCCTTTCAGCTTCATGGGATAAATAAGAAATCAGAAAGTAGCACCCCCTCCTACCATTGCGGTGAGGAAAACTTCAGCGATAAGGTGGTCGCGTCACCGATAAAAATCGCTCGCTACAGGAAAATGGGGACTTTGCTGGGGAGTCATTTTATTTGTTAGGACTAGGATTATAGCTCTTAAGAGGTCTAGGGTGTTAGTTTTAGGAATGAATATATATATATCGCTTTTCCTAATTGATATCCGTGTTTATTTTTCTGCTAATGGGACTGTGGGTGATTCCGCATCTGGAAAGATTCAGTATACACCTAAGATAAGTGATGGCACTAGACGGGTAATCTTACAGGGAGTGACTCCCAAATAAGAGATCCCGGTCACCATCGAATCAGTGGAGAGACCCTTTGCGGATTCAATGCCTATACGACTTCGGTTGTTGAAAGCAGATTGTTCGATTGTGGTATTCTATGAAACTGAGGATTTAGTAGGCTAAGACCATGTTACTATTTTGTAGTGCGGAAGCTATCGGAAATAGTTGTCACGCGATACTACCCTCATTTGAGATTACTCTAAGATACATCAGCTCGCTCGGGTGAACCAGCCTGCTGTTGTTATCCCAAGAGGGGTCAATGATTGTGAGGACAGGTATAAAAAATCACCAGTATAACCTTTGGGGATGGGTAGAGCCATGACTTCATGACACCGAACCTTTTACCCCATGTTTTTTCTATGTTTTTGTGTGCTGCATTTATGCATTCATTTCATTAAAAAAACTTTAAACAAAGAAATTTTTTCTCTTCTAGTCTCTCTTTTTCAAATTAAACTAAGACGATGATTGCAAATATCAAAGAAAGGAGATTGCGTTATGGATTTCGGTAGAAGGAAGACTCACAAGTACACCTTCAAGGTTCCAAAACTAGAGGATTTAAGAGGATTGGTGAGGATGATCACCAACCCTGATGCTTTCAGAGCTAAGTACGGAGGACTGCTGTCTCTGTTAAGGGCCCATGTAATTGAAGGAATCCTGTCTATGCTCGTTCAGTTTTGTGATCCGGTCTATCACTATTTCACATTCCCGGATTATCAACTGACACCAACACTGGAGGAATACTCTCACCTGACTGGTTTACCCATCACGGACCAAGCTCCCTTTTTTGGACTGGAAGAAATTCCAAAGGATCAATCCATTGCAAGAGCAATCTATTTGGACGGGTCAGAAGTCCGGACTCACATGACCACTAAGGGTGGAATCCAAGGTTTGCCAACCAAGTTTTTGATAAAGAAAGCTCTGTACTTTGCGAGTATAGGGAACATGACTGCATTCGAGAGCATCTTTGTCTTACTCACCTACGGGTTATTTTTGTTTCCCAACATTGATGACTTTGTTTATATCAATGCCATTAAGATTTTTCTGATTGGAAACCCTGTACCGACCTTGCTCGTAGATGCTTATCATTCTGTACAATTAAGGAATTTGTACAGCAGAGGAATGATCACATGCTGTGTACCCCTGCTTTACAAATGGTTCATTTCCCACTTACCCAAGTCTGCTGCATTTTGGGATCCTAAGAATACTTTACGTTGGTCGCAGAGAATCATGTCTCTTACCAACTCTGACATCGATTGGTACAATCGAATCTATGACGGGATCAGAATCATTGACCGTTGTGGAAACTTCCCTAATGTACCCCTCATAGGAATTAAAGGAGGAATCAATTATCATCCAGTTTTAGTTCGTCGTCAATTTGGATACCCGATGAGACATGTCCAGCGTAATGTTCATCTGGAAGGTCTTTTCTTCAAGGAAGGAGAAAATGACAGAGCACTAAAGACATAAATAATGCATGCTTGGAAACATGTTCACAGGATAGGAAGAGAGTCTCTAGGAAAACCAGACTGTGTCTCGGTGGAACCTTATCTCCACTGGGTACAAACTAGACCCCTCAAACTGAGGATGCCTTACCCTCGTCAAGAAGTTCTTCCGTTAAAGGAGTCTGACCTTTATTTTATGTCAGATACAGAAAAACTTCAGGTTACTCTCAATAAAGTTCAATAGGAGAAGAAGTCTTGGAAGAACAAGTACCGTATTCTCAATGTGGAGTGTAACAAAATACAGCAACTGTTAAAAGAAAAAGATGCTCTGATCGAGATTTTAGAGCAACACGCTGTAGAAAATCAAGAAGACCAAAGGAATTTGCTCGCTCCTTTCACTTGGAAAAGGAATGACAACCCGACAACGGCTCGAGAGCCCCGGTCAAAGAAAAGGAAAATACCAGAACCAGCACCTGAGCCCTCCTTAGAGAGGACTCAGGATCCATTAGCTTAGATATTTCCTTTTACAGCACTATGTAAATTACTGTATTTCCATTTTCGCAATCTTTGAATTCAATAAAACGGGGGTTTCCCCATTGTATGATATTTGCAATCCAATTGTTGAAGTTTCTTTTGATTAAACAAAAAAAAATAATTAATATAATCATTGCATATCATTTATCATTCTCACATAACGCATTCTTCTTACCTACGAATCTCACGTTTGTGTCTCGATTCTAGAGTCGAACTGTCTCATTCGTACAATACTCGGGTCAGTCAACAAAAGAAAATGGATAATCTCGAGGAAGAGAACAGAGAGTCGAGAAAAGAACTCGACGCTCTGAAAGAAAATCTGAGGAAGCTTCATCATGATATGCAAGCTCTGGCAGCAGCCCAGATACAACGAACTGTAATCTCGAAGATCATATCTACGCCCATAGTGGAAAAGTATGATCCTCGGTATAACATACCTAAAGATCGTCCCTGCGGAATGCCTATTAACTATATCCCAGAAGGATATATTCCGCCGATCACTGAAGATCCAGAAACTGCAGCAGGACCCGCTGGGCCTGAAGGTTACAAACTTCGGGAAAGCGAAGATGCCAGGGATGACAACAACTCCTGAAGGTTACAAACTTCGGGAAGCACCAAGAGTCACTACTGTAATGACTATACCACCACCCGTGGTACACGCTGTCCCGGAAGGACAGATTTCCCAGATACCGTCTGGTGGAAATGAAAGTATGGACGAGAGAATGAGGGAATTCCAGGAACAGTTCCTGGAGATGCAGAAGGAACTGCAAGCTATTCGCGGTCAGGATCTATTTGGAAAAGACGCCGCAGACCTTTGTCTGGTCCCCAATGTGAAAGTTCCGCACAAATTCAAGGTGCCCGAATTTGAAATGTACAAGGGTAACTCTTGCCCTCAAAGCCATTTGTTGATGTACGCTCGGAGAATGTCAACTCAGATAGAGAACCAACAGCTACTGATCCACTATTTTCAAGATAGTTTAACCGGTGCTGCACTCAAATGGTACATGGGATTAAACCGCACTAAGATCGTCACTTTTCGAGATCTTGGCACTGCCTTCGTTCAACAATATAAGTATAACCTGGACATGGCACCGTACAGAGATCAACTTAGAGCCATGTCGCAGAAGGATAAGGAAACCTTCAAGGAGTATGCTCAGAGATGGCGTGAAATTGCCGCCCAGATTTGTCCACCTCTTAAGGAAAAAGAGATGACAAAGATCTTCTTGAAAACCTTGAGCTCATTTTACTATGACAGAATGGTCGCCAGTGCGCCTAGTTACTTCACTGAGATGGTGGGCATGGGAGTTCGTCTTGAGGAAGCAGTCCAAGAAGGAAATCAGTATCAAGTGAATATGATTCAAATATATGATATTCGCTTGATGAATACCAGCTTGGTGGAGTTACATGCTAAGCAAGTCCAGCTCGGTTTTCTGACTTCGCATAATTATCAGAACTGTAAGGGATGTCGTGAGAGCGACCAAGGATGCACTCTCGTTTAAAGAACTTTGCAACACTTGTTAAACCACTGGTGGCTTCTGATCTATTTAGACGAAGATACACAACAAGTCAGTATGATTAATGGGAACCCTGCTAGGCATCAAAGTCAGGATGTTCAATCAATGGAAACAGATCTAGTGAGGTTACACTGCATACAGAGCGGACGTGGTCGGGTGCCACCACACAACTATGAACACTGTAGAGTTTGCTCTGAAGATAATCAAGGATGTTACCTCGTGCGAGCAGCCCTTCAGAGTCAGTTGGACCACAAAGATTCGACCGTGTCCAAGTCCTGGGTCAATCAACTTGATGCCTGACTATGTGAATGATCGAATCAAGGACGTTGTTGTAATCTCTGATCATAAGAGGACCAAGGATGTTTGTATCATCATCCCTTTACTTGACGAATCGAAAGTTCCCAACCAGGAACTGATTGAAATTACTTACAACGGTCAGAAGAATCAGAAGGCTCCTGTAGTTATCTATCTACTGAGACCATTACCGTATGAATCAACTAAGGTTATTCCTTACAAATACGGTGCAACAACAATTGAGAATGGAAAGGAAATTCCATTACCCTCCGTCGTGAGTGTTGCAGACATCAGTCGAGTAACACGGAGTGGTCGAATCTTCAACCGAGGAGTTGGAGAACCTACCAGAGAAAAGAAACCTCAAACAGAAGTTCCTGATCAACCAGTCGGTCAATCCAGTGATCCCGACCTTTCAAAGAACAGTGATGAGATGTTGAAGCTCATCCAGAAGAGTGAATACAACATTGTTGATCAGCTGTTGCAAACTCCTTAAAAAATCTCAGTGCTATCACTTTTACTCAGTTTCGAAGCTCACAGGGAAGCTCTACAGAAAGTCTTAGAGCAGGCCTTTGTGAAACAAGATGTGTCAATAAGATAATTCGACAACATCATCTCCAACATCACTTCCTGCAACAACTTGGGGTTTAGTGATGAGGAATTTCCAGAAGAAGGCAAAAGTCACAATATGGCGCTAAATATTACAGCCAACTGCCAGGACGATGCTCTAGCCAGCGTACTGGTTGACACCGGATCAACTCTGAATGTTATTCCGAAGTCCACTCTAATGCGACTATCATTCAAAGGATCTCCGATGAGAGGTAGTGAGGTCATCGTCAAAGCATTTGACGAATCCCAAAAAATAGTTATCGGCGAAGTCGACCTTCCTATAACTATCGGTCCCCACACTTTCCAAGTCACTTTCCAGGTCATGGACATCCGGGCAGCATATAGCTGTTTGTTAGGAAGAACTTGGATACACGAGGCTGGGGCAGTCACTTCGACACTTCACCAGAAGCTGAAGTTTGTCAAGAACGACCAACTCGTCACAGTCTGCGGAGAGCAAGCCATGATCGTGAGTACCTTATCGTCGTCCACTTGTGTAGAACCAGAGGAGGTTGTTGGAACCCAGTTCCAAGCACTTTCGGTGACCAATGACAACCAATCAGAAAGAGGAACGTCGATTTCCTCATACAGAGATGCTCTCGAAGTGATAAAAAATAACAATACAAAAGGATGGGGACAACTTGTCATTCATACTGATAACAAAGTGAAGAAAGGTCTTGGTTTTTCTTCAAACTGTGCCCACACAGCTACTAACGATGAAATTCTTCATCCCATTCAGAACTTCTTCCATAGTGGAGGTTTCTTTACCTAGTGTCTCAAGAAGTACATACCATCAACGATGGAGATTCCTCCGATACAGATGAAGAATGGAAGTCCTATCTTAACGAGGATGGTTATATGTCTCAGGAAGAGGTGTCTACACCATTTTGCTTTCCGACATAAAGTACGAGATATATACCAAGATCAGACGTCAAGATGATGTACAGAGATTGTGATCCAGAAGGATGTCGTGCTCCACCCAACTCATTATAGGAAGACACTCTAATGAAAGACAACTTTGACCACGACTATTATGGCCCAATGGATGGCTTGACTATCTGGCAGCCGTACCCAGGAGACTCGGGGCAAAAGAATAAGCCGAATAATGCATATCAGTTGAGCATCATTGAAAAGAATACCTGCATCCCCACCATGTCATGGGATCAACACTCAGGGCATTCAGAAAACATCCAGCACAATGATGAATTTGCAAAGCTTGCCGGACTAGAGTTCATCAACTACGCTTTTCCTGAGGTCAACGTCATCGAAAGGGATGACACCTCTAATTCCAAAGAAGTGTGGGGCATATTAGGACAACCAAGAAGCAGGTACGACTACTTGGTCAAATACACCAGTCCCGAAAGCTCTCGTATCAGGCTCAAAGACATCCAGCCAACTGGATGGGGAGATTTACCTGAGAGTGCAAACACTGTGCAAGATACAGCTGAGGAATCCTCCCACGACAACTATGCCTGGGAGACAGATTCCAACGATCCTGTTCCACCAGAAATCAGTGTTATTTCTAAAGACAAATCAAGAAGGAAAGTACCAGACTTTGGGATTCATTGAGGAGTTCGCCGCCAATGGGTTGCAGTCAACGTTTCGAAAGTTGTTCCTAATTCTAAGTAATTATCGTCTTTATCTTAACCTTTCACCTTGCCCAGGTGAAACGGATGTTTTGATGGGGCTCACTTTCTGTAAATGTACCTATTTGCTTCGCCCAAAGCGACAGAGTTTTGTTTTATAGGGCTGTAGTTTCAAGAATCGACAAGATCATAAATAAAATAACGTCATTCTCTAATTTCCGCATTTATTGTTGTTTTCTCTTTTCGTTTTTTCATAAAATGGTAATCCTAAAAAACAACTCAAATAATAAAAACATGCATTTTTCAGAAAATACACTGCACCTACTCTTGCATTCTCTCTATCTCTTCTAAAAACAAATCATCACGTCATGCAGATTGCTTGTTTTAAACCCCATTGAAACATATGATCCAATGCCTTCTCCCAACTTTGAATTCCCGGTATTTGAGGCTGAAGAAGAAGATGATGATGAAATTCCAGAAGAGATCTCTCGATTACTTAGACAAGAGGAAAGGTCCGTCAAACCTCACAAAGAGCCGTTGGAAACAGTCAACTTGGGTTCAGAGGAGGAGAGAAAAGAGGTAACGATTGGGGCACTGCTCAGTCCAATTGTCAAAGAAAGATTGATAAAGCTTCTCAAAGAGTTTCCCGATGTATTCGCTTGGTCTTATCAGGATATGCCAGGGTTGGATACCAGCATCGTGGAACATCATCTGCCGTTGAGATCAGAATGTCCGCCAGTAAAACAAAGGCTGAGACGGACTCATCCAGACATGGCCATCAAAATCAAAGAGGAAGCGCAAAAACAGATTGACGCGGGTTTCCTCGCCACATAAGAATATCCTCAATGGTTAGCCAACATAGTACCAGTTCTGAAAAAGGACAGAAAGGTCAGAATGTGTGTAGACTATAGGGATCTGAACAAAGCAAATCCAAAGGATGACTTTCCCTTACCGCACATAGACATGCTGGTAGACAGTAGAACAAAGTTCAAAGTCTTCTCCTTCATGGATGGATTCTCGGGCTATAATCAGATAAAAATGGCGCCGGAAGACATGGAGAAAACTTCATTCATCACCCCATGGGGCACCTTTTGTTACAAAGTAATGTCGTTCGATTTAAAGAATGCCGGGGCAACTTATCAAAGGGCCATGACTACTCTGTTCCACGACATGATACACAAAGAAATAGAAGTGTATGTCGATGATATGATTGCCTAATCTAGGATAAAAGAGGAGCATGTGACCCACTTGTCAAAACTATTCGAGCGGTTAAGAAAGTACAAACTCCGCTTGAATCCCAACAAATGCACATTTGGTGTCCGTTCAGGGAAACTTTTAGGGTTCATCGTCAGCCAGAAAGGAATTGAGGTTGATCCTGACAAGGTCAAGGCCATTCAAGAAATGCCTTCTCCAAAGACTGAAAAATAAGTCAAGGGATTCCTGGGACGTTTGAACTACATTTCCAGATTTATATTCCTCATGACCGCAACATGTGCGCCGATTTTCAAATTACTCAAAAAGAATCAGGACTGCGTTTGGATAAAAGATTGCCAAACCGCCTTCGACAGTATCAAGGAATACCTGTTGAACCCACCGATTCTATCACCTTTAGTGGAAGAAAGACCACTGATCATTTACTTAACAGTCTTGGAGGACTCAATGGGTTGTGTACTTGGCCAATAAGACAAAACCAAAAGGAAAGAGTCTGCCATTTACTATTTGAGCAAGAATTCACCGACTGCGAGACTCGGTACACTATGCTTGAGAAAACTTGTTGTGCTTTGGCTTGGGCAGCCAAACGTCTTCGCCAGTATATGATTCATCACACTACTTGGTTAATCTCCGAAATGGACCCGATCAAGTACGTCTTTGAAAAGCCTGCTCTCACGGGAAGGATTGCACATTGACAGATGTTGTTATCAGAATACGACATCGAGTATCATGCTCAGAAAGCCGTCAAAGGAAGTATTTTAGCTGATCATTTGGCTCATCAACCGATTGACGATCAGGAATCAGTCAGGTTTGAATTCCCAGATGAAGACGTCATGTACTTGAAAATGAAAGATTGCGATGAACCGCTACCCAGTGAAGGGCCAGAACCAGGTTCCCGATGGGGACTAATCTTTGACGGAGTTGTCAATCATTATAGAAATGGAATTGGGGCAGTCATCATAACACCTCAGGGTACCCACATTCCTTTCACCGCCCGACTGACATTCAAGTGTTCAAACAACGAGGCCGAATACGAAGCTTGTATCATGGGTCTCGAAGAAGCGATCGACTTAAGGATCAAGACTTGGATGTATATGGCAACTTAGCTCTGGTTATCAATCAGATCAAAGGAGATTGGAACACATACAAATCAGGACTGATTCCTTACAAAGATTACGCGAGAAGGTTATTACCATTCTTCAACAGAATCGAGTTTCATCATATCCCTCGTGAAGAGAATCACATGACTGATGCACTAGCCACTCTCTCTTCCATGATTAGTGTAGGTCAATGGAACAACGTACCTAAAATCGACATAATGCGCCTTGAAAGACCCGCTTACATCTTCACAATCGAAGCAGTCATAGACGACAAACCTTGGTATCACGATATCAAATACTTCCTTCTGAAACAAGAGTACCCACCTGGGGCATCAAGAAAAGACAGGAAAACCCTCAGAAGACTGGCAAGCAACTTCTTCCTGAGCGGTGATCCACTCTATAAGAGAAATTTTGACATGGTCTTGCTTCGATGCGTAGACAGACTAGAAGCAAACATGCTGATAAAAGAAATTCACGAAGGATCCTTTGGCACTCATGCCAACGGACACGTAATGGCGAGAAAAATTCTGACAGCAGGGTACTATTGGTTGATAATTGAATCCGATTGCTACAAGTACATTAGGAGGTGTCACAAGTGTCAGATATACTCAGACAAAATCCATGTACGACCAACACATCTCAAAGTTCTTTCTTCCCCGTGGCCATTTTCTATATGGGGAATCGACATGATTGGCATGATTGAACCCAAGGCTTCGAACGGACATCGGTTCATCCTGGTAGCCATTGATTACTTCACCAAGTGGGTCGAAGCAGCGTCATACGCCAATGTAACCAGACAAGTGGTGGTCCGATTTATCAAAAACAATATCATCTGCCGTTATGGTGTTCCAAGCCAAATCATTACTAATAATGGATCCAACTTGAACAATAGAATGATGAAAGAGTTATTCGCTGAGTTCAAGATCGAACACCATAACTCATCTCCCTACCGGCCAGCAAGAACATCAAGAAGATCGTTCAAAAGATGGTTGTAACCTACAAAGACTGGCACGAGATGCTACCCTTTGCCCTTCACGGTTATCGCACATCTGTCCGTACTTCAACAGGGGAAACCCCTTTCTCTCTAGTATATGGCATGGAAGCAGTCCTTCCCATAGAAGTAGAGATCCCATCAATCCGGGTATTGATGGAAGCTAAGCTAACAAAGGCTGAATGATGTCAAAGTCGACACGACGAACTGAATCTGATCGAAGAAAAGCGAATAACGGCTCTATGCCACGGTCAGTTGTATCAGCAAATAATGAAGAAGGCGTTTGACAAAAAGGTCCGACCTCGTGTCTTCAGGAAAGGCGACCTTGTACTCAAGAAGATACAATCATTCCTCACTGATTCCCGGGGCAAGTGGACTCCGAATTATGACGGCCCCTATGTGGTCAAGAAAGCCTTCTCAGGCGGCGCCTTGAGACTCGCAATCATGGATGGAGAAGAATTTTCATATCCCACAAATGTTGACGTAGTCAAGAAATACTTCGCCTAAATAAAAAAAACGTCTCGGTGGATTGAAAACCCGAAAGGGCGGTCCAAGCAAAAATTAGAGACATAATAAAAAATCATCCCGATGGATTGGAAATCTCAAAAGTACAATCTAGGAAAAAGTTAGGGATAATGGCAAGTAACTACATCCAGCAAAGGGGCAAATCCCCCAGCAGCAGTCATGCCATCCATCAGGAAAACTCCAGTCAAGGTCATCTTCGACGGAAGCTCAGGACGTCCAGAATTCAAAGTTGGTAGAAGGATAGCGGTCGTTATGTTTCAATGCAGCCCTTTTCCCTTAAACTACCATTTTCTAACTTTGTAAATACTCCATGGAATCCCACGTTTGGTTGATTTCCATCCTATCAATAAAATTTGAGCCCTAGTGCTTTTGTTTATAATTCTTATTTATATTAGCTTTACAGAACGACATTTTAATATGATCAACGATTCTTGAAATAAAACAAAAGTGAATTTAATTGTCAAACTTTTTCTGCTTTTAAAATAAAGATGGCAATTTCTTTTGACTGTTGAACATCAAAAGAACATCGATCGCTTCTCCAGAAGTAATCGAGCTTCAAAGTGCAGAATCAAAGTACTCTTTCTTAACCAGTACACCTGAATGAAGGATCATTTATGTCAGATGCGAATATTCCGTCAAACATCCCTGACAGAGTTCTTACCTCCTAAGCCCGACCAACGTTGTTCCCCATAGGGACTATCTCTCCTAAGCAAGGCATAATTGCTATTTTGGACCAAATGGTACTTCCTCGTTCCCCGCAGTGGCCGAGTATCCAGTCGTGTTCATCTATTAGTCTGTATGTCGTGTCAGTTTCGTCAGCATATACATACATACATCATGCATTATTGATTCATACATGTTCATATTGCATCACTACCACGCTAGTCGGTCTTACCCCCTAGTAATAAAAGTCCTCTTGTCAATTGAGTTGTCAGTTCTTTCCTCGTCAGGAAGTGAATCATCTAAGCAATCTCTCTCCAGTTTATCTCTAGATTAGAGACGGTCTTCAACCACTTTGATAACTTGAACCTCTGAAAAGCAAGAAAACTTTCGACAAACATCACCCTTCGCCATTGAAGATGATATCTTCGCTTTCTCGGATTAAGGAAAATCCCCAGAGAAAGCCTCTTAATCAAAACTTCGGCAATACGGCATTTTTTTCTCCGGAAAATTCGCTGACGAAAGGGTCATCAGCACCTCGAAACTGGATTACATCACATGGCATTTCTTTGAGAAGATCTCGAGGAAAAGTATGATGTAATACCCCCAAGCGGAAAGCTGTCTCTCAAGAGACTCGTTTTCCCCAGTAGAGTCAACAAATGGCGTCTCCAATATAGAAGTTTGTACACTTCTGCAGCTCAGACGAATGGGTTCTCCAGCAAGTCTGACATCAAAACTTTTTCCATTAAATGGCATCTCCTCAGGAAAATTCGGCGAGAAGTTTGAGGAAAACCGCTACGAATAGCGTCCCTTGTCAAGAAAGTTTATTGACAAAAGAAACTGAGACCAGATCCTTGGTAGGAAACCAGTATCGAGGGGAAGTTTATATCAGAAACTGAGACCAGTTCCATGGCTGAAGACCAGGATCGAGGGGAGGTTTAGTCCAAAAGAAAACTTAGACCAGTTCCTTGGTAGGAAGCCAGGATCGAGGGGAAGTTTGTATCAAAAACTGAGACCAGATCCTTGGTAGGAAACCAGGATCGAGGGGAAGTTTTACCTTTTCTAAGTATCAACGCTTAGTAAAATAAGATGAATGCGTAAACTACCATTCATAACCACTGTCAAAATTTTGGGTATTCCGATATTTAATCCTCTTGCACCCCGAATGCCCGAATACCTTCGCCATTCACACCTTCGGGTCCAAGAAGATTAAATAGGGGCGTCTGTCATACCCCAAATTTTGACCACTAAGATTTCCCATCATTGTGCAAATCATCATCATAATATGGATGTACTTTTATGCCTCATCAATCTCCTCAAGAATTGTTGAGCATTCCCTGCAGTCAAGCATTAGGGTTTTAAGCCCTCTTAGAGCCTTAGACAAAGGATCAATCAAGAAATGACATGATCTTCAACTTTTCTAACCTCTCAAACACACATAAATGATCAAGAGGACTCCCACATCAAGAATCAGGCACAAGGTTGCAGCATTCCAAGTGGATTAATCCTCAAGATCGCCAGTGTCACCAAATTAGGATTTTGGTCGACCAGGGCCTCTAGATGAAAATCTTCATCTGGGCATGAGCCAATGCTTCAAAATATAGCTCAAGATACTACAAGGGACCTCATGGACCCAATCATCAAGTCAATTTAGCCTCAGGGGATGCATTCACCAAAAATCGGGAATTGGGGTTTCTTGACCTAATTCACCCCTAAGTTGACTTTTGGGACAAAACATGAGCCAAGACCTCAAGACATGATTTGAGGGTCTCTAATAAACCACATTGATCCATTTTCAACAATGGATTGATCCAAGAAGCTCTATCCACAAGTTTCAATTTCCTCAGGACCACAATTAGGGTTTCGGGGAAAAAGTCAATTGAACCTTTGACTTTTGACCTGGAAATGCTCCCAAACCCTGGGACATGATTCAATACACCCTATAACACCTATCCATCAAGTTTGATTTAGATCAAGGACTTGATTTCACAAAGGATCGCACAGTTTGGAATTCATTTGACAAAAAGTCAACTGTGCACAAAAGTCAAGTTTGATTTTTTGAGATTTTTCACAATTATGGTCCCATAACCCTAAAATAATGTTAATATGTGAATTTTTCTAAGAAAGTTGGATAACTTGTAAAAGGGGTAACCATAAAAAACTTAGAATTTTTCTAAGTTATGGAACAAAGTGGCTAGGGTACCAACTCCCAAGGATCATAACTTGAGATCCAAGGAACCATTTTGGATGGTCCAAAGCTGGATTTGTAGCTCTCATGGCATACTTTAAAAGTGTCAACTACACCTCATTCCAATTCCTCATGGATTTTAAGTTATGGAGTGATCAAAATGGCTGAAAATACAAAAGTGACATTTTTCCAACACATTGAAATTTTCACTAAGACAGAATCTGCCTTAATTTTTTCCCAAATGTAGAGGCATTTTTCATGGTAATTTAAGCTGGATCAAAACCAAAGTTGGACATCATGTTGAAATAGGATATATCAGCTTTCCAAAATATCCAAGAACTCCATCAAATTCCATCTGAGCTAGAAGATATGACAACTGCAACATGCCTTGCTGCAAACTGCTGTGCAAGGCAAATTTGTGCATTAGGGCTCGATTTGATCAATTTGTGCAAACAACAAACAAGTTTATCCATCTGCACACCTCAGGGGGAGACCAAGGAGGAACAAACACTGATCCATAAGCCTCTCAAGTCTTTCGAACTACATATAGGTTTGACACCCCTAAAAGCTAAAGATGCCTCAAGACTCCAATTTTGTTTTGGAGCATTCAATGGATGCTTAGAGGTGGCATGTATCAGAGCAAAGATAAACACTTCAGTCAAGCCTTATCCTTGAATCAGAGAACCATAGGCTTATGCTCTAATCTCAAGTCAATGGCTAGAGGAGACTTGAGATTCCATTTGATCCACATTGGCCAAAGGCCTGCTGCAGTTGCCAATCCCTATTCCTTGCAAAACAAACTTAACACACTATAAATAGACCTCATTTCTGATCAGTTTGAGTACACCAAAGGCCTATAATACATGCCTTTCTCAAAATCACACTTTCACTTCCAAATTTGCCTTCTAAAGCAAGTCACTATCGGGTTTTGAGTTTGAGAGCAATTCCAACCAAACCAATCACACACACACCTCATAAACATCATATAGAAGTTATCCAAACACTTAAACAACATCTGGAACACCAAATTCTCAAAATTACCAGCCATCTGCACAAGCCTTTGACAGATTTGCAGTTGAGGTTCCAAATCAAGTTCCAGCTCGATTCAATCCACTCCAGGCTTTCAGACACACTCCATAACACCTAGGGAAGTTGTCCACATAATTGGAACCAAGTTGTAACACCTCTAACCCAAAACATGATCACCAGCTGCAAGAGGTAAGCCTCAACTTGGTCATCTAATGATTCATGCATATTTCCTCGCACAATAATTTTGCCATATGTTCATAATCATGTATGGAATATTTCCCCTCAATTAATTTCTTTGTATGAATCGTGTGTGGAATTTCTGAGCCTTCATGCAGAATTTAGGGTTCTTGAGGTTTCTCTTTGATTTCTTATTCCATGCTTAAAATAAATGAAATTAAAGACCATAGACATGACCGTGAGGTGAAAACGAGTAGATTGATATGTGGATTGTGTGATTTCATCAAGTATTCAGTGAGATTGACGGGAAAATGTAAATATGGGCAAAACTCAAACACGCGCGTGTTCTTGGTGTAGCGTGAATTTTTGGACGTGGTTGCGAAGCACTGTCGCTTTTGGGGTACTACAGTTTGATTCATTTTTTATCCTATTGAAGCCGATGAAGGAAGGGAAATAGATGTCTCCAACTAACCCTGCTTGCATACTGAGTTTGAACAGATGACTGTTGGTTTACAGATGCTACAAAGATTGTGGGTCTCTCTTAAGTTATTTTGTTAAAATAGTGCCTGGGCGATTGGTGGGAGTTTAGGACTGATGCTTTTCGTTTGATATGTGAAGGTATGGGATTTGGGTTTTTGGATTAGTGTGCTCGCTAAGATTTTTCTTTCAATCTTATGCTTACGTATTCCCGTTTACCGAAACAGGGAAATCAGAGCGATCGTAGTTCCTTCTATTCTATGGGAGGACATGGTGTTTCGGTGTCTTGTTTAAAGCCCAAGACGTGAAGCTATAGGTGGTTTATATCTTGTTCAAAGCCCAAGATGTGAAGCTGAAAAGGTGTTGTCTTTAGAGAGAATTTGTCATCTCTAAAGGGGTCTGCTTATCACAACTGTTGGGTGACTGACTATAAAGGAGGATTACTTTAACCGGGATATGTGAATCCTAGCAATGCCATAATTTCCTTTATAGGGGGTTTTAACCTGAAGGAGAATACTTTAACTCAGTGTAGAGCAATGCTATCTTTCCTTAGGAATTTCTCATGCTAAAAGAGGGACAGTGGCGTAGATGTAAATAATCCAGAGGCTTGCCGCTTCCAGCGATTCGATGAAAGGAGTTGTTGATGTTTGTATCCTGTGAACGAGGCACAATTTTGATGCTAAAAGGTTGATTTACTCAACCGGGGTTTTTCTTATACAAAGCCTAAGAGGAGGCTATTGACCCAACAAGAGGATGCTTTTGATCCTCGTATGAAGCCCGGAAGGGAGGCTAAAGGCTGACTCAACAAGAGAGTCTTTTATACTCAACAAGAAAGTGTTTTGTATCTCGTACGAAGCCCGAGATGGAGGCTAAAAGAGAGATTGACTCAACCAGAGAGTCCTTTATACTCAACAAGAGAGTGGTTTGTATCTCGTACGAAGCCCGGGATGGAGGCTAAAAGGATTATTTACTCAACAAGAGAGTCTTTTTGTATCTCGCACGAAGCCCGAGATAGAGGCTAAAAGGGTGTGACTCAACAAAAGAGTCTTTTATACTCAACAAGAGAGTGATTTGTATCTCGTACGAAGCCCGAGATGGAGGCTAAAAGGGTTGCTGTTTCAGTTGAGTGACAGTTCCAGTAGGTTGGTTAAAAGATAAAATCAGTTCTTATAAAGAGACTGATTAAAGGTAAGGCTATGCTTTGGGATTGATCAGAGGATCAGGGTTATTTCCTGTTCTTTAAGAAAATAGGGAACCCAGATGGTATTGGAGACTGTTCGAGTCTACTGGTGTTTTTCCCTACTTGAGAATGCCTTCGAGACTCAAGGAGATTAGACTGTCCAAGTCTAGAGTTTTTTCTTTTGTACTATGCTTAAAGAAACAGTAGTAGTACGTTCACGGTAGAAAGATCTAGACTCTTTGAAAGACTGTTCTATGAAGATGACTAATTTCTGTTCCTATACCTCTAGGAGGTCGTCGGGACAATTTGTACGAAGCCCAAGAGGAGGCTAGAAACTTTTAAGAAGCCGAGGGACAATTTGTACGAAGCCCAAGAGGAGGCTCTCTTCCCGAAGAAAGAATCCTTATACGAAGCCTAAGAGGAGGCTGTGAATACTTCTAAGAAGCCGTATGGTCCTTGTACAACGCCTAAGAGGAGGCGAGGATGCTTTTAGGAAGCCTGTGGGTCCCCAAACCCCGAGAAATTCAAGGCAGACTATTCATAGAGAATAGATCAAGCCAGGAAAGTTCAAGAATTTGGAAGAAACTCAAGAGATGCCATTCACGAAGAAAAGATCATCTCTGGGGAGTAGAGTTTCTTTGACGATTTCTAAAGGTGACAGTCTGTGAAAGGGTTCACCGAGAATGCTACCTTTCACGTCTCCATATTGTTTAACCCCAAGAGGAGGGAAGACTGTGTCTGGTAATCCTATGGGGGATCTAGTTTTGTCTATTTAAGAGTGATCAACAGGGCTTAGTGCTAGACGTAGTTGCCGGGGAAACTCTAAATATCTATACTAGTATTACACAGTTGATATAAGTTTATGAAAGAAGACTTACAGTGAAACAGCCCCACAATACAGTTATATGTATATGAAAGTGGATAAAGAAAGCATATAACCACTTACTCGGTTGTAGAGCTTCCATGCTGTTTGGTTAGTTGCTCAACAAAGAAAGATTGAAAACAACAATGTATTCAAAATTAAAGGAGAAAGTATTTTGAAAAGATGTTGGGGCTTACAGCTCAAGGAGAGGCCCAAGGTTTATCAGTGATCGCACTGTCGTTTTGTACAGAGGGGCTTATACAAGTGACTGAAGCCCAAAAAGGTTTTCTGTACAAATGGATGGGTCTTACACTCCCTCAAGAGGCCCAAGTGATTTATTTTTGTACAAGTGGTGGGGCTTACAGCTCAAGGAGAGGCCCAAAGTCATTTGTTTGAGAATGGCGATCACGCTGAGATTTTTGAAAACGCGGTGGGTATTATACAACGCATTGAGGCCCAAAATGGTTTGGTTTTCAAAGGGGGTTGGGTCTTACACTCTAATAGAGGCCCAAAAGATTTTGAATGGGTCTTATAGCTCGAGGAGAGGCCCAAGGTTTGTTTTTCAACGGACGATGATCGCGTCGAACTTTTTGAAATACAACGGGACTTATACAATAAGTGAGGCCCAAAATAGGTTTGTATTTACAAAGGATTGGGTCTTACACTCTATTAGAGGCCCAAAAGTGTTTGAATGGGTCTTATAGCTCGAGGAGAGGCCCAAGGTTTGTTTTTCAACGGACGATGATCGCGTCGAACTTTTTGAAATACAACGGGACTTATACAATAAGTGAGGCCCAAAATAGGTTTGTATTTACAAAGGATTGGGTCTTACACTCTATTAGAGGCCCAAGTGTGTTTGAAAAAGTTTGATGAGGGTTGAATTAATCAAAACCCTAATTTGTTTTCAAAATGTATTTTAATTGAATAATAAATTCAATTAAAATGACCAAAATTGTTTAACATGTGGAAAACAAATTGTGATCTTGGATTAATGTTTCAAAAATCATGTTTTGACCTACAAAATGATTAGAAGTCATTAAAATTTACAATATCAAGAAGGAAAAAATATTTTAAATGTCAAAAATAATTAAAATATTAATTCTTTGAAAAAATATCAATTATATGAAATAAATAATATTTTTGGGAATTTTTGGGAAAATAAAATATTTTAACATTTTTGTGAATTATTAAAAAAAGAATCAACTTAAAATCATTAAAACTCAGAGAGAAATTAATTTTTGAATCAATTAAATAAAATAACAAAATTCAAATATTCAAATTTTAAAAAAATGGCGCCAAGAACAAGGGCAAGAACACGCGCCACCCTCTGTTTCTGCAGATTTGCGTTTTCTATCCAATCTCACTGAATACTTGATTATATCATGCAATCTACATATCAATCTACTCGTTTTAACCTCACGATCATGTCTATGGTCTTTAATTTCATTTATTTTTAACATGGAATAAGAAATCAAAGAGAAACCTCAAGAACCCTAATTTCTGCATGAAGGTTCAGAAATTCCACACACGATTCAAACAATGCAATTGATTGAGGGAAAACATTCCATGCATGATTATGAACATATGGCCAAATTATTGTGCAGCAAAAATTGCATGGATCATTGAGTTAGAAGAGCTCATGCTTACCTCTTGCAGCTGGTGATCGTGTTTTGTGTTAGAGGTGTTACAACTAGGTTCCAATGATCTGGATAGCTTCCCTAGGTGCCATGGAGTGTGTCTGGATTCTTGGAATGGATTGAAATGATCTGGAACTTGAGATGGTACCCCAACTGCAAATCTGTCAAGAACTTGAGCAACTAGCTGGTGATTTTGTGATTTTGGTGTTCCAGATGTTATGTGAGTGTTTGGATCACTTCTATGTGATGTATGTGAGGTGTGTGAGTGATTGGTTTGATTGGAAAAGCTCTCAAACTGAAAACCCGATAGTGACTTGCCTTAGAAGGCAAAATTGGAGTGAAAGAAGTGATTTTGAGGAAAGCATCTGTTTGATGGCTTTGGTGTACTCAAACTGATCACAAATGAGCTCTATTTATAGTAGAGCAAGTTTGTTTTGCAAGCAATAGTGAATGGCAACTGCAGCAGAGGTTTGGCCAATGGTTGCACTTTGGAATCCAAGTTTCCTCTAGCCATTGACTAGAGGTTAAGGCACAGGGTTGTGGTTCCCTTGGTCTTGGATAAGTATTGACTGAATTCAGTTGCAAATGGCTAAGTCCATTCCACCTTGGTGTATGCATTGAATGCTCCAATCCAAAATTGGAGTCTTGTCCTCTTTTAGGCAATTCTAGGTTTGGCATGCTACTTCTTGTTCCAAGGACTTTGGAGGTTTGGCTCAGTGTTTGTCCCCTTTAGATTTGATCCTCAGATGTATCCAAAGTGATGACAAGGCTTGGAATTATCTGATTTTTCCAAATCGAGTAAAAATGCAAAATTCTGCCTAGCCTTGGCAGTTTTCAGCAAGGCATATTGCCATTGTCATATCTCATGGCCCAAGTGGAATTTGGTGATGTTCTTGGCCATTTTGGAAAGCCCTCATATGATACAACAACTATTTGATCATATTTGGTTTTGATACCTTTTGGATCCAAGTGAAAAATCCCCCTACATTTGGAAAAAGTGAAGGCAGATTCTGACTTAGTGAAAATTTCACTAAGTGTTGGAAAAAAGTGACATTTTCACTTTTTGTGATTTTGATCATTCCATAACTCAAAATCCATGAGGAATTTGGAGGGAGGTCAGTTTTAAGCTTTTGTAGAGGGTAATGAAATCTATATATCAAGCTTTGGATGAGGAAAATGGCTTTGTGGTTTAGGAGTTATGATCCCCCAAAGTTGGTACCCTTGCCACTTTGTTCATAACTTAGAAAATTTTCTAAGTTTTTTATGGTTACCCCTTTTACAAGTTATCCCACTTTTCTTGATTTTTCTTGATGAATGATGATTCAAATCATACATTAACATCATTTTAGGGTTAAAAAACCATTTTTGTGAAAAATCTCAAAAAGTCAAAGTTGACTTTTGTGCACAGTTGACTTTTTATTAGATGAATTCCAAACTGTGCAATCCTTTAGGAAATCATGTCCTTGACCTAAATCAAACTTGATGGACATGTTCCATGGGTGTTATAGGATATATTGAATCATGTCCTAGGGTTTGGGAGCATGTCCTGGTCAAAAGTCAAAGCTACAGTTGACTTTTTCCGTGAAACCCTAACTGTGGTACTGATGAAATTGAAACTTGTTGCTCAAGCTTCCTGGATCAATCCATTGTTACAATTGGATCAATCTGGTATGTTGGAGACCCTCAAATCATGTCTTGAGGTCTTGGTGCATGATTTGTCCCAAAAGTCAACCTAGGGGTGAATTAGGTCAAGAAACCTTAATTCCTGATTTTTTATGTATGCATCCCCTGAGGTGAAATTGACTTGATGCTTGGGCCCATGAGGTTCCATGGAGTATTTTAGGATATGCCTTGAAGCATTGGCTCATGCCCAGAGGAAAATTTTCATCTGGAGACCATGGTCGACAAAACCCTAATTTGGTGACACTGGCGATCTTGAGGCTTGATCCACCTGGAAGGGAGCAACCTTGTGCTTAATCCTTGAAGTGGGAGTCCTCTTGATCCCTTATGGATATTTGAGAGGCTAGACAAGTTGAAGATCATGTCAGTTCTTGATTGATCATTTGTCTAAAAGCTCTGAGAGGGCTGGAAACCCTAAATTTGATTGTAGTGGATGCTCACCCATCTTTGGGGAGACTGATGAGGTATGATGGTTCCTCCATATTGTGATGATGATTTTCACAATGATGGGAAATATTAATGGTCAAAATTTGGGGTATGGCAGATGCCCCTATTTAATCTTCTTGGACCCGAAGGTGTGAATGGCGAAGGTATTCGGGCATTTGGGGTGCAAGAGGATTAAATATCGGAATACCCGGAATTTTGATGGTGGTTAAGAATGGTAGCTTGCGCATCCTTCTTCTTTTTCTAAGCAATGATGCTTAGAAAAGGTAAAAAAAAACTTCCCCTTGATCCTGGTTTCCTACCAAGGAACTGGTCTTAGTTTCTGATGTAAACTTCCCCTCGATCCTGGTTTCCTACCAAGGAACTGGTCTTAGTTTCTTTTGTCAACTTCCCCTCGATCCTGGTTTCCTACCAAGGAACTGGTCTTAGTTTCTGAAATAAACTTCCCCTCGATCCTGGTTTCCCACCAAGGAACTGGTCTTAGTTTTTGAAATAAACTTCCCCTCGATCCTGGTTTCTTACCAAGGAACTGGTCTAGGTTTCTGATGTAAACTTCCCCTCGATCCTGGTTTCCCACCAAGGAACTGGTCTCAGTTTCTTTTGTCAATAAACTTCTTGACAAGGGACGTTATTCGTAGCGATTTTCCTCAAACTTCTCGCCGAATTTTCCTGGAGAGATGCCATTTGATAGAAAAAGTTTTGATGTCAGAGTTGCTGGGGAACCCAATCGTCTGAATTGTAGAGGTGTACAAACTTATCTGTTTGGAGACGCCATTTGCCAACTCTACTGGGGAAAATGAGTCTATTGAGAGACTGCTTTCACGCTTGGGGATATTGCATCATACTTTTCTCGAGATTTTCCCGGGGAAATGCCATATGATGTGATCCAATTTTGAGGTGCTGATGACCTTTTCATCAGCGTTTTTTTTTTCTCAGAGAAAAACTGTTGTGCTGCCGAATCTCTGCTTAAGATGCTTCCTCTAGGGATTTTCCTTAATCCGGGAAAGCGAAAATATCATCTTCAATGGCGAAGAGTGACATCGGTTGAAGGTTCTCTGGTCTTTCAGAGGTTCAAGTTATCAAAGTGGTCAAGGGCCAATTCTGATCTAGAAATAAACTGGAGGAGAGGGATTGTTTGGACGCAACCTTTCCTGACGAGGAAAGAACTAACAACTCAATTGAGAGGACTTTTATCACTAGGGGACAAGACCGACGGGAGTGATAGTGATGCAATATGAATATGAATGTAAATCAATAATGCATGATGTATGTATGTATATGCTGACAAAACTGATGCGCCATACAGACAAATAGATGAACATGACTGGATACTCGGCCATCGCGGGGCGAAGAAGTATCGCTGGTTCAAGATAGAAATTCTTCCTTGCTTAGGAGAAACGGTCCCTGTTGGGAGCGACGCTGGTCGGGCTTAGGAGATGAGAACTCGGCCAAAGAGGTCAGATGGAGCATTCGCATCTGACATAGCTGATCCTTCATTCAGGCATACTGGTTTAGAAGGAGTACTTTGATTCTACACTTTGAGGCTCGAACACCTTTGGAGAAGCGATCGATATTCTTTCGATGTTCAACCGTCAAAAGAAATTACCGTCTTTATTTATTTATTTATTTTTAAAAAACAGAACAATTTTAACAAGTAAATTCATTTTTGTTTCATTTCAAGAATCGTTGATCATGTTAAAAACATCATTCTGTAAAGCTAAAACAAATATGAATTGCAAATAAAAACACAAGGGCTCAAATTTTATTGATAGGATTGAAATCAACCAAACGCGTGATTCCATATAGCATTTACAAAGTTGAAAATGGTAATTTACAGGGAAAAGGGATACATTGAAACATAACGACCACTATCCTTCTACCAACTTTGAATTCGGGATATCCTGAGCTTCTGCCGAAGATGACCGTGACTGGAGCTATGTAACTGCTGCTGAGGGACTTGCCCCTTTGTCGAAAGTAGTTACTTGCCATTATCCCTAACTTTTGCCTGGATTGTACTTTGAGGTTTCCAATCCACCGGGATGATTTTTGATCATGTCTCTAATTTTTTCCTAGACCGCCCTTTCGGGTTTTCAATCCACCGAGACGTTTTTTTTTATTTAGGCGAAGTATTTCTTGACTACATCAACATTCGTGGGGTAGGTAAATTCCTCTTCGTTCATGGTTGCAAGTCTCAAGGCGCCACCTGAGAAGCTTTCTTAACCACATAGGGGCCGTCATAATTCGGAGTCCATTTGCCCCAAGAATCAGTGAGAAATGATTGTATCTTTTTTAGCACAAGGTCTCCTTTCCTGAAGACGCGAGGTCGGACCTTTTTTTCGAACGCTTTCTTCATTCTTTGTTGATACAACTGACCGTGGCATAGTGCCGTTATTCATTTCTCTTCGATCAGGTTGATTTCTTCGTGTCGACTTTGACACCATTCAGCTTCTGTAAGTTTGGCTTCCATCAATACCCGGATTGATGGGATCTCTACCTCTATGGGGAGCACTGCTTCCATGCCATATACTAGAGGGAAAGGGGTTGCCCCTGTTGAAGTGTGGACAGATGTGCGATAACCGTGAAGAGAAAATGGTAGCATCTCGTGCCAATCTTTGTAGGTTACAACCATCTTTTGAACAATCTTCATGATGTTCTTGTTAGCCTCTTCTACCGCTCCGTTCATCTTTGGTCGGTAGGGAGATGAGTTATGGTGTTCGATCTTGAACTCTGCGCATAACTCTTTCATCATCTTATTGTTCAAGTTAGATCCATTATCTGTAATGATCTGGTTCGGAAAACCATAACGGCAGATGATATTGTTTTTGATAAATCGGACCACCACTTGTCGGGTTACATTGGCGTATGATGCTGCTTCGACCCACTTAGTGAAGTAATCAATGGCTACCAGAATGAACTGATGTCCGTTTGAAGCCTTAGGTTCAATCATGCCAATCATGTCGATTCCCCATATGGAAAAAGGCCATGGGGAAAAGAGAACTTTGAGATGCGTTGGCGGTACATGAATTTTGTCGGAGTAAATCTGACACTTGTGACACCTCCTCATGTACTTGTAGCAGTCGGATTCCATGGTCAACCAATAGTACCCTGCTCTTAGAATTTTTCTCGCCATTGCGTGTCCGTTGGCATGAGTGCCAAAGGATCCTTCATGAATTTCTTTTATCAGCATGTCTGCTTCTGGTCTGCCTACACGTCGGAGCAAGAGCATTTCGAAATTTCTCTTATAGAGTGTATCACCGCTCAGGAAGAAACTGCCTGTCATCCTTCTGAGGGTTTTCTTGTCTTTCCTTAGTGCCCCAGGTGGATACTCTTGTTTCTGAAGGAAGCATTTGATATTGTGATACCAAGGTTTGTCGTCTATGACTGCTTCGATCGTGAAGATGTAAGCGGGCCTCTCAAGGCGCATTATGTCGATCTTAGGTAGGTCATTCCATTGACCTACGCTAATCATGGAAGAAAGAATGGCTAATGCATCAGCCATGTGATTCTCATCACGGGGGATGTGATGAAACTCGATTTTGTCGAAGAAGGGTAACAACCTTCTCGCATAGTATTTGTAAGGAATCAATCCTGATTAGTATGTGTTCCAATCTCCTTTAATCTGATTGATAACCAGGGCTGAGTCGCCATATACGTCCAAGTTTTTAATCCTTAAATCAATCGCTTCTTCGAGACCCAATTCCGTTTCCGTAATGATTAATTGGTCCATCAAAGATTAGTCCCCATTGGGAACCTGGTTCTGGCCCTTCACTGGGTAGCGGTTCATCGCCATCTTTCATCTTTAAATACATGACATCTTCGTCTGGGAAGCCAAACCCGATTGATTATTGATCGTCAATCGGTTGATGAGCCAAATGATCGGCTAAAATACTCCCCTTGACGGCTTTTGAGCATGCTACTCTCTGTCATATTCTGATAGCAACTTCTGCCAACGGGCAATCCTTCTCGTGAGAGCAAGCTTTTCAAATACATACTTGATTGGATCCATTTCGGATACCAACCAAGTAGTGTGACGAATCGTGTACTGGCGCAGACGTTTGGCTGCCCAAGCCAAAGCGCAACAAGTTTTCTCAAGCATAGTGTACCGAGTCTCGCAGTCGGTGAATTTCTTGCTCAAATAGTAGATGGCAGACTCTTTCCGTTTGGTTTGGTCTTGTTGGCCAAGTACACAGCCCATGGAGTCTTCCAGGACGGTGAGGTAAATAATCAGCGGCCTTCCTTCCACTGGAGGTGATAAAATCGGAGGGTTCAACAGGTATTCCTTAATACTGTCGAAGGCGGTTTGACAGTCTTCTATCCAAAACGCAGTCCTGATTCTTTTTAAGTAATTTGAAGATCGGCGCACATGTCGCGGTCATGAGGAATATGAATCTGGAGATGTAGTTCAAACGTCCCAGGAATCCTCTGACTTATTTTTCAGTTTGCGGAGAAGGCATTTCTCGAATGGCCTTGACCTTGTCAAGATCAACCTCAATTCCTTTCTGGCTGATGATGAACCCCAAAAGTTTTCCCGAACGGACACCGAAGGTGCATTTGTTGGGATTCAAGCGGAGTTTGTACTTTCTCAACCGCTCGAATAGCTTTGACAGATGGGTCACATGCTCCTCCTCTGTCTTAGATTTTGCAATCATATCATCGACATATACCTCTATCTCTTTGTGTATCATGTCATGAAAAAGAGTAGTCATGGCCCTTTGATAGGTTGCCCCGGCGTTCTTCAAACTGAACGGCATCACCTTGTAACAAAAGGTACCCCATGGGGTAATGAACAAAGTTTTCTCCATGTCTTTCGGCGCCATTTTGATTTGATTATAGCCCGAGAATCCATCCATGAAGGAGAAAATTTTGAACTTTGCTGTACTGTCTACCAGCATGTCAATGTGTGGTAAAGGAAAGTCGTCCTTTGGACTAGCCTTGTTTAGATCTCTGTAATCCACACACATTCTAACTTTTCCGTCCTTTTTTGGAACGGGTACGGTGTTGGCTAACCATTGAGGATATTATGACGTAGCGAGGAAACCCGCGTCAATCTGTTTCTGTACCTCCTCTTTGATTTTGATGGCCATGTCCGGGTGAGTCCGTCTCAACCTCTGTTTTACTGGCGGACATTCCGATCTCAACGGTAAATAATGTTCCACGATGCTAGTATCCAACCCTGGCATATCCTGATAGGACCAAGCGAATACATCGGGGAATTCTTTGAGAAGCTTTACCAAACCCTCTATGGCAGTTGGACTGAGCAGTGCCCCAATCCTGATTTCTTTTCTCTCTTTTTTTGAACCTAAGTTTACCGTTTCCAACGGCTCTTTATGAGGTTCAATGGACCTTTCCTCCTGTCTGAGTAATCGGGAGATCTCTTCTGGAATTTCGTCGACATTTTCTTCTTCAGCCCCAAATATCGGGAACTCAAAGTCGGGAGAAGGCATCAGATCGTATGTTTCAACAGGGTTTAAAACAAGCAATCTGCATGATGGTATGATTTGTGTTTAGAAGAGATAGAGGAAATGCAAGAGTGTGTGCAGTGTATTTCTTTTACTGCTTGTTTTTATTATTGAGTTGTTTTTTAGGATTACCATTTTCTGAAAAGCGAAAAGAGAAAACAGCAACAAATGCGGAAATTACAGAACGACGTTATTTTATTAATGAACAAGTCGATTCTTGAAACTACAACCCTATAAAACAAAACTCTGTCGCTTTGGGCAAAACGAAGAGGGAAATTTACAGAAAGCAAGCCCTATCAAAACATCCGTTTCACCTGGACAGGGTGAAAGGTTAAAGACGGCAATTACTTTAACTTATGAACAATCTTCGGAACATCGACAGCAACCCATTGGAGGAGAACTCCTCGGTGAATCACAAAGTCTGGCACCTTCCTTAATTTGTCTTCAGAAATAACGCTGATTTCTGGCAGAGCAGGATCATTGGAATCTGTCTCCCAGGAAGAATTATCGTAGGAGGATTCCTCGGTTGTATTTTGCATAACATTTGTGCTCTCAAGTAGATCTCCCCATCCAGTTGGTTGGATGTCTTCGAGCCTGATATGAGAGCTTTCAGGAGCAGTGTACTTGACCATATAGTCGTATTTCCCACTTGTTTGTCCCAAGGTATCCCACACTTCTTTGGAACTGGAGGAGTCATCCCTCTCGATGACGTTGACCTCGGGAAAAGCATAGTTGATGAATTCTAGTCCGGCAAGCTTTGCCAATTCATCGTCGTACTGGACGTTTTCTGAATGACCTGATTGTTGATCCCATGACATGGTGGGGACGCAGGTATTCTTTTCAATGATACTCAGCTGATTTTCATTGTTCGGCTGATTTCCTTGCCCTAAGTCTCCTGGATACGGCTGTCACATTGGCAGGCCATCCATCGGGCCATAACAGTTGTGGTCAAAGTTGTCCTTCATTAGAATGTCCTCCTCTAATGAGTTTGGTGGAGCACGACATCCTTTCGGATCACAATCTCCGTATATCATTTTGACATTTGACCTGGGTAAAAATCTCGGACTCTGTGTAGGAAATCAAAAGGGAGTCTGCGTTTCGCCCTGAGACATATAACCGTCCTTGTTAAGATAGGATTCCCATTCTTCCTCCATATCAGAGGGATCATCTTTATTGATGGTATGCACTACTTGAGGCACTGGGTGAAGGAAACCTCCACTGTGGAAGAAGTCCTGAATGGGATGAAGACTTTCATTGCTGGTAGTAGATGTCTGGGTACAGGTTGCAGAAAAACCAAGACCCTTCTTTGTTTTATTGTCAGTAGGAATGACTAGCTGTCCCCATCCTGTTGTATTGGTACTCTCGACCGCTTTGATAGCATCTTTGTATGAGGAAATGGAAGTTCCCTATTCGGATTGATTGTCCTTGCTCACCGACAGTGCTTGGAACTGAGTTCCAATAACCTCCTCGGGTTCTACAGAAGTAGATGATGATAAGTTACTCACGAGCAAGGCTTGTTCTCCATAGACCGTGACGAGCTGGTTGTTCTGGATGAACTTTAACTTTTGGTGGAGGGTCCAGGTGACCGCCCACCTGATGTATCCAAGGTCTTCCTAATAAACAACTGTACATTTCCCGGATGTCCATGACCTGGAAAGCGACTTGGAAAGTGTGAGGACCAATAGTTATGGGAAGTGTAGCGAGCAAAACTGGACGTGTTTCTTAAGCACTGTCGCTCTTTTAGGGGTATTATAGGTCGATTCATTTTTTATCCTATTGAAGCTGATGAAGGAAGGGAAATAGATGTCTCCAATTAACCCTGCTTGCATACCGAGTTTAAACAGCGGTCTGTTAGGTTACGGATGCGATATGGAAGTGGGGCCTCTTTCTTCTTACTTTGTTTAGAACGGAACACCGGGAATGTTCATGGGTAGGGGGTTAGGACTGATACTTTTTAATTGATGTATGTGAGTATGGGATTGTGGGTTTTTGTTGAGTGTGCTCGCTAAGATTTTTCTTGCAATCTTATGCCTACGTATTCCCGTTTACCGAAACAGGGAAATCAGAGCGATCGTAGTTCCTCCTATTCTATGGGAGGAAATGGTGTTTTGGTGCCTTGTTCAAAGCCCAAGACGTGAAGCTAAAGGTGGTTTGTATCTTGTTCAAAGCCCAAGATATGAAGCTAAAGAGTCCATTTGTATCTTGTTCAAAGCCCAAGATGTGAAGCTAAAAGTTTCGTCTTCAGAGAGAATTTGTCATCTCTAAAGAGGGGTTTGTTTGTCACAACTGTTGGGTGACTGGTTTATAAAGGAGGATTACTTTAACTGGGACATGTGAATCCAGCAATGCCATAATTTCCTTTATAAGGGTTTTTGACCTGAAGTAGAAGACTTTAACTCAGTGTAGAGCAATGCCATCTTTCCTTAGGAATTTCTCATGCTAAAAGAGGGACAGTGGCATGGATGAAGATGATCCAGAGGCTTGCTGCTTACAGCAATTAGATAAAGGAAAAGGAGTTGTTGATGTTTGTTTACTGTGAACGAGCCACTGCTTTGATGCTAAAAGGTTGATTGGCTCAACCGGGGTTTTCTTTATACGAAGCCTAAGAGGAGGCTATTGACCCAACAAGAGGGTGTTTTTATGTGTCTCGTACGAAGCCCGAGAGAGAGGCTAAAAGGGTTTACTCAACAAGAGAGTACTTTATATCTCTACGAAGCCCGAGATGGAGGCTAAAAGGGATGACTCAACAAGAGAGTGCTTTGTATCTCGTACGAAGCCCGAGATGGAGGCTAAAAAGGATGACTCAACAAGAGAGTCTTTGTATCTCGTATGAAGCCTAAGATGGAGGTTATGGTTACTGTTTCAGTTGAGTGACAGATCCAATATGCTGATTTAAAGAGAAAATCAGTTCTTATATGAGTACTGTTTACACTCAGGGATTTGATTCGAGGATCAGGGTTATTTCCTATTCTTTAAGGAAATGGGAAATCCAAAGGGTATTGAGACTGTCCGAGTCTACGGGTTTCATCTCCTAGTTTTGAAAGGAACTTGAGAATGTCTTTGAGACTCAAGGGAATTAGACTGTCCAAGTCTAGAGTTTCATCTTTCGTACTATGTTTAAGAAACAGCAGTAGCAAGATCTAGACTTTTTGAAAGACTGTTCTATTAAGATGACTAATTTCTGTTCCTATACCTCTAGGAGGTCGTCGGGACAATTTGTACGAAGCCCAAGAGGAGGCTGGAATCTTTTAAGAAGCCGAGGGACAATTTGTAAGAAGCCCAAGAGGAGGCTATCATTCCCGGAGGAAGAAATCATTTATACGAAGCCTAAGAGGAGGCTGTGAATACTTCTAAGAAGCCGATGGGTCCTTGTACAATGCCCAAGAGGAGGCGGGGATGCTTTTAAGAAGCCTGTGGGTCCCCAAACCCCGAGAAATTCAAGACAGGCTATTCACAGAGAATAGATCAAGCCAGGAAAGTTCGAGAATTTGGAAGAAACTCAAGAGATGCCATTCACGGAGAAAAGATCATCTCTGGGGAATAGAGTTTCGTTGACGATTTCTAAAGGTGACAGTCTGTGAAAGGGTTCACCGAGAATGCTGCCTTTCACGTCTCCATATTGTTTAACCCCAAGAGGAGGGAAGACTGTATCTGGTAATCTTATGGGGATTTAGTTTTGTCTATTTTAAAAGTAATCAACAGGGCTTAGTGCTAGACGTAGTTGACGGGGAAACTCTAAATGGCTATACCAGTATTACACAGTTGATATGAGTTTATGAAAGAAGACTTACAGTGAAACAGCCCCACAGTACAGTTATATGTATATGAAAGCGGTAAATAAAAGCGTATAAACACTTACTCGGTTGTAGAGCTTCCATGTTGTTTTGTTAGTTGTTCAAAAAAGAAAGATTGAAAACAACAGTATATTCAAAATTTAAAGGAGAAAGTGCTTTGAAATGAAAGATTGGGGCTTACAGTTCAAGGAGAGGCCCAGGGTTTTTATCAATGATTGCACTATCGTTTTGTACAGAGGGACTTATACAAGTGACTGAGGCCCAAAAAGGTTTTCTGTACAAAGGGGTGGGTCTTACACTCTCTCAAGAGGACCAAAAGGTTTAAAGAAAAACAGTGGGGCTTATAACACGAGGGTAGGCCCAGATGATTTTTCGTTTGAAATGGCGATCGCGCCGAGATTTTTGAAAACGTAGTGGGTCTTATACAATGACTGAGGCTCAAGATAATTTAGTTTTCAAAAGGGGTTGGGTATTACACTCTAATAGAGGCCCAAAAGTTTTGAATGGGTCTTATAGCTCAAGGAGAGGCCCAGATGGTTTATTTTTAAACGAGCGATGATCGTGCCGAACTTTTCTTTTAACGCAGAGGCACTTATACAATATCTGAGGCCCAAAATGGTTTTGGTTAAAAGGGGATTGGGTCTTACACTCTATTAGAGGCCCAAAAGTTTTGAATGGGTCTTATAGCTCGAGGAGAGGCCCAGATTTTTTTTTTCAACGGACAATGATCGCGACGAACTTTTTGAAATAGAACGGGATTTATACAATATGTGAGGCCAAAAATGGGTTTGTATTTACAAAGGATTGGGTCTTACACTCTATTAGAGGCCCATGGGTATTTGAAAATGATTTGTGAGGGTGAAAATCAAAGAAACCCTAATTTGTTTTCTTTTAAAAGTAAATATTAAAAGAAAATCAATGAAAAATACCAAATGAATTTGAATAAACCACCTGTGATTTTTGTTTAAGGTTTGAAAAATGGATTTTTAATCACAAGAGATATTAAAACTCATTTGGTCTTGATTTTTCAAGATGAATGTTCATTTTAAAATGTTTAAAAACAAATAAAATGAATTTATTCACAAAAATACTAATTATATTAAATAAATAATATGAACTTAATTTTTTTGTGGAATAAAATATTTCAACATTTTTATTATTTTTTTCAAAAAGAACCAATAAAAAATAATTAAAATTGAGTGAGTTATTAATTTTCCAATTAATTAATAAAACTTAAAATATTGGAAAAAATGGCAAAATGTGAAAAAACACAAAATGGCATGGGTGGGGTTTGAACCCACGACCTCAAGGTCACAAGGCGTGCGCCTTACCCCTGGGGTGGTGATACATCCATTGTTTTGAGTGAAAACACAAATATACAAGTCATGCCTTGGTTTTTGGCTCAAAAACGTGAAGGTCATAACTTTTTCAATTCTTAATGGTTTTAGACAAAATTTATATGCACAAGGAATCCAATGCTCCAATCCAAAATTGGAGTCTTGTCCCTCTTTTAGGCAATTCTAGGTTTGGCATGCTACTTCTTGTTCCAAGGACTTTGGAGGCTTGGCTCAGTGATTGTCCCCTTTAGATTTGATCCTCAAATGTGTCCAAGATGATGACAAGGCTTGAAATTGGCTGATTTTGGCAAATCGACCAAAAATGCAAAATTCTGCCTTGCCTTGGCAGTTTTCAGCAAGGCATATTGCCAATGTCATATCTCATGGCTCAAGTTGAATTTGGTGATGTTCTTGGCCATTTTAGAAAGCCCTCATATGATACAACAACTGTTTGATCATATTTGGTTTTGATACTTTTTGGATCCAAGTGAAAAATGTCCCTACATTTGGAAAAAAGTGAAGGCAGATTCTGACTTAGTGAAAATTTCACTAAGTGTTGGAAAAAAGCGACATTTTCACTTTTTGTGATTTTGATCAATCCATAACTCAAAATCCATGAAGAATTGGAATGAGGTCTAGTTGAAGTTTTTGTAGAGGGCCATGAGATCTACAAATCAAGCTTTGGATGGGGAGAAATGGCTTTGTGGTTTAGGAGTTATGATCCTCCAAAGTTGGTACCCTTGCCACTTTGTTCATAACTTAGAAAATTTTCTAAGTTTTTATGGTTACCCCTTTTACAAGTTATCCCACTTTCTTTGATTATTCTTGATGAATGATGATTCAAATCATACATTAACATCATTTTAGGGTTAAAAATCCATAATTATGAAAAATCTCAAAAAGTCAAAGTTGACTTTTGTGCACAATTGACTTTTTATCCTATGAATTCCAAACTGTGAAATCCTTTAGGAAATCAAGTACTTGACCTAAATCAAACTTGATGGACATGTTCCATGGGTGTTATAGGGTGTATTGAATCATGTCTAAGGGTTTGGGAGCATGTCCTGGTCAAAAGTCAAAGTTACAGTTGACTTTTCTCGCGAAACCCTAACTGTGGTTCATATGAAATTGAGACTTGTTGCTCAAGCTTCCTGGATCAATCCATTGTTTCAAATAGATCAATGTGGTGTATTAGAGACCCTCAAATCCTCTCTTGAGGTCTTAGCTCATGATTTGTCCCAAAAGTCAACTTAGGGGTGAATTAGGTCAAGAAACCCTAATTCCTGATTTTTGATGTATACATCCCCTGAGGTCAAATTGACTTGATACTTGGGCCCATGAGGTTCCATGGAGTATATTAGGTTATGCTTTGAAGCATTGGCTCATGCCCAGAGGAAAATTCCCAACTGGAGGCCCTGGTCGACCAAAACCCTAATTTGGTGACACTGGCGATCTTGAGGCTTGATCCACCTAGAAGGGAGCAACCTTGTGCTTAATCCTTGAAGTGGAAGTCCTTTTGATCCATTGTGGATGTTTAAGAGTGTATACAAGTTGAAGATCATGTCATTCCTGGATTGATCCTTTGTCTAAGAACTCTGAGAGGGCTTGAAACCCTAAGTTTGATTGTAGTGGATGCTCACCCATCTTTGGGGAGACTAATGAAGCATAATGATACACCCATATTGTGATCATGATTTGCACAATGATGGGAATCTTAGTGCTCAAAATTTGAGGTATGACAGGAAGGTCGACTTCACCGATAACTGTTTTTCTGGACCCGTCAAATGCTTTGACGACGACTTCACTGGTTCTCATCGGGGGTCCTTTGAAGGATAATTGCATCAAAGTGGACTTCGGCATAACATTCAGGGTTGACCCTGTGTCTACCAGTACGCTGGCTAAAGCATCACCCTGGCAGCTGACCGTGATATTGAGCGCCATGTTATGACGGCGACCCTCTTCAGGTAATTCCTCATCACTAAATCCCAAGTTATTGCAGGAAGTGATGTTAGATACAATGCTATCGAACTGTCTGATTATTACATCCTATTTTATAAAGGCTTGCTCCAAGACTTTCTGTAGAGCCTCACTGTGCGCTTCTGAACTGAGTAAAAGTGACAGCACAGAGATCTTTGAAGGAGTTTGTAATAGTTGATCAACAATGTTATATTCACTCCTTTGGATGAGCTTCAGCATCTCGTCATCGTTTTTTGAAAGGTCGGGATTACTGGATTGACCGACTGGTGGATTGGGAACTTCTGTCTGAGGTTCCTTTTCTTTTCTGGGTTCTCCAACTCCCCTGTTGAAGATTCGACCGCTCCGTGTTACTCGACTGATGTCTGCAATATTCATGACGGAGGGTAATGGAATTTCCTTTCCATTCTCGACTGTTGTTGCACCGTATTTGTAAGGGATAACCTTAGTTGATTCATACGGTAGTGGTCCCGGTAGATAGATGACTATGGGAACCTTCTAATTTTTCTGACCATCGTACATAATTTCGATCCGTTCCTGGTAGGGAACTCTCGATTCGTCAAGTAGAGGGATGATGGTACAAACATCCCTAGCCTTTTGATGATCAGAGATTACGACAACATCCTCAATTTGATCAGTGAGGTAGTTCGGAGCCCAGTTGATTGGTCTGGAACCCGGATATGGGCGAATCTCTCTACAATCCACCTGACCCTGAAGAGCTGCTCGCACAAGGTAACATCCTTGGTTACTTTCCGAACAGACTCTACAACGTTCATAGTTGTGTGGTGGTACCTGGCCATGCCCACTTTGAATACAATGTAACCTCACTTGGTCAGTTTCCATAGATCGAACGTCCCGAATTTGATGCCGAGTAGGGTTCCCGTTGGTAATACTAATTTGCTGGGTGTCTTCATCCATATAGATTGGAAGCCGCCAGTGGTTCAACAAGTGCTGAAGGGTTTCCTAGACAAGGCCACATCCTTGATCGTTTTCGCAACCCGCCCTACAGCTCTGATAATCATGTGATACCAAGAACCCGAGCCGGACCTGTTTAGCATGTAACTCCACCAGGCTAGTATTCATCAAGCGAATATCGAAGATTTGAATCATGTTGATCTGATAGGGATTCCTATCATGGTAGTCCTGGATCCATCCAAGATCCATCTGATGCTGAGGGCCTCTTGTACAAAAGAATATCCCTGTTTGTTTACCGAGCAAGTCAGACAGGAATTGTAATCGTGTCGCGGCAGATTATGATACTGGCTTTGCCTGGAGTGCATTGCCACCAAGTTGACATTCATTGCACGGACGTCGTGGTTCGGAATGGCGTTAGAATTCATGTAAACCATGTTAACTCCACGAACTCGGTGCTCTTGGATCCATTCGAGATCCATCTGTTCCTATAGAGCTGATTTCACCACAGAACATCCTCGATTGCTTTTAGAGCAGATATCACACTGGTGATACTTATGAGGTGCACATGGCCATATCCACTATGTCTACAATGCATCTTGACCAGATTGGTCCTTAACAAGAGTACATCATGAATTTGATAGACGTTGTTAGTCTCTCCCTCTATCAAATTGACTGTAGCTTTCTCGTGTTGAGGCAGCGAGTTTGTGAGAACAATAGGATTTGTATCCTTGAAAGATAAGACCCCTCTCCTAACAAGCTTTTGCACGTCAGATTTTAAATTGAGACAGTGATCACGACTTTCTGAGTCTAACGGTTACTAACTGCAAGCGCACAGCCTATCGCGTAGTAATAAAGATATCGATCCCACTGGGACTTGATAATCAACCTAGTGCTACGGTTTGCTACTGTGTTTAGCTAAGGCGAAGATGTTCTAGTTTTAAGTTCAAAAAGGGAAACTAAAGGGAATCTAAATTTTAGAATAAACTAGTTGATATTAGGATATCGGTACGTAACTTAGTGTACCATTGTGGATTCAATAAAACCTAAGCGTATAAAAATAAGTCGCATTATATTTTTGTAGAAACTATCAGTTTAAAAGCCCTCACCTCACACTCTCGTGGTTATTGCTTCGGACTATACTCCTAAATCATAACGTCTGCTCTCGCTAGCCCATCAGAGTTTAAAGATACTTTTTAAAAACTAATACAGTCTAATTAACTTTAAAGCGCTCTCGCTGTTTTTAAAACCAATGCCCGATTTCAGCTATCCGGTTAAAATCTCACACTCTCGTGGTCTTAATCCTAACCTTTGCTACCTTTTTACTCTCGTAATAAAAGTCCAGTTTTAATTAAGAAATCGCGGCCAGAAAATAAGTTGTTTATGGTTTTAGCTTAGAATTATCGAATCCATTCCAGTTACTTCATTACATACCGATAAATCGGATTTAGCTAGACATACTACTTAAAACAAACATGCATAAAAATAAATTACAAAACAGTAAAGTAGATATGGTAATGAGGAAACGATAATGCTATTATTAAGATAATGAATAAAAACCTGATAAATATGCAATAACTTGGTTTTAGCAATTCCTCCACAAGTCGGTAGGCTTTTGCTTGATCGTATCGGAATAATGAATGATGAAGGCAAGATTGAAAATAAATCCTAACTATGGTGCAATAGCTCCTCAATGTGAGAAACTATCACTATTTCAAGTAATGATAAACAAGGAATGGGAAACGGGAAACAAACAAGGAATGCAAGGAAAGTAAAAAATTCGAAAATAAATTCTGCAGCAATTCAAGGTAAAATTCTCCAGGTTCGTGTGTGTCTGCGTGGCTTTCCAATCCATGCTGTATATATAGCTCAAGCCTTTGCCTTTACGTTAGAGAAATAGTAGGAGCATAACCCTTGGTGGTTGAGAAGTCTAAGGGAGACTGGCTCTCATGAAGTTGGAATTGAGGGAGAGAATCTAGGAGAAACTGCTCAACGTGCGTGTGCATTGGGCTTCTTTTTCCACGTCTGCGTTCTAAACATAATAACCACTTTGTAGCGTGTGACGGTCGTGATGAGTGCATGACGGTCGTGGCAAACTTTGGGGGCGTGACGGTCGTGGTAGATGTGTGACGGTCGTCACACACACCACTTTCCATTTTCTGCTCTTTTTCTTATTAATTCCTCCTGTTTTCTTCTCATTTCTTCATGTTTTCTCTACTTTGCTCCTTTTAGCTTGGACAATGAAATACCTGCGAAAACACTAGAATACTCGCGGAATAATCGTAACTTAAACTAAAATAACGTAATTATTAGTCGTAAATCAAGGCAAATATATGATACATTTTCGTGTTATCAAACTCCCCTACACTTGAATCTTTGCTTGTCCTCAAGCAATTAGTCAGTAAGAACGTCAGACAAGTTCTGTCAACCGCACACACATGACATACCTTTTGTTTTGAAAATGTTTTGTAAGGCATTTTGTTAAGATGACGGATACTCAAGTAAAACAATAAAGATACATTAGTGACACAAGCAACAAGCATAATTATAGACCTCCCCTCTACACAAGCCAGTTCTAATCATTCTATTATAGCTCAACCTAAAGTTTCTCGTATCTATTTCACCCAGTTTCATTCCAGCGCAATCACTTTAAGCCCTTTGCCTTTACACGTATGTAGTGGAGTAGCCGGTTAGTGACTTTGATCCTTTTTAGCACGGGGTCTGGTACACAAGTGTGGTACCCCTTTATATATATCCTAATCGTAGGTTGTGGGGGATCGAACTGTAGTTCGCCCTACCGAGTTCAGAACCAGATTCCTCTGAACCAACCAACAATGGATTCTTTCTTTCATAATGCTTTTGCAACCGTAGGTTTGGTGCATTTTTCAATTTTTTTCACAACAGCGAAGAATACGAATGCTATTTAATGATTCGGCATCAAACACTTATCTTCATCGGCTCTCCACGTGGTTTGTGTTTAAGACGGTACTGACTGCTAATATAAACTACTTGGGGTTACTTTAGAACTAGGACTGAGGGTATCGGTATAATGGGTATTGAAACTGATCCCGCATATGTAAGAGGTCTAAGGTGTCAAGACGGTATCAATCTTGTTAAATTTTTCTCGATTTCCTAACATAGCCTATGTTTCGGTATGTTAAGTTGTGCAATGATCATAAAAAGTTTGTTATAGCTAAATAAAGTGGGGAAATTTTGAAATGTACGAAAATTTCATATAAATGCTTCTTTATTCGAAAGGAAATGCGGAAAGGGAATACAAAAGGGAAAATAAAAGGTACCTCTCCCACACTATATCGGACATTGTCCTCAATGTTTCGATATAAACGCGGAAAGAAACTACAAAAAGAGACAAAACTAAAACAAAAATAAAATCTAAATCTAACGAGGTCCACGTCCTCTGCCTCTGGTACAAGCGCGTCCATTTTGGGCTACATGATCTGGAATGCCTACGTGATGGATATAGTCATGTAGGTCTTGCACGCGTAGCGTCAGGGCACCCATCTCTTCTATTACACCGTCGATCTGTTGTCCTTGGTGGACTTTCCCCTGTTGGATTTGTTGCATTAAGCTCATCATCTCATTGTACTGCCTCTGTTGTTGTTCCTCTCTTTGGGCAGCCAATTGGTTTTGTAGCCATATGCCCCTTAAGATTTCTTCATTAGTGACGGGGTCTTGTTCTGGAGTTGCGCAGCAACGACGTCCGGTGGATGTTGAGGCATCTTGGGCAGAAGGTGGTGGGTTCTCAGTAGGTGGTTGATCCATCTCTTGCTCTATTTCATCGACTGCTTCATTATTTTGGTTTTCTTGAGCAGCCATATTAGGCTCAGGAGCACGGAGATCAAAAAGCCAATTTGCTTGTCTTTGAGGGTCGATGCGGTCTCTGCATGGCATGATGATGCTCCTGATTATTCCGGTACGGACCACTGGATGGTATCGTCCATCCGCCCTTGCTTTAATAAGGTGGGAGGAGCGACAATACTCGGTATCCATGGACTCAGGTGGTATGAAAGGTAAATTAGCAAGGTTGTCTCCCAGACCAAGGCCGAGTGCAATAGAAGTTACAATACCTCCGAAGTAGAAGGGTTTAGAACCTCTAGCACAGTTGGCGTGGATGTGAGATAGTAGGAATGGAGCTGCATTAATTGGTTCAGGATGGAGCACACAGCGAAGGAAAAAGAGCTCCTTGGAGTTTACTTTGTGGTTGTTGTCCCTCGCGAAGATTGTGTGTCCTAAAACTCTGTGGAAATATCTTATTGTTGGGTTATGAATATAGGTTACGTTGAGGCTGTCCTAGCTTGAAGCAGCTACACCTGTAAGTCGATTCCAAAGGTCGAAAGCTTCCTGGAACCAGGCATTGTTAGGCAAACGGCAATGAACATTCTCGCCATGATGGAATCCAAGCATTTGGGCAAGTTGGTTTTGGCCCACCGAATACTCAGAGCCAAACATGCGGAATCTAGCTACACCAGAAAGTTGGCTTGTTTCTCCCGGAGGTGTAACATAAGCAAATGAGCTCAGAAATTCCAGAGTCAGAGCTTCGTAGGTAGGCTGCCCTTGCGTATAGAGCTACCATAAACCGGCATTTTGAAGCATCCAGCGTACACCTTCTAGCATACCCAACTCTTCAAGGCTATCAATGTGGACGTACCGTGTCGGTTGGAAAGAGCGTTGGTAGAAGCTGACGAAACTCGCCCTTTGGCGGTCACCGGCTTCTCCCTCTCTGAATGTAACAGTGGAATGGTCAGGAGCTTGTCTGGTATGTCTAGCCATGGTGCATGCAAAGTGAAATAGGTTTAATGGAGGAAGTGGGTATGAGTAAGAGTTGTTACGTGAGAATGAGAATGCTTCGTGTGGTTTAAATAAGATGGTTTGGAAATATGAAGTGTTGGAGAGAAATTCAGATTCAATGTGAAGGGCTTATGGGGAGTAATGTGAGTGGGACGGTTAAGGAGAGTGGAAAGAGAGTGGGGTGTTTGAAGAGAAATTGGAAGGAAAATAAGATGAAGATGAAGGGTCTCTGTTTAAAACAGAGGGCGCGTTAAAACAAGTATGACGTTCGTCCCGGACCCGTCACTGTCGTAAGCCGTGTGACGTTCGTGACATGGGCATTACGCCCGTCATGCTCACAAAGTCTGCATTCTCACAGAAACTTAATAAAGGTTGGAACATGGCAATTATCAATGGCAGTAAAATACGAGATAATTAGAATGCATATAAAATGACATAAATAAATTAAAATAATCAGGAACATTATATCATCAACTCAATCACAAGCAATGAATACGAATTGAATACTTTATTAAAATTGGAAATTCATAGCAGTGTACTCAAAGTAAAATTGCAGTAGAGTAATAAAGTTGAAATTGAACTGAAATAAACTTGTTCCTTGACATTAAAAAGAAAATGACTGTAAAGTAAATGGTTCTAAAACGTTAAAAGAAAAGCAATTAAATGGAAAAATGCAGTGTGACGGAATTAGCCACGTTGTTTCTTCGAGGATTCCACAACTTGGTTCAGATGATCAAATTGCTCCACAGTGATGTCCATTAGGTTAATGACATCAAGGCGCATAGTTTTGAGTTCATCCTTTACCTTAGCAATCTCTGTTTTGAATCCATCCATAGTGCCAAGGATGGTTGTCAAAATTTTAGCATATGCACTGGTGTAAGACTCAGTAAAATTATGGTAGTTCGGAGGGGTTTCAGGGTCGGTTTCAGCTTCGGAGATAATATCATCATAACACTCATAATCTTGTAATGTCTCAGGAGGTGATAATGGAGCGTTCTTAAGTTCACTCAACTCATAGAGCCAATTATTACGGTTATGGACATTTGTTTGCTCATGGTTCGGTAAAGTGAATAGGTGGACAACCTTATTAGCAATTAAGTAGTCAAAGGGAACAGGTCCTAAGTTTCCACTGATGCGTCGGTTAAAACAGAATTCCAAGTTCATAGGACGAATGGTACCTAAGGGTGTAAGTCTGTTTAGCGGGTACCTAAGTCCAATGGCGTTTGCAATCATAGTAACTAAACCTCCTATTATGATTGGGGTATTAGGTTCCTGTGCAATGCAAATAAAGGTTTCCATCATGAAGGTGACTGCATTAACATGGCGGCCTTAGGAAGCACAGTATAAGATGAATAGTTCATCCTTTGACACTAAAGCATTGTTTTCTTCTTTTCCAAATAAGGTGTGGGCTAGAATGTTATGAAAATAGCGAATGGTTGGGTTGTGTATTTCATCAGAATGCATGTCCTTCGGCTCAGGGTGGTTATTTCCAGTTAGACTACCCCAAAAGTAATTCATTTCAATATCCATGAGTTCTTCTTGGGTGGCTGTAAAGACAGATGGGCCACTAGGAAATCCTAAAAGGTCAGCTAAGTCTGTATGGTTATAAGTGTAATCAATACCAAACAACCTAAAACTAATCATCCCCTTATTAGATCCGAAACCATGATCAGGTAGGTAAACTAGGGAGCTAAGAAACTCAAGTGTAAGCTCACGGTAGGTGACAAATCTCCTTCTAGTAGCAGCATTCTCCCAACCCAATTGGTTGAATAAAAATAAAACACTATCGTGGATACCTAGGCTGTCCATGGTAGGTCCATCATAATACAAAGTCATTGCCATGCTTTTCTTGGCCAAAACTTCAAATTTCTCTCTCTAAGCTCTACCTCTGAATATAGTTTCCATAAAATCTACTGGTTGCATGATGAATACTAGTGGAGAAAATCAAATCAGAGGAAAAAGGAGAAGGTAGAAAGACTTTAAAATCCTGTAACATGTAATTATAAGATCAGCACAGCAGTTTCCATAAAATTTTTAAATTTTTGAGAAAAGAAAATAAATAAAATTGAAAAAGTAATGAAAATAAGATTAAGAGAGTAGAGGGAAACGAAAAGAAATGAAGATAGAGTTAAGAAAAATGTAAAGAAATTTAAAAGGAAATAAAAGAAAGTTAAAAGGAAAGAAAACAAATCTCGTGGGTTGCCTCCCACTAAGCGCTGTTTTTAACGTCATAAGCCTGACGAAAGCTTAGTGATAGTTCAGTTATAGGGATGAGCGGGCAGCTCTAAAAGTCTTAGACTATTCTAATAGTCTCTGTTTGCAATATTATGATAATGTTTTAAGCGTTTCCCGTTTACTATGAATGGTTCACTATTTCTTCCTCTTATTTTTATCGCTCCACTTTGAAAAACTTTAGAAATTTCAAAGGGACCGGACCACCTAGATCTAAGTTTTCCTGGAAAAAGCTTAAGTCTCGAATTAAATAGAAGCACGACGTCTCCCACAATAAATTCTTTTCTAGATAAGCGCTTATCGTGCCATCTCTTAGTTCTTTCTTTATATATGCGGGCATTCTCATAAGCATCTAGTCTTAGTTCTTCTAATTCGTGCAAATCTAAGATTCGTTTTTCACCTGCGATAGCGTAATTTAAATTGAGGGTTTTAATAGCCCAATAGGCTTTGTGCTCTATTTCTACCGACAGATGACAAGATTTTCCATAGACTAACTTAAATGGAGTGGTTCCTATGGGGGTTTTGTAAGCGGTTCTGTAAGCCCATAAAGCTTCATTAAGTTTAGTTGACCAATCCTTCCTAGAGGTAGCGACAGTCTTTTCTAAAATTTGTTTTATTTCTCTATTCGAAACCTCTACTTGTCCACTGGTTTGTGGATGATATGGTGTTGCCACACGATGTTTGACTTCGTATTTTGATAGCAGTTTATAGAATATTTTAGATATGAAATGGGAGCCACCGTCACTAATGACGAGTCTTGGCACACCAAATCTAGGAACGATTATGTTCTTAAAGAGCTTTATCACTACTCATGTGTCATTTGTAGGAGAAGCTACAACCTCGATCCATTTGGAAACGTAATCGACAGCGACGAGTATGTACTGGTTACCAAAAGAAGACGGAAATGGTCCCATGAAATCTATTCCCCACACGTCAAAGACTTCTACTTCTAGAATGCCCTTTTGAGGAATTTCATCGCGTCTGGAGACGTTACCAGTGCGTTGACACCGGTCGCAATTTATAACCGTGATATGGACATCTTTCCATAGAGTAGGCCAAAAGAGGCCATCTTGGAAAATCTTAGCACAAGTCTTTGAAGTGCTCGCGTGCCCACCATAGGGCGCGGAATGACAATGAGAAATTATGTCTTCCACCTCATCTTCGGGTACACAACGACGAAAAATACCATCGGCGCCCCTCTTGAAGAGAAGTGGTTCGTCCCAATAATAGTGTTTAAGGTCGTGGAAGAATTTCTTCTTTTTGTTGATAGGTTAGATCTGGTGGCAGCACTCCAGCTGCTAGATAGTTGACAAAGTCAGCATACCATGGCAGCGTGGTCTTATTGTAAACAGATTCTACCACTTCATTAGTTTCTGTATCAGTATAAGTCAAGGATTGTTCTATTGTATTGTTTTCTAACTGGGCTAAGAGTCTTTCATAAGGGAAATCATCATTAATAGGTACTTGGTCTGGTTGGATGTTTTCCATTCTCGACAGGTGGTCAGCTACTACATTTTCAGTGCCTTTCTTGTCCTTGATTTCCAAGTCGAATTCTTGTAGGAGTAGAATCCACCTCAGAAGCCTTGCTTAGGCGTCCTTTTTGCTTAATAGGTACCTGATTGCGGCGTGATCGGTGTAGATGATTATTTTTGCTCCTACTAGGTAGGAACGAAATTTATCTAATGCGAACACGACAACCAAGAGTTCCTTTTCTGTGGTAGCATAGTTCATTTGTGCATGATCCAAGGTTCTACTGGCATAGTAGATTGCGTGGAGATTTTTGTCCTTTCTTTGTCCTAGGACTGCACCTACAGCATAATCACTTGCGTCGCACATGATTTCAAATGGTTTATTCCAATTTGGGGGTTGCATAATGGGTGCTGATATTAAAGCTTGCTTGAGTGTTTGAAATGCGTCCAAGCATTTGTCATCAAAGATGAATTCAGCATCTTTCATTAACAGCTCAGTTAGGGTTTTGGTTATCTTGGAGAAATCTTTAATGAAATGTTGGTAAAACCCGGCGTGTCCTAAGAAACTTCTTATTTCTCTAACTGTTTTTGGTGGCTGGAGATTTTCTATAACTTCGATTTTTGCTTTGTCGACTTTGATTCCTCTGTCGGATACTATATGTCCTAGCACGATTCCTTGTTGGACCATGAAATAGCATTTTTCCCAATTGAGCACTAAGTTGACACTTACACACCGTTCAAGCACCATTTCGAGGTTTGATAGACATCCTTCAAAACTTTCCCCACAGACAGAGAAATCATCCATAAAGACTTCCATTATACCGTCTAAGAAGTCAGAGAAGATGGACATCATGCATCTCTGGAATGTTGCGGGTGCGTTGCATAATCCGAAAGGCATTCGCCGATAGGCAAAAGTTCCATAGGGACATGTGAAAGTAGTCTTTTCTTGGTCGTCAGGATGGATAGGAATTTGGAAGAATCCTGAATATTCGTCTAAATAGAAAAAATAGGAGTGTTTAGCCAGACGTTCAAGCATTTGATCTATGAAGGGTAAAGGGAAATGATCTTTACGAGTGGCTTTGTTTAGTTTTCTATAATCGATACACATTCTCCATCCGGTTTGAGTACGTTGTGCTACAGATTCGCCTTTTTCATTATTGATGACTGTAACACCTCCTTTCTTGGGTACCACGTGAACTGGGCTAACCCATTCACTATCTGATATTGGGTATATGATTCCTGCTTCTAACCGTTTTTTCACTTCTCTCTTAATGACATCACTCAGAATGGGATTGATTCTCCTTTGATGTTCTCTAGAGGTTTTACAGTCTTCCTCAAGCATAAAGCGATGCATACAGATAGAGAGACTTATTCCTTTCAAGTCTGAGATGTTATAGCCTAAGGCAGTTGGGTACTTTCTCAGGACATGCAATAATTTCTCGGTTTCTATTTGTCCTAAATCTGCATTGACTATAACTGGTCGTTTGAGTTCTGTATCTAGGAATTCATACCTTAGATCTTTGGGTAATGTTTTCAGTTCTACAGCTGGTTTCTTTGGGCAAGGCATAGGGTCAGGAGTGAGTGCGAGACATTCACTTAGATTATTATCTTGGTATTCACCACGCCAATTATCATCTTCAAAAATTGGTGGCATCAGAATTCTCAGCACTTCAGAATACGTGTTTTGGTGTTTTTCCATTTCTTTAACGCATTCATCAATTACATCTAGGAAGCAGCACGAATCTTCTATAGCAGGTGCTTTGAAGAATTGTGAGAGGATGAATTCTACTTTTTCTTCACCAATCTCGAAAGTCAGTTTTCCTTTTTTCACATCTATGATGGCTCCGGCAGTAGCTATGAATGGTCTTCCTAAAATGATAGGGATGTTTGAGTCTTCCTTGATGTCCATGATTATGAAATCTGTAGGAATATAGAATTGTCCTATAAGTACTGGAACGTTTTCTAGCATTCCTAGAGGAAATTTCACTGATCTATCAGCTAGTTGTACAGACATTCTTGTTGGTCTCAGTTCTCCCATGTTGAGCCTTTTACAAATAGATAAGGGTATTAAACTGATGCTGGCTCCTAAATCGCACAGAGCTTTGTCTATGACAAACTTTCCAATCACACATGGTATAGAGAAACTACCAGGATCTTTTAGCTTAGGATGCATGTTGTTTTGGAGTATAGCGCTGCATTCAGCAGTAAGCATAACAGTTTCAGTATCCTCAAGCTTTTTCTTATTAGTTAATATTTCTTTTAGGAACTTAGCGTATGAGGGCATTTGTGTGATTGCTTCTGTAAAAGGTATTGTGACATTTAATTGTTTCAGAAGTTCAACAAATTTCTTAAATTGGCCTATGTTTTTAGATTTAGCGAATCTTTGTGGATACGGGATAGGTGGTTTATAAGGTGGCGGAGGCACATATGGTTCTTCTTTCTCTTCGGCCTCTTTGCCATTATCTTCCTTCTCGTTTTCCTTTGGTCCGCCTTCCTTTTCAAACTCCTTACTAGGCTTTTGGTACATAGCTGGATTTTCGATTCTTGGGTCAGCGGGTCCTTCTAGTTCTGTTCGACTCCGAAGTGTTATAGCGTATGCATGTCCCTTCAGATTAATTTGAGTTTGACCTGGAAGGTTCCCAGCTGGGGCAGCGGTAACTGCTTGTTGTTGAGCCACTTGCGAGATTTGTGTTTCTAACATTTTTTTGTGAGTGGCTAGAGCATCAACCTTGTTGGCTAGTCGTTTGATTTGCTCACCGGTGTGAACATTCTGGTTAAGGAACTCCTTGTTTTGTTGAGCTTGTGCAGCAATGAATTTCTCCATCATAATTTCAAGGTTTGACTTCCTAGGAACGTTGGGAACGTTAGCAGCATGTTTTTGATATCCTGGTGGCACAACAGGTGCTTGGCCAGGTGCATACAAAGCGTTATTGTTCTTGTACAAAAAGTTTGGATGGTTCTTCCAACCAGGATTGTAGGTATTTGCGTATGGGTTTCCTTGAGCATAATTCACTTGATCAGCGGAGATTCCTGCTAAAATTTGGCATTCGGAGGCAGCATGTCTAGGTACTCCGCATAATTCGCAATTTGGAGCTACGGAAGCCACGGTGGCTGCGGGTGTTATGGTCAAGTTGTCTATCTTTTGAGCAAGGGCGTCTACCTTAGCATGGACATGATCAAGACTACTAACTTCGTACATTCCTCCTTTCGTTTGAGCTTTTTCCACTAGCGTTCTTTCACCTCCCCATTGGTAATGGTTTTGAGCCATGCTTTCGATGAGTTGATAGGCTTCGGTATAAGGTTTGTCCATAAGTGTACCACCAGCAGCGGCATCTATTGTCATTCTTGTATTGTACAAGAGACCATTGTAAAACGTATGGATGACTAACCAATCTTCAAGACCGTGATGCGGACACATCCTCATCATATCTTTGTATCTTTCCCATGCATCGTAAAGAGACTCAGTATCTTTTTGTCAAAATCCATTAATTTGGGCTCTCAGCATAACTGTTTTGCTTGGTGGGAAGTATCGTGCTAAGAACACCTTTTTCAACTCATCCCACGTAGTGACGGAATTTGATGGCAAGGATTGCAACCAAGCCCAAGCCCTATCTCTTAATGAGAAAGGAAAAAGACGTAGTCTTATCGCGTCTGCAGTCACACCATTTGCCTTCACTGTGTCTGCGTACTGCACAAATTTGGTCAAATGTTCATTAGGATCGTCTGTAGTATTTCCCGAAAATAGATGTTGTTGTACGGCTGACAGCAATGAGGGTTTCAACTCGAAATCATTCCGGTTGATAGTGGGGGAAGCAATGTTGTTATGTGGTTCTTGCTCAGATGGGGTAGCATAATACTTAAGAGGACGGTTCTGTGGTCCATCAGCCATGTCTTCTTCTAATTCTGATTCAGAGTCAAGTTCTGTTTCAGATCCAGATTCGGATTGAGATTCAGGTTCTGATAAAGGAAAAGGTATTTCCTGTTTTAGGCAGTATTCTTGGATTCGTCTATTTACGCTAAGAAGACGTTCAGGTTCATCTGTCGGTCGTGTGAGGTCTTCGCTTTTTGAGCGAGTACTTGGCATACAACCAACAAATAAGGGAATTTGTTGCCTTAGTCTATACGACGCAAAAAATGAATTGCACTATTGACTAAATCAAAGTCCCCGACAATGGCGCAAAAAACTTGATCGCGACTTTTTGAGTCTAACGGTTACTAACTGCAAGCGCACAGCCTATCGCATAGTAATAAAGATATCGATCCCACAGGGACTTGATAATCAACCTAGTGCTACGGTTTGCTACTGTGTTTAGCTAAGGCGAAGATGTTCTAGTTTTAAGTTCAAAAAGGGAAACTAAAGGGAATCTAAATTTTAGAATAAACTAGTTGATATTAGGATATCGGTACGTAACTTAGTGTACCATCGTGGATTCAATAAAACTTAAGCTTATAAAAATAAGTCGCATTATATTTCTGTAGAAAATATCAGTTTAAAAGCCCTCGCCTCACACTCTCGTGGTTATTGCTTCGGACTATACTCCTAAATCATAACGTCTGCTCTCGCTAGCCCATCAGAGTTTAAAAATACTTTTTGAAAACTAATACAGTCTAATTAACTTTAAAGCGCTCTCGCTGTTTTTAAAACCAATGCCCGATTTCAGCTATCCGGTTAAAATCTCACACTCTCGTGGTCTTAATCCTAACCTTTGCTACCTTTTTACTCTTGTAATAAACGTCCAGTTTTAATTAAGAAATCGCGGCCAAAAAATAAGTTGTTAATGGTTTTAGCTTAGAATTATCGAATCCATTCCAGTTACTTCATTACATATCGATAAATCGGATTTAGCTCGACATACTACTTAAAACAAACATGCATAAAAATAAATTAAAAAACAGTTAAGTAGACACGGTAATGAGGAAACGATAATGTTATTATTAAGATAATGAATAAAAACCTGATAAATATGCAATAACTTGGTTCTAGCAATTCCTCCACAAGTCGGTAGGCTTTTGCTTGATCGTATCGGAATAACGAATGATGAAGGCAAGATTGAAAATAAATCCTAACTATGGTGCAATAGCTCCTCAATGTGAGAAACTATCACTATTTCAAGTAATGGTAAACAAGGAATGGGAAACGGGAAACAAACAAGGAATGCAAGGAAAGTAAAAAATTCGGAAATAAATTCTGCAACAATTCAAGGTAAAATTCTCTAGGTTCGTGTGTGTCTGTGTGGCTTTCCAATCCATGCTGTATTTATAGCTCAAGCCTTTGCCTTTACGTTAGAGAAATAGTAGGAGCATAACCCTTGGTGGTTGAGAAGTCTAAGGGAGACTGGCTCTCATGCAGTTGGAATTGAGGGAGAGAATCTAGGAGAAACTGCTCAACGTGCGTGTGCATTGGGCTTCTTTTTCCACGTCTGCGTTCTGAACATAATAACCACTTTGTAGTGTGTGACGGTCGTGATGAGTGCATGACGGTCGTGGTAAACTTTGGGGGCGTGACGGTCGTGGTAGGTGTCTGACGGTCGTCACACACACACCAATTTCCATTTTCTGCTCTTTTTCTTATTAATTCCTCCTGTTTTCTTCTCATTTCTTCATGTTTTCTCTACTTTGCTCCTTTTAGCTTGGACAATGAAATACCTGCGAAAACACTAGAATACTCGCGGAATAATCGTAACTTAAACTAAAATAACGTAATTATTAGTCGTAAATCAAGGCAAATATATGATACATTTTCGGGTTATCAGACAGTTCTCTATGTTATGCCCTGGTCCTCCATGATGGTAAGGGCAAGTCTGATCCACTTTAAACCAAAAAGGTGGATTTTCTGGTACTGTAAGAGGGGACTTAGTCTGGACATGCCCCTTAGCCAGTAGTAACAGAAATAGTTCTGCGTACAATACGGGTATAGGATCAAATACTGGTGACCGCGTTGTACGGTTGTTATTGTATGGAGGACGAGCCTGCTGAAGAGGCTGTTGAGTCCTTTGCTGATTAGGTTGGCTCTGCGCAACCTGAAGTTGATACATAGAAATAGGCGCAGGATTGATAGCAGGAGTCACAACTGCTACTGCTTGATAACTTCGCCTTTGCTTTCCGAGAGAGATATTCCCAATATCTTGCTCTTTTTCTTAGGGAGAGCACTAATGTATCGCTTCGTACTACTTGATGATCCCGTGTCTTTGACTAGACGTCCTTCCCGGACGGCTTCCTCAAGACGAACTCCCATACCGACCATCTCGGTGAAGTCACTGGGCGCACTAGCAACCATTCTGTCGTAATAAAATGAGCTTAAGGTCTTTAAAAAGATATTTGTCATCTCTTTTTCCGCAAGAGGTGGACAAATTTGAGCGGCAATTTCACGCCATCTCTGGGCGTATTCCTTAAAGGTTTCCTTGTCCTTTTGTGACATTGATCTGAGTTGATCTCTGTCGGGTGCCATGTCCAGATTGTATTTATATTGTTGGATGAAGGCAGTGCCAAGATCTCTGAAAGTTCTAATCGTAGCACGGTTTAAACCCATGTACCATTTTAGGGCGGCACCGGTTAAACTATCCTGGAAGTAGTGAATCAGTAAATCCTGATTCTCTGTCTGAGCTGACATTCGCCGAGCGTACACCACCAAGTGACTCTGAAGGCAAGAGTTACCCTTGTACCTTTCAAAGTCGGGCACCTGGAATTTGTGTGGGACTTTCACATTAAGGACCAAACAGAGGTCAGCGGTGTCCTTTCCAAATAAATCCTGACCGCGAAGGGCCTGCCATTCTTTCTGCATTCCCAGGAACTGTTCCTGGAACTCATTCATTCTTTCGAACATGTTGGCGTTTCCACCAGAAGGTATCTGTGGAATTTGTCCTTCCGGGACAGTGTGTACCACAGGCGGTGGTATAGTCATTATGGCCTAGACTCTCGGTGCCTCCCGAAGTTTGTAACCTTCGGGAGTTGCCGTCATGCCCCTGACATCTTCATTTTCCCGAAGTTTGTAACCTTCGGGCCCAGCGGTTCCCGCCGTGGTTCCCTGATCCTCATTGATCGGCGGAACATATCCTTCTGGGATATAGTTAAGTGGCATGCCCCAGGGACGATCTTTTGGCATTTTGTACCTAGGATCGGACTTCTCCACTATGGGCATTGAGGTGATCTCTGAGATCAAATTCCTTTATAGGTGAGCTTCTGCCATGGCTTGCATTTCGTTATGAAGCTTTCTCATATCCTCTCTCAGAGTGTCGATCTCTTCTCTCAACTCTCTGTTCTCTTCCTCGAGATCATCCATCTTTTTCTGACGATTGGCACGAGTATTGTATGAATGAGACAGTTTGACTCTAGAACCGAGACACAAACGTGAGATTCGTAGGTAAGAAGAATACGTGACGTGAAAATGATGAATGCAATGATTACATTATTTGTTTTTTTGTTTTTTGTTTAATCAAAATAAACTTCGACAATTAGATTGCAAATATCAAACAGTGGGGAAACCCCGTTTTATTGAATCCAAAGGATTACGAAAATAGAAATACAGTAGATTACAAGGTGCGGAAACAGAAACCTAAGCTAAGGGGTCCCGAGTCCTCTCTGGGGAGAAACCGAGTGCTGATTCTGGTACTTTCCTTTTCTTGGACCGGGGCTCTTGGGACGTTGTCGGGTTGTCATTCCTTTGCCAAGTGAAAGGAGCGAGCAAATTCCTTTGGTCATCCTGATTTTCTACAACATGTTGCTCCAAAATCTCAATCAGAGCATCCTTAACTTTTAGTAGTCGTTGTATTTTGGTACACTCTACATTGAGGGTGCGGTACTTGTTCTTCCAAGACCTCCTTTCCTGTTGAACTTTGTTGAGAGTAACCTGAAGTTTTTCCGTTTCAGTCATGAAGTACATGACAGTTTCCCTCGGTGGAAGAACTCCGTGACGAGGATAAGGCATCTTTAGCTTGAGAGCTCTAGTTTGTACCCAGTGGAGATAAGGCTCCACCGAGACACAGTCCGGTTTTCCTAGAGACTCTCGTCCTTTCTTATGAACATGTTTCCAAGTGTGCACTATTTCCATCTTTAGTGCCCTGTCATTTTCTCCTTCTTTGAAGAAAAGACCTTCCAGATGAGCATTACGTGGGACATGCCTCATCGGGTATCCAAATTGATGACGAACCAATACTGGATGGTAGTTGATTCCTCCTTTAGTTCCTATAAGGGGTACGTTGGGGAAGTTTCCACAACGGTCGATGATCCTGATCCCGTCGTAAATCCTATTGCACCAATCTATATCAAAGTTGGTAAGAGACATGATTTTCTGCGACCAACGCAAGGCACTCTTATGATCCCAAAAAGCAGCAGACTTGGGTAAATGAAAGATAAACCATTTGTATAACAGGGGCACACAGCATGTGATCATCCCTCCGCTGTACAAATTTCCTAAGTGTACAGAATGATACGCATCTGTGAGCAAGGTCGGCACAGGGTTTCCAATGAGAAAAACCTTAATGGTGTTGGTATCGACGAAGCTATTAATGTTGGGAAACAGAAATAACCCGTAGGTGAGTAAGACAAAGATGCTTTCAAAAGCAGTCATGTTCCCTATACTAGAAAAGTACAGAGCCTTCTTTGTTAGGAACTGGGCTGGAAAACTTGGTGTCATACACCAAATTTTGACCACTAAGATTTCCCATCATTGTGCAAATCATCATCACAATATGGAGGAACCATCATACCTCATCAGTCTCCCCAAAGATGGGTGAACACTTACTACAATCAAATTTAGGGTTTCAAGCCCTCTCAGAGTTCTTAGACAAAGGATCAATCAAGAAATGACATGATCTTCAACTTGTCTAGCCTCTCAAATATCCACAAGGGATCAAGAGGACTCCCACTTTAAGGATTAAGCACAAGGCTGCTCCCTTCCAGGTGGATCAAGCCTCAAGATCGCCAGTGTCACCAAATTAGGGTTTGGTCGACCAGGGCCTCCAGATGAAAATTTTCCTCTGGGCATGAGCCAATGCTTCAAAGCATATCCTAAAATACTCCATGGAACCTCATGGGCGCAAGCATCAAGTCAATTTGACCTCAAGGGATGCATACATCAAAAATCAGGAATTAGGGTTTCTTGACCTAATTCACCCCTAAGTTGACTTTTGGGACAAATCATGCACCAAGACCTCAAGACATGATTTGAGGGTCTCCAACATACCACATTGATCCATTTGTAACAATGGATTGATCCAGGAAGCTTGAGCAACAAGTCTCAATTTCATCAGTACCACAGTTAGGGTTTCGCGGAAAAAGTCAACTGTAGCTTTGACTTTTGACCTAGGACATGATTCAATATACCCTATAACACCCATGGAACATGTCCATCAAGTTTGATATAGGTCAAGGACATGATTTCCTAAAGGATTGCACCGTTTGGAATTCATCTGATGAAAAGTCAACTGTGCACAAAAGTCAACTTTGCCTTTTTGAGATTTTTCACAAAAATGGTTTTTTAACCCTAAAATGATGTTAATGTATGATTTGAATCATCATTCATCAAGAAAAATCATGAAAAGTGGGATAACTTGTAAAAGGGGTAACCCTAAAAACTTAGAAAATTTTCTAAGTTATGAACAAAGTGGCAAGCGTACCAACTTTGGAGGATCATAACTCCTAAACCACAAAACCATTTTTCCCCATCCAAAGCTTGATTGATAGATCTCATTGCCCTCTTCAAAAGCTTAAAACTGACCTCCCTCCAAATTCCTCATGGATTTTGAGTTATGGAATGATCAAAATCACAAAAAGTGAAAATGTCACTTTTTTTCAACACTTAGTGAAATTTTCACTAAGTCAGAATCTGCCTTCACTTTTTTCCAAATGTAAGGGGTTTTTCACTTGGATTCAAAAGGTATCAAAACCAAATATGATCAAACAATTGTTGTATCATATAAGGGCTTTCCAAAATGGCCAAGAACATCACCAAATTCCACTTGGGCCATGAGATATGACAATGGCAATATGCCTTGCTGAAAACTGCCAAGGCTAGGCAGAATTTTGCATTTTTGCTCGATTTGGCAAAATCAGATAATTCCAAGCCTTTTCATCACTTTGGACACATCTGAGGATCCAATCTAAAGGGGACAAACACTGAGCCAAGCCTCCAAAGTCCTTGGAACAAGAAGTAGCATGCCAAACCTAGAATTGCCTAAAAGAGGGACAAGACTCCAATTTTGGATTGGAGCATTCAATGCATACAAAAAGGTGGCATGGACTGAGCCATTTGCAACTGAATTCAGTCAAGACTTATCCAAGACCAAGGGAACCACAGCCCTGTGCCCTAACCTCTAGCCAATGGCTAGAGGAGACTTGGATTCCAAAGTGCAACCATTGGCCAAACCTCTGCTGCAGTTGCCATTCACTATTGCTTGCAAAACAAACTTGCTCTACTACAAATAGAGCTCAATTGTGACCAGTTTGAGTACACCAAAACCATCAAACAAATGCTTTCCTCAAAATCTCTTCTTTCACTCCAATTTTGCCTTCTAAGGCAAGTCACTATCGAGTTTTGAGTTTGAGAGCTTTTCCAATCAAACCAATCACTCACACACCTCACATACATCACATAGAAGTGATCCAAACACTCACATAACATCTGGAACACCAAAATCACAAAATCACCATCCAGTTGCTCAAGTTCTTGACAGATTTGCAGTTAGGGTACCATCTCAAGTTCCAGATCATTTCAATCCATTCCAAGCATCCAGACACACTCCATGGCACCTAGGGAAGCTATCCAGATCATTGGAACCTAGCTGTAACACCTCTAACACAAAACACGATCACCTGCTGCAAGAGGTAAGCATGAGCTCTTCTAACTCTATTATCCATGCAATTTTTGCTGCACAATAATTTGGCCATATGTTCATAATCATGCATGGAATGTTTTCCCTTAATCAATTGCATTGTTTGAATCGTGTGTGGAATTTCTGAACCTTCATGCAGAAATTAGGGTTCTTGAGGTTTCTCTTTGATTTCTTATTCCATGTTAAAAATAAATGAAATTAAAGACCATAAACATGATCGTGAGGTTAAAACGAGTAGATTGATATGTAGATTGCATGATATAATCAAGTATTCACTGAGATTGGATAGAAAACGCAAATCTGCAGAACAGAGGGTGGCGCTTGTTCTTGCCCTTGTTCTTGGAGCAATTTTTTGAAAATTTGAATATTTGAATTTTGTGCTTTTATTTAATTGATTCAAAAATTAATTTCTCTATGAGTTTTAATGATTTTGAGTTGATTCTTTTTTTAATAATTCACAAAAATGTTAAAATATTTTATTTTCCCAAAAAATCCCAAAAATAATATTTATTTCATATAATTGATATTTTTGCAAAGAATTAATATTTTAATTGTTTTTGACATTTAAAATATTTTTTCCTTCTTGATTTTGCAAATTTTAATGACTTCTAATCATTTTGTAGGTCAAAACAGGATTTTTGAAACATTAATCCAAGATCACAATTTGTTTTCCACATGTTAAACAATTTTGGTCATTTTAATTGAATTTATTATTCAATTAAAATACATTTTGAAAACAAATTAGGGTTTTGATTAATTCAACCCTCATCAAACTTTTTCAAACACTTTTAGGCCTCTAATAGAGTGTAAGACCCAATCCTTTGTAAATACAAACCTATTTTTGGGCCTCACTTATTGTATAAGTCTCGTTGTATTTCAAAAAGTTCGACGCGATCATCGTCCATTGAAAAACAAACCTTGGGCCTCTCCTTGAGCTATAAGACCCATTCAAAATCTTTTGGGCCTCTATTAGAGTGTAAGACCCAACCCCTTTGAAAACCAAACCATTTTGGGCCTCAATGCATTGTATAAGACCAACCACGTTTTCAAAAATCTCGGCGCGATCGCCATTTTCAAACAAATGACCTTGGGCCTCTCCTTGAGCTGTAAGCCCCACCACTTGTACAAAAATAAATCACTTAGGCCTCTTGAGAGAGTTTAAGACCCATCCCTTTGTACAGAAAACCTTTTTGGGCCTCAGTCACTTGTATAAGTCCCTCTGTACAAAACGACAGTGCGATCACTGATAAACCTTGGGCCTCTCCTTGAGCTGTAAGCCCCAACATCTTTTCAAAACACTTTTTCCTTTAATTTTGAATATACTGTTGTTTTTTCAGTCTTTCTTTGTTGAACAACTAACCAAATAGCATGGAAGCTCTACAACCGAGTAAGTGGTTATATGCTTTCTTTATCCGCTTTCATATAAATATAACTGTATTGTGGGGTTGTTTCATTGTAAGTCTTCTTTCATAAACTCATATCAACTGTGTAATACTAGTATAGATATTTAGAGTTTCCTCGGCAACTACGTCTAGCACTAAGCCCTGTTGATCACTCTTAAATAGACAAAACTAGATCCCCATAGGATTACCAGATACAGTCTTCCCTCCTCTTGGGGTTAAACAATATGGAGACGAGAAAGGCAGCATTCTCGGTGAACCCTTTCACAGACTGTCACCTTTAGAAATCGTCAAAGAAACTCTACTCCCCAGAGATGATCTTTTCTCCGTGAATGGCATCTCTTGAGTTTCTTCCAAATTCTCAAACTTTCCTGGCTTGATCTATTCTCTGTGAATAGACTGTCTTGAATTTCTCGGGGTTTGGGGACCCACAGGCTTCCTAAAAGCATCCCCGCCTCCTCTTGGGTGTTGTACAAGGACCCTACAGCTTCTTAGAAGTATTCACAGCCTCCTCTTAGGCTTCGTATAAGGATTCTTCCTTCGGGAAGAGAGCCTCCTCTTGGGCTTCGTACAAATTTTCCCTCGGCTTCTTAAAATTTTCCAGCCTCCTCTTGGGCTTCGTACAAATTGTCCCGACGACCTCCTAGAGGTATAGGAACAGAAATTAGTCATCTTCATAGAACAGTCTTTCAAAGAGTCTAGATCTTTCTACCGTGAGCGTACTACTACTATTTCTTTAAGCATAGTACAAAAGATAAAACTCTAGACTTGGACAGTCTAATCTCCTTGAGTCTCGAAGGCATTCTCAAGTAGGGAAAAACACCAGTAGACTCGAACAGTCTCCAATACCCTATGGATTCCCCATTTCCTTAAAGAACAGGAAATAACCCTGATCCTCTTATCAATCCCAAAGCACAGCTTCACCTTTAATCAGTCTCTTTATAAGAACTGATTTTCTCTTTTAACCAACCTACTGGACCTGTCACTCAACTGAAACAGCAACCCTTTTAGCCTCCATCTCGGGCTTTGTACGAGATACAAATCACTCTCTTGTTGAGTATAAAAGACTCTCTTGTTGAGTCACACCCTTTTAGCCTCTATCTCGGGCTTCATGCGAGATACAAAAAGACTCTCTTGTTGAGTCAATAATCCTTTTAGCCTCCATCTCGGGCTTCGTACGAGATACAAACCACTCTCTTGTTGAGTATAAAAGACTCTCTGGTTGAGCCAATCTCTCTTTTAGTCTCCATCTCGGGCTTCGTACAAGATACAAAACACTCTCTTGTTGAGTATAAAAGACTCTCTTGTTAAGTCAACCTTTAGCCTCCCTCTCGGGCTTCGTACGAGACACAAAAGCATCCTCTTGTGGGTCGATAGCCTCCTCTTAGGCTTTGTATAAGAAAAACCCCGGTTGAGTCAATCAACCTTTTAGCATTAAAACTGTGCCTCGTTCACATGATACAAACATCAACAACTCCTTTCATCTAATCGCTGTAAGCGGCAAGCCTCTGGATTATTTACATCCACACCACTGTCCTTCTTTTAGCATGAGAAATTCCTAAGGAAAGATAGCATTGCTCTACACTGAGTTAAAGTCTTCTCCTTCAGGTTAAAATCCCATATAAAGGAAATTATGGCATTGCTAGGATTCACATATCCCGGTTAAAGTAATTCTCCTTTATAGTCAGTCACCCAACAGTCGTGACAAACAGACCCCCTTTAGAGATGACAAATTCTCTCTAAAGACAACACCTTTTCATTTTCACATCTTGGGCTTTGAACAAGATATAAACCACCTTCAGCTTCACGTCTTGGGCTTTAAACAAGACACCAAAACACAATTTCCTCCCATAGAATAGGAGGAACTACCATCGCTATGATTTCCCTGTTTCGGTAAACGGGAATACGTAGGCATAAGATTGAAAGAAAAATCTTAGCGAGCACACTAATCCAAAAACCCAAATCCCATACCTTCACATATCAAACGAAAAGCATCAGTCCTAAACTCCCACCAATCGCCCAGGCACTATTTTAACAAAATAACTTAAGAGAGACCCATAATCTTTGTAGCATCTGTAAACCAACAGTCATCTGTTCAAACTCAGTATGCAAGCAGGGTTAGTTGGAGACATCTATTTCCCTTCCTTCATCAGCTTCAATAGGATAAAAAATGAATCGAACTGTAGTACCCCCAAAAGCGATAGTGCTTCGCAACCACGTCCAAAAATTCGCGCTAGAGAAAAAATGGCTAATTCACTGGGGAGAATCATTATCTTGTTCTCTTCCCATCTCTTAAGAAGAAACCTTAAAAAGTACCACAGAAAAGTGGCGCCCACCATGGGGCTCTTTTCTTTTCTTTTTTTTTCTTTGGGGATTTCACTGGGATAGGATTTTTGTTGACTTCACCAGGATCTTAGGTCAAAACTTTTAAAGTTGGGAAGGTACCACAAAATGGCGACTCCGTCGGGGAGCCATTTTTGTCAGGAACATAGGATTCATAGCTCATTAAAGTCTAGGACTTTAGTACAAATATATATACTGCTTTTCCTAATTGATATCTGTGTTTATTTTTCTGCTAATGGGAATGCGAGTGATGCCGCATGTGGAAAGATTGAGTATACACCTAGGAAAAACCTCTTTTAGTAGTGCGGAAACTATTGGAAATGGTTGTCACGCGATACTACCCTCTTCTGATGGTTCTTCGAAAAACATCACCTAGCACGGTTCCCGGCCCGCTGGTGTTTTCTCGACAAGAACTGATGATGTTGAGAGACAGGTACAAAAATCACTAGTATAAACCTTTGGGGGGTAGAGCCTTGACTTCATGACACCGACCACTTGACCCCATGTTTTTTCTATGTTTTTGTGTGCTGCATTCATGCATTCATCTAAAAAACATTACAAAATTTTTTTTCTCTTCTAGTCTCTCTTTTTCAAATTAAACTAAGACAATGATTGCAAATGTCAGAGAAAAAGATTGCGCTCATGGATTTCGGTAGAAGGAGAACTCATAAGTATACCTTCAGGGTTCTAAAACTAGAGGATTTAAAAGGATTAGCGAGGATGATCACTAACCCTGAAGCTTTCAGAGCCAAGTACGGAGGTCTGCTACCTCTGTTAAGAGTCCATGTGATTGAAGGAATCATGGAGGCACTCATTCAGTTTTACGATCCGGTCTATCACTGTTTCACATTCCCAGATTACCAGCTCGCACCAACGCTGGAGGAGTATTCTCACCTAACCGATTTACACATTACTGATCGAGCTCCATTTTCTGGACTGGAAGAAATTCCAAAGGATCAGACCATTGCAAGAGCAATCTATTTTGATGAGTCAGAAATCAAGACTCACATGACCACCAAGGGTGGGCTCCCAGGTTTGCCAGCCCAGTTCCTGACAAAGAAGGCTCTGTACTTTGCTGGTATAGGGAACATGACTGCTTTTGAAAGCATCTTTGTCTTACTCACCTACGAGTTATTTCTCTTTCCCAACATTAATAGCTTCTTCAATATCAACGCCATTAAGGTTTTTCTCATTGGAAACCTTGTGTCGACCTTGCTCGCAGATGCGTATCATTCTGTACACTTAGGAAATTTGTACAGCGGAGGGATGATCACATGATGTGTGCCCCTGCTATATAAATAGTTTATCTCTCATTTGCCTAAGTTTACTGCGTTTTGGGATCATAAGAGTGCCTTGCGTTGGTCGCGGAAAATCATGTCTCTTACCAACTCTGATATAGATTGGTGCAATAGGATTTATGACGGGATTAAGATCATCGACCGTTGTGGAAACTTCCCCAACGTACCCCTCATAGGAACTAAGGGAGGAATCAACTACCATCCAGTATTGGTTCGTCGTCAATTTGGATACCCGATGAGGCATGTCCCGCGTAATGCACATCTGGAAGGTCTTTTCGTCAAAGAAGGAGAAAATGATAGGGCACTAAAGATGGAAATAGTGCACGCTTGGAAACATGTTCATAAGAAAGGACGAGAGTCTCTAGGAAAACCGGACTGTGTCTCGGTGGAGCCTTATCTCCACTGGGTATAAACTAGAGCTCTCAAGCTAAAGATGCCTTATCCTCGTCACGGAGTTCTTCCACCAAGGGAATCTGTCATGTACTTCATGACTGAAATGGAAAAACTTCAGGTTACTCTCAACAAAGTTCAACAGGAGAGGAGGTCTTGGAAGAACAAGTATCACACCCTCAATGTAGAGTGTACCAAAATACAACGACTGCTAAAAGATAAGGATGCTCTGATTAAGATTTTGGAGCAACATGCTTTAGAAAATCAGGATGACCGAAGGAATTTGCTCGCTCCTTTCACTTGGCAAAGGAATGACAACCCGACAACGACCCAAGAGCCCCGGTCCAAGAAAAGGAAAGTACCAGAATCAGCACCCGATTTCTCCCCAGAGAGGACTCGGGACCCCTTAGCTTAGGTTTCTATTTCCTCACCTTGTAATCTACTGTATTTCTATTTTTACAATCCTTTGGATTCAATAAAATGGGGTTTCCCCACTGTTTGATATTTGCAATCTAATTGTCGAAGTTTATTTTGATTAAACAAAAAACAAAAAAACAATTAATGTAATCATTGCATTCATCATTTTCACGTCACATATTCTTCTTACCTACGAATCTCACGTTTGCGTCTCGGTTCTAGAGTCAAACCGTCTCATTCGTACAATACTCGGGCCAATTGTCAGAAAAAGATGGATGCTCTCGAGGAAGAGAATAGAGAGTTGAGAGAAGAGATCGACACTCTGAGAGAGGATATGAGAAAGCTTCATAACGACATGCAAGCCATGGCAGAAGCTCAGCTACAAAGGACTGTGATCTCGGAGATCACCTCAATGCCCATAGTGGAGAAGTCCGATCCTAGGTACAAAATGCCAAAAGATCGTCCCTGGGGCATGCCACTTAACTATATCCCAGAAGGATATGTTCCGCCGATCAATGAGGATCAGGGAACCGCAGCAGGAACCGCTGGGCCTGAAGGTTACAAACTTCGGGAAAGCGAAGATGCCAGGGGCATGATAGCAACTCCTGAAGGTTATAAACTTTGGGAGGCAACGAGAGTCTCGACCATAATGACTATACCACCGCGCGTGGTACAAACTGTCCCGGAAGGACAGATTCCACAGATACCTTCTGGTGGAAACGACAACATGTTCGAAAGAATGAATGAGTTCCAGGAACAGTTCCTGGGAATGCAGAAAGAACTGCAGGCCCTTCGCGGTCAGGATTTATTTGGAAAGGACGTCGCGGACCTCTGTTTGGTCCCTAATGTGAAAGTCCCGCACAAATTCCAATTGCCCGACTTTGAAAAGTACAAGGGTAACTCTTGCCCTCAGAGTCACTTGGTGATGTACGCTCGGCGAATGTCAGCTCAGACAGAGAATCAGGATTTACTGATTCACTACTTCCAGGATAGTTTAAACGGCGTCGCCCTAAAATGGTACATGGGTTTAAACCGTGCTATGATTAGTACTTTCATAGATCTTGGCACTGCCTTCGTCCAACAATATAAATACAATCTGGACATGGCACCCGACAGAGATCAACTCAGATCAATGTCACAAAAGGACAAGGAAACCTTTAAGGAACACGCCCAGAGATGGAGTGAAATTGCCACTCAAATTTGTCCACCTCTTGAGGAAAAAGAGATGACAAAGATCTTCTTAAAGAACTTAAGCTCATTTTATTACGACAGAATGGTTGCCAGTGCGCCCAGTGACTTCACCGAAATGGTCGGTATGGGAGTTCGTCTTGAGGATGCCGTCCGAGAAGGACGTCTAGCCAAAGACACTGGATCATCAAGTAGTACAAAGCGATACGGTAGTGCTCTCCCTAGAAAAAAAGAGTAGGATATTGGGAATATCTCTCTCGGAAAGCAAAGGCGACGTTATCAGCCAGTTGCAGCTGTGACTCCTGCTATCAATCCTGCGCCTATTTCTACGTATCAACTTTAGGTTGCGCAGAGCTAACCTAATCAGCAAAGGACTTAACAGCCTCTTCAGCAAGCTCGTCCTCCATACAATAACAACCGTACAACGCGGTCACCAGGATTTGATCCTATACCCGTATTGTACGCAGAACTATTTCCGTTACTACGGGCTAAGGGGCATGTCCAGACTAAGTCCCCTATTACAGTACTAGAAAATCTGCCTTTTTGGTTTAAAGTGGATCAGACTTGCCCTTACCATTAAGGAGGACCAGAGCATAACATAGAGAACTGTCTCAATTTCAAATCCGACGTGCAAAAACTTGTTAGGAGTGGGGTCTTATCTTTCAAGGATACAAATCCTAATGTTTTCACAAACCCGCTGCCTCAACATGAGAAAGCTACAGTCAATTTGATAGAGGGAGAGACTAACAACGTCTATAAAATTTTTGATGTACTCTTGTTAAGGACCAATCTGGTCAAGATGCATTATAGACATAGTGGATATGGCCATGTGCCACCTCATAACTATCACCAGTGTGATATCTGCTCTAAAAGCAATCGAGGATGTTCTGTGGTGCAATCAGCTCTACAGGAACGGATGGATCTCGGATGGATCCAAGAGCACCGTGTTCGTGGAGTTAACATGGTTTACACGAATTCTAACGTCATTCAGAACCATGAATTCCGTGCAATGAATGTCAACTTGGTGGCGATGCACTCTAGGCAAATCCAGTATCATAATATGCCGCGGCACGATTACAATTCCTGTCTGACTTGCTCGGTAAACAAACAGGGATGCTCTTTTGTACAAGAGGCCCTCCAGCGTCAGATGGATCTTGGATGGATCCAGGACTACCATGATAAGAATCCCTATCAGATCAACATGATTCAAATCTTCGATATTCGTTTGATGAATACCAGCCTAGTGGAGTTACATGCTAAACAGGTCCGGCTCGGGTTCCTGGTATCACATGATTATCCGAGCTGTAGGGCGGGTTGCGAAAATGATCAGGGTTGTGCCCTTGTCCAGGAAACCCTTCAGCACTTGTTGAACCACTGGTGGCTTCCAATCTATATGGATGAAGACACCCAGCAAATTAGTATTACCAACGGGAACCCTACTCGGCATCAAAGTCGGGACGTTCGATCTGTGGAAACTGGCCTAGTGAGGTTACATTGTATTCAAAGCGGGTGTGGCCAGGTACCACCACACAACTATGAACGTTGTAGAGTCTGTTCGAAAAGTAACCAAGGATGTTACCTTGTGCGAGCAGCTCTTTAGGGTCAGGTGGATCGTAGAGAGATTCGCCCATATCCAGGTTCCGGACCAATCAACTGGGCGCCGGACTACCTCGCTGAACAAATTGAGGATGTTGTCATAATCTCTGATCATCAGAAGGCTAGGGATGTTTATACCATCATCCCTCTACTCGACGAATCGAGAGTTCCTAACCAGGAACGGATCGAAATTACGTACGATGGTCTGAAAAATCAGAAGGCTCCCGTAGTCATCTATCTACCAGGACCATTACCATATGAATCAACTAAGGTTATCCCTTACAAATACGGTGCAACAACAGTCGAGAATGGAAAGGAAATTCCATTACCCTCCGTCGTGAATATTGCAGACATCAGTCGAGTAACACGGAGCGGTCGAATCTTCAACAAGGCAGTTGGAGAACCCAGCAAAGAAAAGGAACCTCAGACAGAAGTTCCCAATCCACCAGTCGGTCAATCCAGTAATCCCGACCTTTCGAAAAACGATGATGGGATGCTGAAGCTCATCCAAAAGAGTGAATACAACATTTTTGATCAGCTATTACAAACTCCTTCAAAGATCTCTGTGTTGTCACTTTTACTCAGTTCAGAAGCGCACAGGGAGGCTCTACAGAAAGTCTTGGAGCAAGCCTTTGTAGAACAGGATGTAACAATCAGACAGTTCGATAACATTGTATCTAACATCACTTCCTGCAATAACTTGGGATTTAGTGATGAGGAATTACCTGAAGAGGGTCGCCGTCATAACATGGTGCTCAATATCACGGTCAGCTGCCAGGGCGATGCTTTAGCCAGCGTACTGGTAGACACAGGGTCAGCCCTGAATGTTATGCCGAAGTCTACTTTGATGCAATTATCCTTCAAAGGACCCCCGATGAGAACCAATGAGGTTGTCGTCAAAGCATTTGACGGGTCCAGAAAAAAGGTTATGGCGAATTCGACTTTCCCATAACTGTTGGTCCTCACACTTTCCAAGTCGCTTTCCAGGTCATGGACATCGGGGCAACGTACAGTTGTTTATTAGAAAGACCTTATATACATCAGGCTGGGGAGGTCACCTCGACCCTCCACCAAAAGTTAAAGTTCGTCCAGAATAACCAACTCGTCACGGTCTGTGGAGAACAAGCCTTGCTCATGAGTAACTTATCATCATCTACTTGTGTAGAACCCGAGGAGGTTGTTGGAACTTAGTTCCAAGCACTGTCGGTGAGCAAGGACAATCAATCCGAAGAGAGAACTTCCATTTCCTCATACAAAGATGCTATCAAAGCGGTCGAGAGTACCAATACAATAGGATGGGGACAGCTAGTTATTCCTACTGACAATAAAACAAAGAAGGGTCTCGGTTTTTCTGCAACCTGTACCCAGACAGCTACTACCAACAATGAAAGTCTTCATCCCATTCAGGACTTCTTCCACAGTGGAGGTTTCCTTCACCCAGTGCCTCAAGAAGTGCATACCATCAATAAAGATGATCCCTCTGTCGCTCCCGGGATTTTCATCCTAGTACAAACGCGAAAGTGGCACCGAAACAGAGTCGCCAGCAATGTGTATTTATCCCAAGAGAGGGAAAGGAAACATCGCGTAAACCTGAAGGGAAGGAAAAGCATGGTCTTGCGACCAAGAGAACTGGGTTCGGGAGTCGGTTACGCGTGAGGAAGGTATTAGCACCCCCACGCGTCCATCGTACCCGATGGACCCATGCTTGCTTGTCTCGATCAAAGGGTGTCGTCAACTGGAGCTCCACTGCTACTGGAAAGGGAAAGGAAAAGGAACAAAAAAGAACGAAGAACAAATGTAGGGAAAATAAAAGAAGTGCCCGAATGGGCCCTACCCCACTGCCTACGTATCTCATCGGGAATATGAGAATCAGAGCGACGTAGTTCCCCTCAACGAGGGTCGCTTTTTTGTGTTTTTTAGGGAACGGCTAACGTTCTAGCTCAGGTGTTGCAGGCTCGTTGGTCCGAGTGCGTTACCATCTTGCAAGAGAACGAGTAGGAGCACGTTCGTACGTTAAGAGTGAGTGAGATGAGAAAAGAATTCCCGAAGGAAAGACGTTATTGTTTGTTTTTGTCTTTTAGAAAGAAGTGTTTTGATTGTTTTGTGTTTTGTAACGCGTATCATATTTAAGTCCCTCATGTAAGATCGAATGCCTCGCATAACGACCCGAGATGGGACGCACGCTAAACATTCCAAGGAAATGAGAGAAGATCCCTCACTATCTTGTTCTTGCATGAAAGGCCTAAATACAATGTTTGTTTTCCTTTATTAAGTATTTTTTTACTTTTTGCTTGAAGGTGAGAAGAGAAAACGCAAAGGAAACTCTAAGGGAGACTAAGGGTCCTAACGTTATCATGCATGGAGGTCCTATGGTTAGTGAGGTTTGAAAGAGGAAGCCTAACTAAAACCTAATGCTAATCCTACTCCAAGCTTAATCAAAAATAAAGTTGGACTAGGTATCTCTAAGGGGAAAAGAATCCAAGACTTGAACAAGTCTTGAGATTCAAGGGATGTGAAAGAGTGAAAGAGAAGAAAAGAAGAAGAGAAATGAGATACAAAGATAGGGAAGCAAGCACACCATAATCATCATATCCAAATCACATCATAAAACATGCTTCAAAGATCACACAAGCACATCTCAAGTACACAAGTGAAAGCACACAAGAAAGGATGCAAGTAAACTTGCATAAGAAGTACAATTAAGCATCAACGAACTTTACACGAAGATGAAATGGACAAAATAAGATGAACATGAAACCAAGTCAGAATTCAAGACATTTCATGATCTATCAATTCAAACACACAAAAGTATCTCACATCATGATGCATTATGAGCCAAAGAAGCAACAAAACATTTGATAATGACATGCATCATACAAATCATCCCAAAATGAACATGTGAAGTGAAAACCAAGTAATGAACTCAAGAGGGCAGTAGCATATGCATCAAAAACATACCAAGATCAAACTCAAGTCACACAAGATGAATCATTAAACAACACATTCCAAACATGCATCAAAATTAGACAAGACATCCACTTATCATTCATGCAAGCAAACCAAAGGAACATGAGAAGCAAAAAGTGAAATGAAAATCACATGATGAACCCTAAATCAAGAGGACCAGAACCTCAAGCATGTCATACAAGTCAAACAAAAGGCCTCATGCATTGGTTGTTTCATACAAAGGATCATTGCACAAGATTAGGTCAAATATACCACAAAATTCAAGTCAAAACAACACCAACTTAGAAAATCAAGATCAAATTGGAAAATGAATCAATGAAGATTATTCCAAAGCCAAAAACAAGCTCAAGCAGAACATGATCACACCATATAATCATTTCAAGCATCAATCAATTACAAGTAAACAAATGCACTCAAACTAGGTCAAGTGTCTAAGCATGCCTCAACCAAATTCAAACCACAAGTGAAAATCAACAAAAAATAGCAAAGTGGTCCAATAAATTCCCAAAAAATAATCAAAGGCAATTTTAAACATCCAATTATCATGTGCAAAAAGATTGGAACAGAACTAGCTCAAGAACATGTTCAAAGGAGCTTCACAAGGCAAGGTATGCAAGTGATCGTGTATGAAACGAGGAGCATCAAAAATCACATGAAAAACAATCAAAGGTGATCACCAAGGCAGCAACATGACATTAGAATATTCCTCATTTAAGTGTCAAGACATGACAAAAAAATCAGCTCAAGAAGGCATGGCAAAGTCATCAAACATAAGCACTAATCACAAGGGTAAACATGGAAGACACTATGGAAAAGAAAAATCAGAAATAATTATGAAAATAAATGGAAAATGAAAATAAAATTCATAAAAAATTAAATAAGACCTTAAAAAAAGCACATGATTTTTTTTGGAATTTTTTGATAAAATAAAGTATTTTTAATAAATAAAAAAAACGAAAATAAAAAAAAGAAAATAAAAGGAATGTTAAAATGGAGGGGGTGCATTAGTAAGGAAACAAAGAAGCTACGAGTTGGGCCTGTACAGGGGGGTGCAAGGAGAAATTTCGGAGGCCCAGAGTCCACTTGATCATGTTATTACATCAGATTTAAATAGCATAAAGAAAAGGAAGTGAAATGTAACAAAAACATGTCAACATATTATCAATTGGTCACTTTTCATTAAAACACTAAACGACAAAATAAAACACCAACCAACCAGACGCTGCCACGCGTCCTTCTTCTTCCTTTCTCATGCACAAACGCAGCAATGTACCATGTTAAAGTGCAGAATTTCGAATTTTGCATCAAGAATAACTAGCAAACTTCAAATCTCCATAACTCACTCAATTCTCAACGAAATCAAACGAAATTTAAACCAAAATTAAAGTACAAAGAACAAGGATCATCACTATACCATTAGTTTCTCAAACTAATCACTCAAACACAAAGATAATAGGCATGAAAGTCATAGGTTCAAGTATGTAAACCAACACACATTCAAAAATAGCATGAAATATTTGAGCCTAGCTCCAATGCCTTTGTGAAAAGGACTTCAGATGCAAGATGTGGATGCTTCTAACATACATTAAAACCCTAAAATGAGAGAGATAGAGAGGAAGCAACTTACTAAGTGGAGAATGGTCCACTGCCTTCTTCAACTTCCAGCAACGAAAGAAACCCAGAGGAGTGTTCTTTGAGCTCCAAGGATAAGAATCAAGTGAGAAAAATGAAGCTTCTTTCAAAGAAAAGTGAGATTTGAGGATGACTTTGAATGAGAGTAGAAAGTTCAGATCTGATTCTTGCACACCAAAATGAGTCCCCTCCTCGTTTTAGGGTTTTAAGGACTTATATATGATGGGTTAAGGGTGATAGTGGGCCTGAAATTGAGTGAGAAGTTTGCTATAAAAAATTTAAGAATTGGAGGTTTTTTAGTGTGTACGGGTTATGGCCTGTGGTGAGTGATTTTTTGTGTGTTTTTGTTTAGCAAGAGAGTGTGTAAAAGGGGGTGAGAGGGTGGTGGAGATAGCAGGCACATGGGACTGATATTGTGCAAGTTTTTTCTTTCCAAAGTTTGACCAAAATGGGGTATTGTGTGCATGGAGAGTACATGAGATGTTTGGTCATTTTTGGTAATATTTTGGCAAGGAAAATAAGAGAGCATGCGTGCCAAATTAGAATGCACACTTTGCTGCAAGAAACTACACAAAAAGTGTCAAGAGAGATGCCTTGAAATGGGTTGATGCACTCTACTTTGGTTGAGCATATCTTGATTAATATTGCTCCAATGAAAGTAAACTTGAGCTTGCATAAAACTAGGAAGATCAATGAGTAGAAAACATGTTGGAACCAACTTGAAATAATGCTTGGGAGTATGTGAAAATTTTTCATGAACATGAGTGCACAAAACTGTCCAAGAAGAGTTTAGAAAAACTGATTTTCTTGTTATCATCACAACTTGAAACCATGACATTGAGCTAGCCATAACTTTTGATTCATACGTCCAATTAGTGACTTTTTGGACATTTTGGAAAGGTGAGATTGCCCTCTACAGTTTTCATGTGAAAGGTTTCTCAATTTAAGGCTTGGAAGTCACTCAAAATTGGCCAAGAACATTGATGTACCAAGCTGTCAAAAGTAACTTAGAAAAAATTCTAAGTTTTCTAATTTTCCAACTTGAAACCTCCATCTTTAAAACATCATAACTCTCTAAAAAATAATCCAAATGAGACAAACTTTACATGGTTGGAAAGCTTGGAACAAGCTCTACAACTTTCATGTTTGAGAAAAATTGAAATGAAGCTTGTATCATGATGGAAATTGGCTTGGAAGATGGCTGAATTCATGCTAAAACTTTCCCAAAATGGCAACTTCCTAAAAACCTAGATTTCCAAAAATAGCAACTTTTCCACATTCTTGATTTTTCATAAATCCTTGAACATTTCTTGATCAAATCTTGTCCATAGACCATATTTGACTTGAAAATCATGATGTTGACCTCAGAAAGTCAGGAGTTGACTTTTTCACTACACAGTTGACTTTATTCCCAATTCTCCTGATTTTCAAGTTTCTGATCAATTGAAACCCTTTTGAACCAGTTTGATGGACAATCCTCCATTCCTAGACACTTGAGGACATGAGGAATACCATGGGATCAAGTCTTGTCCAAAAAATCAGAAATAAACTGATTTTATGGCAAACCCTAGTTTTGGTACCCTCTGGTTAGGAGGAAATAGCACATCCTCCAAATTCAAATTCCCCTGAATATGTTGTGTATCATGTCCACCAATGATGACATGTACCACTTGGAGATGATAAAGAATCAAAGAGCTTGCTCATTTGGGGGTCAGATCCCAACTTTTGACTGCCTTGTATAGGAGATCATGAACTGTTTAATTTTCTTGATGAATTCTCCTCTTTCCATGACTTGTGAGACCAAATGGAAATGATACATGATGTAAGAGGTCTTTGAAGCTTGTGAGAAACACTTGGTCTTCTTCTTTGGATGATCAACACCTTAGAGAATCACCTGATCGCATGCCCTTATGCAAGATGCAATGTTAAATGCTTAATGCTTTGTTTTTCTATGCTCGAATGCAATGCAATGCAATGAAAACTCATGCTAAAATAAATGAGGAAAAGAGAGGGCAAATTTTTGGGTATTACAGCTGCCCCTATTCAATCACTGTAGACCTGAACGGATGATAGCGATTGCTGTCATACTTTCAAGGTATGGAGGGATTGAATACTGACAATAACCCAAAAATTCGCACTCTGCAGGGAAGAAGAAAAGGGAAATAAACCCAACCAAACAAACTCTGCTTGACAAAAACTTTGATGATGAAAACCACTGGGAAGATGTCTTTTATACAATGCCAGACGACTACTGGCTTGCCACACTACGGGTGGACTTTAACAATGTCTTTTGTACAACGCCAGACGACTCCTGGTCTGCCACACTACGGGTGGACTTTAACAATGTCTTTTGTACAACGCCAGACGACTACTGGCCTGCCACACTACGGGTGGACTTTAACAATGTCTTTTGTACAACGCCAGACGACTACTGGCCTGCCACACTACGGGTGGACTTTTGCCAATCTACGGTTGGACTTTGCAGCTGAGATGCCACACTTCGGGGGACTTTTGCCAATCTACGATTGGACTTGCTGAGATGCCACACTACGGGGGATTTTTGCCAATCTACAGTTGGACTTGCTGAGATGCCACACTACGGGGGACTTTTGCCAATCTACGGTTGGACTTAGCTGAGATGCCACACTACAGGGGACTTTTGCCAATCTACGGTTGGACTTAGCTGCGGTCTTTTAAAGGGAGTCGGACGACAACTGACCTGCCACACTACGGGTGGACTTTTACTAAGCTACGGTTGGACTTTCCAATGATTTGCCACCCTTGGATGGACCTTTCGCCACTCTACGGTTGGACTTTCCAATAATTTGCCACCCTTGGATGGACCTTTCGCCAATCTACGGTTGGACTTTCCAATGATTTGCCACCCTTAGATGGACATTTTGCCAATCTACGATTGGACTTTCCAATAACTTGCCACCCTTGGATGGACCTTTCGCCAATCTACGGTTGGACTTTCCAATTATTTGCCACCCTTAGATGGACCTTTTGCCAATCTACGGTTGGACTTTCCAAAACTGGATTACTCCCTACATCTGTGTCAGACACCCCTGCTGACCCTGCTGAGGAACAATGATCAATGTTTTGACTTCGGAGACTCCTGAAAGGATAATATCTCTGCGGGTGAATGAATGAACAATCCGTCTGCTTCGAACTGTCAAATTTGCCAAAAATAAATTGGACTTTGAAATATGATAATTCTGTCAGGAATTACTACATCTGCTTGGGGCTGGATTCTGGTCACAGCAACTCCGCTGGGGACGGGAATTTCCTTGCATGACGTCTTACTAGGGAGGAAAAGGTCATTAAAACTCTGCTTGAGGATCTATCAAACCTGAGATCCTTTGCGGGGAGAATCAACCTTCTAACCCGGCTGGGGAAAGAGTATACTATCACTGTGCTGAGGAAGAGATTTTGTTGATCAACAAGCCCCTGTGGGGACAAAACAACTCAGCTGGGGAATACTGTTGACAAGATTCAACACTGAACTCTATGGGGAAACCAATACCAGAGATATGATCTTGCTGGGAATCAAGGTTACTCTGTCGGGGATATGCAAATCCTGGTTAGAACATGCTCTGCTGGAACCTGCTGGGGGAGAGTCCTTAGGCATCTGCTAGGAAACCCAAAGCAACTCTACAATAATCTGCTGAGGCATAAGACTGTTGAGCCTAAGATAAGTGCTACAATGCCCCATGTTGGGCGAACTTTCCATTCGACGACTCCGTTGGGGATGATGAGTTTATAATCAAATCAGCTGGAGAAAACTGCTTTAAAGCTTCTCGTGCTGGGGACGCCTTTTAAGAGGATTTTACAGAAGACCAAATGTCCTCAAACTCTACTGGGGATAATAGATCTGGGGCAACTCCTGCTGGGGGAAATTCAAAATGCCCCATGCTTGGGAGGATCAACAACTAGCTTCCTGCTCCATGATACAAGCCTTACCTGAAGAAACGTCATAAGAGGATTTTACAGGAGACCAAATGTCCAAAAACTCTTGACGACTTCACTGGGGATTAACCATCAACTTCGGTGTCTGCGAAACAACTCTACTAGAGGATTTGCAACCGTTATCGGCACAGAAAAGCTTGTAACTGTTGGAAGTACTGAATGAGAGAATCAACGATATCCAGTTGAACTCAAATTACCGATATCGAGACGTCGTGAATGACCGTCGACCGAATGATGGACTCAATCAGTAAGCGTTGTGACAAAAAGGGTGACTAGTAAATCCTTCCCTGAACATGATTGCCCCAGTCTCCTGCATGGGAATAAGTGATTATCCTTCTTATGCTTGAAATCATCTGAATCTGTTACCTGCAACAAAGGAAAACACACACATGCCCCGGAATATGACTTCTGCAACTGAGAAAACCTAACGCTGAACCACCACTTATTGGGAAGAAAGGTTTGTATGCAATCTCTTGCTGGAGAATATCATTAATGTAGCCTGCTGAAGACGGGGACCACAAATGCCTTGGGTTGGAATGCCCCTTTGTTTCAAACCTTTTGGCTGATTGACTGCATATGCGCGAACAACAGTTTTTCTTTCATTTGCCCCAGACCAGCATGGTCCGCCAAAAGAAATTGTCTCAAGAGGATTTTACAGAAGAATTGGCATCCAAAACGCCTCAATGTCTTCAAACTCTTGGAGAGATTCGTCAGATCTCGACGTAACTGCCCCAGACTGTATGGCCTACAGAAGAATCTTGAAGTAATTGCCCCTGTTTTCTGAACTCTGAAGAGATTCTTTTGGCGTGATCGGCTCAAATGAGGTACACCTTAAAGAGATGGTTCGACGTAACTGCCCCAGATCGACTACGTCTTAGCACGACTTGTTGGGAAGGCTCCACTAAACAAAGTTTCTCGAGGAAGTACCACTGGATGTGGCTGTCCTTTGGGAGTTTCAGGATCCTCAACTCGACAAGATTAAGCTTCTGGACTGAATTTCACATGTAAACTTCTTTTGATGTCAAACAAGAATATGCAAGCAGAAAAAGTTTTAATCTAAGAATGAAAATTCTAATGCAACACACATGTTAATCTTGAAGTTTTACTGAAAAGATGTCGCAAACCCCTTAGAGAGCGGATCACGGGTTAGGATACGACATTAATTTTTGAATGAAAGAATGCAATGCGCATGCAACACCAACAAAGATCTTTTAGCACAACTCATGGGAGTCAGGAACGCTATCTCTTGGTAGTATGCTTTCGAAATAACCCTGTTTCAATTAGGACTTTTGAGGGTTGTAACGTGGCCTGGTTCACGGTTTTGAGAAAAAGGATTTAAGGCTCAAAGTTTATTGGTGCCCACCCACTCTTCGTGATGTTCTCCAGTCCTACATTCAGCTGATTTGGACAAGCGTTCGCCTCTCAAAAAGGTTAATAAATGGTATGAGGATTGAAGAACCCGCACGGTTCTCGGAGTGACAGTCACCCCTTTTGTCTTTGGTGTCTTTAGTCACACGACTTGTTCTTTATTTGAGGACTTTTCTCTTTTTTTCTTTTTTTCTTATTTTCCGCTTTTTATTCTTTTGTTTTCCCTGATTTTTCCTGGACTGATTCATTTTGGATGTTTTTATTTTGAAGTCCAGCGGGATGCCCTAACTTTTGCCTAAGTCACTTGTTTTTAAGTTTCGACCTAGCGGGCTGTCCTTTTTTATTTTTTCTCTTTTTTTCTTTTTGAACAAATCGTGTGACACGGGCTTGTCTGACATGTTTGAAAGGGATGTGACTGTCTCACTATAGATTTGATCCTCGAACTGAACGCTCGGTCAAATTAATTGACACCTACCCTGCCCCAGGTTAAGATTGAGGTTTTTTTCGTTTTCAGAAAGAAACTCCTACTTCTAGGCTCAAAGGGGTTAACGAGGGTTTATCTCCCTTATATCTCCATTATTTGGGGAGTTGAAACAATGCCTGTACATCCTCAACAGAGTTCTTATTCAAAAGCACACCCTTAGAGATTTCTGCGTTTTTACCTCATCATCCTCCCTCACAGAGTTTAAGCAAGAAAATTGGTATTGCAGTGCACATTAGCATTAAATGAGTAAACACAAATGAAATTCTTCAAGAAAAGCATATTCATTGCATTAAATTCATCAAACCAAATACACACAAGTTTTAACATGCAAACAATGTCTGAACAAACAAATAAAGACTACATATGAAAATACAGCAAAGAAATTAAATGATTGTCCTTGTTGAGGAGGCCTGACTCCGTCTGGACTGACTGCTTCTGATGATGTCTTTCCCTTTTTGCGTGCTTTTTCGCTTGGGGAGCTTTTAGTTAACATACAGACCATCTGCAGTGAAAATAATGACCCCAGCGTCAATCAGATCTTGCACTGTATGCCTGAACACCTTACAATCTTCAATGGCATGCCCCGGTGCCCCTGAGTGGTATCCACACCTAGCATTCTTGTCATAACCTGGCGGAAAAGGATACGGGACAAGATCCACTTCCTTTAACTGAATCAAGGAGTCTTGAAGCAAACGGTCGAGCAGCTGACTGAGAGGAACAGTAATGGGATCAAATTTTCTCTCAGGCCTTCTGGGTCTTTGATATCTCCTCTGGGAGCTAGTCTGCTGTTGATGCTGATTCGGGTACTCCTCTTTTCTCATCACTTTTCTTTTCAAACTTGGCCTAAAATCGAGAACAAACTGCTGATGTGGGGATTTTGAGACCAAAGACTGCAATATATGCCCTTGACTTGATGCCGCTTCAAGAGGGAACGCCGGGAAATTCATATTTCCTGCAGCAGTAAGGGAGGAATTATTCTGTATGCTTACGCCGCCCGGCGCGAAATTTATCGCCTTTGAATCAATCAGATCTTGGACCACATTATGAAAGGCTTGGCAATTTTCCACATTGTGCCCCGGCGCACCAGAGTGAAAGTCGCAATGGGCACTTGCATCATAATTGTGTGGGAGCTTTCCACCAGGGAGATTTATCGTCCGAAGTTCAACCAGTTGGAGTTGGAGTAGATACCTCAACAACTGAGCATAAGACATGGGAAGCGGATCAAAGATTCTGTCAGGTTTCTTCGACTTTGGTAGGTACTTCCTAGCCTTGGGACCGTCTGGGGAAACAAGAGGTAACTGCTGGTGAGTAAGTTTCAGAACTCCCGGTGGTGCAGAAAATTTGTGAGACACATCACTCTTGGGAGTAGGTTCCATAGGCAAGGATGGAACGACAACTTCTATTGCAGCCTCAGGTGTGGGATTACCATCCTTTCTGAGCACGTTTCTCACAACTTCCATAACAAAACTCATTTGGGTCTTCACTTGATTGACCCCCTCTTTCAGCATCTTCTGGCCCTGAATCAAAGCTTGTATATCCACCATAAAGTGCCCCAGTTGGGCCTTCATCTCAGACACCTCCACTCGGAGTTGTTCCATATCTGAACCTTGATTGTGGTGAATCGAGTAGTTGGAAGAAGTCATGTTGGCCGTCCTGAAACTGAGACTAAATCATAATGAGAAATCCGCTCCGGAACACCTGTTATGCATATGAGTATGAGAATGCCATGCAGAATGCCATGTTCGCATATTTCCAAGGGATCATTATGCTTTAACTCGAAAAATTTTTAAAGAAAAAACATAAGAAATGGATGGAAATGCTCAGTGGCAAGCATCAAAGTTAATATCCCTTTGAAATACAAGAACATGTGTGCAAAAATGATGATGCAGATGCAACAGACATGGGATCAAGGCTTCCATATAATCTGGATAACTGCTGTGCTGGTGACCAAATAAGCTCATAGGTCGGCTCTGAAGAGAATACTAGAATACCAAAATACCGGATGATCAGAATGCCAGAATACCAGAACATCGGACCACTGCGGTAACCAGAAAACCAGGTAAATAACTCCACACTGTCGAGAAATCCAGAAGACCAGGTAGGCTGAAGGTTTTGGTTACCTGCAGACCTGCAAACACCCATCCCCTCTCACTTATGGGTACTAGGATATTCAGTATCCCAGGCTCTCAGGTCGAGAAATGATGATACGTTCACCATTTCTGGTTTGGCATCATCATCAATCGAGGAGGCCTCAACTGATTCTCCAAAATAGAAGATCCTCAGCTTCAGAGGTTTGGGAAGCAATAGCACATTCAGCCCGAAGGATACAATGCTACCGCCAATCAAAGAGGTCGTCTGCTGATTCTCTTCAAAACAAAGAGGGGTCGTCTTAACAGGTCATCCAGACTTAGCAGCTCTTCCAGATAGCTCTACCATTGTGGGAAATCCACAACGCAGAATTCTCTAGAGAGAACCACATCCAGATTGTGTTTCATATTCCCTCCTCGAACCGAGATGGAACGCGAGAGGACATGAAACACGCTAATCCTAAGTGCACTCAGGCCTGTGTATTGGGCCTATCTCTCAGAATACCCCCATCCCACCAAATAGAAAACAGTACAGCAGTGCAGCATAATACATCATATGAAATGAAAAAAAAGCTAAAATACAGTAAATGCAGTAATATACAGTAGTATATAGCAAAAAATAGTAAATAACTATACAGTAAAGCAGTAAATACAGCAAAGTGCAGTAAACACCCAATGAAAGAAAAACAAACAAGCGCTAGGATTGACTCGCTAAGGAAACCAGAGATTCTGGTTGCAAATTCCCCAGCAGAGTCGCCAGCTGTCGCTCCCGGGATTTTCATCCTAGTACAAACGCGAAAGTGGCACCGAAACAGAGTCGCCAGCAATGTGTATTTATCCCAAGAGAGGGAAAGGAAACACCGCGTAAACCTGAAGGGAAGGAAAAGCATGGTCTTGCGACCAAGAGAACTGGGTTCGGGAGTCGGTTACGTGTGAGGAAGGTATTAGCACCCCCACGCGTCCATCGTACCCGATGGGATCCATGCTTGCTTGTCTCGATCAAAGGGTGTCGTCAACTAGAGCTCCACTGCTACTGGAAAGGGAAAGGAAAAGGAACGGAAAAGAACGAAGAACAAATGTAGGGAAAATAAAAGAAGTGCTCGAATGGGCCCTACCCCACTGCCTACGTATCTCATCGGGAATATGAGAATCAGAGCGACGTAGTTCCCCTCAACGAGGGTCGCTTTTTTTGTGTTTTTTAGGGAACGGCTAACGTTCTAGCTCAGGTGTTGCAGGCTCGCTGGTCCGAGTGCGTTACCATCTTGCAAGAGAACGAGTAGGAGCACGTTCGTACGTTAAGAGTGAGTGAGATGAGAAAAGAATTCCCGAAGGAAAGACGTTATTGTTTGTTTTTGTCTTTTAGAAAGAAGTGTTTTGATTGTTTTGTGTTTTGTAACGCATATCGTATTTAAGTCCCTCATGTAAGATCGAATGCCTCGCATAACGACCCGAGATGGGACGCACGCTAAACATTCCAAGGAAATGAGAGAAGATCCCTCACTATCTTGTTCTTGCATGAAAGGCCTAAATACAATGTTTGTTTTCCTTTATTAAGTATTTTTTTACTTTTTGCTTGAAGATGAGAAGAGAAAACGCAAAGGAAACTCTAAGGGAGACTAAGGGTCCTGACGTTATCATGCATGGAGGTCCTATGGTTAGTGAGGTTTGAAAGAGGAAGCCTAACTAAAACCTAATGCTAATCCTACTCCAAGCTTAATCAAAAATAAAGTTGGACTAGGTAGCTCTAAGGGTAAAAGAATCCTAGACTTGAACAAGTCTTGAGATTCAAGGGATGTGAAAGAGTGAAAGAGAAGAAAAGAAGAAGAGAAATGAGATACAAAGATAGGGCAGCAAGCACACCATAATCATCATATCCAAATCACGTCATAAAACATGCTTCAAAGATCACACAAGCACATCTCAAGTACACAAGTGAAAGCACACAAGAAAGGATGCAAGTAAACTTGCATAAGAAGTACAATTAAGCATCAACGAACTTTACACGAAGATGAAATGGACAAAATAAGATGAACATGAAACCAATTTAGAATTCAAGACATTTCATGATCTATCAATTCAAACACACAAAAGTATCTCACATCATGATGCATTATGAGCCAAAGAAGCAACAAAACATTTGGTAATGACATGCATCATACAAATCATCCCAAAATGAACATGTGAAGTGAAAACCAAGTAATGAACTCAAGAGGGCAGTAGCATATGCATCAAAAACATACCAAGATCAAACTCAAGTCACACAAGATTAATCATTAAACAACACATTTCAAACATGCATCAAAATTAGACAAGACATCCACTTATCATTCATGCAAGCAACCCAAAGGAACATGAGAAGCAAAAAGTGAAATGAAAATCACATGATGAACCCTAAATCAAGAGGACCAGAACCTCAAGCATGTCATACAAGTCAAACAAAAGGCCTCATGCATTGGTTGTTTCATACAAAGGATCATTGCACAAGATTAGGTCAAATATACCACAAAATTCAAGTCAAAACAACACCAACTTAGAAAATCAAGATCAAATTGGAAAATGAATCAATGAAGATGATTCCAAATCCACAAACAAGCTCAAGCAGAACATGATCACACCATATAATCATTTCAAGCATCAATAAATCACAAGTAAACAAATACACTCAAACTAGGTCAAGTGTCTAAGCATGCCTCAACCAAATTCAAACCACAAGTGAAAATCAACAAAAAATAGCAAAGTGGTCCAATAAATTCCCAAAAAATAATCAAAGACAATTTTAAACATCCAATTATCATGTGCAAAAAGATTGGAACAGAACTAGCTCAAGAACATGTTCAAAGGAGCTTCACAAGGCAAGGTATGCAAGTGATCGTGTATGAAACGAGGAGCATCAAAAATCACATGAAAAACAATCAAAGGTGATCACCAAGGCAGCAACATGACATTAGAATATTCCTCATTTAAGTGTCAAGACATGGCAAAAAAATCAGCTCAAGAAGGCATGGCAAAGTCATCAAACATAAGCACTAATCACAAGGGTAAACATGGAAGACACTATGGAAAAGAAAAATCAGAAATAATTATGAAAATAAATGGAAAATGAAAATAAAATTCATAAAAAATTAAATAAGACCTTAAAAAAAGCACATGATTTTTTTGGAAATTTTTGATAAAATAAAGTATTTTTAATAAATAAAAAAAACGAAAATAAAAAAAAGAAAATAAAAGGAGTGTTAAAATGGAGGGGGTGCATTAGTAAGGAAACAAAGAAGCTACGAGTTGGGCCCGTACAGGGGGGTGCAAGGAGAAATTTCGGAGGCCCAGAGTCCACTTGATCATGTTATTACATCAGATTTAAATAGCATAAAGAAAAGGAAGTGAAATGTAACAAAAACATGTCAACATATTATCAATTGGTCACTTTTCATTAAAACACTAAAAGACAAAATAAAACACCAACCAACCAGACGCTGCCACGCGTCCTTCTTCTTCCTTTCTCATGCACAAACGCAACAATGTAACATGTTAAAGTGCAGAATTTCGAATTTTGCATCAAGAATAACTAGCAAACTTCAAATCTCCATAACTTACTCAATTCTCAACGAAATCAAACGAAATTTAAACCAAAATTAAAGTACAAAGAACAAGGATCATCACTATACCATTAGTTTCTCAAACTAATCACTCAAACACAAAGATAATAGGCATGAAAGTCATAGGTTCAAGTATGTAAACCAACACACATTCAAAAATAGCACGAAATATTTGAGCCTAGCTCCAATGCCTTTGTGAAAAGGACTTCATATGCAAGATGTGGATGCTTCTAACATACATTAAAACCCTAAAATGAGAGAGATAGAGAGGAAGCAACTTACTAAGTGGAGAATGGTCCACTGCCTTCTTCAACTTTCAGCAACGAAAGAAACCCAGAGGAGTGTTCTTTGAGCTCCAAGGATAAGAATCAAGTGAAAAAAATGAAGCTTCTTTCAAAGAAAAGTGAGATTTGAGGATGACTTTGAATGAGAGTAGAAAGTTCAGATCTGATTCTTGCACACCAAAATGAGTCCCCTCCTGGTTTTAGGCTTTTAAGGACTTATATATGATGGGTTAAGGGTGATAGTGGGCCTGAAATTGAGTGAGAAGTTTGCTATAAAAAATTTAAGAATTGGAGGTTTTTTAGTGTGTACGGGTTATGGCCTGTGGTGAGTGATTTTTTGTGTGTTTTTGTTTAGCAAGAGAGTGTGTAAAAGGGGGTGAGAGGGTGGTGGAGATAGCAGGCACATGGGACTGATATTGTGCAAGTTTTTTCTTTCCAAAGTTTGACCAAAATGGGGTATTGTGTGCATGGAGAGTACATGAGATGTTTGGTCGTTTTTGGTAATATTTTGGCAAGGAAAATAAGAGAGCATGCGTGCCAAATTAGAATGCACACTTTGCTGCAAGAAACTACACAAAAAGTGTCAAGAGAGATGCCTTGAAATGGGTTGATGCACTCTACTTTGGTTGAGCATATCTTGATCAATATTGCTCCAATGAAAGTAAACTTGAGCTTGCATAAAACTAGGAAGATCAATGAGTAGAAAACATGTTGGAACCAACTTGAAATAATGCTTGGGAGTATGTGAAAATTTTTCATGAACATGAGTGCACAAAACTGTCCAAGAAGAGTTTAGAAAAACTGATTTTCTTGTTATCATCACAACTTGAAACCATGACATTGAGCTAGCCATAACTTTTGATTCATACGTCCAAATAGTGACTTTTTGGACATTTTGGAAAGGTGAGATTGCCCTCTACAGTTTTCATGTGAAAGGTTTCTCAATTTAAGGCTTGGAAGTCACTCAAAATTGGCCAAGAACATTGATGTACCAAGCTGTCAAAAGTAACTTAGAAAAAATTCTAAGTTTTCTAATTTTCCAACTTGAAACCTCCATCTTTAAAACATCATAACTCTCTCAAAAATAATCCAAATGAGACAAACTTTACATGGTTGGAAAGCTTGGAACAAGCTCTACAACTTTCATGTTTGAGAAAAATTGAAATGAAGCTTGTATCATGATGGAAATTGGCTTGGAATATGGATGAATTCATGCTAAAACTTTCCCAAAATGGCAACTTCCTAAAAACCTAGATTTCCAAAAATAGTAACTTTTCCACATTCTTGATTTTTCATAAATCCTTGAACATTTCTTGATCAAATCTTGTCCATAGACCATATTTGACTTGAAAATCATGATGTTGACCTCAGAAAGTCAGGAGTTGACTTTTTCACTGCACAGTTGACTTTATTCTCAATTCTCCTGATTTTCAATTTTCTGATCAATTGAAACCCTTTTGAACCAGTTTGATGGACAATCCTCCATTCCTAGACACTTGAGGACATGAGGAATACCATGGGATCAAGTCTTGTCCAAAAAATCAGAAATAAACTGATTTTATGGCAAACCCTAGTTTTGGTACCCTCTGGTTAGGAGGAAATAGCACATCCTCCAAATTCAAATTCCCCTGAATATGTTGTGTATCATGTCCACCAATGATGACATGTACCACTTGGAGATGATAAAGAATCAAAGAGCTTGCTCATTTGGGGGTCAGATCCCAACTTTTGACTGCCTTGTATAGGAGATCATGCCCTGTTCAATTTTCTTGATGAATTCTCCTCTTTCCATGACTTGTGAGACCAAATGGAAATGATACATGATGTAAGAGGTCTTTGAAGCTTGTAAGAAACACTTGGTCTTCTTCTTTGGATGATCAACACCTTAGAGAATCACCTGATCGCATGCCCTTATGCAAGATGCAATGTTAAATGCTTGATGCTTTGTTTTTCTATGCTCGAATGCAATGCAATGCAATGAAAACTCATGCTAAAAGAAATGAGGAAAAGAGAGGGCAAATTTTGGGGTATTACACCCTCTGATATGGAGGAAGAATGGGAATCCTATCTTAACAAGGACGGTTATATGTCTCAGGGCGAAACGCAAACTCCCTCTTACTTTCCTACACAGAGTCTGAGATTTATACCCAAGTCAGATGTCGAAATGATATACGGAGATTGTGATCCGGAAGGATGTCGTGCTCCACCAAACTCATTAGAGGAGGACACTCTGATGAAGGACAACTTTGACCACAAATGTTATGGCCCGATGGATGGCCTGCCAATGTGGCAGCCGTATCCAAGAGACTTGGGGCAAGGAAATCAGCCGAACAATGAAAATCAGCTGAGCATCATTGAAAAGAATACCTGCATCTCCACTATGTCATGGGATCAATGATTAGGTCATTCAAAAAACGTCCAGTACGACGATGAATTGGCAAAGCTTGCCAGACTAGAATTCATCAACTATGTTTTCCCGAGGTCAGCGTCATCGAGAGGGATGACTCCTCCAGTTCCAAAGAAGTGTGGGATACCTTGGGACAACCAAGTGGGAAATACGACTATATGGTCAAGTACACTGCTCCTGAAAGCTCTCGTATCAGGCTCGAAGACATCCAGCCAACTAGATCGGGAGATCTACTTGAGAGCACAAATGCTATGCAAAATACAACAGAGGAATCCTCCTACGACAATTCTGCCTGGGAGACAGATTCCAATGATCCTGCTCCGCCAAAAATCAGCGTTATTTCTGAAGACAAATCAAGGAAGGTGCCAGACTTTGTGATTCACATAGGAGTTCGCCGCCAATGGGTTGCTGTCGATGTTCTGAAGATTGTTCATAAGTCAAAGTAATTGTCGTCTTTAACCTTTCACCCTGCCCAGGTGAAACGGATGTTTTGATAGGGCTCACTTTCTGTAAATTTCCCTCTTCGCTTCGCCCAAAGCGACAGAGTTTTGTTTTATAGGGCTGTAGTTTCAAGAATCGACTTGTTCATTAATAAAATAACGGCATTCTGTAATTTCCGCATTAATTGTTGTTTTCTCTTTTCGCTTTTCAGAAAATGGTAATCCTAAAAAACAACTCAATAATAAAAACAAGCAGTAAAAGAAATACACTGCACACACTCTTGCATTTCCTCTATCTCTTCTAGACATAAATCATACCGTCATGCAGATTGCTTGTTTTAAACCCCGTTGAAACATACGATCTGATGCCTTCTCCCGACTTTGAGTTCCCGATATTTGGGACTGAAGAAGAAAATAACGACGAAATTCCAGAAGAGATCTCCCGATTACTCAGACCGGAGGAAAGGTCCATTGAACCTCATAAAGAGCCGTTGGAAACGGTAATCTTAGGTTCGGAAAAAGAGAGAAAAGAAATCAGGATTGGGGCACTGCTCAGTCCAACTGCCAGAGAGGGTTTGGTAAAGCTTCTCAAAGAATTCCCCGATGTATTTGCTTGGTCCTATCAGGATATGCCAGGGTTGGATACCAGCATCGTGGAACATCATTTACCGTTGAGATCAGAATGTCCGCCAGTAAAACAGAGGTTGAGACGGACTCACCCGGACATGGCCATCAAAATCAAAGAGGAGGTACAGAAACAGATTGACGCGGGTTTCCTCGCTACGTCAGAATATCCTCAATGGTTAGCCAACATCGTACCCGTTCCAAAAAAGGACGGAAAAGTCAGAATGTGTGTGGATTACAGAGATCTAAACAAGGCTAGTCCAAAGGACGACTTTCCTTTACCACACATTGACATGCTGGTAGACAGTACAACAAAGTTCAAAATTTTCTCCTTCTGTCGCACCTCGAAAAAAATCGCTTCATTGAAGACATGACCCTCGCATGAAAGGCGCGGAAAACGGTTCGACAGAGTCGCCACCGAACTTTATTTATCCCAAAAGAGGGAAAGGAAAATATCAAGAAAACCTTTAAGGAAGGGTAAGAACATGGTCGTCGCAACCACATTCTGGGTTCGGGAGTCGGTTACATGAGAGGAAGGTACGTGCACCCCGTCACGTCCGTTGTACTCAATGGGAACCTCTTAGTTCGATTTGTGATGAACGTTAGCTAAGCTTGTTTGTTTTCTTCTCAGCGATATATGCGAAAAGGTAAAGTAAAAGGTTTCGATTACTAAGGGAAATGGGGTGGTTTTAGGATAGGGTGCTCGGCAAGATCATCGCGACCTCGGGCCTACGTATGCTCATTCGGACGAGAATGAGGAATCAGAGCAATTGTAATTCGACTACGGGAAGGGATAGAGGGAAGACGGAAGATGGAGGGAAGATAGATCGCCAAGATCATCGCAATTTTGTGCCTACGTATCTTTACTCGGACGAGAATAAAGAATCAGAGCGGTTGTAGTTCGTGGTACGCCCACGAAAAGAATGGGGTTAGTGTTTTAGGAGACAAAAGATTGAATGACAAACAACCCAAGGGGCGTGCCTCGAGAGCAGTCACTCAAGAATCCAAGGAATGCGAGATTCCAAAAACTCAGTTCTTTCGTGAGTTGATTGCGAAAATGTTGGATAATGGTTAAGTGTTTTAAGACGAAAGGGTGAATGAATAACAATCCAAAGGGCGTGCCTCAAGAGCCATTCATTCGAAGATCCAAGGAATGCTAGATCCCAAGAATCTCCTCCTTTCGTAAGGTGATCAAAAAAGAGTTTGAAAAAAGATCGAATTGGATTGGTTGCAAAAAGAGGTAAGGATCGATACTAGTCCCTAGGGGTGCTCCTAGTAACCAAACCTACGAAATGTGCAAGTGTGCATTCAATGACGAGGCAAAAGGCACTCGACTTACGAGAATGTTTTGAAGAGTGGCTCGACGACGAGTCGAGAATTGGGTTGGAAATGGTTTGATTTGTTAAGTGTTTTAGGGAGAATGACGATTATTCGATAAACGAGACGTCGGCCTCGCTACCAATTAATCGGGGCATTATTGGGATGCTAGATCCCAACGACACCTTTTTCATTCGATTGATTTACGAAATATTGTTTGATGAACAACGAAAGTACCACATGGAATGCTAGACTCCAATGGCATTCCTTTGTCCAAATAGTTAAGACGAGTGTTTTAGGAGCGAGAGGTCGAATGATCACCACCTAAGGCGTGCGCCTCAATAGCGGTCAGTCAAGAACCCAAGAAGTGCTAGACCTCAAGAGCTCAATTCTTTCGTGATTTAATTAAAAAAACGATTTAAATATGTGTGTTAAGTGGTTTTAATTGAAAATTAAATGCTTAGGCGTTTCGATATTTGTTAGTGTGTTTGATTAAAATATGAAAAAATGAAATGGTTAGATAAACATGATATGGACAATATGATAAGAATATGAACAATAATAATCAAGATAATATTGACAAGATATAATATCGACATAAAATAAGGATGGTCTCGTCTTAATCAGAATTTAATCGAGAAATCGATAATCAACGATTTTTTACTTTCATTGACCAAAAGTGAAAATAAAAGAATATGAGGTAATGAAAAATAAATTGAAATAGAAATAAAATCGGAAAACTAAGAAAGGTCTTATCTTTACTAAGATTTTAAATCGAAAAATCGATAATATCTTGTATTTGACTTTCATTGACCCAAAATGAATAAAGATAATGAAAGGATAATAAAAATGAAATAAAATCGAAAAGAGGTAAGAAAAATAAGAAAGGTCTCACCTTTACAAAGATTTTAAATCGAAAAATCGATAATCTATTGTATTTGATTTTCATTGGCCCAAAATGAATAAAGATAATGAAAGGATAATAAAAATGAAATAAAATCGAAAAGAGGTAAGAAAGATAAGAAAGGTCTCACCTTTACTAAGATTTTAAATCGAAAAATCGATAATCTCTTGTATTTGATTTTCATTGACCCAAAATGAATAAAGATAATGAAAGGATAATAAAATGAAATAAAATCGAAAAGAGGTAAGAAAGATAAGAAAGGTCTCACCTTTATCAAGATTTTAAATCGATAATCAATAAATCATTGATATTTTGGTTTTCATTGACCCAAAGTGAATAAAAAATAATGAAATAAAATCGAAAAGAGAAAAAGAATAAAGGTCTCACCTTTATCAAGATTTTAAATCGAAAATCGACAAATCATTGATATTTTGGTTTTCATTGACCCAAAGACAATAGAAATAAAATAATGAAAAATAAATCGAAATAAAAAATAAATAAATAGTGTTAATTCTTGGAGTTGGCTAGAATTTTGGTAAAACAATGTTGATGTCATGGTTGATGTTTCAACATGAGTTTTTAACAGCCTTGTTATGTTTAGTTAACATTCTGGTTATGTTAAGTGTTTAAGGGTTGCAGTTTTGTGCTGATGTCAAACCCGATGTCATAACATCAGTTGACAGAACATCAGAAAACCATCTGTTATGGTTTTTGTATTGCAGAATGTTAAGGTGTTGAAGAGTTAAAGTGTTGAAGAGTGATGTCACATGCGATGTCTTGACATCACTATACCAGAAACTTAAAACATCAGGTTGTGATGTTTTTAGGGCTGCACGCATTAGTTTGATTTGAGGAGATCTGTTAGTTAGATTGGATGCGAATTTATTGGAGAAGATTTATTCTGATACAATTAATTCTGCATATCTTATGGAGAATAGTTTGTTACTATTTTTGTGCAAATAGACATGGAGAATTGTTCCTATTTGTGTGGAGAAGATTGTTCCTATTTGTGTGGAGAAGATTGTTCCTATTTGTGTGGAGAAGATCTTGCAGCTGATTTAAAGAGAAGATTTAAAAGATACATAATATCCTGGAAATATTATGTGGAGCTGAATTTAATGCATAAAGATATGGAGAATATTTAGAGTTAATTATTGAAGATTTAAATTGAAGATTTGATTGAAGATCCAATTAATAGCAGAATCTGTTGGAGATTTGGAACAGAAGATTTGATATGATTTGAAGGCCCAAATCCAGTTGGGAAATAGGTTATAAATAGAAGCATTGTAACCTAGTTTTGGTAAGCCAGCCATCATGTAGATTATAAGGGCTGTGTTGGTTGATGAACCACCCGGTTTGTGGGATGGTCATCGTGTTTATCTCGAAGCCTGTAGGTAAGAGATGTATTGTTCTTGGAGGAAAATTTGAAGCAACTTCAAAGGGGTGTCATGGAAGTGTGTCTTCCAAAGTCTATGTGATAGAAAAGATTAGGGAATCAAGTTGTTGATGCAGTGACGGTGTAGTTAACTGCTAGACATCATCGAGATGATTGGAAGTGAGATGGAGTCTCTTACCTAGGGAGGACTTAGGTAGAAGGGTCATTGGGTAGGGATTAAATTAGGTAGATTGTCAACTGGTCTGTTGAGTCTGTAACTTGATACTACTAATAGTGGACTTCCTTCCTGGCTTGGTATGCCCCCAGATGTAGGTTGGTTGAACCGAACTGGGTGAACAATTGACTGTGTTCATATTCTGTTTTATTGTCTTGTTCATGCAACAGAGTTTGATGTTGTGACATTGAACCTGACATCACATGTCTGTACCAGAATTTCAATTGGTATCAGAGCAGGCATCCTGTCTATTTCTGGATGAGATCTTGGGAAGATACTTTCTGGTTCATGAGCAAGGAAGATAGTGTTGCTGAGATGGTCACATGGTGTTTGAATAGTCCCTTGAAGTGGAGGATGGACTATTGGACCTATCTGTTGTGTAGCTTTGGTGGAGAACTGCTGTTGTGTGTTTTCAAACCTTGTTGTTGGCACTTGGTCTAAGGTGATGGTGTGCAAGGATTATTGAGTAGTGGCTGAAGGTTGTTGAGGAGTTGTTGTGAGTTCCGCTACATGGTATCTGATGTAACCCTGGTGGTGAGATTCTAGGAAGGTATGCTCTTGGAAAGACATTAGGGTTTGGTCTCCTCAGCAGGATAGTCTATGATGTTGCAGTTTGTATGAGGATTATCTCTTATCTGTGTTTTGGGAAAGAAGTGATCAAAAGGCATTGAAGACCAATCTGTCCAGAACATTGAAAGAAGAGGGTGGAGACAAAGCAAAAGAGTATCACTGTCAAATCTTTCATGCGGGAGTGAAGATCTTGATAAGTTATCTCTTAAGCTTAGTTATGATGACCGAATGAGGAGGAAGTTTCATCAAGAAAGAAGCTAAGCTTAATATGTCAATTCTAATGTCTCGACATCGCGCTACACATGAGCAGTTTATGAAGGATGGCAGTTATCACTCTTAAGTTAGACAAGAGATCTGAACCTTGTGCTTATAAGAAGAAGCTTCTGGAAGAGTGTGTATACAAGTTACTGCAGCTTTGTTAGTCTGATCTTGGAAGTTGATCAGATGTTGATAGGTTCTCGTGTGTTCCCTACAAGAGATATGTGTGGTTGTAGTCTCCAAATCTATAGGAGATGGTTGATGTTAGAACTGATGTTGAAACATCATTTCAGTTCTTTCCTCAGGGTGGAGTAAAAGATCAAGACACTGACCTAACCTGGAAGGCTTTTGTGGTATGAATGGTTGTCATAATGGTATGTCATGAAGAAGATTCAGAAGATGCTGGAATCTGAAGAAGGGTTAAACCACAGGGATTTAAGATCAATTGCTATTTGGGATATTCACAAGTATTTAATTGATTATCCTTGAAAGACAAGTTTAAGGATGTTCTGTCAATTATTTTAACATCTTTTCATCAGAGGTTTGGAGAATCATGGGAGGGGTTCTACATTCGCTCACAAGTCGCCTAGGTGTTGACCTGGGATTGTTGCTTAGCATCTGTTTCTAGAAAGTATTATGAATGACTTGTCCAGATGGTGGTGTTGTTGAAGATAAAGATGGAAGACTATGAAGACATCATAATCTTGATGGTTACAGCTTGGATCAGTTTATTTCTGATCTAAGTGGTTTGGAGCATGGTGTTTTCTCTGGTTGTGAAGGTCGAGGATAAGTGGCAGTTATCTCTGGCTTTCTACTAACGGCTCTACTAAGGGAAGTGACTTTCTTTAGTATTGCTATGGGGTAGTCTTGGACTACTTATTTTCTGAAGATTCAGATGTGGTAGGTTTGAAGTCTTTGGAGTTTCTAAGCAGGATGGAGGTTGTCTACTCAAACTTGATTGTCGAATCAAGTCTATGAGAGCATGGAAATCTGTTTCTGCAAAGGGAGGAGGTTCTTCTGAGTGGCAGAAGGAAGAGCTGAATTCAACAGTTGGATGTCATAATGTTCTGACATCTAGCTTAGCATCAGAAGTCTCAGCTGGTAAGGTGGCACATCAGCTAATGATAAGGTGATCTACAGGAATGAACAATAGGATGCTTCAAAAAGAACGTTCTCATGGCAGTTTGCGGGAGCTGCAGGAAGGAGAAGATGTTACATGACCATGGCTTAGGGAGTCTAAGTGTGTTTGCTTTTGAGCAAGTGGAACATGTGACTTGAAGATCAAGTTTCCTTGGTGGATCAGGATATCTTTGTGAGAGTTCTGACAAACGTGAAAAAGGTCAAAATGTGGCATTTGGCTGTTTTCATTTGAGGATTCGTGCTTGAGGTGATCAAACTGTGGCATTGGTTGATCTCAGAAGTGAATTCGAAGAATCAAGATAATCAGAGTGTGGCAGCTGGTTATTATTGAGGATTGTCTTGGAACAAGTTACTCTTGGGCAGAAGGGTGATGAGTTGGAGACTCAAGAAGATTATTCTTCTTGAAGGTGGATGAGAGGTTATTCCCTGATGCTTTGGATTACTGTGCAATAGTAAGTCCAGTTGGTGGAGCATATCAAGAATCAAGGTGATGATGTCTTGGTGTGTGGCAAATGTTCTAACTTGTGTTGGGACATTATCTGGTTGGATGATTATGCTCTGGTTCAGGAGTTTGGTGCCTACATTTTGCCTAAGGAGTGTCTACATAGTCATACGGGAGGATGATGAAGTAGAAGGTCTGCCTTGGATGGAGAATGTAGAGAAGACTGAAGAAGTCCAAAGTAACTTGTGAATGTGTCATAAGGAAGAATCAGAAGTTGTCAGACGTGTGCAGAAGAAGAGGTCATACAAATTGTCATGCCTTGTGTGAGAAGTCTGGATATTGTTGTTTGTGGCCATGATGGAGTAGCTTGATGTTTGAAGATGACACCCTGAGGGAACCTTATCAGCTGACTGTATAAGAAGTGTGTGAATTAGTAAGCATCATCTGCGGGTTATTTGTGAACAAAGACCTTGTTGGGAGCTTGGTAGTTATCTGATGGACTGGGCTTGTGGAATTGGAAGAAGCAGCATTAGTGTCTGAAGTGGCAGTTTAGTCATTATGGACAGGTTCTGATCTTGAGGTTAAGTAGGTTGAAGACTTCTTTAGGTGGGTATAAGGACAGAAGGTTGTTGTTAGTGGTGTGATCTGATCAGAATGGCTGAAGATAAGGAGGTTTCTTCTAATACAAGTAAAAGGTGGTGGCAGTCCTTATCTTGTGTTGCAAGTGATCTGAAGACATTTGTTATAGAATATGTGAAATTCCAAATCAAGTGTTTTTTTTTTGACTTGACAGATCATGTATCGGAAATAATCATGATGAGATTTTGCTCAACAAACACAAGAAGTGGCAGTTCTTAATGTTGAGAATGTGGCAATTTCATTGTGCTTCTATCTGGTGTCAAGTGTTCATCTTCATAAGGAGCATGGGTTGTTCATGGCAGGGGGAGTTAAGGCTGTTGTCTATGGTCTTTTACTGCAAGGATGCAGATTTTTGTTAAGATTGCGTGCTGATCAAGATTGTGAAGATTGGATATAATGTCAGATAACATGTTATGACATTAGGTTGCTGGATGACATGTTGGTGTTCTAGCCATGTGAAGCTAATTGTTTGAATCATATGTACACATGCTTCTAAGGAGGAGTCTGAAGGACAGCTTTGTGTGTATCTGGGAGATGTCACACTTGTCTTGGTGTGTTTTTAAGAAAGAGGAGTTTACTTAGAGTTCAGTGGAAGGCATTGTGAGTGTGCTTCAGAACTTGTGGATGATTGTGTGAAGCATTCCTGTCTGGATGAATGAAGACTATGTCTGGAGTTTCCAAATGTTATGGTATACTGGTCAAGAAGCACTAGATAGAGGGAGTTGATATTTTCTCTGCTGATCATTGAAAGTAGTAGCTGCTGAGTCTGGGTTTTGTTCTGAGTATATTGGTTGGATGATTCAGAGTTTGCCTTTGGAATTTTTTTGTGCTTGCTGCTATGTTCAGAGTTTGTCCAATTATGGCTAAAAAGGGGGAGAGTTAGCCTAGTGGTTGCCAAGGTGTGGTTGTGAAGCCTTTTCTGATATGGTGCAGCAGTTGAGGGGGAGAGTGTTTGAACAGCTGTGAGCTGGTTCTTGGTTTGAGGGGGAGTTTGCCCTATGCTGATGTGAAAGTGTTCGTTTCTGCTGCAAGTTGGTCCAAGTTGGTCTAATGTAGGCTGAAATTGTTTTAGCCAAAATTAGCCAAAGGGGGAGATTGTTAATTCTTGGAGCTGGCTAGAATTTTGGTAAAACAATGTTGATGTCATGGTTGATGTTTCAACATGAGTTTTTAACAGCCTTGTTATGTTTAGTTAACATTCTGGTTTGTTAAGTGTTTAAGGGTTGCAGTTTTGTGCTGATGTCAAACCCGATGTCATAACATCAGTTGACAGAACATCAGAAAACCATCTGTTGTGGTTTTTGTATTGCAGAATGTTAAGGTGTTGAAGAGTTAAAGTGCTGAAGAGTGATGTCACATGCGATGTCTTGACATCACTATACCAGAAACTTAAAACATCAGGTTGTGATGTTTTTAGGGCTGCACGCATTAGTTTGATTTGAGGAGATCTGTTAGTTAGATTGGATGCGAATTTATTGGAGAAGATTTATTCTGATACAATTAATTCTGCATATCTTGTGGAGAATAGTTTGTTACTATTTTTGTGCAAATAGACATGGATAATTGTTCCTATTTGTGTGGAGAAGATTGTTCCTATTTGTGTGGAGAAGATTGTTCCTATTTGTGTGGAGAAGATCTTGCAGCTGATTTAAAGAGAAGATTTAAAAGATACATAATATCCTGGAAATATTATGTGGAGCTGAATTTAATGCATAAAGATATGGAGAATATTTAGAGTTAATTATTGAAGATTTAAATTGAAGATTTGATTGAAGATCCAATTAATAGCAGAATCTGTTGGAGATTTGGAACAGAAGATTTGATATGATTTGAAAGCCCAAATCCAGTTGAGAAATAGGTTATAAATAGAAGCATTGTAACCTAGTTTTGGTAAGCCAGCCATCATGTAGATTATAAGGGCTGTGTTGGTTGATGAACCACCCGGTTTGTGGGATGGTCATCGTGTTTATCTCGAAGCCTGTAGGTAAGAGATGTATTGTTCTTGGAGGAAGCTTTGAAGCAACTCCAAAGGGGTGTCATGGAAGTGTGTCTTCCAAAGTCTATGTGATAGAAAAGATTAGGGAATCAAGTTGTTGATGCAGTGACGGTGTAGTTGACTGCTAGACATCATCGAGATGATTGGAAGTGAGATGAAGTCTCTTACCTAGGGAGGACTTAGGTAGAAGGGTCATTGGGTAGGGATTAAATTAGGTAGATTGTCAACTGGTCTATTGAGTCTGTAATTTGATACTACTAATAGTGGACTTCCTTCCTGGCTTGGTATGCCCCCAGATGTAGGCTGGTTGAACCGAACTGGGTGAACAATTGACTGTGTTCATATTCTGTTTTATTGTCTTGTTCATGCAACAAAGTTTGATGTTGTGACATTGAACCTGACATCACATGTCTGTACCAGAATTTCAAATAGTAGTCCTCAAATAAATCAAAATTTAATCGGTTTGACAAAATCATGAATATTGTTGTATCATTGGCCCCAAATGAAAATCAAAAAATAAAAATAAAAGAGAGTACTACTAGCTAATAAAAGTAAAATAATAAGGATCTAACAATGAGATAATATAAAGAAAAACAACAAAGGTTTTGATAGGAATTAAAAATAAAAAAAAACATAATAATAAAAATCAAAATCAAAAGAGAAGAGGGGGTGCGCAGAAATGACGTGTGTGGAATCACATGGGTATAAACCCATCATCCATTAAAACATGGCTGGCCCGAAAAGAACAAGTGTGGTGAAGAAATCAGCATGGGATCACACGGGCCTAAGCCCATCACCCCAAAAAAACCATCAGTATTTTCTTTAAAAAACTAAAAAGACTAGACAACTAATAATGAAATAAAGGGAACGATTTAACACCATTCACCTTCTAAAAAAACAAGACGACATGGTTGGGAAAAGAATATAAATAACTCGTTCATAAAACACATGGCTCTCATTCAAAACCAAAAGGAAAATTAGGTCAAACATCAGCAATGAAAACGGCATCGCGATAAAAAGTTCACCGCGTCCAACCTTTTCTCCTTCACGATTCACTTCCCCTCTCTTTGGATTCCAGGTTCGTTCTCTTTCGCGACTCAACCCTGTTTCCAGGTTCGTGATTTGTGTTTGATTTCGCTCAGATTCTCTCTTCTTCTCCCTCTAGTTCTGAACGATTTGAGTATATTGGTGTTGGGATTGAAGATTTGAGGTGGATATGAAAAGGGGTGTTGGTTGAAAAAGCGGGTTTGAGAAAATGAAACTAGCTGAGGAATGCTATAGGTTCTGTGAAGTTTAGTCGATAATGAAGAAGGGTTGGTCGATTAGAAGAAGGGTCTGTCACGGTTTAAAAGAGATGAAGGTTATTATTGTGTTGGATGAAGGTGAGAGAGGGTGAGTGAAGGTTTGCGCAGGGGTTTTGTGGCGGCTGAGAGCCTTTTGAAGGAGTGGAAAGAGGTGTTATTTATAAGTGAATTTGAAGGGTGGAATGGGAAATTATTGGAGCAAGAATCGTGTGAATCGGATAAGGATCTCGTGAGCTGGCTAACCGTTTTCCTATTTTCATTTCTGTCCTAATTTCAATTTCAAATTCTCTCAGCAGCGTTGTGGTCCCCATGTACCTCTAGAAGCATCGAATTTGTTTTTCGCAACTTTGAGCAAGAATTTCGTTTTATGCTTGCGTGTATTGCCATTTCATGATGATATACTTTGTTCTGCAGGTCGTTTTGTTTCGGCGGTGCGTGACATGGCGGTTATGCTGCGAGAAGGATTCAAGTTGTCGTATGTGTTTGGGTCTTGTTGTGTGTAGGTCGTACGAAGGTGAGGCTGATGGTGTGGTGTGTATTGTCCTTTTTTGTGGGGTCTGGCCTCGGATGCAGAACATGTGTCCTATAATTTAGAACAATGAAGGTTTTGACGGGTTCTGCTATTTGTTTTTTTTATGCAGGTTGTGTTGGTGTTGTATCAGGTATGATGAATAGCATGTTGTGAGGGGTGGTGGTTGGAAAGGTGTAGTGATGGTGCGTGAAGGCTTGTTGGTGTATGGCTTGTGGTAGATTAGCTTGTAAAACTATAGCAGCATATGGCACGGTTGGAAATAGATTTTTTATTCTTTTTTTTTTGTAATTTTGTGTATTGGGTTGTATGGGCTTGAATAACATTTGACACCCCTTCATTTTGGAATGGGCTTGTGGCTTTGTAAATTTTTTGTGATTTTTCTTATTTCACATTTTGGTTGTAATCGGACTTTGAATGAACTTTGAATTGGACTACAAAAGTCTCATTGGCACCTCACACTTTCTATATGAACCATGATACATTTCTAGCCAAATTTTATGATATGCAATATTTAATCCTCATGTAAAATAAAGTCTTGAATCAATCCTTGCATTCAAAGCCACTTGAACAACAATTTTCGCCTTGAGCCCTCTTGAACAAAATTATGAACATGCCTTGACAATAAGAGTTATGATTTAAAAAAAATGAACTGTACTGCACACAATCCTGATGGAAAATGAACTGGAACATGAAACACCAAGATTAGAACCAATTTCGAACTTCTCTGAATCAATTCACATCTTGCATAATTAAACTAATGCCACTTTAATCGCAAATGAACCGCCATCTTTACTAAGGAATAATTATGCTTTGAAATCGAAGATTTTATGAATAGAGACATAGACATCAATACATCACAAAATCCTAATTGAAACTTCAAACACCCACCATTTGAATTATGCACAAACCCTGGCCATGATCTTGAAACCAAACTTGCCTAACCAAGATTAAGTTACAACCAGATGAACTCTAACTCATATTGCCCACACTCTTGACTGGATACCTCAAATGAAACTTGACCTGACTCAATTCAACCTCATGATATTTTTTTTAATTTTTTTTTTGAATAATAGTTAGTATATGGATGTACAAATGAAAGTTATACACAGGTAGGACAAATTTGGGGTATGACACCTTAATGGATGGATTCTTAGGCTATAATCAAATCAAAATGGCGCCGAAAGACATGGAGAAAACTTCGTTCATTACCCCATGGGGTACCTTTTGTTACAAGGTAATGTCGTTCGGTTTGAAGAACGTCGGGGCAACCTATCAAAGGGCCATGACTACTTTTTTTCATGACATGATACACAAAGAGATAGAGGTATATGTCGATGATATGATTGCAAAATCTAAGACAGAGGAGGAGCATGTGACCCATCTGTCAAAGCTATTCGAGCGTTTGAGAAAGTAAAAACTCCGCTTGAATCCAAACAAATGCACCTTCGGTGTCCGTTCGGGAAAACTTTTGGGGTTCATCGTCAGCCAAAAAGGAATTGAGGTTGATCCTGACAAGGTCAAGGCCATTCGAGAAATGCCTTCTCCGAAAACTGAAAAACAAGTCAGAGGATTCCTGGGACGTTTGAACTACATCTCCAGATTCATACTCCTCATGACCGCGACATGTGCGCCGATCTTCAAATTATTTAAAAAGAATCAGGACTGCGTTTGGACAGAAGACTGTCAAACCGCCTTCGACAGTATTAAGGAATACCTGTTGAACCCTCCGATTTTATCACCTCCAGAGGAAGGAAGGCCGCTGATTATCTACCTCACCGTCCTGGAAGACTCCATGGGCTGTGTACTTGGCCAACAAGACGAAACCAAAAGGAAAGAGTCTGCCATCTACTATTTGAGCAAGAAATTCACCGACTGCGAGACTCAGTACACTATACTTGAGAAAACTTGCTATGTTTTGGCTTGGGCAGCCAAACGTCTGCGCCAGTACATGATTCGTCACACTACTTGGTTGGTATCCGAAATGGATCCAATCAAGTATGTATTTGAAAAGCCTGCTCTCACGGGAAGGATTGCCCGTTGGCAGATGTTGCTATCAGAATATGACATAGAGTACCATGCTCAAAAGCCGTTAAGGGGAGTATTTTAGCCGATCATTTGGCTCATCAACCGATTGACGATCAAGAATCAATCGGGTTTGACTTCCCAGACGAAGATGTCATGTATTTAAAGATGAAAGATTGCGATGAACCGCTACCCAGTGAAGGGCCAGAACCAGGTTCCCAATGGGGACTAATCTTTGATGGAGCAGTTAATCATTACGAAAACGGAATTGGGGAAATCATTGTTACCCATTAGGGTACCCATATTCCTTTCACCGCCAGACTTACGTTCAAGTGCACAAACAACGAGGCCGAATACGAAGCTTGTATTATGGGTCTCGAAGAAGCGATTGATTTAAGGATTAAAAACTTGGACGTATATGGCGACTCAGTCCTGGTTATCAATCAGATTAAAGGAGATTGGAAGATATACCAATCAGGATTGATTCCTTATAAATACTATGCGAGAAGGTTGTTACCCTTCTTCGACAGAATCGAGTTTCATCACATCCCTCGTGATGAGATCACATGGCTGATGCATTAGCCACTCTCCCTTCCATGATTAGCGTAGGTCAATGGAATGACCTACCTAAGATCGACATAATGCGCCTTGAGAGGCTCGCTTACATCTTCACGATCGAAGTAGTCATAGACGATAAACCTTGATATCACGATATCAAATGCTTCCTTCAGAAACAAGAGTACCCACCTGGGGCACTAAGGAAAGACAGGAAAACCCTCAGAAGGCTGGCAGACAGTTTCTTCCTGAGCGGTGATACACTCTATAAGATAAATTTCGACATGGTCTTGCTCCGATGTGTAGACAGACCAGAAGCAGACATGCTGATAAAAGAAATTCACGAAGGATCCTTTGGCACTCATGCCAACGGACACGCAATGGCGAGAAAAATTCTAAGAGCAGGGTAATATTGGTTGACCATGGAATTCGACTGCTACAAGTACATGAAGAGGTGTCATAAGTGTCAGATATACTCCGACAAAATTCATGTACCGCCAACGCATCTCATAGTTCTCTCTTCCCTATGGCCTTTTTCCATATGGGGAATCGACATGATTGACATGATTGAACCTAAGGCTTCAAACGGACATCGGTTCATTCTCGTAGCCATTGATTACTTCACTAAGTGGGTCGAAGCAGCGTCATACGCTAATGTAACCCGACAAGTGGTGGTCCGATTTATCAAAAACAATATCATCTACCGTTATGGTGTTCCGAGCCAGATCATTACAGATAATGGATCTAACTTGAACAATAAGATGATGAAAGAGTTGTGCGCAGAGTTCAAGATCGAACACCATAACTCATCTCCCTACCGACCAAAGATGAACGGATCGGTAGAAGCGGCTAACAAGAACATCAAGAAGATTGTTCAAAAGATGGTTGTAACCTACAAAGATTGGCACGAGATGCTACCCTTTGCTCTTCATGGTTATCGCACATCTGTCCGCACTTCAACAGGGGCAACCCCTTTCTCTTTAGTATATAGCATGGAAGCAGTGCTCCCCATAGAGGTAGAGATCCCATCAATCCCGGTATTGATGGAAGCCAAGCTTACAGAAGCTGAATGGTGTCAAAGTCGACACGACGAACTCAACCTGATAGAAGAGAAACGAATAACGGCACTATGCCATGGTCAGTTGTATCAACAAAGAATGAAGAAGTCATTCGACAAAAAGGTCCGAACTCGCGTCTTCAGGAAAGGAGACCTTGTGCTCAAAAAGATACAATCATTTCTCACTGATTCTCGGGGCAAATGGACTCCGAATTATGACGGCCCCTATGTGGTTAAGAAAGCTTCTCAGGCGGCACCTTGAGACTTACAACCATGGACGGAGAGGAATTTGCCTACCCCACGAATGTTGATGTAGTCAAGAAATACTTCGCCTAAAAAAAACGTCTCGGTGGATTGAAAACCCGAAAGGGCGGTCCAGGAAAAAATTAGAGAAATAATCAAAAATCATCCCGGTGGATTAGAAACCTCAAAGTACAATCCAGGTAAAAGTTAGGGATAACGGCAAGTAACTACTTTTGACAAAGGGGCAAGTCCCTCAGCAGCAGTTACATCATCTGTCAGGAAAGCTCCAGTCACGGTCATCTTCGGCAGAAGCTCAGGGTGTCCCGAATTCAAAGTTGGTAGAAGGATAGTGGTCGTTATGTTTCAATGTAGCCCTTTTCCCTGTAAATTACCATTTTCAACTTTGTAAATGCTATATGGAATCACGTGTTTGGCTAATTTCCATCCTATCAATAAAATTTGAACCCTTGTGTTTTTATTTGCAATTCATATTTGCTTTAGCTTTACAGAATGATGTTTTTAACATGATCAACGATTCTTGAAACGAAACAAAAATGAATTTACTTGTTAAAATTGTTCTGCTTTTTAAAAAAAATATAAAGACGGAAATTTCTTTTGACGGTTGAACATCGAAAGAACATCGATCGCTTCTCCAAAGGTGTTCGAGCCTCAAAGTGAAGAATCAAAGTACTCCTTCTAAACCAGTATGCCTGAATGAAGGATCAGCTATGTCAGATGCGAATGCTCCATCTGACCTCTTCGGTCGAGTTCTCATCTCCTAAGCCCTACCAACGTCGCTCCCAACAGGGACCGTTTCTCCTAAGCAAGGCAGAATTGCTATCTTGAACCAGCGATACTTCTTCGCCCCGCGATGGCCGAATATCCAGTCATGTTTATCTATTAGTCTGTATGGCGCGTCAGTTTTGTCAGCATATACATACATACATATGCGTTATTGATTTGCATTCATAATCATATTGCATCACTCTCACTCCCGTCGGTCTTGTCCCCTAGTGATAATAGTCCTCTCAATCGCGATGTCAGTTCTTTCCTCGTCAGGAAAGGTTGCATCCAAACAATCTCTCTCCTCCAGTTTATTTCTGGATCAGAATTGGCCCTTGACCACTTTGATAACTTGAACCTCTGAAAGACCAGAGAACCTTCAATCGATGTCACTCTTCGCCATTGAAGATGATATTTTCGCTTTCCCGGATTAAGGAAAATCCCTAGAGGAAGCCTCTTAAGCAGAGATTCGGCAACACAACAGTTTTTCTCCAAAAAAAAAACCGCTGATGAAAAGGTCATCAGCACCTCAAATTGGATCACATCATATGGCGTTTCTCCGGGAAGATCCCGAGAAAAGTATGATGCAATATCCCCAAGCGTGAAATCGGTCTCTCAAGAGACTCGTTTTCCCCAGTAGAGTCGGCAAATGGCGTCTCCAAACAGAGAAGTTTGTACACTTATACAATTCAGACGACTAGGTTCCCCAGCAACTGTGACATCAAAACTTTTTCTATCAAATGGCATCTCTCCAGGAAAATTTGGCGAGAAGTTTGAGGAAAATCGCTACGAATAGCGTCCCTTGTCAAGAAGTTTATTGACAAAAGAAACTAAGACCAGTTCCTTGGTAGAAAACCAGGATCGAGGGGAAGTTTACATCAGAAACTAAGACCAGTTCCTTGGTAGGAAACCAGGATCGAGGGGAAGTTTTTACCTTTTCTAAGCACCATTGCTTAGTAAAAGAAGAAGGATGCGCAAGCTACCATTCTTAACCACCATCAAAATTTCAGGTATTCCGATATTTAATTCTCTTGCACCCCGAATGCCCGAATACCTTCGCCATTCACACCTTCGGGTCCAAGAAGATTAAATAGGGGCATCTGTCATACCCCAAATTTTGACCACTAAGATTTCCCATCATTGTTCAAATCATCATCACAATATGGAGGAACCATCATACCTCATCAGTCTCCCCAAAGATGGGTGAACACTTACTACAATCAAATTTAGGGTTTCAAGCCCTCTCAGAGTTCTTAGACAAAGGATCAATCAAGAAATGACATGATCTTCAACTTGTCTAGCCTCTCAAATAACCACAAGGGATCAAGAGGACTCCCACTTTAAGGATTAAGCACAAGGCTGCTCCCTTCTAGGTGGATCAAGCCTCAAGATCGCCAGTGTCACCAAATTAGGGTTTGGTCGACCAGGGCCTCCAGATGAAAATTTTCCTCTGGGCATGAGCCAATGCTTCAAAGAATATTCCAAAATACTCCATGGAACCTCATGGGCCCAAGCATCAAGTCAATTTAACCTCAGGGGATGCATACATCAAAAATCAGGAATTAGGGTTTCTTGACCTAATTCACCCCTAAGTTGACTTTTGGGACAAATCATGCACCAAGACCTCAAGACATGATTTGAGGGTCTCCAACATACCACATTGATCCATTTGTAACAATGGATTGATCAAGGAAGCTTGAGCAATAAGTCTCAATTTCATCAGTACCACAGTTAGGGTTTCGCGGAAAAAGTCAACTGTAGCTTTGACTTTTAACCAGGACATGCTCCCAAACCCTGGGACATGATTCAATATACCCTATAACACCCATGGAACATGTCCATCAAGTTTGATTTAGATCAAGGACATGATTTCCTAAAGGATTGCACAGTTTGGAATTCATCTGATAAAAAGTCAACTGTGCACAAAAGTCAACTTTGACTTTTTGAGATTTTTCACAAAAATGGTTTTTTAACCCTAAAATGATGTTAATGTATGATTTGAATCATCATTCATCAAGAAAAATCATGAAAAGTGGGATAACTTGTAAAAGGGGTAACCATAAAAACTTAGAAAATTTTCTAAGTTATGAACAAAGTGGCAAGGGTACTAACTTTGGAGGATCATAACTCCTAAACCGCAAAGCCATTTTTCCCCATCCAAAGCTTGATTGATAGATCTCATTGCCCTCTACAAAAGCTTAAAACTGACCTCCCTCCAAATTCCTCATGGATTTTGAGTTATGGAATGATCAAAATCACAAAAAGTGAAAATGTCACTTTTTTCCAACACTCAGTGAAATTTTCACTAAGTGAGAATCTGCCTTCACTTTTTTCCAAATGTAGGGGGATTTTTCACTTAGATCCAAAAGGTATCAAAACCAAATATGATCAAACATTTGTTGTATCATATGAGGGCTTTCCAAAATGGCCAAGAACATCACCAAATTCCACTTGGGCCATGAGATATGACAATGGCAATATGCCTTGCTGAAAACTGCCAAGGCTAGGCAGAATTTTGCATTTTTGCTTGATTTGGCTAAATCAGATAATTCTAAGCCTTGTCATCACTTTGGACACATCTGAGGATCAAATCTAAAGGGTACAAACACTGAGCCAAGCCTCCAAAGTCCTTGGAACAAGAAGTAGCATGTCAAACCTAGAATTGCCTAAAAGAGGGACAAGACTCCAATTTTGGATTTGAGCATTCAATGCATACACCAAGGTGGCATGGACTGAGCCATTTGCAACTGAATTCAGTCAAGACTTATCCAAGACTAAGGGAACCACAGCCCTGTGCCCTAACCTCTAGTCAATGGCTAGAGGAGACTTGGATTCCAAAGTGCAACCATTGGCCAAACCTCTGTTGCAGTTGCCATTCACTATTACTTGCAAAAAAAACTTGCTCTACTATAAATAGAGCCCAATTGTGATCAGTTTGAGTACACCAAAGCCATCAAACAGATGCTTTCCTCAAAATCTCTTCTTTCACTCCAATTTTGCCTTCTAAGGCAAGTCACTATCGGGTTTTGAGTTTGAGAGTTTTTCCAATCAAACCAATCACTCACACACCTCACATACATCACATAGAAGTGATCCAAACACTCACATAACATCTGGAACACCAAAATCACAAAATCACCAGCCAGTTGCTCAAGTTCTTGACAGATTTGCAGTTGGGGTACCATCTCAAGTTCCAGATCATTTCAATCCATTCCAAGCATCCAGACACACTCCATGGCACCTAGGGAAGCTATCCAGATCATTTGAACCTAGTTGTAACACCTCTAACACAAAACACGATCAGCAGCTGCAAGAGGTAAGCATGAGCTCTTCTAACTCTATGATCCATGCAATTTTTGCTGCACAATAATTTGGCCATATGTTCATAATCATGCATGGAATGTTTTCCCTCAATCAATTGCATTGTTTGAATCGTGTGTGGAATTTCTGAACCTTCATGCAGAAATTAGGGTTCTTGAGGTTTCTCTTTGATTTCTTATTCCATGTTAAAAATAAAGGAAATTAAAGACCATAGACATGATCGTGAGGTTAAAACGAGTAGATTGATATGTAGATTGCATGATATAATCAAGTATTCACTGAGATTGGATAGAAAACGCAAATCTGCAGAAACAGAGAGTGGCGCCTGTTCTTGCCCTTGTTCTTGGCGCCATTTTTTGAAAATTTGAATATTTGAATTTTGTGATTTTATTTAATTGATTCAAAAATTAATTTCTCTCTGAGTTTTAATGATTTTGAGTTGATTCTCTTTTTAATAATTCACAAAAATGTTAAAATATTTTATTTTCCCAAAAAATCCCAAAAATATTATTTATTTCATATAATTGATATTTTTGCAAAGAATTAATATTTTAATTGTTTTTGACATTTAAAATTTTTTTCCTTCTTGATTTTGCAAATTTTAATGACTTCTAATCATTTTGTAGGTCAAAACATGATTTTTGAAACATTAATCCAAGATCACAATTTGTTTTCCACATGTTAAACAATTTTGGTCATTTTAATTGAATTTATTATTCAATTAAAATACATTTTGAAAACAAATTAGGGTTTTGATTAATTTAACCCTCATCAAACTTTTTCAAACACACTTGGGCCTCTAATAGAGTGTAAGACTCAATCCTTTGTAAATACAAATCTATTTTGGGCCTCACTTATTGTATAAGTCCCGTTGTATTTCAAAAAGTTCGACGCGATCATCGTCCATTGAAAAACAAACCTTGGGCCTCTCCTCGAGCTATAATACCCATTCAAAATCTTTTGGGCCTCTATTAGAGTGTAAGACCCAACCCCCTTTGAAAACCAAACCATTTTGGGCCTCAATGCGTTGCATAAGACCCACCGCGTTTTCAAAAATCTCGGCGCGATCGCCATTCTCAAACAAATGACTTTGGGCCTCTCCTTGAGCTGTAAGCCCCACCACTTGTACAAAAATAAATCACTTGGGCCTCTTGAGAGAGTTTAAGACCCATCCCTTTGTACAGAAAACCTTTTTGGGCCTCAGTCACTTGTATAAGTCCATGTACAATGTACAAAACGACAGTGCGATCACTGATAAACCTTGGGCCTCTCCTTGAGCTGTAAGCCCCAACATCTTTTCAAAATACTTTCTCCTTTAATTTTGAACATACTGTTGTTTTCAATCTTTCTTTGTTAAACAACTTACCAAACAGCATGGAAGCTCTACAACCGAGTAAGTGGTTATATGCTTTCTTTATCCGCTTTCATATACATATAACTGTATTGTGGGGTTGTTTCACTGTAAGTCTTCTTTCATAAACTCATATCAACTGTGTAATACTAGTATAGATATTTAGAGTTTCCCCGGCAACTACGTCTAGCACTAAGCCCTGTTGATCACTCTTAAATAGACAAAACTAGATCCCCCATAGGATTACCAGACACAATCTTCCCTCCTCTTGGGGTTAACAATATGGAGACGTGAAAGGCAGCATTCTCAGTGAACCCTTTCACAGACTGTCACCTTTAGAAATTGTCAAAGAAACTCTACTCCCCAGAGATGATCTTTTCTCCGTGAATGGCATCTCTTGAGTTTCTTCCAAATTCTCGAACTTTCCTGGCTTGATCTATTCTCTGTGAATAGCCTGTCTTGAACTTCTCGGGGTTTAGGGACCCACAGGCTTCCTAAAAGCATCCCCTCCTCCTCTTGGGCGTCGTACAAGGACCTTACGGCTTCTTAGAAGTATTCACAGCCTCCTCTTAGGCTTCGTATAAAGATTCTTCCTTCGGGAAGACAGCCTCCTCTTGGGCTTCGTACAAATTGTCCCCCGACTTCTTAAAAGTTTCCAGCCTCCTCTTGGGCTTCGTACAAATTATCCTGACGACCTCCTAGAGGTATAGGAACAGAAATTAGTCATCTTCATAGAACAGGCTTTCAAAGAGTCTAAATCTTTCTACCGTGAACGTACTACTACTGTTTCTTTAAGCATAGTACAAAAGATAAAACTCTAGACTTGGACAGTCTAATCTCCTTGAGTCTCGAAGGCATTCTCAAGTAGGAAAAAATACCAGTAGACTCGGACAGTCTCCAATACCCTCTGGGTTCCCCATTTTCTTAAAGAACAGGAAATAACCCTGATCCTCTGATCAATCCCAAAGCATAGCCTTACCTTTAATCAGTCTCTTTATAAGAACTGATTTTCTCTTTTAACCAACCTACTGGACCTGTCACTCAACTGAAACAGCAACCCTTTTAGCCTCCATCTCGGGCTTCGTACGAGATACAAATCACTCTCTTGTTGAGTATAAAAGACTCTCTTGTTGAGTCACACCCTTTTAGCCTCTATCTCGGGCTTCGTGCGAGATATAAAAAGACTCTCTTGTTGAGTCAATAATCCTTTTAGCCTCCATCTCGGGCTTCGTACGAGATATAAGCCACTCTCTTGTTGAGTATAAAAGACTCTCTGGTTGAGTCAATCTCTCTTTTATCCTCCAATCTCTCTGTATCTCGTACGAAGCCCGAGATGGAGGCTAAAAGAGAGATTGAATCAACCAGAGAGTCTTTTATACTCAACAAGAGAGTTGTTTGTATCTCGTACGAAGCCCGAGATGGAGGCTAAAAGGATTATTGACTCAACAAGAGAGTCTTTTTATATCTCGCACAAAGCCCGAGATAGAGGCTAAAAGGGTGTGACTCAACAAGAGAGTCTTTTATACTCAACAAGAGAGTGATTTGTATCTCGTACGAAGCCCGAGATGGAAGCTAAAAGGGTTGCTGTTTCAGTTGAGTGACAGGTCCAGTAGGTTGGTTAAAAGAGAAAATCAGTTCTTATAAAGAGACTGATTAAAGGTAAGGCTATGCTTTGCGATTGATCAGAGGATCAGGGTTATTTCCTGTTCTTTAAAGAAATGGGGAACCCAGAGGGTATTGGAGACTGTCCGAGTCTACTGGTATTTTTCCCTACTTGAGAATGCCTTCGAGACTCAAGGAGATTAGACTATCCAAGTCTAGAGTTTTATCTTTTGTACTATGCTTAAAGAAACAGTAGTAGTATGTTCACATTAGAAAGATCTAGACTCTTGGAAAGACTTTTCTATGAAGATGATTAATTTCTGTTCCTATACCTCTAGGAGGTCATCGGGACAATTTGTACGAAGCCCAAGAGGAGGCTGGAAAATTTTAAGAAGCCGAGGGATAATTTGTACAAAGCCAAAGAGGAGGCTCTCTTCCTGAAGGAAGAAACCTTATACGAAGCCTAAGAGGAGGCTGTGAATACTTCTAAGAAGCCGTAGGGTCCTTGTACAACGCCCAAGAGGAGGCGGAGATGCTTTTCGGAAGCCTGTGGGTCCCCAAACCCCGAGAAATTCAAGACAGGCTATTCACAGAGAATAGATCAAGCCAAGAAAGTTCGAGAATTTGGAAGAAACTCAAGAGATGCCATTCACGGAGAAAAGATCATCTCTGGGGAGTAGAGTTTCTTTGACAATTTCTAAAGGTGACAGTCTGTGAAAGGGTTCATCGAGAATGCTGCCTTTCACGTCTCCATATTGTTTAACCCCAAGAGGAGGGAAGACTGTGTCTGGTAATCCTATGGGGATCTAGTTTTGTCTATTTAAGAGTGATCAACAGGGCTTAGTGCTAGACGTAGTTGCCGGGGAAACTCTAAATATCTATACTAGTATTACACAGTTGATATGAGTTTATGAAAGAAGACTTACAGTGAAACAGCCCCACAATACAGTTATATGTATATGAAAGCGGATAAAGAAAGCATATAACCACTTACTCGGTTGTAGAGCTTCCATGCTGTTTGGTTAGTTGTTCAACAAAGAAAGATTGAAAAAAAACAACAGTATGTTCAAAATTAAAAGAGAAAGTATTTTGAAAAGATGTTGGGGCTTACAGCTCAAGGAGGGGCCCAAGGTTTATCAGTGATCGCACTGTCGTTTTGTACAAAGGGACTTATACAAGTGACTGAGGCCTAAAAACGTTTTCTGTATAAAGGGATGGGTCTTACACTCTCTCAAGAGGACCAAGTGATTTATTTTTGTACAAGTGGTGGGGCTTACCACTCAAGGAGAGGCCCAAGGTCATTTGTTTGAAAATGGCGATCGAGCCGAGATTTTTGAAAACGCGGTGGGTCTTATACAATGCATTGTTGCCCAAAATGGTTTGGTTTTCAAAGGGGGTTGGGTCTTACACTCTAATAGAGGCCCAAAAGATTTTGAATGGGTCTTATAGCTCGAGGAGAGGCCCAAGGTTTGTTTTTCAACGGACGATGATCGCGTCGAACTTTTTGAAATACAACGGGACTTATACAATAAGTGAGGCCCAAAATAGGTTTGTATTTACAAAGGATTGGGTCTTACACTCTATTAGAGACCCAAAAGTATTTGAATGAGTCTTATAGCTCGAGGAGAGGCCCAAGGTTTGTTTTTCAACGGATGATGATCGCGTCGAACTTTTTGAAATACAACGGGACTTATACAATAAGTGAGGCCCAAAATAGGTTTGTATTTACAAAGGATTGGGTCTTACACTCTATTAGAGGCCCAAGTGTGTTTGAAAAAGTTTGATGATGGTTGAATTAATCAAAACCCTAATTTGTTTTCAAAATGTATTTTAATTGAATAATAAATTCAATTAAAATGACCAAAATTGTTTAACATGTGGAAAACAAATTGTGATCTTGGATTAATGTTTCAAAAATCATGTTTTGACCTACAAAATGATTAGAAGTCATTAAAATTTGCAAAATCAAGAAGGAAAAAATATTTTAAATGTCAAAAACAATTAAAATATTAATTCTTTGGAAAAATATCAATTATATGAAATAAATAATATTTTTGGGATTTTTTGGGAAAATAAAATATTTTAACATTTTTGTGAATTATTAAAAAAAGAATCAACTCAAAATCATTAAAACTCAGAGAGAAATTAATTTTTGAATCAATTAAATAAAATCACAAAATTCAAATATTCAAATTTTCAAAAAATGGCGCCAAGTACAAGGGCAAGAACAGGCGCCACCCTCTGTTTTTGCAGATTTGCGTTTTCTATCCAATCTCAGTAAATACTTGATTATATCATGCAATCTACATATCAATCTACTAGTTTTAACCTCACGATCATGTCTATGGCCTTTAATTTCCTTTATTTTTAACATGGAATAAGAAATCAAAGAGAAACCTCAAGAACCCTAATTTCTGCATGAAGGTTCAGAAATTCCACACACGATTCAAACAATGCAATTGATTGAGGGAAAACATTCCATGCATGATTATGAACATATGGCCAAATTATTGTGCAGCAAAAATTGCATGGATCATAGAGTTAGAAGAGCTCATGCTTACCTCTTACAGCTGGTGATCGTGTTTTATGTTAGAGGTGTTATAGCTAGGTTCCAATGATCTGGATAGCTTCCCTAGGTGCCATGGAGTGTGTCTGGATGCTTGGAATGGATTGAAATGATCTGGAACTTGAGATGGTACCCCAACTGCAAATCTGTCAAGAAATTGAGCAACTGGATAGTGATTTTGTGATTTTGGTGTTCCAGATGTTATGTGAGTGTTTGGATCACTTCTATGTGATGTATGTGAGGTGTGTGAGTGATTGGTTTGATTGGAAAAGCTCTCAAACTCAAAACCCGATAGTGACTTGCCTTAGAAGGCAAAATTGGAGTGAAAGAAGAGATTTTGAGGAAAGCATCTGTTTGATGGCTTTGGTGTACTCAAACTGATCACAATTGAGCTCTATTTATAGTAGAGCAAGTTTTTTTTGCAAGCAATAGTGAATGGCAACTGCAGCAGAGGTTTGGCCAATGGTTGCACTTTGGAATCCAAGTCTCCTCTAGCCATTGACTAGAGGTTAGGGCACAGGGCTGTGGTTCCCTTGGTCTTGGATAAGTCTTGACTGAATTCAGTTGCAAATGGCTCAGTCCATGCCACCTTGGTGTATGCATTGAATGCTCAAATCCAAAATTGGAGTATTGTCCCTCTTTTAGGAAATTCTAGGTTTGGCATGCTACTTCTTGTTCCAAGGACTTTGGAGGCTTGGCTCAGTGTTTGTACCCTTTAGATTTGATCCTCAGATGTGTCCAAAGTGATGACAAGGCATGGCATTATCTGATTTTTCCAAATCGAGCAAAAATGCAAAATTCTGCCTAGCCTTGGCAGTTTTCAGCAAGGCATATTGCCATTGTCATATCTCATGGCGCAAGTGGAATTTGGTGATGTTCTTGGCCATTTTGGAAAACCCTCATATGATACAACAACTGTTTGATCATATTTGGTTTTGATACCTTTTGGATCCAACTGAAAAATCCCCCTACATTTGGAAAAAAGTGAAGGCAGATTCTCACTTAGTGAAAATTTCACTGAGTGTTGGAAAAAAGTAACACTTTCACTTTTTGTGATTTTGATCATTCCATAACTCAAAATCCATGAGGAATTTGGAGGGAGGTCAGTTTTAAGCTTTTGTAGAGGGCAATGAGATCTATCAATCAAGCTTTGGATGGGGAAAAATGGCTTTGCGGTTTAGGAGTTATGATCCTCCAAAGTTGGTACCCTTGCCACTTTGTTCATAACTTAGAAAATTTTCTAAGTTTTTATGGTTACCCCTTTTACAAGTTATCCCACTTTTCTTGATTTTTCTTGATGAATGATTATTCAAATCATACATTAACATCATTTGTCCTGGTCAAAAGTCAAAGCTACCGTTGACTTTTTCCGCGAAACCCTAATTGTGGTACTGATGAAATTGAGACTTGTTGCTCAAGCTTCCTGGATCAATCCATTGTTACAAATGGATCAATGTGGTATGTTGGAGACCCTCAAATCATGTCTTGAGGTCTTGGTGCATGATTTGTCCCAAAAATCAACTTAGGGGTGAATTAGGTCAAGAAACCCTAATTCCTGATTTTTTATGTATGCATCCCTTGAGGTCAAATTGACTTGATGCTTGGGCCCATGAGGTTCCATGGAGTATTTTAGGATATGCCTTGAAGCATTGGCTCATGCCCATAGGAAAATTTTCATCTGGAGGCCCTGGTCGACCAAACCTTAATTTGGTGACACTGGCGATCTTGAGGCTTGATCCACCTGGAAGGGAGCAGCCTTGTGCTTAATCCTTGAAGTGGGAGTCCTCTTGATCCCTTGTGGATATATGAGAGGCTAGAAAAGTTGAATATCATGTCATTTCTTGATTGATCCTTTGTCTAAAAGCTCTGAGAGGGCTGGAAACCCTATATTTGATTGTAGTGGATGCTCACCCATGTTTGGGGAGACTGATGTGGTATGATGGTTCCTCCATATTGTGATGATGATTTTCACAATGATGGGAAATCTTAGTGATCAAAATTTGGGGTATGACACTTGGGTGTTCTTGGCGCCCTTTTTCAAAAATTCAAATATTTGAATTGTGATTTTATTTAATTGATTCAAAAATTAATTTCTCTCTGAATTTTAATGATTTTGAGTTGATTCCTTTTTTAATAATTCACAAAAATGTTAAAATATTTTATTTTATAAAAATTCTCAAAAATGTTATTTATTTCATATACTTGATATTTTTGCAAAGAATTAATTTTTATTTGTTTTTTAACAATTAAAATATTTTTTCCTTCTTGATTTTCCAAACTTAATTGATTTTCAATCATTTTTTGGATAAAAACATGATTTTTGAAACATTGATCCAAGATCACCACTCATTTTCCACATGTTTTCAATAATTTTTATTAATTTTTAAACAAAATTAATTCCATTTTAGACAAAATTAGGGTTTTGATTAATTCCACCCTCATCCATCTTTTTTCAAACACTCATGGGCCTCTAATAGAGTGTAAGACCCAATCCCTCTTTGAAACTAAAATAGTTTGGGCCTCAATCATTGTATAAGACCCACAGTGTTTTCAAAAATCTCGGCGCGATCGCCAGTTTAAAATAAAACCACTTGGGCCTCTCCCTAAGTTGTAAGCCCCATTCTTTTTCTTAAAAACACTCATGGGCCTCACCCAATCCTTTTTTTTGACCAAAACCTTTTTGGGCCTCAGACATTGTATAAGTCCCTCTGCGTTAAAAAAATCTCGGCGCGATCGCCATTTTCAAACAAGAAAATCATCTGGGCCTACCCTTGTGTTGTAAGTCCCATTTCTTTTCTTTAAATAATCTTTGGTCTTCTCCTTGAGTTTTAAGACCCAACCCTTGTTGTACATAAACCTTTTTGGGCCTCAGTCGTTGTATAAGTCCCGATACCATATTCAAAACAACGGTGCGATCACTGTCAAACTCTTTGGGCCTCTCCTTAAGTATAAGCCCCACAATCTATTCAAAAACAATTTCCCTTTTGATTTAGATTCAAATATATGTATTGTTATCAAAACTTTTCTTTATTTCTTTGAACAACTAACAATACAGCATGGAAGCTTACTCACCTGTAAGTTTTATCGGCTTTCTTTTACACGATTTCATATATATATATAACTGCATTGTGGGAAGCTGCGCATGGTTAGTCTTCTATCATACCCTTTTTTAAATACTTGTCATATATCAATTGTATATATACTAGTATAGTTATTTAGATCTTTCCCCGACAACTAGGTCTAGAACTAGGTAAAGCCCTGTTGGTCACTCTTAAAATACAAACAAAATTAGATCCCCATAGGATCTCCAGATACAGTCTTGCCTTCTCTTGGGCTTAAACAATATGGAACAAAGAGAAAGGCAGTATTCTTCGTGAACCTTTCCTCAAGCTGTCACCCCTAGAAATTATCAAAGAAATTCTACTCCCCGGAGTTGATCGATTCTCGGTGAATAGCATCTCTTGAATTTCTTCAAATCACAGAACTTTCACTAAATGATCTATTCTCGGTGAATAGCATTTCTTGAACTTTTATTGGTTTGGGACCCACAGGCTTCCTAAAAGCATCCCCGCCTCCTCTTGGGCTTTGTACAAGGACCCTCTGGCTTCTTAGAAGTTCTCATGCCTACTCTTGGGCTTAATACAAGGATCCTGACGACCTCTTAAAGGTATAAGACAGAACTTAGTCATCCTTTGCTAGAGCTGTCTTTCCAGTGTCAGACCTCAGGCCACTTTAGGGTTGATTCTCATCCCTTAATGCCCTTGCCTCCTCTTGGGCATCATACAAAAGATAAAACTCTTCCACGCCAGTAGACTTGGACAGTCTAATCCCCTTGAGTCTCAAAGACATTCTCAAGTTCCTTACAACTATAGGAAAAAATCCCGGGCATTTTGGATTGATCTCCAACATAAACCCAGCCTCTCTCATGAGAGTTCCCCGACCAGGGTCTACACTATCTTAAATCAGAACCTCAAGGTATCTGACATCTCAACTCTTCTGTAATCCTCAGCAAGAGTTGATTCCCCACTTGGACCTGCCTGGGGATCTCAATTATCCCCGGCAAAAGATAGCCTCCTCTTAGGCTTTGTATAAGGACCTTTTCTCAGCAGAAAGCTAGCCTCCTCTTAGGCTTTGTATAATGATCCTTCCTCAGCGAAGTCAGCCTCCTCTTGGGCTTTGTACAAATGGTTCTCCCCAGCGGAGCTAACCTTTTCAGACTCTCTTGTTGAGTCAGTCACTTTTTAGACTCTCTTGTTGAGTCAATCGCCTTTTCAGACTCTCTTGTTGAGTCAATCACTTTTTAGACTCTCTTGTTGAGTCAATCACTTGTTAGACTCTCTTGTTGAGTCAATCGCCTTTTCGGACTCTCTTGTTGAGTCAACCTTTTTTAGCCTCAATCTTGGGCTTTGTACAAGACAGATAAAAATACCCTCTCGTTGAGTCGATCTTTGTCCAAACTTGGTATAAAGATTTCCCCTAGCAGGAGCTAGCCTCTTCTCAAGTTGTGTAGAATACTTTCTCCAGCTTGTCCAGCCTTCATCCTGGGCTTGGTACAGGACAGATAAAAACACTCTCTTGTTGAGTCAAACCCATTTAGCCTCAATCTTGGGCTTTGTACAAGACATAAATCTCTCTCTCTCTTAAGCTTGGGACAAATATCTTCTCCAACATAGTCATTTCCTCCCAGCCTTGCTTTAGGCTTTGGGGAATGATTTTCCCCAAGAAGAGTCAAACCCATTTCAGCCTCCTCTTAGGCTTTATATAATGATTTTCCCAGTAAGGTTAGCCTTAAATCTTGGGCTTTGTACAAGACACATGGAAACCCTCCCCAGCGGAGTCAAAATTCCTTTTAGCCTCAATCTTGGGTTTTGTACAAGACAGACAAAACATTTTCCCCAAAAAAGTCAAACTTCTAGCCTCCTCTTAGGATTTGTATAAAGAAACCCCCTAGCTGAGTCAATTAACCTTTTAGCATCAACCTTGTGGTTTGATCAAGGCACACAAAAATCAACAATCCTTCTTTAGAGATGACAAATTCTCTCTCAATCAAAACCTTTTATCTTCAATCTTGGGCTTTGAACAAGACACCAAAACATTTTCTCCTCCCTTAGAATAGGAGGAACTACGATTGCTCTGATTTCCCTGTTTCGTTTAAACGGGAATACGTAGGCATAAGATTGTGAAATCTTAGCGAGCATACTAATAAAAAACTCTAGGTCCAGTACCTTCACATCAAAACTTAGGTCCAATACCTTACCAAAAACACCCGAACATCAACAAAAACTCACTCACTCGCTCATACTTCCCAAGAAACTTTCCCAACCCATTAACAGATAAACACCATCAATTGCAAAGCGAAGCCTAAAGCTAATATCCTGTGGATAACCACATATAGGATGGGTAATTGACAAATCTCCATTGTATAACCTGATCCTGACTCCCCGAATCTCTTTTAAGCGTTTGTTCAGTTAAACATTCGCGTGCAAGGTTAGTTTTAGATAGCTTCCCTTTCCCTTTTAGCTTCATGGGATAAATAAGAAATCAAAAAGTAGCACCCCCTCCTACCATTGCGGTGAGGAAAACTTCAGCGATAAGGTGGTCGCGTCACCGACAAAAATCGCTCGCTACAGTTAGGTGGTTCAGCTAGAAGTTGATCAAAAGAGATTCCATACACATCATGACCTTCTTGTTCAAGCTGGTCTAAATAAGCTTGTAAGACCTCTGTTGGATCAATTTGGATGAAAAGAGGAAAGTTGTCAATAATTAATCTTTGTCCCTTGATGTTTTCAAGTTCTTTATCCATTGTAGGTTCAACAGTGATCTCTTAGACAATAGTCATGCTCTAGACATTCTTGACATTGAAAGGTTTTCCAATGTCTTCACCAAGATCATCAACTAGGTTATGAGTAATCAGATGATCCACAAGACCACTCTCCATCAGAATATCTGAAATGATTCTTCCCAAAGGAATATACCCTTTTGGCTTATCCCTAGAATCTCTAACAGAGTCTCGAAGAAATTTGAACAAAATGGAGGGAAGATCCATTTCCATTCCTGGCTGCAGAAAGTACAACATATATTTTTAATCAGTGTTAGCATAGTCGGAGGAACTTGTTGAAGGTCTGGTGAGGATACAACCCAGAATAATCTTGAACCAAACACGAAGATTGTTGGACAATTATGTTGCCTTAGGTTTTGATTTCTCATCAGAACGTTGAGTGTAGATTGAAGGTACGATTGTTTTATTTAGGTAAACTGTCATGCTGCTCATGTTGTAGACATGTTTGCCTTTATTGTATTTCATTTTTAGTAGGGTAGCAATTGATTTTTCAGTGATGACAATCCTTTTTCCCTTAACATCTGAAACAACATAATAATCATCTGTATTAGCATGAACCGAGAAATCTCTTACCAGTGTTGTGTAAACAGGACCGAAAAGATGCTTGAAATAGTTTTCCCAACCTTGTTTCTTTACACCAGTAGTCAAATTTACACCATTTGCTTTTAGGTTTTCGAAGTTAACTAAGAGTTCACAGCAAACTTCCAATTCTTCAGAGTCTATTTTTAGATAAAGTTTTTCAGGTCGATCTAGAATATGAATCTGCTGTTGTTGAGGAGCGACCATTGTTAGGGGCAAGACTTGAGATAACAGAGATGTGAGGTTTGTGTCGGACTGTTGAGAGGAACTTGTCTAGAGTTCCATTTGTTTAGAGAAATTGTAGAGAGCTTGTTGTTGAGTATCCATGAATGACGAAATTTCTCGGAGAAGGCAGTTGGATTTGAAATTTTAGGGTAGGAGGATATGGAGTGGAGTGAATAGTGTGTGATAGTGAGTAATAAATAAGAGAATTAATTATTGTTTCTTGAAAAAGGACTGAAAAAGGGGAAAGTAATAATGATTTTAACCTACTCTTAAGACATCCAAATGCTCAAGGTGTCACTCAATCATCAAAATATGATTTACACGTGTAAGAGTGAATCATAACCGTCAGTTTGAATTTTCACCATTTTGATGTTATTCAGGATAAGAAAACCAAAAGGTTTCCGATTTGAGATGTTTAAGATAGTTTCTAACTAGTAGAAACTTCAGAAACACATTAAAGTTCATAACATCAGAATCATAATTTTACAGATGGTGCTAAATAATAGAAAGTTCATTCTGGACAAAACTTCATTTTCAAATGTTTCAGAATGAATAAGAATCTATCTTCAGCTGGGGGTTTTGTAAAAATATCAACCCATTGATGATCTGTATCAATGAATTGTAAAGAAATAGTCCCTTTATGAACATAGTCTCTAATAAAATGATGTTTAATTTCTATGTGTTTAGCCCTAGAATGCAAAATAGGATTCTTGCTTAAACAAATAGCAGCAGTGTTGTCACAATAGATAGGAATTTTACTCTCATATATTTGAAAGTCTTCAAGCTGATTTTTCATCCAGAGCTTCTGAGTGCAACAAAGTGATGGTGAGATATATTCTGCTTCTGCAGTAGATAAAGCAATTGTATATTGTCTTTTAATTCCTTATGAGACGAGATTATTGCCCAGAAACTGACAGTTCCCGGCAGTGCTCTTATGTTCTATTTTCTCTCCAACATTATCTGCATCACAGAAACCTGATAGCTTGTATTCTGATGTTTTCTCATACATCAAGCCAAGGTTAGAAGTTCCTTTCAGATACCTTAGGATTCTCTTAACAATAGTTAAGTGACTTTCCCTTGGGTCTGATTGAAAATGAGCAAAAAGACATACACTGAATAAAATATCTGGTCGTGAGGCAGTCAGAAAGAGAAAAGAGCTTATCATACCACGATAGAGCTTCTGACAAACCTTTTTACTTACTTCATCTTTCTCAAGAATTCAAGTAGGATGCATGGGAGTCTTAGCTGGTTTTCTTTCTGTCATATCAAACTTCTTTAGAAGTTCCTTAGTATATTTTCTTTGATGAATAAACGTGACTTCTGGAGTTTGATTGATTTGAATTCCCAGAAAGTACTTTAACTCTTGCATTAAGCTCATTTCAAATTTTGCCTGCATTAGCTTAGAGAAATCTTGACATGCAGAAGTATTAGCAGAACCAAAAATTATATCATCTACATAGATTTGGCATATCATGAGGTCATTTCCAAAGTTCTTACAGAAGAGAGTAGTATCCACTTTTCCTCTTGTAAAGTCATTTTCTAAAAGAAAAGAACTTAATTTTTCATACCAAGCTCTGGGAGCATGTTTAAGACCATATAATGACTTCTTAAGTTTAAAAACGTGTTCTGGAAACTTAGAGTTTTCAAAACCTGGAGGTTGGTGAACATATACTTCTTCGGAAATGTAACCGTTTAGAAACGCACTTTGACATCCATTTGATATAACTTAATATTATTATTCACAGCAAAAGAGATGAGAAGGCGTATAGATTCTAACCTGGCGACTGGAGCAAAGGTTTCATTATAGTCAATTCCTTCATGTTGACTGTAACCTTGTGCGACTAGTCGTGCTTTGTTTCTGACAACTTCTCCTTTCTCATTTAATTTGTTTCTGAATGCCCATTTTGTTCCAATAACATAAGTTCCCTTGGGCTTAGGCACTAGATTCCAGACATCATTCTTGGAGAACTGATCTAGGTCTTCTTGCATTGCCAGAATCTATTCATTGTCCTGAAGTGCCTCTTCACAAGATGTTGGTTCTATCAGAGATACCAATCCTAAGTGTAATTCTTCAGAATGTTTGAATGTAGACCTTGTTCTGACAGGTTAAGCTTTATCTCCTATAATCAGATCTTCAGAAACAATTTGTCTAAACGTCTGTCCTTTCTGTATGGAAGGACATTCAGTTGCTTCTGATGTATCAATGGATTTGGGATCTATGATTTCAGAGTCTTTTGTCCTTTCTCCAGAACATGTGAGAGTAACTTCTAAATATGCAAAATTCTCAACTAGCTTTGACATTTCTGAGTCAAGCTTATTGTTAAATCTAACGTGGATTGATTCCTCGACGATACATGTTTTTGTATTATATACTCTATAGCCCTTAGAGCGTTATGAGCATCCTAACATAATATACTTTTGTGCTTTAGAATCAAACTTGTTTAGATTTTCTTTAGTATTCAAAATAAAACATGAACATCCAAAAGGATGAACATAGGAAATGTTGGGTTTTCTTCTTTTACATAGTTCATAAGGAGTCTTTTCCAGAATGGGTCTAATGGAGATTATATTCTAAATATAACATGTTGTGTTTACTGCTTCTACCCAGAAGTGCTTAGCTACATTAGTTTTGTTGATCATGGTTCTGGCCATTTCTTACAACGTTCTATTTTTCCGTTCTACAACTCAATTTTGTTTTGGAGTTCTAGGACAGGAGAAATTATGAGATATGCCATTTGAGTCAAATAGTTCTTCAAAAAGTTGATTCTCAAATTCACCACCGTGATCACTTCTAACTCTAATAATTTTTTAATTAAATTCATTTTGCACTTGAGAACATAAACTTGTAAACACAGAATGTGACTCATTCTTGTGTCTAAGAAATTTTACCCATGTCCAGCGACTATAATCATCAACAATGACAAGTCTATACTTCTTGCCATTGACTGATGCCGTTTTGACGGGGCTAAACAAGTCGATATGTAGAAGCTCCAAAGGTCTGGAGGTGGAAACAACATTTTTAGATTTAAAGGATGTTTTTGAAAACTTGCCTTTCTGACATGCTTCATGAAGGTGTGAAAAACACAAGAAAGGGGGGTTTGAATTGGGTTTTTACAATAAAAAACGATTCTTTAAAAAATAATCCCCTTTACAAATAACCTCCACTTCTTGATAATAAAGCAAGAGAAACCGAAAAGAAAGAACACAGTATGTTTATACTAGTTCACTTGAGAAACCCTCAAGCTAGTCTAGTCCACCCGCCAAGGTGATTTTGCCTCTCTCAAGCGAGGTCTTAATCCACTAATCATACTGATTAATACAATGCACAAGCCAAACTGCAAGTGACTAACAACAATCTCTAAGACACACTAGTCCTAGACTTCTCAAGAATTCTGACCTAACCGGTCTCTTAAGGAAATCAAACAACTGTTTGAAAATACAATGCACAAGCCAAACTGTAAGTGACTAACAACACTAAAACTCACTATCTTAGTCTTCCTAAAGCTTCTGATCTACTCGGTCCTTTAGGGAACACAAATCTTCCTAAAGCTTCAAACCTAACTGGTCCTTTAGGAATCACAAACAACTGTTTGTTACAAAGGTTTGTTTACAATAATGATGCTTCTACACAAGCAGAGTAAACACAGTTTCTAGCTCAATGTAATTTAGAGCGAATCTACACAGTAAGAACAATCTTCTTCTTTGTATTGTGGTGCTTTACTGTTCACTCATAAATTTCTCTATTTCTTGAGTTCTTTCTTCATATGAATCAGTGTTTTTAATATTTCTCTTTTTCACACTGAATGTTACACTTGTTATCACTACAGATTTGTTGAATGATCAAGTCTATATATATAGCCAAAAAAAGATTCGTTGAAGGGCAGATCAGTAATCTGAATCAGAACCTTCTAGTGTCTGTGTTTGTAGTGCAACAGAATCAGAACCTTCTAGTTCTAAACATTTCAGTTCGGTGCCAGCAGGCACAAAATGTTCAGATAGAGGTTTTAGTTTGATACTCAGAGTCTCATCAAATTGTTTTGGTGGTCCTGAATATACCAGACCTCTACTTCCGTTTCTGCTAACTCCATAGATCATTGAAGCCATCTTGCTTCTATATATGCTTTTAGCAAGGAAGTGCTGAAAAACTCTATCATATATGATTACTTTATCAGTAACAGATATGTTAGAAGTAATCTCTTCTTCTAGCTTAGAGACTTTACTTGTTAGAGCAGCATTAGATTTTTCTAAAGAATTTTTTTTTCATTTAAATCAGAAATATTTGGCTCGCTCTTAGTAGAGTTCTCAGAAACAGCCACAAAAGTCTTTTTCAGAGTTTTGTGTTTACTTAGAAGAAGTTGATACCTTTTCATAAGTTTTGATAAACCTAATTCAAGTTCAGAACGAGATAGGGAAGAAAGTACCTCTTTGTCGTCATCAGAGTCTGATTCTTCATCAAGTGTCAGTTCATCCTCTGATAAGGCTTCGCTCATACTGGTCTTTGCCATGAGTGCCACGTTGGCATGTTCTTCATCAGAATCTTCTTCTTCTGACTCTGAATCATCCCATGTTGCCATAAGACCCTTTTTAGCTTTGAAAACCTTCTTAGGTTTTCTATCTTTCTTGAGCTTTGGACACTCATTCTTATAATGTTCAGGCTCTTTGCATTCGTAACAAGTAACTTCTTTTTCAGAAGTTTTCCTTTGACCAAATGTAGACTCAGGTCTACCTTTTCTTCTTGGCCCTCTGAACTTACTCTTTCTGTGTTTCCACAGCTGATTTATCTTTCTTGATATGAGAGACAGTTCATCTTCGTCTGAATCTTCTTCAGATTCTTCTGAGTTCTCCTCTGCTTGGTAAGCCTTTGTCTTTTCAGACTTAGACTTCAGAGCAACAGACTTACCTCTTCTCTGAGGTTCATCTTCTTGAAGTTCTATCTCATGACTTCTTAAAGAACTAATCAGTTCCTCAAGACTCGTGTTGTTCAGATCCTTTGCCAATTTCAAAGCAATTACCAATGGTCTCCATTTTATAGGCAGTCTCCTGATAATCTTCTTGACATGATCAGCAGTAGAATAACCTTTGTCCAGAACTCTGAGTCCTGCAACAAGCATCTGGAATCTTGAAAACATAGTTTCCACAGATTCGTTGTCTTCCATTCTGAAGGCCTCATACTTCTGGATTAGGGCCAGAGCCTTTGTCTCCTTGACTTGAGCGTTGCCTTCATGAGTCATCCGAAGAGAGTCAAAGATAGACTTTGCAGTCTCTCTATCTGTAATCTTTTCATACTCTGTATATGAAATAGCATTTAGCATAATCGTTCTCGCTCTATGATGATTCTTGTAGGTTTTCTTTTGAGCCTCTGAAAATGAGCTTCTGGTAATCTTTTTGCCTTCAGAGTCTACTAGATAACTGTAGCCATCAACTACCAGATCCCATAGATCCAAATTAAATCCCAAAAAGTAACTTTCGATTTTGTCTTTCCAATAGTCAAATTTCTCGCCATCAAAGATAGGAGGTTTTGCACTATATGAGTCTCTTTGATTATTATCATAAGTGACATTAGAAACATTTGCGGCAGCCATTATTTTTCACACTTTGGATCGGTACTGAACACTGTTAGGTGCTTGATAAAAATTCAAACTTTTTATCTTCTCAGAACTGGAGCTCTGATGCCAATTGAAGGTGTGAAAAACACAAGAAAGGGGGGTTTGAATTGGGTTTTTACAATAAAAAACGATTCTTTAAAAATAATCCCCTTTACAAATAACCTCCACTTCTTGATAATAAAGCGAGAGAAACCGAAAAGAAAGAACACGGTATGTTTATACTAGTTCACTTGAGAAACCCTCAAGCTAGTCTAGTCCACCCGCCAAGGTGATTTTGCCTCTCTCAAGCGAGGTCTTAATCCACTAATCAAACTAATTAATACAATACACAAGCCAAACTGCAAGTGACTAACAACAATCTCTAAGACAAATTAGTCCTAGACTTCTCAAGAATTCTGACCTAACCAGTCTCTTAAGGAAATCAAACAACTGTTTGAAAATACAATGCACAAGCCAAACTGCAAGTGACTAACAACACTAAAACTCACTGTCTTAGTCTTCCTAAAGCTTCTGACCTACCCGGTCTTTTAGGGAACACAAATCTTCCTAAAGCTTCAAACCTAACCGGTCCTTTAGGAATCACAAACAACTGTTTGTTACAAAGGTTTGTTTACAATAATGATGCTTCTACACAAGCAGAGTAAACACAGTTTCTAGCTCAATCTAACTTAGAGCGAATCTACACAGTAAGAACAATCTTCTTCTTTGTATTTTGGTGCTTTACTGTTCACTTATAAATTTCTCTATTTCTTGAGTTCTTTCTTCATATGAATCAGTGTTTTTAATATTTCTCTTTTTCACACTGAGTGTTACACTTGTTATCACTACAGATTCGTTGAATGATCAAATCTATATATATAGCCAGAAAAAGATCCGTGGAAGGGCAGATCAGTAATATCAGAAAAGTATTGGTGACTTGAAATAATGTTGTTATGCTGGGGTGAAAATCGTACACTGAAATTGTCCTTTGTATCACCAAATCAGGGTAGTGGAAAAGAACGTGTTTGATGTGTACCATGTACTATTTTCCCTCGCAAACATTTCATCTTCTTCTATCCATCAGAGGCTTCTGAGTTGATATGATTGAAGCATGATAAGAAGAATAAATCATTGGGTCTTCAGAGTCTTGAGTCTTCAGAGTCTTCAGAACTTGTTCAGCAGAACCTTGTCATCAGAGTCTTCAGCACTCCTTCTTTAGAACCCTTGGTTATCAGAAACATAAGTCTTCAGAGTCTTCAGAACTTGGTCTTCAGAAACTTAAGTATCAGAGTTAAATTCAGAGCCAGAATCCAAGAGAATATTGCAGCAGCAATATAGTGTCTTCTTAGAGTCTTTCTGACGCACAGTTGATCAGAAGCAATCTTGCTTCTTTACGCAGAAGCGACCATTGAGAATTTTAGAGTGACGTAGAACATGATCTTTATCAGAGTCAGAACTTTCTTTATGAGAGTCGGAACCTGTTTGTCAAAACCATCAGAATAACAAACGTTAGAGTACCAAAAATTTTCTCACACAGATACTCCATTGTTATCATCAAAACATAGAGATAAGTTGTAGAACCAAATCTTGTTCTTACACTTCATAGAGTGCATCTGAAGTAAACTTTAGCTTAGGCAAGCCTTTAACTAACTCAAGTTTATTTAGCTGAGAAATTTTCCACATACTAATATGACCCAAATGTCTATGCCACACCCATTGCTCTTCGTTGACAGACATTAAGCACTTAACATCTTGATTTTTAAGATCTGAAAGTTTAATCTTATAAATGTTGTTCTTCCTCTTTCCAGTGACGAGAACAATGCCATCTTTCTGATTAACAGCCTTGCACGTTTTTTTGGTTGAAAATAATATCATAACCGTTATCACTTAATTGACTTATGGATAACAGATTGTGCATTAATCCCTCAACATAAAGTACATTAGATATAGAAGGAAGAGATCCATTATCTACTATTCCAGAACCTTTGATTCTTCCTTTCTGATCTCCTCTGAATCCTACGTATCCATCATCTTTAAGTTTCAGGCTTTGGAACACATGCCTTCTTCCCGTCATGTGTCGCGAGCAACGAGAGTCCAGGTACCATAACTGGTGTCTTAACTCTGCTGCATAAGATATCTGCAACATATACTATTTTATCCTTTGGTACCTATAAACTTTTGGGTCCTTTTAAATTAGTGTTCCTAGAGTTTCTGATAAATTTAGGTTTTCTTGCAGCATTGAATTTACGTGTCTGTGCTGGTGTATAGTGGTAAGAAAAAGGAGATATAGGTTTGTTTTCTTGAAAAGGTTTCTGATCATCAATGTCAGAATCATAACCTATTCCTCTTTTTCCATTATGGTTAATTCCATAGATCATGGAAGCCATTTTACTTTTGTCTATACTATTATTTAAGAATTTTTGAAAAGCCTTATCATACTTATATATGATGGTTTGAGAAGAAGAAGTAGCTTTAGAAAGAGTTTCTTCAAGTTTTAAGCATTTTTTGTTCAGAAAATCATTTTCTTTATTTAAGACAAAGTTTTCATCTTTTTGTTTTAAAAACTCTTTCTCAATCTTAACATTTTCTTCAACTTCATTTTCAAGAGTCATTTTCAGATTCTTGAATTTTTGTTGAAGTTTCTGATACCTCTTTAGTGATTCAGAAAGACATAATTCTAAACCGGTACGAGAAAGATCAGAAAATACCTCTTCTGAGTCAGACTCAGTTTTTGTTGCAACCTTTTCAGATGTTGTGGTTGTTAGGGCTACGTTGGCGTGCTCATCTTCAGAATCGGATTCCAGAACTTCATAATCAAAATTATCCCATGTTTCCATAAGACCTTTCTTCTTTCCTTTAAGCATATTTTTCGTGAATTTTTCTTTTCTAAGGCTTTCCTTTGTGAGTTTTGGACAATCTTGTTTGAAGTGTCCAAGTTCCTTACATTCAAAGCAAGTAATCTTATTGCTTGTTTTTCTTCTTGAAGATGATTCTGGATAATTTCCTATGTTTCTGGATCCTCGAAAGTTGTTTTGTGTGTTTCTCCAAAGTTGTCTGACTCTTCTGGATAAGAGAGACAATTAATCTTTGTCACGAGAATCTTCACAATCTAAGTTTTCATCTTCATTTTGAATAACCTAATTTTTATCTGACTTACTTCTTTTATTTTTATATGACTTACTTCTTTTCTGAGGTTCATCTTCTTCTAGCTCTATTTCATGGCTTATGAGTGAGATAACTAATTCTTCAAGACTTATGTTGTTCAGATCTTTGGACAACTTTAACGTAGTAACTATTGGTTTCCAATTTTTAGGAAGACTTCTCACAATCTTTTTAGCATAGTCTGCAGTAGTATATCCTTTATCCAGAACTTTGAGTCCTGCTACCAAGATTTGGAATCTTGAGAACATGGATTCAATAGTTTCATCTTCTTCCATCTTGAAGGCTTCATACTTCTGAACCAACGCAAGAGCTTTGGTTTCCTTGACTTTAGTATTGCCTTCATGAGTCATTTTCAAGGAATCAAAAATATCTTTTTCTATATCTCTGTTAGTGATCTTTTCATACTCATTGTATGAGATCGCATTCAGAAGAGTGATTCTTGCTTTGTGATGATTTTTGAAGTCTTTCTTTTGCTCATCATTCATTTTGCTTCTTGGAATAGGTATCCCAATAGCAGAAAATGGTGTTTCGTAACCATTTGTTACTATATCCCAAAGATCTGCATCATAACCTAAAAAGAAACTTTCTATTCTATCTTTCCAGTAGTCAAAACTTTCTCCGTCAAATACAGAAGGCTTGGCGTTGTAAATGTCTCTTTCATTTGTGTTGGAAGTGGCCATAGAGTTTTTCTTACACTGGATATCTCTACACGGTTAAGTGTTTGATATGAAAATCAATAAAAGAGTCGGAGCTCTGATGCCAATTGAAGGTTTAGAAAAAGACAAGAAATGGGGGTTTGAATTGGGTTTTAAAAATTTAAAAGAAGTGTATAACACACACAAGCTAACAAGGTATAAATAGAAAGAACACAAATGGTTATCCTGGTTCAGTGTTAACTAAGTTAATCCAGTCCACTAACCAATGTGATTTTGCCTTATCACAAGGACTTAATCCACTAATCTTTGACAAGATTACAACAACCTCTAAGTCATCAACGACTTAGCCCTCTCGAGTCTCATGACTAATCAAACTTAGTCACTCAAGGAAAAACTTACAAAAAACCTTTAAATTGTTCAACAACAATTTAGACTTCTCGAGTCTACCGACTAAAATACTTAGTCACTCAGGGAAAATCAATTAGAAAAGTTACAAGAGTGTTTACAGTATTTCTTCTTACTAAGCAGGTTCAAACAAATTTAAGAGCAGTATTTCTACACAGATATGAGCAGCAACTCTTTGTGTCTTTGAGATTATTTGACAGAGTATATACATTCAGCGTTTTGACTTGTATGATTATTGTTCTCTATAATGCAGCATGGTCTTCTATTTATATCTTCCTTGAGGGATAAGAATGTCTTTTGGTTTGGCCAGCTGTCTTCAATGGTAGAATTCCTGGAGAGCAGAAGTAGTAAAAGCTTAGAAATATTTCTGGTCAGTTCTGAGCAAAATCCCTACTTTGCATTTTTTTAGGAAAGATTCGTTTGTACAAATTCTTGGTCTTCACGTTTTGCTTTGGACTTTGAGCTTTTGACCCTCAACATGTAATTTGAACTTAGCCGTTGATTAGAGTCTTCAGAATCTTTTCTTTAGAAACAAATGCCATTTTGAGACGCACGTATATTCTTCATCAAAAACATTGATATGTATCAGAATCTTGTTGAGTTGCGCTCAAATTTGATTCCATTTAGAACTGTATATCTGCATGCTTGAAATAGAATTAGAGTACCACATTGTTACATATAAAATATATGCATTGTTATTATCAAAACTTAGAGATTATAGTCAGAATCAAGATCTTGTTCTAACAGTAGAGTCTTGATCGGATTCATATTTTGCTTGAACTTGAGTATAGGCAGCCATTTGCTTTGATAATGCTTCAAGTTGTGCTTACATAGCAAGTTGAGAGTCAGCTCCATTATGCATGTCTTCCTTTACCTAGCATTCACAATCAGAAGAAAAATACCTCAGTAGCAATGAACTAAATAAAAGAAAATAATATAATAAAAAATAATAACACAAAAATAAAAATAAAATAGAAAATAAAAGTTAAATTCTATCATTACTACAAAATGTATATACAACAACGCCAAGGTTATCACGGTGCTACGAAGGACCGTGATGATATCTATTACTTAACGCACGAACATTTTCTTTTATTTACTTATTAAAATTTTGATATGATATACTCACGGTTGAAAAATACGACTGATTATATAATCACCATTTCATGAGTTCGAATCTCAGCACCATCAAATGTTTTATTTCTTTAACATCTAGTCGCGACTTTGTATTTTTATTTAATTTTAAATTAAAAATAAATGTGATACCACCACGGTTGTTTAAACAACCGCTGTGACATATTTATCATTTTGTATTAAATTTTTTAAATTGTAATATACTGGCGTTTCTTTATGACATTTAATTAAGCAAATAATATATCACCACGGTTGCGTAGCTGAATCGTTGTGACATATTTTTTATTTTGTTTTAAATATTTTAAATTGTAATATACTGGGGCTTCTTTATAAATTTTAATTAATCAAATAATATATCACCATGGTTACATAGTTGAACCGTTGTGACATATTTTTCGTTTTATTTTAAATATTTTAAATTGTAATATAGTGGCGCTTCTTTATGAAATTTAATTAAGAAAATAATATATCAGCACGGTTCCGGTTGTTGACCTTGGTGGTATCTTTAATTCATTTTTATCACAACTATCTAGCTTGCCTCTTCAGCAGCCATTCTTTGCACTGAATAACGATACGATACGAAACACCATTTCAACCCTAATGTTCAGTATTGAGAAACGAAACACCATATTAACCCTAACATTCATCGTTCATCATCATCGTTCATTATTTTTCATTAGGTGTTCATTAATTCATCGTTTTTCATCAGTTCATCATTTTCCATTCATTGTTCATTTTCAACTCGTAGTCATCGTGAGGAGGAAGACAACACATCAATGCCAACACTAACACCATTGTCATCGTCAAGGAGGAATACAACAACAACACTATCTGTTTCAACCCAAATATTCACCTTTACTTAGTCATCATGTTTACGGTACGTAAAATGTTTTTCACATGCATCTACAATAAACTTCAGTTTCCATTGTTGTTGATGCTATTGTTCATGTTGTTTTTGTGGTTGTTGTTGAATGTGTGTGTGATAACATTTGATTAATCTTTTGTTGATGTTGTTATTGTTGTTGTTTAATGTGTATGATAACATATTTCTATTCATGGTTATATGTGGAAATAATAGGTGAAAGAGTTCGTTGTTGTTGTTTTTTAGGTTGTTGTTGTTTTTGAACATAGATGTTGTCTTCGTCGTATTCTTCATCTAGTGGTGACAAAATTATGACAAGTGAAACTCATATAAATGATACTCAAGACAAAAATAAAATATCACAAAGAGGTGCCACAATGCTTACCATTGTTGTTGTTGAGATTCCATTGTTGTTGATGTTGGTGTTCATGTTGATTTTGTGGTTGATGTTGAATGTGTGTGATAACACTTGATTAATCTTTTGTTGTGGTTGTTGGTGTTGTTGTTGTTGTTGTTGAATTTGTATGTGATAACATTTGATTAATCTTTTGTTGATGTTGATATTGTTGTTTAATGTGCATGATAACATATTTCTATTCATGGTTATATGTGGAAATAATAGATGAAAGAGTTTGTTATTGTTGTTGTTTTTAAACATAGATGTCATCTTCGTCGTATTCATTATCTACTGGTGACGAAACTATGACAAGTGAAACTTGTACAAATGATACCCAAGGCGGAAATAAAACATCACAAAGAGGTGCCACAATGCTTACCAAATTAACAAAAGTCCTCAAATTTGGTAACAAATTGTGGATCGAGTTTGATGCGTATTTCAGAGTAGTTAATGGGGAATACTCTTCGCTTTTTAAGAGTTATGTTGCATTCCTTGGTGTCGTACCTCAAAAAATACGATCCTCGCGATGGACGCGGAAAAAACGTTCGAATAGAGTCGCCACTGAACTTTATTCATTCCAAGGAATGAATAGGAAAATATCGATAAAACCTCTAAAGGATAAGAAAATGGTCATCGCAACCAAATTCTAGGTTCGGGAGTCGATTACGCAAAGGGAAGGTATTAGCACCCTCTACGTCCGTTGTACTCAACGGGAACCTCTTGATTCGATTCGTGAGAAAGTTAGCTACGTTTGTTTGTTATCTTCTAAGGTATTCAATTCTAAGGGGAAAATGGGTGGTTTTTTTATTAGGGTGCTCGCCAAGGATTGAGGCCTTGTGCCTACGTATTCCCTCGTGCAATGGGAAAGTCAGAGCATTCGTAGTTCGTGGGACTACGGTTGGTTAGTTTGTGTATTTTATAGGCGCCAATTGTCCACACACGAGTAAGAGAACTCGCACCCAAACAATTGAGGAGAAGGATCAAAGACTCGACCACCCTCACATCACCTTTTGGGAAGTTGTTTAAATATATGATTAAGTGTGTTAAAGAGTTTGATTAAGAAAAAAGGATTTGATTTGTATGTGTTTTAGGGTTTCAATCGCACGGGGGCGAGAAAAAGATAGTTTTAGTCAAATTGGAAGTTTTAGAGGTGACAATTGTCCACACACGAGTAAGAGAACTCGCACCCGAACACTCGAGGAGAAAGACCAAAGACTCGATCCCCCTCACTTCACCTTTAAATAAAAGTAAGTTTAAATAAAGGATTAAGTGTTTTAATGATTGCTTAGAAAAGGGTTTGAATGTTATCAAGTTATAAGTGTTTTAGAGGCGTCAATTGTCCACACACGAGTAAGAGAACTCGCACCCAAACAATTGAGGAGAAGGATCGAAGACTCAACCACCCTCACATCACCTTCTTATGAAACAATGTTTAAGTATTGTTAAATGTATTGATTTGATTTGAAAAAAATGCTCGATATGAATCAAGATTTGAATTTGCGTACGAAAGAGTTAAAGGTTAATAGAAAGGAGGCCTTAATGGTTCAAGGTATGGTCAATGGCGAGGCAAAAGCACTCGACTTACAAGTTGGGTAAAGGGACTTGATATGTGGATCAAGTGAATGCTTGAGGATGAATTGTTAGCAATTGAGTTTGTTTTGAAAAAATGCTTGACATTGGATCAAGCTTGTTTATTCTTTTGAAAATGGTTGATTTTAATCTTATGGGAGAGGGATATATTTACTCAAAGGGAGAATAATCAAGCCACAATTAAAGTAAGACAATCACACATATGCATGCAAACAAGATTGTGAAATGTGCAACAAGTATCGTTGTATGAAGCCCAAAAGGAGGCTATGTGAGGTTGATTGTGATCGTGAAAATAACCGACTTACAAGGTGTTTGAAAAGGGCTTGACATTAAGTCAAGGTATTAGTTTGAAAAGAGTTTGAACAAGCATATGATGAATGATGTGAATATAATCAAGGCAAGATAATAATCCATATGAGAAAAGCATGAACACCACACAAGGATCAAAAATCAAACAAAGTGGGGGGAGATATATAATCAAACATGTTAGTAACCTAATCCTAAGGTTAATCCTAAAGAGGGGAAACATCTAAATCAAGTTACATATATCCTTAGAAATTTTAGAGAATTAAAAGAATGCTCAAATAATTAATTAAATTAAACTAAAACATTTAATAAAATTAACTATTAAAGTTAATTAATATTAAATAAAATGGTTTAATAGAATTAATTGAAATTTGACTAAAGGAAAAGGATTTTTAGATTTTTAGAATTAAAAGAAAACTCAAATAATTAATTAAATTAACTAAAATATTTAATAAAATTAACTATTGAAGTTAATTAGTATTAAATAAAATGGTTTAATGAAATTAATTAGAAATTGATTAATAAAAAGAGTTTAGAAATTAATTAGAAAAGTATTTTTTGGATTTTGGGTTAGAGAAATTGGATTAATATAATTAATTAAATAAAAATCAAATATTTAATAAAAATAATCATTAAAATAATTAGTTAATATTAAATAAATAATTTTAATAAAATTAATAAAAATTAATTTAGTAAATAGATTTTAAGATTTTTTAAGAAAAGAAATAATCAAAAGTTTTTTTAGATCCTTTTAAATATATTAAGTAATATTAACAATTAAAACTAAAAAACAAAAAGGAGAAATAGGCCAGGATGCACCATCAGAATGGGGGACGCGTGTAGGAATTTTCCCAGGTCCACTAAGAGTTGAGCCCACACGCTGGGAAGGAGGGTCCATCATGGACCCTCAGTCAATCTTAAAAAAAACCACTCAAATCTAGAGCGTTTGATCAAACCGAGACTCTTGATCTAATGGCTCAGAAAGCACATGCATGGTGGACAGGCAGAGAGGGAAGCACATGGAGCATTCAGAAGGATCAAGGCCGGTGACACTTGTCACCGGCACACACGGCCACCCTCACCAGCACTAATACGCGTGGCAAAAAGAAAAACAAAAGGGACAAAATTGGATGCATCGTCCCCATTCTCAAAACGACTCTTTTTCACCACCCTCTCTTAACACTCTCACTTATTCTTTTTCTCTCTGAAAATAAATCTCGTCGGAAAATAAAAGCTTCGCCGGAGAAGGCGGTGGCGCACAGCGGACGCCGCCTCTTCTCCGACCAACCTCACTGAAACACACCTACCTCCCGCAATCTCACTTTTCTGAGTCCAAAACTGGACTTAGAAATCCCTAATTCCTCGTCCAAATACCCAAATCAAAACAGACAAAAAAAACCTAGATCTACAAATACCACAACTATGTCTAAGATTTTGGAAAATTAACAAAGGGGTTTCACTCAGCAATGCATGATGAACATAATAGTACCATTAAAGCAAAGAAAAGGTGACAAAATCTACCTGTCCGAAGCTAGTCCGGTGGAATGTCTTTTCCGGTGAGCTCAGGTGAGTCCTTCTCAATTCTTTAGCTTTTGTTTCTCCTTATACGTCTTTCTTCTTCTTCGTATGGTTTGCTTTTCTGAAAGTGTTTTAGCTCAAGCAATTTAAGTCTCGGCGTGAGACTTAAAGAACTTTTGTTGAATATTAGCTTTAGTGAATAGGGTTTGTGAACTTTGCGCAGCCGCTAGTAATGCTCTCCGAGTGTTCCTTTTTTTTGTGTGTTCACTGTTGAATTTATAATGGGGAATTAGGGTTTATGTCTTGTTTGAATTTGCTGAAGAATCTCTCCCATGGTATGGTTGTTATCACTTTCTTTTATACTAAAAATGTTTTTCCTAAACTGAGAAATTCTCTCTGATGTACCTTCTGAACTTTCCTGCATTATCTGCTATGTTCTGTTGTACTGATGTGACTTTCGTTGACTATGTGAGTATTTCGGAATAACTCTGACTCTTATTGTGAATATTAACCTTGTATTTCCTTCATGAATATTATGCATCGTTCTTCTTTCATGATTTCACAATTTTGCTTCATAAGTAACATGGCACCCTATTTTAATCGAATTGTGAATCTTGTGCTTTTGAACCTCATCCTTGTTATTGACATAAATTGAGTGTTTGAACTTAACTGTTGTTGTTCAAATGGGTTGAGTGATGACTTGAAAACTCCATGCTGACTTGCATATCTTTTGTGTTAATTTTCTGGTTTTGTGTTGTTTCTTCAGGGCATGAGTTGAGTGATGGAATGATAGAAGGTGATCGTCATGGAAATTGATGGAGAGATCATGAAAAGTTTGGAGCAGTAACAGAAAATGGTAGCATGAAGGCATAAGGAAAGCTTGGCTGTGAAGAAAAGCAGCACGAAGGGATGTTTGGCGCTTATTCTATCATCCCATTGAGCATGGTAAGTAACCTTCAAATTGCTTTGGTTTGATTTATTTGAATATTTCTGAAAAAAAAACTTTGAATCTTGTTGTGAACCTAACTGTTAAAGCTGTAAATGCATTCTTTGATAATTTGGACTGACTTGGTTTTGTGACTATCATACAGTCGTTTTCATTCTGTTACAAAATCTCATCATTGATGCATTTTCTTGTTGTTATTGAAAGAAACATAGAACTCTTGTTGGATTTCCTAATGAATACTTCTCTTATTTTTTGCTTTGAATTATACGTGTGACTTGCTTGTTTGATTTGCCTTTGTTAAAAATAACATATTTTTGTAGACTGTATTGTGAGTTTAGAACATAATCAGTTGTGATCTTATATGATATTTTTGTGAACAGGAAGTGAATACAATTGACATTTGATGGTGTGAACACAATGAGTGAGACTCTAGTTGAAGAGGTATTTTGCTAGTAGCAAGCTGAAATTCCATGAGTAAGATTTAAACTTGCTTACAAGGAGAAATACCCAAGGCTAAACACATTGCGCAGCGGCTTCTGTGGATCAAATCTGATGAAAAAAATTCTTGCAGCTTTTCTCATCTCTGATTTTCTGTCAATGCATGGTTTAGCATCATCCATTTGAGTTTGGTAGCAGCCATATAGATAACTCCTTTGAGATAACTTTTGCAACTTGTCTTGTGTACAAAAAGGGCTCTGAGGATACCATGGAAGAGTAGTCCGTCAAAGTCTAGGGAGTAGAATTTAGATTTTAGGACTTGCTTATTGATCTTTATTGACTTTGTATATGTTTTGCCTTGTATGTCAAATTGATGGTGGTGAACATACGCCAAAGTAATTCAAAAAATATGATTCCCATTTTACTTTCAAATCTCATATTTGTCTTTCATAAATAATGTAGCTTGCCATTTAGAGAAATGATACATTGGTACCTACTGTCTTTACTCCCTATCTTCCTCACAATGCGCAACATAAGTGTGAATTGGAGTACCTTCAATGAGTTTGAGTAAAACGAAGAGGATCTGAATCCTCCTTCTAAAATTCAAAACGAATTAGATACATTAATCTTGTGTAGTTAGAGAAAAGCTTTTCCATACTCAAATTCAACATTCCTTGAGACTTATTTGCAATCCTTAAGCAAGATAACAATAGTAATTCCCAACAAGCAACCCCGTATGGTCAAACCTCCACACAACTTACATTTGAATTTTCCACAACCACAAATCAATCAAGTATCAACCTTGAGTGAAACTACATGCTCCTTGTAAACCTATAACTAACAAACTTGTGAAAAGAAATTAAGGAAATCAAGACAATGTGAAAAGCTTCAAACAGAAAACAATTAAAGGTCAAGTGATCACTCTAAAGAAAGGCTGCTCTCACTGTAAGTGTTTAGGGTATGACAGTTAAAGGGTAGGACAAATTAGGGGTATGACAGATGCCCCTATCTAAATGTATTGAACCTGAGAGAATGAACTACTGGATGGCGTTCATTTTTAGGGTAGAAGTCAATTATATATAAGAAGACCCCAAAATTTGTCTGACAAAAGGTAAAATGATATAGAGTGGGAGTAGACAGAATGAGGTAACAAGGTTCAAACTGAACAAAATAACTAGAGACTCTTTGAGTGGTCGAAGCAGTCCCTTATACATTAAGGTTCTTCGCGATACCAAAGTAATATTTCTGAAGGCGCGAGATTCTCTGGGTGGTCGAAGTAGTCCCTTATACACTAAGGTTCCTCGATGATACCAAAGCAGTATATCTGAAGGCAGAAGATTCTCTGGGTCGTCGAAGTAGTCCCTTATCCATTAAGGTTCCTCGATGATACCAAAGCAGTATCTCTGAAGGCAGACGATTCTCTGGGTCATCGAAGCAGTCCCTTATCCATTAAGATTCCTCGATGATACCAAAGCAGTATCTCTGAAGGCAGAAGATTCACTAGGTCGTCGAAGCAGTCCCTTATCCATTAAGGTTCCTCGATGATACCAAACCAGTATCTCTGAAGGCAGATGATTCTCTGGGTCGTCGAAGTAGTCCCTTATCCATTAAGGTTCCTCGATGATACCAAAATAGTATCTCTGAAGACAGAAGATTCCCTGGGTCATCGAAACAGTCCCTTATCCATTAAGGTTCCTCGATGATACCAAAGCAGTATCTCTGAAGGCAGACGATTCTCTGGGTCGTCGAAGCAGTCCCTTATCCATTAAGGTTCCTCGATGATACCAAAGCAGTATCTTTGAAGGCAGAAGATTTCCTGGGTCGTCGAAGCAGTCCCTTATCCATTAAGGTTCCTCGATGATACCAAAGCAGTATCTCTGAAGGCAGACGATTCTCTGGGTCGTCGAAGCAATCCCTTATCCATTAAGGTTCCTCGATGATACCAAAGCAGTATCTCTGAAGGAAGAAGATTCCCTGGGTCGTCAAAACAGTCCCTTATACACTAAGGTTCCTCGATGATACCAAAGCAGTATCTTTGAAAGCAAACGATTCTCTGGGTCATCGAAGCAGTCCCTTATCCATTAAGGTTCCTCGATGATACCAAAGCAGTATCTCTGAAGGCAAAAGATTCCCTGGGTCGTCAAAGCAGTCCCTTATCCATTAAGGTTCCTCGATGATACCAAAGCAGTATCTCTGAAGGCAGACAATTCTCTGGGTCGTCGAAGTAGTCCCTTATCCATTAAGGTTCCTCGATGATACCAAAGCAACATCTCTGAAAGGTAGAGGATTCTCTGGGTCGTCGAAACAGTCCCTTATCCATTAAGGTTCCTCGATGATACCAAAGCAGTATCTCTGTGGTAAATTTGCTGGGGAATAATTGAGCAAGATTCCTATCAGAGGAAATGTGCTGGCTATGCAGGGGAAAGCTCACAAGAAACTTTCTAGGATAACCTCTGCTTGGGGAGTATTGACAACAGTTGCTGGGGATTATCATTATCAACTGCATGGTTGAAGAATGACTTGCTGGGGAATAGAATTCCAAGAGCACGTACGGGGTATCAATTTCTCTTTAGAATAATACTGCCGACTTTAAAGGAGGACTAGCCAAGATGCTTGCAAACTGATCCTGGATCCTGTTATGCTATGTTGCTGGGGATGGAAATGCCATGCATTGCATGATGCACTAAAACACATACTAAGATGCAACTGTTGGGGAATCTAATGCACGTATGAATGCACAAGATATGCTAGTGCTTGATATGATCATGTAATGTTATGCTCGCATGTCATGCACATGACGATGCAAATGATCGGGCGCTCGGGATAGGTTTCCTTGTCGAGGGTATCACCAGGGGTCGGATCTGGTAATTGCCAAATGAAATTGGGCTTTGGTTATTTTGTGTTTGCCAATAAATTGGGCTTTCAAGGGTAAATTTGAAGGTGCCAACGAGTGTGGACTTTTGGGTAGTTGCCAATAAAGGATTGGACTTTGGGAATTTGGTGAGAGGGTTTGACTTCCCGACACTTGGATTTTAATGATCTGATGGTCAGCAAATAGATGTGAACGAGCTTGGTGCCCCAAATTTGATCCTTTGCTGATAAGATATGTATTCATTCTTGAGAGGACCTCAATCATGGTGGCTTTGTGTGAGCGTAGCGACGTGATCAATGCATGTTGACTGTCTGAGCGTAGCGACTTAACCAATGCATGTTGATTGTGCTTTTGCTCTGCCCCAAGGCTTTTGACACTTGTTGACTCAACAATTACTAGCGTCTAGCCTAGTCTGCTTGATGAACTTGACAATATGAAGGGGAAACTTCCCATTTGCAACTTTTCTTGCCCCAGTCTGTAGGGCCTTTAAAGGAATTCACCTTGAAAATGATCATACCATGACATGATCAGAGACTATTTGCCCCAGTGTTTGAAGCTTGTTGTGGTTTGTCATCGATCAAGGCTTTTATGGATTTGCCCCAGTTGAACTGGATGTGCTGATTACAGGGTTTGCCCCAGATGGGTTGAATGTTGATTGCAAAGGTCAGCCCTAGATGGGTTAAAATGGGTTAAAATGGTCCTTCCTCCTTAATCTGCTGATACTTAAGCATTTTTTCAGCCTGACCAGTTCACTGATCACCATAGTCATTGGATGTTATGCCCCTGCTCCATAGGGTTATGGCGTGAACTCAATTCGGGTCAGCATTATTGAACGATCAAGTTCCTCTGATTGTTGCTTTGAATTTCCTTGATGCCAAGTACTGACTTGTAGTTAAAATTGTATATCCAAAAATGGCAACTTTAATGCAATGCTCATGCAAGTTTTGAAAATCAGTCATTATCAGAATGATGTGATAGTGTGTGACGGATGAACCTTTAGTCCAAACGTGGTACTGATTTAGCTGGTGTGAAAGATATAGCAAGAATATGACACCAATTCAGAAGATTAGCAAATCTCTAGGAGTCAGTTTACGCAACCTTGTTGTAGTATACTTTCAGAATAAACCCCGTCTCAATTAGGTCTTTCGAGGGTTGTAACGTGGTCTGGTTCACGGTTATTGAAAACAAAGGACATATGGCTCAAATTTATTTGTACCCATCCCTTCTTCGTGATGATCTCTAGTCCTACGTTCAGTTAAGTTGACACACATTTGTCTTCTAATAGAGTTTGGCGGTGTAAGAGCGAAGGTGAGGATTCAAGATTTGCTTGAAATGTCAGTCACCTTATTTTGCTTTTGTCATGATGTCAGTGACCCTTTGATTTGACATGGTGGCCACTGGACCTTATTTTGTTTTTGTTGAGGATTCGAAAGCCTCTTTTGATTTTGTTTTTTATCTCTATGGATTGATTTCACTTTTCGAGTCCATCGGGATTGCCTTGATTTTTTACCTAAGTCTCCTTTTGAGGTGTTCGACTTAGGAGGCTTTTTTTTTTGTTTTTAACTTTGTTTTTTATTTTGTTGAAGGATTGTGACTGCCAAGTTATTAGTCATTGAGGAAAAACGGCATAATTTTTGCATGATCCCTTCAACACGTCAGGATGTGTGCGAAGAGCAGTATATAATTGATCCTTAGATGGGATATTTCATCTTGTAATGCGAATGCGTCGTCGGATTAACTGAACAACTACCCATGCCCCAGGTTAAGCATAAGGGTTTTTAAATCCGAAGGAAACTCCTACTTCTAGGCTCTAAGTGGTTAACTAGGGACTAACTCCTTATCTCTCCAGTGTTTGGAAATTTGAAACAATGTCTGTACATCCTTGGCAGGATTCCATCCGAAAGCATACCATCAGCAATTATGGGTACTTTGTTTTCATCATCCTCCTTCCAATATTTTCTAAATAACAACCTGGTAAAGAAAAAAGGACGAGAGGTATATATATGAATATATTTTTTTGCTTTTTGATATAAGTGAGAAAAATGAGCGAATGCGACATAATTAATTCAAAAAATGGATGATCACATCATTAATATTACCATTCAAAACAACAATGTTCAAAACCAAGTAGCACTTAACATAAAGAAATTGCAACTGCAAATGATAAATGACCCAATGATCGTCGATGTTGATGATGTCTTCCTGTATGAACCGCTGGCTTTGGGAGGTGCCTCTTGAAGTCTTCGGACTCATTCGGGCAAGAAGCAGATGTGCACAACCAAATTTCCTTCCAGAAAGGAGATATGCTTCCGATCAATCAACTGTTGCACCTTAACCTGAAAAGCTTTGCACTATTCTATTTAATGCCCCATTGATCCAGCATGGTATTCACAATGCACGTCGGGATCGTACCCAGTCGGGTATGGCTCTGGCAATCGCTTGAGAGGCTTGGGCTCTACCAGTGAGTTTCAGATAAGGTGCGACAGAAGTTGACTGTACCGCATAGGAACTGGTTGAAGAGGAGCATTCATTTCTTCTCTTGTTAAAGTTGTTACAATCATCAAGATTTAGTCCACTTTTCTTGTCATATGATTCGTGTCCCTCTTCATTTGTCTTGATCTTGTGTCAAACACTCTATCAGGTCTTGGTAGTTATCACAAGTGTCGGGACGTCAACTGGCCTCTTTATGGATGAAAGGTTTACAATGAGTTGTTTTGACAATGATATGAATACGTACTAGTGAGATGCAATTATTATGAGTATGTAATGCTCATACAGGGTTCCAAGATCAAAAGCACCATCTGATTCTGAGGAAGGAGTTAGACACAAGATATATCTGATCACAAGACCCCCCCATAGGCAGGCTCCAATCTGGTAGGTGCCTGGAGTTATTGATATCTTTCAAAGACATTATAGCCATGACGAAGGAACATTAGACGATAATATCCTTGAAAGGATCTCTTCTAGGTGAGGTCTTTGTATCTTCCCCACGAGAAAGATTCCTCGGAGGCATCAACTACACAACCATCGACACATAGGTTCTAATAAGGTTCTCAGAATCCTCGATCGAGGTCGAAAATATTGCTGTCAGGAAGTAATACGTTCGAGGGATCTCATCTGATTGGGGCGTTTGCATCAACCCAATAAGTCTGAAGACTTCATTAGTCAACACTACCAACCAACATGGATAAAATGGGTTAAAGGTCCTTGGGATCAATGATTCAGGCTAGAAAACATTATCATCGTGATGAAGTAACATCAAAACGATAACATTTCCAAGGGAATCTACTCCAAGCGGGGTCTTTGCTTTGGCTCACGCGGAAGAGACCACGCAAGCCTCCACTACACAACCACCATCTTAATCCTAGGGTTATACTCGGACTCGGGTATAGAGCCATCTCACAGAGCACCAATGATCAGAGAACACCCATAGTGTCACAAGAAACAGTAATAAGATATAATAATAATAATGAGCATGGACAAGCACGTTGTTAAATAATTAAACAAGCAAGCAAATAAACAAGAGAAGATAAACAAACAAGCATATCTAACTCTCATGAATCGAGTCAAGTTAGGCTCGACTCTCTCTAGCATAGGGCAATGCACTTCCCCAGCAGAGTCGCCATCTATCGTACCTCGAAAAATATGATCCTCGCGATGGATGCGAAAAAAATGTTCGAACAGAGTCGCCACCGAACTTTATTCATTCCAAGGAAGGAATAGGAAAATATCGATAAAACCTCTAAAGGATAAGAAAATGGTCATCGCAACCAAATTCTAGGTTCGGGTGTCGATTACGCAAAGGGATGGTATTAGCACCCTCTACGTCCGTTGTACTCAACGGGAACCTCTTGATTCGATTCGTGAGAAAGTTAGCTACGTTTGTTTGTTATCTTCTAAGGTGTTCAATTCTAAGGGGAAAATGGGTGGTTCATTTATTAGGGTGCTCGCCAAGGATTGCGGCCTTGTGCCTACGTATTCCCTCGTGCAATGGGAAAGTCAGAACATTCGTAGTTCGTGGGACTACGTTTGGTTAGATTGTGTATTTTTAGGCGCCAATTGTCCACACACGAGTAAGAGAACTCGCACCCAAACAATTGAGGAGAAGGATCAAAGACTCGGCCACCCTCACATCACCTTTTGGGAAGTTGTTTAAATATATGATTAAGTGTGTTAAAGAGTTTGATTAAGAAAAAAGGATTTGATTTGTATGTGTTTTACGGTTTCAATCGCACGGGGGCGAGAAAAGGATAGTTTTAGTCGAATTGGAAGTTTTAGAGGTGACAATTGTCCACACACGAGTAAGAGAACTCGCACCCAAACAATCGAAGAGAAAGACCAAAGACTCGATCCCTCTCACTTCACCTTTAAATGAAAGTAAGTTTAAATAAAGGATTAAGTGTTTTAATGATTGCTTAGAAAAGGGTTTGAATGTTATCGAGTTATAAGTGTTTTAGAGGCGTCAATTGTCCACACACGAGTAAGAGAACTCGCACCCAAAAAATTGAGGAGAAGGGTCGAAGACTCGACCACCCTAACATCACCTTCTTATGAAATAATGTTTAAGTATTGTTAAATGTATTGATTTCATTTGAAAAAAATGCTCGATATGAATCGAGTTTTGAATTTGCGTACGAAAGAGTTAAAGGTTAATGGAAAGGAGGCCTTAATGGTTCAAGGTATGGTCGATGGCGAGGCAAAAACACTCGGCTTACAAGTTGGGTAAAGGGACTTGATATGTGGATCAAGTGAATGCTTGAGGATGAATTGTTAGTAATTGAGTTTGTTTTGAAAAAATGCTTGACGTTGGATCAAACTTGTTTATTCTTTTGAAAATGGTTGATTCTAATCTTATGGGAGAGGGATATATTTACTCAAAGGGAGAATAACCAAGCCACAATTAAAGTAAGACAATCACACATATGCATGCAAACAAGATTGTGAAATGTGCAACAAGTATCGTTGTATAAAGCCCAAGAGGAGGCAATGTGAGGTTGATTGCGATCGTAAAAACAATCGACTTACAAGGTGTTTGAAAAGGGCTTGACATTAAGTCAAGGTATTAGTTTGAAAAGAGTTTGGACAAGCATATGATGAATGATGTGAATATAATCAAGGCAAGATAATAATCCATATGAGAAAAGCATGAACACCACACAAGGATCAAAAATCAAACAAAGTGGGGGGAGAAATATAATCAAACATATTAGTAACCTAATCCTAATGTTAATCCTAAAGAGGGGAAACATCTAAATCAAGTTAGATATATCCTTAGAAATTTTAGAGAATTAAAAGAATTCTAAAATAATTAATTAAATTAAACTAAAATATTTAATAAAATTAACTATTAAAGTTAATTAATATTAAATAAAATTCTTTAATAGAATTATTGAAATTTGACTAAAGGAAAAGGATTTTTAGATTTTTAGAATTAAAAGAAAACTCAAATAATTAATTAAATTAAACTAAAATATTTAATAAAATTAACTATTGAAGTTAATTAGTATTAAATAAAATGGTTTAATGAAATTAATTAGAAATTGATTAATAAAAAGAGTTTAGAAATTAATTAGAAAAGTATTTTTTGGATTTTGGGTTAGAGAAATTGGATTAATATAATTAATTAAATAAAAATCAAATATTTAATAAAAATAATCATTAAAATAATTAGTTAATATTAAATAAATAATTTTAATAAAATTAATAAAAATTAATTTAGTAAATAGATTTTAAGGTTTTTAAGATTAGAAATAATTAAAAGTTTTTTTAGATCCTTTTAAATATATTAAGTAATATTAACTATTAAAACTAAAAAAACAAAAAGGAGAAATAGGCCAGGATGCACCATCAGAATGTGGGATGCGTGTAGGAATTTTCCCAGGCCCACTAAGAGTTGAGCCCACACGCTGGGAAGGAGGGTCCATCATGGACCCTCAGTCAATCTTAAAAAAACCACTCAAATCTAGAGCGTTTGATCAAACCGAGACTCTTGATCTAATGGCTCAGAAAGCACATGCATGATGGACAGGCAGAGAGGGAAGCACATGGAGCATTCAGAAGGATCAAGGCCGGTGACACTTGTCACCGGCACACACGACCATCCTCACCAGCACTAATACGCGTGGCAAAAAGAAAAACAAAATGGGCAAAATGGGATGCATCGTCCCCATTCTCAAAATGACTCTCTTTCACCATCCTCTTTTAACTCTCTCACTTATTCTTTTTCTCTTTGAAAATAAACCTCGTCGGAAAATAAAAGCTTCGTCGGAGAAGGCGGTGGCGCACAGCGGACGCCACCTCTTCTCCGGCCAACCTCACTCAAACACACCTACCTCCCGCAATCTCACTCTTCTGAGTCCAAAACTGGACTTAGAAATCCCTAATTCCTCATCCAAATACCCAAATCAAAACAGACAAAAAAAACCTAGATCTACAAATACAACAACTATGTCTAAGATTTTGGAAAATTAACAAAGGGGTTTCACTCAGCAATGCATAATGAACATAATAGTACCATTAAAGCAAGGAAAAGGTGACGAAATCTACCTAGCCGGAGCTAGTCCGGTGGAATGTCTTTTTCGGTGAGCTCAGGTGAGTCCTTCTCAATTCTTTAGCTTCTGTTTCTCCTTATACATCTTTCTTCTTCTTCGTATGGTTAGCTTTTCTGAAAGTGTTTTAGCTCAAGCAATTTAAGTCTCAGCGTGAGACTCAAAGAACTTTTGCTGAATATGAGCTTTAGTGAATAGGGTTTGTGAACTTTGCGCAGCCGCTAGTAATGCTCTTCGAGTGTCCCTTTTTTTCGTGTGTTCACTTTTGAATTTATAATGGGGAATTAGGGTTTATGTCTTGTTTGAATTTGCTGAAGAATCTTTCCCATGGCATGGCTGTTATCACTTTCTTTTATGCTAAAAATGTTTTTCCTAAACTGTGAAATTCTCTCTGATGTACCTTCTAAACTTTCCTGCACTTTATGCTATGTTCTGTTGTATTGATGTGACTTTTGTTGACTATGTGAGTATTTCTGAATAGCTCTGACTCTTGTTGTGAATATTAACCTTGTATTTCCTTCATGAATATTATGCATCGTTATTCTTTCATGATTTCACAATTTTACTTCATGAGTAACATGGCACCCTATTTTAATCGTATTGTGAATCTTATGCTTTTGAACCTCATCCTTGTTATTGACATAAATTGAGTGTTTGAACTTAACTGTTGCTGTTCAAATGGGTTGAGTGATGACTTGAAAAATCCATGCTGACTTGCGTATCTTTTGTGTTAATTTTCTGGTTTTGTGTTGTTTCTTCAGGGCATGAGTTGAGTGATGGAATGATAGAAGGTGATCGTTGTTGCGGTGAGAATCGGATAACAAGCTATTAATTAACTTGCATCACAAAACATAAAATTCACCACCGAGCTTTGATTTATCCAAATGAAAGGGTAAAGAACGAAAACCCTAAAAAGAGAATCTAGGTTCGGGGGTTGGTTATACCTAGGGAAGGTGTTAGCATCCTAAGTATCTGTAGTACTCTACAGGAACCTCTTGTTAGTATCTGTGTTATGTTATATTTGCTTGCTAAGAATATCTGCTAAGGTAAGACCTAGGGGTATGTACACTAAATATGCTCGCCAAGACATCGCATCTCGTGCCTACGTATCCTGACGGGAATGGAATCAGAGCATTCGTAGTTCCCCTCACTACGGGGTAAAAGGGTGTAAAAAGAAAATATGGAATCCGAGAAGGCATCGGATGTAAAGGTAAAAAAGGGTGGAATCCGAGAAGGCATCGGATGTAAAGGTAAAAACTGGAAAAAGAAAAAGGTAGAAAAAAAAAGAAAAGGTAGAAAAGGAAAAGGTAGCTCGCTAGGATCTCACAATCCTATGCCTACGTATTCTCAAGATGACCTTGAGAAATCAGAGTGTTCGTAGTTCCCCTCAATAGGGGTAAAGAACTCTTGATTGTGATCAAGGTTCCAAGGGGAAGTAGGGTCTGACGGCAAGACACCTACGTGGAGTGTGGCGACTCCAAACCTAAGGCTAGGTAAAACAGGGAAAAAAGTGTCCACAGGAAAGTAGGGTCTGACAGCAAGACAATTACATGGAGTGCGGCGACTCCAAACCTAAGGCTAGGTAAAACAAGGAAAGGCAGGTCTCAATCACGTGGCGGCGTGAGATAAGGGAATGATGGACAAGGCTATCCTAAATGACGTGACAGTCAACGGGGAAGGATCCTTTCCTTTGAAATAAAGTGAAGGCAACAGAGAAACAAGGAGGAAAACCTCCAGACTCAAGTGTATGATAAACAGTAATATGTACAGCAAATGCATTAAGACTTAAATTAAAAAAATGAATATTAGGAATTAACTAAGATGACAATATAGAAAATGTCAAGATAAAGTTAAAAATTAAATAGAATCTAATGAAGCTGAAATTTAATTACAAACTAGATAGTTAATTAAAATAAATAACTAAATTCTAATTATCTTAATATTCTAACTAAGCAAAAATTCTAACTTAAAACTATGTAACCTAACTTCTAGTTTATATCTAAAAACTAATGAAAAACTAAAGTTAAACCATTTAAATCTAGTTACCTAATCTACTAATAAAAAAAAAAAGTTAAAAACAAACACATGCTGCTCATAATCAATGGTATCCACATATTACACACTTGATATGTCACAAATATTTGCAGAATCTAACCACATAACATGTATTTTCTTTCTCTCCCATTAGTCCTCTGTTTCAAAAAAGAAACAAACAAGTGTCCTCTTTTAACATGCTCAGCACAAACCGGAACCGAGAAAGCAAAACGATGTCTATCATTAAAACTAAACTCACACACACCATTCATGCATTTCTTAAAAATAAAATTTTCATTTTAAAATTTAATGCTAAATGATCAATACTCAAAATTAATTAAATGAAAAAAAAGAACTAAGTAAAAACAACAACTAGCTTAACAATAATAATATATATAAAAAAAAATGGAAATGAGTTACCTGGAGAAACTAAACTTCCCTCGTCTAATGTTTTCTCTCTGTTTGCTTCGCTTTCTCTCTCGTGCATGAACTTACCTCGCGTCTTCTTGTGGTTTGCTGACCGAAATGAATAAAGAAGAGAAAGTGGTGACAGTGTGTGGATGGTGTGAGGTTATAGAAACCGGCGGAACAGTGGTGTTTGTGATGATGGAGTTTAGAAATGAAACATGGAGTTCAGTGTGTATCGAAAAGAAGCAAAGATAAGGTGAATCAAAGGTGCTTAAGGCTGAGTAAAAAAAATGTAACAGTGGTTTTCAATGACTTTAATGGAATATTTTTTTGTTAGTTTTTATGATATGGGGTTAGTGAGGTAAGTTTAAAATGAAGGGTTTGTTACTGTAACGTAATGAAGGGAGTTATGGCATGTGAGTTGAGAAAATGAAAGGTGTAGTTTAATGAGTTGGATTGTATAGGGTGGTTTAGTGTTGGCTGAGGTTTTAATGATGAAGATGAATAGTGATAGAGGTGGATGCGGTTGTTTTGAAGATATTATGAGATGGTTTTTGTTTTTGTACTTAAAAGAGAGAAAGAGTATGCAGTGATTTATGAAGTGGAAAAATGAAGAGAGGCTATTTGTGATTTATTTTTGTCTTTTTTTCAATTTAAAATCAAGAAATGAAAAAAGTAAGAAATGGTTTTGCTCGGTTGTCTTTGATACGTACAGGGAGTGTTTTCTTTTGTAAAGGTGGAGCAGCAGGTCCCTTTGATACAAATAGCATATGGGTTTGTTTGTATTGTTACGGGTTAAACATTGCAGGTCTTGAAAAAATGCAGTTTTGGCTTTTTGCAGAATTGGTTTAAAGGAGGTAGCAGGTTTTATTTTTTGGTGAAAAATGTGAGCAGAGCTTTTGGTTTTGCAGTGGTACAGGGTTTACAGGCATGTTGTTTTTATGAAAAGAAGTCGCAGGTGTTTGGTCAAAGGTTTGGGCAAAGTGTGTCGGATGGAAATTGTGGGCAGCAAGATGAAATGGACCTTACGTAACTTAGTGACTTTTTTGTGATTTTTTATTGAATTTTGGTAATTTGTAAAACAAAATACATACTGAGTTTTTTTTTTTGTGACTGTTATCTTTTCTCTTTTTTTCTTATAATAACAAATTTGTAAATAATAAAAAAAAGATTAAGCTAAAATGAAATCCTAATTTATATTAAATTAACTTAAAATTAAATGAAAGATTATTTTAACAAAAGAAATTAACTAATTAAAATGAAATTAAAACATAAATTAAAATAGGATATAAACTAAATTAAACATTAAATTTAAGCTTAATTAAAACTAAACTAAGGTAAGAGTTGAACTAAAATTAAAATTACTAAGTTAGAGAAATTAAACTATGTGAAAAATAGACTAAATCAAGTATAAATTAAATTATATATAAAAATGACAAAAGCATGAAATGATAAAATCGACTGAAAATGCCTGACTAAAGATTAATAAGATCTTTAACTGAAAATGCGAGAAAAAAGGACTGACTTAGAATGATATGACAAAGGCCAACAAATCTGAGGGTAAAATTTGGGGTACAACAATCGTCATGGAAATTGATGGAGAGATCATGAAAAGTTTGGAGCATTAACAGAAAATGGTAGCATGAAGGCATAAGGAAAGCTTGGCGGTGAAGAAAAGCAGCACGAAGGGATGTTTGGCGCTTATTCTATCATCCCATTGAGCATGGTAAGTAACCTTCAAATTGCTTTGGTTTGACTTATTTGAATATTTCTGGAAAAAAAACTTTGAATCTTGTTGTGAACCTCACTGTTAAAGCTGTAAATGCATTCTTTGATAATTTGGACTGACTTGGTTTTGTGACTATCAAACTGTCCTTTTCATTCTGTTAAAAAATCTCATCATTGATGCATTTTCTTGTTGTTATTGAAAGAAACATAGAACTCTTGTTGGATTTCCTAATGAATCTTCTCTTGTTTTTTGCTTTGAATTGTACGTGTGACTTGCTTGCTTGATTTTCCTTTGTTAAAAATAACATATTTTTGTAGACTGTATTGTGAGTTTAGGACATAATCACTTGTGATCTTATATGATATTTTTGTGAACAGAAAGTGAATACAATTGACATTTGATGGTGTGAACACAATGAGTGAGATTCTAGTTGAAGAGGTATTTTGCTAGTAGCAAGCTGAAATTCCATGAGTAGGATTTAAACTTGCTTACAAGGAGAAATACCCAAGGCTCAACACATTGCGTAACGGCTTCTGTGGATCAAATCTGATGAAAAAAACTCTCGTAGCTTTTCTCATCTCTGATTTTCTGTCATGGCATGGTTTAGCACCATCCATTTGAGTTTGGTAGCAGCCATATAGATAACTCCTTTGAGATAACTTTTGCAACTTGTCTTGTGTACAAAAAGGCCTCTGAGGATACATGGAAGAGTAGTCCATCAAAGTCTAGGGAGTAGAATTTAGATTTTAGGACTTGCTTATTGATCTTTATTGACTTTTTATATGTTTTTCCTTGTATGTCAAATTGATGGTGATGAACATACGCCAAAGTAATTCAAAAAATATGATTCCCATTTTACTTTCAAATCTCATATTTGTCTTTCATCAATAATGTAGCTTGCCATTTAGAGAAATGATACATTGGTACCTACTGCCTTTACTCCCTATCTTCCTCACAATGCGCAACATAAGTGTGAATTGGAGTACCTTCAATGAGTTTGAGTAAAACGAAGAGGATCTGAATCCTCCTTCTAAAATTCAAAACGAATTAGATACATTAATCTTGTGTAGTGAAAGCAAAGCTTTTCCATACTCAAATTCAACATTCCTTGAGACTTATTTGCAATCCTTAAGCAAGATAACAATAGTAATTCCCAACAAGCAACCCCGTATGGTCAAACCTCCACACAACTTGCATTTGAATTTTCCACAACCACAAATCAATCAAGTATCAACCTTGAGTGAAACTACATGCTCCTTGTAAACCTATAACTAACAAACTTGTGAAAAGAAATTAAGGAAATCAAGACAATGTGAAAAGCTTCAAACAGAAAACAATTAAAGGTCAAGTGATCACTCTAAAGAAAGGCTGCTCTCACTGTGAGTGTTTAGGGTATGACAGTTAAAAGGTAGGACAAATTTGGGGTATGACACTTGGATGTAGCAAAGTCAGTATATTGATAGATGATTGGAAACAAGCGCCAAAGGCTATAAAAAATAGCATATGGACAGACGTTCAAGTATTAATTTTAAATTCCATCTATTCGATGTGACTTTCTATAATTTCTAATACATTTTTATTGATTTAAATGTAGTTGACTTTTGTGTTTACGGATGATGATAAGTTAAAAAAAGGTGGGTAAGTCATGCTGGTACGTGTTGGGGGAGCTTTAAGTCACAGCTCACGCGTGACTATATTAGGGAGCCTAAGCCTAGTCTTGAGCATCCATGGGTGATATATACTTATCTTTTAAAGAAGGTTTGGAAAAGGTTTGCAAAGGACCATCATTCTGAGAAATTCATGGTTAGTACTAGTCTTATTTGTCTTGATAATTTTATGCTAATGATTTATAGATACTTATCATATTTTCACTATGTTTATAACAGGCTAAAAGTCAAGCAGGAATACAAAATAAAGCAAAAAACCATTTACCCCCATAGATTGCTCGTGGTGGTTAGAGGAAACTTTAGAAAACAATGATGAATGAAAAAAAAACAAATGGGAGATGAAGATTCCATTAGTCGTGATTGAAACCCATCGCCACCGTCAAGACATGAGAAGTGGAAGAGGGCTCGACTAAGACCAAATGGAGAGTACACCCCAGATGCGTCAAGAGTAATTGCTGAGAAAATTGTAAGTACGATTTGTAGTGCATATGTTATGTGTTATTTAAATGCCATTGTAATTATAATATTAATATTAGCATGCATGTTATGTAGGATATGTTGGTTGGGGAGGCCCGTGGAGGCTCATTTGTTCTAGAACCATGACATGATATACTAGTAGAAGCTATCAGAACAGATGAGCATGATGGGTGCGTTCGTGGTATTGGAGAAGGCGTCGGCCTAAGATTATTCTTTGGTTCATTAAAAAAAAGCGCTGAAAGCACTGAATTACAAGCACAAAAAGAAAAGATTACGGCTTTTGAGAAGCAATTAGAAGAACAAAGGAAGATGTTAGAAGCAGAGAAGGAAAATCAGAGGAAAGACATGGAAAAGATAGAAAAGTTAGAAGAGTTATATGCGGTATGTGTTTTATCTAAAATGTATGATATATTAATTGTGTTTTATCTGAAAAGTTAGAAAAGATAGAAATGTATTTATTATGTATTGTGTTCAAAACGAATATTATGTTGTAGAGAATAAGTGGATCTTTCCAACAACATACGAATGAAAATGATGATGATGTTGATGATCAATTTCCTGAAACAAATGTTGTACGTGGTGCTAACAAAAAAGAAAGTAATTGTTCAGCCATCCCCGCTCAAGAGATCAATGAGATATTGGATCCTTTCGCACATGAAATCACCATGTTATACCTTTTGGTTGCAGATAACGATGACCCAATTTCTCTTCTGCTAGATCATTGTCCAAACATAGAGCTCTTCTATTATACTCCTAGTGATATACAAGATCTTCTCTCTGGAAATCATTGGCTGGACGTAGGGATATTAAAAGTTTAGTGCACGTAATTATATAATTGAATATTCATGTCATTATATATATTACATTATCATTTTTGTATTTCCTCACTTATTTTTTGAATATTGTTGAACCATTTAGGTACATTCACCGTGTTTGTATATAATTAAATAAATCGAATACTATGGCATCTTTGATCCATATAGTATTTGATGGATAAATAATGATCCAAAAGGGATTGAAACTTACATTTCAGAACGATTAAGTGAGGGTGGAAAAGAATGTTACTTAGCAACATTTATCAAATCGTAAGTAATTTTGCTATTGTGGTTTATCTGTTATAGTAATTTGGCAATCGTGTTTATTCAGTGATCATTGGCAATTGATCATCATATCACTTAGGATGAATACGGTAACGACACTGTGTTTCTTACATCAACCACTCAGGCCTAAAATGAAGCATATCATTAATATATAAGTTTTTGTTTATATGAAACCTTTTAGTAACATTTTCTTTGACATTGAACTTGGTTTAACGCGTAATATGTTTAAATCATTTTCAATGTACAGTGTTGTGCAGCGGCACAATATCTTGCACAATAATAGAAAAAAGCCCAAATTTATCTCGGCTAATGTAAGTGGACAGATTACTTGTGACATTCATTTTTTTTAATATATAAATATATATATATATATATATATATATATATATATATATATATATATATATATAGTTACATGCATATGTGGTTATAATATTCATGAAATTAATGTTTAAATTTGTGGATATTATGTAATGAAACACATGTTAAACATTGTCTTTGTCTGCAATGTTGGTTCATGGGATCAGATACATATTATATATGTAATTGTTGCGGTGAGAATCGGATAACAAGCTATTAATTAACTTGCATCGCAAAACTTTGAAATTCACCATCGAGCTTTGATTTATCCAAAGGAAAGAGTAAATAATGAAAACCCTAATAAGATATCTAAGGTTCGGGGTTGGTTATACAAAGGGAAGGTATTAGCATCCTAAGTATCCGTAGTACTCTACGGGAACCTCTTGTTAGTATTTGTGTTATGCTAAAGTTTGCTCGCCAAGACGTCGCATCTTGTGCCTACGTATCTGACTAAAGAATCAGAGCAACCGTAGTTCACCTGAACGGGGGTGAGGAACTCTTGACTGTGGTCAAGGTTCCAAGGGAAAGTAGGGTGAGAAGCTTGAAAGCAAAGCTAGTAAGGATTAATTGGTTAGGAGAAAGAGATTAATGGCTATCTCTTGTGAAAGGATTGTGAAGGGTTAGACCGTCTTAAAGGAGAAGAGATTAATAGTTATCTCTTTGGGAAGGCCAGGTCAGAAGGGAGAAGAGATTAATGGCTATATCTTGTGAAATGATTTGAGGTTAACAGGGTATTTGAGCTATCTATGACATGAAGTCAATAGAGAGACTTTCCTTTGGAATGAGGGGGAAAGACAACATCTTGTAAACAAGAGTTGAAGGGGAATTAAATGGAGTGATAAGCAATGTGAGTTCAAGGACTCAAAGGGGATAAACAATAATCAAGTGAGAATAACATCCATATATGAGCATGGCAAAAGATAGTTAACAACAAGCATGAATAAATGAACAAGTATGGCAAAGTTTTGAAATTGAGAGTGAAGCAATCATATCAACACAAATTTATCTTGCAAGAAAATTCTAAGAAGTGCTACAAGCTATGGACAATAGTGATGAGGTGCTAACCAAAATTCAAACAAGACTTAATCAAAAGTCCTCAAAATAAAGTTGATGATCACACTCAAAAATAACCTCTCAAAAATCCTAAAACTTCTTTAGAAAATTATCCAAGAAAGTTTGAAAGAAAATAAGTTCAAAATTAGGTTTGAAACAAAATTCTTAAATCCACTAAATTAAAATAACTATTAAATAAAAGTGAAAATAAGAATTTAGAAAATTAAATTAAATATTAAAATGTGTTTATGAATTTTTTTGGCAATTTTCTGTTAATAAAAACTATTTTTTAATAAAGTGAAATTGGAATGAAAATATTTGAAAAAGAAATAGAACAAGGGGGTATGTTAGTAAAAGAAAATGAACTGATTATATTAACAAGTGAATTTGGGCCTGCAAACAGGGGTGCGGGTAGCAAATTCCTGGGCCCAAAGATATAGAAAATAGGCTGGAAAAGAAAAAGAAAATAAGCAAAAGGGGACTGGGGCGAGGGGGATTCGAACCCCAGTCCCCAAGGTTGCAAAGGCGCCTCACTTACCACTGGGGTGGCTATACATCCAATGTATAAGCCCCCCTAATAATATTTAAACCAAACTAATGGAATAAACTACCAGGTTTTTGTAACAACGCATGAAAATATAATGTAAAACACACCAACACAACTAAACTCAACTGGTCAGCAAATTCTTTAAGTTACTAACAGACAAAAGTAGTACCAACCAAACGTGCCTTGCCATGCATTCATTCTCATCATGCAATCACGCAAGAAAACTTAAACCCTCGTGAAATTCAACAAAACCATGGCAGACGAACTCAACAGTTCAATCATGTCTCACCCTACTGCCAAACAAAAATTATGAAACAATCCAAAGTGCAGTTCCCAGATCCAGGCTCAACTCTAAACACCAAACCAATTCAAAACAGACATATGAACTAGAAAAACATCATGAAATCATGGCAACCAAAGTGTCACAACAAATTCATATATCAAACACTTTTCAAAGAATCACAAGCGTATTACATAATCATGGCAAGGTTTTTTTTTAGAATCAAACGAGCATGAGTAAGACAACATGGGATCAACCAGAAAAGTAATAATGCATAACTCAAGTAGCTTTTTTTTAATGGACATGCTGACAGATAGGGCATTAGTAACTAAAAACAACTTAGAACAGATATATTTAGAGATAAGAACATGTTATCCTCATGCCACTGTCCCTATATTGGCTCAAGCAAGCTCTTCAGAGTAATCTCAGGCTCTAAGACACTACCCTTATATACTCTTACAAAGTCCAGATGAATGGCCATGGATCTATCCCTTGTGCATACACTTCTAAATCCATCTCTTATCCAAATCCCATAAGGTACCGGGTCAAATGTGTACAGGGGGTGAGACTTTTACTCTGTAATTCAAATTGAAAACAAAAATAACAACAATGCACTTGAACTTCAAGGATGAACTTGAGCCAAGCAAGAACTCTGCCCTAGCACAAAATATACTCTAAGGATGGTTACAAACATACGATCCTTAGCATGAGAACGCCAACACTATCAGTCATATACATCACACAAGCTTAACATCAACATCACCATAACATCTACCACTGGCAGTTTCAAGAAACATCATGGAGATATCAACATTATCTAAGGTTTCAACGACATGATCAATATGGAAATCAAAAGAACGTGGCTATGTGATCAATGGCATCTTAAACATGGTGCTATGAGTTAAGGGGACAATGAGGGCACATATTCATCATACTCACTGACACATTACATGTTGTTAACTTAGAATAATATGAGATGACTAACATACAAGCTGCAACATAAAATGTTACGTCCTCAAGAACAAACAACACTAAAAGCAGTCACTTATTCTCCATAGTGTCATTTACATGATCATTGACTTAAAATGCTTAAACAAACATGTAATAGCAACATGATCATAATATTGAACTTATGGAATAAAAGAGAGATGAAGGTTACCTAGCACCTTCTTGAGTATGAGCTGAAGTTCCTTTCTCTCCCAACTAACAACAGTTGCGAACTGCTCCTTTCCCTCTTCTCACTTGCCAAGCAAATGCACCAATTCGCAAACTCTCAAACTTCTAGTATTGTGTGGATTGTTCCTCTCCATATGAAGGAGAAAGAGCCTCCTTTTATAGGAGAGCATGTTAGTTAATAGCATGGAGGACTCAACAGACAATGGTTTTGTCTTGAAGAGAAAATAGCAAAGTGGTTGGGCAAGTACTGCACGCATGGATTTCAACCTTGAGCCAAGTGCAAGATGGGTGGCTACTTGTTTTTTTGGATTTTGGTCAGTAGAAAAAAAGATTTTGAAACCACCTATTATTATGTAGACACAAAGGTTTATGTCTTTGGCTTTTGTGTGTCAATATATGAAGTACAAAGTGGTTGTACTTTGGAGAACTTCCTTGCGCGGGTTTGGTGGACAAAGGTGTTGGAAATTGGTGGAAAAAGTCAGCATGGTGGAACATTGAAGTTGGCTCAAGAATTAGTTCCAAATGAACTTGGTTTGTGTACAAGTTAAGGACTCTTTTTTTGTAATTTCTATTTTTATAAAACCAGAAAATTAATTGAATTAACTAATTTAAAAAAGGATAGTTTTAGTCAAATTGGAAGTTTTCTTCACAATTTTCACTAAGTCTTTATATATTCCTTGTATTGACTTTTTGCTCAATTTTTTAGACTTTAACATGGTTTTTGATCATTTTTCTTCTGGATTTATTCGAATCTCTTCTTAAAAATCACGTAATGAAGCCTGTCAGCATTCATCGACCCTCATATTTGGAGGAATGTGTTCATTACAGGAAATTACGAGGTCGAATTGCCAAACCATGTCTGAGAATAAAATAGCCCAGATAAGGATAGTTATTGAGCCAAAGGTCGCCCTAGGCAAACTCTCAGCAAGAAACCATTTATGAATCATTATTACATGACATCAATGCATCCAAACATGTTCCACGAGTGCAGTCATTGCCATTTATAGACTAAAGCAATGCCATGAATATTCATTATGGTAAGTAATGGTAGTTAAGGATTTTGTCAGTGGTCTGATCACCAAAGAACAAGTATAAAATGAGGGCCCAATAAAGGAAGAAGGCAAACTCAATTCTTAGAGAGATGTTACTCATTGTAACTCTCTCTGACCAACACCAGAGGAGTTGTCAAGTAGTGTTCTTGCATGAACACATGTTATTTAAGCTTAATAAGAATCTCCATATATGAAATAAGCTCCTAGAGTCTAGAAGAAAAGAATTGTTGAGTTTCTCTAACACATTGATAATTCTAAATGCACAATAGACCACAAAATTTATGTCAACAACTTAAATCAATAAAATATTTACACAATGTAACATATATGAATGATCTACTCATAACTAGGCGTAATCATGTTGAGATTTTAAACTTTAAGTTTTTAATGAACGAGTTTAAAATGATTGAGCTAGGAGGATTGAGGTATTTTATTGGCATTGACTTCACTAAAACAAGAAAAGGAATAGTGATTCATCAAAATAATTACATTAATAAAGAGATTTAACATGTTGAACTATAATTTATTATACTCATCTATAAAATTCAATTACACACTTAACAAAGATAAAATGAAAAAGAAATGGACAACACTATATATAAGCAGGTGGCAGGATGCTTGTAATTCAATACCTAATACATTTTTTAACATAGGTGTGGTAAACACATTTATCAAGAAATTATAGTAGTCAAATGTGCAAATAGTGAAAATAATTAGATACCTCTAAGAAACAATTGATTTAGGTATCATGTTCCTAAAATTTGAAAACCAAAAGAGCAAGTTGGTTGGCTTTGATTCAGATTGATGTGGTGACAAAGTAGAAAAGATAAGTACAATGAGATGTCTGCTTAAACTCTTCAGTTTTCTAATCTCATGATGTTCTAAGAAGCAAACTGTTATGACATTGTCATCGCGAGATATTGAATACATCTCAACTTGCAATTCAACATTCTAAAGTGTCTGGTTGCAATCTTTGTTAGGAGAAATGAAGATTATCAAGGAAAAATAGGCAAATATTATGGTGGACAAAAATCAGCTATCAACATTTCTAAAAATCCCATATCTCGTGGAAGGAGAAAACACATATAAACCAAATTTAATTTTCATATATATCAAGTAAGTAAAGGAAAAATCATTATGACCTATTGCATGACAGAAGATTAAGTTCTAGATATCCTAACAAAGCTCGTGAAGAATGAAAAGCTCAAAGAAATAAGGAAAATACTTAATGTACTTAGCCTAGAGACTTTGAGATAAGAAAGACTATTAAAATGTAAATCAAATTAATAAATTAGTTGAATTACTTGTTAGGCAAATAATTAGCTATTTAAATTATTTGCTATGAAATTAACAAACTAACTAACTAAGTTGGTTATAATATCTTGGATGTCATTAGTGTTTTGTAAGCCTAATCTTTGAAATGCATAACCATTCATTAGTGATCATGAATAAATGAGTGAAGTGCATAACCAAATTTAATCCCAATGTTTTTATCCTTGTGTGATCACTGAGTAATAACACGATGCAGACTCTATTTGATAAAACTAGCTAATAGCTAGAAAGTTAGATGGTAGCTGGTAGCTAATAACTAATAGCTGATAGTTTATAGTTGATGACTTATAACTGATAAGTTAATTTGAGTGCTTGGTAAATTAGCAGTTACACTTGCTGATAAATACAAAATGACATAAAAGATCATTCTTAATTAAAAAAATTAGTGATCTTATTTATTAAATTAATTTTTATTCAATAAAAATAAACGTATTAACAATCAAATACAAAACACTTTAAATATAAATATAAAATTAAACATAAAACAAAATATATTAAACACTTATATATAAATTTTGTAATGAAATTTAAATATCTAAAATAATAATATTGTAATTTAATTTTATATTTTAATAAAATGCATACTTCCTTTTTTTTCCTCAAAATCTATGATATGCCTATTAATAAACAAATTTATTCAATCATTCATTATCATATTTATAAAAATAATACATTAATAATAAAAATTCAAATAATAAATAATTAAAATAATAATTTAAAAATAATAAAATACAATTCAATATAATGAATCAAAATATTCCATTAATAAAAAATGGAAGATGGATTACATCGTGAATTTGTTCGGTAGAAATAATAGTTAACATTTTTTATTCTCTCAACTAAAACACAATTATTTTAATTTAAATCATAATAATATAAAAGGTAAAAATGATTTATTAATAAAATAGTGAGAGTACAAATGAAAGAAAAAAGCAAAAGCTAAAAACTATACGCTCAAAATCTACTTCAATTAATTTTTGAAAAAAAATTAAAAATTAGTAAACACACTATAAGCTAAAAAATAAAAAACAAAGTTTTACATTAATATAAACTAAAAATTATACACTATAAACGAAAAAACTCATTTTCTCCGAGTTCATCTTGTAGCAGCCTTTTGTTGGTGGCTGCTACTTTGAACTTGGTAATCCTATAAACCAGAGACATGTATTATCAAATTATTCGTTCTTGATTCGTTTAATAAATTGGAGTTTTTGAACTGTAGTAAGTTTTTTTTTTACAAAGAATATTTTAAAACGTTCATTGTATAACTTTGTTAAATCTTTGACATAAAGTGGATTTGTTTAGGTAATATTTTAATTTTCCAAAACTCAATCTAAACTAGATCGGGCTTTTCTTCCCATATTAAGATTTTTTCCGTTGTTGTAAGCAATAATTTGAGTTAACCGAGTAGTCATCATTCTTATTATGACCAAAAAATAAAAATACTACCCACAAATATTTTAAGAAACGTGTAAAATATATACGTACCGTTTCGTGATTATTACTTGATGATTTTTATTCCTAAAAAAATACTCCATGTTTGAAACGAGCCGTGCGAGGTCTGCTACCAACGAATAATATAAACACTAACAACAGCACCGTGAACCGTATTTAACAATTAAGTCAACGGTGCTAAAAGGTCAGTCTCGTAATTTACACGCAATTAATTGGCGTTCCACTCATTTCATACAATTTGACATTATTTCCTATAGCTACATCAACTTATAACACCTTAACCATTTACACCGTAGTTTGAATCATTATTTTTTGAAAGTGACTCATATTGCAATGCACAAGATAATAATAAAATAAGGGGAAAAATGAAATAAGCTGTGGATGTCAAAATGGGTGTATTTTTAACAGTAAAATAATTACTTTCATGTACAATTAAATGAAGTGTAATTAATTTTTTTAATTTCACCTTCAATTAAAGGAAATTTAATTATAATATTCTTAAGGATTTAATTGAAAAGTACTGACAGTGTAAAAGGATTTTACACTGCCAGTTAATTATAATCGTTGGATGTAAAGAGAAGTTTGACTTTTAATTTAATAATCTGTAAAGTAACTCAAACGGATGATGGTGATGTATTGACAGTGTAAAACTTTTTACACTGTCAGTGCATAGTAATTAATCTCTATTCTTAATTGTATTTGATTAATCAACTATATTAAATGTTTTTGAATTAAATCAAAAATATATTAATAATCTTAATCAACTATTTATTAGTTTAAAAATTTAATGACTTTTACCATGATTTAAAGTGTTTTATTTATTTATTTATTTATAATAGTAACAGAAGAAGAGACTATTAAATTTGTATATATCATCTTGTGCAAATCTTATTTCAATTTACACGAATAAATATGGTTAAGTACATTATCACAAAAATTCAATTCTTAGTATTTATTTTTGTATGTTATGTGGTACGACACTTTAAAAGCAATGTTTGTGTTGCAACCCTTGTTCAAAATGGACTATCCCATAGTGTTTGTTATACCCGAAAAATTATAGAATTTACGGTTTAAAATTAAAATATATATTTTTTAGGAGTTTTTTAGTCCAATTCTAAAAAGCTCACTAATCATTAGAGTTAAATTGTATGAACCGTGGATAGTCTATTAAATTCGCATAACTATAAATTTTACAAAAATTATTGGCTTAGTTGCAATTTTGGTCTCTCTATTTTGGTTTTTTCACGGTTTTAGTCCCCCTATTTTATTTTTAAACTGTTTTGGTCCCCCATCCTAACTTTGAGTCAACTGTTCATGTACGGTTGTGTATTGTTCATGTACGGTCATGCACTGTTCATGTACGGACAAAATGAACAGTACACGACCGTACATGAACAGTTGGGTCAAAATTGGGATGGGGACCAAAACTGCTTAAAACCAAAATAGGGAGACTAAAACCGCGAAAAAACCAAAACAGTGGAACCAAAATTACAATTAAGCCAAAATTATTTAAATATCTATATTATGTTATTCTAAAATAAACATTAATTATTTTCACCATATTATATTCAATTTTTTTCTTTTAAATTTTATATATTAATATACTCAACATTTTTTCTCGTATTATATTAATTTGTCTTATGTTAAATCTTCATAAGTTATTTTATACAATTTAAAATGTATTGTATTTAAAAACACAATATAATATTTATATAAAAGATAATATAGTACTTAAAATATATTATATTTAATATAGTATAATTTTAAATTTTATAGTACTTAATTGGAATACACGGTCAATCTAAAACTATTTTACACGGTCATCCAATTAAAATGGATTATTTTAACACATAATTATAGAATTAAAAAAAAAATTATAATTAAACAATTTTAAAAACAACTTCTTCCATGTTTCTCTCTTTTCATATGTCAAAATAATTTATTTTAATTGGATAATCTTGTAAAGTAGTTTTACACTCACAGTGTATTCTAATTAATCTTTTAGAACAAATGTTATTAGATTTTTATTTTAATTTTTTTTATTAAAATAAATGTGTTTAGGACTGAATAATCCAAAATCCATCTAAGACCGACTTGAGTTTTAAATTTCGAGCAAATTTTTTGTGGCACATTCCTAACTAACTCGATACCCGCCTGGACCGGTTTCATTTTAACATCTCTAAACACTTGCTTGATTTTAATTTTATTTAATTATTTATTTTTAAATTATTATTGATTACGTTAGTGTGAAAATTCTATTCAAAATGTCTATGTTTGATAGATTTTACGTGTTGACGACGCCACCACCAAAATTCTAACATTATCTTCACTACTATTATATTATATGTAAAATTTTAAAATTTATTACTGTTGCATCACTATTATATTATATGTGTAAGTTTTTAAAATTTATTACTATTTCATCTACAAATTCAAAATAAATAAAAATTTGTCCTCCATATAAAGCACCCACCGCTTTACATTCTCCTTATGTGTATATATACTTTCACACACACAACACAAATAATGAAAACTTGTTTTATGACTAGCTCCTAAAACTACAACACTATGGTTAGCACTCTCAACAAAACTACAACAACCGAAGCGGGTGGCGCCGCTACAATCTCCGCCGTACATCCCGATATTGTTCAAACCCACGTCCTCACGTGCCTCGACGGTCCCTCACTCGCTTCCGCAGCCAGCACGTGCTCTCAGCTCAATACCCTCTCATCATACGAGCATTTATGGTCCAATATTTGCACCTCCACGTGGCCTTCCACCAACACGCCACGTGTCCGCAACGTAATCTCCACTTTCCCTAACACGTCTCGCTCTTTCTTCTCCGATTCTTTCTCAACGGTAACCGCTCCCGCCTCCAACCGCCACCGCGCCAATCTTGAAACTACGCCAGAAATTCTATCCGCCGTTGACTTATTCCACCGGAAAAAGCTTGTTTTGTCTAGATTAGTGGAGTCTGAAACCGTGTCTGGTTGGTTTCGGTGTTCGCCGTTTCGGATTGATATTCTCGACCCGAAGGATTCGGTTGAGTCGAGTATGGAGTATCCGAGAGAGGAGGAAGCGTGTAAGAATCTGGAAGAGGAATTGAGTTTGAGTTGGATTGTGATAGATCCAAAGGGGAAACGTGCGGTGAACGTGTCGAGCGGGAAGCCGGTGTCGGTAAACCGTCACTGGCTAACCGGCGACGTGCAAGTGAGATTTGCGACGGTGTTAGACGGCGGAGAGAAGGGATCGGCAAAAGAAGCGACTCTGTGTAGTTTATTGGTGACGTTGGGGAAGGAAATGCAGGTGAGGGAAACGTGTTTTCAGATTGAGGATATGGATGGGAATCATTTGAATGGGAGGGATAGTTTGGGAATTTTACAAAGAGCTTTGGAAAGTGAAAGGAAAAGATTGAGGAACGGAAAGGAAAGGTACGTGGAATTTGTGAAAAAGAAAATGGAAAGGAAAGAGAGAAAATTGAGAAGAGAGAGAAAATTGGATATTCTCTGCATTGCCCTCGCTGCTTTGTCTGTTGCGGCTTTTTCCACTCTCTTTCTCTCTTGATTTCAATATGTTTTATTATATTTTCGAGTTTCATTTCAGATACAAACATATAAGAAACAGTGAACATTACAATGTCAAACAAATGTTGGTGTTAGTTACATCTTACAATAATTGAAATTGAAGGAAAGGAAAGTTAAGTAATGACTTAGATAGACAAGTGTTTAATCCTACCATGATCTTAGTATATGGCTTTGTACATTAATATTTTATTCAATGCAACTTGTAGATTTTAAATACTTATGTTTGGTTTTCATGTTTCCAAACAAAACTGTCTTTGTCACTCGTAATCATAAATTAATGTGGTCTATTTAAGGGTGATTTTTAATTTGGAAATCTGTCTACTCCTATGAAAGACAACATTAAATATATCAATGGTTGGATTTTACAATTCTATTATATATCTTATCATGTTTCTCCCCCAACTACATGACCACACCATACCAACAACCTCACAAACTATTTGATGTAAACAATTGATGTTTGGATCTCTATAACTTCATCACTAATGCACTCGTACAACATTCAAGTCCAAATGACTATATTAATTGATGGTAGATGTTTTTTCTTTTTGGGTAGTTTGATGTGCAAATGTGAATTAGGGGACTATAGTAATTTATGGTAGATGTTTTTTCTTTTTGGTTAGTTTGATGTGCAAATGTGAATTAGGGGACCACATTTAGGCCCCAACAGGATAAAGCAGAGTATTCCGTTTTTAAATTTCAATTTTTGATAAAATAAATCTTCATTACGAATGAACAATTTCAAATTAGTTTGGGTACTTTTTGTACATAACCTAACACACACACACACATGTATATGATAAAGTAAATTAATTTTTAAAAGTTTCAAAGTTGACGATAATGTAAAAATCAAAATATCAATGCATTAACTCAATAATAATATAAATCATCAAAATCAAAGAATATAAGTGATCACAGGCGTGTTTCAATGAGAACAACTTTGAGATAAATACTAATATTTTTATTACCCGTCTCATCTTCATCTTTTAAAATCTAAGAAAACTCAAACTCAATTAAAACATGGTTTTCCCGTTAGCTCGATGTGAAATCGGAAGGCGAATACATGTTTTATAGTCCACATTTTAACTTGTGTTTGAGAGAGTTTTGAGTTTTTCAAATGATATTAAGGTATTAAAGTTAATTTGACACTAAATCAATGATTCATATTTATATTTAATGAGTCACATGATAATTTTGATATTCTATTTTTGATAAATTATCTCATTGTGGAGCCAAAATATTTGATGAACGATGAGATAAGATCTTAGCACGGAGGACTAAGCTTCTGGTGCAACGGAAAATAGGTGATCTGTAAGGTTAACACTTCAACGCCTAAGTTAGTGAGAGAATGAGAAGTAATGTGCGAGTGGAAATGGATTTGAATACCTAAAATGATACACTTTTCCTTTATATAGTGAGAGCGGTTAAAATTGTTTGCTTGAGGTGAGGCGCATTGTGCGGGTAGCTGTTAGATCTAATCAAATGGTGGCAGACGTGTCTGTAGGTGTTCATGCGGTAAAGCGGCAAGCAAAAATTATTGAGTATCCGGTTTTGTCGTCTCCATAGGGATCGGTGCAAGGGAAAAAACGACGTTCAACAGTCTCTACGTTTCTAAGCTTGTTGTGAAAATTTTGGTTGAAAGATTCAATGTACAATAGATAAAAGCGGAAAATATAAAGTAAAGACTTAAAATAAACAGAGCTTTGTTGGGATAGGAATTTCATCAATCGATAACACATTCTTCTGACCAGTTAAACACAAATCAATCATTCGTCTAATACCTTCACGTATCACCCACAACAGAGGTTATGTATAACGCAAAGTCGAGAGAACAACTGTATTGTCTCATTGGTGATGTCTCACGCAACTCAACAACACAGCGCATTAAGAACTGATACTAACGCGAATGTTAAATCTAAATCTATATCTAGAGCTTAAAACCTAACAAGTATTTATCCTAGATCCAGATCTGAAGAGTATAAGTCTATAGCGGTTCAAATCAATGTGTAAATAAGTAAACAAGGATAACATCCATATTAGATAAATGATTGATTCATATAAAATGCCATGATCAGAATACGTACATACGATTAATCCCTTTTAACATGTATTCAAGTAATTTATGTATGTGAACATAGTTCTTCATCTCTATTATCACGCATCCTCACAATATCGTTTATGTCTAAAGCGTTATCGTGAGCTTTACCGTATTAATCACTAGATGATGTCTCATGCTAACAATCAACACAATAAAAGCTTGATACTAGTCAATATCAACTCACAAATTTATGTCTAGAGTTTGCTCATTGATAAATGAATATCTCAAACCCAATAATATGAAATCAAAGACAACATCAGTATTGAATCAAAACTAGTTCACAAATACATAGATTAGAAGAAATACATAAGGTATCAATATATTACATCCAACCCCAACAAGAGATCGAAGTACTTACTCGAAGATCAAGCTTCGATTTGCTTGTATTTAGACTTCTCCCTCTTATGGTTTTGTGTTTCTCTCTCTAAAATATATTTGGAATGAAGAGAGATAAAGTTCTATCTCTGAAAATCTAAGTTTTTTTATAAAAAACAAGAAAAGTACATAAATAGCATTACAAAAATTTTCTCGTTCGCACTGCGAATTCTACTTTTAGGCACATGAAGTGCCTCTGAACAGTTAAACCGCCCCTGAGGAAATATCTAAGCTCGCACTGCGAAGCTCATGTTCACACTGCGAACTTCTTCACCCGGGCTTTGCACTGTGTTCAGTGAGGCGTTTAGCTACTGCCATCCAAAATTTCCAGTTCGCCTTGGCCTCGCTTTGAGCTCGCACAGCGAGCTCACCTTGCCTTCGCTACTTGCTCGCACTGCGAACTTGTTGGATTCTTAATCATTTCTTTGGCTTACTTGTCCATTCATTTGTGCCTTGTTCTTTGATAATAAAGCCTAATTCCTACAAAATAACACACATATCAAGGAATCCAAAGGTAAAATCAATTATATTGAAGAATCACACAAGAACATGTAATAAATCTATTAAAACATAAGTAAAGAGTTGAAAATTCCAAGAATAATGGTTCAAATTATGACATTTTGGCATTCAACAAACTATCCCCAACTAGATTTTTTCTTGTCCTCAAGCAAAGTATGCTCCTCATGAAAACAAGAGGATTTGCTCAAGCATAAAATTCAACCAAGAAAGGATTTACGGTTTAAATTCAACAGAAGAATGCGTACAAGCAATGTTCACTTTTCCTAGAATCAAACAATGATAAAGAATTTAGTTCTTAAAACAAATATCATACAATGTATCACAAAGAAATTATATTCTCATATTTCAATCACTCTAATACTCCTCTTTAAGTAATGGATGAAGGAAATTGCGCGTTTGCAACTGCGGGACAATTACACTCAACTAAAAAATAATGCTAACACAATTCAATTCATACATTCATCAATCAAGCATATCAAAAATTATGGAAGCAAAAGATCACTAAGGGCTTTTAAGGTTGTAGCTTGGTCGGGTTTCACAATAAAGGGTCATTTCTAAAGGCCATTGAATCGAAGTTGCCAATTAGAAGAGACATTCACTATACAAGGTATTTACATATCACAACTTCATTCACCAATCTTTTCTCTATTACTCACCTTTTCAAACTTCCTTTTGCACAATTATTTTCATTCTCTATCTTTTTCTTTTAAACAAGCATGTTTTCTTTTCTTTTTCACATTCATATTCACAATTTTTCTTTGCTTGTTTGAAATATTTCAAAAATTTTAGCAACTTACTATTTTTCTTTCATTCTCCCCAACTTGAATACAATCAAACCTCAAATGAACGGTCCTTACTTTTTTATGGCAAAGAAATCAATTTAGAATAATGTTTAAAGGTTTCAAGAAATTTTTTTAGAATCCCACAAAATTCAATGATGAACTAAACTTTCAAAATATGTACATAAACCAAGCTCATCACTAATTTTGCTCTTATTTTAATTTTGTCATTTATTTTTCAAAATAAACAGTAATTTGACAATTTCTTGTTGTGCAGATCATAACTTGAGTTATAAGACGTTGTTTGATGCATTCTAATATATGATGGAAATCTGAGTGGATATGCTACAAGTTTTGTGTTGAAGTCAGAAGCAAACTTAGAGTGCGAAAAAGTCAAATACTGTGTTTTCATGCCAGACTTAATAAATTAATTAGTTTTGAGCCAATTTTTATGTTTTTTCGGGTCAGTTGCTATTAGGGTCCGATTTCTCTTGTTTTATTTAAGCAAACACGTAATGCTACTGCTAGGTTATCCAGAGTTTTTATGAAATTAGAAAATACATGTACATTCCCTATGGAAAGCTAATTTTCAAAGGCTAATCTATTGGTTCGTGTTTCCACCGAAACTTTGAGGTTTTTATAATTTTCAATCCAATTTCAATTCCTTTTCATTCTTGTTATGTGTATATTGCATGGTTAATTCAAGTTCTATAAAATTTGTTGATTTATTTCGATTGATATATGTTCTTTAACTGTAATCGCGTTTTAGCGTAGCTTTCTCGTTACTTCACATTATCTTTAACTGTATGCTTAATTCGACAAATAGGAACATAAATCATATAGTATCAATTACGCTTCTTTGATTGATACTATAAACAAAAAGGGAATATAATCCGTTTAGGGTTTTGGAATTATAATAATCGATGGTAAGTTGGAAACTGAAATAGTAGATTAACTTATTAATCTTATTCATAATCAAATTCTTTTAATCATAATCTTAATCGAAAACTTAAACCTCCCTGTCTCAATCGGTTGGTTAAAATAATCAAGAGTCCTTGCGATACGACTTGAGTGTCGCTGCCTTATACTACACTTTAGTAACTCGTTTTTGACCTGTGTGCATCAATGAATCACATCTCTTTATCAACAAAAACACCATAACACCATCACACAACGCTTTTCTCCACCGCGATCAAGTCCTAACCACTATAAAACTACTAAGGCATCTGAGTATCCCCTAACTGTGTAGGGATACCACACACACATGTACTTTTTGACCAATATAATTTGTAATTTAATCTAAAAATAGAAAGGACGATAAGCGAAATTCAAAAATCCATTAGTGTAATTAAAAAGAGAGGGAATGGGAGATCATCCTAGACGCACTCTAGGAGACTTACGGGTTCCAACTGGAAAACCCATGTTTCTTTGACATTAAATTTTTTGTGTTTTCCGTTTTGAGAGACGTTCAATTCAATGAAAATGCTCTAATAGATTCCTACAAGTTGTTGGGAAACAAGTGTGAGTTGTGTGGAAAAATAAGTGTGAGTTCTAAGTCCCACATTGCTTAGAAAAGTGAAGGTTGAGCATTTTATAAGTAAGAGGACCCATACACCTATCACCTTAAGGTTTTGGGTGAATATGTGGTGTCTCTCTCACTTATTTGGGTGAGTCTTTGACCTTTAGGTGAGTGTTTGACTCAATGTGAATGCTTCCCCCTCATGATGTCCCATTAGTAGTATTAGAGCCTGGTTCGAGTAAGGGATCGGCTCCTTGTGTCCAAAGTCTTCCTGACATGATAGTCAGGTGGCGTGTTCTGTTGAAGTGCACATGACGAGATAAGGGTGTCTCTCAACAGCGGTACAAGCATGTGGATGAAAGAGCTTCCGCTTGAGGGGGAGCATAGTGGATGAACTCACACTTGAGGGGGAGATTGTTGGGAAATAAGTTTGAGTTGTGTGGAAAAATAAGTGTGAGTTCTAAGTCCCACATTGCTTAGAAAAGTGAAGTTTGTGCACTTTATAAGTAAGAGGACCTATACACCTATCACCTTTAAGGTTTTGGGTGAATATGTGGTGTCTCTCTCACTTATTTTGGTGAGTCTTTGACCTTTAGGTGAGTGTTTGACCCAATGTGAATGCTTCCCCCTCATGATGTCCCATTAGTGGTATCAGAGCCTGGTTCGAGTAAGGGATCAACTCCTTGTGTCCAAAGTCTTCCTGACATGATAGTCAAGTGCCCATGACGAGATAAGGGTGTCTCTCAACAGCGGTACAAGCATGTGGATGAAAGAGCTTCCGCTTGAGGGGGAGCATAGTGGATGAACTCACACTTGAGGGGGAGATTGTTGGGAAACAAGTGTGAGTTGTGTGGAAAAATAAGTGTGAGTTCTAAGTCCCACATTGCTTAGAAAAGTGAAGGTTGGGCACTTTATAAGTAAGATAACCCATACACCTATCGCCTTAAGGTTATGGGTGAATATGTGGTGTCTCTCTCACTTAGAATGGAATCACCTGGAAAGATTCAAAAAGACATGTTCGTTTTGCAACCCGAATGGAATCACCGAGAGCCAAAGGAGACTTCAATTGTTTTCATAACGCTTACATGAAGAGCTAAAGATTGGATAAAAACATTACCAAGTGGAAAATAAATACTTGGGGAGAGCTCAAGAAATTGTTTCTCAAAAGGTTCTATTCAATAAAAAAAATGTAAACAAGATGGTTGCCATCACTTATTTTGATCAAGGAGAAACTAAATCTCTCCATGATCTATGGGAAATGTATAAACTCATGAATAAATGATGTCCCTCACATAACTTGATGATTTGGCGTTGGTACAATAATTCACAAAAGGACTTCGAGGATAAACGAGACTACTATTGAATGCTTTAGTTGTAGGCACCGTGTTAAGCAAATCTTCTACAAAAGTGGAAACGTTGATCAAGAATATGGTCCATAATAAGTATTATACAATATCTAGCTAAGGCGTTAGAAGAATATGAAGTAAATCATTGGACACTCAGAGTTCACTATCAACTAATCACAAACAAATGAAATTAAAGTTGGGTATGCATACCATACAACTATCATAGTCACCAAGGGAGTATCATCGGGTAAACTGATTGGGCAAAAGCTCTTATGTTAGATAGCAATCACAAAAGTGGTCAGTGCGTCTCATAAGGATACCCTGAAGAAGAAGCTAATTTCATGGGAAACATGTGAGAGCAAGAGTTGTCTCTACAAGTCGATCTATGTTTTGATGATAACAATACGTATTTGTGAAAGAACCATTTTATGTTCTAATGTGTGTTGTGTGCAGATCATAATTATAGAAAATATCAGATCCAACAAGCACCAGCCAGATGAGCGTAATTTATAATATGCGAAGTTACTATGTGTGACACAAGTCGCAAGAAGCAAGAACGCTTCTGTATCTGATCGTGATCAGTCAGATCCAAGGATGCCGATATTGCTGATGCAATGCTCTTGTGGATGCTCTCTGAAAGTGGTCGAGATTCTGAAGATTGCAAAGTTTCTGAAGAAGAGAACCGAAGTGCTGAAGACTCTCATGACTTGAAGTTCTGAAGGCGGAAGGCTCTGAAGACCAAGTGCAGAAAAACTCTTAAGACTTATGTGTTCTGAAGATTAAGGTTCTGAAGATCAAGTATTGAAGACTCTGAAGACAGATTCCTAATGGACAAGTTCTGAAGTTTCGGAAGACTTGAAGAAGTAAAGGATAACGTGCTCAAAGACAAGTGCTGAAGTTTTGAAGACTGATTCCTAATGGACTTCTTCAAATAACTGAAGACTCGACGTATCAGATATCCTGTTAAGAAGACTCTACTTATGCTTCATCAATTAACCATCAGAAGCCTCTGAAGTTCAGAAGTCACATGTTACCATTGTGAGTAACTGTACACGGCGCCCAAGAAAGATATATCCCATCACTTCTCCCACAGTAAAAAGGAGATGTGTCAGTACAACTAGTTATTACGCAATGTCTCTTTTCCAACAGCCAACAATATTTCAAACGACTATATTTCTACTGGGCTATTTAAAGGAAAGAGTTCTCGCTTCTGAAGGTATCGATTCATTCCATCAAAGGTGAATTGATCAAGTCATTGTGTGAAGATAGTAACAACGATGAGTTCTCGTTGTAACACTTAAATATCAAAAGCTATCACCATTTACACATGGCCATTGTTGTTGGAGCTTAAGATCAAACACAATAACAACAAATTGGTACAGAAGCTGTTGATGAAGAAGACATCATTGAAGATCAGTCAAGTCATCAACCCACCTTCTCGTCAGCGCTACATTGAAGATCTGAAGCAAGGAGTTGTTGCTCAAAACTTCCTCACCCAAGAAGACGAAGAAGAAGAAGATCTACAAGATGTCAACAACTGTCAAATCATTATACATCTTTGTAGTTTCTTAGGATAGCAAGGAGCTGTTGCTCACATCTTGCTTGAACACTTATGTGTTCTTTTGTACTTAAACTTAGGAGTAATCTGCTTGTTAAGAAGCATCTTTGTAATCTTTGGTTAACTAATTCTTGGTGAATTAGGATTTCTTGAGTGGTCAGTGTGACCGGAGACTCGAGAAGACAATGGCGAGATGTCATTGTGGGAAATCCTGAAATAGGGTCAGTAGCGTTATATTCATTGCGATGAATCCCTGAACATCTAGCTGCGAAAGCCTAGCAGTAGATCTTGCGATATTGGAACCTGCAGGTCAATGTTCGTTATATTCATTAAGTTGAATCCCTGAACGGTTCATTGCATGTTAGTCACAGTGCGACTGTGCAAGTGGTTTGTCACCGACTGTTTCCCGTGCATCTGTAATCGAGATTGATTATAGTGGATTAAGACCTTGTGTTCAAGGCAAAATCACCTGAGGAGGGTGGACTGGATTAGCCTTTGTGGTGAACCAGGATATATCATGTGTCCTTTACTCTTATGCTTAATATCTTTGTTTATGTTTCTATATTGAGTATTAGAACCCTACATAAGCAAGTCAGAACCTTGTAACTCTGATAAGCTTCCGCTCTGTAAGTTCTGAATGATGTACACAGTGCTCAGACTCTCGTTGGTTCTTATGCTTCATGCAAGGCAAGTCTGAATGTTACTTCGCAAGTCAGAGTCTCTCAACGAACTCTGATTTTATCTTAGCGTCTTAACAACAAGAAGCAAAAAGTTGTCAAAAGAGTAAATACACAATTCAACCCCCCCCCCCCTTTCTTGTGTCTTTCTCGCACCTTCAATTGGTATCAGAGCTCCGATTCTGTTATTGATGGATATCAAACACTTAACAGTGTCAGAAAAAATCCAGATGCGGTGCATAGAAATACTCTGGTGAGATTGAAATCCACTTACAATTTCTGTAACAGTTCAGAAGATGACTATATACAAAATTGTAATCAATCTGAGTACTTGAGCAAATCACTGATTCTGGAAGATTTTGCAGTTTTCAAACAACTAAACCTTCCTCACTTAAGTTTTATTGAAGATTGAAGAATCAGCTGATAAGATAGATTCATCAGATAAGAAGTAATATTTGTTGAATGTTAATCTTAGAAGTAGTATCTGTTGAATGCTAATCTTGGAAGATACGTGTGAATGAACCACGTATTTTCTCAAAGTTAAATCATCAGAAAACAAGAAGTCTTGTTTGCTGAAGATCAATTCTTTATGAGTTTTTTAGATGTTTTCAAGAAACGGATTAGGTCCACCCTTGACTTTCTCGTATAAAAACTCATTCAGAACTTCTTCATGTAATGAAGAAAGATTGTTGTTCTATGATTTTGACCTTCAGAGTGAAGTCTGTTGAAGTCAAAAAATCTGAAGAATTCAAACTCTTAGAAATGATTCAACATTTGAATCTTGAATGATCTAGAAGTTAAAAGATTCAATGAAGAACTGAATATTATTTTCATGGAGAGCTATGCAGAAAACTGAAAGAATATTCAGGAAGAAGACTTTCATAGATCCAACAAGTACTTGATCATTAATGATCTCTTAAGTGTGGATTGAATCAGTATAACCAAGTCCTGATGACTTGAGACTTTCTCACAATTAAATCAAACCTTGTTGATCAAATCATCTTCTGATAAGTGTCTCAGAATTTCTCATACATTGAAATCAGAAGATGCATGGCCAAACACTTAAAGTCTTCTACCTAAAGTAAAAAAGGATTCAAGCTGCTGACGTCATTCAGAATGAAGAACTCGAAAGCAAATGTACTATGGACTATTCTCAAACAACCAGAGAAACGAGTCAGAAAATGCTATGAGATCCAAATGTCACTTCCGTCAGACACTGGTGAAGTCATGAAAAAATTCTAGGAAAAGAATCTCTACAAAAGACTTCCGTATCCCTAAGGTATGATTTCCTTTATTCTTGAATATTTAGATCACTAACTATTTAAGTTTTATAAAAGAAATTGAAAATAAAAATAGTTCCTCAAGCATTTAGGATTAGGTAGTTTTTTTTAATAATTAAAATAAACAATCATAATTATGTATGTCAGCTACTATCCCCTTAACCATAGGTCTGTGACAATTTAAGTCTATCATGTGTCCCTTCAACTGACCGCCACAACTATTCATAGCTTGTCTAGGAAATAATGACCTCGCGTACTCCAAGCTTGATAAATAGCTATCATTCCACAGTTTCTTTCACAACATTACTCTTCCTCTAGAATAGAATCACTATCTAGTACCCTAGAACTTCCTACCATCAACTATCTCGCTCAAGATGTCTTTACACAACATCAGAGGAGAAATTTCCGATCTAGAACTCCTGAATGAATTCACATTAAATTTAAACCTTCTGCCACAACTCAACAAAAATAGTATTCTCTCAGGAATTAAATTTCAGAACTGGGAAGACTACTTTAACATGCTTGTTGGACATGTCTTTCCTTCACTTGTAACTGAGTTCTGGGCAAACACACAAGTTCTAGAATATGACTATGGCAAAAACGCTATTTTGTATGTGGTTACTGGCTGCCCAGTCTTGATCAACCCCACCATCATAGCTAAAGCCATTAGGTGTGTCGAAGATGGTGTAATTGTGGAAAGAAATATCAGCAACCACAGCTTCGACAGGCATTTGCACGTAATTTTCTAAACAGATGGGCGTCCCACTCAACCATGCACCCTCACTCCAGTTGCTAAACATTGGTACAATCTAATGGTAACTAATCTAAGACCAAGAGAAAGAGGAGGAGGATGGTTGTCTGACAAAGAAAGACTATTCATTTTCTTTTTAGTGTCTAGGATAAAAATTAACCAACCTCAAACCATGTACAATCATCTGAAAGAAGAAATTATTCTGTCTAGGGAAGACATAATCTACCAAGTTCCTTATTGTAGAGTTATCTCACATATTCTTGATTTCCAAGGAGTTGTTAGTCACTGTTGTCGCTCCCGGGATTTTCATCCTAGTACAAACGTGAAAGTGGCAAGGAAACAGAGTCGCCAACAATGTGTATTTATCCCAAGAGAGGGAAAGGAAACACTGCATAAACCTGAGGGAAGGAAAGAGCATGGTCTTGCGACCAAGAGAACTGGGTTCGAGAGTCGGTTATGCGAGAGGAAGGTATTAGCACCCTCACGCGTCCATCGTACCCGATGGGATCCACGCTTGCTGCTTCAATCAAAGGGTGTAAGGAAAAGATGCTGGAAAAGGAACCGCTAGCTGGAGAACTGGAAAAGGAAAGGAAAGATAAAGAGAAACAAATGTAGGGAAAATAAAAGAAGTGCTCGAATGGGCCCTACCCCACTGCCTACGTATCTCATCGGGGACATGAGAATCAGAGCGACGTAGTTCCCCTCACCTAGGGAAAATTGTTTGTGTTTTTTAGTGGGAACGTCAACATTCGCGTTCCAGCAGTTAGGTGTTGCAGCTCGCTGTAGGGAGACTTAGGCATTACCTGTTTGCGGTAGAACGAAAATGACGCATCCTTAAGGGAGGAGTGAATGAGATGAGAAGAGAATTCCCGAAGGAAAGACGTTATTGTTTGCTTGAAGTTTTTAGAAAGAAGTGTTTTTGAAGCTGTTTGTAACTTGCATTGCACCCAAGTCTACAACATAGGAACGAATACGTCGCGTATCATCCCCAACAGGACGTACACTAGGTACCTTAGAAGAATGAAGGGACCCCCCCCCCCCCCCATTATTCACTTCCCACATTTAAGGCTCATGCGCAATACCCGTTTAACTTTTATTAAGTGTTTTTTACTTTTGTTTTGAGATGAGAAGAAGAGACTCAAATGGAGTAAAGGTGAAAACTAAAGGGGACTAAGACTCACCCTAATGTTATCATGCTTGGAGCTCTTATGGTTAATGTGGTTTAAGAAATCTAATCCTAAGAGAAAGGAGAAGAAGATTGAATTAAACAACTCACTTCTAAAGTAGAAGATGAGTTGTAACTCAAAGGGGAGAAGAAAGGAGTTATTCAAGGAAAACATATAAATGCTTATCATGATTACAAGTTAAACTATTAAAAGAAATAAGAGAAAATGAAAGAAATAATTGTATGTGGAAGCATATCCACACACTTACTTACCATTTGCACCTACATGAAAAGGTTAGTTCAACAAACTATTTACAAGTAGTGGAATAAAGAAAGGATAACAAGTAATGATCAAACAAAACAAGAATCAATGAATAAGGATTCTAAGAGATTAAAATCAATCAAAGTCAGAACCTATGTCTAAAGGATGCTCCATAAGGTTAAGATGTTAAACATGAGTGAACTATACGCAACCAAATAGCCTAAACATCAAAGAAGTGCACTCATGAAAAGAATAGATGGAAGATGAGTGGGAATGCAAAGTGATCATGCCATAATGCTTCACAAAAGGTCAAATTCAGAATCATATACCATTTGCAAATGGCTTAACATGTATATGAATCATCATATAATTCATAAATGAAATGATGTAAGAAGAAGAGATGAGAAGGAGAAGAAGCATAGAAAAGAAACATGCTAAAACTTCAAGTTAATATGCACAACCTTATGTCAAATGTAAGCACATGTTAAGATGACTTATAATATCATGAAAAATTACCTATAATATCATGAAAATGACCTATAAAGTATGTACAATCAATCACAAAAAAAGTTGCACAAATGCTTCACCAAAACATGCTAGAATGAAGTGGAAGAAAGTGCCCAAAAGTAACTTCAATTACAAGGCATCAAAACAACATCAAAGCACATATGAAAATTATGAAAATATGATTCTAATCAACCTAAGTCAGAGGCTAAACACATATTACAAACTCATACCAAAATTCAAGATAAAAGTGTCACAAAGAAATGCACAAAGTCATATTGAAATGCCACAAAAAGAAGTGTAAAGATGATCATACAAACATCATATAAGGTGACTTTAAAAATCAAGCAAAAATATTTTTGGACACTTTAAGATATTATTTAACCAATGCAAAAAGAATGAGTTAAAGATGATTTGTGAAATGAGAGAAAGAAATCATACAAGTTCAAGTGTCCATAAGAAGGATCAATCAAAAAGAAAATAAAATAAAATCATGGAATAATGTGTAAAAATTCACAAAGTCAGAATTAAAAATTATAGAAAATTATTTAAATGTCTAAACTTTGTTCATGAAATAAATTGGAATTTTTAGAGGTAATTTACTATTTTTAATAAAAGAAACTCAAACATGTATAAAAATAAAAAATGAAATGCAAAAGAAATAATGCAGGGGGTGCAAAGAAAGCAATTTTCATGTTCAGAATGAGTTTGGGCTTACATCGAGGGGTGTGAATAGAAATTGAGTCCAGTCTAATTACAACGTGAGATTGTGTGTGAAAAGGTGTATGCAGTCAACCATGTGACTCAACAATGACCATAGGATGCAGTCAACAGTCAAACAAGGCAAAAGTATTCAAAATGAGAGGCTCAGATGCATCACACCATGATAACAACCATGTACACACGCGCGTGAAATCACTCAGGTCAAAGTCCAAGACATGTGACCAGCACATGCTTCATTAATATGCTGGCACAATATTAACCTTAGGATCAAATTAATCTGACGGCCACGTTTTAAAACAAAACAAACCCTAACTGTAAATGTCACCAGCCGGAGAAAGACCTTCGGTCATCTTCTTCGGCCAACTCCGGCCACCTGCAAACCCTCAATCCTCCCAGAAACTCACAAATCATATACCAAAATGAAGCTGAAGTTGAGTACATTCTAAATCTATCATTGAAAATCACACAGCATGCACGCATAGCAAGAAACATCCACAAACATTTTTGCCCTAATTTCTGAAACTAAGCATCTAGCATGCCTATCAACTAGCTGGATTCAACAAAGCTTCTAGCAAGCTTCAATCAGCAAAAACAAGCTAAAATTACATGGATTCGAAACAATGAAAAGCTGAGAAAATCGAACCTGAAACCTGATGAAACTTTGGATCTACAAGAATACCAGAGAAATGTGCTTCTTCCTTGAGCTTCAATTGGCCGAATAAAGGCTTAAGAACTTTGAAAATGTAGGTGAATATGGATCTGTAGTAGAAGTTACTTCAACTCTTCAATAATCTCCAAGTTCAATGCTACTTGATGATGAAGCTTGAAGATGAAGTCAGATGAGAATGACGATGGAATCGTGTGCAGAGAAAGAGAAATTTCAGAGAGAAATTGAGAGTGTGAGTGAAGTATGAAGTAGAATGAAGTGTTGTCGTGATTTTTGTGAGCAAATGAATTTATATATATTGAGTTAAGATGTTAACCATGATGGTTAACAGTTGGAATGATGGTTAATTGAGTTAGTGAGTGAGGTTAAGTGAGTTCAACCCAACTAACTGAGTTGAATTAGTTAGAGGTGAGTTGAGTGAGTTTTGTTAGGGTGAGGGTGAGCTTATGGCAGCTGTGGTAAGGGTGAGCTTATGGCAGCTGTGGTGAGGAGGAGAGTGAAGCTGAGGTGATGAGGTTATGTTATGTAGCATGTCATGACATTGCTTATGGTATAAGTTACTCCTTTGAAAACTTTCCTCCTTGATGTATGATGGCTGGTATGCACATGTATGGTAAGAAGGATGCTTGTTCAAATGAGGAAATAAAGTACATGAGTTGTTTGTTGGATGACTGAACCAAATCGTGCACAAAGAACTGTCAATGCATCAGTGAAGAATAAGGTGGTTTGCAGATGAAATTCTCCATACTCAGTGGATGATTTGATGAGTTTTTGAGGTCATTGGATTGAGGAGGTGTAATACTACAAGTTTGGTATGAAACATGGTTGGAAATAAAGCTTCCAACATGCTCAAAAGTGACCTGAAACATTGAGACTCAAAACTGTTTTGTAGCAAATAATTTGGCCTGTAGGCAAGGCACGGTGACTTAGGGAATTTTTAGTGTGAAGCCTTCAACTTTGGACCCTCATAACTATCTCATAACTTGCTTAAATGAAAATTTGTCCAACATCAAAGTTGAAGAGGACATGGAGATGAACAACTTTGATGTTCAACATTTTTCCATTTGGAGATTCCATCTTGGAGAAATTCAGCTTGACATTTGGCCCACCAGGTGTTTGACAAAATTATGGCGCATGGGCCTGGTCTTGCTTGGTCATGACTTGGTTTTTGACCTAGTTTTGTCAAACTTTGATTGATCATAACTCCTTCAATTTTGATCCAATGGAAGAGTTATTTATATGGATTTGAAGCTTAGAGTGTGAACTTTAATTGACTCAACTTGGGCCTGAGGTTTGAAGCTTTTATCATGGAGAAAGAAAGTCTCAAAGTGTGGTGCAAAATGGTCCAAACTTGCCATTTTTGGAAACCCTAAAGTTTCGATTTTTGGCAGTTTTGTGATTTCTTGATTTTTTCATGGTTCTTCCACCATTTCTTGATCAAATCTTGTCCAATGAACATATATAACATGAATTTCATGAATTTGACCTTAAAAAGTCAGGAGTTGACTTTTTTCACTGCACAGCTGACTTTTTCCCCAATTTCTTGATTTTGAATCTTCTGACCAATTGAAACTCTTCTGAAACCAATTGATGGGCAATTTTCCAACCCTATACACTTAGGAACATAAGGAACACCATGAAATCAAGTTTTGTCCAAAAAAAATCAGAAATAAACTGATTTTATGTCAAACCCTAATTTTGGCACCCTCTAGTTAGGAGGAAATAGCACATCCTCCAAATCCAAATTCCTCTGAATATGATGTATATCCTATCTAACAAGGATGAGATATGACATTTGGAGATGATAAAAACCCAAAGAGCTTGCCCATTTGAGGGTCAGATCCCCATTTTAGACTATTTTGTATAGGAGATGATGCCCTGTCCAATATTCTTGATGAATTCCCATCTTCCAATGACTTGTGAGATCAATTGGGATGATATATGATGTAAGAAACCTTTAAGACTTGTTGGGAGACCCTTGGCTTTTGTTCCCTTGCTTTGGATGATCCACACCTTTGAGAATCAACTGATCCCATGCCCTTATGCAAGATGCAATGCAATGCTTTAGGTTTTATTTTTCTATGCTTGAATGCAATGCAATGAAATAAAAGCACATGCTAAATGATATGAAAAAGAGAGGGCAAATTTTGGGGTATGACAGCTGCCCCTATTCAATCACTATATACCTGAATGGATGATAGCGATTGCTGTCAGACTTTCAAGGTATGGAGGGATTGAATACCGAAAATAACCAGAAAATTTGCACTCTGTAGAGAAGAAGAAAAGGAATATACACCCAACAAAATGAACTCTGCTTGGAAGAGAACTCTGATGGGACAAATAGCACTAGAGCTGCCTTTTAGTACGACGCCAGAAGACCACTGTCTTGCCACACTGCGGGTGGATTTTAACAATGTCTTTTGGAACGATGCCAAACGACTACTGGCTTGTCACACTGCGGGTGGACTTTAACAATGTCTTTTGGAATGACACCAGATGACTACTGGCTTGCTACACTGCGGGTGGACTTTAACAATGTATTTTGGAATGACGCCAGACGACTACTGGCTTGCCACACTGTGGGTGGACTTTAAGCTGTCTTTTGGAACGACGCCAGATGACTACTGGCTTGCCACACTGCGGGTGGACTTTAAGCTGTCTTTTGGAATGACGCCAGACGACTACTGGCTTGCCACACCGCGGGTAGACTTTAAGCTGTCTTTTTGAACGACGCCAGACGACTACTGGCTTGCCACACTGCGGGTGGACTTTAAGCTGTCTTTTGGAACGACGCCAGACGACTACTGGCTTGCCACACTGCGGGTGAACTTTGCTGATTTGCCACCCTAAGATGGACTTTTGCCAATCTGCGGTTGGACTTTGCAAAAACATTCAACACTGGATTATGCTCTGTATCCATGTCAGACATCTCTGCTGACTCTGCTGAGGAATAATGATCAATGACTTGACCTTAGAGACTCCTGAAAGGATGATATCTCTGCTGGAGAATAAACAAACAATTCGTCTGCTTCAGATTATCATGCTTTCCAAAAATAAATTGGACTTTGAAATACAGGGGAGTGATAAGTCTGCCAGGAATTATTTCGTCAGCCTGGGGACGAATTCTGATCATAGCAACTCCGCTGGGGATGAGAATTTTTTAATGTCGTTCTGCTGAAGAAACAAGTCATTAAAACTCTGCTTGGGGATCTATCAAACTCGAGATCCTCTACGGGGATCATCAACCTTCTAACTCGGCTGGGGAAAAAGTATACTAACACTATGCTGCGGAAGAGATTCTGCTGATCTGCTAAACCTCTACGGGGAGAAAAACAACTTAGCTGGGGAGTATTACTGGCACGATTCAACGTTGAACTCTGTGGGGATACCATTACCAAAGATACGATCTTGCTGGGGACTGGAACTACTCCATCGGGGATACGCAAATCCTGGTTGGAACCTTCCATTGCAATTTGCTGGGAAAGAGTCCCTAGAGATCTGCTGGGAAAACACAAAGTAAATCCACTGTGATCTGTTGAGGAACAAACTGTTGAGCTTAAAATAAAAGCCTCAATGTCCCATGCTAGGCAAACCTTCCGCTTGATGACTCCACTGGGGATAATGAGTTTACCACAAACTCTGCTGGGGAAAAACCGCTTTAAAGCATCTCGTGCTGGGGACGCCTTTTAAGAGGATTGTATAGAAGACCAAGCATCCTCAACCTCTACTGGGAATAATGGATATGGAATATCTCCTTCCAGGTAAATTCAAGATGCCCCATGATTGGGAGGGTCAACAACTTGCTTTTTACTCCATGATACAAGACTGATCTGAAGAAAACGTCCCAAGAGGATTTTACAGAAGATTACGCATCTTTAAACTCCTGGACATTCACTGAGTCTTGACCATTAACTGCGAGGTAGCTCTACTGGGGAATTCACAACCGTTGTCGACACAGAAAAACTTGTAGCTGTTGGAAGTACTGAATGAGAGAATCGACTTAATAAGATACAACGATACCCAGTTGAACTTAATTCACCGATATCGAATCATCGTGAACGACCGCCGACCGAATGATGGACTCCATCAGTAAACGTTGTGACAAAAAGGGTGACACGTGAACCCTTCCCTGAACATGATTGCCCCAGTCTTCTGCATGGGAATAAATGATTACTTGTATGAGAGGAATGTCTCTTGTGCTTGAAATCATCTGGATCTGTTACCTGCAACAAAAGAATACACACACATGCCCCAGGATATTGCGTGGTTTGAATCCACCACCCAGGATTATTCAACATTCAAAGTAATTTTAAATGTTTTTCTGCGCATGTTATTGTAAAGCCACAATGTTTTCAAACACAATGTTTATCAAAAATTCGGACGTTTTTTCAAACAAAACAGTAAAACAAAATAAGAAGCTTTTGAATGAATAACCACTTTTATTGATTGAAAATGCCTAGAATATGCAAGTACATCAGGAAGCAAACCCTGGAAAAAGGAGATTGCTGAAAATTGAGAAAAGAAACTATCCTAATAGCAATGTGGGAACGACATTCCACTGAGTTTCAATTCTTCTATGGCCAATATGTCTTCAAGACTCCCCGACCTTGCCTTCTGAGGAATGATCAGACTGATTCCTACCCTTTGGAATGTCAGTTGTTGAAACGGTGATGGAGTACAGATAACTTAGACCGTAGTCGTTCGCTTAAATCTCTCTTTTGCGTGGACTGCCCTTTCGGATTTTCAATCCACCGGGATACCCTTTTTTGCCTGAGTTGTCCTTGCAGATTTTCAACTCACCGGGTGTACAATTTTTTTATTTATCCCTAATTTTTGCCCGAACCTTTTTATTCTATTTTTGTGGTTTGCCGGGATGCCCTTTTTTGCCTGGACTTTTCCTTTTTTATCCAGCGGGTCTCTTTATGCGAAGTATCTTTTGACTACGTCTGAATTGATAGGGGATGAAAAGTCTTCGCCGTCCATGGTCGTAAGCAATAAGGCTCCGCCCGAGAAGACCTTCTTAACCACGAATGGACCTTCATAGTTGGGAGTCCATTTACCCCTGTGATCTGTACTAGGAGGAAGGATCCTTTTGAGTACCACATCTCCCACTTTGTAAACCCGAGGACACACCTTTTGGTCGAATGCCTGCTTCATCCTCCGCTGGTATAACTGCCCATGACACACAGCTGCCAATCGTTTCTCTTCAATGAGGCTTAACTGATTAAATCTGGCACGAACCCATTCAGCTTTGTCTAACTTGACATCCATCATGACTCTGAGGGATGGAATCTCAACTTCAACCGGTAGTACTGCCTCCATACCGTATACAAGTGAGAATGGTGTTGCCCCAAAGGACGTGTGTACTGACGTTCGGTACCCATGCAAGGAGAATGGAAGCATCTCATGCCAATCTTTATATGTGACAACCATTTTCTGCACAATCTTCTTAATATTCTTGTTGGCCGCCTCCACAACGCCATTCATCTTCGGGCGATACGGAGAAGAATTGTGATGTTCAATTTTGAAGTCCCGGCACAGCTCAACCATCATTTTGTTATTCAGATTAGAACCATTATCAGTAATGATCCTCTCGGGCACTCCATAGCGACAAATGATATCCCGTTTCAGGAAATGAGCTACCACATGTTTAGTGACGTTGGCATAAGATGCTGCTTCAACCCACTTCGTGAAATAATCAATGGCGACCAAGATGAAGCGATGTCTGTTTGAAGCAGTAGGCTCGATTTTACCAATCATATCAATGCACCACATTGTAAAGGGCCAAGGCGAGGATATGACACTCAACGGATTTGGAGGAACGTGCACTTTGTCAGCATAAATCTGGCATTTGTGACACTTGCGGGCGTACTTGTAACAATCTGCCTCCATTGTCAACCAGTAATACCCCGACCTCAATAGTTTCTTTGCCATTGTGTGTCCTCCAGCATGGGTACCGAAAGAGCCTTCATGTACTTCCTGGATTAACAAGTCTGCTTCGTGTCTATCCACGCATCTAAGCAAAACCATGTCAAAATTCCGTTTGTACAACACGTCATCTTGATTCAAGAAGAAGCTACCAGACAACCTTCTCAATGTCTTCTTATCTTTAGTAGACACCCCAGGCGGGTACTCTTGACTTTTCAAGAAACACTTGATATCATGAAACCATGGCTTGTCATCAGACGTTGCTGTAGCGAGCGATTTTGGACGCGGTTCTTAAGCGCGGTCGCTCTCTGCGGTTGAGTTTTAACTACAGGTCGATTCATTTTTTATCCTATTGTGAGCTAAATAAGGAAGGGAAATAGATGTCTCCAATTAACCCTGCTTGCATATCGAGTTTAAACAGCGGCCTGTTAGGTTACGGATGCGATCAATGTGGTGGGGTCTTTCTTGTGTTATTTTGACAGACAGGTTTCTGGCGGGGAACAAGGATTAGGATGTTAGGACGGATGCTTTTTGATAGATATATGAGAGTATGGGATTTTGGGTTTTTGTTTAGTGTGCTCGCTAAGATCTTTTCTTTCAATCTTATGCCTACGTATTCCCGTTTACCGAAACAGGGAAATCAGAGCGATCGTAGTTCCTCCTATTCTATGGGAGGAAATGGGTGTTTTTGGTGTCTTGTTCAAAGCCCAAGACGTGAAGCTAAAGGTGGTTTGCATCTTGTTCAAAGCCCAAGATGTGAAGCTAAAAGTGTTGACCTTAGAGAGAATTTGTCATCTCTAAAGGGGTCTGTTTGTCACAAATGTTGGGTGACTGACTGTAAAGAAGGATTACTTTAACCGGGATTTGTGAATCCGGCAATGCCATAATTTCCTTTATAGGGAATTTTAACCTGAAGGAGAAGACTTTAACTCAGTGTAGAGTAATGCCATCTTTCCTTAGGAATTTTTCATGCTAAAAGAGGGACAGTGGCGTGGATGTAAATAATCCAGAGGCTTGCCGCCTACAGCGATTAGATGAAGGGGAAGGAGTTGTTGATGTTTGTGTACTGTGAACGAGGCACAGCTTTGATGCTAAAAGGTTGATTGGATCAACCAGTGGTTTTCTTATACAAAGCCTAAGAGGAGGCTAATATGTGTCTCGTACAAAGCCCGAGAGAGAGGCTAAAAGGTTTTGACTCAACGAGGGAATATTTTGGTATCTCGTATAAAGCCCGAGATGGAGGCTATTTGACTCAACAAGAGAGTTTTTGTATCTCGTACAAAGCCCGAGATGGAGGCTGAAATTTGTTTGACTCCGCTGGGGAGAATCATTGTACAAAGCCCAAGAGGAGGCTATGGTTACTGCTTCAGTTAAGTGACAGGTCCAGTATACTGATTTTGAAAGAGAAAATCAGTTCTTATATGAGCAACACTGTACTCAAGGATTTGATTCAAGGATCTGGGTTATTCCTGTTCTTTAAGGAATTAGGAAATTCGAAGGGTATTGAGACTGTCCGAGTCTGCGGGGTTCCTTCCTATTCTTGAAGGGTGCTTGAGAATGTCTTTGAGACTCAAGGAAATTAGACTGTCCGAGTCTAGAGTTTCATCTTTTGTACTATGCTTTAAGAAATAATAGTAGACTCTATGAAAGGACTGTTCTATGCAGATGACTAAGTTTTGTTCCTATACCTCTAAGAGGTCGTCGGGACAATTTGTACGAAGCCCAAAAGGAGGCGGGAAACTTTTAAGAAGCCGACGGGCCCTTGTACTAAGCCCAAGAGGAGGCTATCATTCCCGGAGGAAGAGATCATTATACGAAGCCTAAGAGGAGGCTGTGAATACTTCTAAGAAGCCGTAGGGTCCTTGTACGAAGCCCAAGAGGAGGCGGGGTTGCTTTTAGGAAGCCTGTGGGTCCTTGTATGATGCCCAAGAGGAGGCGGGGTTGCTTTTAGGAAGCCTGTGGGTCCTTGTATGATGCCCAAGAGGAGGCCGATGCTTTTAAGAAGCCCGTGGGTCCCCAAACCCCGAGAAATTCTAGGCAAGCTATTCACAAGGAATAGATCAAGTCAGGAAAGTTCAAGAATTTGGAAGAAACTCAAAGATGCCATTCACGGAGAATATATTTATCTCTGGGAGTAGAGTTTCTTGACAATTCCTAATGAGGACAACCGAAGAGAAGACTGTATCTGGTGATCCTGTTGGGGATCTAGTTGTCTATTTCTATGAAACGAAACGGCGTCACCTAGTTCTAGACGTAGTTGCCGGGGAAACTCTAAATATCTATACTATTATTACACAGTTGATATGAGTTTATGATAGAAGACTTATTTGAAACAACCCCATAATACAGTTATATGTGTATGAATGCGGTAAATGAAAGCAATAACCACTTACTCGGTTGTAGAGCTTCCATGCTGTTTGGTTAGTTGTTCAACAAAGAAAAATTAAGAACAACAGTATATTCAAAATCAAAGGAGAAAGTGCTTTGAAAAAGAAAGATTTGGGGCTTACAGCTCAAGGAGAGGCCCGGGGTTTTATCAGTGAGCGCACTGTTTGAATTTGTACAGAGGGACTTATACAAGTGACTGAGGCCCAAAATGGTTTTCTGTACAAAGGGATGGGTCTTACACTCTCTCAAGAGGCCCAAAAGGTTTAAAGAAAAAGAGTGGGGCTTATAACACGAGGGTAGGCCCAGGTTTGTTTTGAAAAGGCGACGATCGCGCCGTTTGTCTTCTTTTAACGTATAGGGACTTATACAATAAGTGAGGCCCAAAAATGATTTTGGTTAAAAGGGGGTTGGGTCTTACACTCTATTAGAGGCCCAAAAATTTTGAATGGGTCTTATAGCTCAAGGAGAGGCCCAGGGTTTGATTTTTGAATTGGCGAGCGCGCCGAGGTTTTTGAAAATATAGTGGGACTTATACAACAAGTGAGGCCCAAAAAATAGTTTGTATTTTACAAAAAAAGGGTTGGGTCTTACACTCTAATAGAGACCCAAATGTAATTGTTTGATGAGGGTGAAAATCAAAGAAACCCTAATTTTAATCTTTAAATAGTAAATATTTAAAGAAAATCAATGAAAAATACCAAATAGATTTGAATAAACCACTTGTGATTTTTGTTTAAGGTTTGAAAAATGAGGTATAAATCACAAGAGATATTAAAACTCATTTGGTCTTGATTTTTCAAGATGGATGTTCATTTTAAAATGTTTAAAAATAAATAAAAAATGAATTTATTCACAAAAATACTAATTATATTAAATACATAATATAAATTTAATTTTTTTGTGGAATAAAATATTTCAACATTTTTATGATTTTTTGCAAAAAGAATCAGTCAAAAATAATTAAAATTGAGTGAGTTATTAATTTTTCAAATCATTAACAAAATAATGTGAAAAATAGGAAAATAGGAAAAAGTGATAAAAAGGTCTGGGGCGAGGGGGATTCGAACCCCAGACCTTTCGCTTGCCAATACATACAAACCAGCTGATCAACCACTGGGGCGCAATGCCAATTCATTAATAACATGGCAAGTGAAAAATATATATCAAACTAGTTGGATTTTCTGAAAATGGCGCCATGGCCATCTTCTTCCTCTAGCTCGGGCATGAGGCCCTCCATCTCTCTCGTTTCTCAACCATTTGACATGATTCAAACACCAAACTCATGCGTTTTTTCACAAGGAAGAAAATGGCAATACCCAATTTCATTCATTTTCAGTGTATAGCAAATTATATCATTGTGGCCGTATGAACCCTAATTTTGCAAAACCAATCGAGTAGGCATGATTATGAGTGCTATGATCAAATTTTTTGAGGGAAAACAATCAACATATGATGGCAAGCAATTGGCAAAAATATCATGCAAGGAAATATGCATGGATCATGGAGTTGGAGTTTTGAGGCTTACCTTGATGCAAGCTGAAATGGAACTCTGCACAAACCTTGTTCCAATTGTGAATTAATGATCCCTACAGCTTCAATGGATGTTATGGAGTGTGTTGCAAGCTTTGGAACACTTTGAAACCCTTTGGATCAAGCTGGAGACCTCCACCTGCATAATTGAGGCATAATGGCTTGGTTGAAGAATGATTTTGAGCCTGAGGTGTTACAGTCAGTGTTTAAGTGTTTGGACACCTCAAATACATCATATGTGATGTGTTTGAGCAATTGGAATTGATTGCTTAAGGCTGCAACTCAAAACCCGATAGTGGTTACTCAAAAACCAAGAAACTTGAGGTTTAAGGAAGAATGAGAGAAAGCAGTGATGTAACTGGCTTTGGTGTGAGTTGAATGATCCATTGGAACCTCTATTTATAGGTGATCAACTTTTATCTTGGAGGAATAGTGAATGGCTGCTGGATCAGATCACATTTGCATGGATTGGCTTGGAGGATTTCTTCTCAAGCAAGGCAAACTAGCCATTCCCAAGAGCAGGGCTATGCCTTGACCAAAATCACATTCTTCAGATGTTTTTATTGTTGTTTAATCAGAGAACTTGACTGAGTAGAGTGGCTTTGTTGAAAATGCACTATTCCACATTAATGCGCCTTTGAATTCAAGGCAAAATGTGCCAAAGTGGATGAATTTCAAGTTGGAAGATTCCTTGGCTTTTTGACTCAACCCTATCAGTTGGATCAGTTGGTTCATGATCAGATTGAAGGCATGTGGCATAGTGATCACTCCTTTTGACTCAGAAATCGTGGATGGCACAAAACCCCCAAACTGATTTTTCATGGCAGCCTTGACATGGTGTGTTGTGGCAGCCATAATTCTTGGCACAAGTGGATTGGTTTCATGCTATTGAGTTGCTTGGATTCTTGGCAACATTTGCAACAACATTGATGTTTATCTTTGGAACTGATTCAGCTTGTAACTGTGTGAAAAAACCTCACAAGTTTTGGTGTTTCCAACAAAATCTGTCTTGGACAGAATTTTTCTAAGTGTTGGAAAAGTGGTACTTTCATGTTTTCAGCCGTTTTGGCTCACTCATATCTCAAAATCCACAATGAATTGGAGTTAGGTCTAGTTGAAGTTTTTGTAGAGGGAAATGAGATCTACAAATAAAGCCTTGGATGGGAGAAAATGGCTTTGTGGTTTAGGAGTTATGACCCTCCAAAGTAGGTACCCTAGCCACTTTATTTTTAACTTAGAAAATTTTCTAAGTTTTTATGGTTACCCCTTTTACAAGTTATCCAACTTTTCTTGATTTTTCTTGATGAATGATGATTCAAATCATACATTAACATCATTTTAGGGTTAAAAATCCATTTTTGTGAAAAATCTCAAAAAGTCAAAGTTGACTTTTGTGCACAGTTGACTTTTTATCAGATGAATTCCAAACTGTGCAATTCTTCAGGAAATCATGTCCTTGACCTAAATCAAACTTGATGGACATGTTACATGGGTGTCATAGGGTATATTGATGCATGTCATAGGGCTTGGGAGCATGTCCTGGTCAAAAGTCAAAGTTACAGTTGACTTTTTCCTTGAAACCCTAACTGTGATGCAGATGAAATTGAGACTTGTTGCTCAAGCTTCTTGGATTAATCCATTGTTCCAAATGGATCAATGTAGTGGATTAGAGACCCTCAAATCCTCCTTTGAGGTCTTGGCTCATGATTTGCCCTAAAAGTCAACTTAGGGGTGAGTTAGGTCAAGAAACCCTAATTCCTGATTTTTGATGAATGCATCCCCTGAGACAAAATTGACTTGATGATTGGGTCCATGAGGTTCCATGGAGTATATTAGGTTGTGTTTTGGAACCTTGGCTCATGCCCAGAGGAAAATTTCCCTTTGGAGGCCCTGAACGACCAAAACCCTAATTTGGTGATGCTGGCGATCTTGAGGCTTGATCCACCTATAAGGGAGCAGCTTTGTGCTTAATCCTTGGAGTGTGAGTCCTCTTGAAATTTTGTAGCTACTTGAGAGGCTAGAAAAGTTGAAGATCATGTCATTCCTTGATTGATCCTTTGTCTAAGGCTCTGAGAGGGCTTGAAACCCTAATTTTGATAGTAGTGAATGCTTAACAATTCCTTGAGGAGATTGATGAGGCACAAAGGTACATCCATATTGTGGTGATGATTTTCACAATGATGGGAAATCTTAGTGGTCAAAATTTGAGGTATGACAGATGCCCCTATTTAATCTTCTTGGACACGAAGGTGTGAATGACGAAGGTATTCGGGCATTCGGGGTGCAAGAGGATTAAATATCGGAATACCCGAAATTTTGATGGCGGTTATGAATGGTAGCTCACACATTCATTTTTCTTTTGCTAAACACTGAGGCTTAGAAAGGTAAACTTCCCCTCGATCCTGGTCTTCAGCCGAGGAGCTGGTCTCAGTTTCCTTTTGGGATAAACCTCCCCTCGATCCTGGTTTTCTACCAAGGAACTGGTCTTAGTTTCTAATTTAAACTTCCCCTCGATCCTAGTTTCCTACCGAGGAACTGGTCTAAGTTTCTTTTGTCAATAAACTTTATTGACAAGAGACACTATTCGTAGTGGTTTTCCTCAAACTTCTCGTCGAATTTTCCTGGGGAGATGCCATTTGAAGGAAAAAATTTTGATGTCAGACTTGCTGGTGTAGCGCATTCGTCTGAGTTGTAGAGTTGCACAAACTTCTCTGTTGGAGACGCCATTTGTTTCTATAGGGGAAAGCGAGTCTCTTGAGAGGCTGCTTCTGCGTGGGATCTTACATCATACTTTTCTCGGGATCTTCCCGAAGAAATGCCATATGACGGGGTCCAATTTTGAGGTGTCGATGACCTTTTCATCAGCGATCTTTTCGGAGCGAAACTGGCATGCTGCCGAATCTCTGATTACGAGGCTTTTTCAGTGGATTTTCCTTAATCCGGGAAAGCAAGGATATCATCTTCAATGGCGAAGAGTGATGCTGACTGAAAGTTCCTCTGGTTTTTCAGAGGTTCAAGTTATCAAAGTGGTCAAGGGCCAACTTCCTTCCAGAAATAGACTAGGGGCGAGGCTGTTCAGACACAACGTTTCCTGACGAGGCAAGAACTGACGACTCGATTGAGAGAACTTCTATCACTAGGGGACAAAACCGACTAGAGTGATAGTGATGCAAAATGAAATGTGAATGCAAATCAATAATGCATGATGTATGTATGTATATGCTGACGAATCTAACACGACATACAAACTAAAAGGTGAACATGACTGGATACTAGACCATTGCGGGGCGAAGAAGTACCGCTGGTTCAAAATAGCAATTCCACCTTGCTTAGGAGAGATAGTCCCTGTTGGGAGCTACCGTTGGTCGGGCTTAGGAGGTAAGAACTCTGCTGTGGCGTGTCAGACGAAACAAGGTCTCTGACACAGTTGATCCCTTCATTCAGGCGTACTGGGTTAGAAGGAGTACTTTGATTCTGCACTTTGAAGTTTGCTTACATCTAGAGAAGCGGTCGATGTTCCTTTGATATTCAACAGTCAAAAGAAATTGCCGACTTTATTAAAAAGCAGAAAAAGTTTTAACAAGTAAATTCATTTTTGTTTTATTTCAAGAATCGTTAATCATGTTAACAACGTCGTTCTGTAAAGCTAAAACAAATAATAATTACAAACAAAAACACAAAGGCTCAAATTTTATTGATAAAATGGAGATCAGCCAAACGCGTGATTCCAAAGAGTATTTACAAAGTTAGAAAATGGTAATTTACATGGAAAAGGGCTATGTTGAAACATAACGACCGCTATCCTTCTACCAACTTTGAATTCGGGGCATCCTGAGCTTCTGTCGAAGATGACCTTGACCGGAGTTTTCCTCTGATGATGTAACTGCTGTTGAGGGACCTGCCCCTTTGTTGAACATAGTTACTTGCCATTATCCCTAACTTTTGCCTGGACCGCCCTTTCGGTTTTTCAATCCACCGAGACGTTTTTTTTTTTTTTTAGTTTAGGCGAAGTATTTCTTGACTACATCAACATTCGTGGGGTAGGAAAATTCCTCTCCGTCCATGGTTGTGAGTCTCAAGGCGCCGCCTGAGAAAGTTTTCGTGACCACATAGGGGCCGTCATAATTCGGAGTCCACTTGCCCCGGGAGTCAGTGAGAAATGATTGTATCTTCTTGAGCATGAGGTCTCCTTTCCTGAAGACACAAGGTCGGACCTTTTTGTCGAACGCCTTCTTCATTCTCTGCTGATACAACTGACCGTGGCATAGTGCCGTGATTCGTTTCTCTTCGATCAGGTTTAATTTGTCGTGTCGGCTTTGACACCATTCAGCTTCGGTGAGCTTAGCTTCCATCAATACTCGGATTGACGGGATCTCTACTTCTATGGGGAGCACTGCTTCCATGCCATACACTAGAGAGAAAGGGGTAGCCCCTGTTGAAGTGCAGACAGATGTGCGATAACCGTGAAGAGAAAAGGGTAGCATCTTGTGCCAGTCTTTGTAGGTTACAACCATCTTTTGAACGATCTTCTTGATGTTCTTATTGGCCGCTTCTACCGCTCCATTCATCTTGGGTCGGTAGGGAGATGAGTTATGGTGTTCGATCTTGAACTCTGCACACAACTCTTTCATCATCTTATTGTTCAAGTTAGATCCATTATCAGTAATGATCTGGCCGGGAACACCATAACGACAGATGATATTGTTTTTGATAAATCGGACCACCGCTTGTCGGGTTACATTAGCGAACGACGCTGCTTCGACCCACTTGGTGAAGTAATCAATGGCTACTAGGATAAACCGATGTCCGTTTGAAGCCTTGGGCTCAATCATGCCAATCATGTCGATTCCCCATATGGAAAAAGGCCACGGGGAAGAAAGAACTTTGAGATGCGTTGGCGGTACATGGATTTTTTCAGCGTATATTTGACACTTGTGACACTTCCTCATGTACTTGTAGCAGTCGGATTCCATTGTCAACCAATAGTACCCTGCTCTGAGAATTTTTCTCGCCATTGTGTGTCTGTTGGCATGAGTGCCAAAGGATCCTTCATGAATTTCTTTCACAAGCATGTCTGCTTCTGGTCTGTCCACGCATCAGAGCAAGACCATGTCAAAATTTCTCTTATAGAGAGTGTCACTGCTCAGGAAGAAGTTTCCAACCAATCTTCTGAGGGTCTTTCTATCTTTCCTGGATGCCCCAGGTGGGTACTCTTGTTTCTGAAGGAAGCATTTGATATTGTGATACCAAGGTCTGTCGTCTATGACTGCTTCAATCATGAAGATGTAAGTGGGCCGTTCAAGGCGCATTATGTCGATCCTAGGTATGTCATTCCATTGACCTACACTAATCATGGAAAAGAGGGTGGCTAAAGCATCAGCCATGTGATTCTCATCACGAGGGATGTGATGAAACTCGACTCTGTTGAAGAAAGGTAGCAACCTTCTTGCGTAGTCTTTGTAAGGAATCAATCCTGATTGGTATGTGTTCCAATCTCCTTTTATCTGATTAATAACCAAGGCTGAATCGCCGTATACGTCCAAGTTTTTGATCCTTAAATCAATTGCTTCTTCGAGACCCATGATACAAGCTTCGTATTCGGCCTCGTTGTTCGTACATTTGAACGTAAGTCGAGCTGTGAAAGGAATGTGGGTACCCTCAGGGGTAACAATGATTGCCCTAATTCCGTTCCCGTAATGATTGACTGCTCCGTCAAAGATAAGTCCCCATTGGGAACCTAGTTCTGGCCCTTCACTGGGTAGCGGTTCATCGCAGTCTTTCATTTTTAGATACATGACATCTTCGTCAGGGAAGTCAAACCCGATTGATTCTTGATTGTCAATCGGTTGATGAGCCAAATGATCGGCTAAAATACTTCCCTTAACGGCTTTCTGAGCGTGGTACTCTATGTCATATTCTGATAACAACATCTGCCAACGGGTAATCCTTCCCGTAAGAGCAGGTTTTTCGAAAGCATACTTGATTGGATCCATTTCTGAGATTAACCAAGTAGTATGACAAATCATGTATTGGCGAAGACGTTTGGCTGCCCAAGCCAAAGCGCAACAAGTTTTCTCAAGCATCGTGTACCGAGTTTCGCAGTCGGTGAATTTCTTGCTCAAATAGTAAATAGCAGACTATTTCCGTTTGGTTTCGTCTTGTTGGCCAAGTACACATCCCATTGAGTCCTCTAGAACTGTGAGGTAAATGATCAGTTGTCTTCCTTCCACTGGAGGTGATAGAATCGGAGGATTCAATAGATATTCCTTAATATTATCGAAGGCGGTTTGGCAATCTTTTGACCAAACGCAATCCTGGTTCTTTTTGAGTAATTTGAAGATCGGCACGCATGTCGCGGTCATAAGGAATATGAATCTGGAGATGTAGTTCAAACGTCCCAGGAATCCTTTGACTTGTTTTTCAGTTTTCGGACAAGGCATTTCTTGAATGGCCTTGACCTTGTCAGGATCAATCTCAATTCCATTCTGGCTGACGATGAACCCTAGTAGTTTCCCTGAACGGACACCGAAGGTGCACTTGTTAGGATTCAAGCGGAGTTTGTACTTTCGCAAACGCTCGAATAGTTTCAACAAGTGGGTCACATGCTCCTCCTCTGTCTTAGATTTTGCAATCATATCATCGACATACACTTCGATTTCTTTGTGTATCATGTCATGAAACAGAGTAGTCACGACCCTTTGATATGTTGCCCCGACGTTCTTCAAACCGAACGGCATTACCTTGTAGCAAAAGGTACCCCATGGGGTAATGAACGAAGTTTTCTCCATGTCTTTCGGCGCCATTTTGATCTGGTTATAGCCCGAGAATCCATCCATGAAGGAGAAGACTTTGAGCTTTGTTGTACTGTCTACCAGCATGTCAATGTGTGGTAAAGGAAAGCCGTCCTTTGGACTAGCCTTGTTCAGATCTCTGTAGTCGACACACATTCTGACCTTTCCGTCCTTTTTGGGAACGGGTACGATGTTGGCTAACCATTGAGGATATTCAGACGTGACGAGGAAACCTGCATCAATCTGTTTCTGTATCTCCTCTTTGATTTTGATGGCCATGTCCGGGTGAGTCCGTCTCAACCTCTGCTTTACTGGCGGACATTCAGATCTTAACGGTAAGTGATGTTCCACGATGCTGGTACCCAACCCTGGCATATCCTGATAGGACCAACCGAATACATCGGGAAATTCTCTGAGAAGCTTTATCAAACCCTCTCTGGCAGTTGGACTGAGCAGTGCCCCAATCCTGATTTCTTTTTTCTCTTTTTCCGAACCCAAGTTTACCGTTTCCAACGGTTCTTTGTGAGGTTCAATGGACTTTTCCTCTTGTCTGAGTAATCGGGAGATCTTTTCTGGAATTTTGTCGTCATTTTCTTCTTCAGCCTCGAATACTGGGAACTCAAAGTTGGGAGAAGGCATCGGATCGTATGTTTCAACTGTGTTTAAAACAAGCAATCTGCATGACGTGATGATTCGTGTTTAGAAGAGATAGAAAAAATGCAAGTGTGTGCAGTGTTTTATTTTACTGCTTGCTTTTACTTTTAATTGTTTTTTAGGATTACCATTTTCTGAGAAAGCAAAAAGAGAAAACAACAATTACTGCGGAAATTACAGAACGACGTTATTTTATTAATGAACAAGTCGAATCTTGAAACTACAACCCTATAAAACAAAACTCTGTCGCTTTGGGCTAAGCGAAGAGGGAAATTTACAGAAAGCGAGCCCTATCAAAACATCCGTTTCACCTGGGCAGGGTGAAAGGTTAACAGATGGCAATTACTTTGACTGATGAACGACCTTCGGAACCTCGACGGCAACCCATTGGCGGCGAACTCCTCGGTGAATCACAAAGTTTGGTACCTTCCTTGATTTGTCTTTAGAAATAACGCTGATTTCTGGTGGAGCAGGATCATTGGAATCTGTCTCCCAGGCAGAATTGTCGTAGGAGGATTCCTCAGTTGCATTTTGCATAGTATTTGTGCTCTCAGCTGTATCTCCCCATCCAGTAGGCTGGATGTCTTCGAACCTGATACGAGAGCTTTCGGGAGCGGTGTACTTGACCATGTAGTCGTATTTTCCACTCGGTTGTCCCAAGGTGTCCCACACTTCTTTCGAACTGGAGGAGTCATCCCTCTCGATGACGTTGACCTCAGGAAAAGCATAGTTGATGAACTCAAGTCCTGCAAACGTTGCAAATTCATCTTCATGTTTAGTAGTTTCTGAATGACCTGAGTGTTGATCCCATGACATGGTGGGGACACAGGTATTCTGTTCAATGACGGTCAGCTAATTTTCATTGTTCGGCTGACTCTCTTGCCCCAAGTTTCCTGGGTAAGGTTTCCACATTAGTAGACCATCCATTGGGCCATAGTAGGTGTAGTAAAATTGGTCTTTCATCAGAGTGTCTTTCTCTAATGAGTTTGGCGGAGCACGACATCCTTCCAGATCACAATTTCCATATATCATTTCGACATCTGACCGTGGTATAAATATCAGACTTTGTGCAGGATAGCAAAATGGTATAGGCACCTCTTCCTGAGACATATAACCGTCCTCGTTAAGGTAGGACTTCCATTCTTCATCCATGTCAGAGGGATCTTCCTCATTGATAGCATGTACTGCTTGAGACACTGGGTGAAGGAAACCTCCACTGTGGAAGAAGTTTTGAATGGGATAAAGACTTTCATCATTGGAAGTTGTCCGGGTACAGGTTGCAGAAAAACCAAGACCCTTCTTTGTTGTATTGCCAGTAGGAATGACAAGTTGTCCCCATCCGGTTGTATCGGTACTCTCGACCGCTTTGATAGCATCATTATATGAAGAAATGGAAGTTCCTTCTTTGAACTGATTATTCTTGCTTACCGACAGTGCTTGGAACTGCGTTCCAATAACCTCCTCGGGTTCTATATCAGCAGATGATGACAAGTTACTCACCTGTAAGGTCTGCTCCCCGCAGACTATGACAAGTTGATCATTCTGAACGAACTTTAGCTTTTGGTGGAGGGTTGAAGTAACCGCTCCAGCCTGATGTATCCAAGGTCTTCCTAATAAACAACTGTACGTTGCCCGGATGTCCATGACCTGGAAAGTGACTTAGAAAGTGTGAGGACCAATAGTTATGGGAAGATCAACTTCGCCGATAACCGTTTTTCTGGATCCGTCGAATGCTTTGACGACAACCTCGTTGATTCTCATCGGAGGGCCTTTGAATGATAATTGCATCAAAGTAGACTTCGGCATAACATTCAGGGCTGACCCTGTGTCTACCAGTACGCTGGCTAAAGCATCGTCCTGGCAGTTGACTGTGATATTGAGCGCCATGTTATGACGACGACCCTCTTCAGGTAATTCCTCATCACTAAATCCCAAATTGTTGCAGGAAGTGATGTTAGAGACAATGCTATCGAACTGTCTGATTGTTACATCTTGTTCCACAAAGGCTTGCTCCAAGACTTTCTGTAGAGCCTCCCTGTGGGCTTCTGAACTGAGTAACAGTGATAATACTGAGATCTTTGAAGGAGTCTGTAACAGCTGATCAACAATGTTATATTCACTCCTTTGAATGAGCTTCAGCATCTCATCATCGTTTTTCGAAAGGTCGGGATTACTGGATTGACCGACTGGTAGATCAGGAGCTTCCGTCTGAAGTTCTTTTTCTTTGTTATGTTCCCCAACCCCTCGGTTGAAGATTCTTCCACTCCGTGTTACACGAATGATGTCTGCAATATTCACGACGGAGGGTAACGGAATTTCCTTTCCATTCTCAATGGTTGTTGCACAGTATTTGTAAGGGATAGCCTTAGTTGATTCATACGGTAATAGTCCCGGCAGATAGATGACTACAGGAATCTTCTGATTTTTCTGACCATCGTAAGTAATCTTGATTCGTTCCCGGTTGGGAACTTTAGATTCGTCAAGTAGAGGGATAATGGCAAAAACATCCCTGGTCCTGTAATGACCAAAGATTGTGACAACATCCTCAACTTGATCGGCAAGGTAATTCGGCGTCCAGTTGATGGGTCCAGAACCCGGATATGGACGAATTTCTCCATGATCCACCTGACCCTGAAGAGCTGCTCTCACAAGGTAACACCCTTGGTTACTTTCTGAACAAACGCTACAACGGTCATAATTGTGTGGTGGCACCTGGCCACGCCACTTTGAATACAATGTAACCTCACTAGGTTAGCTTCCATTGATCGGACATCTTGACTCTGACGCCGAGTAGGATTCCTGTTACTGATACTAATTTGCTGAGTATCTTCATCCATATAAATTGGCATCCACCAGTGATTTAACAAGTGCTGAAGTGCCTCCTGGACAAGGGTACAACCTCGATCGTTTTCGCAACCCGCTTTACAGTTTTGATAGTCGTGTGATATTAAGAATTCGAGTCAGACCTGTTCAGCATGTAACTCTACCAGGTTGGTATTCATCACGCGAATATCGAAGATCTGAACCATGTTGATCTGATAAGGGTTCTTATCATGGTAGTCTTGGATCCATCTGACGCTGGAGGGCCTCTTGTATGAAAGAGCATCCCTGTTTGTTTACCGAGCAAGTCAGACAGAAGCTGTAATCGTGCCGCGGCAGATTATGATACTCGCAGCAGATTATGATACTGGCTCTGCCTTGAGTGCATTTCCACCAAGTTGGCATTCATCGCACGGATATCGTGGTTTTGAATGACGTTAGAATTCGTGTAGACCATGTTAACTCCACGAACTCGGTGCTTCTGGATCCATCCGAGATCCATCTGTTCCTGTAGAGCTGATTGCACTACCGAGCATCCTTGATTGCTCTTAGAGCAGATATCACACTGGTGATAATTATGAGGTGGCACATGGCCGTACCCACTCTGTCTACAATGCATCTTAACCAAATTGGTCCTCAATAAGAGTACATCGTGAATTTGATAGACATCGTTAGTCTCTCCTTCTATCAAATTGACTGCAGCCTTCTCATGTTGAGGCAGCGGGTTCGTGAGAACATTAGGATTCGTATCCTTGAAGGATAAGACCCCGCTCCTAACAAGTTTTTGCACGTAGGACTTGAAATTGAGACAAGTCTCGATGTTATGCCCTGGACCTCCTTGATGATAAGGGCAAGTTTGATCCACCTTAAACCAGAAAGGCGGATTTTCTGGTACTGTAAGAGGAGACTTAGTCTGGATGTGCCCCTTAGCCAGTAGTAATGGAAATAGCTCTGCGTACGACACGGGTATAGGATCAAATCCTGGTGGTCGTGTTGTACGGTTGTTGTTGTATGGAGGACGAGCCTGCTGAAGAGGCTGTTGTGTCCTTTGCTAATCAGGTTGGCTCTGCGCAACCTGAGATTGATACGTAGGAATAGGCGCAGGGCTGATAGCAGGAGTTACAGCTGCTACCAGTTGATAACGTCGCCTTTGCTTTCCGAGAGAGATATTCCCAATATCTTGTTCTTTTTTCTTAGGGAGAGTACTACCGTATTTTTTAGTACCGCTCGTCGATCCAGTGTCTTTTACCAAACGTCCTTCTCGGACGGCTTCCTCAAGACGTACACCCATGCCCACCATCTCGGTGAAATCACTGGGTGCACTGGCAACCATTCGGTCATAGTAAAATGAGCTTAAGGTCTTTAAGAAGATCTTTGTCATCTCTTTTTCCTCCAGAGGTGGACAAATTTGAGCGGCAATTTCACGCCACCTTTGAGCATACTCGTTAAAGGTTTCCTTGTCCTTTTGCGACATTGATCTGAGTTGATCTCTGTCCGGTGCCATGTCTAAATTGTATTTGTATTGTTGAACGAAGGCAGTACCAAGATCTCTGAAAGTGCTGATCGTAGTACAGTTTAAACCCATGTACCATTTTAATGCGGCACCGGTTAAACTATCCTGGAAGTAGTGAATCAGTAGGTCCTGATTCTCCGTCTGAGCTGACATTCGCCGAGCGTACATCACCAAATGGCTTTGAGGGCAAGAGTTACCCTTGTACTTTTCAAAGTCGGGCACTTGAAATTTGTGCGGAACTTTCACATTGGGGACCAAGCAGAGGTCTACGGCGTCCTTTCTAAATAAATCCTGACCGCGAATGGCTTGCAGCTCCTTCTGCATTTCCAGGAACTGCTCCTGGAATTCCTCCATTCGGTCAAACATAGTTTCCTTTTTACCAGCAGGTATCTGTGGAATCTGTCCTTCAGGGACAGTGTGCACCACAGGGGGTGGTATCGTGACTACGGTAGTGAGTCTTGGAGTTTCCCGAAGTTTGTAACCTTCAGGAGTCTCCAGTATGCCCCTGGCATCTTCGCTTTCCCAAAGTTTGTAATCTTCAGGCCCAGCGGCTTCTGTTGAGATTCCTTGATCTTCAGTGATCGGCGGAACATATCCTTCCGGGATATAGTTAACAGGCATGCCCCAAGGACGATCTTTCGGCATCTGATACTTTGGATCATACTTCTCCACTATGGGCGTTGAGGTGATCTCTGAGATCACAGTTCTTTGTAGTTGAGCTTCTGCCATGGCTTGCATGTCGTTACGAAGCTTTCTCATATCCTCTCTCAGAGCGTCGATCTCTTCCTTCAACTCTCTATTTTCTTCCTCAAGATCATCCATCTTTTTCTGACGATTGGCCCAAGTATTATACGAATGAGACAGTTTGACTCTAGAATCAAGACACAAACGTGAGATTCGTAGGTAAGAAGAATACGCGATGTGAGAATGATGAATGCAATGATTATATTAATTGTTTTTTTTGTTTAATCAAAATAAACTTCGACAATTAGATTGCAAATATCAAACAGTGGGGAAACCCCTTTTTATTGAATTCAAAGGATTACAGAAATGGAAATACAGTAGATTACAAGGTGCAGAAACAAAAACCTAAACTAATGGGTCCCGAGTCCTCTCTGAAGAGAAATCGGGTGCTGATTCTGGTACTTTCCTTTTCTTTGACCGGGGCTCTTGGGCCGTTGTCGGGTTGTCATTCCTTTGCCAGGTGAAAGGAGTGAGCAAATTCCTTTGGTCATCTTGATTCTCTATAGCATGTTGCTCAGAGCATCCTTTTCTTTTAGTAATTGTTGTATTTTAATGCACTCTATGTCGAGGGTGCGGTACTTGTTCTTCCAAGACCTTCTCTCCTTTTGAACTTTGTTGAGAGCAACCTGAAGCTTTTCAGTTACCGTCATGAAGTACATGACAGATTCCCTCGGCGGAAGAATTCCGTAACGAGGATAAGGCATTTTTAGCTTGAGAGCTCTAGTTTGTACCCAATGGAGGTAAGGCTCCACCGAGACACAGTCCAGTTTTCCTAGAGACTCTCGTCCTTTCTTATGAACATGCTTCTAGGCTTGCACTATTTCCATTTTTAGTGCTCTGTCATTTTCTCCTTCCTTGAAGAAAAGACCTTCCAGATGAACACTCTGTGGGACGTGTCTCATCGGGTATCCAAACTGACAGCGAACCAACACTGGATGATAGTTGATCCCTCCTTTAGTTCCTATGAGGGGTAAGTTGGGGAAGTTTCCACAACGATCAATGATCCTGATTCCATCATAGATCCTATTACACCAATCTATATCAGAGTTGGTAAGAGACATGATCTTCTGCGACCAACGTAAGGCACTCTTGCAATCCCAAAAAGCAGCAGACTTGGGCAAGTGGGAGACAAACCATTTGTAAAGCAAAGGTACACAACATGTGATCTCCCCTCCGCTGTACAAATTTCCCAAGTGTACAGAATGATACGCATCTGCGAGTAAAGTCGGCACAGGGTTTCCAATGAGAAAAACCTTAATGGAATTGATATCGACGAAGTTATTGATGTTGGGAAACAAAAATAACCCGTAGGTGAGCAAGACAAAGACGTTTTCAAAAGCAGACACGTTTCCTATAATGGCAAAATACAGGGCTTTCTTTGTCAAGAACTGGGCTGGAAAACCTTGGATGCCACCCTTAGTAGTCATGTGAGTCCTGACCTCAGACTCGTCCAAATGAATTGCTCTTGCAATGGTCAGATTCTTTTGAATTTCTTCCAGTCCAGAAAATGGAGCTCGATCAGTAATGTGTAGATCAATCAGATGAGAATACTCCTCCAGCGTTGGTGCGAGCTGGTAATCCGGGAATGTGAAACAGTGATAAACCGGATCATAAAACTGAATGAGCGCATCCATGATTCCCTCAATCACATGGACTCTTAACAGTGGTAGTAGACCTCCGTGTTTGGCTCTGAAAGCCTCAGGGTTAGTGATCATCCTTGCTAACCTTCTCAAATCCTCTATCTTTGGAACCTTGAAGGTATACCTATGGGTTCTCCTTCTAGCGAAATCCATTAGCGCAGTCCTTTTCTCTGATATTTGCAATCAGAGTCTTAGTTTAATTTGAAAAATAGAGAGACTAGAAGAGAATTTTTTTTTTAATGTTTTAATGTTTTTTAAATGAATGCATGAATGCAGCACACAAAAACATAGAAAAAACATGGGGTCAAAGGGTCGTTGTCATGAAGTCAAGGCTCTACCCATCCCCAAATGTTTATACTAGGGTGATTTTTGTACCTGTACTCATTATCATCAGCTCCTCCCAGGAAAGCAAAACAACAAGCGGATCGCCAGTGAGTTGTAGAGCAATCTTAGAGTAAGTGCCATTCACCGAGAATAGATCACCAGCCTCAAATGAGGGTAGTATTGCGTAACAACTATTTCCGATAGTTTCTGCACTACAAAAGGGTTTGGCTCCTCAGCTTCTCAGACATCACAATCGGCCCATTGTCTAGGTGAGAGAATGGGTTGCATTGGTCAGCCTCCACTGAGGTTGATGGTCGACCTCGTCGCCATCACTTATCTTAAGTGTATACTCAATCTTTCCACATGCGGCATCACACGCATTCCCATTAGCAGAAAAATAAACACGTATAGCAATTAGGAAAAGCAGTATATATATATTTGTCCTAAACATCCTAGACCTTTAAAGCTATGAATCCTAAGTTCCTGACAGAAAATGGGTTCCCCGGCGGAAGCCCCAATCTGTGGTTTCCACACAAGCCGCCAATTTTCTGTAGCGAGCAATTTTGGACGCAGTTCTTAAGTACGGTCGCTCTTTGTGGTTGAGTTTTAACTACAGGTCGATTCATTTTTTATCCTATTGTGAGCTGAATAAGGAAGGGAAATAGATGTCTCCAATTAACCCTGCTTGCATACCGAGTTTAAACAGCGGTCTGTTAGGTTACGGATGCGATCAATGTGGTGGGGCCTTTCTTGTGTTATTTTGACAGACAGGTTTCTGGCGGGGAACAAGGATTAGGATGTTAGGACGGATGCTTTTTGATAGATATATGAGAGTATGGGATTTTGGGTTTTTGTTTAGTGTGCTCGCTAAGATCTTTTCTTTCAATCTTATGCCTACGTATTCCGGTTTACCGAAACAGGGAAATCAGAGCGATCGTAGTTCCTCCTATTCTATGGGAGGAAATGGGTGTTTTTGGTGTCTTGTTCAAAGCCCAAGACGTGAAGCTAAAGGTGAATTGTATCTTGTTCAAAGCCCAAGATGTGAAGCTAAAAGTGTTGACCTTAGAGAGAATATGTCATCTCTAAAGGGGTCTGTTTGTCACAAATGTTGGGTGACTGACTGTAAAGGAGGATTACTTTAACCGGGATTTGTGAATCCGGCAATGCCATAATTTCCTTTATAGGGGATTTTAACCTGAAGGAGAAGACTTTAACTCAGTGTAGAGCAATGCCATCTTTCCTTAGGAATTTTTCATGCTAAAAGAGGGACAGTGGCGTGGATGTAAATAATCCAGAGACTTGCCGCTTACAGCGATTAGATGATGGGGAAGAAGTTGTTGATGTTTGTGTACTGTGAACGAGGCACAACTTTGATGCTAAAAGGCTGATTGGATCAACCAGTGGTTTTCTTATACAAAGCCTAAGAGGAGGCTAATATGTGTCTCGTACAAAGCCCGAGAGAGAGGCTAAAAGGTTTTGACTCAACGAGGGAATCTTTTGGTATCTCGTATAAAGCCCGAGATGGAGCCTATTTGACTCAACAAGAGAGTTTTTGTATCTCGTACAAAGCCCGAGATGGAGGCTGAAATTTGTTTGACTCCGCTGGGGAGAATCATTGTACAAAGCCCAAGAGGAGGCTATGGTTACTGCTTCAGTTAAGTGACAGGTCCAGTATACTGATTTTGAAAGAGAAAATCAGTTCTTATATGAGCAACACTGTACTCAAGGATTTGATTCAAGGATCCGGGTTATTCCTATTCTTTAAGGAATTGGGAAATTCGAAGGGTATTGAGATTGTCCGAGTCTGCGGGGTTCCTTCCTATTCTTGAAGGGTGCTTGAGAATGTCTTTGAGACTCAAGGAAATTAGACTGTCCGAGTCTAGAGTTTCATCTTTTATACTATGCTTTAAGAAATAATAGTAGACTCTATGAAATGACTGTTCTATGCAGATGACTAAGTTTTGTTCCTATACCTCTAGGAGGTCGTCGGGACAATTTGTACGAAGCCCAAAAGGAGGCGGGAAACTTTTAAGAAGCCGACGGGTCCTTGTACTAAGCCCAAGAGGAGGCTATCATTCCCGGAGGAAGAGATCATTATACGAAGCCTAAGAGGAGGCTGTGAATACTTCTAAGAAGCCGTAGGGTCCTTGTACGAAGCCCAAGAGGAGGCGGGGTTGCTTTTAGGAAGCCTGTGGGTCCTTGTATGATGCCCAAGAGGAGGCGGGGTTGCTTTTAGGAAGCCTGTGGGTCCTTGTATGATGCCCAAGAGGAGGCCGATGCTTTTAAGAAGCCCGTGGGTCCCCAAACCCCGAGAAATTCTAGGCAAGCTATTCACAAGGAATATATCAAGTCAGGAAAGTTCGAGAATTTGGAAGAAACTCAAAGATGCCATTCACGGAGAATATATTTATCTCTGGGAGTAGAGTTTCTTGACAATTCCTAATGAGGACAGCCGAAGAGAATACTGTATCTGGTGATCCTGTTGGGGATCTAGTTGTCTATTTCTATGAAACGAAACGGCGTCACCTAGTTCTAGACGTAGTTACTGGGGAAACTCTAAATATCTATACTATTATTACACAGTTGATATGAGTTTATGAAAGAAGACTTACAATGAAACAGCCCCATAATACAGTTATATGTGTATGAATGCGGTAAATGAAAGCAATAACCACTTACTCGGTTGTAGAGCTTCCATGCTGTTTGGTTAGTTGTTCAACAAAGAAAAATTAAGAACAACAGTATATTCAAAATCAAAGGAGAAAGTGCTTTGAAAAAGAAAGATTTGGGGCTTACAGCTCAAGGAGAGGCCCAGGGTTTTATCAGTGAGCGCACTGTTTGAATTTGTATAGAGGGACTTATACAAGTGACTGAGGCCCAAAATCGTTTTCTGTACAAAGGGATGGGTCTTACACTCTCTCAAGAGGCCCAAAAGGTTTAAAGAAAAAGAGTGGGGCTTATAACACGAGGGTAGACCCAGGTTTGTTTTGAAAAGGCGACGATCGCGCCGTTTGTTTTCTTTTAACGCATAGGGACTTATACAATAAGTGAGGCCCAAAAATGATTTTGGTTAAAAGGGGGTTGAGTCTTACACTCTATTAGAGGCCCAAAAATTTTGAATGGGTCTTATAGCTCAAGGAAAGGCCCAGGGTTTGATTTTTGAATTGGCGAGCGCGCCGAGGTTTTTGAAAATACAGTGGGACTTATACAACAAGTGAGGCCCAAAGAATAGTTTGTATTTTACAATAAAATGGTTGGGTCTTACACTCTAATAGAGGCCCAAATGTAATTGTTTGACGAGGGTGAAAATCAAAGAAACCCTAATTTTAATCTTTAAATAGTAAATATTTAAAGAAAATCAATGAAAAATACCAAATAGATTTGAATAAACCACTTGTGATTTTTGTTTAAGGTTTGAAAAATGAGGTATAAATCACAAGAGATATTTAAACTCATTTGGTCTTGATTTTTCAAGATGGATGTTCATTTTAAAATGTTTAAAAACAAATAAAAAATGAATTTATTCACAAAAATACTAATTATATTAAATACATAATATAAATTTAATTTTTTTGTGGAATAAAATATTTCAACATTTTTATGATTTTTTGCAAAAAGAATCAGTAAAAAATAATTAAAATTAAGTGAGTCATTAATTTTTCAAATCATTAACAAAATAATGTGAAAAATAGGAAAATAGGAAAAAGTGATAAAAAGGTCTGGGGTGAGGGGGAATCGAACCCCAAGCCTTTCGCTTGCCAATACATACAAACCAGCTGATCAACCACTGGGGCGCAATGCCAATTCATTAATAACATGGCAAGTGAAAAATATATATCAAACTAGTTGGATTTTCTGAAAATGGCGCCATGGCCATCTTCTTCCTCTAGCTCGTGCATGAAGCCCTCCATCTCTCTCGTTTCTCAACCATTTGACATGATTCAAACACCAAACTCATGCGTTTTTTCACAAGGAAGAAGATGGCAATACCCAATTTCATTCATTTTCAGTGTATAGCAAATTATATCATTGTGGCCGTATGAACCCTAATTTTGCAAAAGCAATCGAGTAGGCATGATTATGAGTGCTATGATCAAATTTTTTGAGGGAAAATAATCAACATATGATGGCAAGCAATTGGCAAAAATATCATGCGAGGAAATATGCATGGATCATGGAGTTGGAGTTTTGAGGCTTACCTTGATGCAAGCTGAAATGAAACTCTGCACAAACCTTGTTCCAGTTGTGAATTAATGATCCCTACACCTTCAATGGATGTTATGGAGTGTGTTGCAAGCTTTGGAACACTTTGAAACCCTTTGGATCAAGCTGGAGACCTCCACCTGCATAATTGAGGCATAATGGCTTGGTTGAAGAATGATTTTGAGCCTGAGGTGTTATAGTCAGTGTTTAAGTGTTTGGACACCTCAAATACATCATATGTGATGTGTTTGAACAATTGGAATTGATTGCTTAAGGCTGCAACTCAAAACCCGATAGTGGTTACTCAAAAACCAAGAAACTTGAGGTTTAAGGAAGAATGAGAGAAAGCAGTGTTGTAACTGGCTTTGGTGTGAGTTGAATGATCCATTGGAACCTCTATTTATAGGTGATCAACTTTTGTCTTGGAGGAGTAATGAATGGCTGCTGGATCAGATCACATTTGCATGGATTGGCTTAGAGGATTTCTTCTCAAGCAAGGCAAACTAGCCATTCCCAAGAGCAGGGTTATGCCTTGACCAAAATCACATTCTTCAGATGTTTTTATTGTTGTTTAATCAGAGAACTTGACTGAGTAGAGTGGCTTTGTTGAAAATGCACTATTCCACATTAATGCCCCTTTGAATTCAAGGCAAAATGTGCCAAAGTGGATGAATTTCAAGTTGGAAGATTCCTTGGCTTTTTGACTCAACCCTATCAGTTGGATCAGTTGGTTCATGATCAGATTGAAGGCATGTGGCATAGTGATCACTCCTTTTCACTCAGAAATCGTGGATGGCACAAAACCCCCAAACTGATTTTTCATGGCAGCCTTGACATGGTGTGTTGTGGCAGCCATAATTCTTGGCACAAGTGGATTGGTTTCATGCTATTGAGTTGCTTGGATTCTTGGCAACATTTGCAACAACATTGATGTTTATCTTTGAAACTGATTCAGCTTGTAACTGTGTGAAAAAACCTCACAAGTTTTGGTGTTTCCAACAAAATCTGTCTTGGACAGAATTTTTCTAAGTGTTGGAAAAGTGGTACTTACATGTTTTCAGCCATTTTGGCTCACTCATAGCTCAAAATCCACAATGAATTGGAGTTAGGTCTAGTTGAAGTTTTTGTAGAGGGCAATGAGATCTACAAATCAAGCCTTGGATGGGAGAAAATGGCTTTGTGGTTTAGGAGTTATGACCCTCCAAAGTTGGTACCCTAGCCACTTTATTTTTAACTTAGAAAATTTTCTAAGTTTTTATGGTTACCCCTTTTACAAGTTATCCAACTTTTCTTGATTTTTCTTGATGAATGATGATTCAAATCATACATTAACATCATTTTAGGGTTAAAAATCCATTTTTGTGAAAAATCTCAAAAAGTCAAAGTTGACTTTTGTGCACAGTTGACTTTTTATCAGATGAATTCCAAACTGTGCAATTCTTCAGGAAATCATGTCCTTGACCTAAATCAAACTTGATGGACATGTTACATGGGTGTCATAGGGTATATTGATGCATTACATAGGGCTTGGGAGCATGTCCTGGTCTAAAGTCAAAGTTACAGTTGGCTTTTTCCTTGAAACCCTAACTGTGATGCAGATGAAATTGAGACTTGTTGCTCAAGCTTCTTGGATTAATCCATTGTTCCAAATGGATCAATGTAGTGGATTAGAGACCCTTAAATCCTCCTTTGAGGTCTTGGATCATGATTTGCCCTAAAAGTCAACTTAGGGGTGAATTAGGTCAAGAAACCCTAATTCCTGATTTTTGATGAATGCATCCCCTGAGACAAAATTGACTTGATGATTGGGTCCATGAGGTTCCATGGAGTATATTAGGTTGTGTTTTGGATCCTTGGCTCATGCCCAGAGGAAAATTTCCCTTTGGAGGCCCTGAACGACCAAAACCCTAATTTGGTGATGCTGGCGATCTTGAGGCTTGATCCACCTATAAGGGAGCAGCTTTGTGCTTAATCCTTGGAGTGGGAGTCCTCTTGATCTTTTGTAGCTACTTGAGAGGCTAGAAAAGTTGAAGATCATGTCATTCCTTGATTGATCCTTTGTCTAAGGCTCTGAGAGGGCTTGAAACCCTAATTTTGATAGTAGTGAATGCTCAACAATTCCTTGAGGAGATTGATGAGGCACAAAGGTACATCCATATTGCGGTGATGATTTTCACAATGATGGGAAATCTTAGTGGTCAAAATTTAGGGTATGACAGTTGCATCAACAGCAAACACAAATGTAGGTCTGTCAAGACGAGACACTTCAATCTTAGGTACATGGTTCCACCTTTGCACTTTGATCATGGAAGACAATGTGGCCAAGGCATCAGCAAACTTATTCTCATCTCGAGGAATATGGTACAGCTTCACTGTTGTGAAAAATGTCAACAATTTCCTTGTATAATCTCTATACGGAACCAGATTCGCTTGGTGCGTGTACCAACTCCCTTTCACTTGATTAATTACCAAAGCTGAATCACCGAAGATATCAAGGGTCTTAATTCGCAAATTAATCGCCTCCTCAATCCCCATTATACAAGCTTCATATTCTGCTTCATTGTTGGTGCATCCGAAAGTTATTCGGGCAGTGAAAGGCATATGAACACCTTTCGGCGTGATAAGAACTACTCCAACTCCGCATCCATTCATATTGAAGGCCCCATCAAACATCAAGCTCCATTTGGATTCAGGGTCTGGCCCCTCCTCCGGGAGTGGTTCCTCGCAATCTTTAGCTTTGAGAAACATGATGTCCTCATCAGGGAAATCAAACTTCATGGGTTGGTAATCATCAATCGGCTGTTGTGCAAGATAGTCTGACAAGATACTTCCTTTGATGGCCTTTTGAGAAGTATACTGGATATCATATTCTGTTAAAACCATTTGCCACCGTGCAACTCTGCCTGTTAGTGCTGGTTTCTCGAAAATGTATTTGATAGGATCCATTTTTGAAATCAACAAAGTTATGTGCCTGATCATATACTGCCTCAATCGCTTAGCAGCCCATGCGAGTGCACAACATGTCTTCTCAAGCATTGAGTATCGGGACTCACAGTCATTGAACTTTTTGCTCAGGTAGTAGATAGCATGCTCCTTCCTACCTGTCTCGTCGTGTTGACCGAGAACACAACCCATAGAACCTTTAAGCACTATCAAATACATTATCAAAGGTCTTCCTGAAACTCGAGGCATGAGAATTGGAGGTTCCTGCAAGTATTCTTTTATTTTATCGAATTCCAATTGGCAATCATCATTCCACCTGACCGTTTGATCTTTTCTTAGCAGTTTGAATATTGGTTCGCACGTGGCTGTTAAGTGAGATATGAACCTTGCAATGTAGTTCAATCTACCCAGAAAACCATGAACCTCTTTCTCTATTCTCAGTTCAGGCATATCTTGTATTGCTTTCACTTTGGCAGGATCAACCTCAATCCCTTTTTCACTCACAATGAAACCCAGCAGCTTTCCAGAACGCACCCCAAAAGTGCACTTGTTCGGATTCAACCTTAAATGGAACTTTCTCAACCTTTCAAACCAATTTTTCAAGTTAATCAGATGTTCTTCCTCCGTTCGCGACTTGGCAATCATGTCATCCACATAACATTCAATCTCTTTGTGAATCAAGTCTTGGAATAATGTTACCATTGCCCGCTGATACGTTGCCCCTGCGTTTTTCAACCCAAAAGGCATCACCTTATAACAGTATGTACCCCATGGGGTAATGAACGTGGTCTTCTCCATATCCTCAGGTGCCATCTTGATCTGGTTGTACCCGGAGAAACCGTCCATAAACGAGAACACTGAAAATTAAGTTGTATTGTCAACCAGCACATCGATGTGGGGTAGTGGAAAATCATCTTTCGGACTAGCTTTGTTAAGATCTCGATAATCCACACACATTCTCACCTTTCTGTCTTTCTTTGGTACCGGCACGATGTTGGCTACCCAGGGAGGATAATTGGTCACAGCCAGGAACCCTACGTCCCACTGCTTCTGAACTTCTTCTTTGATCTTTATGGCCATATCGGAATGAGTCCGACGAAGTTTCTGCTTGACTGGCGGGCATTCTTCTCTCAATGGCAGCCTGTGCATAACAATATCAGTATCTAACCCTGGCATGTCTTGATACGACCAGGCAAAGATATCAACATATTCACACAACATCTTAGTCAAAGCTTTCTTCACATCTGCTTACAGACTGGCGCCAATCTTGATCTCTTTCTTAGCATCCTCAGTACCAATATTGATGATCTCTATAGTCTCTTGATGAGGCTGGATGACCCTTTCCTCTTGTTTTAACAATCTGGCCAGTTCCTCAGGGACTTCACAGCCCTTCTCATCCCCTTCTTCGGCTTGATAAATCGGTTTGTCAAAGTCATACATAGCCATAGCAGAACCGTTATCAATGGAATCCGGAGGATCAAGTCTACACGAACGGGTTCATGCTTTATTTTAGAGTTTATCTTTAAAATGAAAAGAAACGAAACATTGCCATTTTATTATTTTTGTGCAAAAGTAAAAATGAAAGACAGAGAACGAAATTTGAGTGCAAAACGTCCTTTATTGATGATTAAAATTGCAAATGCAAACAGGTGGCCCTACAAATGAATCTATACGCTTTGGGCATAGTGCAAGATTTTAACATGCATTATGGTTAGAAAAACAAAGAAAATTACTTTGTTTGAAGAGTAACTTGAACGACTTCTTCAACGGACCAGTTCTGCAATTGTTGTCCCGGAGCACGTGGGCGTACCCAGTTGTCCAAGTCACAGTCACTGTTAATGCCATCTTCTGTAGCTGCACAAGACTGATCTGGGTAAATGATTCCCCCACTGCTGAAAGTGATGGGTCCACTGTATGTTGCAACCAAATCCATAGCAGGTTGATAACCAATACCAAACTTGTCCTCCTTCATTGGTGTCTCTATCAGCTTGCCCCATCCTTGGGCATTACCTGCTTTAACAACCTCGACAGCTTGCTTATAAGACGAAATATATGTACCGACTCTATCTGGAGTAAGGGAAGATTCAGACACTTTATCAATATTCACCGCTTCAAACGACTGGCAAAGCATTTCGTGGATTTCCCCATCCATCTCAACATACTTGAATGTGGACAAATGACTAACAAAAATGTCATTTTCGCCACACACAGTCACTACTTGTCCCTCAAACTCATATTTAAACTTCTGGTGTAATGTGGATGTAACAGCCCCGGCCGCATGAATCCATGGGTGACCTAATAAACAACTATAAGCAGGCTGTATATCCATCGCGTGGAATGTAGACTTGAACACTTGAGGTCCAATTTGCACAGGTAATTCTACTTCACCAAACACAGATCTCTTCATCCCATCGAACGCTCTGACCACCAAATCACTTGGCCTTAAAATTAATCCATCAACTTCTAGCTTCATCAGCGCCTTCTTAGGCAAGACATTGAGCGAGGAACCAGTGTCTACCAACACGTGAGACAACACTGCACCCCTGCACTCCATTGTAATGTGTAAGGCTTTGTTGTGGTTTCTACCTTCAGAAGTCAAATCTCGGCTCGTTAAACCCAATCCATGACTGACATTGACATTAGAAATCACACTCTCGAGCTGATTAACGGTAATTTCTTGTGGAACATGGGCTCTCTTCAACACTTTCAGCAAAGCCTCTCGGTGTGCATCGGAACACATCAACAATGACAAAATTGAGATTTTTGAGGGGGTCTGATTCAATTGGTCGACGATTTTGTAATCACTTTTCTTTATTATTCTCATAAACTCTTCTACCTCGTTGTCAAAGGTGATCTTGGGCTCTGTCTCAGGCTTAGGCACACTCTCAGCCACTTGTTTTCCTTTAGCTTTTGCCGCAGCCTCAACTTCTTTATCACTTCGAAGGGTTTGGGGAGCAAACAATCTTCCACTCCTTGTAAAGCCACCTACATCCCCCACATTATCAATATTTGAACTGGCCGATGTCTCGACTTCGTGCTTTTTCCCTTCATAGTACACATCTGCCCTATAATGTCATGGGATTGCTTTATTAGAGGTAAACGGAACTGGTCCTGGCACCGTGATGGTAACAGGACTGGGTCTTTCCGGCACAACGCTTGCTACAGGAACTGCCCTTACAGGTACCTGAATCTTAGCAGGAATATAATAAATTGTCACAGTTGACATCTCATCAATATCTTTCATAACCCAGTCAAACTGTAGACGGCCTTCATTGATCAGATTCTGCAAACCAACTTTCAATTTATCACAGCCATTCTCTTGACCCATACATTCAGAACAATCTTGGTCACAACCCGGGAACACTTGTCCCTTCAACATACGATCTTTTACAACCAGCAATGAAGTCTTCACCTGATTGATATCTGCCACCAAGTTCAATCTTTTTCCGTCTTCCATAGCATGCACATCTGCCACACCATGATCAGGCATGGGGTTCTGGAGAACATTAGGAGGTAGAGAAAAATTGATTGCTTTAGCATCTATCAAATCTTGCACCTTATTTTGAAATGCCCAGCACTTTTCAGTATTGTGCCCCAGAGCACCTGAATGGAAATCGCAACGAGCATTGGCATCATAGTTAGGTGGCAAGTTCCCAGCAGCAGGAGGTCTCATGGTACGAAGTTCAACCAACTTTAATTTGAGTAACTGGGGTAACAATGCTGAATAAGTCATAGGGAGAGGGTCAATTTTGCGGTCCCTCTGCCTAGACCTTTGCTGGAAAGGAGGTTGTTGTTGTTGCTGAACCAGCTGTTGTGGTTACTGTTGCTGAATAGACGGTGTTGGGATCGTCATTGCACCTACTTGGTGATAAGCCTGAGAACGTCCTCTATACACAATGTTTGTATCACCTTCTCTCCTTTTCTGACCATTAGCAAAAGGTTTCTTCGTTCCAGAGGAACCAGCCCCACTTACGTCTTGAATCTTTCTAAGTTTCAACAAACTCTCGATCCTTTCACCCGCAATCACGATGTCAGAAAATCCCGTTGAGGGACAAGCAGCCAATCTATCAAGGAATGCCCCTTGCAGGGTGCCCATGAACATATCTGCCATTTATCTCTCCAGCAAAGGGGGTTGAACCTGGGCAGTCATTTCTCTCAACCTTTGAGCGTATTCTTTGAAACTTTCCTTAGCGTTCTGTGACAACCCTTGCAATTGAGTGCGGTTGGGCGCCATGTCGATATTGTACTGATATTGCTTTAGAAACGCCTCTGCCAGATCTTTCCAACTTCTCACAGCAGCTCTGTTCAATTTCATATACCAGGTCAAAGAAGCTCCAGCCAGACTGTCTTGAAAGTAACGCATCCATAACTTCTCGTCATCAGTGTGGGCTGAGATCCTCCCAAAATAAGCCTGAATATGTGTCTGGGGACACGTATTGCCATGATATTTGTCAAAAGTGGGTGGCTTGAATTTTGGAGGGATTCTGACCCCTGGTACCAGACCCAGATTGGTAACATCAATGCCCAAAGAATTCTTGCACTCCATAGCCCGTATTTTCTCAGCCAGCTCATCATACCTTCTGTCATTGGGATTACCCATATCAGCATCCAGCAGGGTGAATTGATCTTCCTGAACATCTTCCTGAACAACACCAGCATTTCTGACATTTCCATTACCCAGATTACCAACAGGAGGAGGGTTGCCAACAGGAGTAGGAGTGACCCTTGTATGTGAATTGTCAACTTGATTACCTTCAGGCGTGGTTTTTGGACGCTGACCAGAAGCCTCAATCTTTCTTGAGTTTGTGCCATACCAGTCATGAGGGTCATGAACTGGTCCATGCGTGCCCTCATTTCAGCCAAATCATTCTGCATTTGATCCATTATCCTTGCTTGATTTCTTCAAGTTGAGTATCGGTGAATGTGATTCTCATCTATAATGCCTGAAACTGAATAAAGGTTAGAAAGACCGGAGCAAGTACCTGCTATGCAAAAATGCTTATGATTATGAGGATGCAAATGCAAAAATGCAAACAATCATATTTAAACATTTCCCGGGCATATCTGCTTTGATTCCAGCTTTGAAATCGGGCAAGGGATCGGACACAACATCAGAAAATAAATCCGAATCCAGAAATATTGCAGAATCAAACAAATGAAGACACCTTTCGAAAACTGAGAGCTGTAGAGACAGATACGGTTGAACCACATATTGTAATAACATATCATAAGATAACATACAGATAGGTTCAATACAATCAAAAGTGATTCCATCAACAATCCCGATGGTAATCATAGCAAAATACAAACAACAGAATTACTACACATCAATTCCAAATAAAGTGGCTTCAATCTCTTCAAGAAGGTTCACAGTGTCTGGATGAGTAGGTTTCTCTAGCAACCCCTTGATCAGTCTGTTTCTCTTCTCGACATCCTGATTCAGCCTAGCAATCTGCTCTTCAACATCGTTGCCTTCGCGTATGGACTTCTTGATTCTCGCTTGCAGCTTGAGCTCTTCAATTTCTTTCTGGGATTCCTTCCACTTACCATAGAAGTGATTCTTGTCTTCCTTCATTCTTTGAAGCTCTTCTTTTAACTCCCAATTCTCAATCTTAAGCTCTTCCCACATCTCCTTATACGTGGCAAGCTTGTCTTCAGTTTTGGCCAAGAGCTTTTTGGTTTCCCTGTAGGCTTTGGCGGATGATTCAGCGGTCATACTGATCTTTCTACAGTGCTGAGCTCTATCATCAAGATCCTTCTCCCTTTCTTCCAAGCGCTCTGTCAAATCTTGGACCTTCCATTTTAACTCCAAGTTGTCATGTAAAGCGCCCTGAAGCCTACTACTCATACCAGCATTTTCCTCTCTCAAATCTTGTACCACTTTTCGCTGCTTATCGAATTCTTCAATTGGTACGGTGATTCTTTCCTCTATCACTTTGGGATACAAGGGAGGCGCCCAATCAAAAGATAAATAGTACTCTTCGACCCTCTTCTTTATCCATTGCTCATATGGAGGGAAAGTTTGATTGTTAGGCAAACCCCACACGGTCTTTCCTCTCTTCTGTTTACTGAGCCATGCTCTGGAAGCTTTCTGCGCCACATCTAATCCATCGTCAGCCATGTGAAAATACAGAGACTCTTCCAACTCCTTTTCAACTGGGGGACTTCTTAGGGCATACCCAAACTGCTGGATAGCCAATGAAGGGTTATAGTTAATACCTCATTTTCTCCCTATCACTGGCACATTAGGGTATTCACCACAACTGTGCAAAATGTCTTTACCCAGCACTCCGTGATTCACCCAAACAATATCCTTATCATCTAGGCCCATCAGACGTTGACTCCATTTCAGGGAACCCTTATTATCCTTGAAAGCACCTGACTGGGGTAGACGATTGGCAACCCACTTATAGAAAAGAGGTGCACAACAATGAACTGTCCCACCTCGTTTCTTCTCGTTCCTGTTGTATAAAGCATAATGGAGATCTCCTAATAAGGTCGGCACCGGATTCTGAGTTACAAATATCTTGATAACATCTGTGTCAACAAAATCAGGCTCATTCGGGAACAAGACAATACCATATACACAGAGAGCCAACACTGCATTGAAGACATTCGACTTCTCTTCCTTTGCTGCCTCTTGAGCCTTGTTTACCAAGTATGATAGGTGATAGCCACGAACCTTTCCCTTGCCAAAAATATCAGCTTCTAAAGTCGACTTGCTCAAATAAAGAGCACCAGCCACAGCTTGGAAATCAAGATCTGCCTTCGACCCACAGAAAGGAACACCTTCTTTGATTGAAATTCCCAGGATGTTAGAATACTCCTCCAGAGTGGGAACCAAAACATAATCTGTCAACACAAAGCATCTCAGGGACGGATCATAGAACTGCATCAAGGTGTGCAAGTCATTATATTCATATTCACTGATGTTACGAACAAAGGATAGGATCCAACCATACTTCTCTCCGAACATTCCTAACACTTATGGACTGGCCATCTCTTGTAATCTACAAATCTGACCCAGGATAAGCTTCGGGAACTTGTACACAATTATATTCTTTCTACCCTTCTTGGTGTCCATCCCTATGACTGCCCTTTGACTGGAATCAAAATCAGATACTACCTGGAAAATGAAAAAATATGAATGTTAGAGAAAAAGATGCAATGCAGGGCATGGGATCAAATTGCCACGTGTCTGTGCTGGACTGCAATAGTTGCATAAATTCAAGGCTCAAGTTCTCCAGAATTCCAGAACAACAGAGTAACCACACAGATAAACCATACTGATAAGAAATCCAGTGTACCAGGTATGTTGAAAGTCAAGGTTACCTGCAAACCTGTAAACAACCCGCCCCTCTCACATGTGGGTACTAGAAAGGCGAGGATCCTCAATATCACGAGCTCTCAGGTCGAGAAATGATGATACGTTCACCATTTATGGTTTGGCATCATCATCAATCGAGGAGGCCTCAACTGATTCCCCTCAAAAAGGATATCCTATAGCAAGTTCCCAGCATTGGGTCTTCGGATCGAGAATGTGCAATGGGTTTGCCACAAAGTGTGGTCTGCCACTGTCACAACTCAGGAGGAGTGTCGTAACTGAGTTCTCAGGAATGGTCACCAGAGTCGACAATTCCTCCAGAGAATATCTACTGGCCTGTATCAAACATACAGTAGCAGATAGCTCCGGATAGAACCTCATCTGGTTGTAGGTCTCGTGAACACCCACACGTGGCCAAACACCACGGGAGCGACACGTCCACCCACACTAATACCTATGTGTATGCTCAAGCCTGGGTAATGGGCTTATCTCTCAGAACACCCTGCCCGCCAAACAGAAAACAACGACACAGTCCAGCATAATAGTGATAATGTAATGCAGTGAATGCGATAAATACAGTAAAGCAGTAATACAATAAACAGCAATATAGTAAAACAGTAAACACAACAAAATACAGCTCCAAAATAAACACCCAATAAAAGAGAAACAAACAAGCGCTAGGATTGACTCGCTAAGGGAACCAGAGATTCTGGGTTCGGTCCCCAGCAGAGTCGCCAGTTGTCGCTCCCGGGATTTTCATCCTAGTACAAACGCGAAAGTGGTAAGGAAACAGAGTCGCCAGCAATGTGTATTTATCCCAAGAGAGGGAAAGGAAACACTGCATAAACCTGAGTGAAGGAAAGGGCATGGTCTTGCAACCAAGAGAGCTGGGTTCGGGAGTCGGTTATGCGAGAGGAAGGTATTAGCACCATCACACGTCCATCGTACCCGATAAGATCCACGCTTGCTGCTTCAATCAAAGGGTGTAAGGAAAATATGCTGGAAAAGGAACTGCTAGCTGGAGAACTGGAAAAGGAAAGGAAAGAGAAAGAGAAACAAATGTAGGGAAAATAAAAGAAGTGCTCGAATGGGCCCTACCCCACTGCCTACGTATCTCATCGGGGACATGAGAATCAGAGCGACGTAGTTCCCCTCACCTAGGGAAAATTGTTTGTGTTTTTTAGTGGGAACGTCAACATTCGCGTTCCAGCAGCTAGGTGTTGCAGCTCGCTGTAGGGAGACTTAGGCGTTACCTGTTTGCGGTAGAACGGAAATGACACATCCTTAAGGAAGGAGTGAATTAGATGAGAAGAGAATTTCTGAAGGAAAGACGTTATTGTTTGTTTGAAGTTTTTAGAAAGAAGTGTTTTTTGAAGCTGTTTGTAACTTGCATTGCACCCAAGTATACAACATAGGAACTAATACGTCGCGTATCGTCCCCAACAGGACGTACACTAGGTACCCTAGAAGAATGAAGGGAACCCCCCCCCCCCCTAATTATTCACTTCCCACATTTAAGGCTCATGCGCAATACCCGTTTAACTTTTATTAAGTGTTTTTTACTTTTGTTTTGAGATGAGAAGAAGAGACTCAAATGGAGTAAAGGTGAAAACTAAAGGGGACTAAGATTCACCCTAATGTTATCATGCTTGGAGCTCTTATGGTTAATGTGGTTTAAGAAATCTAATCCTAAGAGAAAGGAGAAGAATATTGAATTAAACAACTCACTTCTAAATTAGAAGATGAGTTGTAACTCAAAGGGGAGAAGAAAGGAGTTATTCAAGGAAAGCATATAAATGCTTATCATGATTACAAGTTAAACTATTAAAAGAAATAAGAGAAAATGAAAGAAAGAATTGTATGTGGAAGCATATCCACACACTTACTTACCATTTGCACCTACATGAAAAGGTTAGTTCAACAAACTATTTACAAGTAATGGAATAAAGAAAGGATAACAAGTAATGATCAAACAAAACAAGAATCAATGAATAAGGATTCTGAGAGATTAAAATCAATCAAAGTCAAAACCTATGTCTACAGGATGCTCCCTAAGGTTAAGATGTTAAACATGAGTGAACTATACACAACCAAATATCCTAAACATCAAAGAAGTGCACTCATGAAAAGCATAAATGGAAGATGAGTGGGAATGCAAAGTGATCATACCATAATGCTTCACAAAAGGTCAAAGTCAGAATCATATACCATTTACAAATGTCTTAACATGCATATGAGTCATCATATAATTCATAAATGAAATGATGTAAGAAGAAGAGATGAGAAGGAGAAGAAGCATAGAAAAGAAACATGCTAAAACTTCAAGTTAATATGCAAAAACTTATGTCAAATGTAAGCACATGTTAATATGACTTATAATATCATGAAAAATGACCTATAATATCATGAAAATGACCTATAAAGTATGTACAATCAATCACAAAAAAAGTTGCACAAATGCTTCACCAAAACATGCTAGAATGAAGTGGAAGAAAGTGCCCAAAAGTAACTTCAATTACAAGGCATCAAAACAACATCAAAGCACATATGAAAATTATACAAATATGATTCTAATCAACCTAAGTCAGAGGCTAAACACATATTACAAACTCATACCAAAATTCAAGATAAAAGTGTCACAAAGAAATGCACAAAGTCATATTGAAATGCCACAAAAAGAAGTGTAAAGATGATCATACAAACATCATATAAGGTGACTTTAAAAATCAAGTAAAAATATTTTTTGACACTTTAAGATATTATTTAACCAATTCAAAAAGAATGAGTTAAAGATGATGCGTGAAATGAGAGAAAGAAATCATACAAGTTCAAGTGTCCATAAGAAGGATCAATCAAAAAGAAAATAAAAGAAAATCATGGAATAATGTGTAAAAATTCACAAAGTCAGAATTAAAAATTATAGAAAATTATTTAAATGTCTAAACTTGGTTCATGAATTAAATTGGAATTTTTAGAGGTCATTTACTATTTTTAATAAAAGAAAATCAAATATGTATAAAAATAAAAAATGAAATGCAAAAGAAATCATGCAGGGGGTGCAAAGAAAGCAATTTTCATGTTCAGAATAAGTTTGGGCTTACAGTGAAGGGTGTGAATAGCAATTGAGTCCAGTCTAATTACAACGTGTGATTGTGTGTGAAAAGGTGTATGCAGTCAACCATGTGACTCAACAATGACCATAGGATGCAGTCAACAGTCAAACAAGGCAAAAGTATTCAAAATGAGAGGCTCAGATGCATCACACCATGATAACAACCATGTACACACGCGCGTCAAATCACTCAGGTCAAAGTCCAAGACATGTGACCAGCACATGCTTCATTAATGCGCTGGCACAATATTAACCTTAGGATCAAATTAATCTGACGGCCACGTTTTAAAACAAAACAAACCCTAACTGTAAATGTCACCGACCAGAGAAAGACCTCCGGTCATCTTCTCCGGCCAACTTCGGCCACCTGCAAACCCTCAATCCTCCCAGAAACTCACAAATCATATGCCAAAATGAAGCTTAAGTTGAGTACATTCCAAATCTATCATTGAAAATCACACAGCATGCACCCATAGCAAGAAATATCCACAAACATTTTTGCCCTAATTTCTGAAACTAAGCATCTAGCATGCCTATCAACTAGCCGGATTCAACAGGGCTTCTAGCAAGCTTCAATCAGCAAAAACAAGCTAAAATTACATGGATTCGAAACAATGAAAAGTTGAGAAAATCGACCCTGAAACCTGATGAAACTTTGGATCTACAAGAATACCAGAGAAATGTGCTTCTTCCTTGAGCTTCAATTGGCCGAATAAAGGCTTAAGAACTTTGAAAATGTAGGTGAATATGGATCTGCAGTAGAAGTTACTTCAACTCTTCAATGATCTCCAAGTTCAATGCTACTTGATGATGAAGCTTGAAGATGAAGTCAGATTAGAATGATGATGGAATCGTGTGCAGAGAAAGGGAATTTTCAGAGAGAAATTGAGAGTGTGAGTGAAGTATGAAGTAGAATGAAGTGTTGTCGTGATTTTTGTGAGCAAATGAATTTATATATGTTGAGTTAAGATGTTAACCATGATGGTTAACAGTTGGAATGATGGTTAAATGAGTTAGTGAGTGAGGTTAAGTGAGTTCAACCCAACTAACTGAGTTGAATTAGTTAGAGGCGAGTTGAGTGAGTTTTGTTAGGGTGAGGGTGAGCTTATGGCAGCCGTGGTGAGGAGGAGAGTGAAGCTGAGGTGATAAGGTTATGTTATGTAGCATGTCATGACATTTGCTTATGGTATAAGTTACTCCTTTGAAAACTTTCCTCCTTGATGTATGATGGCTGGTATGCACATGTATGGTAAGAAGGATGCTTGTTCAAATGAGGAAACAAAGTACATGAGTTGTTTGTTGGATGACTGAACCAAATCGTGCACAAAGAACTGTCAATGCATCAGTGAAGAATAGGGTGGTTTGCAGATGAAATTCTCCATACTCAGTGGATGATTTGATGAGTTTTTGAGGTCATTGGATTGGGGAGGTGTAATACTACAAGTTTGGTATGAAACATGGTTGGAAATAAAGCTTCCAACATGCTCAAAAGTGACCTGAAACATTGAGACTCAAAACTGGTTTGTAGCAAATAATTTGGCCTGTAGGCAAGGCATGGTGACTTAGGGAATTTTTAGTGTGAAACCTTCAACTTTGGACCCTCATAACTATCTCATAACTTGCTCAAATGAAAAAATTTCCAACATCAAAGTTGAAGAGGACATGGAGATGAACAACTTTGATGTTCAACATTTTTCCATTTGGAGCCTCCATCTTGGAGAAATTCAGCTTGACATTTGGCCCACTAGGTGTTTGACAAAATTATGGCGCATGGGCCTGGTCTTGCTTGGTCATGACTTGGTTTTTGACCTAGTTTTGTCAAACTTTGATTGATCATAACTCCTTCAATTTTGATCCAATGGAAGAGTTATTTATATGGATTTGAAGCTTAGAGTGTGAACTTTAATTGGCTCAACTTGGGCCTGAGGTTTGAAGCTTTTATCATGGAGAAAGAAAGTCTCAAAGTGTGGTGCAATATGGTCCAAACTTGCCATTTTTGGAAACTCTAAAGTTTCTATTTTTGGCAGTTTTGTGATTTCTTGATTTTTTCATGGTTCTTCCACCATTTCTTGATCAAATCTTGTCTAATGAACATATATAACATGAATTTCATGAATTTGACCTTAAAAAGTCAGGGGTTGACTTTTTTCACTGCACAGATGACTTTTTCCCCAATTTCTTGATTTTGAATCTTCTGACCAATTGAAACTCTTCTGAAACCAATTGATGGGCAATTTTCTAACCCTATACACTTAGGAACATAAGGAACACCATGAAATCAAGTTTTGTCCAAAAAAATCAGAAATAAACTGATTTTATGTCAAACCCTAATTTTGGCACCCTCTGGTTAGGAGGAAATAGCACATCCTCCAAATCCAAATTCCTCTGAATATGATGTATATCCTATCTAAAAAGGATGAGATATGACATTTGGAGATGATAAAAACCCAAAGAGCTTGCCCATTTAAGGGTCAGATCCCATTTTAGACTGTTTTGTATAGGAGATGATGCCCTGTCCAATCTTCTTGATGAATTCCCATCTTCCAATGACTTGTGAGATCAATTGGGATGATATATGATGTAAGAAACCTTTAAGACTTGTTGGGAGACCCTTGGCTTTTGTTCCCTTGCTTTGGATGATCCACACCTTTGAGAATCAACTGATCCCATGCCCTTATGCAAGATGCAATGCAATGTTTTAGGTTTTATTTTTCTATGCTTGAATGCAATGCAATGAAATAAAAGCACATGCTAAATGATATGAACAAGAGAGGGCAAATTTTGGGGTATGACAACTGCAAAAGAAATGGAATGACTGAGAAGATCCTTCCTGAATTTTGTTCCCCGATGACGTTCTTAGTCTAAGATAGGAATTTAGTTATTTCTATTTAACTAAGCTTATGTTAAATCTTAATTTTTGTTTGTTTGTTTCCCTAAATGTGATTTGTGTGAATGTTTTAAATGACCAAAATACACTAATTATCTAATTAAAATAAAATAATGAGTGCTGCTTAAAATTCACACGAAAAGGCTTAGGATTGTCTAGAGACCATAAATCCCCCATAGGCCATGATTAAGTAGCGGTTCCATTACCACTTATTAAGATTATGTCACGATTCTTGATTAAAGGAATTAATCATTAACCCACCTTCCCACGATACTTAGTGCTTCTAGGAAAATCAAACGTTGCAGTTTCAAACTCTCCACAGAAATAACCTACGTCTTAATCTATAAAAGCATCAAACCCTAAGACAGCAACACACTCTTACTCATCTGAATCCTCAGCCTAATTATCTTCTATTTTCCTCATCAATCCCTAAAAATGGCCTTCGTCTCACAAAATGCTTCAACTCTCACAACCATACAAAATCCAGTTGATCATCTTGTCGTTTTGTCAGAAACGATTGTAAACTTCAACAATCTAAAGTCGAACGGATGTAATATTACTCTTTCAATGGAAGCACAAGGATGGAGTAACTACTTCAAGAGGTTGGAAGGACCAACCTATGGATGTTTGGTTAAAAATTTCTGGATTCATGCTAATGCAGGCTCGACTCTCATTAGTTCTTCGGTCTTTGAAAGAAAAGTCTACATATCTGAAAAGACTATTGCAGATCTCTTGGAGCATGAGAATAATGGATTCAAAATTACCAAGGATCTACTTAGTGAGGAGAGAGAAGCCAAAGTCATAACCTTTATTTTCAAAGAAGGAATAGCAGTTGAGAACCAAGTATTCTCAAACCTGAAAGAACCACTACAAATTTGGTTCAGAATCTTGCAGGGAAGCATTTTTCATCATCTTCCTGCAAATCAACTCAACGACACTCAGAAGTGTGTCTTGTTCCTTCTCCTTAAATGAATTAAGATCAATCTCCCCTCCATTCTCTTCAAACTTCTGAAGGAAGCCATAAGAAACTCCAGAAGTGGTTCTAATCCGGAGATCAAACTTATTGTGTACGGAAGACTCATCTCTGACATTTTAGTTGAATCTGGAGTAGTTGATGACATTTTAATCGATGAAGGTGAATCAAGAAAGCTGCTTAAAAGCGCTGGGAAGATTCTCAAGTTTGAGGATGTTATGAAGGAAGACACCACTCTGGACAATACATTCTTTAGGGAACTAACTCTAACTCCCAGGGTTCCAGTTAAAGGTTTTCCAAAATTTGCCACTTACAATCAGGCAGAAGTCAGAAACTATCTGAGAAGATTTAAGGATGAAGATATCAGTGTTTGGATCAACATGAAGAATATTACTAATGTACTTCAAGAACTCACAAATTGGAAAGAAGGAAATATGAAGTAGAAAATGGTTGATGACCTTATCTAAAAGATCAAAAACCGTGAATGATGCATTAAAATCCTTTAAGGATAATGCATTCACAAAAATCCAAAGCTTAGTAGAAGCTTCCAGTTCCTGTGTGGACTCCATGGAAATAAGAATTATCTGGACTAAGTTCCATGAATGGATCTCAGAAGAAATTGTGAAGAGCAAGAGGCTGGCAATTACTCAAGTAGAAGAAAAGTCGCATGTCTCAAGAAATGATGATTCTGAAAACCTTCTCTCATCTTCTTCATCATCTTTAGGCTCGCTCTAGTCTAACTCAATAGAACCCATGAAAACCCAGCTTTATTAGAACTACGATTACTTAAAATATTTTTCATTAGGAATCTGTGTTTAAATTATCTATGTTTTGATTATCTTGAACTTTTCAAGATTAAGCTCAACCTATGCTCTGCATTTTAAAACTATTTTATGTTGATGCTTCTATCTGATTGTTCATAAATGAAGTGCTATAATCAATCTCTACAGATGATCTAAAACCTTCAATTGGTAATCAGAAGATTCCATCTAATTGTCCTTCAAATGAATATGCTATGGTTAAAGATGGTTATCACTAAATGACTTGGATTGTTCTTAACTGCTCAAATGATGGCTCTATGGTTCTATGTTGTTTAACATATCCAGAATATATATAATGATGTTGATAAGATTAAATGTTTAAATGCTTGACTGATGAAGGAATTACATGCTTAAATGCTCATATGCTCTAGCACTTTTTGATGATGTCAAAAAGGGGGAGAAATATAATGATTTTGATTGAGAAAAGGAAATATGAAAGACGAAGAAAGAATGCAGAACTCAAACAAAGTACTCATATAAAATATAAAAATGTATTACTTCTAACGTTTATTGTTTGATGTTATCCGAGGAACTCTAAACAAGTTCACTAGGCATTCTAAGATCAGTAACAGGTCAAGAAAGAAGAACTCTGTTATGAATTATCAGTCATATGATAGAAGTTGTCTAGGAATCAGAAGAATAAGGAAAACTCTGAAAGCAGTCAAGACAAAGTATACATTTCAAGATGCTTACTTAAAAAAACTGTGCAAATCAGAAGACAAAGAGCTGTCTGAAGATCCAGATTGAAAATCCAAGAAGAAGTAGTTCTGATGTTTACCAGGAACTAATTAAAATGAAAACGATTTGGTATTAGACTAAATCAACAATTGGTAATCAGACTCAGTACACAAAGATTAGTATCAGACTCATCAATCAGAGCAAAGCTGTGAACTATTATCAAAATACCTTCATTTGTATCATTTTCAGCACACAAAGGAATTACCTTCAAAGTGGTATAAGAAGAAGTCCTTCACTTGGTATCAAACTCAACATACTCTGGTATAAGACTCAGCACATCTCGTGGTATCAAACCAGAATCAAATCATGAGTACCATATTCAGAATTAAGTGTTGATTGATCACTATAATTAAACCTTTAATTGGCATCTGATAAAAAATCAAGCCTTGATGAACCACTGAGTTGTGACAGTAACAAGGTTCTGAGATGAAGACCTGTGTTAAAAAGTCAAACTCTGAAAAAGTCGTGATCTACATTGGTGATTAAAATCTTACCATCCTGAATTATGATTTCGAAGATCCCAATATCTGACTTATGGAAATTAGGGGGAGACTACCCAGAAGATTTAAATGATAAATCTTAGTCTGAAACTCAGGGGGAGTTTCTTAAAAGACAGTGTCCATCTCTGATGAATAGAGAGGCTATGTTATCAGATAAGAACTGATATGCATGTGCTTAAATGAATCTGCTGAAAGGTAGAAATGCTTCAGAAGTCTCTGGAGATTACAAGCTCTGATACGACTACAAAGGGACTGAGCTCTGAAGATCTGAAGATGGAAGTTCTGTTGAACTAGTCCAGATGCTAAAGATCTTTGTTTTCTTAAAGACAAGATAGAGAAGTAGTCCTTTTCTATTCTTCGTTCTGGCAACTCAAGTTGTTATTCTGTATATCTTTGGATCATATAAGATTCTAGATGATCACAGATAAAACTGTGAGGATAACACATTCAGGGGGAGCTGTTGTTCCAGACTCTGAATATGTTTTGTTTGGAGATTACCTTGTATAAAATGTTCAATCAAAATACTTGGTTTTGTCATCATCAAAAAGGGGGAGATTGTGAGAGCAAGAGTTGTCTCTACAAGTCGATCTATGTTTTGATGATAACAATACGTATTTGTGAAAGAACCATTTTATGTTCTTAAGTGTGTTGTGTGCAGATCATAATTATAGAAAATATTAGATCCAACAAGCACCAACCAGATGAGCGTAATTGATAATATGCGAAGTTACTATGTGTGACACAAGTCGCAAGAAGCAAGAACGCTTCTGTATCTGGTCGTGATCAGTCAGATCCAAGGATGCCGATATTGCTGATGCAATGCTCTTGTGGATGCTCTCTGAAAGTGGTCGAGATTCTGAAGATTGCGAAGCTTCTGAATAAGAGAACCGAAGTGCTGAAGACTCTCATGACTTGAAGTTCTGAAGGCGGAAGGCTCTGAAGACCAAGTGCAGAAAGACTCTGAAGACTTATGTGTTCTGAAGATTAAGGTTCTGAAGATCAAGTATTGAAGACTCTGAAGACAGATTCCTAATGGACAAGTTCTGAAGTTTCGGAAGACTTGAAGAAGTAAAGGTTAACGTGCTCAAAGACAAGTGCTGAAGTTTTGAAGACTGATTCCTAATGGACTTCTTTAAATAACTAAAGACTTGACGTATCAGATATCCTGTTAAGAAGACTCTACTCATGCTTCATCAAATAACCATCAGAAGCCTCTGAATTTCAGAAGTCACATGTTACCGTTGTGAGTAACTGTACACGGCTCCCAAGAAAGATATATCCAATCACTTCTCCCACAGTAAAAAGGAGATGTGTCAGTACAGCTAGTTATTACGCAACGTCTCTTTTCCAACAGCCAACAATATTTTAAACGGCTATATTTCTACTGGGCGCCTATTTAAAAGAAAGAGTTCTCGCTTCTGAAGGTATCGATTCATTCCATCAAAGGTGAATTGATCAAGTCATTATGTGAAGATAGTAACAACAATGAGTTCTCGTTGTAACACTTAAATATCAAAAGCCATCACCATTTACACATGGCCATTGTTGTTGGAGCTTAAGATCAAACACAATAACAACAAATTGGTACAAAAGCTGTTGGTGAAGAAGACATCATTGAAGATCAGTCAAGTCATCAACCCACCTTCTCGTCAGCGCTACATTAAAGATCTGAAGCAAGGAGTTGTTGCTCAAAGCTTGCTCACCCAAGAAGACGAAGAAGAAGAAGATCTACAAGATGTCAACAACTGTTAAATCATTATACATCTTTGTAGTTTCTTAGGATAGCAAGGAGTTGTTGCTCATATCTTGCTTGAACACTTATGTGTTCTTTTGTACTTAAACTTAGGAGTAATATGCTTGTTAAGAAGCATCTTTGTAATCTCCTGTTAACTAATTCTTGGTGAATTAGGATTCCTTAAGTGGTCAGTGTGACCGGAGACTCGAGAAGACAATGGCGAGATGTCATTGTGGGAAATCCTGAAATAGGGTCAGTAGCGTTATATTCATTGCGATGAATCCCTGAACGTCTAGCTGTGAAAGCCTAGCAGTAGATCTTACGAGATTGGAACCTGCAGGTCAATGTCCGCTATATTTATTAAGTTGAATCCCTGGACGATTCATTGCATGTTAGTCACAGTGCGGCTGTGCAAGTGGTTAGTCACCGGCTGTTGCCCGTGCATCTGTAATCGAGATTGATTATAGTGGATTAAGGCCTTGTGTTCAAGGCGAAATCACCTGAGGAGGGTGAACTGGATTAACCTTTGTGGTGAACCCGAATATATCGTGTGTGTCCTTTACTCTTATGCTTAATATCTTTGTTTATGTTTCTATATTGAGTATTAGAACCCTACATAAGCAAGTCAGAACCTTGCAACTCTGATAAGCTTCCGCTCTGCAAGTTCTGAATGATGTACACAGCGTTCAGACTCTCGTTGGTTCTTATGCTTCATGCAAGGCAAGTCTGAATGTTACTTCGCAAGTCAGAGTCTCTCAACGAACTCTGATGTTATCTCAGCGTCTTAACAACAAGAAGCGAAAAGTTGTCAAAAGAGTAAATACACAATTCAAACCCCCCTTTCTTGTGTCTTTCTCGCATCTTCAAAACATTCAAATAAGTAATCTTTCCTTAACACCTATACACCTATTTGGAGAAACTACCCAAGTTTCAAGTGGAGTGATAATCCTAGTCAAGGATCAAATCAAGGGCAACAATATCAGCCTCAATATTAGAACCAGAGACACAATAACAACCATATCCAAGTAAACATAAACCCTCATAAGAATATCATCAACCATATCAATAAAGACCACAATAACAACATGCAAATGATAATTAGAAGCAATACCACCAAAGCAAAATCAAAAACCACATCAGGAAAGAAAACCTTTGCAAATAAAGGATACCTTGAAGATTTTCATATGTGTATTATAAGAAAATTTCAAAAATATGAACCTAGATCAATAAACAAGCAACAAGAACAACGAAGCATCTATAGTAATTTAGCAACTATGGGGGAATACAATGGATAACCCTGAGAAGAACTAAAGATGTTATTCTATTAGTTTGAGTAGGTTTTCTAAGGTTTTAAAACGAAAGCATTACCAAAAGTCGTCATCATAATAACCCGATATAAGGAGAGATTGTGAAGATAGAGAGAAAGAAAAAATGGTGAGTATAGTGGAAAAAGACGAAGAAAAATAAAATGAGAGTGGAAAGAAAAAATTAAGTGGGGAGATAAAAAAGGAGAAAAAATCATTGATATACTCGCCTATAAAAATAATAAGATAATACAAAAATTCATCACATTGTTCAACGACTTACAAGTGAATATGTCTTTCTCAAAAGCACTTCAGGCATATGTTAAAATCATGAAAGAGCTTCTAATTAAAAAAAACTTCTAAACAAAGAGACATTTAACTTTTCATAAGGGTGTAATGAAATCATCAAATGGATGCTTTTTTCAAAGATACCAGATCTTATGAGTTTCAATATTCCTTATGTCATAGGTAAATTACAGATTCATAGAGTATTATGTGATTTTGGGGAAAATATCAGTTTGTTTCCTCTTTATATGATGAGGAAGTTATGAGGAGAAGCAAGGTCTATTAATATGACACTAACATTAGCATATATGTCTTATATAGTTCCTTATGAGATAATGAAAGATGTAATAGTTAAGGTTGAGACTTTCATCTATCTAGATGATGGTCTTTCCATAACGACAAGGACCTCTGCTTCTTCTTCATTGTGAGCTCAAGCTCAATTTTGGAAGTAAAAAATTATCATCAAAGTGTATGATGGCATGCAATTTAGAGAAGAAAGTTGATAATGTCATCATGTGAATATGCATAAGATACACAAAGCTAAAGAGAAGCCACCACTTTCTCACAGAGCAAAGGTAATAGACAAACAAGTTGAAGATATTTGTTCTCTAAAAGAAGAAAAATAAGATAACATAAACCATGCATCACTAATGTAAAAAAAATCACATGCTTAAAGTTGAAAGGGCCTAATTCTCAAGAACAAAGAAGCAACAAGTGGAGCAAAATCAAATTCCACTCTATTAACTAAAGCTTTCATATTCACTAGAGCCGAAGAATAAGGTGAGACAAGAGATTGAGATGGTAATATTGAACAAATATGATACCAAGACAAACAAAAGTACCCTTTCTAATTTGGGATATGAGACATTAATCTAATGACGCTAATGAGAACTAGATTGGAGGCAACCCATCATGTTGCGGTGAGAATCAGATATCAAGCTATTAATTAACTTGAATCATACATCTTTGAAATTCACCACCGAGCTTTGATTTATCCAAAGGAAAGGGTAAAGATCAAAGAAAACCCTAAATGCGCTATGTAAAGACACAACTAAGAGATCTATGGTTCGGGGGTTGGTTATACCTAGGAAAGGTGTTAGCATTCTAGATATCTGTAGTACTCTACAGGAACCTCTTGTATGTATTTGTGTTATGTTAATGTTTGCTTGCTAAGGGAAATGTGCTAAAGGTGAAGACCTAAGGGGATATACACTAAGTATGCTCGCCAAGACGTCGCATCTCGTGCCTACGTATCCTGATAAGGATGGAATCAGAGCATTCGTAGTTCACCTAACTAGGGGGGAGGAACTCTAGACTGTGGTCAAGGTTCCAAAGGGGAATGAGTATTCATGATCATGATACTCACATAGAGTTAAAGAACTCTCTAAGTCTAAGTTGTAAGGCAAAATGGCTCAACAAGATATCGCGTCTTGTGCCTACGTATCCTGATTAAGAATGAGGAATCAGAGCCTCCGTAGTTTGCCTAACTACGGTTGAGGGACTCTTGATTGTGGTCAAGGTTTCAAAGGGAAATGAGTATTCATGATCATAATACTCACATAGATTTCAAAAAATCTCTAAGTCTAAGTTGAAAAACTAACTAGAAGTTGACTTTAAACAAAGTCAAAGGGGGAAGTGAGTACACATCATGATGGTACCCACATGGAATTAAAAAAAAAACTCCAAACATAACTCTAAGTTGTAAAACAAAATGGCTCTCATAAGTCCAAAGGAGAGATGAACCTAAAAAGGTCAAGGAAGTGAAAAAGGAAAAGGTCTAAACTATCTTAGAAAATAACTCAAAAGTCAACTAAATAACTTCCCTTTGGAATGAGGGACAAGCAACCTGCACAAGAGGGTAGAAGCACAAACTAGCCACAAGCTAGAATCAGACAAAGAGAAATAATGTGAATGATACACACAACATAATGGGCAATGACATAGTCAGTTCAAAAATTAAGATTAAGTTCAAACAAAAAAGACTAAGTTAGTAACCCAAGAAATTTAGAAATTAAAAATTGAAAAGATTAAAATAAATTTTATTCTATATATTTACATCCTAACCTTGATTTAAAGATTAATCTAAAAATAAGATTTTTTTTTTAGTTTTGATATTTATTCAATTTTTGGTTGTTTTTTAGATTAACAATAAAAAAGGGTAGAATTAAAACTAATCCCAGAAATTAAACTAATTCTAAAAATATCTAAAAAAAATGAAACTAATTCTAGAATTATTTAACCGTTAAAAATTGAACTAAATCTCTTCTTTTTTTTTAATTAATAATTATGTTTTCTAAATTAAAAAAAAATCTAATATAATCTTAAAAATAAAAACAAACATCAGTCATAAACATGGTAAGCCTTGAAGATGAATTGGACTGAGGAAAAAAAAAGGAAAGTCATCCAACAGTCTAAAGAAGATTTGGGTCGGGCACCCAGGCCCAAACCCGTCTCAATCACCTTTAAAGGGAAGGGTTTCATGAGGAACCCTGAAACTCCTCTTCAAACGGCTCATTTACGGAAAGAAAAAAGAAGCTAGTGCGCACACGTTCAATCCCCACTCAAATCTCGCGGTTTTGGTATTCACATGTCTACAACAATCAACGAAGAACGACGAGTCCGCCATGAATGACCGCACAAACCCTCACTGATTCCTCTCCCCTATATCGGAATCAATAACTATTTCCATAGATCCTAAACGGGGAGTTCGAATCGAGACCCTGGGAGTCTTTAGCCTTAATCATAAATCGATCTAAATAATCGTCATAACCCAGCAATTGGAGAAGGGATGCGGTGTAAAATTGGTTCAGAGGCAACAACTTTAGCAAGATTTAGAAGAATACACACCAAAGAAGAATTCTGATACGGTGGCTCTTCGAACTCGGCGTCGGCGACAACTTCACAGGTAATGACTCTTCCTATTTTCTTGTTTGCTTCTCTTCTTCAATTTTTTTCATCTGCTTTGCGCTGCAATTCGTTGATGTTGTGTATTATTCTTGTGGCACTTTTTTTTGGAGTTCTCGTCGAAAATCCTACTGGATTTGTAGAGCAACACTTATCGTGGAGTTTTGCAAATTTGTGGATTGACAAAGGAGAAGTGTGTTTTTGTGATGAAAAATGAATATGATGGTTATGTTATTGAGTTGTGTTGAGGAAGTGTTTTTTTGGGGTGGATGTCGGTTATTTTGAAGCTCGGTTGGGGTTATTTTGTGAAGTCAATGGTGATGGTGAGTTCAAACCAGAAAGGATTTGTTTTTCAGGTTTCAGGTTTTTCTTCTTTTGTCCGTTCTCCTTTATGATCTCTCCTTCTCTCTTCTTTTAAAACACCAAAACTTGTTTCCAATTTGAACCTTGGTTGTTATGTCATTTTCATGTTGCAGGTTAGCACAGTTCACAGAGGTTTGTCCTGGGGGCTTGTTGTTGATACATAAATTTGGAGGGTAGCATTTTGTTGTTCTGTGTTGCAGCAGGCTGTAAGTTTGTTTATATTGGGATAGCGCGTAGGACTTGTTGGTTGGTGGTGCACCGTGTTTGATGCTGTTGCTGAGATTGATTTTGTCACTTTGTGTTGGTCAATGTTCTGCAATGTTCATGGCAGAATTTTGTTTTGGTGTTGCAGGTGTGATGAGCAGTGTGTAGTAGGGATCAGTGATGCAGGGGTTGTATTGCTATGTTGCTTAGCAGGAAATGGCAGGTTCAAATGTGTGGGTCATGGCCGGAGAAACCTTGGCATTTTGTGCGACAAGGAGTTTTGCGGAAATATCGTTTGCTGAGGTGTGGGAGCTGAAGAAGATTTTTGTATTATTTGTAACTTTGACAATTCAAATAATGGGCTTTGGTATTTTATTTGTTTTCAACTTCTTTTTGTAAGAATGGGCTTGTAAGTGTAAATGGGCTTAAAAAATGTGAGGAACTTGTTGAGTTTTTTTTTTTTGTAATTTGTGACATGAGCGGACTTGTAAAATAAATGGATTTGTTTGAATGTTATGAAAAAATAAATCTGATTAGTTAAATGGAAAAGAAGGATAAAAGGACAATGGATATTGTGGACTAAGAAAATGGAATTGGTTCTAAAAGGATAATTGATTTGATCGTTGATTTATGGATATATGGAAAATGGTTTAATGAATGGATAACGGATAATTAGTTGATGAATTTGGATAATGAGATGGAAAAGTGGATAGCAAATTGATAAAACGGTTACCGGATGGGTATGGGTTTTGTAACGCGCCTCAACAATACTTAAACTCCACAAAAGCACCTGATCACCACAAATCCTGGACAACGACAGATTCGAATCCACTCTTGAAATGATCTTGATTGGACCACAACTTGACGAATCCTTAGATCAATGACGAGAACTGAAACCACATAACTAGGACTTATACACAATCACACTGCTTTGACCTTTTGATGGTTCTGTACCTTCAACAGACACTTAGTATTGACACGAAACCCTGGTTTAACGATCTTCGAACATGGAGGCTGAACAATCTCCATTTTTCTAACCAAAACTAAGATCACTTCCAATTAAACTGAACAATACTCCACACCATGTTGTTAGCCTCAAATAAACCCAACTGAATGACACTTATTGATCATGAACACCCAGGGTGAGAAATCCTAATACTCCAGAATCCTGATTCAGGCTCTTTCCAGTCAATCCACTGACGAGACCTTAAATAATGACACCCTTGTGGCCATTCAGATAAACTAAAATCGTGCCTGATAAACCACTTATAGGAACTGCTCATGACGATTGAAAACCAACACCTCTGCCTCAAACTCAAGTACAACAACTGACATAGACAAACTCTGAACAAAGAGAAGCCAACTTAATAGAAAACCTCTAATCCCACGTCTTAGGAGCTTAAATAGTTGATGATCTATCCAAAACCCAAATTTTCTAATCCTTGAAATCTCTTTGAGCAAACCCTAATTCACAAATGAAACAAAACACAGCAAATGCTGATAACTTGGTTAGTTATGCAACATGATTGACCTAAATGATATGCGGAAGATCAAAGAATCTAAGGGTAAAATTTGGGGTATGACAATTGCCCCTATTTAAACATCTTCACCGGATGACATGAGTGGTAATAATCCTCGTGAAATCATGGTGAAAGATATTTAAATATAGATAACCAAAATTTTTTCCCTTAGATGCAATGACATGCTATGATATGGACAAAACTAAACTATGCAATGCTGACATGCCATGAACTCTATCATGATGAAAATGATAAGATGATAAATGCAAAAATGCAGACGAAAATGAAGGCACAGGGATGGAGTCGACACAATGAGTAAACACTCACTAGGGATGACAACAACACTGGGAAAGCTGAAACAAAACTGGGGAAATCTAAAGTGATTGAGCAATTGGTTCAAATGTGACCGCTGACACTTTAGAAGAAAAAGATCCTCACTGGAAATAGAACCAAGAGATGGTCTCCAATGGAGGTATCTAGAATGATTGATCATCAGGTTCAAGCACGACTGAATGACACCCTAGAACAAAAAGATCCTCAATGAAGATTGAACCAGAAAGACGGTCTCCACTGGGGAAACAAGACATCCAAAGTGATGGAACAACAGGTTCAAGTACGACCGTTGGCACTTTTAGAAGCAAGAATAAACAACCTTATTGGAAATAGAACCAAAACATGGGCTCCAATAAAGGTATCTAGAATGATTAATATTCAAGTTCAAATGTGACTGGATGACATTCTAGAACAAAAAGAAATCCTCAATGAAGGTTGAACCGAAAATAAGGTCTCCACTAGGGAAGATAACACCTCTAGAAAGAAAAGAAATCCTCACGAAGTTTGAACCGGAAAGACGGTCTCCACTAGGGAAGAAAATAGAACGTAACTTTATTGGAAGTAGAACCAAAGAATTGGGCTCCAATAAAGATATCTAGAATGATTGAGCATCAAGTTCAAATGTGACTGGATGTCATCCTAGAAAGAAGATCCTCAATGAAGGTTGAACCGCAAAACGGTCTCCACTGGGGAAATATCCAGAGCAATTAATCAACAAGTTCAAGTATGACTGGCTGACACTCTAGGACAAAAAAACAGGACACAAACCTCAAAGCCTTAGGATTGGACCAGAGAAATCTTGCTCATTGAAAGTAGAACCAAAATATGGTCTCCAATGGGAAATAGGTAAACATCTCCACTTCATTTGGGGAGTAAAAGAGTTATAAGACATCACCGGGGAAAATGGTATCCAGGAAATCACTAGAAAACACACATCCACTTCATTTGGAGATGTACAGAGCCTAGTCAAGCTTACTGGGATCTCACAAAAGAGATACAGGTTGGTTGCTTATGAGCAAAATTTTCTCAAATAAAGAGAAAAACATTAGAGTCTTCATTAACTTCTCAAAGAGATGCCATTTGATAAAAGCAGACTGGATAGATGACCTAATGAGGAATAATCACTTGCAATAAAATCCTTGTAAAGAGGGTAACTCAAATAAAGACAAACCATTTGTAAGGTCTTCAACAAAATTCCCCTGATAGACTTCTGGGGGAATGCCAAATTGTAATTGCAGAAAGTTTAATAACACCAAGGATAGATAAGCTTCTTAGAAGAGACTGCCACTTATCGCCATATAAAACAGCTTCTCCGAGAGATTGCCACTTGTTATGAGAAAATTTGAAGAAAACACCAAAAACAGATAAGCTTCTCGGAAGATACTGCCAGCTATCGCTGTAGAGGTAATAATAGCAAACAAGCTTCTCAAGGAGACTCCTACTTGTTGTCTGGTTATAAATTCCAAGGAGATGTTGTTATCACAACACTGCTGGAGAATGAATTATGTCTTCAATGAGGATCTGTAACAGATTCTTCTTGCGAGACACCGTGCAAAATAAATGCACATTCAAACTAGGTTCGGCGACCTAATCAGGCTAAAAAACAACCCTTGCCAGGGACCAAGGTTCAATCTAGAAACAAACTAGAAAGAAACGGTCAAACAAGACTCTATCCATTGAGGAATGAACTCAAATGGGGACTTATCTTATCCAAACATGGAAAAGATAACTGAAGCAACCATCATCCACGAGAATCAAGCTCTGTGGGGAATTTAGAAAGGATGGGCACTATATGCCTAAGGGCTAACAACTCTATTGGAGAGAAGAGACAAACCCTTTCACTTGGGGAGATAAACACCAAAGTGAACAAAACAGGTAAACACCAGAAAGATAGCAAAATACTCGGATGCCATGCATATGTATGAATGCATGTATGCCATGTTTATGCTTATGCTGACAGAAAAGACAAAGGAAGCAAACCGGAGATAAAATAAACATCTCAGCAAGGATACTCAGTCAACCTCATCAGATTGAACCATCACTAGGGATGAGCATGTAGAATCAACATCTCTACTTCAAGGTTAAAACCTTCTCTGGGGTAAAAGAACATTCCACTCAGAGGCCTAACGTCATGACTTCACTAGGATTGCCATCATGAGCCTGATTTCTTTGTTGGAAGAGAAAGATCCATGGAGAATTACCAAGATCAACTAAAGCAATAACTTAGAGGGAGCTAGCAAAGGATATCATAAGAACAAAGTAGTTCTGCACGCTAACTTGCATAATGATTATCACAATGAGCAACAACTCTTGCAACAAATAAACTTCAAATCTCCTCTGCCACAAATTAAATAGTCTATGAGAAGAAGCCATTAAGAGGATTTTACAGAAGAATTGGCATACAAGATGTCTCAATGTCTTCAAACTCTTGGAGAAATTCACAAATCTCGACGTAATTTCCCCAGTTCAACTACATTTGCAAAACAAAGTCCTCGAACTTATCCATCAAACTGTGGGAGTAACAACTGGGAAACAAACTTGCCCTTGTTGACTGGTTTTAGGAGTCCTTATCTCGAAAGGAGTTGAGAAACGACTTGCCATAAGATGACCTCAAGACGGCTAGTCCCAATATTATGAACTTTGAAGAGTTCTGCCTCTGATTCGCCGACTACTGGGCTGGTTGATTAATCAATCTTTCACATTGGTTGCCCCAGACTGAACTTCCTTTACCAAGTCAAATTCCCTAGCTGGCTGCATTTGTTGGAATTCCTTTGATATTGAGTTGTCTTGCAAACAGTATTGTTCATTAAAAATTGGCAATTTCAATGCAACATTCATGCAAGCTTTTGAAATCAAAATTTATTGATAAAACACACATAGTGGAGTGATTAAATGATCAAACACGATGCGGATCTAGTAATTTATGGACTGGCTGATGAAGTGATCAACACACACAATAACAAAGATCGTTAGGAGTCAGGTTATCCACCTTGTTGTAGTATGCTTTCAAAACAACTTTACCTTAATTAGGTCTTTTAAGGGTTGTAACGTGGTTTGGTTCATGGCTCCTGAAATAAAGGATAAAGGCTCAAAATTTGTTTGAACCCACCCAATCTTCATGATGAACTCCAATCCTACGCTCAATTAACTCAGGTTATATATTCAGGTTCATATAGGCTAGGAATTGCACTGATGATAGTTGATGACAGTTTAGACACCTAGGGCAGTCACTACTCCCTTACAACATTTGGTTTCTTATTACCCTCGTGGGCTTTCATGGTGAGGACCTAAAGTCAACTTCTTTTTGTTTGTCATACAAGCCTTTTTGTATAAGACAATGTCATGAGCTTCCCATCTTTCTTAGCTTTTTCCTTGAAAGGGACCCGACTCATTCTTCGAGTAAGAATTTCTTAACGGCCCTTCCTTATTTATCACTTTGGGGAACAACTTGTACAACATTCATTCACTTGATTTGAGAGAGCTGACAGGTGTCTTGCATGAAGCTCTTGCATCCAAATGCATAACCAAGTTAAACTGAGAACTACCCACCCCAAGGTTGAGATCACATGTTTTTTGTAAGGAAAGAAAACTCCTACTTCTAAGCTCGAAGGTGTTAACCAGGGATTATCATCCTTATTTCTCCAGTGTTTGGGAATTGAAACAATGCCTTACATCGTCGACAAGGTTTAATTGGCAGCATACCACAACAATTATGGACATAGTGTTTTCATCATCCTCCCTAATCTTTGCTTAAACAACAGTTTCATAAAAATAAATATTTTTTGTTTTTATGATAATAAAAGAAAATGAGGAAGAGTGAATACGAATGAACTTAATCAAAAGATGCATAAAGTTTCATTAATCTTGCCAATTCAAAAGTACAATAACTTACAAGCAAACGTGAAATAAAAAGGCAAGGAAAACACAAACTAAGAATACTGAGATAAACAAAATACAGCCAGCTTTGGAGAAATGACTTCAGCAACCCTCAATTTTCAGATCCAGGTAGGGGAACACCTCCGTCACTTACCGCTTGCTCTTTGTGGTACAGAACCTTGAGAGGCCTCATAGGTCCTTTGTCTTTTTCCTTGGGAGTCAAGACATCATCATTTGGATTACCTTCTTGAGGTTTTAGCAGTTCCAACAAGCTTAGCAATCTCACTTCGAAACCCTTGCATTCTTCAACTGGATGCCCCATTGTCCCAGTACGATATTTGCATTCAACTTCTGGGTGATCTTCTTTGAGGATCAAATCTTTGTTATAGATCAGCTTTTGTACATTAGCTTCTAACTCCAGGCAAGTATCTAGGTCATGGCCTTCAGCCCCTTTGTGAAAGTCACAAGTCAAGTTCGTATTGTGCCAAGGTCCTAGCACAGGGTTGAGAGGTCGCGGAGTCACCAACGCGTTTTGAATAAACAATGAATAAAGTTTGCTCAACGGCACAGGAATTGGCTTGTAGTGAGCCTTGTCCCTTTTGACAGAGTATCTCTTCTTGTTCCTGTTTTGGCTTTGAGAACCTTGCAGGGAATCAACCACTGGACGCTTAGGTGTTATCCTGGTCCCCTGATGAGAATGAAATTCTGGCGCAATACCAAATGCTGGTTGACACGAAGTTTTCCCAAGCGCGTGCCCCTGGTATGGAAGAACCACAGGAGGTGGTGAAGGATTGTTGACTTGAATGCCTTGAGGCGTAAATGAGAACATCTCAGAGTCTAGCAGAGTCTGAACCTTGCTCCTGGGCACCTTACAGTCTTCAGCTGAATGCCCCTATACCCCAGTATGGTAGTCACACCGGGCATTAGCGTCAAAGCCTGGCGGGTATGGAAAAGGCATTGGATCTATCTCCTTTGGCACTATCAACCCACCTTTGATTAAATCTGGCAAGATCTGGTTGTATGACATTGGTAGCGGAGAAAAATGTCTCTCTGGCTTCCTCGACCTTTGTTGGGCGTGCTGACGCGGTTGACGGCAGTCTGGCCCTTGATACTGAGGAGGTCCTTGGGTTGGAGGAACCACAGAAGACGGCAAATTGATAACTTCTCTGGGTGCAACAGGGTGAGCGTGCCCCTCTTTCTTCATCAAGTTCTGCAAAGTCTCTAAGACCCAGTTCATCTGACTTTTGAGGACTCTGATCTCCTCCTTCAAGGCTTCCTGATTTTTTCAAAATCTCGTTCATCGTCGCCATTTGTCCAGAATGCGTGCTAGGTATCCTTCTAGAGATAGAAGAAGAAGATGAGACTCAAGGCTGAGAAATAAGATGCGATGCAAATGTAAAGACATGCACATGCAATGCGAATGCATGCTAAAAGGTCTCAAAAACTCAAAAATAATTGCAAACATTAATAGCAGTTTCAACAGAAAACTTCATTCATTAAAGATTACAACTTCCAAACAGCTGATAGCGTTTACAAACAGTATCACCAAATACAAATAGAAATCGCAACAAAGGCTGAAGCAAACAAACATGTTGTCAGCTTTAGGGAACCAAATACAGAAAATCAAAGAGGAGCTTAACCATAGGCGCCTAATCCCTCTTCATCTTGATACATCCTCCACAACATTAACTATCCTATGGGCGGACAAAAGATTGTTCTTGATATTAGGCTGAGAATCATTAAAAGACAAGGTATTCTGCTCCACCAAATCCCTTACGATATGCTTCAAGGCAAAACAACCTTCCAAATTATGGCCTGGTGCATCTTCGTGGAACGCACAATGAGCATTGGGATTGTAAGAAGGTGGAAGGGGATCAGGAGGTGGGCCCAATGACCTTGTAGTTATTAATCCTTGTTGCACCAAAGAAGGATACAACGCTGTATACGTCATAGGAATGGGAGGAATCGGAGGCCTACCACCCTGTCTTCTACCTGGAGCGTTCTGACGAGAAACTTGAGTCCTTTGTTGATATGCATGAGCGTTGGGCGCTCGTTGATAGTTTGGTGGTTGAAGAAACGGCTGGTAAACAAAAGCTTGGTTGTTGAATGTTGGCCCGACTGCGGCCACATAAGATTGCTGAACATGATAGACAGGATGCTGAACATAAACCTGTTGTTGCTGTTGATGTTTCCAAGACTGATTTTTCTTCTTTTTGCTTGTCATCACATCATTGGTATCTCCTTCCTTTTTGAAGGGCTTCTTGGCATCGTTGCTCGAACTACCAGCTCCCTTGGTCATTTTCCAACTCTTCAGACCAATCTCTACTTTAACTCCCACAGCCACAATATCGGAAAAATTAGCAGACACACTACTGATCATCCTTTCGTAGAATTCTGGTCTCACTGTGTCGATAAACCAATCAGTTAGCTCCTTCAGACCAATCTCTACTTTAACTCCCACAGCCACAATATGCGAAAGATCAAAAAATCTAAAGGTAAAATTTGGGGTATGACACATCAAAACAGATTTTATTGTTTTATTTGCATTTTTATTTTATGTTATTGTGATGTTATTTGTAATAGAGATAAAGTAAAATAATTTTTTAGATAACCAATTAATTAAATTTGGGGTAGAAAATAAAAAAATGGAAACTTTTATAAAAAATTGATTTTTGAGAAGAATAATGTCACTCCTTACATGGAGTGGTGCGATTGTGAGAGTCTATTTTCCACAACACTATTATCCATTTATAAAGCGGACTGATTTTCTTGTTTATGATCGTTGAAAATAAATGTGTTTAAAAAACGGTCAAATTGAATCAAAATGCCAAACTGAACTAAACTCAACTAAACTGAATTGAAAATAACTTAATCAAGTATAATAGTTCATTAATTCAATTGCACTTCTCGAACTGAAAGAGAATCAATTGTAAATAACTAAACCAAACTATTTAAAATTGAACTACAGATTATCAGTGGACCAATTAACATATTTCAAATTCTTAATTATCAAAAATATAAAAATCAATTCCCAAAAAATAGTTCTCACTTTGAACTCTAAATCACGACCTCCTTGAAACTAGTGATAGAGTTTTTACTGAAAAAAGAAGTGATTGAGGTTCGGTGGGAATATTAGTGGTTGTAGCGGGGAAATTTGTGAGTATAAGCTATTGATTAACTTAACTAAAAAAAACAAGAGTCGCCACCGCACTTTTATTTTATCCACGAAGGGAAAGGAAAAAGAGCGAGCAAAACCTAAAGAGTTCTAAAACAACAAGAACAAACAGAGAATGGGTAAGGGGGTTGGTTACGCAATGGGAATGTGTTAGCACCCAAAACGTCTATAGTACTCTATAGGAGCCCTTTGAAATATCTACCGCTTTTTGGTCCGAAAATGGTTTGCTTGAAAGAGATTGGGAGAGATGAGAAGAGAAATATTTTTTAAGATTTTTGTGTTTGGAGAGACTTATCGCCTCATGCCTACGTACCCACGATGTGCAATGTAGGATCAAAACCCCGTAGTTCGTGGTACAAAGAACAAAAATTAGTTTGTTATGATTGATTTTAAGTGTAAAGACAAGTCGTCATTTCTAAGCGAATAATCCCGCTTAAAGAAATGAATCATGTCTAAACTTATGAAAAGGTTTTAAAAAGAAAAAGTGCACAAGGCACACAAAAAATTTTGATGAGTTTTTGTATTTTTTATGTTTTTATGAAATGGTCAAAATATGGTTAATATTGATTGACATTTATTAAAGAAAAAAAAGTTTGAAAATCACTTGACCAAAGTCAAGGTTTTATTAGGAAAGCGGTTTCTAGTTTGAAAACAAAAAGGTTTTGAAAAAGAGAGGAAGTTTTGAAAATTAAAGAAGGGGTGGAGAAGAAGTGACTATCCTAGTGCATGAAAATAAAAGCTAAGGATAAGAAAGATCTAACCACATGGACAAACTCCATAGCATAAGCATTTTTCCTTTTTGATTTGGTCTTGATTCAAAATAAGTCTTCAAAAGAGGACTCCAAATATCCAAAATCCAAGGTTTTCCATCACAAACTCCCAAGCATAGGTTAAGATCTTAACTCTAAGTCCATAAGTCCATAATCAAGAGTATAGGTCCTCCAATGCAAAGGATAGTGGCCATGGTCCAACAATTAAGAGCACAAGTCTTTTAGTGGTTTAATCCTTTATTAATATTTTTGAGTCCAAAAAGGACAAAAGAAAAACAAAACACAAGATAACATGGTCCAAATGGACAAAAGAAAAATGACATAAACATAAATATGATATGATATAATGACATAAAGCATAAAAAATAAAGAGAGATATGGAGCGAGAAGGAAATATAAAGAAGTTAGAAGTTAGTAATTAGTAGCACAAGGCTCTAGTGCCATAAGCCTTCACCGATTATTTCGTTCCGCGTTATGAACTATAGTGATTAAACAATGCACTTAGGCCAAAGTTAATGAACTTGACAGAAGATTGGTAGAACCAAAGCCTCTACAACACCAAGTTTCAAAGATTATGGACCTAATGCAAAAGATCAATCACCGTTGGGTTGACGCGACCAATCAAGGTCCGAACCATGAAAGTTCAAATTCCGAATTGGATAAAGAGGGACAAATGTTGCGCTATGTTAAGCAATCGCCGAGTAATTTATGGAGTAATTACCCTACAATGAGGCCGGTCAATAACTCTTTGTGCTAATGCATGCTAGATGAACGATATGTAGATCGTCATCCGAAAGCAATACCGCACGAAAAGAAAATAGGTAACGATCTAGTCTTGATCAAGAATTCAACAAAGAAATTCTAAGATCCATAAGACTTTCATCGATCAAAATAAAAAGAAATAGATGAAGAGAAAGCCAAATTGAACTACAAAGTCAAGAACCTTTCATCTTCAAGTTCAATCACCTTTAAATGATAAGTTTAAGTGTGAAAACATATCACTAATTCAAAGCACCTCAAATGAATTCAACAATTCATTAAAAGATAGATTTGAACTAATGAATGTTTAATTACTCTAACCATATCCAAAGTCCATTGAAATTGAAGAGAAATTAATCTCAACAATGCATTTCAAGGCTAAAACAAGAAGAAAGGGGAAGAAGGAGGAAGAAAAACCAAAACAGCCCCAAAAACAAGTGAAAATATGCATTCTGTTTTGAAGTAACCGATTACAGCATATCTGCTAACCGGTTACTTAGTTCAAAATAGGCGCAATTTTTCAAAATTAACACAGAGTAACTGGTTACAGCATATCTGCTAACCGGTTACTCTGCACCAGAATGCAGAAAAATGTGCAAAATTCAGTATGATCCATTTTCAAAACTTTTTACAAACACTTTGTGATCATGGAACTGAAATTACACGAAAATTAAAGTAAAATAACAGTGAAAACCAACAATTAAACACAATTACAAGATCCAAAGGATCAAGTAACAAAGATCTCCAAAGATCAACTCACTACTACAAAACGCGTAAACAACGACGCCATGCTCACAACGCTTCATCCCTACACCGTTGTGACATATCTAAACTAAGGTGCGGTTGTATTTTATTTGATTATTGAATAAAAATTATCTGTATATAACAACGGTTGATAAACCAACCGTGGTGATTATCTGTATATAACAATGGTTGATAAATCAACCGTGGTGATACCTTCAAGCTTTCATGTGTTCGAACCTCAGCGCATTCATATATATTATTCCTTTTATGTTAAAGTGCGCCTTTACTTTTTTATTTACTTTTAATAAAAAAAAATAAAAGTTATGACTACGGTTGTTTATATACACCATTGTGATATATTTTGTATGTTTTTTTAATTTTTAATTCTAAAAATAACTCTGGCGCTTTAATATGAAATTTCATTATGAAAATAATATATCATAACGGTTTAAATTGTTGATCGCCGCAGTAGCTTTTCAATATTATCCAAGCTAGCTAGTTTCATTGTCTCTTCAGTATCCTTTTTTCCATTGAAAATAGAAACCAGACGAAACATTACACGATTTCAACCCTAAACCCTAACGTTCAATACTGTGAAACAATACACAATTTCAACCAAAGCTTGCATCATCAGTATCCATTTGTTGTCACTTTCGTCATCATCGTCACCATCGTGAAGAAAATAGAAGCTTACGCACATACCAACACCGTCGTCATCATCGTCACCGTCGAGAAGGAAGATAACAACAACACCGTTGTTGTCGTAAGGAAGGAAGACAACAACAACACCAACACCAACATCGTTTACTTCGTCGTCACGTTTAGGGTACGTAAAATATTTTCCCCATGCATCTACAGTAAACTCTTTTGCCAGTGTTGTTCATGTTATTGTTGTTGTTGTTGTTGTTTTTGAACTTAGACGTCGACCTTGTCGAGTTCTTCATCAGAAACCAGCGAAGAAACTCAAACAAATAAAAGGTTAGCCAATGAAACTCAAACAACTGAAAGTCAAACGAAAAGATCACAAAGAGGTGTCACAATGATTCCCCAATTCACATCAGTCTGCAACTCATCTGGTGTAAAAATTCTGATCGAGTTTGATTTGCACTACAGATTTGTGGATTGTCCACATTACGCTACTTTTAGGAGTTATGTTGCGTTCCTTGCACGTAGCAAAGTCAGTATACTGATTGATGATTGGAGAGAAGTGGAGGTTAATGTCAAAGACAGCATATGGACAGACGTTAAGGTATTTCATACTATAATTTTCATATATTTGATATCACTACCTATAGTTTCTAATTCATACTTATATATTGATTTAATGTAGTTGAATTTTGAGTTTACCGATGACTCAAAATTGAAAAGAAAGTGGATAGCTTATGCCAGTGTTCGTTGGAGGGGATTTAAGTCACGACTCACAACTGACTACATTACGAAGCCTAAGAGCGGTCTTTAACCTCCATGGATTCGGTATAGTTTTTTATCGAAGAAGGTGTGGCACAAGTTTGCGAAGAAACGCCGTTCTGAGGAATTCATGGTTAGTACTAGTCTTATGTAACCTATAATGTTATGCTAATAAGTTATAAATACTAATCATACACATTTTTCACTATGTTAATAACAGGCTAAAAGCGAAGTAGGAATTCAGAACAAGGCGAAAAACATGTACCCCCATATATTGTATCGTGGGGGTTATAGGAAACTTGAGAAGAGGATCCTGCAGGAAAAACTACAAGAAGGAGGAGATGGTGACATTCCATCTCCACCTTCAAGACATGAGAAATGGAAGAGGGCTCGATTAAGACCTAATGGAAGGTACACCTCTGAGGCTTCAAGAGTAGTTGCTGAGAAAATTATAAGTATATGTTTTGTTTAAATGCGTTTGCTTATGTAAGTTGCTCATGAGTTGTTATTTAAATGCGTTTGCTTATGTAAGTTGCTCATGTTGTGTAGGATAATTTGGTTGTGGCGGCCCGTGAAGGTACATTTGTTCCGGAAGTACGACATGACATATTAGTCGAAGCTATCGGAACAGCTGAGCATGAAGGTCGTGTCTGTGGTGTTGGAGATGGTGTCAGCTTGAGGTCATACTTTGGATCTCAAAGAAGAAGCACCGAAACCGCTGAATTTCTTGCTCAACGACAAAAGATTGAGAATGTTGAGAAGCAATTGGCGGAGCAAAGGAGGCTGTTTGAAGGGGAGAGGGAAAAAAGGGAGAAAGAAGTGGAAAGGTTACAAGAGTTGTATTCGGTATGTGTCGTAAATCGCGCTTATTTTTGTATGATATATATTGTATGTTCTAATTGAATATATTGTGCTTATTTTTGTTTTTTTTCTAATTGAATGTTATGATGTAGAGATTAAGTGAAAGCCTTGAACAACGAACTAATGAAGATCATCGTTGCGTTGGTGATGATCAAACTCCAAGTAGAAGTGTCGTAAATCACGCTTCTACAAAAGGGAGTAATTATACAACCCCTCCCCCCTGTAGATATCCGCAATGGGATATTGGACCCTAGTCCAAATGAAATAACAAGTTTATACTTGTCCATTTTAACAACAGACCTTGCGCAAGCTCTCCCGCTAGAACATTGCCCTAAATTGGATTTAGTTTATTACACTTCTGAAGATGTGAGGGATTTTCTGGCAGGATATAAGTGGCTTGACATATCTATTTTGCAAGTTTGGTGCACGTAAGTATATAGTCGAATATACATGTTGTAGCGAGCGATTTTGGACGCGGTTCTTAAGCGCTGTTCGCTCTCTGCGGTTTGAGCTTTGACTACAGGTCGATTCATTTTTTATCCTATTGTGAGCTGAATAAGGAAGGGAAATAGATGTCTCCAATTAACCCTGCTTGCATACTGAGTTTAAACAGCGGTCTGTTAGGTTACAGATGCTATCAATGTGGGGGGCCTTTGTACTGGTTATTTGTATTTTCGCCAATACTGTTTTCTTTCTTTTTTACCTGGGCAGAAGGTTTCTGGCGGGGAACAAGGATTAGGATGTTAGGACTGATGCTTTTGAAATACTGCTTTTGATATGGGATTTGGGTTTTTTGTTGATTGCGCTCGCTAAGATCTTTTCTTTCGATCTTATGCCTACGTATTCCCGTTTACCGAAACAGGGAAATCAGAGCGTTCGTAGTTCCTCCTATTCTATGGGAGGAAATTGGTTTTTCGTGTCTTGTTCAAAGCCCAAGACGTGAAGCGAAAGGTGGTTTGTATCTTGTTTAAAGCCCAAGATGTGAAGCTGAAAGGTCTATTTGTGTCTTGTTCAAAGCCCAAGACGTGAAGCTGAAAGACCTCGGCTTTAGAGAGAATTTGTCATCTCTAAAGAGGGGAGAAGGAGAATTACTTTAACTGGGATACACGGATCCGGGCAATGCCATAATTTCCGAAGAAAGGGTTTTAACCTGAAGGAGAAGACTTTAACTCAGTGTAGAGTAATGCCATCTTTCCTTAGGAATTTCTCATGCTAAAAGAGGGACAGTGGCGTGGATATAGATGATCCAGAGGCTTGCCGCTTACAGCGATTAGATGAAGGGAAAGGAGTTGTTGATGTTTGTGTACTGTGAACGAGGCACAACTTTGATGCTAAAAGGTTAATTGGATCAACCAGTGGTTTTCTTATACAAAGCCCAAGAGGAGGCTAATTTCCGCTAGGAAAATCATTATACAAAGCCTAAGAGGAGGCAATTTTGTGTCCCGTACAAGGCCTGAGAGAGAGGCTAAAAGATTTTGACCCGACGATGGAGTCTTTGGGTATCTCGTATAAAGCCCGAGATGGAGGCGATTTGACTCAACAAGGGAGCTTTTTTGTATCTCGTATGAAGCCCGAGATGGAGGCGATTGTTTGTTTGGCTCAATAAGAACCTTTTTGTATCTCTTACAAAGCCCGAGATGGAGGCGAAAGGGGGATTGGCTCAACGAGGGAGTCTCTTATGTGTCTCGTACAAAGCCCGAGAGAGAGGCTAAACGTTGTTTGACTCCGCTGGGGAGAATCACTTGTACAAAGCCCAAGAGAAGGCCAAGGTTATTGTGTCAGTTAAGTGATAGGTCCAGTATACTGATTTTGAAAGAGAAAATCAGTTCTTATATGAGCATCACTGTACTCATGGGTTAGATCTGAGGATCGGGGTTGTTTCCTTTTCTTTGGGGAAACTGGAAATCCAAAGGGTATTGAGACTGTCCGAGTCTGTGGGTTTCCTTCCTATTTAACGAAGGGATCACTTGAGAATGTCTTTTGAGACTCAAGGAAGTTAGATTGTCCGTGTCTAGAGTTTTATCTTGTGTACTATGTTTTGAGAAACAGTAGTAGACTCTATGAAAGGACTGTTCTATGAGGATGACTAGGTTCTGTTCCTATACCTCTAGGAGGTCGTCGGGATAATTTGTACGAAGCCCAAGAGGAGGCTAGAAACTTTTAAGAAGTCGACGGGTCCTTGTACGAAGCCCAAGAGGAGGCTATCATTCCCAGAGGAAGAGATCATTAAACGAAGCCTAAGAGGAGGCTGTGAATACTTCTAAGAAGCCGTAGTGTCCTTGAATAATGCCCAAGAGGAGGCTGATGCTTTTAAGAAGCCCGTGGGTCTATCATCTCCTTTCCATTAGGAGAGATAACTCTTTTAAAGATAAAAACCACTGGTAAACGTGCGAGGTTTACTATCCAGCGACTTTTAGCTTTTAAAGAGGGTTCCTTAGTTAAGGTCCAAGATTATGACCGTAGTGGGTACCCAAACCCCGAGACATTCAAGGCAAGCTATCCACAAGGAATAGATCAAGTCAGGAAAGTTCGAGAATTTGGAAGAAACTCAAAGATGCCATTCACGGAAAATACATTCATCTTGGGGAGTAGAGCTTCTTGACGATTCCTAAGGAGGACAGCCGAAGAGAAGACTGTATCTGGTGCTCCTATTGGGGATCTAGGCGTCTATTTCTACGAATAAATGAAACGGCGTCACCTAGTTCTAGACGTAGTAGCCGAGGAAACTCGAAATATCTATACTATTATTACACAGTAGATATGAGTTTATGAAAGAAGACTTACAGCGAAACAGCCCCACAATACAGTTATATATATATGAGTTTGTGAAAGGAGACTTACAGTGAGCAATCCCATAATACAGTTTATAATATGAAAACAGTAAACGAAAGCGATAACCACTTACTCGGTTGGAGTGCTTCCATGCTGTTTGGTTAGTTGTTCAACAAAGAAAGATTGAAAACAACAGTATATTCAAAATCAAAGGAGAAAGTGCTTTGAAAAAGAAAGATTTGGGGCTTACAGCTCAAGGAGAGGCCCAGGGTTTTATCAGTGAGCGCACTGTTTGAATTTGTACAGAGGGACTTATACAAGTGACTGGGGCCCAAAAAGGTTTTCTGTACAAAGGTATGGGTCTTACACTCTCTCAAGAGGCCCAAAAAGGTTTGAAAAAGAGTGGGGCTTATAACACGAGGGTAGGCCCAAATGATTTTTCGTTTAAAAAAATGGCGATCGTGCCGAGGTTTTCTTTTAACGCAGAGGGACTTATACAGTAAGTGAGGCCCAAAATGTTTTGGTTAAAAGGGGGATTGGGTCTTACACTCTAATATAGGCCCAAAGTGTTTTGAATGGGTCTTATAGCTCAAGGAGAGGCCCAGATGATTTTTATTTTTAAACGGGCGACGATCGTGCCGTTTACTTGTACAGAGGGACTTATACAATGAGTGAGGCCCAAAAAGTTTTTGTACAAGGGGGGATGGGTCTTACACTCTCTCAAGAGGCCCAAAAAGGTTTTGAAAATGATTTATGAGGGTTGAATTAATCCAAAACCCTAATTTGTTTTCAAAATGTATTTAATTGAATAAAAATTCAATTAAAATGATCAAAAATTGTTTAACACATGGAAAACAAATTGTGATCTTGGATTAATGCTTCAAAAATTAAGTATTGACCTACAAAATAATTAGAAAGCATTAAAGGTTGCAAAATCAATGTAGAAAAAATATTTAAAATGCCAAAAACAATCAAAATATTAATTCTTTACAAAAATATCAATTATATGAAATAAATAATATTTTTGGGATTTTTTGTGAAAATAAAATATTTTAACATTTTTGTGAATTATTAAAAAAAGAATCAACTCAAAATCATTAAAACTCAGAGAGAAATTAATTTTTGAATCAATTAAATAAAATCACAAAATTCAAATATTTGAATATATGAAAAATGGCGCCAAGAACAGCTGAAGCACACGCGCGTGTTATTGGTTTCTCAGATTTGCATTTTCTATCCAATCTCCATGAATACGTAATCATATCATGTAATCCACATATCATTATGCTCGTCTCAACCTCACGATCATGTCTATGTACTTTAATTTCATTTAAATTAAACATACAACAAGAAATCACGAAGAGACCTCAAGAACCCTAATTTCTGCATGAAGGCTAGGATTTTTTATACACGATTCAAACAATGCAATTAATTGAGGGAAAACATTCCATGCATGATTATGAACATATGGCCAAATTATTGTGCGAGGAAATATGCATAAATTGAGAGATGACCAAGTATGTGCTTACCTCTAGGCCGTGACAGCAAGTTCAAAGTGATTTTTGATTTGGAGGTGTTACAGATGAGTTGTGATGATCTGGACAGCTTCCCTACACCCTATGGATTGTGTTTGGATGGTTGGACTTGATTGAAATTGGCTGGATCATTTTGTGGTACCTCAGCTGCACTTTGGTTAAAACCTTGAGCAACCAGCTGGTGATTTTGTGAAATTGATGTTTCAGAAGTAATCTAAGTGTTTGATCAGCTCATATGTGATGTATATGAGGTGTGTGAGTGATTGGTTTGATTGTAATTGCTCTCAAACTCAAAACCCGATAGTGACTTGCCTTAGAAGGCAAAATTGGAGTGAAAGAAGAGATTTTGAGGAAAACATCTGTTAGATGGCTTTGGTGTACTCAAACTGACCACAATTGAGCTCTATTTATAGTAGAGCAAGTTTGTTTTGCAAGGAATAGTGCATGGCAGCTGGTAAGTAGGTTTGGCCAATGTTGTCCAATGAGAATTCAAGTCTCCTCTAGCCATTGACTAGAGGTTAGGGCACAGAGCTTTGGTTCCCTTGGTCTTGGATAAGTCTTGACTGATTTCAGATGAGAATGGCTCAGTCCATGCCACCTTGATGGTTCCATTGAATGCCTCATTCCAAATTTGAAGTCTTGTCCCTATTTTGGCCACTGTAGGTTCAACATGCTATTTCTTGTTCCATGGACTTTGGAGGCTTGGCTCAGTGATTGTCCCCTTTAGGTTCAATCCTCTGAGGTGTCCAAGTGGATAGGAGCAATTGAATTTGGCTGATTTTGGCAAATCGACCAAAGTTGCAAATTCTGCCTTGCCTTGACAGATTTCAGCAAGGCAACTTGACAATGTTGTATCTCATGGTGTAGGTTGAATTTAGCAATGTTCTTGGCCATTTTGGAAAGCTCTTACATGATACAACAATTGTTTGAACAAGTTTGGTTTTGATCTCTTTTGATTCCAAGTGAAAAATCCCCCTACATTTGGCAAAAAGTGAGGCAGAATCTGACTTAGTGAAAATTTCACTTAGTGTTGGAAAAAGTGACATTTTCACTTTTCAGCCACTTTGATCACTCCATAACTCAAAATCCTTAATGAATTGGAATGACTTGTAGTTGGAGTTTTTGTAGGTGATAATGAGGGCTACAAATTCATCTTTGGATGTGAAAAAATGGCCTTGTGGTTTAGGAGTTATGGTCCTCCAAAGTTGGTACCTTTGCCACTTTATTTTTAACTTAGAAAAATTTCTAAGTTTTATGGTTACCCCTTTTACAAGTTATCTCACTTTTCTTGATTTTTCTTGATGAATGATGATTCAAATCATACATTAACATCATTTTAGGGTTAAAAATCCATTTTGGTGAAAAATCTCAAAATGTCAAAGTTGACTTTTGTGCACAGTTGACTTTTTATCAGATGAATTCCAAACTGTGCAATTCTTCAGGAAATCATGTCCTTGACCTAAATCAAACTTGATGGACATGTTCCATGGGTGTCATAGGGTATATTCAATCATGTATTAGGGTTTGGGAGCATGTCCAGGTCAAAAGTCAAAGTTACAGTTGACTTTTCCCTTAAAACCCTAATTGTGGTGCAGATGAAATTGAGACTTGTTGCTCAAACTTCTTGGATCAATCCATTGTTACAAATGGATCAATATGGTATATTAGAGACCCTCAAATCATGCCTTGAGGTCTTGGCTCATGGTTTGTCCCAAAAGTCAACTTAGGGGTAAATTAGGTCAAGAAACCCTAATTCCTGATTTTTGATGAATGCATCCCCTGAGGCAAAATTGACTTGATGCATGGGTTCATGAGGTTCCATGAAGTATATCAGGTTATGTTTTGGATCATTGCCTTGTGCCCAGATGAAAATTTCCATCTGGAGGCCCTGGTCGACCAAAACCCTAATTTGGTGACACTGTCGATCTTGAGACTTGATCCACCTAGAAGGGAGTAACCTTGTGCTTAATCCTTGAAGTGGGAGTCCTTTTTGATCCATTATGGATATTTAAGAGATTATACAAGTTGAAGATCATGTCATTTCTTGATTGATCCTTTGTCTAAGCACTCAGAGAGGGCTTGAAACCCTAATTTTGATTGTAGTGGATGCTGACCCATCTTTGGGGAGACTAATGAAGTATAAAGGTACATCCATATTGTGATGATGATTTTCACAATGATGGGAAATCTAAGTGGTCAAAATTTGGGGTATTACAGATGCCCCTATTTAATCTTCTTGGACCCGAAGATGTGAATGACGAAGGGATTCGGGCATTCGGGGTGCAAGAGGATTAAATATCGGAATACCCGAAATTTTGATGGTGGTTATGAATGGTAGCTTACGCATTCATCTTCTTTAGCTAAGAAATGATGCTTAGAAAAGGTAAACTTCCCCTCGATCCTGGTCTTCAGCCAAGGAACTGGTCTCAGTTTTCTTTTGAAATAAACCTCCCCTCGTTCTTGGTTTCCTACCAAGGAACTGGTCTTAGTTTCTGATTTAAACTTCCCCTCGATCCCGGTTTCTTACCAAGGAACTGGTATCGGTTTCTGATTTAAACTTCCCCTCGATCCTGGTTTCTTACCAAGGAACTGGTCTTAGTTTCTGATTTGAACTTCCCCTCGATCCTGGTTTCTTACCAAGGAACTGGTCTCAGTTTCTTTTGTCAATAAACTTTACTGACAAGGGACGCTATTCTTAGCGGCTTTCTTTCAAACTTCTCGCCGAATTTTCCTGGGGAGATGCCATTTGAGTGGAAAAAGTTTTGATGTCAGACTTGCCGGGGAACCCATTCGTCTGAATTATAGAGGTACACAAACTTCTCTGTTTTTGAGACGCCATTTGTCGATTCTACTAGGGAAAACGAGTCTCTTGAGAGACTGTTTTCGTTTGGGATCTTTCATCATACTTTTTCTCGGGATCTTCCCGGAGAAACGCCATATGATGGGGTCCAATTTTGAGGTGCCAATGACCTTCTCATCAGCGGCTTTTCGGAGAAACACTGATGTACTGCCGAATCTCTGTTTAAGAGGCTTTCTCTGGGGATTTTCCTTAATCCGGGAAAGCGAGGATATCATCTTTAATGGCGAAGAGTGACATCTGTTGAAGGTTCTCTGATCTTTCAGAGGTTCAAGTTATCAAAGTGGCCAAGTGTCGACTCTGATCTAAAGATACACTGGTGGCGAGATTGTGCAGACGTAACACTTCCTGACGAGGAAAGAACTGACAAACTCGATTGAGAAAACTGTTTATCACTAGGGGACAAGACCGGCTAGAGTAATAACGATGCAATATGAAATGTGAATGCAAATAAAAAATGCATGAAGTACGTATGTATATGCTGACAAAACTGACGCGACATACAGACTAATGGATGAACACAATTAGATACTCGGCCATCGCGGGGCGAAGAAGTACCGTTGGTTCAAAATAGCAATTCCACCTTGCTTAGGAGAAATAGTCCACGCGGGGAGCTATGTTGATCGAGCTTAGGAGATGAGAACTCGGCTGAGGGTATCAGACGGGAAAACCGCATCTGATACAGTTGATCCTTCATTCAGGCGCACTAGCTTAGAAGGAGTACTTTGATTCTGTACTTCAAAGTTCGCTTACTTCGGGAGAAGCGATCGATGTTCTTCTGATGTTCAACAGTCAAAAGAAATGCCATCTTTAATTTAAAAGCAGAAAAAGTTTAACAAGTAAATTTATTTTTGTTTTATTTCAAAAATCACTGATTAAGTTTAAACAACGTCGTTCTGTAAAGCTAAAACAAGTAAAGAATTACAAACAAAAGCACAAGGGCTCAAATTTTATTGATAAGATGGAGATCAGCCAAACGCGTGATTCCAAAGAGTATATACAAAGTTAGAAAATGGTAATTTACAGGGAAAAGGGCTACGTTGAAACATAACGACCACTATCCTTCTACCAACTTTGAATTCGGGACATCCTGAGCTTCTGTCGAAGATGACCTTGACTGGAGTTTTCCTCCGATGGATGCTGTAACTGCTGCTGCTGAGGGACTTGCCTCTGTTGAACATAGTTACTTGCCATTATCCCTAATTTTTGCCTGGATTGTACTATGAGATTTCCAATCCATCGGGATGATTCTTTTCATGTCTCTAACTTTTTCCTGGACCGCCCTTTCGGGTTTTCAATCCACCGAGACGTTTTTTTTTTTAGTTTTAGGCGAAGTATTTCTTGACTACATCAACATTCGCGGGATAGGCAAATTCCTCTCCGTCCATGGTTGTAAGTCTCAAGGCGCCGCCTGAGAAAGCTTTCGTGACCACATAGGGGCCATCATAATTTGGGGTCCATTTGCCCCGAGAATCAGTGAGAAATGATTGTATCTTCTTGAGCACAAGGTCTCCTTTCCTGAAGACACGAGGTCGGACCTTTTTGTCAAACGCCCTCTTCATTCTTTGCTGATACAACTGACCGTGGCATAGTGTCGTGACTCGTTTTTCCTCGATCAGATTCAATTCGTCGTGTCGACTTTGACACCATTCAGCTTCAGTGAGCTTAGCTTCCATCAATACCCGGATTGATGGGATCTCTACTTCTATGGGGAGAACTGCCTCCATGCCATATACTAGAGAGAAAGGGGTTGCCCCTGTTGAAGTGCGGACAGATGTTCGATAACCGTGAAGAGCAAAGGGTAGCATTTCGTGCCAATCTTTATAGGTTACAACCATCTTTTGAACGATCTTCTTGATGTTCTTGTTAGCCGCTTCTACCGCCCCGTTCATCTTGGGTCGGTAGGGAGATGAGTTATGGTGTTCGATCCTGAACTCTGCACACAACTCTTTCATCATCGTATTGTTCAAGTTAGATCCATTATCAGTAATGATCTCGCTTGGAACACCATAACGGCAGATGATATTGTTTTTGATAAATCGGACCACCACTTGTCGGGTTACATTGGCGAATGATGCTGCTTCGACCCACTTGGTGAAATAGTCAATGGCTACTAGGATGAACCGATGTCCGTTTGAAGCCTTGGGCTCAATCATACCAATCATATCGATTCCCCATATGGAAAATGGCCACAGGGAAGAAAGAACTTTGAGATGTGATGGCGGTACATGAATTTTGTCGGAGTATATCTGACACTTGTGACACCTCCTCATGTACTTGTAGCAGTCGGATTCCATGGTCAACCAATAATACCCGGCCCTGAGAATTTTTCTCGCCATTGTGTGTCCGTTGGCATGAGTGCCAAAGGATCCTTCATGAATTTCTTTCATGAGCATGTCTGCTCCTGGTCTGTCGACGCATCGGAGCAAGACCATGTCAAAATTTCTCTTATAAAGAGTGTCACCGTTCAGGAAGAAGTTCCCAGCCAATCTTCTGAGGGTTTTCCTGTCTTTTCTGAGTGCCCCAGATGGGTACTCTCGTTTCTGAAGGAAGCATTTGATATCGTGATACCAAGGTCTGTCGTCTATGACTGCTTCAATCGCGAAGATGTAAGCGGGCCGTTCAAGGCGCACTGTCGATCTTAGGTATGTCATTCCATCGACCTACACTAATCATGGAAGAGAGAGTGGCTAATGCATCAGCCATGTGATTCTCATCACGAGGGATGTGATGAAAGTCGACTCTGTTGAAGAAGGGTAACAACCTCCTTGCATAGTCTTTGTAAGGAATCAATCCTGATTGGTATGTGTTCCAATCTCCTTTTATCTGGTTAATAACCAGGGCTGAATCGCCGTATACGTCCAAGTTTTTTATCCTTAAATCAATCGCTTCTTCGAGACCCATGATACATGCTTCATATTCGGCCTCGTTGTTCGTACATTTGAACGTAAGTCTGGCAGTGAAAGGAATATGGGAACCCTGAGGGGTAACAATGATTGCCCCAATTCCGTTTCCATAATGATTGACTGCTCCGTCAAAGATAAGTCCCCACTGGGAACCTGGTTCTGGCCCTTCACTGGGTAGCGGTTCATCGCAATCTTTCATCTTTAGATACATGACATCTTCGTCTGGGAAGTCAAACCCGATTGATTCTTGATCGTCAATCGGTTGATGAGCCAAATGATCGGCTAAAATACTTCCTTTAACGGCTTTATGAGCATGGTACTCTATGTCATATTCTGATAGTAACATCTGCCAACGGGCAATCCTTCCCGTGAGAGCAGGTTTTTCGAAAACGTACTTGATCGGATCCATTTCGGAGACCAACCAAGTAGTATGACAATCTTTCCGTTTAGTTTCATCTTGCTGGCCAAGTACACATCCCATTGAGTCCTCTACGACTGTAAGGTAAATGATCAGTGGTCTTCCTTCCACTGGAGGTGATAGAATCGGAGGATTCAACAGATATTCCTTGATACTGTCGAAGGCGGTTTGGCAATCTTCTGACCAAACGCAATCCTGGTTCTTTTTGAGTAACTTGAAGATTGGCGCACACGTCGCGGTTATAAGGAATATGAATATGGAGATGTAGTTCAAACGTCCCAGGAATCCTCTGACTTGTTTTTCAGTTTTCGGAGAAGGCATTTCTTGAATGGCCTTGACCTTGTCAGGATCAACTTCAATTCCTTTCTGGCTGACGATGAACCCTAGTAATTTCCCCGAACGGACACCGAAGGTGCACTTGTTAGGATTCAAGCGGAGCTTGAATTTTCTTAGACGTTCGAACAATTTTGACAGATGTTCAACGTGCTCCTCCTCTGTTCTTGATTTTGCAATCAAATCATCGACATATACCTTGATTTCTTTGTGTATCATGTCATGAAACAGAGTAGTCATGGCCCTTTGATAGTTTGCCCCGGCATTCTTCAAACCGAACGGCATTACCTTGTAACATAAGGTACCCCATGGGGTAATGAACGAAGTTTTCTCCATGTCTTTCGGCGCCATTTTGATCTGGTTATAGCCCGAGAATCCATCCATGAAGGAGAATACTTTGAACTTTGTTGTGCTGTCAACCAGCATGTCAATGTGTGGTAAAGGAAAGTCGTCCTTTGGACTTGCCTTGTTCAGATCTCTGTAATCGACACACATTCTAACCTTTCCTTCCTTTTTGGGAACGGGTACGATGTTGGCTAACCATTGAGGATATTCAGATGTAGCAAGGAAACCCGCGTCGATCTGTTTCTGTACCTCCTCCTTGATTTTGATGGCCATGTCCGGGTGAGTGCGTCTCAACCTTTGCTTTACTGGTGGACATTCTGATCTCAACGGTAAGTGATGTTCCACGATGCTGGTATCCAACCCTGGCATATCCTGATAGGACCAAGCGAATACATTGGGGAATTCTTTGAGAAGCTTTATCAAACCCTCTCTGGCAGTTGGACTGAGCAGTGCTCCGATCCTGATTTCTTTTCTCTCTTTTTCTGAACCCAAGTTTACCGTTTCCAACGGCTCTTTGTGAGGTTCAATGGACCTTTCCTCTTGTCTGAGTAGTCGGGAGATCTCTTCTGGAATTTCGTTGTCATTTTCTTCTTCAGCCTCGAATACCGGGAACTCAAAGTTGGAAGAAGGCATCGGATCGTATGTTTCAACGGGGTTTAAAACAAGCAATCTGCATGACGTGATGATTCGTGTTTAGAAGAGATAGAGAAAATGTAAGTGTGTGTAGTGTTTTGATTTTACTGCTTGTTTTTATTATTGAATGTTTTTTTTTTTAGGATTACCATTTTCTGAAAAAGTAAAAAGAGAAAACAGCAATTAATGCGGAAATTACAGAACGACGTTATTTTATTAATGAACAAGTCGAATCTTGAAACTACAGCCCTATAAAACAAAACTCTGTCGCTTTGGGCAAAGCGAAGAGGGAAATTTACAGAAAACGAGCCCTATCAAAATATCTGTTTCACCTGGGCAGGGTGAAAGGTTAAAGATGGCAATTACTTTGACTGACGAACGACCTTCGGAACCTCGACGGTAACCCATTGGCGGCGAACTCCTCGGTGAATCACAAAGTCTAGCACCTTCCTTGATTTGTCTTCAGAAATGACGTTGATTTCTGGTGGAGTAGGATCATTGGAATCTGTTTCCCAGGCAGAATTGTCGTAGGAGGATTCCTCTGTTGTATTTTGCATAGCATTTGTGCTCTCAGCTGTATCTCCCCATCCAGTTGGCTGGATATCTTCGAGCCTGATACGAGAGCTTTCAGGAGCGGTGTACTTGACCATAAAGTCGTATTTTCTACTCGGTTGTCCCAAGGTGTCCCACATTTTTTTGGAACTGGAGGAATCATCCCTCTCGATGACGTTGACCTCGGGAAAAGCATAGTTGATGAATTCAAGTCCTGCGAACGTTGCGAATTCACCTTCATGTTGAGTAGTTTCTGAATGACCTGAGTGTTGATCCCATGACAGGGTGGGGACACAGGTATTCTATTCAATGACGCTCAGCTGAGTTTCATTGTTCGGCTGACTTTCTTGCCCCAAGTTTCCTAGGTAAGGCTGCCACATTGGCAGGCCATCCATCGGGCCATAGTAATTGTGATCAAAGCTGTCTTTCATCGGAGTGTCTTCCTCTAATGAATTTGGCGGAGCATGGCATCCTTCCGGATCACAATCTCTGTAGATCATTTCGACATCTGATCTTGGTATAAATCCCGGACTTTCTGTAGGAAAGCAAAAAGGCATAGGCACCTCTTCCTGAGACATATAGTCGTCCTTGTTAAGGTAGGACTTCCATTCTTCATCTGTGTCAGAGGGATCTTCCTCATTGATAGCATGAACTGTCTGAGACACTGGGTGAAGGAAACCTCCACTGTGGAAGAAGTTTTGAAGGGGATGAAGACTTTCATCGTTGGCGGCTGTCTGGGTACAGGTCGCAGAAAAACCAAGACCCTTCTTTGTTTTATTGTCAATAGGAATGACAAGCCGTCCCCATCCTATCGTATCGGTACTCTCAACCGCTTTGATAGCATCTTTGTATGAAGAAATTGAAGTTCCTTCTTTGAAGTGATTGTCCTTGCTCACCGATAGTGCTTGGAACTGAGTTCCAATAACCTCCTCGGGTTCCACACAAGTAGATGATGATAAGTTGCTCACAAGCAAGGCTTGTTCCCCACAAACCGTGACAAGTTGATCGTTCCTGACGAACTTTAGCTTTTGGTGGAGGGTTGAAGTAACCGCTCCAGCCTGATGCATCCAAGGTCTTCCTAATAAACAACTGTATGTTGCCCGGATGTCCATGACCTGGAAAGTGATTTGGAAAGTGTGAGGACCAATAGTTATGGGAAGATCAACTTCGCCGATAACTGTTTTTCTGGATCCGTCGAATGCTTTGACGACGACCTCGCTGACTCTCATCGGAGGGCCCTTAAATGATAATTGCATCAAAGTGGACTTCTGCATAACATTCAGGGCTGACCCTGTGTCTACCAGTACGTTGGCTAAAGCATCGCCCTGGCAGTTAACTGTAATGTTGAGCGCCATGTTATGACGGCGACCCTCTTCAGGTAATTCCTCATCACTAAATCCCAAATTATTGCAGGAAGTGATGTTAGAGACAATGCTATTGAATTGTCTGATTGTTATATCCTGTTCCACAAAGGCTTGCTCCAAGACTTTCTGTAGAGCCTCTCTGTGTGCTTCTGAACTGAGTAACAGTGATAATACTGAGATCTTTGAAGGAGTCTGTAACAATTGATCAACAATGTTATATTCACTCCTTTGGATGAGCTTTAGCATCTCATCTTTGTCTTTTGAAAAGTCGGGATTACTAGATTGACCGACTGGTGGATCAGGAATTTCTGCCTGAAGTTCCTTTTCTTTGTTGGATTCTTCAACCCCTCGGTTGAAAATTCGACCGCTCCGTGTTACACGACTGATGTCTGCAATATTCATGACGGAGGGTAATGGAATTTCCTTTCCATTCTCGATTATTGTTGCACCGTATTTGTAAGGGATTACCTTAGCTGATTCATACGGTAGTGGCCCCGGTAGATAGATGACTATGGGAACCTTCTGATTTTTCTGACCATCATAAGTAACCTTGATCCGTTCCCGGTTGGGAACTCTAGATTCGTCAAGTAGAGGGATGATGGCAAAAACATCCCTGGTCCTGTGATGACCAGAGATCGTGACAACATCCTCAACTTGCTCGGCAAGGTAGTTCGGCGACCAAATGATGGGTCCTGAACCTGGATATGGATGAATTTCTCCATGATTGACCCGACCCTGAAGAGCTGCTCTCACAAGGTAACACCCTTGGTTACTTTTCGAACAGACGCTACAACTGTCATAGTTGTGTGGTGGCACCTGGCCACGCCCACTTTGAATACAATGTAACCTCACTAGGTTATCTTCCATTGATCGGACATCCTGACTTTGACGACGAGTAGGATTCTTGTGATTGATACTAATCTGCTGAGTATCTTCGTCCATATAGATTGGCATCCACCAGTGATTTAACAAGTGCTGAAGTGCCTCCTGGACAAGGGTACAACCTCGATCGTTTTCGCAACCTGCTTTACAGTTTTGATAATCATGTGATATTAAGAATCCGAGTCGGACCTGCTCAGCATGTAACTCTACCAGGTTGGTATTCATCACGCGAATGTCAAAGATCTGAACCATGTTGATTTGATAGGAGTTCCTATCATGGTAGTCTTGGATCCATCCAAGATCCATCTGACGCTGAAGGGCCTCTTGTATGAAAGAGCATCCCTGTTTGTTTACCGAGCAAATCAGACAGGAACTGTAATCGTGCCGCGGCAGATTATGATACTGGCTTTGCCTTGAGTCCATCGCCACCAAGTTGACATTCATCGCACGGATGTCGTAGTTTTGAATGACGTTGGAATTCGCGTAAACCATGTTAACTCCACGAACTCGGTGCTCTTAGATCCATCCAAGATCCATTTGTTCCTGTAGAGCTGCTTGCACTACAGAACATCCCTGGTTGTCTTTAGAGCAGATATCACACTGGTGATAATTATGAGGTGGCACATGGCCATATCCACTCTGTCTACAATGCATCTTGACCAGATTGGTCCCCAATGAGAGTACATCGTGAATTTGATAGACATTGTTAGTCTCTTTCTCAATCAGATTGACTGCAGCTTTCTCATGTTGAGGCAGCGGGTTCGTAAGAACATTAGGATTCGTATCTTTGAAAGATAAGAGCCCGCTCCTAACAAACTTTTGCACATCGGATTTGAAATTGAGACAAGTCTCAATGTTATGCCCTGAACCTCCTTGATGATAAGGGCATGTTTGATCCGCTTTAAACCAAAAAAGCGGATTCTCCGGAACTGAAAGGGGAGACTTAGTCTAAATGTGCCCCTTAGCCAGCAGTAACGGAAACAGTTCTGCGTACGTTACGGGTATAGGATCAAATCCTGGTGGCCGTGTTGTACGGTTGTTGTTATATGGAGGACGAGCCTGCTGAAGAGGCTGTTGTGTCCTTTGTTGGTCAGGTTGGCTCTGCGCAACCTGAGGTTGATACATAGGAACAGGCGCGGGGCCGATAGCAGGAGTAACAGCTGCTACTGGCTGATAACGTCGCCTTTGCTTTCCGAGAGAGATATTCCCAATATCTTGCTCTTTTTTCTTAGGGAGAGCACTACCGTATTTTTTAGTACCACTCGTTGATCCAGTGTCTTTTACCAAACGTCCTTCTCGGACGGCTTCCTCAAGACGTACACCCATGCCGACCATTTCGGTGAAATCACTGGGCGCACTGGCAACCATTCGGCCGTAGTAAAATGAGCTCAAGGTCTTTAAGAAGATCTTTGTCATCTCTTTTTCCTCAAGAGGTGGACAAATTTGAGCGGCAATTTCACGCCACCTTTGAGCATACTCCTTAAAGGTTTCCTTGTCCTTTTGTGACATTGATCTGAGTTGATCTCTGTCGGGTGCCATGTCCAAATTGTATTTGTATTGTTGGACGAAGGCAGTACCAAGATCTCTGAAAGTGTTGATCGTAGTACGGTTTAAACCCATGTACCATTTGAGTGCGGCACCGGTTAAACTATCCTGGAAGTAGTGAATCAGCAGGTCCTGATTCTCCGTCTGGGCTGACATACGCCGAGCGTACATCACCAGATGGCTCTGAGGGCAAGAGTTACCCTTGTATTTTTCAAAGTCGGGCACTTGGAACTTGTGCAGGACTTTCACATTTGGGACCAAGCAGAGGTCTGCGGCGTCCTTTCCAAATAGATCCTGACCGCGAATGGCTTGCAGCTCTTTCTGCATTTCCAAGAACTGTTCCTGGAATTCCTCCATTCTGTCAAACATAGTTTCCTTCTTACCAGAAGGTGTCTGTGGAACCTGTCCTTCCGGGACAGTGTGCACCACAGGGGGTGGTACCGTGACTACGGTAGTAAGTCTTGGCGCCTCCCGAAGTTTGTAACCTTCAGGAGTCTTGAGTATGCCCCTGACATCTTCGCTTTCCCGAAGTTTGTAACCTTCAGGCCCAGCAGCTTCTGTTGCGATTCCCAGATCTTCAGTGATCGGCGGAACATATTCTTCCGGGATATAGTTAACAGGCATGCCCCAAGGACGATCTTTCGGCATCTGATACCTAGGATCATACTTTTCTATGATGGGCGTTGAGGTGATCTCTGAGATCACGATTCTTTGTAGCTGAGCTTCTGCCATGGCTTGCATGTCGTTACGAAGCTTTCTCATATCCTCTCTCAGAGCGTCGATCTCTTCTTTCAACTCTCTGTTTTCTTCCTCAAGATCATCCATCTTTTTCTGACGATTGGCCCGAGTATTGTACGAATGAGACAGTTTGACTCTAGAATCGAGACACAAACGTGAGATTCGTAGGTAAGGAGAGTACGCGATGTGAGAATGATGAATGCAATGATTATATTAATTATTTTTTTGTTTTAATCAAAATAAACTTCGACAATTAGATTGCAAATATCAAACAGTGGGGAAACCCCTTTTTATTGAATTCCAAAGGATTACAGAAATGGAAATACAGTAGATTACAAAGTGCAGAAACAGAAACCTAAACTAATGGGTCCCGAGTCCTCTTCTTTGACCGGGGCGCTTGGGCCGTTGTTGGGTTGTCATTCCTTTGCCAGGTGAAAGGAGCGAGCAAATTCCTTTGGTCATCTTGATTCTCTACAGCATGCTGCTCCAAAATTTCAATCAGAGCATCTTTCTCTTTTAGTAGTTGCTGTATTTGGATACACTCTACGTCGAGGGTGCGGTACTTGTTCTTCCAAGATCTTCTTTCCTTTTGAACTTTGTTGAGAGTAACCTGAAGCTTTTCAGTTTCCGTCATGAAGTACATGACAGTTTCCCTCGGTGGAAGAATTCCGTAACGAGGATAAGGCATCTTTAACTTGAGAGCTCTAGTTTGTAGCCAATGGAGATAAGGCTCCACCGAGACACAGTCCGGTTTTCCCAGAGACTCTCGTCCTTTCTTATGAACCTGTTTCCAAGCTTGCACTATTTCCATCTTTAGTGCTCTGTCATTTTCTTCTTCTTTGAAGAAAAGACCTTCCAGATGAACACCCAGTGGGATGTGTCTCATCGGGTATCCAAATTGACGAAGAACCAATATCGGATGATAGTTGATTCCTCCTTTAGTTCCTATGAGGGGTACGCTGGGGAAGTTTCCACAACGGTCAATGATTCTAATTCCCTCATAAATCCTATTACACCAATCTATATCAGAGTTGGTAAGAGACATGATCTTCTGCGACCAACGTAAGACACTCTTGTAATCCCAAAAAGCAGCAGACTTGGGAAAGTGAGAGATAAACCATTTATAAAGCAAAGGTACACAGCAGGTGATCTCCCCTCCGCTGTACAAATTTCCCAAGTGTACAGAATGATACGCATCTGCAAGCAAAGTCGGCACAGGGTTTCCAATGAGAAAAACCTTAATAGCGTTGATATCGACGAAGTTATTGATGTTGGGAAACAAAAATAACCCGTAGGTGAGCAAGACAAAGATGCTTTCAAAAGCAATCCCGTTCCCTATACTAGCGAAGTATAGAGCATTTTTTGTCAAGAACTGGGCTGGCAAACGTTGGATGCCACCCTTAGTGGTCATGTGAGTCCTGACCACAGACTCGTCCAAATGAATTGCTATCGCAATAGTCTGATTATTTGGAATCTCTTCCAGTCCAGAAAATGGAGCTCGATCAGTGATATGTAAATCAGTCAGATGAGAATACTCCTCCAGCGTTGGTGATAGCTGGTAATCCGGGAACGTGAAACAGTGATAAACCGGATCGTAGAACTGAATGAGCGCGTCCATGATCCCCTTACTCACATGGACTCTTAACAGTGGTAGCAAACCACCGTGCTTGGCTCTGAAAGCCTCTGGGTTAACGATCATCCTTGCTAACCTTCTCAAATCCCCAAGTTTTGGAACCTTGAAGGTATACTGGTGAGTTCTCCTTCTACCAAAACCCATTAGCGTAATCCTCTTCTCTGATATTTGCAATCATAGTCTTAGTTTAATTTGAAAAATAGAGAGACTAGAAGAGAAAGTTTTTTGAGTGTTTTAATGTTTTATTAAATGAATGCATGAATGCAGTACACAAAAACATAGAAAAAACATGGGGTCAAAGGGTCGTTGTCATGAAGTCAAGGCTCTACCCATCCCCAAAGGTTTATACTAGGGTGATTTTTGTACCTGTACTCATTATCATCAGCTCCTCCCAGGAAAGAAAAACAACAAGCGGATCGCCAGCGAGTTGTAGAGCAATCTTAGAGTAAGTGCCATTCACCGAGAATAGATCACCAGCCTCAAATGAGGGTAGTATCGTGTAACAACTATTTCCGATAGTTTCCGCACTACGAAAGGGTTTGGCTCCTCAGCTTCTCAGACTTAACAACCGGCCAATTGGCTAGAAGAGTGAATGGGTTGCGTTGGTCAGCCTCCACTGAGGTTGATGGTCGACCCCGTCGCCATCACTTATCTTAAGTGTATACTCATTCTCACCATAGGAGACAAACAAAACGAAGAACGGGAGAGAGAAAATCCACCGGGGAAACACATCACAGGAGACCACTGACTAGCCGGGGAACACGGCGCACAACTATTGGGACTCAGCTGAGGAAAAGATTCAAACTGGGGGTAACTGTATATAGAAATAAACCACAACACAACAAGGACATAACTCAATAGGGAAGGCTTAACACAGCAAGGCTCCACTGGGGAAAATCAATACCTCAACAATGAACTATCTCTAGCATACCAAAGAGACTAACCATCCATCAGAGTAGAAAACCTCAACAACGAACTGTCCCATCTAACCGAAGAGACTTACCATTCATCGGAGTGGAAGAATCTCAACAACGAACTGTCCCGTCTAACCGAAGAGACTTACCATTCATTGGAGTCACAAAATCTCAACAACGAACTGTCCCATCTAACCGAAGAGACTTATCATTCATCGGAGTGGAAGAATCTCAACAACGAACTGTCCCGTCTAATCGAAGAGACTTACCATTCATTGGAGTCACAAAATCTCAACAATGAACTGTCCCATCAAACCGAAGAGACTTACCATTCATTGGAGTCACAAAATCTCAACAACAAACTATCCCATCTAATCGAAGAGACTTACCATTCATCGGAGTAACAAAATCTCAACAACGAACTGTCTCATCTAACCGAAGAGACTTACCATTCATTGGAGTCACAAAAGGTATTAACTGCAACGAGGATAATAAACTCAAATGGAGAGATTTTAATGAGATCTTTTAACAAATTCCACTTGGAGAACCTGCTGACGAGGTCCACTGCAGGGATTTCAAAAGATATCAACTGCAGGAGTCTACTGTTGAGACTTAGGACTTCATTTGGGAATAATTTCTACTAAGATTTTTTGAGAAATGTGTCAACCATCAAAAATTTACTGAGGAATATATTGCCAAAATCAACTAGAGAACCTTCAAATGAAACACCTTCTGTCGAGATTTTATATGTAATTCCTACTACCGAGGAATAATCGAAAACATGCCTGCTGCTGAGGTTCTGTCGAAAGATCTTTTAAGGATTCTATTGCCGAGATCCTAAAAAGGAAATGCCTTCTACCGAGGTTGCAGTAATCCCATTTTTTTTTTGAAATTATCCGAGAAATCTACTGCCGAGATTCTTGGAAAGACAATACCTTCTGCCGAGGCTTGTTGCAAATTCTATTTTTTTAAACTTACTAGAGATTCTACTGCCGAGATCAACCAAAGAAATCTAAAATAAAGCCACCTTCTACCGAGATTTACCAGAAATCTTTTGAAAATATAAAAGAAATCTACTGCCGAGATTCTTAGAAAGAAAATACCTTCTGCCGAGGTCAACTGGAAATCTTCTGCCGAGATTTGCCAGGAACTAGGAATCAATAACTCTACCAGGGATCTTCACAGGAGATATGGGCAAGTTAGATCACGCAACAACCTTTTCAAATAAAGAGACAACCATCTGTAGGAAATTCACAACAAACTTCTCTGATGGGCACAACCTAAGAGATACCGTTTGATGGAATATAACGTCTGATAACTAGAGACGCACAAGTTTCTCAAATAAAAAGGCTGCTGCTTGTTGTCATGCAATGGATTCCAAAAGAGTGTTGCAACAACACTGCTGGAGAAACAAAATCTTCATCTTCTGATGGTAATCACAAACAGATCATCTGCTGAGTAATACAAAATCTTCGAAGGTGCAAAATAAATGCACTCCCAATCATCTAGGTTACATAACCTAGAAGGCTTCAAAGTAGTCACCGCCAGAGACCAAAGTTTAATCCAGGAAGAAACTGGAGAGAAATAGTCAAATAAGACTCATCCCGAGGAGGAAATATCTCAACTGGGATTAATTCCATCCAGATAATGAGCTGGAATGGAAAACTGAAATAAAATCTTCCACGAGGAACAAATTCAGTGGGGAATTGGAAAAGATAAACTCTTTCTTCTTACGGTCGACACTCTATGGGAGAGAGGACACACACACTCTGCGGAGGATAACAACACCAGAGAGCCGGGAACAGCAACACAAATGCAAAATGCACAATGCAACAACAACAATGCTATGCATAACAAAAGAATGCGTATGAGTATGAATATGCTGACAAAACAGACATAAGGATAAACAGAGGATGAATAAACACCACAGTTCAGCGGAATACTCGGCCAATCTCAACAAGATAGAGATACCAAAAGAGATCATGTCAAGGAGTACACACAAATCCAACTCTAATGGGGATATCAACCAAATGGGGGAATAAGAAGTCAACATTACTCTTTGCTTGGGGAGTGATCAAAGCAATCACAACGAGAGGTAAAACTCTGTGTGAGGATTCCACATCAAGGGGAAACATCACCCCAAAGATTCACAAATGCTTGATCATAACCTGGCTGGAGAATAGAATCATACTCAGTTGGGGAAATCTGAATCAAGCCTTAGCCGGAGGAATGCCCAAAATAGTACTTGACTGGGAAATACCCAAACTGGTGCTCAATTGGGGAATAATGGATTTCAAGAGTCCAACACCTCACAACAATCTTGAGGGAAACCATCTTCTAATTAACAACTTGATTACATCCACAAGAACAACTCTGCTTATGTGCGTTGAATTCACCATTTAACTTTTGCCCCAAACTGCATGGTCTACAAAGGATTTTACACCAAAAGGAAACTTTGTACTATAGCGACTTGAGATAATCTGTCCCAGTGTCTTCAAACTCTTGGAGAGATTCATCAAATCTCGACGTAACCGCCCCAGATTTACTGAACTTGGCACACTCTTTAATCAATAGAGTATTCAAGCTTTGCTCCTGTGAAAGCATCAACTGGGAAAACAAGTTTGCTCATACTCAACAAAGCCTTCAGGCAACATGCCCCTGGATAGGATCATTCTTGAAATGATTTACCAATTACTCATCAGAGTTTCAGGCCTCAAAATATTAGACTCATCACTGACGCTCAAATTTAAGCTTCTATGATGTCAAACAAAATGTATGCAAGCAGAAAATCTTAATTCTAAGAATGATAATTCTAATGCAACAAACATGTTATCTTGAAGTTTTTATTGAAAAGATGTCGCAAAACCTTGTGAATGAATCACTAGTTTAGATACGACATTGATTTTTGAATGCATATGCAATACCAACAAAAATCATTTAGCACAACTCATGGGAGTCAGGAACGCTATCTCATTTGGAGTATGCTCTCAAAATAAACCCTGCTTCAATTAAGTCTTTTGAGGGTTATAACTTGGCCTGGTTCACGGTTTTCAGAAAAAAAAGATTTTTAGGCTCAAAATCATTTGTACCCACCCAATCTCCATGATGTTCTTCAGTCTTATATTCAGCTATTGACACAAATGTTCATCTTTAAAAAGATTACTGAAACTGATGGTTTAAGAACCAATGAGGTTATTCGACTTGGTAGTCACACAAAGATTTGTTCTTTTGATGAGAATTTTTCTTTTATTCTTTTGCTTTTCACATTTTCATTTTATTTTTCCCTAACTTTTGCCTGGACTGATTCTTTTGAATTTTTTTGATGTCCAGCGGGATGCCCCAATTTTTGCCTAAGTCACTTGTTTTCAATTTTTCGACTTAGCCGGCCTTTTTTTTTTCTTTCTTTTTCTTTGAACAAATCATGTGACATTGGCTTATCTGACTTGTTAAAAGGGTTGTGACTACCTCTTTCCTTCATGGATGAAAAATAACCACTGTGGTTTCCTTAGACGCACACTCCCTTTTGAAATTTGGACACTTAGTCAAATTAACTGAAGACTACCCTGCCCCGAGGTTAAATGTGAGGGTTTTTTCATTTAGAAAAGAAACTCCTACTTCACGGCTCAAAGGGGTTGACAAGGGATTATCTTCCTTATATCTCTGGTGTTTGGGAAATTGAAACAATGCCTGTACATCATCAGCAGGGTCTTATTCAAAAGCATATAACCAGAAATTTTGCGTTTTCACTTCATCATCCTCCCTCCAAGAGTTTAAACAAGAAGTTGGTATTGCAAATGCAGAAAACAAATTATGAGCGAATGCGAATGGATCACTTCAAGATAAACATACTCATTGCATTATGATTAATATTCAAAATAAACAAGTTTCTACATGCATACAAAGCAATAACAATCATAAAAGATTACAAATGAAAATGCAGTAAATGAACTAAAGATCTGAGGAAACTGTGTCAGCTTGAGCTTGAAAGAACTTATCAACTTTCTTGGGAGACACAGAAGCAAACATACAACCACTGCGGGTCACTTTACTAATATCAGCATAAAGGAATTTCATTCACAAATGGGCTTCCTCCCTTGAAGGTCAACACCTCATCGTCAATCATCTCTTGAACCTTTTCCTGAAAAACCTTGCACTCCTCAATTGGATGCCCCATCACTCCATCATGAAATTCACAATTGATATTTGGGTTATACCAAGGAGGGCGAGACTTCAAGGCTCTGGTTTTTCTAGGTGTCATCACCGAGTTTCAGGCAAAATAAGACCACAATTGACTGTAAGTCATTGGAATTAAATCAAACTGACGAGTCTCTCTTTCTGGATTATTCAGAGCTCTCTGCTGCTTCTGGAAGTGATTCTGATGTTGGTGATAAGACACCGGAACTGGATCTTGCGGAATCTGAGGAGAATCATGAATTGCATCAACTTCAACCTTTTCTTCCTCTTGGGAATCACATACAGATTTCTCTTCACTTGCATGGTCATCTAGAACACCTCGGATCCTTCCACATTTAAATGCATTCTTGAGGTTTATTCCGACTTCAACAATTTTGGAGAACTCTAGAGGCACAACGCCTACCATCCTGACATAATAAGAGTCTGACAGCGTTCTTAGAAACATTTTGGACAGTTTTTTCTCTAAGAGTGGTGGATAAACTTGAGTTGCTAATTCTTTCCACCTTTGTGCATACTCTCTGAAGGATTCACTGTCCTTCTGACTCATACTCATCAATTCATCACTATCTGGAGCCATGTCCAAATTGTAGTCATATTGTTTTACAAAAGCATCAGCTAGGTCTTCCCAAGACTGAATATGGTTCCTTTCTAGCTTCATATACCACATCAAGGATCCCCCATATAAACTTTCTTGAAAGCAGTAAATCATCAGCAGATCGTTGTTGATATGAGTGGTCATCTTTCGACAGAACATCGTCAAATGGTTCCTTGGACAGCTAACACCCTTATATATTTCAAAGACATGCATTTTGAACTTCGGAGGAATAACCACATCCGGAACTAGGCACAAGTCATGAGCCTTAAAACTATATGCATTGGGTCTTGTCAACATTTTCAATTCCTCACTGAGATCACGAAGTCCTTCCTTCATTTCCACAACTTTAAGATCAATCATCTCTGTCACAGGGTGGACATTCTGAGGATTTTGCATATACCTCAAAAATCGGGAATATTTTTCAACAACTTGACCAACCAGATCATTTTGCACAGGTCGGGATTGAGTAGGAACATCAACTTGTGGAACATCGTCGTCCAGAGGAGAATCAAACATCGGATTGGGCATCACTGTAAAGCCTGACATGAGATCATCATCTTTTGTTCTCTCCATATTCCTTCAGTAACTACCTCAAACTTGGTACGAATGCCAGAAAATCAGCTAAATCCTCTTCTTTCTCTAATTAGCCCGAGTATTATACTGGTACGACAGCTTGGCTGAATGAAGACCAAAGGGAAACAATAAGACACCTGGAAAAGGCAAGAAACAATCCAGGATGATGCGAATGCTAATGCAAAATGCAAATGTTTCATTCAGCTTTCAAGGATCTTTAAAATATAAAGCAATTGCAAGCATCGTAATAACACTTTTTTGAAATACTGATAAACATCTCATTTTATTGAATATTATCTGCGATGTCTGGAAAAGGAAAATCTCTAAGATCCTTGAAAATCGACTGAAACAGAATGTCCATGAATGCATGAGTGCATGTATGCAGCAACCACAAACAAGTTCACACATAGCACACGGGTCAAGGTTCAAGTCACGAGCATGAAGCCAAGGGTAAGAACCAATCCCACAAAGGTATGTACTAAGGTTTTGTCTTCATTGTACCTGCAGAAAACAGCGGTTCTAACAGAGTGCCCAGGGTCCACAATCCACTATCAGACACACCAGCGCATCGATTTGCTCGGAGGTTGGTAGTTATCCTCAAGAGAATCTAACCTGAGTGTAGGATCGCGTGACAGCTAAGTCAGATTTGCATATTCATAGCTTCTGCGCTACGATCCTAAAAAGGCTAAGATGGGTTAAGGGTTACTACGGTCCTCAGTGTTATAGGCTTCTATGGAAAAAGTAATGCCTTCTCGATCGTTCGATCGACATCAGTAATTCCAAAGAGGCAACCACCGAGTGGATAGATTCTCAAGTTCTTCTTTTTTAGGATTCGACTCCTTCAAAGTTCCCTTGACTATACTATCCTCCTATCTCAAAGTGCACTCCTGTCCGGGTATAGGACCTATCTCACACACAGAGGAACTCCCAAACAGAACAAACAAGTAACAAGCAAATCAGACAAAAAGCAGTAAATAAATCAAAGTAGGCTAAACCCCTCAAGGGACGAATCCCCAGCAGAGTCGCCACTTTTCTGTAGCGGGGAAATTTGTGAGTATAAGCTATTGATTAACTTAACTAAAAAAAACAAAAGTCGCCACCGCACTTTTATTTTATCCACGAAGGGAAAGGAAAAAGAGCGAGCAAAACCTAAAGAGTTCTAAAACAACAAGAACAAACAGAGAATGGATAAGGGGGGTTGGTTACGCAATGGGAAGGTGTTAGCACCCAAAACGTCTATAGTAATCTATAGGAGCCCTTTGAAATATCTACCGCTTTTTGGTCTGAAAATGGTTTGCTTGAAAGAGATTGGGAGAGATGAGAAGAGAAATATTTTTTAAGATTTTTGTGTTTGGAGAGACTTATCGCCTCATGCCTACGTACCCACGATGTGCAATGTAGGATCAAAACCCCGTAGTTCGTGGTACAAAGAACAAAAATTTGTTTGTTATGATTGATTTTAAGTGTAAAGACAAGTCGTCATTTCTAAGCGAATAATTCCTCTTAAAGAAATGAATCATGTCTAAACTTATGAAAAGGTTTTAAAAAGAAAAAGTGCACAAGGCACACAAAAATTTTTGATGAGTTTTTGTATTTTTTATGTTTTTATGAATTGGTCAAAATATGGTTAATATTGATTAACATTTATTAAAGAAAACAAAGTTTGAAAATCACTTTACCAAAGTCAAGGTTTTATTATGAAAGCGGTTTCGAGTTTGAAAACAAGAAGGTTTTGAAAAAGAGAGGAAGTTTTGAAAATTGAAGAAGGGATGGAGAAGAAGTGACTATCCTAGTGCATGAAAATAAAAGCTAAGGATAAGAAAGATTTAACCACATGAACAAGCTCCATAGCATAAGCATTTTTTCCTTTTTGATTTGGTCTTGATTCAAAATAAGTCTTCAAAAGAGGACTCCAAATATCCAAAATCCAAGGTTTTCCATCACAAACTCCCAAGCATAGGTTAAGATCTTAACTCTAAGTCCATAAGTCCATAATCAAGAGTATAGGTCCTCCAATGCAAAGGATAGTGGTCATAGTCCAACAATTAAGAGCACAAGTCTTTTAGTGGTTTAATCCTTTATTAATATTTTTGAGTCCAAAATGGACAATAGAAAAACAAAACACAAGATAACATGGTCCAAATGGACAAAAGAAAAATGACATAAACATAAACATGATATGATATAATGACATAAAGCATAAAAAATAAAGAGATATAGGGAGCGAGAAGGAAATATAAAGAAGTTAAAAGTTAGTAATTAGTAGCACAAGGCTCTAGTGCCATAAGCCTTCATCGATTATTCCATTCCGCGTTATGAACTATAGTGATTAAACAATGCACTTAGGCCAAAGTTAATGAACTTGACAGAAGATTGGTTGAACCAAAGCCTCTACAATGCCAAGTTTCAAAGATTATGGACCAAATGCAAAAGATCAATCACCATTGGGTTGACGCGACCAATCAAGGTCCGGACCACGAAAGTTCAAATTCCGAATTGGATTAAATGGGACAAATGTTGCGCTATGTTAAGCAATCGCCGAGTAATTTACGAAGTAATTACCCTACAATGAGGCCGGTCAATAACTCTTTGTGCTAATACATTCTAGATGAACGATATGTAGATCGTCATCCGAAAGCAATACCGCACGAAAAGAAAATAGGTAACGATCTAGTCTTGATCAAGAATTCAACAAAGAAATTCTAAGATCCATAAGACTTTCATCGATCAAAATAAAAAGAAATAGATGAATAGAAAGCCAAATTGAACTACAAAGTCAAGAACCTTTCATCTTCAAGTTCAATCACCTTTAAATGATAAGTTTAAGTGTGAAAACATATCACTAATTCAAAGCACCTCAAATGAATTCAACAATTCATTAAAAGATAGATTTGAACTAATGAATGTTTAATTACTCTAACCATATCCAAAGTCCATTGAAATTGAAGAGAAATTAATCTCAACAATGCATTTCAAGGCTAAAACAAGAAGAAAGGGGAAGAAGGAGGAAGAAAAACCAAAACAGCCCTAAAAACAAGTGAAAATATGCATTCTGTTTTGAAGTAACCGGTTACAGCATATCTGCTAACCGGTTACTTAGTTCAAAATAGGCGCAATTTTTCAAAATTAACACAGAGTAACCGGTTACAGCATATCTGCTAACCGGTTACTGTGCACCAGAATGCAGAAAAATGTGCAAAATTCAGCATGATCCATTTTCAAAACTTTTTACAAACACCTTGTGATCATGGAACTGAAATTACACGAAAATTAAAGTAAAATAACAGTGAAAACCAGCAATTAAACACAATTACAAGATCCAAAGGATCAAGTAACAAAGATCTCCAAAGATCTACATTATGGAAGATGAAGATGAAGCTTCAACAATGGTGAAAAATGGATTACCACTTCAAATCTGAAAATTCCTTCAAATTGCTTCAAGATCCAAATCCCAAAGCCTTGATCTACTATAATTGATGAACAAAAACAAGAATGGATGAAGGCTTAACTCAAAATTGAACAAGATTCAATGAGAATTCTTGTTAACTTTCAAAAGAAGAAAAGTGAGCTTTGGTGAATTTTGTGGTTGGGAAGAAAATTTGCAAGAGGTTTGTTAGCTATCAAAAGCTTGAAGAATGAATGAAATGAAGCCTCTATTTATAGAGTTTAGGCTTGGGAAAATTGGTGGTTTGGAATTAGGCTTGGATGATCAAAATTAGGATTGTAATTCAAATTTGGAGGGAATTATCAAAAGAGTGGTGATTAGTGAAGGTGCATGGTGGAAAATGATCAAAGTGATGTAGGGGAATTAAAATGAGGTGGTCTAGAATATTCCAAATGTGATCAAGGGCTGAGATTGGTGCCAATTCCTGAAATTTGAATTTGCTGCAATTTTTCAAAATTTCACGAGGGTAACCGGTTACAGCATAACTACTAACCGGTTACTTAGTGCAAATTTTGAAAAATGCCCCTTTTAAGTACACTGATGTGGTTCGGCTCGATTCTTTTGCTCGTCATAGAAGGCATGGAAATAAACATATGAACCTTTGAATTCCTTGAATAATAATCAATTAAAATTTGAGGAATCCTTGATCGGATGATTTTTGAATTGTCTGCAGATCAATTTTGACTTTGTTCAGATGAAATTCATTCGAGCTGCGGGACTGTTGTTTTGGTATTTTTAACCTGTTCTTCCCCTGAAAATGTTAGTGAAAGAAAAACAAAATATTTTTTTGGATTTTAATTAATGGTTAGTAAACATAAACAAATTAAATAATAAACAAATAACAAACACACATACAAACCCAAATAATGAACCAATGTGTGATCTTGTTTGTGGTATGAATGCACATGAAAAACAGAGAATCTTAGGGACAAAAATTAGAGTATTACAGTGGTGTTGTTCGCTCTACTAAGTGTGTGTTTGCTTTTTCATCTTAAAAAAACGGCATCTTACGTATGAACGCAAGAATGGCATAATGAACGCAATTCCAAACACATGTTAAATCCATGGCTACTGCTATGCAAAGAGCTAATATCAGTGTTGACCTAGTGATGTTGATTATCTTATTTTTTCGAAAAAGATATAGCAATTTGTGCAAAGATATATTGGTTCTCAAAAAGCTAATTTTCACTGAAATGGCTTGCGTTATTTTTCTAATACATGAATAATTATCTGAAATAGATTTTATTAGAGTCAATCTTAATCTTAAATCAACTTATTTTATACATAATTAGCTTGAAAATAATATATAACAAAATACAACAAAAAAAATTGGTCAAACCAGATTTATTATAAAAAAAATCAGAAAAATGTATAACTTAAAAAAATCAATTTACTGTATGAACGAGTTCAGTTTTTAAAAAATGATCAATAATGGGTCCATTCAATTTTAAATTAAGATTTAGTTCACCAAATTATTAATTCAATTTGGTTTGATTTTTTTAAAAAATGTAACTGTTCGATTCTAGAACTTTTGTCATTCATTTTGGTATAGTTTTCAGATAATACTGAACCATGAACATTCCTAATTGCAAAAGTCGAAATCAAGCCGCACGTATACCTAAAACAGATCGATTAGTATGTTTGTTTTTTTGTGTGTGAAGAGAAAGAGATTTCATTAAGAAACCGAAGCCCGTACAATTTGATTTAACTCCAAACTTGGATATCCACCTATCCAACTTCTAGACCCATATAATTCCCCATACCAACGAACTTGTGAGTATCAACATTTAGAGTTCTAGACAAAAACATGAGTGAAGCAACTTCAAACTTGCTTAGAAAAAAACCTGTAGTTTGCAGCAATAGATTCAATGACAGCGAATTTTAAAACAAAATTTATACAGTCAACAACAACAAGGGCGTCCGATTGAACGAGAACCCTTTCTAACTTAAAATCTTGGGCCAACTACAAGCTCCATCTGATGGACAACATCTCCTCTACAACAGGATCCACTGACACAAACTCTTTTCTGCAAGCAGCTAGAATAACCTCCTTATCATGGTTCTTGTTCTGGACTGGACTAATGGCTAGACATGGCCCAATCCACTTCTGCTCCAGAACGACCCAAATTGCCTAAGTCCAATCCACAAAGGGGCAAAAATTACCTTTCTGCCCCTCCAACCGGGCAGGGACTGCATCGCTCCTCCCCGGTAATGATGCCCATTACGCACGACTTATCCATTCCCCGAACAGTTAAGGGCATGTGCCCGAAACTATGTTTATTCCCGACATAACGGCTAGTTTCGGGCACACTGCCCGACATAACGGCTAGTTTGGGTAGTTTCCTATTCTTCAGGAAAACGGTTATTTCGCCCCGAAAATAGGACTGTTGGCCACGCGCTGGGGGCTCTATATAAACCCTCTCGCTTGAGAGGGCCAGGTATCCAATATTCACCCTACGAACTCATACTTTGTACTTGCCCCTTTTCTCTGACCCTTTCTTACTTGAGCATCGAAGTACCTTACAGGTACACCCCCTCCTCCTCATACGACCAGCACCTCAGACGTACTTGTGGCCCACTTCTACAGGATCTGATCCAACCTTCACGATCAGTGGTGTCGTCTGTGGGAAAATCTTGTTCTCCCTATCTTTCTTTCCCCGGAAACCAAAGATCAAAGCAAATTTTCAAGATCATCATCATGGCCTCTCAAGATCATGCCAAGGGTGCTCTTCAAACCGCTGTCCTCCCCGTCAACAAGACTGACGTTGACGGCCCGTCATCTCTTTTCCGAGATGCTCGTTTTCTGAGGGACGGGGCCACAACTTCTCCTTCCCCTACCCCTGCTGACCGAACCACGATCAGCCTTCACTGGACGTCCAGCCCATTCCTGTTCTGCCCAACGCCGACCCGGCCGTGGCAGCCCTCTTGGAGGCGATCAACAAAACCAACACCCTGATCCTGCAGCAGAACGAGAGGATCGGGGCATTAGAGGAGTCCAACCGTCCAAGATCCCCTCCTCTGAGGAGGAACCAGCGACAATCAAGGAGCCCGCAGCCCCGGAGAGATATCGACCGAAGACTACGCCAAGAACCCGACCCTCGCTCCATCCAAAAGCGTGACCAGGTTTCCCTGCGTGACCAGCACTCTCCCGGCCACAAGAGGACTCGAAGGAACGAGCAGTCTCCCGCGGTCAAGTCTAAAGGTCAGGCCCGTTCACCTTCTCCCCGAAGGAACTGCTCACCTTCTCCCCGAAGGAACCGACGCCGCGAGCGTACACTTCGGTCCCCGTTATTCACCAGCTCCAGCAGCGACGATGAGCCTCGCGGGCCATTGTCCAAGGAAATCTTAGCTACCCGTCTCCCTAAGGGCCTGGAGAAGCCCCCATCACTGGTCACGTATGACGGGACCACTGACCCCGACGAGCACATCGAGAACATCGATGCACTATTGGACTATCGAGGCGTACGGGGAGCCATAAAATTCCAGCTATTTCCAACCACGCTCCGAAAAAGGGCGATGACATGGTACAAGCAGCTGCCCGAAGAGTCCATTACCTCATGGAGGCAACTGGGCAGAATGTTCTCACGGCATTTCACAGCTTCTCGTCGTCACCCCAAGACTGAGACCTCCCTTGGAGCCATAATCCAAGGAAAGGACGAACCTCTCCGTGCATATATCGAGAGGTTCAACAAAGAAGCAGTACAGGACGAGAGGAAAAAGTTTCTCTCGAGCAAGGACTCCGCCCGGGCTCCGAGTTTTCTAAAGCCGTTGGCCTCGCACCACCGAGGAACCTAGATGCCCTTCTCCTCAAAGCCCAATCGCATATTCAGTATGAAGAGAAGGTTGCGGCCAACAACGTTCGAGCATCACGCCATCAGGAGAACGCTCGGGATTCCAGAGGCGAGGAAGCCTCGACATCTCGTCGAGGCGAAAAGAGGCGTGAGGACCGTCCTCGGGACTCCCACGGCAGCAAAGGACCCTCCGGACGATTCCACGACTATACTCCCCTAACAGTCTCCAGGGAGAAGATACTGTCCGAATGCGCAAATTTAGAATTCAAGCAAGCAGGGGTTCGCTTCCCCAAAAAACTGCCAGCCAAACCCAACGCCTATAAATCGAAGTACTGCCGTTTCCACAAGAGTCACGGCCACACTACTGAAGACTGCATCCATCTGAAGGATGCTATCGAGATACTAATCAGGGATGGCCACCTGAAACAGTTCCCGAAGAAGAAGGACACTCCTCGGCAGGACGCCCAGGAGTCCAAGAAAATAGAGGAAGAGGTACCCTCCTCGGAAGACGCTAACATTCAGGTCGCTATGTCCATATCACGACCAGAGGACTTCTACGTCCCAGACGAGCTCAATGCCCCAGCGTATTTCGTGGCCCACAGCCCGTGGGAGACATTTCCCTCTGCCATGGTTATCTCTGGCGGGGGCTTCAACAAAGTCACGGTGGGCTCTGTGAAACGAAAATTTGAGCATCTGATCAACACAAGCTCTAATAAGGTGACCACGCTCGATCAGGCCCAGGGGGCTCTATCCCCATCTCCTTCTATCGGGAAGAGCTCCTCGGAGGGTCTCCAAACTCGATCATACCTTTTCTCATCAGAGCCCGAATGGCGAACTTCGACGTTCGCAGAATCCTCGCCGACCAGGGCAGCTCGGTCGACATCATGTACTCCCAGCTGTTTTCAACACTTCAGCTGGACGAATCACACCTTACCCCCTATGTGGGGTCCGATTTACAGGGATTCAACGGATTAGTGACCAAGCCATGGGGATACTTCGAACTGATCGTAACCTTTGGATCAGCTGAGACGGCCAGATCCGTCAAGGTACAATTTCTGGTAATCGACTGCCCGTCACTTTACTAGTGCATATTCGGAAGACCAACTTTGGCCGAGCCGGTAGCTGTACCTTCAATAGTCCACCTCAAGATGAAGTATTACACTTCAAAAGGGATTGTCGCCACCCTCCACGGCGATATCGAAGCTGGATGACAGTGTTTCGAAGCAGCCACGAAGGGGCTCAATGCCATTGCATCCAAGCCAAAGGTATCAAGTAAACCAGCCTTGCCCAGCAGCTCCGAGGAAGCCAAGCCTCTGCCATAGATCGACTTCATCGACCTCGACAGCCGCTTCACCGAGGAGGACCAACAGGAGCACCGGGCAGCTTCAACCGACTCATCCAGCAGCAGCTCCCATCCGATGCGCCCAATCCCGGATGGCAACTTCGAGTTCGTTCTGTTCGACGACGACCCTCAGCGGGGAGTAAAGATTGGAACAGACCTGCCCGACATAGCGAGGAAGCAGCTCAAAGCATGCCTCCGTGAGAACGCTGACCTCTTCGCCTGGAGCGCTGCCGAGATGCCCGGCTTGGACCCGTCCGTCGCCTGCCACCAACTGACAATTGACCCAGCCGTCAAGGTCGTAGCACAACGTAGGAGAAAGCAGTCTCCGGAGAAAACGGAGGCTGCAGAAAAAGCTGTAAAGGACCTCCTCGAGGCCAAATTTATTTCGGAGGCCAAGTACACCACTTGGCTGTCCAACGTTGTACTTGTGAAAAAATCTAATGGGAAATGGCGAATGTGCATTGATTACACCGATCTTAACAAGGCATGCCCGAAGGAAGCCTATCCCCTCCCCAATATTGATAAACTTGTTGATAATTCTGCCGGTTTTAAACTTTTATCGTTCATGGAGGCCTACTTAGGCTATAATCAAATTCCAATGGCGATGGCCGACAAAAAATACACGACCTTCATGACCAAATCGGGAAATTATTACTACAACGTAATGCCCTTCGGCCTGAAGAACGCCGGAGCAACCTATCAAAGAATGATGAACAAAGTCTTCCGGGGAGAGATAGGCGACATGCTCGAAGTCTATATGGACGACATGATCGTGAAATCCCACGAGGAAATCGATCACACTGCCCATTTAAGGAAGGTTTTCGAACAGGCCAGAAAATACAAAATGCGTTTCAACCCGGAGAAGTGCACGTTTGGTGTCTGGGCAGGAAAGTTCCTCGGCCTCTATTTAACAGAGCGGGGAATCAAGGCCAATCCCGATAAGTGCCGAGCATTCTCTGAGTTTCCAACACCCAAGTCAAAGAAATCCATCCAGTCCCTCAACGGGATGCTTGCGTCACGATCTCGTTTCGTGGCCAAATCTGCCCAGCACGCCCTACCATTCTTCAAACTCCTCCGCAAGGAGGCAGCGTTAGAATGGACCGAGGAATGTGACAAGGCTCTTCTCCATCTGCAACGGGCGCTCTCAGAGCCACCAGTCCTCTCTCGCCTGGACAACGGCGAAACTTTGTACCTGTACCTCGCTGTAGCAACCGAAGCAGTGAGTGCCGCTCTCATCCGCGAGACTCCTGACGGACAGAAGCCTATATATTTCACGAGAAAAGCATTGCAATGATGAGAGTTAAGATACCAACAGATAGAGAAAGTGGCTATGGCCCTCATCAACGCAGCCAGAAGATTAAGACACTACTTCCTGGCCCACACTATCGTGGTTTGAACAGATCAGCCCATAAAGCAGCTGCTGGGACGACCTGACATGGCCGGTCGAATGCTCAAATGGTCGCTTGAACTATCCGAAATTGACATCCAGTATGAAGGCAGGAAAGCCCTCAAAGCCCAGGCTCTGGCCGACTTCGTCGCAGAGATGACATCCGCAGACTCCCCCGCGAGCGAAGCGTGCAAATGGACCATTTTTGTGGACGGTGCCTCAAGCTCGGCAGGGAGCGGCGCGGGCATCATACTGAAAAGCAACGAAGGAATCATCGTTGAAGTATCACTCACCCTATCCTTCCCAATCTCTAACAACCAGGATGAATATGAAGCCTTCCTCGCTGGATTGCGCCTATCTGAGGACCTAGGCGCGGAAGAAGTCGTCATTTGCAGAGACTCACAACTCGTGGCCCTTCAGGTCCGAGGAGAATATCAAGCTAAAAACGACAACCTGACCGAATACTTAGCCCTGGTCAAAAAAGAAATGACGAAGTTTGCAGCAGTGGAGGTAAGACATGTTCCCCACGAACATAATGTCCGGGCAGACGTTCTATCCAAACTAGCCAGCACAAAAAAGAAAGGCGGAAACAAGTCCGTCATACAGGAGGTACTTCCTCGACCCAGTATCGAGAAGGCCTCCCCAACCCTCGACGTACAGGTGATCGGCGACAACAACTGCTGGATGACCCCTGTTTACAACTATCTCGCCAAAGACGAACTTTCGTCCGACCCAAAAGAGGCCAGCATAGTTAGGCGAAGAGCTTGCTCCTACGTCCTGGTCGAAGATAAACTCTACAAGCGAGGATTCTCCATTCTGCTGCTCAAGTGTGTCGAGGAAGAAATAGTCGCACACATTTTTCGCGAAATCCACGAGGGAATCAACGCCCAACATCTCGGTGGAAGGTCCCTTGCCCGAAAGGCCCTCCGAGCAGGATATTACTGGTTGACCATGCAGCACGACGCTAAAGAACACGTGAAGAAATGCGATAAATGCCAACGGCACGGGGGCATGCACCTGGCTCCATCTAACGAGCTCAAGGCTATGTCCTCCCCGTGGCCATTTTCCTGGTGGGGCCTGGACATCCTAAGACCCTTCATGGTAGGATCAAATCAGAACAAATACCTAATTGTGGGTGTAGATTACTACACAAAATGGATAGAAGCAAAGGCTCTGGCCAAAATCACTGCCCACAATATACTACGCTTCTACAAACGAAACATCCTCGCACGTTTCAGAATCTCCCAAGTGATAGTAACAGACAATGGGACACAATTCATGGACAGGAAATTCCAGGACTTCGTCGCCCAGCTAGGTACGAAGCAACACTTCTCATCCGTCGAACATCCCCAGACAAACGGGCAAGCCGAAGCGGCGAACTGGGCCATCCTTCGAGGCCTCAAACGAAGGTTGGACGAGACGAATAAGGCTTGGGTTGAGGAGCTACATAGTGTGTTATGGGCATACCGCACAACTCCACACTCTATAACCGGGGAAACACCTTTCCGTCTAGCGTACAGGACCGAGGCTGTAATCCCCGTCGAAGTTCACGTACCCTCCAGGCGGACAGAGTCGCCCCTAGACGAGGAGATGAACGACGAATCATTAAGAGAAGAACTTGACCTCGTCGAGGAAATCCGAACTGGGGCAGCCCTCCGCGAAGCCTCACTAAAACAAAAAATTACCATCAGGCACAACGCCAAGGTGATACGATGAGAGTTCGACGTAGGAAGCCTTGTTCTAAGGAGAAACCACAAAGACTCTCGCGAGGGCAAACTAGCCGCCAACTGGGAAGGACCCTATCATGTCCGAGCAAAAACGGAGAATGGGGCCTATTACCTAGAACATCTCAACGGGGAAGAACTCGCTCGACCATGGATCGCCAAAAAACTAAAACATTACTATAGCTAATTCTCGGTTTGACCCGCCACGACGACGGACGTCAGCTACCGAGCACTATGCACACCTAGGTACAAGCGTCGCATACCAATAAAGCAGAACCCCACTCAGTAATGTGCCGGGTAACTGCTCGACAGCGGTCCTCGATCGAGCATCGCCGTCGCTAAAGTACCATGACTGGCAGAACCCCAGCTCGCGATGGGACGTTCATGCCACGAACTCATGACTCAAACGCGACCTGAGCTCCGCACCCCCGCCAGGATATTCCCCGGTCGTTCGACCAGTACCCCTCACTGCGAAACACATCTACAACGAGCAATCCCCTGAAACTTTACATAAGTCAAATAACAGAACCATTCCACCAAGACCGGGCATATAATTTAATATGATAAGTGGCCACTAGGACCACGATTGTGCTGAATTACATAAACGGGGGCCATGCCCCCCAAATAGATTACAACAAATACGCGGAGCGCAGGCCGGACAAAATTACAACAAGGAAATCCTTCATTCATCCATACGATCAACCTGCTCGGAGTTGGACGGTTGCTCCTAGCTACCCACGGTCTGATCTTCGATCTACTCCTCGAGGAGGGTGGCGGGCATAACGATCCGACCATCCTCGACAGCTCCAGGTAGTGGGTACCCTCGACAGAGAAGTCAAGCTCGGGGTTCACCACCCGCAGTTGAGACACGGCCTTTCTGAAGGATTCATCCGCGATGGCGATACTGTCATCCTCGACCGTCAGCATACGGGCGACCAACTCGGACCTTGTCTTTAATTCCTTCACATCTTCAGGTTCATCTTCGCCCGGAGCATTGACCGCCCTCAGCTACTGGACCAGCTCCTCGGCCGCTTTCTTCTCCGCAGCCAGCGTAGAATTCTTCTTCTTCAACCTGGCCACCTCCTCCTCAGCCTTCTTCCGAGCATCGTTTGCACTCTTGACTTTTTCTTTGAGGGACGCCATGGTAGCTCGGGAAGCATTAAGTTCGAACTCAGTTGCAGAGTCCCCTTCAGCATAAACGACTGCCATCTCCAACATCCTAACCAAAGCCAAAGCATCTTGAGCCACCAACACCCTCTTGTTCGGGCGGTCCATGCTTTCCAGACGAAGAGATTACGCCCGAGGCATGACCAAGGAGTTCCCCTCAAAGAATCTCCTATCCAATATGCAAGGAGGAAGCTCGAACTTCCCTTTCTCTGGGGTCCGACTGAGATCCATGGCTTCAGTAACCCTTGGCCACTTGGATCGTCCGGTCAAAGGCAGGGGAGATCCCTGAGGAGCGGGAGTGGGAGAAGAGGTCCCCACAGAAGACTGAACCGGAGTGGGAGCACGCGCACCAGTGAACCGAGACTTGAGGGGGGCCGCTCCGGCCTTGTTCCTCGCAAGAGTATTCTTCACAAGCCTCTCATGGGCCTGAGGCATCTCACCTGCACAAACAAAAATCGAGCACGTTAGACACGAGGAAAAGAAATAGTGTGAACAAATCTAAATAACTAAGACTACCAAGCAGCTTCTCGACTTCCGCAGGAGTCTTGCACTCCAGGAGGGCCTTGGTATTAATAAAACGATACTCAACCCTCTGGTTACCGTCCTACTCGAAAATCAGAGACCCCTTCTTCGTCCAGCATTCGGTGAGCCGGAAGGAATTAACGTACTTCACCAATGCCTCATACGCAACGGCATCCTGCCCGTGTAGCTCATGCGGTTGTAGAACGTAGTCACCGGGCTTCCTGGTGAAATGGTCGGGTCCCCAGTGAATAGGGAACTTGTATATCCTCTCCCCGACGAACTTATCCATCTCGTCACGCAGGTCATTTCCCTCCTCATCAACCTCGATCTCCCAGACGTATATGTTATCTTGGGCAGCTTCGGACATGGGCTCGATAACATAGTACCGCTCCTTAAACGCCCGCATCGACTCTGAAAAAGGTTTAAACAATTTGCGAGGCTGCTTCAAAGAGACCCAACCATACTGCCTCCCCGACAGCTGCCTTTGAAGATGGAAACGGTGAAAAATAGAGGAAAAGTAGCCCTTATGGTGAGATACTCGCACACCAGCTCGAATTCCCGGATGAAGGCCGACGAGTTAGGGTGCAGTTGCGTAGGGGCCAACTTCAAGTGCACGAACACCGACTGCTAAAAATCGGAGAACGGCAACCTCAGACCCAGCTCCTTGAAAGCATACTCATACATAGCAAAGCGGTCCCCGTAATTCGTGTAGACCTTGTTATCCTCAGAGGGAAAATGCACCTTCCACTCCCCCTCTGTTCGGACTTCCATAAAGACGTCCCCTAAGTACGTCGCAAAAGTTGACACATGTTCGGCAGGTTCGGCCACCTCTCACTCCTCCACGGAACCATCGATGACATCCTCGTCCATATCTTCCAACTCCTCTTCCTCCCCGACCTCGCTGGGGGTACTCGAAGGCGTCGAACTACTACTGTCTGAGGAACTTGTTTCTTCCTCTGACGAATCCAGGATAATCTCTCCATCTGGCCCCGTCGCCATATCGATCACCTGAAAAGTAGAGAAAAAAGTGAATTCGATAATAAATCAAATCCACCCTTCCACCGCTAGTCAAGTGAAAGGGCACACAAAGGGCTGAGGACAACGTCCCCGGCCTAAGCCCTAACATCAAAAGAAAAATTGGAACCTCCTCGCGAGGAGACGCTCGAGACAAATTATCCCCAGACGAAGAGCTTCCCTGGGCTCATACCCAGATTCATTTGAAGCTTCATCGAAAACTGCAAAGCTTCACCGGAATCTGGGAGTATTCCACCGGATACTTCATCACCAACCCAGAAGATGAAAGACCGCGACGGTTACACATGTGTCACCGTCGCAACAACGTCGTGAACCGCCCCTCACTAAAAACAGCCCGGCGACACATCATAGGTGGAGAGTGGCATAACCACCGTCCACCACCAACAACCGCCAAAAACGAAGCTAATCATCCTCTAAACCTAGCCTTAACCACATGCAATCTACCATTGACCACCAAAAAGAGCGAAAACAAGCACAGAATCGGAAACTTACCTTGTTTAGGAAGACAAAAAGTGGTCGCTCGAAGCTTTGTGCGGTGGCCGAAATAGCAGACGGCAGTGACGGGCAAACGCTCTGAAGATGACGAAGAGAAGCGAGAGTGAAAAGTCCAAAATGAGATGGACTTTCCCCTTTTATATGAAGAGGCACGTGCAGTGGCACGCGCTCGTAGGTCATGATGGCTATTAACTAGCCATCATTGCCTAGCAACTGCTGCACAGGGCTCTAGGCACACGTGGCGCCCCAACGTTTCCAATTCCAACCAACTGTCAGTCTCCCCGTGCGACGGTCAGACTAGACTCGAGCATTGGGGTCACGAACACCACCAGTCACGGGCACCCCTGATGCAGCCTCCCTAGTCACCAAACGATGACTTCACGCTAGCTCCCCAGAGCAACGAGCTGTCCTTAAGTCATCACTCCCATGCTCAGGAGCAACGACTTGGGGGGCTCCTGTTCTGGACTGGACCAATGGCTAGACATGGCCCAATCCACTTCTACTCCAAAACGGCCCAAATTGCCTAAGTCCAATCCACAAAGGGGCAAAAATTACCTTTCTGCCCCTCCAACCTGGCATGGACTGCATCGCTCCTCCCGGTAATGATGCCCGTTACGCACGGCTTATCCACTCCCTGAACAGTTGAGGGCATGTGCCCAAAACTACGTTTATGCCCGACATAACGGCTAGTTTCGGGCACACTGCCCGACATAACGACTAGTTTGGGTAGTTGCCTATTCTTCGGGAAAACAGTTATTTTGCCCCGAAAATAGGACTGTTGGCCACGCGCTGGGGGTTCTATATAAATCCTCTCGCTTGAGAGGGTCAGGTATCCAATATTCACCCTACGAACTCATACTTTGTACTTGCCCCTTTTCTCTGACCCTTTCTTACTTGAGCGTCGGAGTACCTTGCAGGTACACCCCCTCCTCCTCCTCCTCATACGACCAGTACCTCAGACGTACTTGGTGGCCCACTTCTACAGGATCTGATCCAGCCTTCACGATCAGTTCTTAATAATGCAACCAAAAGTCACAAATCCCTAATTAAACACTCTTGCATCAGTATGCGCTATGTGAATATTCCTAGGACTAGAATCAACATACACTAGATCCTTCTCATTGACCTTTTCCTTAGGGTTCCATTTGTTAAACTCCATCACCCTCTTCAGTGCTTCCTCTTCCATCCTGATTGGATTCGACTTTTTTTTGTTGGTACAACTGAACATTACGAGCATCACAAATCTTATAGAGCAACATGCACAACAATTGAACACTTAAAATATCACTGCACGACAGTAAACTCAGCAACCAATCATTTATCCCAACATCAGAAGGACCGTTGTGATTTGTGAGTGCTTAAGAAGTTAAAATCATGGTGCTTTTTGAAGTCACATAGGTGCGGTTTAGGCTGAGTCTATAAGTAGTCTTGGCATTTCGTCTTTTTCTTCTCCACCTCTCTTTTTCTTTACGATTTTCTTTGACAATGTTATTGGTATTTTTAGTGAACAATCACGTGTTTAATTCACTTAAAAGATTAATTCGAAAAATCTCAAAGACAATTTGTGTAAAGAAATTATACAATGAAAAGTGTGTGATTTGGATTTAAAACACTTAGGTAACAAATCAACAAAATGCAAGAAATAAACTTTGAATAAAGATAAAAAGTAATAAAAAAGTAAATGAAATAAATATTGTAAATACTTGAAATACTAAAGAGCGGACGTAGACTCACATTTCTCACGAACTATTTCGTTTGATGACTTGGGAACTCTAATTCTATAGCGAATGAATACGGATTTTGCATCCCTAAATTCAAGGCTTGAGTCTGCTTTATATACTAATCCTAAAATAACCGTCGACAATAGTCGTTTGTTACATGTTCGACGCGTGTCCTCCCTGTAGGCTACATTTCCTCTAACTTGCTTCCATGCATCTCCAAAGAGAAATTACTGAAAACCAAACAAAATGTGGTGATAACTGCGTTGATAACCGTTTTGAACGCTTTAACTGCCTTTGTCAAAGGCTAAGACATCCCTGTGAGGGCTATGGTTTTTCACCTATTTCGTTTTAATGATGTCAACAAATATGTTGAGTATTAGATTGTAATTTGAGCGGTATCACTTCTCTTGTCGAGCAAATTGCATCTAGTCATTGTTGTTCATGTGTCTAGACATATAGGACTTTGTCTTATCCATAAATATATGTGCATGATCATTATACTAGTGTCTAGTATATTTGTCTGGGTCTTAGTCAGTTACAATGTGGAAAAAAATGCATTTTATGTAAAAATACAAGTTATGCGTTGGCCTACTATGTGCATGAGTCGACGCATGATTACTGATGCAAGATGTAACGCCCGGTTATTTAATTAATTATTTAATTAAATATCTTCGTATTATTTGTGTGATTTGTGTTGGTTGTCGAAAATGTGGTGTTGAGTTGCTATGTCGGTTTTAGTTGAATTAAATTATAAAATGTTGATTTAAGTTGTGTTGTTGTTAATTAATTAGTCAAGCTGACTTAAGTGGTAATTATAGTATTAGAAATAATACTAGATTATATTATTGGGCTTTTTAGATGGTGAGTGAAGTAGTGATAGTGGGGGTGTAGAAATGAGGCCCAATAAGTTAATAAAACATTAGTGTTTTATTATTAGGTATGGAGAATTATGAGAAGGAAAAGAAAGTAGCAGTAAGAGAACAAGAACGTGGAAGTAGCAGTTACGGAGAAGAGAAAGAGGAACAAGGGTTTGAGAGGGAATACGTAGAAGTTACTAGAGGGAGAATCCAATCGGAGAGTAGAGAGACCTTCAATCCAAGGTAAGGGTGGGGTTATGACTCTATAATTGGGTAGTTGATAAATGATATGTGGGATTGGGTTGTAGAATTACTCTGTTTGTGCTTTTGATTTTTGTAATTGATACTAAAATTGGTTGTTGTGATTGAATTAGTCGTATAAAAATGAATCTATGTTGATTGAGTATGAATTCTGTATGTTGCTGTTGTACTGTGATGGTTGGACCTTTTTCTGTGATTGAAACGGAGGAGCAGAATGTGGAATTAAGGAGAACTGGAATGAAATGCACTGAGACGAAGGAAACTGGGAATTGGGGGTGTGACGACCGTGATGGAAAGCGTGACGAGCGTCGCACAGGTCGTGTGCGAGTGACGACCGTCACTCATGTGTTACGGCCGTCACGCATTGTGACGAGGGCCAGGAAGTTGTGACGAGCGTCACATGGGCCTGCTGTGTAATTGTTTCTGTTTTCGTTTCTGTTTATTTCTGTCTGCTATGGGTTCACTTGGTATGTTCCATTTTAAGTTAGTTAAGAGGGATGGTATATATAACTGTTTGGCAGAGATGAATTTAGTAAGTTGAAGAATTGGCTTCATTAATCACAGTAGTCCCCCTTTTGATTAATTTAATTAATTTAGCAGATAATTAGTAGTATTATTATTGGTAGCAGAGAATTATAAATAGTAGATGAATGATACAGTGACCAGTGCCAATAGTTATTAAGTGAATAACAGAACTAGTAATATGGGTATAAAATAATAGTGACTGAATTATATGTTTTTGGTTGTAAGGCAGTATTAATTTAACAGAGGACTAATAAGAATAGTAGCTCGAAGTAGAAATATTAGAATTTATCCGACAATTAAGTAACCGGTTTTAGTCGAAGACTGTCCGAATAATTATGCGATTTATTTGTAGCTTATTTTGGTTGATTCGTTGGGTTGTGTACCTTGCTGAAAAATATGAATTTGCAGGTGGTGTTGAATTGTGAGGCCTACGACCAATGTTGTTTTGTTGTTGATTAGTTGCTGTTAATTATTGATGCTGATATGTTGTTGCTGTTGATGATGCGAAGTTGCAGGATATTTGTTGTTGTTGAATTGCCTCTATTAATTGGCAAATATTAAGTTGTAGGCCAGTGGCCAAAGTTGAAATTGTTGTTAAGTTGCAGTTGTGTTGTTGTTGTGTTGTTGTTGAATAATTTGATGTTGTAGTTGTTGTCGCATGCATAACATAGCATACCAAGTTGGCCTGGATTGGCAAAATTATTAAGTTGGCCTGGATTGGTAAAAAGTTGAAAGTTGAAGGCTTATGCCTTGTTTGATGCATCTATTACTTGGCAATTTCTAAGTTGGGAGTTCTGCTCTGTCTTTAAGTTGGGAGTTCTGCTCCAATGGTACCACATACATGTGCATTGTATGAGTCACATTCTAAGCTGCATATTCCAGTGTTGTGATGATATATTCATTGTCATTATGTTGTTGACTTGTTGTTACAGGTACTGTCTGAAAGCTATGAAAATGTTGTTATAATCTGTTGAGGGGTTTGTTGTTATATTTGTGGTTTGAAAGTTGTTATATTAAGTTGGTTAAATTGTTGTGATATTAAGTTGATGACTTTGTTGTGATATTATGCTGATGGCTGGTTGTGCTAATTGTTGTTATAAGCTGTAAAGTGGTAATTTTATATGATCTAAATTCTAATATATTATTTATCATACATCTTATTATATTGTCAGATATCTCACCCCTTCTACTGATATTTCCCCTACCATGGGAAATGGGCAGGTACTCAAGAATAGCAGTGGCAGTTCGGAATAGTTTTTGGAGTCCTTATGTTGCTTTATTGCAAGTCAAGAGGGTCTTTCTCTGATACGTAACACTCGGGGGGATGAACGATCGTTGTTTTATAGTTGTTATATTTCAGTTGTTGAATTATAAGTTGATGTCGTTGAATACTTGTTATGTTACAGTTGTTTTCAGATGGACAAAAGATGTTATGTCATTTGAGTTGAAAAACATGATTCCGCTATTTAGTTAATAAAAGTTGTTTTATTTTAAAGACTAATTTTGTTGTTATCGGTTCATCCGAGTTAAAGTGTTATGTATCCGATTAACATACGATAATATGAATTCGTTTTTAAGTTGAAAGTGTAGCATCTCATTTGTATGTTGAAATTTTGAAACTCTGATTTTATAATTATTCGCCGGGTAGAAATGGGGTGTTACACAAGACCTGTGAAATAAACGAGAAAACGCATAATTCTGGGAATGCAGAAATTGCATTCATGCGTTGACGCATGGTGACTTTGGGTTGACGCATTCTAGTCAATTTTTCACAGTGTTTCCCACGCGCTGACCCTCATTAAAGCATGAGTCGACCCATAACTTGCCTGACCTGATTTTTTTCACTTAAATTTTTTGTCTGTTATTTCTGTTAAAACTTTGGTGGGTCAATTTATTCTCTACAAATAGTTTGGTCCTCTCATTATCCCAAACAACAAGAAACGTGAAAATAGATACCATTTTTCTCTTCATCTTCATCTTCTTCATTGAGTAAACAAACAATCACACATAATCATTGTAGTGCGATTTTTGTGGTCCTAAGTCACGATCGCTTGGGTACTACAGTTCGATTCATTTTTTATCCTATTGAGCTTATTAAGGAAGGGAAATAGATGTCTCCAATTAACCCTGCTTGCATACTGAGTTTGAACATCGGTCTGTTAGGTTACAGATGCTATGTGGAGGTGGGGCCCAATCTTCGGTTATTTTGCTTAAGAACACAGCGTCTGGATTATTGGTGAGGTTTTCGATGATGTGTTTAAATTTGCTGCTTTTGGGTTGATTTGGTGGAGATATTGGATTTTGGGTTTTTTATTAGTATGCTCGCTAAGATTTTTCCAATCTTATGCCTACGTATTCCCGTTTGATGAAACAGGGAAATTAGAGCGATCGTAGTTCCTCCTATTCTATGGGAGGAAAAGAGGTTGTTTTGGTGTCTTGTTCAAAGCCCAAGACATGAAGCTAAAGGGGTGATTTGTATCTTGTTCAAAGCCCAAGATGTGAAGCTGAAGGGTCTACTTGATTTTAGAGGGAATTTGTCATCTCTAAAGAGGAGTTGTTGATGTTTGTATGATGTGAGCAAGGCACAACTTTGATGCTAAAAGGTTGATTTACTCAATTGGGGTTTTCTTTATACAAAGCCTAAGAGGAGGCTATTGACCCAACAAGAGGGTGCTAACAAGTGACAGACTCAACAAGAGAGTGCTTTTATGTGTCTTGTACGAAGCCCAAGACGGAGGCTAAAAGGTTTTGACTCAACAAGAGAGTTTTTTTTATCTGTCTTATATGAAGCCTAAGACGGAGGCTAAAAAGGTTTGACTCAACAAGAGAGTCTTTTATACTCAACAAGAGAGTGTTTTATATCTCGTACGAAGCCCGAGGTGGAGGCTAGAGGGGAAGTGACTCAACAAGAGAGTCTGTTTGACAGGTGATTGACTCAACAAGAGAGTCTTTATACTCAACAAGAGAGTTTTTTTATGTGCCTTGTATGAAGCTCAAGACGGAGGCTAAAAGTGTTTGACTCAACAAGAGAGTCTTTTATACTCAACAAGAGAGTGATTTATATCTCGTACGAAGCCCGAGATAGAGGCTAAAGATGTTTGACTCAACAAGAGAGTCTTTTATACTCAACAAGAAAGTGTTTTTTCTATCTCGTACGAAGCCCGAGATGGAGGCTAAAGATGTTTGACTCAACAAGAGAGTCTTTTATACTCAACAAGAGAGTGTGAAAAGGTCAGCTCCGCTGGGGAGAATCATTGTACAAAGCCCAAGAGGAGGCTATTTATGCTGGTAACTGTTTCAGTTTGGTGACAGGTCCAGTATGTTGGATAAAAGAGAAAACCAGTTCTTATAAAGATTAAAGGTAAGGTTGTGCTTTGGCACTGGTCAAGGATCAGGGTTATTTCCTGTTCTTTAAGGAAATGGGAGATCCAAAGGGTATTGAGACTGTCCAAGTCTACTGGTGTTTTGAGAAATTGATTCTCATATAGTGAATGATCTTTGTATGATGCCCAAGAGAAGGCTGGTACGTTAAGGGATGAAGGTCAACCCATTAACTGGTCTGACACTTGACTCAGAAAGACAGCTCTAGCAAATTGATGACTAGGTTCTGTTCTTATACCTGTAGAGGTCTCTGGGTCCTTGTACAAAGCCCAAGAGAAGGCATGAGAGGTTTTAAGAAGCCGAAGGGCCTTGTACAAAGTCCAAGAGGAGGTGGGGATGCTTTTAAGAAGCCTGTGAGTCCCAAACCGAGAGAAGTTCAAGAAATGCAATTCACCAAGAAGAGATCATTTCATGAAAGTCCGCAGTTTGAAGAAACTCAAGAGATGTCATTCACCGAGAATAGATCACCTCTGGGGAGTAGAATTTCTTTGACAATGTCTAAGGGTGACAGTCTGAGAAAGGGTTCACTGAGAATGCTGCATTTCACGTCTCCATATTGTTTAACCCCAAGAGGAGGGAAGACTGTGTCTGGTAATCCTATGGGGATCTAGTTTTGACTGTATTTAAGAGTGACCAACAGGGCTTTACCTAGTTCTAGACGTAGTTGCCGGGAAAAACTCTAAATAACTATGCTAGTATTACGCAGTGGATATATAGCAAGTATATAAAAGTTTGTGAAAGAAGACTTACAGTGAAACAACCCCACAATACAGTTATATATATGTATGAAAGCGGATAAAGAAAGCGAGTAAACACTTACTCGGTTGTAGAGCTTCCATGGTGTTTTGTTAGTTGTTCAACAAAGAAAGCTTTGATAACAATATTATATTCTAAATCCAAGGAGAAAGTGCTTTGAAAAGATTGTTGGGGCTTACAGCTCAAGGAAAGGCCCAAGGTTTTATCAGTGATTGCACTGTTGTTTTGAAATTGTACAGGGACTTATACAAGTGACTGAGGCCCAAAAAGGTTTTTTGTATAAAGGGATGGGTCTTACACTCTCTCAAGAGGCCCAAAGGTGTTTAAAGAAAAGGAATGGGGCTTATAACACGAGGGTAGGCCCATATGATTTGATTTTTGAACTGGCGATCACGCCGAGATTTCTTTAACGTACTAGGTCTTATACAATGTATTGAGGCCCAAAAAGGTTTTGGTTAAAAGGGGGTTGGGTCTTACACTCTATTAGAGGCCCAAAGGTTTATTTTTGTACAAGTGGTGGGGCTTAGAGCTCAAGGAGAGGCCCAAGGGTTTTTGTTAAAAAGGCGGCGATCGTGCCGAACTTTTTGATGGTGTCGGGACTTATACAATACACTGAGGCCCAAAAAGGTTTGTATTTACAAAGGACTGGGTCTTACACTCTACCAAGAGGCCCAAAATGTTTGAAAAAAGATTTGTGATGGTTGAATTGATCAAAACCCTAATTTGTTTTTCAAAATATATTTTAATTGAATAAAAATTCAATTAAAATGATCAAAATTGTTAAACATGTGTGAAAAACAAATTGTGGTATTGGATTAATGTTTGAAAAATCATGTTTATACCCACAAAATAATTGGAAATCAATTAAGTTTGGAAAACCAAGGGAGAAAAAATATTTCAAATGTTAAAAACAAATAAAACATTAATTCTTTGCAAAAATATCAAATATATGAAATAAGTAATATTTTTGGGATTTTTTGGTAAAATAAAATATTTTAAAATTTTTGTGAATTATTAAAAAAAGAACCAACTCAAAATCATTAAAACTCAAAGAGAAATTATTTTTTGAATCAATTAAATAAAATCACAAAAATTCAAATATTCAAATATTTGAAAAAGGGCGCCAAGAACATCTTGGCCTTGCCCGCGTGCTCTGTTTTGCCCAGATTTGCATTTTCTCATCAATCTCACTGAATACTTGATGAAATCACACAATCCACATATCAATCTACTCGTTTCCACCTCACGATCATGTCTATGGTCTTTAATTTCATTTATTTTAAGCATGGAATAAGAAATCAAAGAGAAACCTCAAGAACCCTAAAATTTGCATGAAGGCTCAGAAATTCCATACACGATCCAAACAAAGCAATTGGTTGAGGGAAAACACTCCATGCATGATTATGAACATATGGCCAAATTATTGTGCAGCAAAAAATGCGTGGATCATAGAGTTAGAAGAGGTCATGCTTACCTCTTGCAGCTGGTGATCGTGTTTTATGTTAGAGGCGTTACAGCTAGGTTCCAATGATGTGGATAGCTTCCTTAGGTGCCAAGTGATGTGCCTGAGTGCTTGGAATGGTTTAAAACAAGATGGAACTGAAGATGGTATCCCAACTGCAACTTGGTTAAAACCTTGAGCAGCTGGCTGGTGATTCTGAGAAATCAGTGTTCCAGATGTTTTTTAAGTGTTTGGATCACTTCTATATGATGTTTATGAAGTGTGTGTGTGTGTGATTGGGTTGGTTGGAATAGCTCTCAAACTCAAAACCCGATAGTGACTTGCTTTGGAAGGCAATTTTGGAGTGAAGAAGGAGATTTTGAGGAAAGCATATGTTTGATGGGTTTGGTGTACTCAAACTGATCACAAATGATGTCTATTTATAGTGCAACAAGTTTGTTTTGGCATCAATAGTGAATGGCAACTGCTGCATAGGTTTGGCCAATGTTGATCAATGAGAATCCAAGTCTCCTCTAGCCATTGACTAGAGGTTAGGGCACAGGCTGTTGGTTCCCTTGGTCTTGGATAAGTCTTGACTGAATTCAGTTGGAAATGGCTCAGTCCATGCTACCTTGGTGCATCCATTAAATTCTCCAAAACAAAATTGGAGTCTTGTCTCCTCTTTAGGGGTTTCTAGGTTTGGCATGCTACTTTTGGTTCTAAATACTTGGGAGGCTGATGGATCAGTGTTTGTCCCTCCTTGGTCCCCTCTTGAGGTGTTCAGATGGATAAGTGTGTTTGTCATTTGCACAAATTTGGCAAATCGAGCAAAATGCACAAATCTGCCTTTGCTTTGACAGTTTTCAGCAAGGCATATTGCCATTGTCATATCTCATGGCTTAAGTGGAATTTGATGGAGTTCTTGGCCATTTTGGAAAGCCCTCATATGATACAACAACTGTTTGATCATAATTGGCTTTTATACTTTTTGGATCCAAGTGAAAAATGCCCCTACATTTTGAAAAAAGTAAGACAGATTCTGACTTAGTGAAAATTTCACTGTGTTGGAAAAAGTGACATTTTCACTTTTTGTGATTTTGGTCATTCCATAACTTGAAATCCATGAGGAATTGGAATGAGTTGTGTTTGAAGCTTTTGTAGAGTTCCATGGGAGCTACAAATCCAGCTTTGGATGGGATAAAATGGCCTTGCGGTTTAGGAGTTACGATCCTCCAAAGTTGGTACCCTAGCCATTTTGTTCCATAACTTAGAAAAATTTCTAAGTTTTTTATGGTTACCCCTTTTACAAGTTATCCCACTTTTCTTGATTTTTCTTGATGAATGATGATTCCAATCACACATTAACATCATTTTAGGGTCAAAGAACCATATTTGTGAAAAATCTCAAAAAGTCAAAGTTGACTTTTGTGCACAGTTGACTTTTTGTCAAATGAATTCCAAACTGTGCGATCCTCTATGAAATCAAGTCCTTGACCTAAATCAAACTTGATGGATTGATTTCATAGGTGTTATAGGGTGTATTGAATCATGTCCCAAGGTTTGGGAGCATGCCTGGGTCAAAATTCAAAGGCACAATTGACTTTTTTTCGCGAAACCCTAACTGTGGTTCTGATGAACTTGAAACTTGGGAATCAAGCTTCTTGGATCAATCCATTGTTCCAAATGGATCAATGTAGTGTGTTGGAGACTCTCGAATCATGTCTTGAGGTCTTGGCTCATGTTTTGTCCCAAAAGTCAACTTAGGGGTGAATTGGGTCAAGAAACCCTAATTCCTGATTTTTTATGAATGTATCCCCTGAGGCTAAATTGACTTGATGATTGGGTTCATGATGTCCCTTGGAGCATCTTAGGTTATGCTTTGAAGCATTGGCGCATGCCCAGAGGAAAGTTTCCATATAGAAGCCCTAGTCGACCAAAACCCTAATTTGGTGACACTGGCGATCTTGAGGCTTGATCCACTCAGACTGCTGCAACCTTGTGCTTGATTCTTGCTGTGGGAGTCCTTTTGATCCTTTATGGGTGTTTGAGAGGCTAGACAAGTTGAAGATCATTTCATTCCTTGATTGATCCTTTGTCTAAGTGCTTTGAGAGGGGTCAAAACCCTAATTTTGATTGTAGTGGATGCCCACCCATCTTTGGGGAGACTAATAAGGCATGATGGTTCATCCATATTGTGGTGATGACTTGCACAATGATGGGAATCTTAGTGGTCAAAATTTGGGGTATGACAATCATCTTTGTTTGTGTCGCCCATTGATCGAAGTGATAACGTTCAGAATTTAGGAAGTGTATGATCTTCATTTTCTGGGTTGAGAGCTTGGTAGCTCTTTCTTGAATAAAACCAGTTGGTTTTGTACTCCAAGAATCGAGTAGATTTTGGGGGTTTTTGCACAAACCGTTTCGTTATACAAGGATTCAGCCGGGCGAAGGTAACCGAAGATTGGAGCAATTGTTCGGTTTAGTAGCTGTAATCGGAGGATCGTAGAAGAGAGGTTTGGGTTCGAATTTTTGGTAGATCGCAATTGATCGAGTGAAGGTAACCGAAGAACGGTGGTTTCTTTCGGTTTAGTAGCGTGGGACGGTAATTGGATCAACCATATTCGAAGCACTTGATTCATCTTAAATCAAGGGGAGAGAAGACTCTGCATCAACGATCGAAGACGTTCGAGGGTTTGGATGTTCATTGTTCTTCTCTTGTAATAAACAATTTGCAACAACTATATATATATATATATATATATATATATATATATATATATATATATATATATATATATATATATCTCAATTCCAATAGTGGAATTGGGGGCAGACGTACCCAAAGCGAGGAAGATTGGGGAACTGCCTAATCAAATCTCGTTTATTCTCTCTTTCCTTTAACTCTTTTACATTTCAGTTTATTCGAATTTGTGAAGTCGCAAGTTATCGAAATTTCTGTCGTAGTGTAATTGTAAGTTGAGAAACTGTTTTGTTAAATTGATACAATTCCTTGAATTGTATCTTGGAGCAGCTTTACATTACCTTCCATAGAAATTCTGCACTTAGTGTGTTTATGCACACCAGGTGTTTGATAATTTGTTTCAAAGCAAAAAATCGAACGCATTGCTTTTAATTGTTTATCGTTTTACCTCATTGGTTTGGATTAAACATCAAGCAAACGATATTTTGTTGATTGCGTTATAAGTGTAGTAATTGAACTGAATTTTTCTCTTCCATACTCACTCTCAATATATTCGTGCATATCCGATCCTTTTAGTAGAAGGTTCGTGGTAGACGTACAATCCAGTGGTTGCTTCCGTTAAACATTTTAAAACTAAATTTTTGGTAACCATTTGCGTGTAAAACTCTAAGGATCTATTCAACCCCCCTTCTAGATCCATAGCCATCGTCTAACAATCCCCATATCACATAGCTTTTGGGCTTGAAAATATCCTAAGTCCTTAACACTAAAAAGTGTCGACTTCGACGTCGTGTCGAAGAGTTACTAAGTGATGTTTCAAGATTCTGAACATGTTTGGAAGAGAGAGTGATCATAATCTTGTAGGTCTGTTCTTAATACTCCTTTAAACCATTTTTGACTTCAACCCCGCTTACGGTTCAGTCAAACCAACAGGTCAATACAGTCAATATGTCAAAGCTTTTGGCTTAAGGTTTAAACACTTAGTGATGTCAGCGTAGCTATGATCATTAATCCGTTGACTTTTCACTCGGCTAAAAATCTGAGGCTAACAGACACCCATAAACCCTAACCCCAAGTTTCTCTATTTCATCTTATTTTCTTGACCTTATAACCATGGCACCATCCATGAAGCAAAATGAAACCACAAGTTTCATAAATTCTCAAGCACCACTTTCCACCTACTTTCGATGCAAAAATGAAGAAGTTGAAGAAAATTATGAGGAGATAAATCAGTGCAAAGTTAACGCGGAGATAACTTTTGATTAGAATGTCTTATCCGAACACCCCATAATGCTCAACAACTTAACATCTAGAAAGTAGAAACCCTTAAACAGTATCTTGGAAAATAACCCCAACCACACTATTGGGCTTAGATTCTTGGCGAACGCGCAAGGAACCATTCTCAAGCGCAAATTTTTTATTTGTGGCAAAGTGATTGACAACATCCCAAAGCTATCAATCAACTCCTTAAACTTGAGAATCTGAGATGTGTGGTATTGATAAAAGGATGCATAGAGACTTTCCACCACAAGAGGAGGAATGTGATCTAACTTTACAAGAAATTGACTAGGAAAAATGTGAGTCTAGTTATTTTCATAATTATAGCACAATCAAATCAATTGTATTATGCGTACCCACATTACATTTATGTCTTTTACGCTTTTGATAACAAGTAAGCTCCTCAATCTTATCGAATTAATGATATTTTTTTATAGATACAATTTAAATTTACTCACACTTTTAATTTTTATTTGCACAAATAATACTACAACTGAGCATCCGCTTTTCACTCCAACACCACTCAAAAAGTAAACTCATCAAAAAATAAAGAACAACCGGAAAAACTAACACATTAAAGAAGTCATTAAATGTGAGGAATAGATTAATAGTCCTATATAAATAGAAAGTGCACAAAACTCCTTTTCAAAAGAAATTTAATAAATAAAGTTTGGTCAAAATAGGTGTCAATACAGTAGGAGTTTGTACATAGAGTAATAAGAGATCAACAAGTCAAGTTATTTATGTTTTTGGATGAAAGTTATTTTGGAACAGACTTGTAACGAAAGTTCAACTTGTAAAGAGAGGTATATCCGAATTAGATTCCAAATGAGTTTTTTGTCTTACCTCGGAAGAAGGCATACAATATTCCTTCTTTGAATGCTCCTCTGTTACGGTTGTGTGGGATAGGTGGGGGACTGGTGCAGTAACGACAGTGTTTATGCAGGTAACTTTTGCAATTTCTTTGCTGACCGGTGTGGTTTGGGAGCAATCAAAGAATGCAATTTAAAGTTTGGTTCTATTTAGTTAATAGTAGTTTGGTGTATTTGAAGTGTTAGAAACATTATTATGTTTAACAATCAAGTACGGAATATAGATGATATTTGCTGGACCATTAAATTTTCCTTTGGAAATGATCGTGCGTAAGTAAAATTCTCTATTTCAACACTGATTTTCTATCTTTTTATATGAACCCTTTAGGAAGCATTAGGTAGATATTGTGTTGGTTAGAGAATTTTTTCCCTTGTTGTTTTGCTTTTTATTGTTGTAATGGGCTAAACAGACCCGACCCAAGGGGTAGGCGACCGAGGCCACCGCCTTGGGCCTCAAAATTTTGTTTTTTATTATTAATGTTTATATTGTTTCGAACTTGCTGTTTGTGTTTTTAACAAATTAAATTGTGCTTGTGTTTTCAACAAATTAAAATGTTCTTTAATTACATTTTAACATGCAAAGTGTACTGTAATTTGAATTTTTGAAAAATTGTTACAAAATAATTTATTAAAAATAAATAATAATAACTGCTACCAAGATAATAGTTAAGGTGTGAATAGTAAAATAACAATAATCAAAATAAAAAAAAAAAGTAAATAATAGTTACGTTAAAAATAATTAAAAATTTATTTAAAATTAACTTTTTTTAATATATATTAACGAGTTTTACTTGATCTCAGATTAGAAAAAATTTAATTTTATATTGTTAAGATGAGAATAGATAATTATCAATAATCTAAATCAAAAGAATAAATAACAGTTAAATTAATAAAAAATTATTTAAGATCAATTTATTTTTAAATAAAATTGAATATAATGATTCTATTATCAACTAAAAAATATTAAATATAATTAATTAAAATAAATTTATATATAATTTAATTTTCAAATATATATAGGGTTTAATGGTAGTGCACTGTCAGTGTAAAAAAGTATTACACATACATCCAATCAAAATATTTTAAAATGCCAAATCATTTAAATAATTTAAGATTTACAGGCTGACTTGGTGGGATATATGGTTGTCATTGGTTGATAGTATACAAATATTTTACACTGTCAGTGCACCATCTTTTTTCTCATATATATATATATATATATATATCGCCTCGAGCCTCGATATGCTTTGGGCCGACCCTGGGGCTAAACACCCTTTGTGTTCTTCATCAATACAAATGCCTTAAAAAAAAGTCATTTAAGGCAAAATTTGATGGACCCATGTTTTTCTTAGGAAAATTCATAGTTGTACCACTCTTTTGTAACATTAAAAGATAAAATTATACTTACAAATTTACAAAAATAAATTACCTATGTCTCTAGTCTCGGAAAGTGTTCAAAATTATATAAGTTGAAGCTCAAAAATTACACGTACTCTGATCACATTTCAAAAAAAAAAAAAAAAAGTGTGTAGCAATAAAATGTCTCTGTGATTGTTTTCACATGCTTTTAGGCTCTTGGAAAGAAGGTTATATTGACAACTTCTTAATATAATTATGTTAATCTTATTTTAGCATATTTTCAGTTATTGTATATGTGAACATTCATTGATTTAAAGCTTCTTTTTGTTGGTCAATAAAGCAACATGATCAATTCATTATTTATCAAACAGGACAAGAGAATTTATCTTGAGATAATGTATTATACAAAACTTTATAATCAAAATGACATGAACGAAACGCTAGATTTTGTTGACCGGAAATAAGTACTTTAGCTTCTATTTGATTACATTATCTTGTTATTATGTAGTAATAATGCTAATTTGTCATTTTGTTTTGGAATCGTATTGTTGCTAGTTGCAATTATTAAGTATTATTTGATTGATATTTAACCTTTAATTCTAATGGTAGTTGTGGGACGGTGACGCCAAATACTATAAGATGCAAATTACATTAATTATAATATTTGTTGCGTAAATAAAAAATAAAACAGCCGACTTAGCTCAGTGGTAGAGCGCGTGGCTTTTAACCACGTGGTCGTGGGTTCGATCCCCACAGTCGGCGTTAGTTCTTAATTTTTGAAAAAACAGTGCTGTTTTGTTCGCTTATTCGTTTTTTATTTAATGAAACGCCCACATTTGGCGTTAGTTTTATAAAAATGCTTACTTAATTGCTTTAATACGTAAAAGAGCTAATTTGATTTCGTTGTTAACAAAATGCCTTTAATCATCTTATCATAGTGAAATGTTTGTTACAGTTTTTTTTGTTAAATATTTCGTCACAAATAATATTTATTATATTTTATTTGATGGATTATTTTACAATTAAAGAATTATTTTAAAAGTACAATAAACATTTTAGAGTTTGTGGAAAAAAATTAAACATGGTGTTTGCAAGCAGCACCTAAATAATCTAATTGATTAAAAAAAACAAAAAAGATTTATGTTAGAATAACAATTTTTTATATTTTATTTTGCTCTTCTATAATCATCATTAAAGGAAAATATGTAGACGTCAAATGTGTTTTAGGCTGTCGGACCTTATCAGTGGGTGATGATTTTAATCGTCGTTTCTATATAAAGGTGACCTAATGTTATCTCAAAGTATGATTCATTCTCCATTTGCAAGTTCCACATAGTATTGGAGTATTAACCTTGCAGACACTCCGTCTTCGGTCACTAGAGAGACCTACCACCGCACTAGATGACCTTTTCATTGTGGCCATCATCCACACATTACTCATTTTCTCCTCTACACCAAAACAATGATGTTATCAGTGAGAATCACCTTTTAATTTTTTATGAAATGGCAAAAAAAAAAAACGCATGTCCCCTCGTTTTTGTAATTTCACTAACAGATATAGCACATTTCACCTCGATTATCTCATAAAACCGAGGGGTAAAATAATTTTGAGTTTATTAAATCTAATGTGGATTGGTTATTTCACTAAACCCTATACTGAATGTGATATATGTGGATCTAACTCTAGTATTGTTTAGCATGCCGTCGAAGTCTGCTCACATGCTGTAGTCGAATTGAGTTCTAGTATGTAGTTGTCAAATTAGGCCTTGTGTTAAGGATCAAATTGTTTAAGTTAGCTTGTACCCTAAGTTAGCTTGTAATGTGTAATTGTTAAAAAGCCCATTAGTTTAGTATGTTAGGTTTATTATAAATAGCATACTAGTCTCTCATCTCAAGTGTGGCAAATCCTAATTAGGGTGAGAAGGTTATTTGTTATTCTTGAGTACTTGTAATCTGATTTAAAGAGAAAGTAAAAAATAACAGTTATAACCAATTCTTGTTGTTCTCCTTGTTTTTTTGCTTAACCCTAACCCTTGTGTGTTTCTTGCCTATAAAGAAACTGTTTATACTTTGTTTCAAGGCATCCTAATTCACAACAAATTGGTGCAGTGAACATGGAGAAAGATGCCTTCAACAAAGTATGAGATTGAAAAGTTCATCGGAGTGAACGATTTCGGTCTGTGGTGCTTGAAGATTAAAACCCTACTGGTTCAGCAGGGTTGTTTGGAAGCGTTGAAGGGAGAGGCAGCCATGGACGATGCGTTAACAGAAAAAGAAAAGACGAACATGATAGAGAAAGCCCACAGCGCAATATTGTTGAGCCTTGGTGATAAGGTTCTCCGAAAGGTATCAAAGGAGACTACGGCATCGGGGTTATGGTTGAAACTTGAAAGTTTGTACATGACCAAATCTCTGGTGAATCGACTCTACCTGAAGCAAGCTTTGTATTCATTCAAGATGAGTGAAGATAAAGTGTTGGCTAAGCAGTTGGATATGTTCAGCAAGCTGATTCTTGATCTTGGAAATATTGATGTGAAGATCGATGATGAAGATCAAGCACAGTTATTATTGTGCGCTTTGATCAGAACACATGCTCACTTTAAAGAAACTCTCATGTATGGAAGGGAGACCCTGAGCTTTGAAGAGGTTCAATCAGCCTTGTATTCTAAGGACTTGAATGAACGAAATAAACATAAACCTTCGACACTTGGTGAAGGTTTGGTCGTTAAGGGAGAATTCTTGCGAAAGGATGGTAAGTTCGACAAGAAGAAAGGTAAAAGTCAGCAGAAGTCTTAGAGTGGCGAGGCATCTGGTATTCGATGCTATCACTGTAAGAATGAGGGTCACACAAGAAAAAGTGTTCCCATGAACGCCTGAAAGATCATGGAGGCAAGGATAATGGCAACGTAACCATTGTTCAAGATGACTTCGAATCATTTGATGTTCTTGTGGTTTCAAGCGACGACTCAATAAAAGAGTGGATTATGGATTCAGGTTGCACTTGGCACATGACTCCAAACAGAGAATTGTTCGAGGAGCTATGTAATCAAGATGGTGGATCAGTGTTGCTGGAAAACAACAGAGCTTGAAAAACTGTAGGTATTGGATCTGTGAGATTCAAGCTCCATGATGAGTCAATAAGGCTATTGACTAAAGTCTGGTATGTACCTGATTTGAAAAGAAATTTGATTTCCCTTGGTGAATTCGACAAGAAGGGATATGTTTTTCAAGGAGATAAAAGTATCCTAAGAGTCATGAAGGGGTCGAAGGAAGTCTTGAGAGGCGTGAAGAAACAAGGCTTGTATACCCTTGAGGCTGAAGTTGTAAGTGGTTCGACAAATATTGCATCCACGAAACCTTTGTCGAAGACAAAAATTTGGCACATGAGATTGGGCCATGTCAGTGAAAGGGGTCTGGTCGAATTGGGGAAACAAAATTTGCTTGGAGGCGACAAAGTCGAAAAGCTGAAATTTTGTGAACCCTGTGTACTTGGAAAATCTTGCAGAGTGAAGTTCAACAAAGGAAAACAAAGAACTCATAGATCGCTTGATTACATCCATGTTGATCTTTGGGGGACTGCAAGGTGTCCATCACATTCAGGAGCAAGGTATTTTCTATCCATAGTCGATGATTATTCTAGAAAGTTATGGGTATTCATCCAAAAGACTAAGGATGAAACTTTTGAGAATTTCAAAGGATGGAAGACTCTTGTCGAAAACTAAACTGGCCGAAAGGTCAAGAGATTGATAACCGACAATGGCCTTGAAGTTTGCAATGAGGTGTTCGACAGTTTTTGTGCTGCCACAAGTATTGTAAGGCACAAAACTACTGCAGGTACTCATAACAAAATAGTTTGGCAGAAAGGTTTAATCGAACTATTTTGGAAAGAGTTAGATGCATGTTGACTAGTGTTGGATTAAAGGTGTTTTGGGCTGAGGTTGTTGCGACAGCAACATATATGATAAACAGATGTTCTTCGACTATGTTAGATATGAAGATACCTGAAGAAGTTTGGTCGGGACATCCACCTAGTCTCGACAGACTGAGAGTATTTGGTTGGGTAACCTATGCTCATATTAGGCAAGACAAGGTCGAACCTAGAGCTCTGAAATGCATGTTCATGGGATAACCTGAAGGAGTCAAAGCTTATAGGCTATGGTGCCTAGAGCCAGGTCACAGGAGGTGTATCACCAGTCGAGATGTATTTTTCAATGAAGCTGAGATGGCCTTCAAGAAAACTGATTATGCTAACGAAGAGCTGGAACAGGGAGAGATTGTTGTTGAGGTGGAGCATATTGATGTTGAATTGCATATCCTAGATGAAGTCGAAGAAGAAGCATAAGATGTTGTCGAAGATGAGGAGTTATAATGACTACCTGGTAGCAAGAGACATGTCGAGGAGAGCCATCAAGCCACCTCAAAGACTTGGGTATGCAAATCTTATAGCTTATGCCTTAATCTCTGCAAGTGAGGTTCTCGACGAAGAACCTAGAGACAATACGGAAGTTATGAGGAGTCGAAAGAAGACTGAATGGCTGAAGGCCATGGATGATGAGATGAAATCTCTTCATAATAACAACACCTGGGAATTGATCAAGAAACTTGCTGGAGCCAAGTTAGTCATCTGTAAATGGATTTTCAAAGTTAAGGAAGGAATCGAAGGAGTGACGTCGTAGAGATACAAGGCAAGATTGGTCGTTTGGGGTTCACTTAGAAAGAAGGTGTCGACTTTAGTGATGTGTTTTATCCTATTTTGAAGCACAAGTCCATTCGAATATTACTTTCCACGAGGGCACAGTTCGACCTTGAACTAGAACAGATGGATGTGAAGACTGCATTCTTGTATGGTGATCTAGATGAAACAATCCTGATGAGGCAACCTGAAGGGTATGTCGAAATGGGGAAGGAACATTATGTGTGCAAGCTGAAGAGATCTTTATATGGACTGAAACAATCTCCTCGACAGTGGAATAGCAGATTTGACAAGTTCATGGCACACATAAGTTTCATTAGAAGTCAGTTCGACCATTGTGTTTACGTCAGATTTCGACCCAGTAATTCATTTGTTATTTTTTTGCTTTATGTGGATGATATTCTAATAGAAAGCAACAATGTCGAAGATGTAATGAGGGTGAAGGCTGAACTCAATAAGGATTTTGACATGAAGGATCTGGGAGCTGCATCCAGGATTCTTGGGATTGATATCCGAAGAGATAGAAAGCAGTCAAAATTATGCTTATCTCAAGAGGCATATCTGCGGAAGATTCTTGAAAAGTATGGTATGTCGAATTCAAAGTCTGTTATGAGTCCGACAAACCCTTAATTCAAGCTGAGTATAGATCGGTGTTATAGTGCTGATGTCGAAAGAGCTTATATGAATAGCATTCCATATGCTAATATAGTGGGTTCTTTGATGTATGCTATGGTCTGTACTAGACCCGACATAACATATGCAGTAAGTCTTGTAAGCAGGTACATGGCGAATCCTGGAAAGGCTAACTGGCAAGCATTAAAGTGGATTCTAAGGTACATAAATGGGTCTCTGAACAAAGTCCTAATTTATGGTGGAGTCTTGGGTGAAGATAGTAAAGCAGCAATCGAAGGATATGTCGACTCTGATTATGCAAGTTGTATGGATTCTAGAAATTTTATTTTTGGATATGTGTTCACTATGTTTGGCACAACAATCAGTTGGAAAGCAACTCTTCAGAAGGTTGTTGCCTTATCAACCACTGAAGCAGAATATATCGCCCTAACTAAAGTTGTCAAGGAAGCATTGTAGCTTGAAGGTTTTGCAAAGGAGCTGAAACTTCAAGGTCGAGTTGTCACTGTTAAATGTGATAGTCAAAGTGCAATACATCTGTCGAAGAATTCAGCCTATCATGAGCGAACCAAGCACATTGATGTGAGCTGCATTTCGTCAGAGGGGTAATCGAGCGTGGAGAAGACCAAGTGCTAAAGGTTTCAACAGATCATAATGTTGCTGATATGATCACCTAGATGTTGCCAAGTTGCAAGTTTTTCCATTGTATGCAGTTGATAAAGCTGCATGAAGAAAACTAATTTTGTTCTTGTTGTTATAGAGTTAGATCCAAGGTGGAGAATTGTGATATATTTGGATCGAACTCTAGTATTGTTTAGCATGTCGTCGAAGTCTGCTCACATGCTGTTGTCGAAGACCTACATGTTGTAGTTGAATTGTGTTCTAGTATGTAGTTGTTGAATTGGGCCTTGTGTTAAGAATCAAATTGTTTAAGTTTGCTTGTATCCTAAGTTAGCTTGTAATGGATAATTGTTAAAAAGCCCATTAGTTTAGTATGTTAGGCTTATTATAAATAACATACTAGTCTCTCATCTCAAGTGTGGCAAATCCTAATTAGGGTGAGAGGGTTATTTGTTATTCTTGAGTACTTGTAATCTGATTTAAAGAGAAAGTAAAGAATAACAGTTATAACCAATCCTTGTTGTTCTCCTTGTTTTATTCCTTAACCCTAACCCTTGTGTGTTTCTTGATCATAAAGAAACTGTTTATACTTTGTTTAAAAACATCCTAATTCATAACACTGAACATGTAACTTCTCAAAATTGGTTAGGAAAATAATTATATGAACAATTGTGTCATATTTGAAGAACAACTTACATTGATTAGTGATTTTGAAGCATTCTGCAACTCATCATTTATCTCACGTTGTTTTATGGTTAAAATCTCTCCAATGTTTCAAGTTCTTTATTCAACACTTTTTTTTCTACTAATTCATTCTTGAAAGCATAAAATTTGATGCTTTGAAAAATGAACAAATATGGAAGATAGTTGAACGAAAACTAGAAGTATTTGAGAGATTTTAATGATAAAACAACGTGAGATGAATAATGAGTTGCAGAATGCTAGAAAATCATTAGTTAGTGTAAGATAAGTATCAGATACAACATAATTTTGCACATGATTATTTTTAAAATCAATTTACTAGGTTATATGATCAAAGAGGGGTTAGTGAGACAAACAATTGACATTAGATATAATAAAATCAACCGACAGAACAAGATAAGAGCTGCACAAAGAATCCTAAAAAACGTATCTCAATATCAATATCAACAACAAAAACAACAAGAAAACAACAACAACAACATCAACATCAACAATAATATCAAGAACAACAACGTCGTTAAATAACAACAATATCAACAACAACAACGTTGATAAACAACCTCTAGGGTTTAGGGTCTCAACAACAAGAAGAACAACATCAACAAAAACAACATCAATAACAACAACAAAAACTCAAGGTTTTCAGATCTCAACAACACTGCCACCACCACCACCACCACCACCACAACAACAACAAAAACAACGACAATAATAATAATAATAACAACAACAACAACAATAATACGACAATAATATTAATAGTGATGTTTGACGTACCAGATCTTTGAAGAAGAAGTAAAAAAATGATTTGGATCTTTGTGATATATTTGGATCGAACTCTAATATTGTTTAGCATGTCATCGAAGTCTGCTCACATGCTATTGTCGAAGACCTACGTGCTGTAGTCGAATTAAGTTCTAGTATGTAGTTGTCGAATTGGGCCTTGTGTTAAGGATCAAATTATTTAAGTTAGCTTGTACCCTAAGTTAGCTTGTAATGGGTAATTGTTAAAAAGCCCATTAGTTTAGTATGTTAGGTTTATTATAAATAGCATACTAGTCTCTCATCTCAAGTGTGGCAAATCCTAATTAGGGTGAGAGGGTTACTTGTTATTCTTGAGTACTTGTAATCTGATTTAAAGAGAAAGTAAAGAATAACAGTTATAGCCAATACTTATTCTTCTTCTTGTTTTTTCCCTTAACCCTAACCCTTGTTTGTTTCTTGCCTATAAAGAAATCGTTTATACTTTGTTTCAAGGCATCCTAATTCACAACAAATTGGTGCGGTGAGCATGGAGAAAGATGCCTTCAACAAAGTATGAGATTGAAAAGTTCACCGGAGTGAACGATTTCGGTCTGTGGTGCTTGAAGATGAAAGCCCTACTGGTTCAAAACGGTTGTTTGGAAGTGTTGAAGGGAGAGGCAGCATTGGACGATGCGTTAATAGAAAAAGAAAAGACGGACATGATAGAGAAAGCCCACAGTGCAATATTGTTGAGCCTTGGTGATAAGGTTCTCCGAAAGGTATCAAAGGAGACTACATCATCGGGGTTATGGTTGAAACTTGAAAGTTTGTACATGACCAAATCTCTGGTGAATCGACTCTACCTGAAGCAAGCTTTGTATTCATTCAAGATGAGTGAAGACAAAGTGTTGGCTAAGAAGTTGGATATGTTCAACAAGCTGATTCTTGATCTTGAAAATATTGATGTGAAGATCGATGATGAAGATCAAGGGTTGTTGCTGTTGTGCGCTTTGCCCAGAACACATTCTCACTTCAAAGTAACTCTCCTGTATGGAAGGAAGTCCCTGATATTTGAAGAAGTTCAATCAACCTTGTATTCTAAGGACTTGAACGAACGAAATGAGCATAAACCTTCGACGGTTGGTGAAGGTTTGGCCGTTAAGGGAAAATTCTTGCGAAAGGATGGTAAGTTCGATAAGAAGAAAGGTAAAAATCAGCAGAAGTCTTATAGTGGTGAGGCACCTGGTATTCGATGCTATCACTTTAAGAAGAAGGGTCACACAAGAAAAGTGTGCCCATGAATGCCTGAAAGATCATGGAGGTAAGGATAATGACAACGCAACCATTGTTCAAGATGACTTCGAATCATATGATGTTCTTGTGATTTCAAGCGGCGACTCAAGAAAAGGTGGATTATGGATTCAGGATGCACTTGACACATGACTCCAAACAGAGAATTGTTCGAGGAGCTATGTAATCAAGATGGTGGATCAGTGCTGCTGGGAAACAACAAAGCTTGCAAAATTGTAGGTATTGGATCAGTGAGATTCTAGCTCCATGATGAGCCAATAAGGCTATTGACTGAAGTCATGTATGTACCTGATTTGAAGAGAAATTTGATTTCTCTTGGTGAATTTGACAAGAAGGGATATGTTTTTCAAGGAGATAAAAGTATCCTAAGAGTCATGAAGGGGTCGAAGGAAGTCTTGAGAGACGTGAAGAAACAAGGCTTGTATACCCTTGAGGCTGAAGTTGTAAGTGGTACGAAAAATGTTGCATCCACGAAACCTTTGTCGAATACAGAAATTTGGCACATGAGATTGGGCCATGTCAGTGAAAAGGGTCTAGTCGAATTCGGGAAACAAAATTTGCTTGGAGGAGACAAAGTCGAAAAGCTGAAATTTTGTGAACCCCGTGTACTTGGAAAATCTTGCAGAGTGAAGTTCAACAAAGGGAAACAAAGAACTCATAGATCGCTTGATTACATCCATACTGATCTTTGGGGGCCTGGAAGGTGTCCGTCAGATTCAGGAGCAAGGTATTTTCTATCCATAGTCGATGATTATTCCAGAAAGTTATGGGTATTCATCCAGAAGACTAAGGATCGATGAAACTTTTGAGAATTTCAAAGGTTGGAAGACTCTTGTCGAAAACCAAACTCGCTGAAAGGTCAAGAGGTTGAGAACCGACAATGGCTTTGAATTTTGCAATGAGGCGTTCGATAGTTTTTGTGTTGTCTCAGGTATTGCAAGGCACAAAACTACTGCAGGTACTCCACAACAAAATAGTTTGGAAGAAAGGTTTAATCGAACTATTTTGGAAAGAGTTAGATGCATGTTGACTAGTGCTGGATTAAAGAATGTGTTTTGGGCTGAGCCTGTTTCGACAGCAACATATCTCATAAACAGATGTCCTTCGACTGTGTTAGATATGAAGATACCTGAAGAAGTTTGGTCGGGACATCCACCTAGTCTCGACAGACTGAGTATTTGGTTGCGTGGCCTATGCTCACATTAGGCAAGACAAGGTCGAACCTAGAGCTCTGAAATGCGTGTTCATGGGATAACCTGAAGGAGTCAAAGCTTATAGGCCATGGTGCCTAGAGCCAGGTCACAGGAGGTGTATCACCAGTCGAGATGTAATTTTCAATGAAGCTAAAATGGCCATTAAGAAAACTGATTATGCTGACGAAGAGCTAGAATAGGGAGAGATTCCTGTTGAGGTGGAGCATGTTGATGCTGAATTGCGTATCTCGGATAAAGTCGAAGAAGAAGCAGAAGTTGTTGTCGAAGATAAGGAGACTTATAATGACTACCTGCTAGCAAGAAACAGGTCGAGGAGAGTCATCAAGCCACCTCAGAGACTTGGGTATGTAGTTCTTATAGCTTATGCCTTAATCTCTGCAAGTGATGTTCTCAACGAAGAACCTAGAGACTATAAGGAAGTTATGAGGAGTCGAAAGAAGACTGGATGGCTGAAGGCCATGGATGATGAGATGAAATCTATTCATAATAACAACACCTGGGAACTGATCAAGAAACCTGGTGGTGCCAAGTTAGTCAGCTGTAAATGGATTTTCAAAGTTATCGAAGGAGTGGCATCGAAGAGATACAAGGAAAGATTGGTCGCTAAGGGTTTCACCCAGAAAGAAGGTGTAGACTTCAATGATGTGTTCTCTCCTGTTGTGAAGCACAAGTCTATTCGAATGTTGCTTGCCATGGTGGCACAGTTCGACCTTGAACTGGAACAAACGGATGTGAAGACTGGGTTCTTATATGGTGATCTAGATGAAACCATCCTAATGAGGGAGCCTGAGGGGTATGTCAGAAAAGGGAAGGAAGATTATGTGTGCAAGTTGAAGAGATCTTTATATGGACTGAAACAATCTCCTCGACAGTAGAATAGGAGATTCGACAAGTTCATGGCACGCATAAATTACATTAGAAGTCAGTTCGACCATTGTGTTTACTTCAGATTTCGACCTAGTGATTCATTTGTTATTTTGTTGCTTTATGTGGATGATATTCTAATAGCAAGTAATAATGTCGAAGATGTAATGAGGTGAACGTTGGACTCAATAAGGAGTTCGACATGAAGGGTCTTGGAGCTGCGTCTAGGATTCTTGGGATTGACATCCGAAGAGATATAAAGCAGTCGAACTTATGCTTATCTCAAGAGGCATACCTACGGAAGATTCTCGAAAAGTATGGTATATCGAATTTAAAGTCTGTTGTGACTCCGACAAACCCTTAATTCAAGCTGAGTATAGATTATTGTCCCAGTACTGATGTCGAAAGAGCTTATATGAATAACATCCCATATGCTAATATAGTGGATTTTTTTATGTATGTTATGGTCTGTACTAGACTTGACATAGCATATGCAATAAGTCTTTTAAGCTGGTACATGGCGAATCTTGGAAAGGCTCACTGGAAAACATTGAAGTGGGTTCTAAGGTACATAAATGGGTCTCTGAATATAGTCCTAATTTATGGTGGAGCCTTGGGTGAAGATAGTAAATCACCAATCCAATTATATGTCGACTCTGATTATGCAGGTTGTATGGATTCTAGAAAATCTATTTCTGGATACGTGTTCACTATGTTTGGCACAACAATAAGTTGGAAAGCAACACTTTAGAAGGTTGTTGCCTTATCAACTACTAAAGCGGAATATATCGCCCTAACTGAAGTTGTGAAGGAAGCATTGTGGGTTGAAGGTTTTGTAATGGAACTGAAACTTCAAGGACGAGTTGTCACTGTTAAATGTGATAGTCAAAGTGCAATACACCTGTCGAAGAATTCATCCTATCATGAACGAACCAAACACATTGATGTGAGGCTGTATTTCGTCAGAGGGGTAATTGAGCGTGGGGAAGTCCAAGTGCTGAAGGTTTCAACATATCATAATGTTGATGATATGATCACCAAGACGTTGCCAAGTTGCAAGTTTTTCCACTGTATGCAGTTGATAAAGCTACATGAAGAAAACTAGTTTGTTTCTTGATGATATAGAGTTAGATCCGAGGTGGAGATTTATGATATATTTGGATCGAACTCTACTATTGTTTAGCATGTCGTAGAAGACTGCTCACATGCTGTTGTCGAAGACCTACATGCTGTAGTTGAATTGTGTTCTAGTATGTAGTTGTCAAATTGGGCCTTGTGTTAAGGATCTAATTGTTTAAGTTAGCTTGTAATAGGTAATTGTTAAAAAGCCCATTAGTTTAGTATGTTAGGTTTATTTTAAATAGAATATCAGTCTCTCATCTTAAACGTGGAAAATCCTAATTAGAGTGAGAGGGTTATTTGTTATTCTTGAGTACTTGTAATCTGATTTGAAGAGAAAGTAAAGAATAACAGTTATAATCAATCCTTGTTGTTCTTCTTGTTTTTTCAGTAACCCTAAACCTTGTGTGTTTCTTGATCATAAAGAAACTTATTATACTTTGTTCTAAGGCATCCTAATTCACAACAATCTCTAAAGAAGAAATGAGAGCACTAAACACATAACATCTTTGTATTGAAGATGGTATGTCTTTATGTCTCTCGTTGGTTAGGGCTCTTTGTTAGGGTTCTGTTTGTGTTGTTTAGACAAATGAAACTAATGCTACTAGCTAAAGTTATATATATCAGAGAAATATATTCACCTAGGTTGGAAAGAAAATCGAGGTGAAAAGTAGCGTATTTTTAGATTAAAAATAAAAATATACAAGAAGACGCTACTAGCTAAAGGTATATATATCTTAAACATTTTCACCTCGGTTGGAAAGAAAACTGAGGTGAAAAGTAGCGTATTTTTAGATTAAAAATAAAATATTCAAGAAGGTGCTACTTTTAATGAGATAAAAACATAAACTGAGGCTGATGGGATTCAAAACATGTACATTGAATAGGTTTATCCCTCGGGTTTCAGAATAACCGACAGAATATATTAAATATATATTTTTTTAGAAAAAAACAAGGTGCGTCCATGAATTATACCTCGATTTTACAATAATTGAGATGAAAGCTTCGTGTTAGTTCTTGTGATTGGCTGAAATTTTGGGAAAACAATGTTAATGTCATGGTTGATGTTTCAACATGAGCTTCTAACATTACAGTTATATTTAGTTTACATTCTGGTGTTGTTAAAGTTGCAGTTGGGTGCTGATGTTAAACCCGATGTCGTGACATCAGTTGTGAACATCAGTCTGAGATGATTAATTAGGGCTGCGCATATTTCTGGGGTTAAAGAGATATTCTGTTGAAGAGAATCAGAGATTGCAGGCGAATATCATGGGTGAGATATATTCTGTTGCAATCAGTTATGAAGAAGATTAGTTTGTTGCTAATTTAATACAAAAAGATATGGAGAATAATTAAGAGTTAATTATGAAGAGCTGATTGAAGATTTAATTGAAGATCTATTTAGTAACAGAATCTTTTGGAGATTTGGAGCAGAAGATTTGTTGTGATTTGAAGGCCCAAATCCAGTTGGGAAAAAGTTATAAATATAATGCTTGTAATCTAGAATAGGTACGGGTCCAAGATGTAGATCATTAGGGCTTTGTCTAAGTGAACCACTCGGGTTGTGAGATGGTCACTGTGTTCTAACTCAGAAACCTGTAGGTAATGAGTTTTGTATTATTCTTGGAGGAAGCTTTGAAGCAACTCCAAGATGTGTCATATGAGTGTGTCTTCTATGTGATTGAAGAACTGTTGGAAATCAAGCTGTTGATGCAGTGGCGGAGATGTTGACTGCTAGACATCATTGCGATGATTGGGAGTGAGATCGAGTCTCTTATCTAGGGTGGACTTAGATAGAAGGGTCATTGGGTAGTGATTAGATTAGGTAGATTGTCAACTGGTTTGTTGAGTCTATAATTTGATACTACTAATAGTGGATTTCCTTCCTGGCTTGGTATGCCCCCAGATGTAGGTTGTTGAACCGAACTGGGTGAATAATTCTTGTGTGATATTCAGTGTTTTTTTATCTTGTTCATACTGCAGATATTGATGTTGTGACATCACACTTAACATCACATATCAGATACCAAAATTTCAATTGGTATCAGAGCAGACATCCTGTCTGTTTCTGGATGAGATCTAGGGAAGATACTTTATGGTTCATGAGCAAGGAAGATAGTTGTTTGGATGATCCCTTGGAGTGAAGGATGGACTATTCATGATAGAGTATTGTTGGCACGTGACGTGCAAGGATTTTTGAGTAGTGCCTGAAGGTTGTTGAGGAGTTGTTTCGCTGCATGGTATCTGATGTAACCTTGGTTGGTTCTTGTATCTCTGGTGGTGAGATTCCAGGAAGGAATTCTCTTGGAAAGACATTAGGGTTTGGTCTCCTCAGCAGGATATTCTCTGATTTTGTAGTCTATGCAAGACAACTTCAACCGGTTGGTTAGAGTTGCCAAAGATACTTGAGAATTATCTCATATCTTTGTTTTGGGAAAGATGTCATCAAAAGGTGAATGGATCTTATTAAAGAGTATATGACATGGAGGTTTCAGTTTTGTTTTGAATAAGAATATAGTTCAAATCAAACTTTGAAGACCTATCTGTCCAGAACAGTGATTCCTTATTTATGTTTTCTTGATGGTGAAAGAAGAGGGTAGAGCCAAAGCAAAAGAGTATCACTGTCAAATCTTTCATGCAGGAGTGAAGATCTTGATAAGTCATCTCTTAAGCTTAGTTGTGGTGACCTAATGAGGAGGAAGTTTCATCAAGAAAGAAGTTGAGCTTAATATGTCAATGTCTCGACATCGCGCTACACATTAGCAGTTTATGGTAAATGCTAAGTCTAAGACCTATTAGATTGTAGCTGCTTTGAAGGCTCACTGAAGCTGTGAAGTTGAACAATTTTTGAGATGATGTTTATAATGTCATAGCATCTCAGATGTGCTGGTTGAAGAAAAGGTAGTAATCTTGATAGCAGAAAAGAAGGAGATGATCCCTGTTTAAGCTAAAATTTCTGAGGACAATTTTATAGGGAAAATGCATCCAAGAGTCTGTGTGCAGTAACAGTGTAAATAAGCCTGTGGTCAATTGGTGTATGCATGAGCTCTTTCAATTTTGTGGCTTGAAGGATTGGAAGTAGGAGATATTCTATGGTATAGTTATGCAAGTTACTGCAGTGTTGTTGGTATGATCTTGGAAGTTGATCAGATGTTGATATGTTCTCATGTGTTCCCTACAAGAGATATGATCGTAGTCTCCAAATCAATAGGAGTTGTTGAATGTGATTTAGACTAATGTCAGAACTGATGTTGAAACATCATTTCAGTTCCTTGCTCAGGGTGGAGTAAAAGATCAAGACACTGACCTAACCTAGAAGGCATGTGTGGTATGAACTGTTGTCATAATGGTCTGTCATGAAGAAGATTCAGAAGATGCTGGAATCTGAAGAAGGGTTAAACCACAGGGATCAATTGCTTTTCACAAGTATTATCCTTGAAAGACAAGATTAAGGATGTTCTGTCTATTGTTTTAACATCTTTCAATCAGAGGTTTGGAGAATCACGGGAGGGGTTCTACATTCGCTCACAAGTCGCCTAGGTGTTGACCTGGGATTATTGCTTAACATCTGTTCCTAGTAAGTATTGTGAATGACTTGTCCAGTTGGTGGTGCTGTTGAAGATGAAGATGGAAGGCTATGAAGACGTTATAATCTTGGTGGTTACAATGGATCAGTTTATTTATGATCTAAGTGGGGTGAAGCATGGTGTTTGCTCTAGTTGTGAAGGTCGAGTATAAGTGGCAGTTATCTCTGGCTTTCTATTGACGGTTCTACTAAGGGAAGTGGCATTCTTTGGTATAGCTATGGGGTAGTCTTGAACTACTTATTTTCTGAAGATTTAGATAGGTTTGAAGTCTTTGGATTTTCTGAGCAGGATGGAGGTTGTCTACTCAAACTTGAGTGTTGAATCAAGTCTATGAGAGCATGGAAATCAGGTTCTGCAAAGGGAGGAGGTTCTTCTAAGTGGCAGAAAGGAGAGCTGAATTCAACAGTTGAATGTCATAATGTTCTGACATTTAGCTTAACATCAGGAGTCTCAGCTGGTGATATGGCACATCAGCTAAAGATAGAGGTGATCTACAGTAATGGAAGTTATGGATGCTTCAAAAAGATCTATCTCATACAGTTTGCGGGAGCTGTGGTTTGAGAAGATGTTACATGACCATGGCTTAGGGAGTCTAAGTGTGTTTGCTTTTGAGCAAGTGGAACATGTGACTTGAAGATCAAGTTTCCGTGGTGGATCAAGATATCTTTGTGAGAGTTCTGACAAATGTGAAAAAGTAAAAATGTGGCATTTAATTGTTTTCATATGAGGATTCATGTTTGAGGTGATCTAACTGTGACATCTGGTTGATCTCAGAAGTAGATTCGAAGAATCAAGAGAATTAGAGTTTGGCAGCTGATTATTATTGAGGATAGTCTTGGAACAAATTACTCTTGGGCTGAAGGGTGATGAGTTGAAGACTCAAGGAGACTATTCTTCTTGAAGGTGGATGAGAGTTTAACTCTCTAGTTCTTTGGATTACTATGCTGATAGTAAGTTCAGTTAGTGGAACATATCAAGAATCATGGTGATGATGTCTTGGTGTATGGCAGATGTTCTAACTTGTGTTGGGACATTATCTGATTGGATTATGCTCTGGTTCAGGAGCTTGGTGTCTACATTATGCCTAAGGAGCATCTACATAGTCATACGGGAGAATGATGAAGTAGAAGGCCTACCTTGGATGGAGAATGTAGAGAAGACTGTAGTAGATCAGGTATTGATTGATTGGAAGTCTGAAGAGGTAGAGTATGATAGGGAATGGCTACCTTTGGAGAAAGGGACAATGGTACCAATATGCATATGCTCAGCTAGTGTGCTCAAATGTTCTTCATCATCTAGAGCATTGGTTAACTGTGACAGGGGGAGTACTTGTCCATGAATTCTGCAGCAAAGGTGCATATATTGTGAAGCTTGCATGATGATCAAGCTTGTGGAGATTGGTTGCTTCTTATGAGGATATAATGTCAGATAACATGTTATGACATTAGACTGTTGATTGGCATTGGATGTTATGACACTTGGTTCTAGTCATGTGATTCATGTGTGCACATGCTTCTGAGAAGAAGTCTGAAGACAAGCTTATTGGTTTAGATTGTATAATCTTTTGTGGAAGTCTTGGGTTGATAATGTTGTGAGCAAGCAGACATTGTGTGATAAGATGTCAGAACATGGTACAGGACATGTTTTTCTTGAGCCAAACAAGGATTTATTTTGGACGGTGGTGTAACGATAAGGTGAAACACGTGTCTTCGACTATGCATGGAACTGTTTTGGCACAATTTATGGTAAGAATCAGTTAGAGCCAATAAAGGCGGTCAAGATTGTTTTGGGTGGTAGACATTGAATTTGGATGGAGTTTTTAGTTCCTAAAATAGCGTTTCTATGACCAAGAACTTTGTCTATTCAAGGCTCGTTAATTGCAAAGTAACTGATCAGCTATTTATAGAGGTTATTCTTTGCTCCTTCAGCCAGTGAGTGTTCTTGTTTCATAAGTCTTATGGCGTCTGTTCGTTTTTGGGTAAGCACTACTTGGGTCTGGTTCTGTGAGGGCTTTCTGTGCCAATTTGTGGCTAAAAAGGGGGAGAAAGGAAAGGGTTTTGCTAAATGGTTTGCGTAGATGCATTGTCTGGAGTCTGCAGTTTCAGATGTGGTTCAGAGATATCAAAGAGGTTGTCCTAACCTTAGGTTGGTGTTGAGTCTTTGTGACTTGTGTCCTGAGTTATGAACACAGTTGTGACTTGTGTTCTGAGTTACCTGGGTTGGCAGAATGACACTTCTTAAGTTTCATCTTATGCCACAGTTTAAACCCGGTGTCTGATCAAAGAAGGTGTGCAGAATTCTCTTATGCCACCATTGGTCTTTTATGTATAGACAGACATTTCTTTTCTGGAGGAGTCTTCTACAATTGTTCTGGGTCTGTCATGGAAGGAAAAAGAAATGTGTTGTATTAAGGGGGAGTGTCAGATATCTTCCTCCTCATGTGCACCAGATGACTTCAGGACTTTCTACTTTTGAGGTCCTAATGTGCTGCCTGAAACTGTTGTGCTGTGGTGCTATGTGGTGATGTTATGTCAAGCATGATGTCCTAACATCATTCATATTTCCCAAGAAGATGATTCTCCATAACTGTTGGTTACTGTTAGATTCAGTAGTTGCTGATGACTACTGACAGTAGTATAGGGTTGTAACTGCTGCTGTAATATGAGTTGTAGTGTTTATATATTTGTTTTAGCCAAAATTAGCCAAAGGGGGAGATTGTTAGTTCTTGTGATTGGCTGAAATTTTGGGAAAAAATGTTAATGTCATGGTTGATGTTTCAACATGAGCTTCTAACATTACAATTAAGTTTAGTTTACATTCTGGTGTTGTTAAAGTTGCAGTTGGGTGCTGATGTTAAACCCGATGTCGTGACATCAGTTGTGAACATCAGTCTGAGATGATTAATTAGGGTTGCACGTATTTCTGGGGTTAAAGAGATATTCTGTTGAAGAGAATCAGAGATTGCAGGCGAATATCATGGGTGAGATATATTATGTTGCAATCAGTTATGAAGAAGATTAGTTTGTTGCTAATTTAATACAAAAAGATATGGAGAATAATTAAGAGTTAATTATGATGAGCTGATTGAAGATTTAATTGAAGATCTATTTAGTAGCAGAATCTTTTGGAGATTTGGAGCAGAAGATTTGTTGTGATTTGAAGGCCCAAATCCAGTTGGGAAAAAGTTATAAATAGAATGCTTGTAATCTAGAATAGGTACGGGTCCAAGATGTAGATCATTAGGGCTTTGTCTAAGTGAACCACTCGGGTTGTGAGATGGTCACTGTGTTCTAACTCAGAAACCTGTCGGTAATGAGTTTTGTATTGTTCTTGGAGGAAGCTTTGAAGCAACTCCAAGATGTGTCATATGAGTGTGTCTTCTATGTGATTGAAGAACTGTTGGAAATCAAGCTGTTGATGCAGTGGCGGAGATGTTGACTGCTAGACATCATTGCGATGATTGGGAGTGAGATGGAGTCTCTTATCTAGGGTGGACTTAGATACAAGGGTCATTGGGTAGTGATTAGATTAGGTAGATTGCCAACTGGTTTGTTGAGTCTGTAATTTGATACTACTAATAGTGGACTTCCTTCCTGGCTTGGTATGCCCCCAGATGTAGGTTGTTGAATCGAACTGGGTGAACAATTCTTGTGTGATATTCAGTGTTTTTTTTATCTTGTTCATACTGCAGATACTGATGTTGTGACATCACACTTAACATCACATATCTGATACCAGAATTTCACTTTGTCATGAAATTTAGTATTTGTAGTAGTGTTAAAATATGTCATTCGAAAAATAAATTAATGTTATTATTCATGTGGTAGACTTGGAGTAATAATAATAAAATTAAAGAGTTGTGGTATGTTTTAGGGTTTTATTACTGCTTTACTATTAATTGAGAAGGTCATGGAGGATGAGTGGCACTATTCAGGAAGTAAACATATAAAGTTGAGTAACAATTTTTTTAAATGGCTCAATTGTACTTTTAGATCTATGTAGATATAGAATATTTTATATTAAGATATTTTGCATAAATTAAAAATTAATATAAAAAAATCATAAATAATCTTTTTCAAAGCTCATATTAAGTTTTTTTTTTAAAACACATTATTATATTCATAATTTTTAATAAAAAATATAAAAAATAAAGTGGAAACAATAAATTTATATTTAATATTGTTTAAATTTTACACAATTAAGCTAGTTGGTTGGATATATGGAAACATGTAATATCAACCTAATAGGAAACATCAAGGACCGCATAGCGCAGTGGATTAGCGCGTTTGACTTCGGATCAAAAGGTCGTGGGTTCGACTCCCACTGTGGTCGTTAACTTGTTTAATTTTTCTCTAAACAACATGAAAAAATAAGATGTTGCGGTCGTTAACTTGTTTAATTTTTCGCTAAACAACGTGAAAAAATATGATGTTGTGGTCGTTAACTTGTTTAATTTTTCTCTAAACAATGTGAAAAAATATGATGTTATGATTTAACCTTTTGCTTCGAATTCTGTTTCTATATCTACACACTTATAAAATTCAGAAAGTTTGATAGAGAATGTGTAGTTTGTTTTTAGTTTTCTAAAATTTTCTTATTTGTTCTATTTGATTTTGGTAATTTGGTGTTTTGATGATAACATGATTTTGGATTGTTATGGTTATTGGAGAAATGAGAAGGTTTGAGACAATAAATTTTGACCACAATAAGTGAAATGATTATACAAAAAGAGGCAATAAATCAAAATAATAATGGTGAAGTCAAAATGCTCCCTTAGGTATCCAAACATAGTATTGAGTTAGGTGCTTAATCTAAGAGACAACAATTGTGTTGGCAACCGTTAAAAAATTCATAGCACCAAATCGTTATCCATTAAAAATAATCAATTTCGACGCCCAATTTGAACAAAAAGGAATAAGAACATCTGACGGTATCGTAAGACATCAAGAAGCTTCTAAGTGTCGGGTTAGATTTTGAGAAAATAAAACTTCACATGAAGGAATGTGACTCAGATGAGAAGGATATTATAGTTTAGACAAATGTCCATGAACAACATATGATTATTGATACTATAGGAGGAACAAGGAAGATAATGGATTTGTCATATCCATGGAACTTAATCATGTTTATGTTGACAAATTTGCATTGGTAGACACTGATAATTAAGCCTACTACAAAAATAAATAAAATAAGTTGGAATTGTCGGGGCCAAAGTAACCAAAGCATAACTTATAATTTAAAATACCTTACGTGAAATTATGAAGCACGTTTATTATTCAAGTATGAGATTTGAAGTATGATAATATAATTAAAGAGTTATGGTATGTTTTAAAGTTAAATTTGTTTGAAATAATATAACAAGTGTGAGTAGTATGGATAATAGTTTCACATTGGATAGAAATGTGGTGACTTGAACATTTATAAGGAGAGACACACCACTTGTCTACCTAAAACCTTAAGGTGATAGGTGTATGAGTTCTCCCACTTATAAATGCTCAAGTCACCACATTCTTATCCAATGTGGGACTATTTTCCCACTTACTCACACTTACTTATATTATTCTAATATTCCCCCTAAAGTGTAAGTAAGTGGGGAAATAGTCTCACATTGGATATGAATGTGGTGACTTGAGCATTTATAAGTGGGAGAACTCATACACCTATCACCTTAAGGTTTTAGGTGGATAAGTGGTGTGTCTCTCACAAAGGTGTTTAGTCCTACACTATGTATCAATGTTTCCTAGTGTGAAACTCCTCTAACAAGGTATCATGAGCCTTTGGTTCGAGAAAGGGACCGACTTACTTGTATCGAAATGCCCAGGAAGTAGTGTCCCGTTGAAATCGAAACGCCCTCTTCCAGGAAGAGGTGTATTCGAAATACCTAATAAGAGGTGCCTTGAAAAAGGTGTCAACGGCGGTACAAGTATAAATAAAAAAGGGGGAGCATTGTGGACTCACACTTGAGGGAGAGTGTTAGAAATAATATAACAAGTGTGAGTAGTATGGATAATAGTCCCACATTGGATAGGAATGTGATGACTTGAGTATTTATAAGTGAGAGACACACCACTTGTCCACCTAAAACCTTAAGGTGATAGGTGTATGGGTTCTCCCACTTATAAATGCTCAAGTCACCACATTTCTATCCAATGTGAAACTATTTCCCACTTACTCACACTTTCTTATATTATTCTAATAAAATTATTGCTTAAGTGTTTAATGAGAAGGTCGGGGAGGACGAGTGGTGTTGTTGGAATAAAAGACAGTGCATTTTGCTTTTCAAATCATAATCATTCTGATACTGAATTTAGAGATACCAAACATTGGAATTGGATGTTAGATTTTTTGGGTCACAAATGTAATATTGCATGTGTTAGGGCCATTATTTAATTAGTCAAAGCTGCAGTGGTCTAATTAATATTAAGTATGTGGCTAAAAGTATAAATGTCTTGAAATATTAGATTATTGTGTAGATATCATAATTCAATATCTAATTTGATGAGGGGCCAAATTAGAATATTGAAAACTAAAAAATATCCCTAATATTATTTACAGGGGTTATGGTCCCCATTTGTAGAGCGATTAGAAAATACAACTCATCAGAAAAAATTCTCTTTTTATTCCCATAAGAGGAGATTTAAGGAGGCATAAGGAACTCTATACAATTGGAAGATCACGTACCCGACAATCTTCAACTATTTCCAATGGCAAACTCAGGCATGTTTCCGGTTTTATTCCCTAGTTGACTTCTTAGATGGATTTAAGAGATACAATTCATGGATTATTGACTAGTAGAGATTAGTTTAGAGTTCTATTCTTGATTTTTATATTGATAGAAATCATAAGGTTATGAACAAATCTAACAATTGGTACCACAACTACCCATATCTGATTCAATTTATTTTTGGGATTTTTTGAAATCGGGATTTCAAAATTGAAATTTCTTTTAATTCTCCTTTTGTGTAAAGATTATTTTGTTTTGTTATGAAACGTGACATTGATTTTATTTGGTGATAAGGAAAATTTTATGTGACTTTTCATGATCATCAATTTTTGAGTTATAGAGGTTTTCCATGAGTACGATTTGGTGTAACATTTCAACTGTTTCTTTCCTCTCTCTCTAAATAGCCTTACAAAGAATAAGTGCAGGGAAAAGGGGGTTTTGCAAATTAGAACTCGCGTCAAGCATATATTAAATAATTTTTCGGCCTTTTAGTTTGACGTTTGAACTCGTTTTATTGGAGTTTAAATTGTGACATCTGGAAAATGAATGGCGCTGGAAAAGCCTAATTTGCCCCTTTGCTCATACAACCCTCCACATGGCTATTCTAAGAATGTTCCACGTGGCTGTTTTTTTTCCAATAGCCTCTGAATTCATTTCTTCCTTTCTGTTTCCAACTCCTCTCTCTCTCTCTCTCTCTCTCTCTCTCTCTCTCTCTATATATATATATATATATATATATATATATATATATATATATATATATATATATATATATATATATATATCTTTATCTCTCTCTTTTCTTACTGCATCTTTCTCTTTCTCTTTCATCTCAACCTTCATCTTCATTCTTCCTATTTTTTTAATTGAAATCAAACTTGAAACAAGCATGGTTCAGGATATGATGTCTTCATACAACTCTGCAATTAAAGAACAAGGGTTTGACTGAACAAGGGTTTGGAAGAAGAACAACGGTTTGGTTGAAGACGAATTTGAGGAAGACGAAGATGAGAAACTATGGGTATGATCGGTGTGTTATATCAAATCTATTCTTTTAGCTTTGGATCAGTAAGTTTTTCTACAACCCAACACAAATTTACTCGGTTTTCATAGCGACTTTCTGTCAAATTTTTTGATTTCAGTGGTGTTAGTGATTTTGTTGAATATTGCCGGATCTGCGTTTTTGTGGGGTGATGGTCGTCGAATCTGAAACGCAAACGAGTTAATTCTTCAATTTATTTGATTTTCGGATAGGTTTATAAATGAGTTAACTATTCGATTTTTCAACCAACTTCGGTAATGTTTCTTCCTTCATGATCTTCTCTTATGTTCATACTACCTTTAACTTTGATTCTTCAGTATTTTAGCTTTTTAACTTTTCTACATGTTTTGATTTTGAACTCAGGTGTTGGTTTAATGCTTTCATCGTCGTGCTTCAACTAGGGTAACGGTTTAATATGTGTAATGTTTTTGTTTAATTAAAATATCTGTAATTTTCGAAAGTAGAGTTTCTAAAATCCTATGAATATGAAGAAGATGCGGGGAATTAGGGTTTCGAAAAAGCATCGGTATCAACTATTTTAAGTTTCTGCATTACGGGTAATCCATTTTCGTTTTTTATTTTTGTGTTAGTTGAATCATGTGTATCCGTTGACTGTATATTTAATGTAGTTTCTATTTTGTTCTTCCATTTTTTAGGGATTTTACTTCAACATGGATGAATCTAACTCAAGATATGTTTCTCCGTGATTTTCCATTCATTTTAGTTTCCATGTTCTTTTGGTTTTTCATGTTTTTATTTCCTTGCAAACTACCCTTTGGATCATTCTAATGTTGCGTTTCTATTTGAGATGTTCTTTTAACTTAACTAATTTGTGTGCTTTTTGGCTTGAACTAGACGCCCAACACTTTGTAGAATCTCTATCTAACAGGCGCATCATTCATATATGCAATAATTGCGCGTAACACACCGCGCGTAATAGATACCCTTTTCAGGATGATGTTGGAGTCAGTGTTACCATTGCTCTCCTTACTGATCAGTATAATCATATCATCTCTTTTCTTTAGCATTACTTGATTATAATTTGAAGGCCTAGATTTTGATGTGGGGTTCATACGATAGTGGTGAGATTGCTAATAGTGCTTCTGGAGCAGTCTCATCAGAACATGTGAATAACCTGGTTTCAAATTTGAATATGTTAGAACAAGTTAGAAGCTCTGAAATGAATCACATATTCACTCGGAGTCAGAAGTTGAAGATGATCTGTACCACTATGGCATGATATAGAAATTGTTTATAGTTTATAAAATCTATATCAATCTTCTCATGTGAGAGACCCCTGAGCTTGAAATGTGTACAAAGCATGATAGGAATGATTGATATGTTTAAGATACAGTCTTACTCATGCATTTTCTTAAAATGCTCTCTTATTGCTACATTGTCTTAAGATGTTGTCTTACTCTTACATGTCTGACTGTAGGTGCAAAGGGCAATAATTAATGCCTTACAACAATTTCACATATTTGATTTTTGAATATTAATGATTTGTACCACAACATGGATAATGAAATAGTTAAGCCAGAATTTATTGTATCTCTTATCACATGGACAGTCATATATGTTCACAACTTCTATAATGCTTTTTGGTGGGTCTTGAAAAAACTTCCTTATATTTCTAGAGTATATACTCAGTATTTACACTTCTTCAATGTAGCTTCATAATTTTAAATGTTCTTGTATTTGTTGAGCTTTGCTGTTATGAAGGAATGTGATAGAAACTTGGTATTTATAGTGAGTAAATTAAAGAAAAGAAAATAGAAATGATAGAACAATTCTCTACAGGTGATCTTAGCACACCATGTCAAGGCACAATCTAGATGTAATTATAAAACTTTTCAATAATTTAGCAGACCTCTTAATTCTTCCTTTTTCGCCTCTTTGACCGTATTCAAATTCTGATGCTATTATTTATGTTGGTTATGGAGAATGTGGAAATGAAATGGCTGAGGTATGCTTGCTAATATGTGCATATCAATATGCCACTTTATATTCCACTAGCTTTTACCTGAGTTGAAATGAGGTATGCTTGCTAATATGTGCATATCAATATGCCACTTTATATTCCACTAGCTTTTACCTGAGTTGAAACTTCATATATTATCAGTCCTTATAATGAGATAGTTTGACATGTGTGCTGCATGTGAGTTTTAATACTTTTTTCAAACTATATATTATATTCTAATTATTTTGTTTTCAAATCTCAAGAATCACGTTAACTGAGTATTTTAGAGATACGGGTTACAATGTCAGTATGATGGCAGACCCAACATCTAGATGGGGAGAAGCATTGCGAGAAATCTCAGGACAATTGGTGAGAATTTCAATTATCCAACGGCAGTTGTTCACCGGTTTCTTTTAGAAATAATTTGTTTCTTCTTCATTTTGGAGATTTAGTTTCTGATGTTGGAGTTTCTTTCTCCATTGATGTTAAATATATAGATTTATACATAAATAACTAATGTGACACATGGGGAATATTTGCATTGATCATTGTAAATTGATGATATTGCTGTTTTCCATAGGCCAAAATGTGGAGGTCATTGATCATCGTTAAAAGACTGAAGGTAAGGAATCAAAAGCACAAAAAGAAGATTGTTGAAGCAATGTGGAGGTATCAATTTTGTTTTGCCTCATTTGTTTGAAAATCCGTGAACTTTTTACTGTTAATGGTGAAGGTTATGTTCCGTGGAAGGTGTGGTGTTGGTTATATTGTTTCCACCTTGATCAAATTGTATGATTTCCTTTTCTCGCCTTTTACTTCTTCTTCTTTATTCTCAATTTAAACCCTTTTTATCTTTCATTCTAACCCTTTGTGGTGTTGATATAGCTTTCTAAAACAGCAAGAAAGTTGTCCAAATTTGCATTTGTGGCATTCGTTGATGTTGACACTTTGCTGCTATGCGCATTGGTTCGTCCAACCATCAAGACGTGGACACTTCGGGTTTATGTGATCCAGGTGACTTCACTTATGAAGGCCATCACCAGTTTGATGGGTAACCTCCTCCATCCTAGCAAACATATCATATCATGACATTACATTTATTTTTTCCTGCTTATTTCATGGATTTGCAGTGCTCTGCATCCCTAGATAATTGTTTGATTTGTGTCTTCTTCTTGCAGCCGTGCGCATCTGCTATATCAAGTTTAGGAATTTTATTTCAAATCATCAATTGCTCAATCTATATCAGTATCTATTTTTATGTATCAATAATTTGTTAGGTTTAAAGGAAGTGTTTTAAGGTTGTTCAAACAATAGATTTGGAGGTTGTGGATCAATGTTGTCAACTGTGAACACATTAGAAGCATTAGGCCTTGAGATTCACCAATGTGTTGTAAGCATTTTCAATGATTTCTCACTGCAAGGATCTTGCTCAGAGGTTAGTGAATTGTTTTATTGCATGTTTATATTTTAGATCTTTCTTGTGTATGTTTAATTTCACTTTTTAAAAAAATAATTTTTTTAATACTTTTGAATGTTTTCTATCAAAAATCAAATTAGCTGAAGGTGTGTAATTGAATTGGTTCTAAAATAAACAGACTAATTAATGAGACGGGTTAATAGCAAATGATATGAAATATTAAACTCGATCCTTTTATTGTCAAAAGCACTGCAGCTGAAAAAATAGATAAGCATGTTGTCTTATATCACATATATATCGAGGCCTAGCAGTAGTTCCTCTCTTGCAGTGACCAAACATAGACACTTTGATGTATTTGTAAAGGCCGAAGGAAATAAATGAAGTTGTTTCAAAGTACGATAATGCCTCGATGGCACACGTAGATTTTCATCTCAACATGTTCTTGGATTGTGAAAGACGTAATTTTGTAGTTCAGGTAGATATTTTATTTTGTGTGTGTCCAACTATAATAAGTTTTGATTGTATAGATTTTCGGAAAGTTTGCCTTGGTTATGAACAAGTTAAAATTTTGGACTGCAACACACAATCACTTTAAAAAACATTAACTAAGTGATAGTGATATCTGTTTCCTACTTCAATATTTGCTATGTATAGTATTTGCTTTAAATTCACAACTTTAATTATGTGTTATATGTGGTTTTGGTTTTTCTTGAAACATCTTATCTTAATGGTTATTGTTTCATTTTTCTTGAGGTGTATTATTTATCTAACCTTCTTCATTGCCATCTAATTTCATGGTTATTTTTCTCTCTCATTTACTGTCTTCCGTAGTAGCAGGAGATATAAGAAGACTCAAGGATGTGTTACATGCAAACTTTAGGAGGGCAAAGTAGTTCTTTGAATGTTCTTTTACTTGTATTGAAGTTTTACGTATTTAATAACATTGTATCTCTCAACATGTATTGAAGTTACAACTGTTTTATTGGAGTTTTATCTGTTAAGGTAACATATTTTGTATAGTGTTTCAATTCAAGTCATCCTCTAACCTAAAATAATTTGTTTATTATTATAAGAATTTAATTGGTATACACTGACAGTATAAAATAATTTTACACTGTCAACCAATCACCCTCATGTATCCCGCCACATCATACTCTAAATTTTAAATTACTGATATGACATAGCAGATTGATGATTTTCTATTGGATGATAGTGTAAAATTATTTTACACTGTCAGTGCATACCAATTAAACTATTATTATAATACTTAACAACATTACATGGTTTCAACCATAGCTTTAAAGATGAATTCTTCCAAATAATATTTTGCATATACAAAAGTCATTTATTTTAACTTTGGTGAAAAGTACTAAATTGTAAGGACCAATGAAGTGTTGGAAGCAAGTCATTAATAAAAATTATGGAAAATAAAATCAATTTCAAAAATGGATAACTTTACAAAATAAATTTAAACATAATCATAACTGATATGTGAATAATGTCGTACCTGTTGATTTCCCAATCTTATTATTTAATATTTTTTTAAAACTAAATTATTGTATAAATATTTTTATAAAAAAATATCAAATGATGTTCACGGGTATTGATTATATTTTTTTAAAATATAAGTTATATTTTTTATATTTACTAATTTTTATTAATTCTATTTTTTTTTTCAAATTTTAACTGTAGACAATTGCGCGTTATTGACGGGTACCCGTACGAAAGCACGGGTATCACGCTAGTTATTTAGAAAAATTATGAGCATTTTACTATGTACTTTGTGTTGTTCTTCACTAGACATATTCGTAACTATCATGATTTCTTCATCTCCATAATTTTTAAGAACAACTCAAATAAACATCTAAGAAAATACACCTAGTTTTCTAATATGGTCTTGCGTACAGTATTTGTGATTTTATTTATTTATTAAAATAAATAATTCTAATAAATAAATAAATAATTTTAGTAAATTTATTTTTTATTATTATTATTAACATATGACATCTCTAAAGTCAAAGTAAAATTGTCCTTTTTTTCACACTCAAGAAATGCAAAATCAACAGTATATGTCTTCTCAGTTGAGGTAACACCAACCATCTCCAACAATAAAAGTCTATACTTGTTGGTCTTGTAGGTTGAATCAAGTATGAGAACTATAGAAAAACGTGTTGAACAACTTTATGGAATCAGGATAAGTCTAAAATATAGCGCTAACAGTAACTTCATCCTCGCACATTTGATATCGAGACACGTAATTGTTATCATCCAACAGTTTCAAAAGTTGTTGCATTTCAGTTCTATCCTCCTAAGTGCCTTATTAGTAAGGTACTGAATATTATACACTTGCTTGATATTTGATATATTTTCGGATCGTTTCCGTTTCAATGTTGCAAGTGTATTTTTTCGGTTGAACCAGATTCAATGTCATAACAGCAACACATTCCTTCTCTTCTAGCATGAGCTGACACACACTAGGATATCCAACTAATTCTTCACACAAATCACGGTTATGCAAACCACATATCACATTAATTCTCCAGTTTTTGCTAGCCAACATGTAATGACACACCTTAAATGAACACTCACATTTTCTTGAACCGGTGTCGTCTCTTTTCAAATTCTGGAGAGGAGTTCTATATTTTCTGCTTCTTTCGCACGTCATTGTCACAAAATCGCATCTTCTATCTGAACCATTATAGGACCTTCTGATAACTGTAACACCGGAGGCCGAAGAGGACGAAGAGTGGTTACATGTAACACTTGAGGGCGAGGGAGTGGTTGCCGGTGCACGAGGCATGACAATGAGACACTTCTAGCAGCTTCAAGGGAAAAACCGAATTCACATCGGAATGAGAGGGATCCTGAGGTTGTTCAGGTATGGGACTGCATGGTTGAAGGAAGACTTATAAGGATTAATTGGTACTACCTATACTAACAAGATGCATCTTCTTTTCGGTAGCCTAACCAATAAGAACTCCATAGTTAAGCGTGCTTGACTTGGAGTAGTATTGGGATGGGTGACCTTTTGGGAAGTTTCTCAGAAATCGTGTGAGTGAGGACAAAACATGTTGAACCGTGTTGGTTTGTATGGCCAGTCGGTAATCTTGAAGGCGGTTCGGGGTGTTACAATAACCACACCAAATTCAAGTATAAAGGCCTTCATATAAATCCTTTGAAGCATTTGATCACAAGATTCAAACTCTTGCTCGTTTTTAAATTGGTTGCTAACATTTACCGTTTTCACAACAACACCTTGGACATTTAGAGAAACAACTTGTTTTGGAAAGCATCGAGGTGCACCATATCTAATGAAAACAATTCAAACCATAACGGTATATAAGGGCCACTGCTGCAAAAAGACTTGGAAAATGAACACAAACTACTTTCGGAGATGCATCCCAGGACAAGTTCATACTCGTTCCGGAGATACATTTTTGGACACAACGCTCTTTTTTTAGAAGAAAGCTTGATTAATGTGAGCAATGCAGTGGGAAATAAAGGATCTTTACCTGAAATTCTATCTTCTTTTGCTCCCTATGATGTGATCAACCAAAAGATTTATGATTTGGAGTGAAAAAATGGATTAAGAATGGAAGAGTTTTTAGCGAGGGTTTGTGTGAAAAACAACAATAGCAACAATGACTGTGTGATCATGCAACTGTTTCTTTTATCAGATTATTTTAGAGATGCATCTCCGAAAATATATGACCTACAAAGGTGATAGAAAATTTCAAAAGCCTGCACAAATTTTCGGAGATGTACCTCCGGAATCTCTACTGAAGTGATCAATAATTAACATATTTCTTGAAATGTTCCGGAGATGCATCTCTAGAATAAAAATAACTCAACGTATAGGGCGTCCTCAGAATGGTCTGGATTGAGCGTGTAATAGATACGTCCGGAGATGCATCTCCGAAAACGGAGAGATCATTTTTGAAATTTCACATGGTACATAAGAAATTATATATTTAATTGGATTGAATTTGTCCATATTTGCGATAAAACCCAAACCAAATTAAATTAAAAAATAATAAATTAGCTTGAATTAGATTAATCGAGTACATTAAAAATAAATATGAAAAAATGATTTATTTACCTCAAACAATTTTCCATAATAGTATGACATTTTTTTATAAATTGACTAACAGTTTTTCCATAGCATATTCAAAAATACATAACATAAAAAATATGTAACACAAGCAATTAGTTATGTGTTAGAATCTGTGAGCTTAGAAAAACAATATGCGGATTGGAATTAGATTTTCTATAAAAATAATATGATATTGAAATTAGTTTTCCATAAATATGAAATCTCAAATTTGTGTTTCTCAATTTAGGTTGTGAACAACACAATGGGTGTTTCATATTTTTCTTCTTCTTGAAGTTGAATGTTTAATATTAGTTTTTGATCCGGAGTATTCGAACGGGTCCACGCAAGCTGGTCGAAAGATGGGCAAGGTACTCGGAATGTTGATGAGGAGAGGAGAGGGGTGTACCTGCAAGGCACTCCGACGCTCAAGTAAGAAAGGGTAAAAAAAAAGGGCAAGTACAAAGTGTATTCTTAGGGTGAATATCTGATACCTGACCCTCTCAAGCGAGAGGGTTTATATAGAGCCCCTAGCGTGTGGCCAACGGTCCTATTTTTGGGGCGAAATAACCGTTTTCCCCAAAGAATAGGTAACCGCCCAAACTAGCCGTTATGTCGGTCAGGGTGCCTGGAACTAGCCGTTATGTCGGGCATAGGCGTAGTTTCGGGCACCTGCCCTTTGCTGTTCGGGCAGTGAGGAAACCGTGACTGACGGGCATCGAAGCCAGGAAGGAACGTTACATTCCTTGCCCGGTTGGAGGGGCAGAAAGGTAACTTTTGCCCCTCTGTGGATTGGACTTAGGCAATTTGGGCCGCTCTGGAGCAGAGGCGGATTGGGCCAATTTTAGCCATTGGTCCAGTCCAGAACAGGAGCCCCCCAAGTCGTTGCTCCCGAGCATGGGAGTGATGACTTAAGGACTGCTCGTTGCTCCGGGGAGCTAGCATAGAGTCGTCGTTTGGAGACGAGGATAGTTGTTCTGAAATGCTCGTAGCTCTCCATGTCCGCGATATTCGTGGTCGTGACCCTATTGCCCGGTCTTCGGGGAGACAAAGCGTCAGACAGAATGAGAAACGTTGGGTTGCCACGTGTGCTTCGAGCCTTGTGTAGCAGTTAATAGGTAATGATGGCTAGTGGACAGCCATTATGGCCTACGGGCGCGTGTGTGCACATGCCCCTTAGTATAAAAGGGGGAAGATTGTCCCATTTTGCACTTTTTCTTTCTGATTTCTCTTCGCCTCTTCTGCGTTCTTGCTCGTCGCCGTCTTCAGAGCCTCCGACCACCGTGCCCAACTTCGAGCAATCTCTTTCTTCTACCCAAATCAAGTAAGTTTTCTGCTTTGTAGCTTGTTTCACTTCCTTTTGTTGTTAGTGGTAGATTGCATGCGGCTAGGGTTAGTTTTAGGCGATGAAATAGGTAGATTTTTAGCGAGTGTTGGTGGTGGGCGGTGGTTCTGCCATTTTGCTGCTTCTAGCACTTCGCCGGAGTAGGTAAAGCGTTCGGTAAATATGGTGGTCCCCGTCGTGGTTGCGGTAGTCGTACGTGCGTGACCACCGTGTCTGATTATCTTCTGATGGAACGATGAATTTTCTGGTGAGTAGTTTCCAGATTCCGATGAAGCTTTGCGGTTTTCGGCGGAGCTTCGAACGGAATCTGGGCACGAGTGCGGAGAGGTTCCTCGCCGGAAAATGGTATGTTTAGGCATCTCCTCGCGGGGAGGTTTTTCATTTGATGTTAGGGCTTAGGTCGGGGACGTTGTCCTTAGCCTTTTGCGCGCCCTTTCACTTGACCTGGCAATGGAAGGGTGGATTTGATTTTCTGTCGAATTCATTGTCTTTCTCTGCTTTTTCAGGTGATCGTAATGGCGACGGGGCCAGAGAGAGAGGTTATTCTAGACACATCCGAGGAGGACACTGGCTCCGAGGAGAATAGTGGCTCGACGGCTTCGAGTTCTGCGGCTTTAAGCTCGGCAACGTCGAGCTCCTCGAGCAATGTTGGGGAGGAAGAAGAATTGGACGTCGTGGAGGAAGACGTTGAAGGGTTCTGTGCGGAAGAATGGGAGGCGGCTGAACCTTCCGAGCATATTTCCACGTTCGCGAAGTCTTTGGCGGACGTTTTTACGGAGGTAGGACCAGCGGGGGAATGGAAGGTACACTTCCCTACTTTAGACGAGCGAGTCTGCTCGGATTTCGGAGACCGCTTTACGATGTATGAGTATGCCTTCAAGGAGCTGGGACTGAGGCTCCCTTTCACTGATTTCCAGCGGTCGGTGTTCGATCATCTGAAACTGGCGCCTTCTCAACTTCATCCTAATTTGCTGGCCTTCATCTGACCCTTTGAATTGGTGTGCGAGCATCTCGCTCTGGGGACCACTCTCCCTCTGTTCTTCGCTATTTTTCATCTCCAAAGGCAGCTGGCGAGAAAGAAGTACGGATGGGTTTCCTTGAAGCAGCCCAAGAAGTTATTTAAGCCGTTCTCGGAGTCAATCCGAACATTCAAGGAGCGGTATTTCATCGTCGAGCTAGTGTCTGAGGCTGCCTAGGATAGTACGTATGTCTGGGAGATAAAGGTTGATGAAGACGGAGAGGAGGTACTCAACGAGGAGGGGAAGTATATCGGGGAGAGGGTGTACAAGTTCCCGATCCACTGGGCACCCTACCACTTTGCCCATAAACCCAGTAGATACGTCTTCCAGCCGAGCGAGTTGCGCGGGTAAGACGTTGTGGCTTACGAGAGGCTGGTGAATTGGGTGAACTCCTTCAGCCTTGCTGAGTGTTGGACGAATAAGGGTGACCCTATTTTCGAGGAGGATGGGAGCCGGAGGGTTGAACGCCGGTTTATCCCTGTTAAGGCACTGCTGGAGTGCAAGACTCCCGCGGATGTTGAGAAGTTGCTCGGTAGTTTTATTTACTTATATTTTGTTTGTGTTATCTCTTTTCCGCGTTGCTAACGCGTTCGTTTCCATTTGTGCAGGTGAAATACCTCAAGCTCGCGATCGCGTGGTGAGGAATGCCATGGCGAGGAATAAAGCTGGAGCGGCTCCTCCCAAGACCCGTCCTACTGGTGCTCGTGCTCCTCCCCTTGTCCAAACTGCCGTGGGGACCTCTTCTTCTCCCTCTCCTGCTCCACGGGGATCTCCACTGCCTTTGACCGGGCGGGCGAAGCGGCCAAGGACATTAGATGTTGTGGACCTGACCCGGGCGCCTGAGAAGGGAAAGTTTGAGCTCCCCCCGTGCATCCTTGATATGAGATTTTTTGAGGGTAACACCCTGGTCGTTCCTCTGGAAGAATCTCTTAGCTTGGAGGGCATGGACCGACCGAGCAAGAGGGCGCTGGTAGCCAAGGATGCTTCTACCCTTGTGAGGATGCTAGAGATGGCGGCCGTTTATGCAGAAGGGGACTCTGTGCTTGAGGTCGAACTTACTGCTGCCCGGGCTTCTGAGGCGGCCCTGAAGGAGGAAGTCAAGAGTGCTCGTGAGGCTAGGAAGAAGGTCGAAGAGGAGACGGCCAAGTTGAAAGAGGATGTCACCAAGCTGGCGGCGGAGAAAAAGGCTGCCGAGGAGCTGAACAAAGAGTTGATGGCGTCCAGCGCCTCGGGTGCCGACGAACCGGATGATACAAAAGAGTTGAAGACTAGGTCTGAGCTGGTTGCCCGCATCCTGCAGGCCGAAGACGACGGTATCGCCGTGGCAGAGGAGTCTTTTCAAAGCGCCGTGGCTCAATTGCGGGCGGTGAACCCTGGGCTTGAGATCTCTGCCGAGGGTACTCACTATCTTGCGCGCGTTGATGATGGTCGAATTGTCTTGCCCGCAAGCCTTGTTCTAGATACCTTCGAGGTTCAGCCTGAGGATCAGCCTGAGGAGGCCCAGAGACCTGAGCCGGCGTCAACCGAGCATGCGGATGGATGAGGAGTTTTGATATTTTGATGTTGTATCTTGTCTGGCCTGCGCGCCGTTGAATTATCTGTAATTTTATTTGATTTGGCGGGGCGTGGCCCCCCTTTTTATGTAATTCGCACAATCTTTGGCCCTTGTGGCCTTTTTTACTTCCTGCCCGGTTTATGTTAGCCGGTTTTGCTATATATACAATTTTTGTTTATATTGTTGTTCTTTATATTAGTTGTGCATGTATAACTGCCTGTCGGAGGGTGTGTCTGTTGATGGAGTTTTCTTTTGAAAGATAGCTCGTTGTGTGTGAATTCGTCAGTGTGGAGAACTGGTCGAATAGTCGGGGAAGGTCCTGGCGAGGTTGCGGATCTCAGGTCGCGATTGAGGCCTGAGGTCGCGGCGTGAACGTCCCATCGCGAGATGGGGTTCTGCCAATCATGGTACTTGGACGAAGGCGGTGCTTGGTTGAGGACCGCCGACGAGCAGAGTTCTAGCTTATTTACATGAGCGGGATTCTACTTTGTACGTATGCGTCGTTTGTACCTGGACGAGCATGATGACCATTGGGTGGTCCTTTGATGCGAGGAAGCCTATTGTTACTTTAGCTGTAGTATTGCTTAAGTTTTTCAGCGTTCCATGGTCAAGGGATTGCATCCCCGTTGAGGTTCTCGAGGAAGTAGGCACCATTCTCTGTTCTGGCACGGACTTTGTATGGCCCTTCCCAGTTGGCTGCTAGTTTTCCTTCGCGAGAGTCCTTGTGGTTTCTTCGCAGGACAAGGCTGCCCACATCGAACTCTCGTCGTAAGACTTTAGCGTTGTGCCTGATTGCTATTTTTTGCTTAAGAGATGCTTCGCGGAGGGCTGCTCCTGTTCGGATTTCCTCGTCAAGGTCGAGCTCCTCTCTTATTGCTTCGTCATTCATTTCCTCGTCTAGAGGTGATTCGGTCCTCCTGGACGGTACGTGAATTTCAATGGGTAAAACAACCTCTGTGCCATATGCTAAGCGGAAAGGTGTTTCCCCAGTGGTAGACTGAGGAGTGGTACGGTACGCCCATAAGACGCTGTGGAGCTCCACGACCCAGACTTTCTTTGTTTCATCCAGCCTTCGCTTGAGGCCACGAAGAATGACACGATTGGCCGCTTCTGCCTGCCCGTTGGTCTGGGGATGTTCTACAGAAGCGAAATGTTGCTTTATTCCGAGATGGGCGACAAAGTCTCGGAACTTCTTGTCCATGAACTGCGTTCCATTGTCCGTGACAATTGCTTGGGGAATCCCAAAACAGGCAAGGATATTCTGTTTATAGAAGCGCAGAATGTTAAGTGCTGTTGTCTTTGCTAAGGCTTCTGCTTCTATCCACTTTGTGAAATAGTCTACGCCCACTATCAGGTATTTGTTTTGACTGGACCCCGTCACAAAGGGTCCTAGGATGTCTAGGCCCCACCAGGCGAATGGCCACGGGGAGGTCATGCTTTTCAGTTCGTTAGGTGGAGCTAGGTGCATATCCCCGTGCCGTTGGCATTTGCCGCACCTCTTCACATGCTCCTTGGCATCGTGATGCATGGTTAGCCAATAATACCTTGCTCGGAGGGCCTTGCGGGCAAGGGACCTTCCTCCTAGGTGCTGGGTGTTAATGCCTTCGTGGATTTCTCGCAATACGTGAGGGACAACTTCCTCCTCTATGCACTTGAGCAGTGGGATAGAGAAGCCCCGTCGATAGAGTTTGTTTTCGATGATGACGTACGAGCAAGCTCTTCATCTGATTGTGCTGGCTTCCTTGGGGTCGTCCGGAAGCTCGTCCCTGGTGAGGTAGTTGTATACGGGCATCATCCAGCAATCGCAGTCCCCAATCGCGTGCACGTGTAGGGTCGAGGATCCCTTATCGATGCTGGACCGGGGAAGTATCTCTTGGATGACTGACCTGTTTCCGCCTTTCCTCTTAGTGCTTGCTAGTTTGGACAAGACGTCTGCTCGCACATTATGTTCGCGTGGAACATGTCTTACTTCTACCGTTCTGAACTTCGACATTTTTCCCTTGACCAGGGTCAGGTATTCAGAGAGACTGTCGTTTTTGGTCTGATATTCTCCTGATATCTGGAGGGCTACGAGCTGAGAGTCCGTGCAGATGATGATTTCCTCAGCCCCTAGGTCTTCGGCTATGCGCAAACCGGCGAGGAAGGCTTCATACTCGGCCTGGTTGTTCGACGTGGGAAAAGACAATGTGAGAGAAGCCTCGACTATGGTCCCTTCGTCGTTCACCAAAATTACCCCTGCTCCGCTGCCGGTCGAGCTGGATGCTCCGTCTACATAGATGGTCCATCTGTTTTCTATGTGGGCCGGGGAGTCTGAGAATGTCATTTACGCTACGAAATCGGCCAGCGCTTGGGCCTTAAGAGCTTTCCTGCTTTCGTACTGGATGTCGAACTCGGACAGTTCCAACGACCATTTGAGCATTCTGCCTGCCATGTCTGGTCACCCCAGTAATTGCTTTATAGGCTGATCCGTCCTTACCATGATCGTGTGAGCCAAGAAATAGTGTCTTAGTCGTCTGGTAGCGTTGACGAGGGCCAATGCTACTTTCTCTATCTGTTGATATCGCAACTCTGGATCCTGCAATGCTTTGCTCGTGAAGTATATTGGCTTTTGTCCGTCAGGATTCTCGCGAATGAGAACGGCGTTAATGGCCTCGGCAGTGACAGCGAGGTATAGGAACAAGACTTCCCCGGTATCTGGTCGTGATAATACAGGCGGTTTCGACAGTGCTCGCTTCAAGTGAAGGAGGGATGTTTCACATTCCTCGGTCCATTCAAACCTTGCTTCTTTCCGCAAGAGCTTGAAGAAAGGAAGGGCGTGTTGGGCAAATTTTGCCACGAAGCGGGACAACGAGGTAAGCACCCCGTTGAGGGATTGGATGTTCTTCTTAGACGTGGGCGTTGGGAACTCAGAGAATGCCCGACACTTGTCGGGGTTAGCTTCGATTCCTCGTTCTGTTAGGTAGAAGCCAAGGAATTTACCTGCCCGTACTCCGAACGTGCACTTCTCTGGGTTAAAATGCATTCGATACTTTCTTGCTTGCTCGAATATTTTGCGAAGATGGGCGACATGATCTAGTTCCTCGTGGGACTTGACGATCATATCGTCCATGTATACTTCGAGCATGTCGCCTATTTGTCCTTGGAAGACTCTGTTCATCATTCTTTGGTACGTAGCACCGACGTTCTTCAGGCTGAAGGGCATTACGTTGTAGTAATAGTTGCCCGATTTGGTCATGAAGGCCGTGTAAGTTTTATCGCTCGCGGCCATTGGGATTTGATTGTAGCCCGAGTAAGCGTCGAGGAATGATAAAAGTTTAAAACCTACTGAGTTATCTACGAGCTTATCGATATTGGGGAGGGGTAGGTGTCCTTCGGACATGCCCTATTAACATCGGTATAGTCAACACACATCCTCTATTTGCCATTATTTTTTCTTACAAGTACAACGTTTGAGAGCCATGTAGTGTATTTGGCCTCAGAAATAAACCTAGCCTCTAGAAGGTCTTTGACAGCTTTCCCCGCGACTTCCATCTTTTTCGGGGACTGTTTCCTTCTGCGCTGGGCAACAACTTTGACGGCCGGATCAATTGTAAGCTGGTGGCAAGCGACGGATGGGTCCAATCCTGGCATTTCAGCAGCGCTCCATGCGAACAAGTCTGCGTTCTCCCGAAGGCATGCTTTTAGTTGTCTCCTGGTCAGGTCGGGGAGGTCTGCTCCGATCTTTACTCCCCGTTGGGGGTCTTCTCCGAACGGAACGATCTCGAAGTTTCCATCTGGGACAGGTCGTAGGAGATGGCTACTATTGTTGGATTGGCTGCTTGAAGTTGTTGGGTCCTTGGCGTGGTCTTCCTCGCTGAAACGGCTGTCCAGGTCGATAGATTCGACCTGGGGGAGCGGTTTCGGCTGCTCGGAGCTGCTGGGGAGAGGGGGACAACCAGAAGTCTGTGGTCCCGTTGAGATGGTGCTGAGTCCCTTTGATGCTGCTTCAAAGCACCGACGGGCAGCTTCTATGTCGCCGTGGAGGGTGGCGACCATCCCTTCAGAAGTGTAGTACTTCATCTTGAGATGTACGGTGGAAGGTACTGCAATCAACTCTGCCAGGGTTGGCCTTCCAAAAATGCACTGGTATAGTGACGGGCATTCAATTACCAAAAACTGTGCTTTAATTGCTCGGGTTATCTTTCCTGAACCAAAAGTTACGATGAGCTCTACGTAACCCTGGGGCTTTGTCACCGCTCCGTTGAATCCCTGCAGGTCGGATCCAACGTATGGAGTAAGGTGAGAGTCATTCAGCTGCAGAGTTTCAAACAGGTGGTTGTACATTATATCAACCGAACTGCCCTGGTCCACGAGTATTCTGCGAACATCGAAGTTCGCCATCTTTGCCCGGATAAGCAGTGGAATGCTTGAGTTCGGCGCCCCGTCGAGGAGCTCTTCCTTGTAGAAGAAAATAGGAACGGATCCTTTGTGAGTGGTGTCCAGCGTGGTGACTTCATTGGAGCTTTTGCTGATCAGTTGATCGAATCTCCTTTTGACTGAGCCGACCGTGATTTTGTTGAATCCACCACCGGAAATGACCATGGTTGACGGGAAGGCCTCCCACGGGCTGTGAGCAGCGAGGTACATGGAGACGGGCAGACTATCAGGGATGCGGAAGTCCTCTGGCCGAGTTACGGACATAGCGACCTGTACGTTGGTGTCATCAGAGGGCGGAGTCTCTTCTGCAACCTTTTTGTTCTTCTGGGTTTCTTGTCAGGGAGCATCTTTCTTTTTCGCGAACTGCTTCAGGTGGCCGTCGCGAATAAGGATCTCTATTGCATCTCTGAGGTGGATGCATTCTTCCGTTGTATAACCGTGACTCTTGTGGAAGCGGCAATACTTGGATTTGTCTACACCCGGTCTGGCCGGCAGCTGCTTGGGGAAACGGACTCCCGCTTGCTTGAACTCCGAGTTGGCACACTCGGACAAGATTTTCTCCCTCGAGGCAGTGAGGGGGGTATAGTCATGGAACCGTCCAGAAGGTCCCTTCTGTTCGCGTGCATCGCGAGGCCGATCGTCGCGTCTTTTATCTCCTCGACGGGATGTTGAGGCTTCTTCAGCTCTGGATGAGCGGGCACCTTCTTGGTGTCGAGAGGCCCGGACAGAGTGTGCGGCAACCTTTTCTTCGTATTGTATATGCGACTGGGCTTGGAGGAGAAGGGCGTTAAGGTTCCTCGGTGGATCGAGGCCGATGGCTTTCGCGAAGTCTGAGCCAGGACGTAATCCCTGCTCGAGCAGGAATTTCTTCATGTCGTCGGTCATTGGCACTTGGATGACCTCCTTGTTGAACCGCTCAATGTAGGCCTGAAGAGGCTCATCTCTTCCCTGTACGACAGCTCCGAGGGACGCCTCGGTCTTTGGATGGCGTCGCGATACAGTAAAGTGACGGGAGAAAATCCTCCCCAGCTGCCTCCGGGATGTAATGGATTCTTCTGGCAGTTGCTTGTACCATGTCATTGCTCCCTTCTGGAGCATGGTCGGGAACAGGCGGCATTTGATGGCTCCTCGTACCCCTCTGTAGTCTAAAAGAGCATCTATGTTTTCTATGTGTTCGTCTGGGTCAGTGGTTCCATCGTAAGTCCCTAGAGACGGAGGCTTCTCTAGTCCTTTAGGGAGACGGGTGGCCAAGATCCTGCGGGACAACGGGCCGCGAGGCTCGTCATCGCTGTCTGAACTTGGAGTTAATGGTGACCGTTGTATGCGCTCGCGGCGGCGGTCTCTGCGAGGCGATGGTGAACGTAGCCGGTCACGAGGTCTGACCGGTGGAGAATGCCTATCCTGCCTCGTTCTCTTGTGTCTTGGTGAGATCGATCTCGCGGGGAGATCTGGTCGCGCTTGCGAATGTGTTGTGATTCAGGTTCATGCCTGGATCTATGGTCTTCCCAACACCTAGGTGGCGGGCTTCTTGATTTTCGGTGCTTACTTTTTGGAGGAGAGGATCTTGGAAGAGATGCTTCCTCGAGAGCTCCTATTCTCTCTCCTTGCTGCAAGATAAGGAGGTTTGTGCGGTTGACAGTTTCCAAAAGAGCTGCAACAGCCAGGTCGGCGCTGGGAGGGCCAAGAATTGGTCGTTCACCCGGCAGTAGCTGCTTGCCTCCTTGCTCGGTGGGAGGAGGAGTTGAAGACGCAGTAGCCCCGTCTCGAAGGAAACGGGGATCAGAAAGTAACAGAGATCTGTCGCCAATGTCCATCTTGTTGACGGGAATGAGAACCGTAACGTCAGCACCTTTTGTGGAGTTCTGAGCAACCATATGTGGGCGGATCAAAGAAAGTATGTTTTGATCTTTTAGTTTCCGAGGAGGAAAGAAAGAAGGGGAGAACAAGGCGTTCCCACAGACGGCGCCACTGATCCGGAGTATTCGAACGGGTCCACGCAAGCTGGTCGTCAGATGGGCAAGGTGCTCAGAATGTTGATGAGGAGAGGAGGGGGGTGTACCTGCAAGGCACTCCGACGCTCAAGTAAGAAAGGGTTAGAAAAAAGGGGCAAGTACAAAATGTATTCTTAGGGTGAATATCTGATACCTGACCCTCTCAAGCGAGAGGGTTTATATAGAGCCCCTAGCGTGTGGCCAACGATCCTATTTTTGGGGCGAAATAACCGTTTTTCCCATAGAATAGGTAATCGCCCAAACTAGCCGTTATGTCGGTCAGGGTGCCCGGAACTAGCCATTATGTCGGGCATAGGCGTAGTTTCGGGCACCTGCCCTTTGCTGTTCGGGCAGTGAGGAAACCGTGCCTGACGGGCATCGAAGCCGGGGAGGAACGTTGCATTCCTTGCCCGGTTGGAGGGGCAGAAAGGTCACTTTTGCCCCTCTGTAGATTGGACTTAGGCAATTTGGGCCGCTCTGGAGCAGAGGCTGATTGGGCCAATTTTAGCCATTGGTCCAATCCAGAACAGTTTCTATGATAATAATATATTAATTATACTAGGTTCAGGTAAACAAACTTGCAAATAGAATATTGGAAACCTGTTGCCCTAATCAAATAACACTAAGTTTATTTGGATTAGTTTGAATTTTGCTCAAATTGAAAAAAACGTAAACCCCAAACATTATAGTTTGGTTCGAATTCCAATTTGATTTACATTAGCTTGAACTAATGAACACCAATCCACGAGACTTAAATCTGTTTCATTTGATTTTGTAAAATTGTTTGATATAATTTTTATAATTTGAAAATCATAAAATTTGTTTTGACAGCACAATTTTACAAAACTATTTTTGGAAAATCATTTTCTATTTAAAAGTTTTAAAAACTAAAAATCTAAAATAAAATTTTGAAGTTTTGGATTTAGATTTAGTTTTGAAAAGTAGAAAAAAGAAAGAAAAAAAAAAACAAGAGAAAATTGAACATTTTTTAATAATGACAAATTTGTAATATTTTACAACTTTAAAACAGTTTTTAAAATGAGATAATTAATCATATTTTATTTTATTTTTCTTCTTCAAAACTATTTTTTAAAAATTAATTTACAAAATCATTTTTAAAAATCTAAAACTAAAAGGTGAATTTGAAAAAGGACTTTGTAAAGAAAAAATACAGATTCCGTCTCAGCCATTTGAAGATTCTTTCATTTTGCCCCCTCAGTGCACACAGTCAGCAGAATCTGTGACGTGACGCTGCTTTGTTGGCATTTTGTCTTCCATTAGTGTTAAACTCGTGACCTTTTGCTTGCAAGGAGATACCTCTTCCACTAGGCTAACATCCATTTCATGTCAATTAGTTTGCTTCAAATATACATATAATGAATATTTAATATGTTAAATAAATTCTTTCAAAAATGTTAAAATATATTAAAAACGTTAAATAAATTCTTCAAAAATAACTTCAGCATTTAATATTAGTTCAACATTTATTTAATATTTAATATTAGTTCAGCATTTATTTAATATTTAATAGATTAAAAATAAATTCTTCCAAAAATGTTAAAATATATTAAAAACATTAAATAATAATAAAAAATTCATTAAAAAAACAAATATCTTTCACTGTGCTCTACTAGGGTTCCGATGAACATGGCAAAACGGGGCGTCGGTCGGCCGAAAAAAGAGGTGGCGGCGCGCCGGAGAACAGTGGAAAGAACGATCATTACACAGGCGACGATGGATCAAGGTGATGTTACTAGGTCGGACACACCAGAACCCGTGATTACGACGGAGCATGAACCTACAATCAAACAAAACGAGGAGACTACACAAAAGGATAACGAAACAAATGAGAGTACACCACAAAAGGAAAATACAAGCGTGAAACCTTGGGTGGAAGTCATAGCAGGTAATCGAAATCAAAACAGAGGGATGCCAATAGACTTTATTGCCCCAACTATGGTAAATGGAAGAGTAGAAGTCGCAATCGAAGAAACAGATGTTGCAGATGAAATAGTGTACTGGGAAAATGCAATTATCCTCTTTGCTCTGGGCCAGAATCTGTCCATGAATGCAGTGAAAAGATTTATGGAGAAGTCGTGGAATTCCGTTACTTTGCCAGAATTATATTATAATGAAGAGGGATTCTTTATTGTACGATTCAAGGACGATGAAGACAAGGAGAAGATCATGGCCCAAGGCCCCTATTTCATTTATGGTAAACCTCTATTTTTGAAGAATTGGTCAATAGATTTTGAATTAAAGGAGGACCTATTACGTGTTCTACCAATATGGATTACATTGCCTAATTCGCCGTTACACCTGTGGGGCGAGAAAAGCCTTTCAAAGATTGCGAGCGCTGTTGGTAAACCAATTACTACGGACGAGTGTACTGCAAAAAAACTGCGTATCTCATATGCTCGGATCTTGGTTGAAGTAGACATTACGCAAGAGCCAATGGAGAGTATATGCATCAAAGATCACAATGGAAAAAACTTGGACCAGAGAATTGAATACGAGTGGAAGCCTGCTTATTGTCAAACATGTTTGCGCGTTGGGCATGCTTGTGCTGTGAGGAAAATTGTTCCACACATGAAACCGGTGGTTACAAAAGTTTGGAAACCAATCAATCAGAAAGAACCAGTTGAGAAGCCTGAGGCAAGCGCGACACTTATGGGGACAAATAAAGAAGTAGAATTGAGACAGCAAGATGTCATGAATAATAAAGAGGGAATTGAAACTAATGAGTGGACAGAGGTCTCAGCTAGGAAATCTGAAAAGAACAAGCAACAGGTCAGTAGCACTCCACACACACATCATAGCAAAAGAGATCACACTCATAACAGCTTTACACCCTTATGGATTGGAGATGGTCCAGAGGGAGGGGACATTCTTGTCCCATGATTGTTACATGGAACATTAGGGGCTTGAATAAAGAGGCTAGGCACAGGGAGATTAGCTCATATCTCTCTACTTTCAAAGTGTATATTGTTGCCTTGTTAGAAACTCGAGTTAAACAGGTCAATGCTGAAAAAATAAGGAAAAAGTTTGGATCCCAATGGAACTTTGATGATAATTATAGCAACCATGATAATGGTAGAATATGGATACTTTGGAAATAATGTGAGGTTAAAATCAATATCTTGAAGAAAGCTGAGCAATACATACATATGGAAGTCTATGACTTGAACCAAAATATTTTGTACACTGTTAATGTCCTGTATGCTTTCAATCAAATGGAGAGAATGAAAACATTATGGAAGGATATTGAAAACCTTGGTAGTAACATAGTGACCCCGTGGATTGTAATGGGTGACTACAACAATGTGTTGACTAGCAAAGATAGAATAGGAGGAGCTATGGTGACTGAAGCTGAACATAAAGATCTTAATAGTATGATGCAAACCATGGGACTGTTTGAGGCTAGCACAAAAGGGCCTTATTTCACCTGGTCCAATAAACACACAATGGGAGTGATATATTCAAGAATTGACAGGCTCATTGGAAATGTCGCGTAGTACCAGAAATTCCATGATGTTGTGGTTGAAATATTGCAACCTCATATCTTTGATCATGCCCCTGTTAAAATGGGGATAATACGGCATCAACCTAGGAGCAAATTTATGTTTAAATTCATCAACTGCACCATTAATGACTCATCTTTTATGCAGGTTGTTGCTGACAGTTGGAACAAGGATGTGCAAGGTTGTGTTATGTACAAACTTTGGTACAAACTTAAGAGGCTTCAACCAGTCATGTCTGCACTTAACATAAAATTCAGTGACATCCAAGAACATATACATAAAGCTAGAAGTGATTTGTTGCAGGCTCAAGAGCACCTCAGTCACAACCTTTATGATGATCAAGCTATATCCCAAGTCAAGGAATGCACATATCAACTAATTCATCTTAACCAGACTGAGGAAAACATTCTGATGCAAAAATCAAAGATTACTTGGCTTAAATTAGGTGATGGAAATAAGGTTTTCTTCCATGCATCTGTACGAGAAAAGAACAAACAGCAGGGCATTCATACTCTTACATCTATGCAGGGGGAATTATTATGCACTCCACAAGATATTGAGGAAGAAATCCTTGGCTTTTACACTAAACTGGTAGGAACAACTGCTAATGAATTACAAACTGTTGATATCACAGCTATCCGGCAAGGCAAAACGCTTAGCAATGAACTTGCTCTTCAGGTTATTCAACCCATTGAAGACAAAGAGGTTTGGAATGCATTGGCCAGTATAGGGAACTCAAAAGCACCTGGTGTGGATGGCTTCAATGCCTTCTTTTTCAAGTCTGCGTGGTCTATCGTGAAAAGGGACGTTACTGCTGCCATCTCAGAATTCTTCTTGAATGGCAAAATGCTGAAGGCTTTCAACTGCTCATTAGTGACTTTAATTCCAAAATCTCATACAGCAACCACTGTTAAAAATCTAAGACCCGTCTCCTACTGCAGTACGATCTATAATATTTTTTTGAAGATCCTAACAAATCGTCTAGGAATGGTCATTGGATCACTTGTGAATACGAACCAATCCGCATTTGTGCCTGGCAGGTCTATACATAGCAACATAATTGTAATACCCTAATTTTTACCCCTAAGATCCCACATGTCATTTGCATCTCATATCACAAACAAGATCACAATCTTTGTTTCTCCTGAGCATCTGTATATTATTCTTACTTGCTTTATCATTTGTTTGTGTTTACTAACCTCTAACCAAAATACCAAAAAATATGTTGCAGTTTGCCTGTTCTTTTCTCTCTGTGTGCATCCAGGTTTTTGCAGGTTTATCAAAGACAATGAAGTGATTTTAAATCACATGTGGTTGTTCGTTCATGATCCAGTACAGATAGAAGTTGACCTAATCTTGGTCAAGCTATCAAGCAATTGTTCCAAGGGCGAGTTATCTGTTTTAGTGGGCTGTTTCTCAGGTAGTAATTGTCAAGTTGTTGTTTGGTGATATCTATCATGTTCATCTGAGTTCCTCAGTCCAAAGATTCAAAGAATTGTGAAAAAGTTCAAACAGATTCAAATGGCTGTTGTTTCAGTTGCGGTTTGTTCAGTGGTAGCTGTGTGGCATATTTTATCAGAGGCTTGTGATTGGTTTTGGGCTAAAATCGATATTTCATATCCATTTTTTTACTTCATTCTCATAAACCATTCCCGTTCCTATCCATGATTATATTTTCTTTTTCTAGTCCATTTCCTTCCATAATCCATTTAAATTGTTAAGTTTCATTCCAATTACCATTTTTTTTATTATTTGAATTCAATTTCTACCCAATTTTATTTTCCTCCACTTTCCAATATTCATATCCAATTTCTATATTTTTATTCATATTTTCGAGATATCCATTTTTCTATATCCATTTCATAAAACACTTCCAATTTCTCACCCAATCCAATAGTCCAATATCCATGCTCCATATCCAATTATTCATTTGAGATTTATCTTTTTAACCATTTCCACTTAAATCCTTTTTTATATATATACATAACTAATTGTTTCCAATTTATATATTTCTAACCATTTGTTCATTTTACAAAAAAATCATAAAAGTCCAAAAATCCTCCATAAGGCCCACAATACAAACCATTACATCCAATTGCCAAAAAACAAGAAGAAAAAGTGAGCTAATGAACAAGCTCATGTTACGTGAAGCCCACGAGCCAAACACCAGCCACATCTTGCAAGCTACCAAATGTGAGCCACATGAAAAAACCACGCGAGCTGCTGCCAACAACACAAGCATGAGAAAATTACAAAAAAAGCCATATGCAAAGTCACACGAGCCCAGCTACTGCGCCAACATGCTGCTCCAAGCCTTGTGCCTTGCTGCACACATCCAAGCCTTCAAGCTACTTCTCAAATAAGCCATGAGCTGCAAAATAAAACATTCAAAACGACACAAGAAAGTGCAGCAAACAATTCAAAACGCAAGCACACCATCACCATGCCAAACGCGTGAATACGCATAAAAAACGGCAACTGAAATTTCAGAATTCAAGTCAAAATTCTCACCTCAATCTCTCTATAAATAGAGGCTTCATCCATTCAATTCTTCAAGCTTGAACAGCCAAAAAATCCCTACAAAAATCAATTTCAAACCAAGCTTCAATTTCCTTCCACCCTTCATCTTCATCCAAATTCATCAACCTTGATTCAACCACAAAAATAAATTCAATCTTCACCACCTTTCTTCAATAATTTGTCATCATCTTCAATAAACCTTCAAATTCATCAAGCTTCAATCCTCTTCAATCATCCTCCATCCACCTTCCATCTTAAAATTCGGTCAAAAAAAAAATTCTGCACACCTTCAATAAACCAACTTCAATTCTTCACTCCATTAACACATCACAACAAAATTCACAAAACCGCAACAATTCGCAATGAATTTCAACATCAATAACATTTTCAACATCACACAACAACACACATCCAGAATCAAAGGGGAAGAAGAACATTGAAGTGTAACGCACCATTTTTGAAGGTAGTTCGAAATATTTCTGGCGTTTCGATCCGTTACCGTTTGCTACGATTCTTTGATTTCCTTATACTGTTGCGTAGAGCATTCGATTTCGATCACAATCGTGCAAATTTCAACTCCCGTCGCTTCCAATTTGGTTGAGCTGCAATGTGTTGGCTATGGTGGTGAATAGTGCCGCCGTGAGAAATTGAAGAAGATGATGAAACGTCCGATTCTTCTTTTTTCCTTTTTAATATATCCTTTGTTTTTTTATTTTTCTTTTATTTTTTAAAAAATGGATTGGGCTTAGCCCGTTTATCACCACCTCCTTTTTTTTCTCATGACACCTCTTTTTTTTTTATCATAAGATTTACTTTAATTTTCTTTAATTTCTTTCTTTAATAAATTTCTTCTTATTTTCTTTTTTTTATTATCTTAAAAACCTTGAATTACTATTGTTTTTTTTAATCTTGTTTTTTCTAAACATTTCTTGAAAAAATCATAAAAAGTATATCATATGATTTCATTTTAATCTTGATTTTATTTTGAATTCTACTTTGGATTTTTATTGTTGGTTGTGTGGATCATAACTTGTTAGATCCATCTTTCTCTTCATCTTATTTTTTTTCTTTTGATCGATGAAAGTCTTATGGATCATAGAATTTCTTTGTTGAATTCTTGATCAACACGAGAACGTCACCTATTTTCTTTTCGTGTGGTATTGCTTTCGGATGACGATCTACATATCGTTCATCTAGCATGCATTAGCACAAAGATCTATTGACCGGCCTCATTGTAGGGTAATTACTCCGTAAATTACTCGGCGATTGCTTAACATAGCGCAATATATGTCCCGTATAGGAAAACGATCAAAAAATCATTGATTATTTGTCTTTTGGTTCAATACTTATGAGACTTGTTGTTAGGAGGCTTTGGTCTTATCAATCCTCTAATGAGTTCTCATTAACCTTGACCTAAGTGCAATTATTCAATCATTATTGATCACTTACTCTAACTACTAATCACTAACTTACTAACAATACTATTGCACTAACTTTGTTTACAATTCCTTCTCGCTCCCTACCTCTCTTTTACTTTTATGCTCCATTATTATCATTTCATATCATGTTTATACTTCCGCAATTTTTTCTTTGTCCGTTGGACATATGTTTATGCTTCCGCAATTTTTCCTTTGTCCGTTGGAAACATGTTTATGCTTATGCCTTTTTCTCTTTGTCCACTTGGACCAAAAACATTAATAAAGGTCAAAACCTCTAAAAAAACTTGTGCTTCTAATCTTGGACTATGGTTACTATCCTTTGCAATGGACATGGAGTTTTGCACCTAGACCTTGGACTTCAATGCTATTCTTGGATCCTTGGACTTAGAACTAGGGCCTTTTCCCTTTGCTTTGGAATTATGGTTTGAAGACTTTGAAGACTTGTGCTTTTGCTTGGTTTATGGTGAAGATAGCTACATTTGTGGTTAGACCATTCTTATCCTTAGCTTTTACTTTATGCTTTAGGATAGTCACTTCTTCTCCACACATTCTTCAATTTTCAAAACTCTCTCCCTTTTTCAAAACTTTCTTGATTTCAAACTATCACCTTTTTCATAATCAAACCTTGACTTTGTCAAGTGATTTTACTCTTTTCTTTTCATTTCTTAACAAATGCTAAACTACATAAGCATATTGACACCTTTTTCAAAAGACTTTAAAAAACACCAAACTCATCAACCTCTTTTTGTGCCTTATTCACTTTTCTTTCAAACTTTTTCATAAGTTTAGACATAATTCATCTCTTTAAGCGGAATTATTCGCTTGGAAATGACGACTTGTCTTTGCATTTAAAATCAACCAAAACAAACAAATTTCATTCTTTGTACCACGAACTACGAGGTTTTGATCCTACATTGCACTCCGTGGGTACGTAGGCATGAGGCTACAAGTCTCTCCAAACACAAAAATCTAAAAAATATTTCTCTTCTCATCTCCTCAATTTCTTTTCAAGCAAACCATTTTCAGACCAAAAAGCATGAATACATCAAAGGGCTCCTATAGAGTACTATAGATGTATTGGATGCGTAAAACTTTCCCTTTACATAACCAACCCCCTTACCCTTTATCTCTTTGTTCTTTTAGAACTCTTTAGGTTTTGTTCGCTCTTTTTTGCTTTCCTTTTTGGATAAAAATAAAAGTGTGGTGGCGATTCTTGTTTATTTTTTAGTTAAGTTAATCAATAGCTTACACTCACAAATTTTTCCGCTACAATAATGATGGCACAGGAGCTGGTCAGAGGGTACAATAGAAAGAATATATCACCTAGATGTATGGTTCAAATGGATGTTCAGAAAGCGTACGACACCGTCGAATGGGTTGCTCTAGAACAAATTATAGTGGAGCTTGGCTTTCCGAGACGGTTCATCAACTGGATTATGGTCTGCGTGACAACAGTCTCCTAAAAATATGTTATCAACGGCTCTCCTACAAAAATCCTTCAAGCTAAGAGAGGGCTCCGACAAGGAGATCCCATATCTCCCATTCTCTTTGTCCTCGTCATGGAATACCTCCATAGGGTCCTGCAAAGGCTTACAACCAACCCGAACTACAATTTTCACCCTAAGTGCGAACGGCTGCGACTTATTAACCTTTGTTTCGCAGATGATATTCTGGTGTTTGTGCGAGGTTATGTAGAATCAATGGGACTGATAATGGAAAAAATGAAAAACTTCTCCCAAACCACAGGTCTGACAGTGAGTATCCCCAAAAGCAGAATTTTCTTTGGTGGTGTTGATGTAGAAACGATGGAAGCCATTCAACATCTAACTGGCTTTGAGACAGGTACCTTACCAATCAAATATCTAGGAGTCCCACTAGCAGCTAAGAAACTTACTGTTAATAAGTGCCAACCTCTGATAGATCGTATGCTTGGAAGAATTAGACACTGGAGCACCCGATTACTATCTTATCCTGGCCGGCTACAACTGGTAAGAAGTGTTATATTCTCGATTGCCAACTACTGGATGCAAATATTCCCGATTCCGCAAAAGGTTATTCCCCACATAGACAGCATATGTAGGAACTTTTTGTGGTCTGGTAAAGAGTGCACCTCTCGTAAAGCCCTGGTATCTTGGGATCATATTTGTGACCCCGTGGCAGCAGGCGGCCTTAACTTGATTTCTCTCCGAGACTGGAATAATGCTACTATTTGCATATTGCTTTGGAACGTTTGTGCAAAAAAGGACGGGTTATGGATCAATTGGATCCACACATACTATGTGAAAAATGAAGATATCAAGGATTTCCATCCAAAGAATCACTGCTCATGGATTATCAAATCTATGTTTAAACATAGAAATATAGTAGTGAATTTGGAGGTGTGGAACAAATGTATGGAGACAGGTGTTTATGAAACTAAACAAGTGTATCATATGTTTAGAGGGATCAAATCAAAAGTGAACTGGAGAAAAAATTTCTATGATAACCTCGCGAGACCTAGAGCAATATTTATTCTTTGGATGGCTTGTCAAGAGCGGTTGCCTACGAAGGACCGAATAATCAGATTTGGGACGATCACGGACGGGAAATGTGTTTATTGTGGTCTTCCAGAAAGTTGCAGCCACCTTTTCTTTGAATGTGAGGTAACAAAAAAGATTTGGCAACAAGTTCTTGGATGGAGTCAGATTACCCACAATCCTGGGAAGTGGCGAGAGGAACTTATAGCTATTTGCAAATTATCTCATGGGAAAGGGTGCATTAAAAAACTCTTGAAGATGGCTTTTGCAGAAACTGTCTATGCTATATGGTACTGCAGGAATTTGATTATCTTCCAGAACAAGAAAGTGGATAGCCTCGATAGCAATGAAATAATAGATAGAATTTGACATAGGGCTGCATTGAATGCCAAACTAGAAACGTTTTGTAAAAGGCTAGGATGAATTGTCACTTTGTTTGTTTGTAGTCTTTGGTCGACTGGATACCTGGATCATATGATCGATCTGTACAATTATCGTTTTTTGGTAATATATATTTTCATTATTCCCAAAAAAAAATTTATATTTAATATTTAATATTTTCAGTTTATTTATTATTTAATATTTAAATATTTAATATTTAATATTTAATATTTAATACTTTCTTTTTTTATTTAATATACATAATTAATATTGAATATTTAATATTTAAGATTTAATATAAACTAAATTAAAAATTATTTAATTACAGCATTTCAAATGTTTCAATAAACTAAATTTTATTTTAGTATTTTATTTATAAATTAATATTAACGTTTCATAAACTAAATTAAATTAATATTAACGTTTAAACTAAACTAATATTAATATAAACTAAATTATACTAAACTAATGTTTTTTAAAGTTTTAACTAAATTATTATTAATAAAAAACTAAACTAAATTAATATTATCATTTTAACAAAACTATAATAAATTAATATTAACATATTGTGATAAAATAAACATAAATAACTAACATATTAAAATGAAATAATTAATAATAAACTGTAAATAAAAATATTTTTAATTAAAATAGTAATTTTAATATTAGTAGTTTAATTATAAACTGAAAATAAAAATATTTTTAATTACAATAGCAGTTTTTAATATTAATAATTAATAATATACTGAAAATAGAAATATTTTTAATTAAAATAGTAATTTTAATATTTTTAGTTAAACTGAAAATAAAATTATTTTTAAATAAAATAGCAGTTTTTAATATTAGTAATTAATAATAAACTGAAAATAAAAACATTTTTAATTAAAATAGCAGTTTTTAATATTAATAATTAATAATAAACTGAAAATAAAAATATTTTTAATTAAAATAGTAGTTTTAATTTTAATAATTAATAATACATTGAAAATAAAATAAATAAATAAATAAAATATTAATATTTAATATTTAAGTTATTTATGCATTTATGTAATATATATAATTGAAGCGAAAAAATATATAAGTAAAATCTAATAACTAAGTGGGAGAGATGTCTCCTTACAATTTAAAAGTCATGTGTTCAATTCTAGTGGGGGCAATTTTGTTTGGCATATTTTAACATTTCAACATGTAAGCATAGATTCTATTGACTGCGTGTGGACTAAGGATCCAAAATTATCTCTATTATTTTTACAGTCTCTTTTCAAATTCGCTCCAAATAGCAGGTCTAAAATGTGTTATTTTTCTTCTTCAAAACTATTTTTTAAAAATTAATTTACAAAATCATTTTTAAAAATCAAAAACTAAAGCACATTCAAACGGTCCTTTAATATATGATTGAATACCACAATATTTATACAATATTTATTTGATTTTTATAAAAGTCTAATTGAATAACATTAGATTTTCCTATCATAAAAAAATTCTTTTAAAATCCTTTGAAATTTCAATTTGATAGACTCCTAAGATGTTTTTAATTATTTTTAGAATTTCAAATTAATTAATTACTTTTAAAATACTAAGAATAAAAATTAATCTTGTATTTTCCTTCAGATTTTCTTGTCGATTTTAATTTAAGGATTAAAACCAAAAATATTTTAACATTTAAGAATTATTTTCAAAAGAAAAAAAAATGCATGAACAAAAACAAAAGGAACCAAAAGATTATTTAACCCTATGTTTAAATAAAAGACACTCAAGGGCCAAAATTAAAGTATTTGGAGCAAAATGAAAGTATTTTGGACCTCTCCAAATGCAATTGAAGAGGTCCAAAATATCATCAACAACCACAAAGATAATGTTAGAAAATAAATATTAGTTAATAATTTTATACCTTGAAACCCAAAGATAAACACAAGACCAAACTAGCAGCCACAAAATCAATCCTCCAAAATGAGTAAATAAGACCATATTCATTGTTGACTTAAAATTTAAATTACATCATATCTTCTCATTTTTTATATACAAGCTTGCTCATAACAGCTCAACCCCAACCACATAAATCCTTCACTTACCACTATGCAGTGCCTCTAATAGTTGTATGGTTCTATAACCTCAAAAACCTCACTCATTCCTCCACATGCAAGTAATATCTGATGAAAGAAAACTCAGCTATTTTTATTGATTTGACTCATTCAATCTAAGCAAATCACTTTAAATAGTAAAGTAAGCAATCTCAACCAACTTATGATATTCCAAAAATATTCATAATTTGCTATGAGTGTGCATAATATTATATATCCGTTGGGATTACTTACTTTACATTCTAAATCAACAAATGGTTCACCTTAGAGAAGTTTAATCATATTTTTAAAACATCGCTTACTCAAGTAAGTCAAACCTCGGTATCGTATCTCACATGTCTTGAGGAGAATCTACTATCTCTTGTTTGTTCAGAACTTCAGGAGGCCCTCTTGCAATTGGCATTCCCATACTGCGTTTAGTATCTGGTTTTGCATAATCGACGAAGACAACACGTCCGTTTAGTGCCTGCAAAAAGATTTCTCACTCTCAGTTCTCACTTTTAAGTTCTAACCCGAAAAAGAGTATCATAATTGCAAATTTGATCATTACCTTTTCATTCATCTCAGCTATGGCATTCTCAGCTTCATCTTGTGAAGCAAAAGTAACAAAACCATACCCTTTGGATTTCTCTGACACCCTATCAGTTACAACTTTAGCTGAAAAAAATAACATTGTCAAAAGCCAAAAAATGAGCAAATGTTTGGTTGTGCGGTGAATAAAAATTATTTCGAATTAATTGATTCTGTATAATTGATTTTGATTAAAAGTGAATTGAAAGTAGCGTGTGTTTGGTTCAGTGGTGAAAAAAATTGATTCTTAGTGAACTGATTTTATAAAATTGATTTTGGAGAAATCTTGCAAAAGAGAGTTGAAATTTCAGTGTAAAAATCACAAGCTTCAAGTAAAATCAATTCTAATTGAGAGCAACCAAACACGTTAAAATCAATTTTACACGTCCAGAATCAATTCTAAGTACTCCTATCGTGAAACTGAAACCAAACATGCACCAAACATCCATGAAAAGTGATTTATGTTTGAATAATTTTATGCAAAATTGAGTTGAACCGTAAATTTCAAAAGTAAAAATCAAGTTTAAATTCAAAAGCTACAAATTTTAGTTTCAAGTAGAATCCATTCTACTTTAAAAGAACCAACCAACACAAAATCGTTCCAAAAGAAATTCTCAAGGCTAAACCAAATCCATGTTAGTGCAATATACTAATCACATTGATTTTGAAGCTACCTTCTATAACTTGCCCATAATTTGAGAATGCTTCTGATAAAGTTTTCTCTGTTGTGTGAAAAGAGAGTCCTACAAAATCAATAATCCATTTTCAAACGTCAATATTAACAAATGGATTCATGCATTCAAAACAAGTATAAAACAAACACAACAACCACTGGAACCGTTTTGACAGTAGGTGAAAACACGAAACCCTAGGGCAAAGTTCAATTTTGAAAAGAGAAAACAGAGTATTGGAAATTGTGTTTGAATAATCGTAAAATTGCAGTTAAGAAAGAAATTGAGGAATGTGAATGAGTATACCTCCAATGAAAAGCTTGAAAGAAATTGCTCGGCGGGAAGTGAGAAGAAAGGGAGATACGGAATTGATGTAGCCGACAATTCTTCTGATGGCTGCCATTGAACGCGAGTGTCGAGCAGAGACGGAGAAGGGAACACGACGGATTAGGGCGCTCATAATTCGGTAAAGGGCTTCGGTTTCCTCCAAAAGCCTGATTGTTATGTGGGCTGGGCCTGCCACTACCCAATGCACAGTGGTTTCTTCCTGTCACCCTAAATTCAACTTCTCGCCCCACACTTTATGTATTTCTATCGCACCTTTTGAAATTTCAAAAATATTTTTTGATCTTAGAGATATATCTTCAGACGCACCAAAACTTAGTGAACACTGAAATATTCTGGAGATATATCTCTGAAAATTTTTGGAAGTTAATATCGCATCAGATTCTTCTTCTCCCACACTTTTCATTTTCCTCCAAACACAACTCTTCAACTTTTTTCATTCTCAATATTCTCCAACTTCACCAAATCATATTTCATCAATAGGAGGCTCAAGGAAACAACAAACATCATTCATTTCATCATTCAACATCATCCAAATCATAAATTTCGAGTATATTTTTTGAGTTTTCGGTAATTATTCGAGTTTTAGTAAAAACAAGTAGGAATCAATTGTTAGAGGTAGAGATGTGTAGAAATCATATGTAACAGAGTTTAGAGTTAGTGTATGCATTTTTTGTTGGCTCAAATGGACGATCAGTTGTTTATTTTTCACAATGCAAGTAGTAGAGGATGTCATTGTCGCGACCTCTGAATCTCAGAACTGTCCGGAGATACATCTCTGAAATTTTTCAACGTTTCATATACTTTGAGAATTTCAGGATATGCATCTCCGAAATGTTGTAAAAGGTTTTTTCGTAGTTATATCTCCAAAAAATTTCTGCAATCTGTTTTTTTAATTTATAATTTTGAGTTCTTCTTTTGCGTTAACTAATTATATGCCTAATTTTACCTTACAGGCATAATGGATGACAGATTTGACAGACTGGGATACGAAAGGGTTGCCCAAAATGCATCCGTTCAGCGAGAGCGGAGCCAGCAGGTACCTCTAGTCAGGCAGAGGCGTCGACTTCTGGGGCACAATCAACTTATGGGGCGCAGTCTACTTCTGGGGATCATGTTTCACCCTAGGCCACTACACCTCAGGAAACTCCACCTTCTTCTTATTCCCGTAGGAGACGGGATTCACCATCTGACGTGTCACTTCCCTCATCCCCCCACAGGCGTCAGGATTCACTAGTGCCACCTCCTACAGATACAGTGCCACCTCCAAAGGGTGAGGCTGCTGAGGATGTCGAGCCACATGGTTTTGGATGAGGTCCGTCTAATTTTTCATTAATTCCTCTTTATCCATACCACACTGTATATCTAGGACGGAGAGGTAGAATTAGTTGGATTCTTTATTTTTTATGCGTTAATTTTAATTTTAATTGCTATTCCAATATTATTTATTACTGACATTGATTATTTCTGGAAAATCGCAGGTGCATGATCCTCAGAAGTTTCTGAACCATGGGAGGAAGATTGTTGGCTTGCCTCGTCCGGATGAGGAGTGATTTCAGTCAGTTCTGACCTTATTTGGGGAGAGTGGCCTATGCAAGACCGGTTAAACTCTGGTCAACCACGGGATGCTTATTGCATTCGTGGAGAGATGGCATTCTGAGACGTCTTCTTTTCATCTCTCGCATAGTTATATGTCTATCACATTGGACGATGTCTTGTGTTTGTTACATCTTCCGATCAGGGGGAAGTTCCTCGATCATGGTAGGAATACCAAAGACGAGGCAATCGAGATGATGGTGGAGCATCTGGGGCCTGATCCACGGAAGGCAATTGAGGAGGTGGATAATGAAGGTGATAAAAGTACACAAGAATGGGGTTAAATTGTGTTTTCCATTTTCTTAGTTTGCATCTGATCAGAGTTCGGAATCTAAACTGGTGTTCAGATTCTGGTTAATTCTTAGCAGCGAAATGTTAAGAGAAGCAAATAAATAATAGCAGAAGACACAAAGATTTATACTGGTTCCTCCCCTAACTGAGAGTAGTCTAGTCTCATTGTCTCATAAGAGATTTTCACTATAATCAAAACATGATTACAATCGCTTGTGCATTCTGCTTATGACTTTTACACCTGCTCAGGCCCAAGGTCCAAGACTTCTGCTCAAGCTCCTCACTGGAGACTTTCTGATCAGGTTCCACGAACCCAAGACTTCCTTGCTTAGACCCTCATACCCAAGACTTCTACTTCAAGTACCATGAAACTAGCCTCCTCTTGCACCACCCCTGGCCAAGACTTACTGCTATGCTTCCATGTACTGAGCATTCCTGCTCAAGCCCCTCAGGCCCAAGACTTACGCTCAAGGTTCCATGAAATGAGTCTCTGCTTGCACCACCCCTGGTCAAGACTTACTGCTACGCTTTCATGAACCGGGTTATCCTGCTCAAGCCACACTGGCCCAAGACTTTTATGCTCAATCAATCTACTTGATTAAGACTTTAGCTCAAGCACATAGCAAGAGACTTGCGTGGCTCAAGCATTTTGGCTCGAGACTTCCTTGCTTGTATCCCAATGACACAATACTTTTATCTAAATTGCTGAACAAGCTCAACAGAATAGAGAACAAGGTGTACATGATACAAGTATCAGAGGTACGGGAAATCACCATAACAAAGACCTAAAGCTCTTAAGATTTCTAAGATATACAATGTGTAATAAATCTTAAGGCTTTTATAATTACAACCTACATCAGAAAAATCTGCATATACATTGAGTTGATAATTTCTGATCTTGTTACTCCTTTTTCTGGTTGATTCTTGTTAAAGATTCAGTTTGAACCTTCAGCCATATTTATAGCCTTTTAAGAAACTAGTCATTGAAAAGGTAACTTGATCAAGAGTCTTTGTTGTTACTCCATAGTACAAGAGCCGTTGAAGATAGATACACCAGAAGATCTTGATCCAATATGTAACATGTTTAACCTTTGAGTCTTCAATAGATTTTGTACTGATAGTTTTGTTGAGAGTAGGTATCTATAAAGCATCTAGCTTTTCTTGGGCCTTGCAATCTGTAGACTCTAGTTGACAAACTAATTTGACAATACAACTTGTTTTCTGCAGTACAGACAACTTCAGCTTTATCCCTAACTCTGAATGGTACCAGAGGCCAATTTACATTCACTAAGTGTAGAGATAATTATGTTACTTCTTCTGATGCTGAGACCTTCAACTTCAGAGTCTACACCAGACACCACTTAGCAAGTGTTCTTCAGATTCTGCCACCAGAAGCTAGAAATTCAGCAACTCTAAAAGTGTGCTTAATGTAGAACAAATTCTGACCATAATATTTACAAGTATTAGAACCTGTACACATGTAACACACAATTAAACCATTGTTCTTTCAATAATTTGTTATCATCAAAACCCAAGGAAAATATGTCATGAACAAATCTTGTTCTAAAAGATATGACCAGGGGTGCTCATGTTAGGTTTGAGTTTCTAAAGAAGAGATATGATGAAAAGATCGTTGCTGTAGAGGTGGATGATGGTGATGTTGAGCAGGTGGCAGTACACAGGGCCCGTGCTTTGAGGGCATATTTTCTTTTTTGGGTTGGCACCTACATTTTTGCGGGCACGAGTGCCACCTATACTGACGTTGCATATCTCTGGTACTTCTTGGATCTCACTCGGATCATTGAGTACAACTGGGGAGCGGCTTGCCTGACCTATCTATATTAGAAGTTGAGAGATGGATGTTGGTGGAGGATGAAGCAAGTCATAGGCAGTACGACACTACCGGTGGTAATAATTTTTTGATCCTTGAATGTTTTTTTCTTATTTTTTTCATTTCATATTTGCGAAACCATTGCCAATAAATCTTGATCCCTGAATGCTCTTTATTTTTATTTTCATTTCAGGCTTGGATCCTTGAGCACTTCCCGCGCATCGCTGGCTGGGAGAGGGTGGATGAGTACACTAAGGACTGGCCCTGTGTACTTTTATCCCGCTAAGAGGGAACCAGGCGGTCGACCCTTTTAGAGTCAACCTTAACCATTTGGTTGCTGAGGACATACACTTCAACAGCTACGTAGATCACCGTGAGACGCAACCATTTGATGACATATCACTATACTCTGAATGGCTGGCCTGCAGATCGCATATCACTGCTCCTCATATGCCCGAATGCGTCACGCGGCAGTTTGGGTACACCCAGACCATCCCCAGACATCCTGCTGTCTCTGATCCTCCTGCCTTATCTCGTAGACAAATAGAGGATATGTTTGCTGAATATGAGAGTCAGTTGGTACCGGAGGAGGCTGGGCTACCATAGTGCCGAACGACTAGAGCTACGTCGATGGATACATCAGATGGTTCTTCAGGGTCTCACATCCGTACATGGTGTCGACTGCTCTAGGAGATCCGTCGAGACCAGCTCATTGGGAGATTCTAGAAGAGCAGCAGGCTCAGCTAGATCATACTGAGGATGTATTGGCTCAGTGTTGTCGCATAATGGAGATTGCGCGGGTAGGCATCGACGAAGGTATCTTCCCTGAGGGGTCTGCTGTCAGGTGAGTCCTGGATGCCAGGGTGGCGGAGGCATATGGGGCACTGTTGTACCAGAGATATCGCTGGAGGACGGGGGTAGTTGATGGGCATAATAGGAAAATGAGGTAGAGGAGAGGTTTTTAGGCACACTCAGTAGTAGCCTGTTATTATTTTGATGTAGTGCTATTGTTAGTACTTTATTTCTAACATTTTTTCTACATTTTGGATCTCATGTTGTACGATATTTTACTATTCTATTGCTATATTACATTCAACACACGCAATACTAGTCTTTTATTAATTTGTACGTCAAATTTTTTCATCTAAAAACAAATACACAACTCATTATAAAAAAAACCTGTTCTGGTAGACTTCGGAGATGTATCTCCGGAATATCACCGGAGATGCATCTCCAGAACAATTCAAATGTAAATGGGTTATGGGTGGCGTGTTCTGAATGTGTAAAATGGTTTCGAAGATACATCTCCAGAATATGAAAACGTTTTTTCAGAAATGGGGTACGTCCGGAGATGTATCTCTAGAACCAGGGGGCATATGTGGAAATTCATATGGTGTGTTGGAAGTTTATAGGGTGCAATAAGAAATTCTCCTATGTTTTTATCATATTAGCCTTGCACAATATTATACTTCCATTCTCAAAAAGTATTGAAACATTTTGATTTTTTTTAAAATACTCTGTAAATTTATGCACATTTCGAAAATACAATCAGATATTTTTGTTTGATGATAAGTAAGTTTGTGTTTTTACCGCATTTTTAGCATTTTTCCTAATATTTCTTGAATTTTTATCGAATATTTGGAAATATTCGGAAGAAGTGTAATATTTTTTCGCATTTTTTGAAAAATCCGAAAAAATTCATACGTTTGATCGGATTTTTTGAAAAATGCGGTAAAAATGCATACATTTTTCTGGATTTTTAGAAAAATGCGGTAAAACTATAAAATTGTTTCCAAATTTTCCAAAAGAAATTGATAAAAATGAAATGTTTTTTCCTAAGTTTTTAAAAAAATCTGGATAAAATTCATACGTTCAACTACTATTTTTGAAAAATTCAAAAAAACTTTATATTTTTACCGGATATTCCAAACATGCGATAACTCCATAAATTTTGGATTTTTTGTAAAATTCGATAATTTTAAAAAATGTTTTTTCTTTTTTTTTAGTGAATACCAGAGGCGCGGGTGGTACGATTGTTGGTCGACATCGTGATATAGTTGCTGCTGCGAGGGCTCTAGAGACAGAGGGGAGGTGACGTTGAGGACTCACATCTCCGGACGAGGAGAGTGGTGCCGAACGATTCTCACAAGAGGCAGTTGGCCAATTAGACTTAATTTCATGCAACTCGCACTATCCGACATGGAAGGTTTAAATCTGCTTCTAGATGGGCGATTGATGATGAGAATGGGTCAGGTGATGTTAAGGCATCAGTTCAGGATGACGTGCAGATGATGGCATAGCCTGATGTGCCCCATCCTATAGAGACCGGGGTGCCTCATACTTCTGAGATGGAAAAGGTGCCTCATACTTATGAGGTAGAGGCAGCAGCTACTATAGAGGTACTTCAGAGACAATTATTGAGGCGCCTACTCTACATACGTATGGCTACTGAGGCACCATCTACTGATGATATGGAGGTTACTCCTCATGTTAAGTCAGATGATATTGCTCCTCATAAGACAACTCCTGCTTCGACTGAATCATCTGTACACATGGATTAAGGGTTCCCTTGTAGGCCCTGTGATTGTTCTATTCTCACAGGATATGCATATCATGTGGCATTAAGATTATGGCAAGGAGAGGAATGTATCTTATATGTCGATGATGTGACTTTATTTATTAAAGATACTTTAAAATTAACTGATGCTTTTTACTTTGTTTGTTACAAAACCGTATTCTGTTTAAGGTGCCCACCCATGGGTTGAAGTTGAAAAAGTTCGCTGATATCAAGATGTCGCCGTAGGTGAAGGCGATAGTTGAGGAGTGTGGTCTTCTTTCACTAGTGGACTGTTCGTTTACCATGCTAGACGGTCAGCTATTGACAGCCTTTTTTAAGCGATGGCACAAGGAGACATCTTCCTTCCATCTTTCATTTGGTGAGATGACGATTATATTGGATGATGTCTTCTCGCTTTTCCATATTCTGCTGGCAAATAATTTCATCATCGCTCATATCATTAGTCAGGAGAGTGCACGCATGATAGTTGTATAATACTTGGGGGTTACTGAGCTCCATGTGATAAATGAGTTTAAGTTTATGAGGAATGCTCACTTTCGCCTATCTTGGCTCTAGGATAAGTATAAAGAGCTAGTGTGTCAGGGTATGTATGAGGCAGTCGCTAGGCTATACATGTTACACCTTGTAGGATGTACTATCTTAGCGGATAAGTCTCATGTATATATAGATTCTAAGTACATGTGGCTGTTTAACAGCCTTGACCATTGCAGCTAGGCATGAAGGTGTGTTGCATTGACTATTTTATATGTTACTCTTAGAGAGACGACTGTTTTTTAGGCCAAGCAACTTGCCAGTTATATGAGTTTATTATATGTATAACTAAATTATTAATTCTTATTATGTTAGTTCTATTTATGACATTATTTCTTGTTATCTGAGTCTTAGTTATTATGCAGTGCTTGATATAAAAGCATTTCTCATCCATTTGTAAGAGACAGGTTATTATTACCACTGTTAGGTCCCCACGGGCCAAGAGATGGAAGGGCAGATATGCACACATGGGAGATGTTGTGGAGTACAGGAAGAAACTTGATGCACTGAATATAGACGATGTCATCTAGACATCCTACACAGGCCATACAGTGGATAAATGGGATGAGGAGTTCGATGATGTTATACATTTTTCTAGTTATCTGCGATGGGAGGGGTTAATGGCTAGACAATTACCTGAGAGGTGTCTCCGCCAGTATAGATATGTCCAGGGCATCCCAAGATCAGTCTCTATTATTCCATCTGAGGCCATTGATAGTTAGTTTCGTGGTAACATTATGAGTTTTGTACATGTCATTAGAGATTGTGCAGTGTCAGTTCAGTTCCCAAGAGAGTGTGTGGATGGGTATTCGGAGTGGTACCTTACGGTATCACACCCTCACATCATCCCACCTGGGCAGCATGAAGATGATGTTAGACTTTCTTATGTTATATCTTCACATGTTGGATCTTTTCATATTGATGTTAGGGTACATTCTAATGACATGTCGCCGCCTCTACTTGGTGCGGATAACGCTCAATGGTTGCAGATGATAGCAGAGATTATGAATAGCCTCATGGGATTGGTGAACTCGGATGGCGAGGTTTATAGTGTGGCAGCGCGGGCAACATACATAACCTGTTGTGGCATATTTAGACATTATTATTATTTGTATGTATTATTTGTATATTATGTGTATTATTACTCAGACATTTGCAGAACACTTTTTATTAGATAAGATTTTGACATTTCCATTGATGCATGGTGAACTTAACTTAGACAGACGATTATATAAATTAATAAAACAATAATATATGAGAAAACCTAAACACTATCACATGATTTTGGAGGTTTCAACATCTTGATTATGTCCTCGACAAATCTATAAACTGTCACATCAAACTCGATCAGTCCCTTAGTTAGCCTATAGTGATATGATCTCCACATGGCTTCCAAATCTTCACCGGTCTTCAACTCAATAAGTTTGTATATCCCCCTTCCATCAGTATAAATCCAATCTTTACGAATCTCGATCTTTCTCACCTTTCTATTATCGATATCGGGCAATAAATCATTCAACGTGGATCTCAAGACGGGGAGAGAAGCGGTTTCCTTTGGAAGTTAAAACTCTACGGGAGGTTTCACCCAGTTGAAGTGCACTTCTGCCTTAATAAAAAATTAAGTAAGAGACATTCGTAGATGTTTATCTCAACAACAAATGACTCCTATTTATACAACTTTGGATTCATTTTGAACCACACAAAACGGTCAATGCAATCACACCCGTACAAAAGTGTCTGCAAAATCTCAACCATTCGATTTTCACTCTTTTTATAACTACCAAATTTTTACTCATGGACGAAATATCTGATAACTTCCGGATGTTTTAAAAAAAAACTAATACTAATCAAAATTCAAGATATTTTGAAAATTCCAGTTAATCAGATTTTTCATATATACTACCGGATTTTTTGCTAAGTTCCAGATTTTATAGTTTGTTCTACTAGATATTTTATCCAAATTTTTGGCAACGTGGGTATTATTGAAATATGGGGTGCCAAGTATAATTTGGGGAGTGACAAGATGAAATCTCCATTGCATAGTACCAGTAATTTATAGAAAATGTTATCCTATACATCAACAATTTTTTCCTACCCATACAATTTATATAATTTGACTAAAATATTCTTGTATTATGTCTAAAAAAATCGAAAAAAAAAAATGAAAAAATTGAATTCTAGATAATTTATAGGTAGTTATCCAGTGACTACAACAAAAATAAATTAAAGTAACACTGCAAAATCGTGACCTAAAGTAAAAAAGACTGTTGTCTATTCTACTAAGTTATTTTGTCATATTATGCTCTAAAAAAATAAAAAAATTGCATTCTAAAAAACTTATAGGTAAGTGATCGTGAAGGCTGGATCAGATCCTGTAGAATCAGGCCGCCAAGTGCGTTAGGGATGCTGGTCGTATGGAGGAGGAGGAGGGGCAAGTACAAAGAGTGAATTCTTAGGGTGAATATTGGATACCTGACCCTCTCAAGCGAGAGGGTTTATATAGAGCCCCCAGCACGTGGCCAACGGTCCTATTTTCGGGGCGAAATAACCATTTTCCCCAAAGAATAGGTGACTGCCCAAACTAGCCGTTATGTCAGGCAGGGTGCCCGAAACTAACCGTTATGTCGGGCATAAACGCAGTTCCGGGCACCTGTCCTTTACTGTTAGGGCAGTGAGAAAGTCGTGCGTAACGGGCATCAATACCGGGGAGGAACGTTGCATTCCTTGCCCGGTTGGAGGGGCAGAAAGGTCACTTTTGCCCCCCTCTGTGGATTGGACTTAGGCAAGTTGGGCCGCTATGGAGTAAAGGCGGATTGGGCCAATTCTAGCCGTTGGTCCAGTCCAGAATAGGAGCCCCCCAAGTCGTTGCTCCCAAGCATGGGAGTGATGACTTAAGGACTGCTCGTTGCTCCGTGGAGCCAGCATAGAGTCGTCGTTTGGAGACGAGGAGGATTGTCTTGAAGTGCTCGTGGCTTTCTGTGTCTGTGATATTCGTGGTTGTGACCTTATCGCCCAGTATTCGGGGAGATTAAGCGTCAGACAGAATTGGAAACGTTGGGTTGCCACGTGTGCCTCGAGTCCCGTGTAGCAGTTAATAGGTAATGATGGCTAGTGGGTAGTCATTATGGCCTACGGGCGCGTGTGTGCACGTGCCCCTCAGTATAAAAGGGGGAAGATTGTCCCATTTTGCACTTTTTCTTTCTGATTTCTCTTCGCCTCTTTTGCGTTCTTGCCCGTCATCGCCTTCAGTGCTTCCGACCACCGTGCCAAGCTTCGAGCAATCTCTTTTTTCTACTCAAATCAAGTAAGTTTTCTGATTTGTAGCTTGTTTTACTTCCTTTTGTTGTTAGTGGTAGATTGTATGCGGTTAGGGTTAGCTTTAGGTGATAAAATAGGTGGATTTCTGGCGAGTGTTGGTGGTGGACGGTGGTTATGCCATTTTTCCGCCTTCAGCACTTCGTCGGAGTATGTAGCACGTTTAGCGAGGAGGGTGGTCCACGGCGTGGTTGCGGTAGTTGTGCATGCGTGACCACCGTGTTTGTTCATCTTCTGATAGGGAGATGAGTTTTCTGGTAGAATGTTTCCAGATTCCGGTGAAGCTTTGCGGTTTCCAGTGGAGATTCAAACGGAATCTGGGCATGAGTGCGGGGAGGTTCCTCGCAGGAGTATGGTATGTCTCAGGCATCTCCTCGCGGGGAGGTTTTTCATTCGATGTTAGGGCTTAGGCCGAGGACGTTGTCCTCAGCCTTTTGCGCGCCCTTTCACTTGACTTGGCAGTGGAAGGGAGGATTTCATTTCCTGTCGAATTCACTGTCTTTCTTTGCTTTTTCAGGTGATCGTAATGGCGACGGGGCCAGACAGAGAAGTTATTCTAGACACGTCCGAGGAGGAAACTGGCTCTGAGGAAAATAGTAGCTTGACGGCTTCGAGCTCTGCGGCTTCGAGCTCGGCGGCCTCAAGTTCGTCCAGTAATACCGGGGAGGAAGAAAAGGGTCGGGATGATATGGAGGAGGATGACATCGAAGGGTTCTCCGCAGAGGAGTGGGAGGTGGCCGAACCTTCTGAGCATATTTCTACGTTCGCAAAGTCTTTGGCGGACGTCTTTACGGAGGTAGGACCAGAGGGGGAGTGGAAGGTGCATTTCCCTACTTTGAACGAGCGGGTCTGCTCGGATTTCAGGGACCACTTTACGATGTACGAGTATGCCTTCAAAGAGCTGGGACTGAGGTTGCCTTTCACTGATTTCCAGCGGTCGGTGTTCGAGCATCTGAAGCTGACGCCTTCTCAACTTCACCCTAATTCGCTGGCCTTCATCCGGGATTTTGAATTGGTGTGTGAGCATCTCTCTCTGGGGACTACTCTCCCTCTGTTCTTCCCTGTTTTCCATCTTCAAAGGAAGCTGACGGGGAAGAAGTACGGATGGGTTTCTTTGAAGCAGCCCAGAAAGCTATTTAAACCGTTCTCGGAGTCGATCCGGACTTTCAAGGAGCGGTACTTCGTTGTTGAACCCATGTCTGAGGTGGCCCAGGACAGCACATACATCTGGGAAATCGAGGTTGAAGAGGATGGAAATGAGCTACTTAACGAGGAGGGGAAATATATCGGGCAGAGGCTCTACAGGTTCCCTATCCGCTGGGCACCCGACCATTTCTCCAAGAAGCCCAGCGCTTATGTCTTTCAGCCGAGCGATCTACGCGGGCAGGACGTTGTGGCGTACGAGAGGCTAGTGAACTGGGTCAACTCCTTCAGTCTTGTAAGCTACTGGACGAGCAAGGGTAGCCCTATCTTCGAGGAGGATGGGAGCCAGAGAGTTGAGCGCAGATTTGTCAGTGTTAAGGCACTGCTGGAGTGCAAGACTCCCGCGGACGCTGAGAAACTGCTCGGTAGTCTTGGTTATTTAGATTTTGTTTATGTTATCTCTTTTCCACGTAGCTAACGCGCTCGTTTTTCTTTATTTGTGCAGGTGAGATGCCTCAGGCTCGCGATCGCATGGTGAGGAATGCTATGGCGAGGAATAAAGCTGGAGCGGCTCCTCCTAAATCTCGGCCTGCTAGTGCCCATGCTCTTCCCCTTGTTCAAACTGCCGCGAGGACCTCTTCTTCTCCCTCTCCTGCTCCACGGGGATCTCCACTGCCTTTGACTGGGCGGACGAAGCGGCCAAGGACATTAGATGTTGTGAACCTTACCTGTGTGCCAGAGAAAGGGAAGTTTGAGTTACCTCCGTGCATCCTCGATAGGAGGTTCTTTGAAGGTAACTCTTTGGTCGTCCCTCAGGTGGAATCCCTTTGCTTGGAAGGCATGGATCGCCCGAGCAAGAGGGCGCTGGTGGCCCAAGATGCTTCTGCCCTGGTCAGGATGTTGGAGATGGCTGCTGTCTACGCCGAAGGGGACTCTACACTTGAGTCCGAACTCAATGCTGCCCGGGCTTCTGAGGCGGCCCTCAAGGAGGAAGTTAAGAGTGCCCGTGAGGCTTGGAAGAAGGCCGAAGAGGAGACGGCCAGGTTGAAAGAGGATGTCTCCAAGCTGGCGGCGGAGAAAAAGGCTGCCGAGGAGCTGAACAAAGAGTTGATGGCGGCCAGCGCCCGGGGTGCCGACGAACCGGATGATATAAAAGAGTTGAAGACTAGGTCTGAGCTGGTTACCCGCATCCTGCTGGCTGAAGATGACGGTATTGCCATGGCAGAGGAGTCTTTTCAAAGCGCCGTGGCTCAATTGCGGGTGGTGAACCCTGGGCTTGAGATCTCTGCCGAGGGTACTCATTATCTTGCGCGTGTTAAGGATGGTCGCATCGTCTTGCCCGCAGGCCTTGTTCTAGATACCCCCGAGGTTCAGCCTGAGGACCAGCCCGAGGAGGACCAGAAACCTGAGCCGGTGTCAACCGAGCATGCAGATGAATGAGGAGTGTTGTTATTTTGATGTTGTTGTATCTTGTCCGGCCTGCGCGCCGTTGAATTATTTGTAATTTTATTTTTGGGGGCATGGCCCCGTTTTATGTAATAGTGCACAATCGTGGCCCTTGTGGCCACCTGTTATGCTAATTATATTTCTGGCTTCTCCGCGTGCATGATTTTACTTGCGTTTATTTTTGCTAAGTGTTGTATGCATGCTTGCTGTGAACGTATGCCTGCCCGTGTTTGGGAGCTTTTGACTTGTGCGAACATTTATGGGGGATTGCTCGTTGTAGATGTGTTCGACAGTGTGGGGAACTGGTCGAATGGCCGGGGAATATCCTGGCTGGGGAGCGGAGCTCAGGTCGCGTTTGAGGCCTGAGTTCGTGGTGTGAACATCCCATCGCGAGCTGGGGTTCTGCCAATCATGGTACTTTGACGACAACGGTGCTCGATCGAGGATCGCTGTCGAGCAACTACCCAGCTCGTTACTGAGCGGGGTTGTGCTTTAATCGTATGCGACGTTTGGACCTAGACGCGCATAGTGGTCGGTAGTTAACGTTCGTCGTTGCGACGAGTCGAACCGAGGATTTAGCTGTAGTATTGTTTTAGCTTTTCGGCATTCCATGATCGAGCGAGTTCCTCCCCCGTGAGGTGTTCTAGGTAGTAGGCCCCATTTTCTGTTTTCGCTCGGATGCGATAGGGTCCCTCCCAATTGGCTGCTAGCTTGCCTTCGCGAGAGTCTTTGTGGTTTCTTCTTAGGACAAGGTTTCCCACGTCCAACTCTCGTCATATCACTTTAGCATTGTGCCTGATGGTGATCTTTTGCTTCAGTGAGGCCTCACGGAGAGCTGCCCCAGTTATGATTTCCTCGACGAGGTCGAGCTCTTCTCTTAAAGATTCGTCGTTCATGTCTTCGTCTAGGGGAGAATCTGTCCGCCTAGAGGGCACGTGAACTTCGACGGGAATTACAGCCTCGGTTCTGTATGCTAAACAGAAAGGTGTTTCCCCGGCCGTTGAATGGGGAGTTGTACGGTAAGCCCAGAGCACGCTGTGTAGCTCCTCGACCCACGCCTTCTTCATTTCGTCCAGCCTTCGCTTGAGGCCTCAAAGGATAACTTGGTTAGCTGCCTCAGCCTGCCCGTTTGTTTGGGGGTGTTCGACGGATGCGAAGTGTTGCTTCGTGCCCAGTTGGGCGACGAAGTCCTGAAACTTCCTGTCCGTGAACTGCGTCCCGTTGTCCGTTACTATCGCTTGGGGAATACCGAAACGTGCAAGGATGTTTCGTTTGTAGAAACGCAGGATGTTGAGGACAGTTATTTTGGCTAGAGGTTCTGCTTCTATCCACTTTGTGAAATAATCCACACCCACTATGAGGTACTTGTTCTGACTTGATCCTACCACGAAGGGTCCTAGGATGTCCAGGCCCCACCAGGCGAATGGCCACGGGGAGGACATAGTCTTGAGCTCGTTAGGTAGGGCTAGGTGCATATCCCCGTGCCGTTGGCATTTATCGCACTTCTTTACGTGCTCTTTTGCGTCGTTTTGCATAGTCGGCCAGTAGTATCCTGCTCGGAGAGCTTTTCGAGCGAGGGACCTCCCGCCGAGATGTTGGGCGTTGATTCCTTCGTGGATTTCACGCAGGATGTGTGCGACCATTTCCTCCTCGACACATTTGAGCAGCGGGATGGAGAATGCCCGTCTGTAGAGTTTACCTTCGACCAATACGTACGAGTAGGCTCTTCGCCTGATTGTGCTGGCTTCCTTTGGGTCAGAGGGGAGTTCGTCCTTGTCGAGGTATTTGTAGACGGGGGTCATCCAGCAGTTGTGGTCGCCGATCATCTGTACGTCGAGAGTCGGTGAGGCCTTCTCGATACTGGGTCAAGGAAGTACCTCTTGTATGACGGACTTGTTTCTGCCTTTCTTCTTCGTACTGGCTAGTTTAGACAGCATGTCCGCTCGTACGTTATGTTCGCGGGGAACGTTTTTCACTTCTACTGTCGTAAATTTTGCCATTTCCTTCTTTACCAGGGCCATGTATTCGGTTAGGTTGTCGTTTTTGGCTTGGTATTCACCTCGGACCTGGAGGGCCACGAGTTATGAATCCGTGCAAATGACGACTTCTTCTGCTCCCAGGTCCTCGGCAAGGCGTAGCCCAGCGAGGAAGGCTTCGTATTCAGCCTGGTTATTGGAAGTTGGGAAAGAGAGTGTGAGTGATACCTCGACGATAGTCCCTTCGTTGATCTCCAGTATAATGCCCGCGCCGCTACCTGCCGAGCTCGAGGTACCGTCGACGAAGATGGTCCACTTACGTGTCTCGCTCGCGGCGGGGGGGGGGGGGGGGGGGCACGAACGTCATCTCTGCGATGAAATCGGCCAGAGCTTGGGCCTTAAGGGCTCTTCTGCCTTCGTACCGGATGTTAAATTTAGACAGTTCTAGCGACCATTTAAGCATTCGTCCGGCCATATCTGGTCGTCCAAGCAGCTGCTTTATGGGCTGATCTGTTCGAACCACGATCGTGTGGGCTAGGAAGTAGTGCCTTAATCTCCTGGCAGCGTTGATGAGGGCTAATGCCACATTCTCTATCTGCTGGTATCGTAACTCTGGTCCTTGTAGTGCCTTGCTCGTGAAATATATGGCCTTCTGCCCGTCAGGTGTCTCGCGGATGAGAGCGGCGCTCACTGCTTCGGCTGCTACGGCCATGTATAGGTATAGCGTTTTGCCATTGTCCGGGCGAGAGAGAACCGGTGGCTCTGAGAGTGCTTATTTTAGATGGAGAAGGGCCTTGTCACACTCCTCGGTCCATTCGAATGCGGCCTCTTTGCGGAGGAGCTTGAAGAATGGTAGGGCGTGCTGGGCGGACTTGGCCACGAAACGAGATAGTGATGCGAGCATCCCGTTGAGGGACTTGATGGATTTTTTGAATTTGGGCGTAGGAAATTCGGAGAATGCCCGACATTTGTCGGGATTGGCTTCGATTCCTCGTTCCGTTAAGTAGAAGCCGAGGAATTTGCCTGCCCGGACACCGAACGTGCACTTCTCCGGATTAAAACGCATTTTGTATTTCCTGGCCTGTTCGAAGACCTTTCGCAAGTGGGCGGTATGATCGATTTCCTCATGGGACTTTACGATCATGTCGTCCATGTATACTTCGAGCATGTCGCCTATTTCTCCCCAAAATACTTTATTCATCATTCGTTGGTATGTTGCTCCGGCGTTCTTCAGGCCGAAGGGCATTACGTTGTAGCAATAATTCCCTGATTCGGTCATGAAGGCCGTATATTTTTTGTCGGTCATTGCCATTGGGATTTGATTGTAGCTCGAGTAGGCGTCCATGAACGATAAAAGTTTAAAACCACCGGAATTATCAACAAGTTTATCAATATTGGGGAGGGGGTAGGCATCCTTCGGGCATGCCTTATTGAGATCGGTATAATCAACGCACATACGCCATTTTCCATTAGATTTTTTGACCAATACAACGTTGGACAGCCAAGTGGTGTACTTGGCTTCTGAAATAAATTTGGCCTCGAGGAGGTCCTTTACAGCTTTTTCAGCAGCCTCCATTTTCTCCGGAGACTGCTTTCTCCTACGTTATGCTATGGCCTTAATGGCCAGGTCAATGGTCAGCTGGTGACATGCAGTGGACGGGTCTAAACTGGGCATCTCTGCGGTGCTCCAAGCGAAGAGGTCGGCATTCTCCCAGAGGCATGCTTTGAGTTGTTTCCTCGCGATGTCAGGTAGGTCTGCTCCGATCTTCACTCCCCGTTAGGGGTCTTCACCGAACAGAACTAGCTCGAAGTTGCCATCCGGGATCGGGCGCATCGGGTAGAAGCTACTGCTGGGTGCTGTAGATGGGTTGGCTGAAGCTGCTCGTTCCTCCTGTTGGTCGTCGGGGAAGTGACTGTCGAGGTCGATAGATTCGACCTGGGGCAGAGGCTTGGCTTCTTCAGAGCTGCTTGGCAGTGTTGGCTTGTTGACACCTTTGGCTTGGGCGCAATGGCGTTGAGCCCCTTTGTAGCTGCTTCGAAACACCGTCGGGCAGCTTCTATATCACCTTGGAGGGTGGCGACCATCCCTTTTGAAGTGTAATACTTCATCTTCAGGTGGACGGTTGAGGGCACCGCTACCAACTCGGCCAGAGTTGGCCTTCCGAAAATGCATTGGTAAAGCGACGGGTAGTCGATTACCAGAAACTGCACCTTGATGGATCTGGCCGTCTCAGCTGCGCCGAATATCACGATCAGCTCCACGTAGCCCCACGGCTTGGTGACGGATCCGTTGAATCCCTGCAAGTCAGATCCCACGTAGGGAGTAAGGTGAGATTCGTCCAGCTGAAGTGTTGAGAATAGCTGGGAGTACATGATGTCGACCGAGCTACCCTGGTCGACAAGTATTCTGCGAACGTCGAAGTTCGCCATCCGGGCTCTGACGAGCAGAGGTATGCTGGAGTTCGGGGACCCGCCGAGGAGTTCCTCCTTGTAAAAAGAGATTGGGACGGAGCCCTTCTGGGCCTGATCAAGCGTCGTCACTTTGTTGGAGCTGGTGTTGATCAGGTGGTCGAACTTCCGTTTCACGGAGCCCACAGTGACTTTGTTGAATCCCCCGCCCGAAATGATCATGGTGGATGGAAAAGTCTCCCACGGGCTATAGGCCGCGAAATAAGCAGGGGCGTTGAGCCCGTCTGGGACGTAGAAGTCCTCTGGCCGCGATATGGACATTGCCACCTGTACGTTGGTGTCATCCGAGGAGGGTATTTCTTCCTCGACCTTCTTGGACTCCTGGGCGTCTTGCCGATGAGTGTCTTTCTTCTTTGCGAACTATTTCAGGTGCCCGTCCCAGACCAGTATCTCTATGGCATCCTTCAGACGGATGCCGTCCTCCGTAGTATGGTCGTGACTTTTGTGGAAGCGGCAGTACTTCGATTTATCCACGTTTGGTCTGTTCGGCAGTTGTTTGGGGAAACAAACCCCGACTTGTTTGAACTCCGAATTGGCACATTCGGTCAAAATCTTCTCCCTGGAAACGGTCAGGGGAGTGTAATCATGGAAACGCCCGGAGGGCCCTTTGCTGTCATAGGAGTCGCGGGGACGGTCCTCGTGTCTTCGTTCACCCCGACGAGATGTCAAGGCTTCTTCTCCTTTGGCGGCCTGGGCGTTCTCCTGGCGGCGAGACGCTCGGACGTTGCAGGCCGCAATCTTCTCCTCGTAATGGATGTGAGATTGGGCTTTGAGGAGGAGAGCGTCTAAATTCCTCGGTGAGGCGAGGCCGATGGCTTTAGCAAAGTCGGAGTCCGGGAGGACCCCTTGTTCGAGCAGGAACTTCTTCATTTTATCTGTCGTCGGGACCTGCACCGCTTCCTTGTTGAACCTCTCGATGTATGCTCGGAGAGGTTCGTCCTTCCTCTGGATTATGGCTCCGAGGGAGGCCTCAGTTTTGGGGTGGTGGCAAGATGCTGTGAAGTGCCGTGAGAACATTCTGCCGAGCTATTTCCATGAGGTAATGGACTCCTCGGGCAGTTGTTTATACCATGTCATTGCTCCTTTCCGAAGCGTGGTCGGGAACAGTCTGCATTTGATGGTGCCCCGTATGCCACGGTAGTCTAAGAGGGCATCGATATTCTTGATGTGCTCGTCTGGGTCAGTGGTCCCGTCGTACGTGCCAAGTGACGGGGGTTTCTCCAAGCCTTTTGGGAGGCGGGTGGCCAGGATCTCCCGGGACAACGGGCCGCGAGGCTCGTCTTCGTCACTGGAACTGGTATATGATGGTGACCAGATGGGCTTCTCGCGTCGGCGGTTCCTTCGAGGAGAAGGTGAACGGTTCCTTCGAGGAGAAGCTGAGCGGTTCCTTCGAGGAGAAGCTGAGCGGTTCCTTCGTGGGGAAGGTGAGCGTGTCTGTCCTTTGGACTTGATTGGAGATTCCTCATTCCTTTGAGTCCTTTTGTGGTCATGAGCGTGCTGGTCACGTGGGGAGATCTGGTCGCGCTTTCGGGCTACGCGAGGATCGTGCTCTTGGCGCAGTCTTCGGTCGATTTCTCTCCGTGGCTGCGGGCTTCTAGATCGTCGCTGGTTCTTCCGCGTAGGAGGGGATCTTGGACGGCGAGACTCTTCCAGTGCCCCGATCCTCTCGTTTTGCTGCAGGATCAGGGTGTTGGTTTTGTTGAGGGCCTCCAGGAGGGCTGCCACGGCCGGGTCGGCGCTGGGCGGAATAGGAACGGGCTGGAGGTCGAGAGACGGTTGATCATTGTGGCGATCAGCAGGAGTTAGGGAAGGAGAAGCGGGGGCTCCATCCCTTAGGAAACGGGCATCTCGGAGGAGAGATGATTGGCCGTCAATGTCAGATTTGTTGACGGGGAGGATGGTGGAGTGAAGAGCATCCTGGGTGCGATCTTGGGAGGCCATGATCGTGATGATGTTCGAAAGTTATTTTGATCTTCGGTTAAAGAAAGAAGGGGAGAACAAAGTTTCCCACAGACGGCGCCACTGATCTTGAAGGCTGGATCAGATCCTGTAGAATCAGGCCGCCAAGTGCGTCAGGGATGCTGGTCGTATGGAGAGGAGGAGGGGGTGTACCTGCAAGGCACTCTGACGCTCAAGTAAGTAAAGGTCAGAGAAAAAGGGGCAAGTACAAAGAGTGAATTCTTAGGGTGAATATTGGATACCTGACCCTCTCAAGCGAGAGGGTTTATATAGAGCCCCTAGCACATGGCCAACGGTCCTATTTTCGGGGCGAAATAACCGTTTTCCCCAAAGAATAGTTGACTGCTCAAACTAGCCATTATGTCGGTCAGGGTGCCCGAAACTAGCCGTTATGTCGAGTATAAACGCAGTTCCGGGCAACTGTCCTTTACTGTTCGGGCAGTGAGAAAGCTGTGCGTAACGGGCATCAATGCCGGGGAGGAACGTTGCATTCCTTTCCCGGCTGGAGGGGCAGAAAGGTCACTTTTGCCCCCCTCTGTGGATTGGACTTCGGCAAGTTGGGCCGCTCTGGAGCAAAGGCGGATTGAGCCAATTCTAGCCGTTGGTCCAGTCCAGAACAGTAAGTTATAGGATGATAATACAAAAAAATGAGTTTATGTAACAGTGAAAAACAGTGGCCTAAAATTAAAAAAAAAACAAATATTGTTGCCTAAAGCTTTATATAATGGTTTTTCAAACATGAGATATTCGGCGACCTATTTATTAGAATAGGCAAAGATTTTTTTACTTTATGCCATAGATTTTAATTGTTGCTTAAACTCATTTTCTGTTGTAGTCATCGAATAACTTACTTATAAGTTATACTGAATACACCTATTTTAAATTTTTTCTATATTGAATATGAACCTGAGAACTTAATAAAAAAGACTTTTGAAAAACTCAGTAGAATAGAAAACCGTTTTCTTTATTTTAAGCTACGATTTTTTATTGTTGTTTAAATTTATTTTTGTGTTAGTCGTTGGATAACTTATTTATAAATGATTTGAAATACATTTTTTTTTAAATTACCTTTTTTTTTAATATTAAAAAGAAATATTTTGTTCAAATGAAATAAATTGCAAGGGTACAAGGATAATTATTGGAGCCTTAGACGTAGATTTTCGAACGTGAGGATAATGAGTTTATGCAATATCTTTTGATTTTGTTTTCTCCATTTTATTCTTATAACTAATAAGAAATTAAATTCTTAAAGAAAGAGCAATTAAAAACTGTTCTGGACTGGACCAAAGGCTAGACATGGCCCAATCCACCTTTGCTCTTAGAACGACCCAATTGTCTAAGTCCAATCCACAAAGGGGCAAAAGTTACCTTTCTGCCCCTCCAACCGGGCAAGGACTGCATCGCTCCTTCCCGAAAATGCTGCCTGTTCCGTACGGCTTCTTCACTCCCCGAACAGCTAAGGGCATGTGCCCGACACTATGCATATGCCCGACATAACGGCTAGTTTTGGGCACCCTGCCCGACATAACGGCTAGTTTTGGGCAGTTACCTATTCTTCGGGAAAACGGTTATTTCGCCCCGAAAATAGGACTGTTGGCCACGCGCTGGGGGCACTATATAAACCCTCTCACTTGAGAGGGTCAGGTATCCAATATTCACCCTTGAAACTCATACTTTGTACTTGCCCCTCTTCTCTGACCCTTACTTACTTGAGCTTCGGAGTGCCTTGCAGGTACACCCCCCTCATCCTCTTCATATGCCCAGCATCTCAGACGTACTTGGTGGCCCACTTCAAGGTTCTGATCAACTGGTAAGATCAGTGGCGCTGTCTGTGGGAATTCTTGTTCTCCCCATCTTTCTTTCTCCGGAAACCAAAGATCAAAACAAACTATCAAGATCATCATCATGGCCTCTCAAGATCACGCCAAAGGTGATATCCAGTCCGCTGTCCTCCCTGTCAACAAGATTGACGTTGACGGTCCATCATCTCTCCTCGGAGATGCCCGTTTTCTAAGGGACGGGGGCACGACTTCTCCTTCCCCTACTCCTGCTGATTGCAACAACGACCAGCCTTCGCTGGACGTACAACCAGTTCCTATCCCACCCAACGCCGACCCGGCCATGGTGGCTCTTTTGGAGGTGATCAACAAAACCAACATCCTGATCCTGCAGCAGAACGAAAGGATCAGGGCTTTGGAGGAATCTGCTCGTCCAAGATCCCCCCTCTGAGGAAGAACCATCGACGATCCAAGAGCCCGCAACCTCGGCGAGAAGTTGACCAAAGGCTACGCCAAGAACCAGAATCTTACGCTGTCCGGAAACGCGATCAGGTTTCTCTGTGGAACCAGCACTCTCTCGGTCACAAGAGGACCCAAAGAGACAAGCAGTCACCTCCAGTCAGGTCAAAGGGTCGGGCCCGGTCACCTTCTCCTCGAAGAAGTCACCGACACAAGCGAGTCATCCTGTCCCCGTCGCCATCCAGTTCTAGCAGCGATGATGAGCCTCACGGCCCATTATCCCAAGAAATCTTGGTAACGCGTCTCCCCAAGGGCCTGCAGAAGCCCCCAGCACTGGGCACGTACGACGGTACGATTGACCCCGACGAGTACATCGAGAACATCGATGCGCTATTGGACTACCGCGGCGTCTGGGGCGCCATCAAGTGCCGGCTATTTCCGACCACCCTCCGAAAAGTGGCAATGACGTGGTACGAGCAGTTGGCTGAAGAGTCTATTACGTCGTGGAAGCAGCTGGGAAGGATGTTCTCCCGGTATTTCACTGCGTCACGACGTCACCCCAAGACTGAAGCCTCCCTTGGGGCCATAATCCAAGGAAAGGACGAACCTCTCCGGGTATACATCTAGAGGTTCAACAAAGAAGCGGTACAGGTCCCTACAACGGACGAGATGAAAAAATTTCTGCTCGAGCAAGGACTCCGCCTGGGCTCAGAATTTTCTAAAGTCGTCGGCCTAGCACCTTCGAGGAATCTAGATGCCCTCCTCCTCAAGGCACAATCGCACATCCAGTACGAGGAGAAGGAAGCGGCCAACTCCGTCCGAGCTTCTCGCGACCAAGAGAACGCCTGGGCCTCCAGAGGCGAAGAAGCCTCGATATCCCGTCGAGGAGAAAGAAAAACCCGAAGACCGTCCTCGGGACTCCCACGATAGCAAGGGACCCTCCGGACGATTCCACGACTATACCCCCCCGACCGTCTCCAGGGAGAAGATACTGTCCGAGTGCGCAAATTCGGAAATCAAGCAAGCAGGGGTCCGGTTCCCCAAACAAATACCGGCCAAACCCAACACCGACAAATCGAAGTACTACCATTTCCATAAGAGTTACGGCCACACTACTGAAGACTGCATCCATTTGAAGGATGCTATCGAGATACTGATCAGGGATGGCCACCTGAAACAGTTCACTAAGAAGAAAGACGCTCCTCGGCAAGATGCCCAGGAGTCCAAAAAGGTAGAGGAAGAGGTGCCTTCCTCCGAAGAGGCTAACATCCAGGTCGCCATGTCCATATCACGACCAGAGGACTTCTACGTCCCAGATGAGCTCAACGCTCCTGCCTACTTCGCGGCCCAAAACCCGTGGGAGACGTTCCCATCCGCCATGGTCATCTCAGGCGGAGGCTTCAATAAAGTCACGGCGGGCTTCGTGAAAAGGAAATTCCAGCACCTTATCAGCACGAGCTCCAGCAAGGTGACCACGCTCGACCAAGCCCAGAAGGGCTCTGTCCCCATCTCCTTTTATCGGGAAGAGCTCCTCGGGGGATCTCCAAACTCGAGCATACCTCTGCTCGTCAGAGCCCGGATGGCGAACTTCAACGTTCGTAGAATCCTCGTCGATCAAGGCAGCTCGGTCGACATTATGTACTCCCAACTGTTTTCAACACTTCAGCTGGACGAATCACACCTCACCCCCTATATGTAGGGATGGCAACGGGTCGGGTCGGGTGCGGGTTTCACACAACCCAAACCCGCACCCGAAATCAACACCCGAACCCGAACCCGAACCCAAAGGCTATTCGGGTGGCAAAATAACACCCACGCCCACACCCGTTGGGTTCGGGTATTTTCACCCAAACCCGAACCCGTAGCAAAAACTAAAAAAAATAATATATATATATATATATATATATATATATATATATATATATATATAGCGGGTGTGGTTTCGGGCATGGGTTTTACACTACCCAAACCCGCACCCGAACCCAATCAACTCGGGTTTTCACCCATTGACTCGGGTTCGGGTGCGGGTGGGCCCCGCGGGTTTGGGTCCACCTGCCATCCCTACCCATGTGGGGTCTGATTTGCAAGGATTCAACAGATCGGTGACCAAACCCTGGGGGTACATCAAACTGATCGTCACTTTTGGATAGGTAGAGAAGGCCAGATCTGTCAAAGTGCAGTTTTTGGTGATCGATTGCCCGTCATTGTACCTGTGTATTTTCGGAAGACCAACATTGGCTGAGTTGGTAGTTGTGCCCTCAACCGTCCACCTGAAGATGAAGTATTACACTTCAAAGGGGATGGTCGCCACCCTCCACGGCGACATCGAAGTCGCACGACGATGTTTCGAAGCAGCCACGAAGGGACTCAACGCCATCGCCTCCAGGCCTAAGGTATCGAGCAAGCCAGCCCTGCCCAGCAGTTCCGAGGAAGCCAAGCCTCTGCCTCAGGTCGACTCCATGGACCTCGACAGCCGCTTCCCCGAAGAAGATCAGCAGGAGGACAAAGCAGCTTCAACCAACTCGTCTACCCTGCCCAGCAGAATCTCCCATCCGATGTGCCCAATCCCGGATGGCAACTTCGAGCTCGTTTTGCTCGGTGATGACCCCTAGCAGGGAGTGAAGATTGGAGCGGACCTCCCCAACATCGGAAGGAAGCAACTCAAAGCCTGTCTCCGTGAGAACGCTGACCTCTTCGCATGGAGCACCGCCGAGATGCCCAGCTTGGACCCATCCGTCGCCTGCCATCAACTTACGATTGACCCGGCCGTCAAAGCAGTAGCACAACGTAGGAGAGAGCAGTCTCCGGAGAAAACGGAGGCTGCAGAAAAAGCTATAAAGGACCTCCTCGAGGCCAAATTTATTTTGGAGGCCAAGTACACCACTTGGTTGTCCAACGTTGTACTTGTGAAAAAATCTAATGGCAAATGGCGAATGTGCATTGACTACACCGATCTTAATAAGGCATGCCCGAAGGATACCTACCCCCTCCCCAATATTGATAAACTTGTTGATAATTCTGCCGATTTTAAACTTTTATCATTCATGGACGCCTACTCGGGCTATAACCAAATTCCAATGGCAATGAGCGATAAAAAATACACGACCTTCATGACCGAATCGGGCAACTATTACTACAATGTAATGGCCTTCGGACTGAAGAACGCCGACGCGACCTATCAAAGAATGATGAACAAAGTCTTCCGGGGAGAGATAGGCGACATGCTCGAAGTCTATATGGACGACATAATCGTAAAATCCCACGAGGAAACCGATCACACCGCCCATCTATGGCAGGTCTTCGAACAGGCCAGAAAATACAAAATGCGTTTCAACCCGGAGAAGTGCACGTTCGGCATCCGGGCAGGCAAGTACCTCAGCTTCTACTTGACGGAACGAGAAATTGAAGCCAACCCCGATAAATGCCGAGCATTCTCCGAGTTTCCGACACCCAAGTCTAAGAAATCCATTCAGTCCCTCAACGGGATGCTTGCGTCATTGTCCCGTTTCGTGGCCAAGTCTGCCCAACACGCCTTACCATTCTTCAAACTCCTCCGTAAGGAGGCAGCATTCGAATGGACCGAGGAATGTGACAAGGCTCTCTTCCACCTGAAACGGGCACTTTCGGAACCGTCCGTTCTCTCTCGCCCGGACAACAGCGAAACTTTGTACCTAAACCTCGCCGTAGCAACCGAAGCAGTAAGCGCCGCTCTTATTCGCGAGACACCTGACGGGCAGAAGCCCATATATTTTACGTGCAAAGCACTGCAGGTACCAGAGTTGAGATACCAGCAGATTGAAAAAGTGGCGATGGCCCTCATTAACGCAACTAGAAGACTGAGACACTACTTTCTAGCCTACACGATTGTGGTTCGAACAGATCAACCCGTAAAGCAGCTATTGGAACGACCAGATATGGCCAGTAGAATGCTCAAGTGATCGCTCGAGCTGTCCAAATTCGACATCCAGTATGAGAGCAGGAAAGCCCTCAAAGCCCAGGCCCTGGACGACTTCGTCGCAGAAATGACGTTCACAGACTCCCCCACTTGCGGAACACGCAAATGGACCATTTTCGTAGACGGGGCTTCCAGCTCGACGGGAAGCGGGGCAGGCATCATACTGGAATGCGACGAGAGAATCATCATTGAAGTTTCACTCACCCTATCCTTCCCCACCTCTAACAACTAGGCAGAGTACGAGGCCTTCCTCGTCGGGTTACGCTTGGCCGAAGACCTTGGCGCAGAGGAAGTCGTTATTTGCACAGATTCACAACTCGTGGCCCTTCAAGTCCGAGGGGAATATCAAGCCAAAAACGATAACCTGACCGAATACTTAGCCCTGGTCAAGAGGAGGATGACGAAGTTCGTAGCAGTAGAGGTAAAACATGTTCCCCGCAAACACAATGTCCGGGCAGACGTTTTGTTCAAACTAGCCAGCACGAATAAGAAAGGTGGGAATAAGTCTGTCATACAAGAAGTACTTCCTCGACCCAGCATTGAGAAGGCTTCCCCGATACTCGACGTACAAGTGATCAGCGACAACAATTGCTGGATGACCCCCGTTTACAACTACCTCGCTAGAGGCGAACTCCCATCCGACCCCAAAGAAGCCAGCGTAGTCAGGCGAAGAGCCTGCTCCTACGTCCTGGTCAAAGACAAACTCTACAGGCAAGGGTTCTCCATCCCACTACTCAAGTGTGTCGAAGAAGAAATGGCCGCCCATATCTTGCACGAAATTCACGAAGGAATCAACGCCCAACACCTGGGAGGAAGGTCCCTTGCCCGAAAGGCCCTCCGAACAGGGTACTATTGGCCAACCATGCAGCATGATGCTAGAGAGCACGTAAAGAAATGTGACAAGTGCCAACAACACGGGGACATGCACCTAGCTCCCCCTAACGAGCTCAAGGCTATGTCCTCCCTGTGGCCATTTGCCTGGTGGGGCCTGGACATCCTAGGACCATTCGTGGTAGGATCAAGTCAGAATAAATATTTAATAGTAGGCATGGACTACTTCACAAAATGGATAGAAGCGGAGGCTCTAGCCAAGATAACTACCCTTAATATACTGCGTTTCTACAAACGAAACATCCTCGCGCGTTTTGGCATCCCACAAGCGATAGTCACGGACAATGGGACACAGTTCACAGACAGGAAGTTCCAGGACTTCGTCACCCAGCTGGGCACGAATCAACACTCCGCATCCGTCGAACATCCCCAGACAAACGGGCAAGCTGAAGCGGCGAACCGAGTCATCCTTCGGGGCCTCAAACGAAGGCTGGACGAAACGAAGAAAGCTTGGGTCGAGGAGCTACATAGTGTCTTGTGGGCATACCGTACAACTCCACACTCTTCTACCAGAGAAACACCCTTTCGTCTAGCCTATGGGACCGAGGCCGTGATTCCCGTCGAAATTCACATACCCTCCAGGCGGACAGAATCACCCCTGGACGAGGAAATGAACGACGAGGCACTAAGGGAGGAACTCAATCTCGTAGAGGAAATCTGAACAGGAGCAACTCTCCGCGAAGCCTCATTAAAACAAAAAATTGCCATCAGGAACAACGCCAAAGTCATACGACGAGAATTCGACATGGGCAGCCTCGTCCTAAGGAGAAACCATAAAGACTCTCGCGAAGGCAAACTAGCCACTAACTAGGAAGGACCCTATCGCGTTAGGGAAAAAACGGAGAATGAGGCCTATTACCTATAACACCTCAACGGGGAATAACTTGCTCGACCATGGAATGCCGAAAAGGTGAAACAATACTACAGCTAAGACCTAAACTATCGGTTCGACCCGTCACGACGACGAGCATCGTGCACCGACCATGATGCACGCCTAGGTACAAGCGTCGCATGCAAGTGAAGCAGAACTCTGCTTAGGAACGAGCCGGGTATCTGCTCGACAGTGGTCCTCAATTGAGCACCGCTGTCGTCAAAGTACCACGACAGGCAGAACACCCAGCTCGCGATGGGAGGTTCACGCTGCGAACTCAGGCCTCAAACGCGACCTGAGCTCCGCATCCTAGCCCGGATATTCCCCGGCCGTTCGACCAGTACCCCTCACTTCCGAACACATCTACAACGAGCAATTCCCTGAAACTTAAAGCAAATCAAAGTAATCCCTATTACGGGCATACATACACGAATGAGCATAAGTTACAACACTTAGCGAAATTTAAAGCAGATAAAGCCACACAAATCACAAAACCGGCCACAAGGACCGGGCACATAATTAAGAATTATAAATGGCTGCAAGGACCACAATTATACTTGGTTACATAAACCGGAGGCCATGCCCCCATTCAAAATAAATTACAGCAAATTACACGGCACGCAGGCCGGACAAAATTACAACAACAGAAAATCCTTCACTCATCCATCTGGTCATCCTGCTCGGAGTTGGGCTGAGGCTCCTAGTTCTCCATGGGACGATCCTCGGCATGCTCTTCGAGAAGGGAGTCAGGCATTATGATTCGGCCACCATCAACATGCACCCGATAGTGGGTACCCTCGGTGGAAAAATCAAGTATGGGGTTCACCACCCGCAGTTGAGACACGACATTCTTGAAGGATTCGTCCGCAATGATGATATTATCATCCTCGGCCGCCAATATATGGGCAACCAGCTCAGGCCTTGTCTTTAACTCCTTCACGTCCTAGGGTTCATCTTCGCCCGGTGCATTGGCAGCCCTCAGATGCTGAACCAGTCCTCAGCTGCCTTCTTCTCTACAGCCAACGTAGAATTCTCCCTCTTTAGCCTAGCCACCTCCTCGCCAGCCTTCTTTCAGGCATCGTCAGCACTCTTAACCTCTTCCTTGAGAGATGCCGCGGCAGCCCGAGCAGCCTTGAGTTCAGACTCAGTTGCGGAGTCCCCTTCAGCTTAGATGGCCGTCATCTCTAAAACCCTGGCCAGTGTGGAGGCATCTTGGGCCAAGAGCGCCCTCTTGCTCGGGCGATCCATGCTCTCCAGCCGTAGAGACTCTGCCCGCGGCACAACCAAGGATGTCCCCTCAAAGAATCTCCTATCAAGTATGCAAGGAGGAAGCTCAAACTTCCCTTTCTCTGAGGCCCGGCTGAGATCCACGGCGTCATTGGCCCTCGACCACTTGGTTCGTGAGGCCAAGGGCAGGGGAGATCCTCGGGAAGCAGGAGTGGGAGAAGAGGTCCCCGCAGCAGGCTAAGGACGTGTGGGAACGCGCGTGTTGGTAAATCGAGACTTGGGGGGAACCGTTCCGGGCTTGTTCCTGGCAAGGGCATTCTTCACCATCCGTTCATGAGCCTGAGGCATCTCACCTACACAAATAGAATACGAACATGTTAGTCACGAAGAAAAAAAATAGTTCGGGAAAACTAGAAAAACTAAGACTACCGAGCAGCTTTTGAGCCTCCGCAGGAGTCTTGCACTCCAGAAGCGCCTTGGTATTAATAAAGCGGTATTCAACCCTATGGCTACCATCCTTGAAAATTGGAGACCCCTTCTTCGTCCAGCATTCAGCGAGCCTGAAGGAGTTAACGTACTTCACCAGTGTCTCGTACGCGATGGCATCCTGCCCGTCTAAGTCGTACGGCTGGAGAACGTACTCGTTGGGCTCCTTGGTAAAATGCCCAGGCCCCCAGTGGATAGGGAACTTGTATACTCTCTCCCCGATAAACTTCCCATCCTCATCGTGCAGGTCATTACCCTCCTCATCAACCTCGATCTCCCAGCATACGTGTTATCCTGGGCAGTTTTCGATACGAGCTCGATGATGTAATACCTCTCTTTGAACGTCCATATCGATTTTGAAAAGGGCTTGAACAGCTTGTGAGGCTGTTTCAACGAGACCCAACCATACCTCCTTCCTGCCAGCTGCCGTTGGAGATGGAAAACGGTGAAAAATAAAGGGAGAGTAGCCCCTATCCTCAAGTACTCGCACGTCAGCTCAAATGCCCGGATAAAGGCCAGCGAGTTTGGGTGCAGCTGCGTCGGGGCCAAATTCAAGTGAACGAACACTGACCGCTGAAAATTAGTGAACGGAAGCCTCAATCCCAACTCTTTGAAGGCATATTCATACATGGAGAATCGATCCCCGTAATCTGTGCTGACCCTATCATCCTCGGAGGGAAAATGCACCTTCCACTATCTCTCTGGCCCAACTTCCGTAAAGACGTCCCCCACGTATGTCGTGAAGGTAGAAACATGGCCGACTGGCTCAGCCACCATCCACTCCTCCGTGGAACCTTCGACAGCATTCTCTTCTATTTCCTCCTCCTCCCCAGCTTCACTGGCGACACTCGAGGACTCTGAGCTACTGCTTTCCGAGGAACTCGCTTCCTCCTCGGATGAATCTATTATTATCTCCCCGTATGGCCTTGTCGCCATCTCGATCACCTGAAAAGCAGAGAAAAAAGTGAATTCGACGAAGAATGAAATCCACCCTTCCACTGCTAGTCAAGTGAAAGGCCGCGCAAAGGGATGAGGACGACGTCCCCGACCTAAGCCCTAACATCGAACAAAAACTCTAAGAGTCTCCCACGAGGAGATGCCCGGAATAAGCCACTTCAGTACGAGGAACTTCCTCGAGCCACTTCCCAGTTTCCGTTTGAAGCTTCACTGGAAACTGCAAAGCATCACCATAAACTTGGAATACTCGCCAGAAACTTCATCGTTGCTCCGGAATCTGAACGATCACGGCGGTTACGCATGCATCTTCATCGCAATGATGCCGGAAACTGCCTGATTCACAAGAATATCCTAAAACCTAGCGGCATCATTGGCGGCGGAAAATGGTACGACCACCGTCCACCACCAACAATCGCCGGAAATTAACCTATTTCATCACCTAAACCTAAACCTAACCGCATGCAAGCTACAAAAAACTGTTAAAAGAAATAAAAGAGTGCAGAATTTGCGAACTTACTTGGTTGAGAAGAAGAAAGGCGGTTGCCCGGAGGTTGATGCGATGGCCGGAATAGCTAATGGCGATGATGGGAAAGAGCTCTGAAGAAGACAAAGAGAAACGAGAGCGAAAAGTTCAGAATGAAACGAACCTTCCCCTTTTATACAGAGAGGCACGTGCAGTGGCACGCCCTCGTAGGTCATGATGGCTACTAACTAGCCATCATTTCCTAGTAACTGCTACACAGGGCCCTAGGCCTACGTGGCGCCCCTAACGTTTCCAATTCTGACTAACCGTTAGTCTCCCCATACGACAGGCAATTCGGTCACGGTCATGAATGTCACGAACACCAGGGGTCATGGGCATCATGAGACGACCTTCCTCGTCACAAAATGACAACTCCACGCTAGCTCCCCGGAGCCACGAGCTGTCCTTAAGTCATCACTCTTATGCTCGGGAGCAACGACTTGGGGGGCTCCTGTTCTGGACTGGACCAATGGCTAGACATGGCCCAATCCACCTCTGCTCCCCGAACGGCCCAATTGCCTAAGTCCAATCCACAAAGGGGAAAAATTTACCTTTCTATCCCTCTAACCGGGTAAGGACTGCATTGCTCCTCCCCGAAAATGCTGCCCGTTCCACACGGCTTCTTCACTCCCCGAACAGCTAAGGGCATGTGCCTGACACTATGCCTATTCCCGACATAACGGCTAGTTTTAGGCACCCTGCCCGACATAACGGCTAGTTTTGGGCAGCTACCTATTCTTCGGGAAAACGGTTATTTCGCCCCGAAAATAGGACCGTTGGCCACGCGCTGGGGGCACTATATAAACCCTCTCACTTGAGAGGGTCAGGTATCCAATATTCACCCTTGAAACTCATACTTTGTACTTGTTCCTCTTCTCTGACCCTTACTTACTTGAACGTCGGAGTGCCTTGCAGGTACACCCCATTCTCCTCTTCATACGCCCAGCATCTCAGACGTACTTGGTGGCCCACTTCAAGGTTCTGATCAACCGGTAAGATCACAAACTATAAAGTAAAAAAAGAATTGAGCAATTAGAATTTCACACATAATTCATTTGTTTCAATAGTATTTCAACTGTAAAATTAAAATATTTTGCTTTTTATTTTCAAATGATATTTTAAATTGTAAAAAATGTGATAAAATAATCGTACTAACAGAACAATAAATTACTCATTCAAGTAATAAGAAATACAAGTCCTTTAACCATGTTTCGAGCATAATTTTAAAATTCGGACCATTCTGACCGGTCGAATAGGTTAGATCGTGAACTAGATGGTAAAGCAGTTCGGTAAGGTCATCGAACTACAGTTATAATTGATCCGATAAAAATTGGTGTGACCCGATCGGTTCTTTAATCAGACTAGTGAACCAGTGGATTTCTTAAATTGGCAGGTTGATCTTTTTATTTTTATTTTTTAGTTTAATAACAATTTTGATCTCATATTTTCATTTTTCCTACGTTTTGGTGTTCCTATTTTAAAATTTAATTTTATTTATTAATATTTATAATTATGTTAATTATTTATAATAACTAAATTGTTCCAGACTGGACCAATGTTTAGACAAGGCAAAATCCACTTCTGCTCCCAGAACGACCCAATTACCTAAGTCCAGTCAATAAGGGGGCAAAATTTACCTTTTTGCCCTCCAATCGGGCACATATGGACGGATGGCTCCCAGGGGTCATTTGCTCCTCCCCGGTATTTTTTCCCGTCACACACAGCTTCATTATCCAGGAACAGTTATGGGCATGTGCTCGAAACTACGTATTTGCCCGACATAACGGCTAGTTTTGGGTACCCTGCCCGACATAACGACTAGTTTTTGACAGTTACATATTCTTCGAGAAATGGTTATTTCGCCTCGAAAATAGGGACCGTTGGCCACACGCTGGGGGCATTATATAAACCCTCTCACTTGAGAGGGCGAGGTATCCAATTTTCATCCTAAGAACACACTTTGTACTTGCCCTTTTCTCTGACCTTTTCTTACTTGAGCGTCGGAGTGCCTTGCAGGTACACCCCCTCCGCTTCTAACACCCAGCATCACAGAAGTTCTTGGTGGCCCATCACAGGATCTGATCAGCCTTCATGATCAGTGGCGCCATCTGTGGGAATCTTGTTTTCCCTGTCTTAACATCCACCTCAGTTTCTAAGGCCAAAACACATTCCTCGTCCAAGATTACGATCATGGCCTCTCAAGATCACGTCAAAGGTGCTCACCATCTTTGTGTCTACCCCGTCAACAAAACCGATGCTGACGGTTCCTCATCCCTCCTCGGAGGAGACGCCCATCGCCTGAGGGACGGGGCTACCGCGTCTCCCTCCCCTACTCCTGCTCAGCGTGTTGACGACCAGCCTGTACTGGCCCTCCAGCCCGTTCCAGCTCCACCCAACACCGACCGGGCCATGGTGGGCCTCCTCAAAGCGATCATCAAGACTAACCTCTTGATCCTCCAACAAAACGAGAGGATTGGGGCGTTGGAAGAATCTGCCTGTCCGAGATCCCCCCCGCCGAGGAAGAATCAACGACGATCGAAGAGTCCACGACCCCGACGGGAAACCGACCGTAGGGGGCGCCAAGTGTCAGAGTCCCATGCTGTTTGGAAGCGCGATCACATTTCCCCACGAAACCAATCTTCCCCGGGCCACAAGAGAACCCGCCGAGATCAATGTTCACCCCCGGTCCGACCAAAGGGCCGGGGCCGCACACCTTCACCCCAAAGAAGTCGCCGTTACGAGCAAGTCGTCCACTCCCCTTCCCGGACCAGTTCCAGTAGCGACGATGAGCCCCACGACCCATTGTCCCAAGAGATATTGGCTACCCGCCTCCCCAAAGGCTTGGAGAAGCCCCCAACTTTGGGCACCTACGACGGAACGACTGACCCCGATGAGCACATCGAAAATATAGATGCGCTGTTGGATTACCGTGGCATCCGGGGCGCCATCAAGTGCCGCCTGTTCCCGACCACGCTCCAGAAAGGGGCAATGACTTGGTACAAACAACTGCACGAGGAGTCCATCACCTCGTGGAAGCAGCTAGGCAGAATGTTTTCTAAGCACTTTACAGCATCACGACGCCATCCCAAGACTGAAGCCTCCCTTGGGGCCATAATCCAAGGGAAGGATGAACCTCTCTGGGCATATATCGAGAGATTTAACAAAGAAGTTGTGCAAGTCCCCATAACTGATGACATGAAAACATTTATGCTCGAACAGGGACTCTGCCCACACTCAGAGTTTTCTAAAGCTGTCGGCCTTGCACCTCCAAGAAGCCTGGACGCCTTCCTCCTCATGGCGCAATCGTACATTCAGTACGAGGAAAAGGAAGCAGCCAATTCCGCCCAAGCCTCCCGCCACCAGGAGAATGCCCGAGCCTCCAAAGGCGACGAGCCCTCGACATCCTGTCGGGGGAAAAGAAGGCGCAAAGATCGTCCCCGAGAATCCAGGGACAACAAGGGGCCCTCCGACCGGTTCCACGACTACACTCCCCTGACTGTCTCCAGGGAAAAGATTCTCTCTGAGTATGCCAACTCAGAGTTCAAACAGGAGGGAATCCAGTTCCCCAAGCAGATACTGGCCAAGCCCAAAGCTGATAAATCAAAGTACTGCCCTTTCCATAAGAGTCACAGCCACACCACTGAAGACTTCATCCACTTGAAGGATGCTATACAAATACTGATCAGGGATGGCCACCTGAAGCAGTTCACAAAAAAGAAAGACGCTCCCCCGCAAGACGCCCAGGAGTCAAAGAAGGTAGAGGAAGAGGTGCTTTCCTTCGAAGAAGCCAACCTCCAAGTCACTATGTCTATATCACGACCGGAGGATTTCTACGTTCCAGACGAGCTCAATGCTCCCGCGTACTTCGCGGCCCACAGCCCGTGGGAGACTTTCCCCTTCGTGATGGTCATCTCCGAAGGGGGCTTCAACAAAGTCACCGTGGGCTCCGTGAAGAGAAATTTCAAGAACCTGATCAGCACGAGCTCCAACAAGGTGAAAACGCTCAACAAGGCCCAGAAGGGATCGGTCCCCATCTCCTTCTACAGGGAATAACTCCTCGGAGGGTCCCCAAACTCAAGTATCTCACTGCTCGTCCGCGCCGAGATGGCCAAGTTTGATGTTCGCATGATTCTCGTCGACCAAGGCAGCTCGGTCGATATTATATACTCACAGCTTTTCTCGATCCTTCAACTGGATGAATCGCACCACACCCCCTATGTGGGTTCCGACCTCCAAGGTTTCAATGGGTCGGTCACGAAACCACGGGGGTACATAGAGCTGATCGCAACCTTTGGATCTGCGGAGATAGCCAGATCTGTTAGAGTGCAGTTCCTAGTAATCGACTGCTCGTCTCTCTATCAGTGCATATTCGGGTGGCCAACTCTAGCCGAACTGGTAGCTGTACCTTCCACCGTCCACCTCAAAATGAAGTACTACACCTCAAAAGGTATGGTTGCCACATTGCACGGGGATATCGAAGCTGCACGACGATGCTTCGAGGCGGCCACCAAGGGACTCAACGCCATCACGTCCAAGCTGAAGACGTCCAACAAGTCAGCCTTGCCCAGCAGCTCGGAGGAAGCCAAGCCGCTGCCTCACGTCGACTCCGTTGATCTTGACAGCCGCTTCACCGAAGATGACCAGAAGGAAGATCAGGCCAGTCCGAGCAGCTCATCTGCCTTAACCAGCAACAACTCCCATCAGACGCGCCCTATCCCGGATGGTGACTTCGAGCTGGTCCTGCTCGGCAACGACCCTCAGCGGGGAGTAAAAATAGGTACCAGTCTCCCCGACATCGCAAGGAAGTAACTCAAAGCCTGCCTTTGTGAGAACGCATACTTGTTCGCCTGGAGTGCCGCAGAGATGCCCGACTTAGACCCATCAATCGCCTGCCATCAACTCACGATCGACCCAGCTGTCAAAGCAGTAGCACAACGTAGAAGGAAGCAGTCTCTGAAAAAAACGGAGGCTGCAGAACAAGCTGTAAAAGACCTCCTAGAGGAAAAATTCATATCGGAAGCCAAGTACACCACTTGGCTGTCCAACGTTGTACTAGTGAAAAAAATCTAATGGCAAATGGCGAATGTGCGTTGATTATACTGATCTTAATAAGGCATGCCCGAAGAATGCCTACCCCTCCCCAATATTGATAAACTTGTTGATAACTCTACCGGTTTTAAACTATTATCATTCATGGACACCTACTCAGGCTATAATCAAATACCAATGGCAATGAGCGATAAAAAATACACAGCCTTCATGAACGAATTGGGCAACTATTACTACAACGTAATGCCTTTCGGCTTGAAGAACGCCGGCGCGACCTATCAGAGGATGATGAACAAGGTCTTCCGGGGAGAAATATGCAACATTCTCGAAGTCTATATGGACGACATGATCGTGAAATTCCACGAGGAAATCGATTATATGACCCATTTAAGGAAGGTCTTCGAACAGGCCAGGAAATACCGGATGCGTTTCAACCCAGAGAAGTGCACGTTCGGAGTCCGGGAAAGCAAGTTCCTCGGCTTCTACCTGACAGAACGAGGAATCGAGGCCAGCCCCGACAAGTGTCAGGCATTCTCCGAATTTCCAATGCCCAATTCGAAGAAATCCATCCAGTCCCTCAACGGGATGCTCGCATCCTTGTCTCATTTCGTGGCCAAGTCTGCACAGCATGCCCTGCCATTCTTCAAACTCCTCCTCAAGGAGGCAGTGTTCGAATGGACGGAGGAATGTGACCAAGCTCTCCTCCATCTTAAACGGGCACTATCTGAGCCACCAGTCCTCTCTCAACCAGACAACGGCGAAACTCTATATCTGTATCTCACCGTAGCAACTGAGGCCGTGAGCGCCTCTCTTATCCATGAAACACCTGACGGGAAGAAGCCCGTATATTTCACCAACAAAGCATTGCAGGGACCAGAGCTGAGATACCAGCAGATAGAGAAGGTGGCGCTGGCTCTCATCAACGCCGCTAGAAGATCGAGACACTATTTCCTGGCCTACACGATCGTGGTCTGGACAGATCAACCCGTAAAGCAGCTGCTGGGACGACCAAACATGGCCGGCAGAATGCTCAAATGGTCGCTAGAGCTGTCCGAATTTGACATTCAGTATGAAAGCAAAAAATCCCTCAAAGCCCAGGCTTTGGCTGACTTCGTCGCCGAAATGACGTTCGCGGATTCCCCCATCTGTGGGGCATGCAAGTGGACCATTTTCGTAGACGGGGCTTCCAGCTCGGCAGGAAGCGGGGCAGACATCATATTGGAGAACGATGAGAGAATCATCGTAGAGGTATCGCTCACCTTATCCTTCCCCACGTCCAACAACCAGGCTGAGTACGAAGCCTTCCTCGCCGGCTTGCGCCTGGCCGAAGATCTTGGGGCAGAGGAGATCGTCATTTGCACGGACTCACAACTCGTGGCCCTCTAGGTTTGAGGAGAGTACCAGGCCAAGAACGGCAGCCTGTCCGAATACTTAGCCTTGGTCAAGGAAAAGATGACGAAGTTTGCCACAATAGAAGTGAAGCATGTTCCCCGCGAACATAATGTCAGAGCAGACGTATTGTCTAAACTGGCAAGCACGAAGAAAAAGGGCGGAAACAAGTCCGTCATCCAGGAGGTACTTCCTCGACCTAGTATCGAGAAGGCATCCCCGATCCTCGACGTGCAGGTAATCGGCGACAGCAACTGCTGGATGACCCCCGTATATAACTACCTCGCTAGGGACGAACTTCCGTCCGATCCCAAAGAAGCCAGCACACTCAGGCACAGGGCCCGCTCCTACGTCCTAGTCGAAGATAAACTCTACAGGCGAGGGTTCTCCATCCCACTACTCAAGTGCGCCGAGGAGGAGATGGTCGCCCACGATCTGTGCGAAATCCACGAAGGAATCAACGCCCAACATCTCGGAGGAAGATCCCTCGCCCGGAAAGCCCTTCGGGCAGGGTACTACTGGCCAACCATGCAGCAAGATGCTAAAGAACACGCGAAGAAGTGCGATAAATGCCAACGACACGGGGACATGCACCTAGCTTCGCCTAACGAGCTCAAGGCTATGTCCTCCCCGTGGCCATTTGCCTAGTGGGGCCATTCGTAGTAGGATCAAACCAGAACAAATACTTAATAGTAGGCGTTGATTACTTCATGAAATAGATAGAAGCGGAAGCTCTAGCTAAGATAACAGCCCTTAACATACTGCGTTTCTATAAATGAAACATCCTCGCACGTTTTGGCATTCCCCAGGCAATAGTCACGGACAACGAAACACAGTTCATGGACAGGAAGTTCCAGGATTTTGTCGCCCAGCTGGGCACGAAATAACACTCTACATCCGTCGAACATCCCCAGACTAACGGGCAAGCCGAAGCGGAAAACCGAGTCATCCTTCGAGGCCTCAAGCGAAGGCTGGACAAAACGAAGAAAGCTTGGGTTGAGGAGCTGCACAGCGTCCTGTGGGCATACCCCACGACTCCACACTTTTCAACCGGGGAAACCCCTTTTCGCCTGGCCTACGGGACCGAAGCCGTAACTCCCATTGAAGTTCACGTACCCTCCAGGCGGACCGAATCACCCCTGGACAAGGAAATGAACGACGAGGCACTAAGGGAGGAACTCTACCTCATTGAGGAAGTCCGATCAGGGGCAGCCCTCCGCAAAGCCTCATTAAAACAAAAAATTGCCATCCGGCACAACGCCAAAGTCATACGACGAGAGTTTGAAGTGGGCGGCCTTGTCCTGAGAAGAAACCATAAAGACTCTCGCGAAGGCAAACTCGCTGCTAACTGGGAATGACCCTATCGAGTCCGAGCAAAAACAGAGAATAGGGCCTACTACCTAGAACATCTCAACGGGGAAGAACTTGCTCGACCATGGAACGCCGAAAAGCTAAAGCAATACCATAGCTAAGGCCTTAACTGTCGGGTTGCTTCGTCAAAATGACAAATGTCACGTCCCGACCACGATGCACGCCTAGGTACAAGCATTGCTTGTCAACTAAGACAGGACCCCGCTCAAGAACGAGCCAGGTCCCTGTCCGACAGCGGTCCCTCAACCGAGCACCGCCGTCGTTAAAGTACCATGATAGGCAGAACACCCAGCTCGCGATGGGAGGTTCACGCCGCGACCTCAGGCCTCAAACGCGACCTGAGCTCCGGTTTCTCTCCCGAAAATTCCCCGACCGTTCGACCAGTCCCCCTCACTGCCGAACACATCTACTTCGAGCAATTCCCTAAAGCTTAAAACAAATCAAAGTGATCCCTGTTACGGGCACAAAAGCATATCAAGCAATAATACAACACTTAGCAAAATAAGCAGTAAAAGCCATGCGTAAACATACAAAACCGGCTACACTTACCGGATACATACATTAAATTTAAGTGACCACAAGGGCCACAAGCTGTGCATATTACAAAATAAGGGGGCCATGCCCCCAAACAAAATAAAGTTACATCAAAACACGGCATGCAGGCCGGATACATTACAACAAAACAAAGAATCCAATCTCATTCCTGCATCTGCTCAGGCTGCTCGGTGTTGGACTCATGCTCCTGGTTCTCCTTGTTCAGAATCTGGGCATGCTCGTCGCAAATATCGAAGAAGTCCGGATAGACTCCGAGAAGGGCTTAAACAACTTCCTAGGTTGTTTCAGCGACACCTAACCATATCTTCTCCCCGTGACCTGCCTCTGAAGGTGGAAGATAGTGAAGAACAAAGGCAAAGTGGCTCCTATCTTCAGGAACTCACAGGTCAGCTCGAAGGTGCGGATGAACGCCATCGAGTTAGAGTGCTATTGTGACGGGGCCAAATCCAGGTGTACGAAGATGGATTGTTGGAAGTCTGTGAAGGACAGCCTCAACCCTAGCTCCTTAAAGGCGTACTCATACATGGAGAATCTCTCCCCATAATCTGTGCAAATCCGATCATCTCGGGAGGGGAAATGCACCTTCCACCCCCTCCGGTCCTACGTCCATGAAAACATCTTCTGTGTAAGATGCAAAGGTAGATTCATGCTCGGCAGGCTCTGCCACCGACCATTCCTCCGTGGAATCATGCTCAGTATCATCCCCGACTTCGCTGGGGGCAATTGAAATTTCTGTCTCGCTACTCTCCGAGGAACTCTCCTCGGATGAATCTATAAGGACCTCTCTTTCAGGCCCTGATGCCATCTCGATCACCTGAAAAGTAGAGGACAAAAGTGAATTCGACCGCGAAATCAAATCCACCCTTCCACCACTAGTCAAGTGAAAGGGCGCGCAAAAGGCCGAGGACAGCGTCCCTGACCTATGCCCTAAATTAAACAAAAACAGAAGAGTCTCCCTCGAGGAGATGCTCGGGGAAAACCCCTCATACAACGAGGACCTTCCCCAGACCACTACCCAGTTTCCGTTTAAAGATCCACCGGAAACTTCATGCATTTATCGGAAACTTCATCAGAACGTCGAAAAACTGAGTAGCCACGACCGGTTACGCCTGCGCCATTATCGCGATAGCGCCAGAAACGACCACATCAGTAGCAGAAGATGGCCTAGCCATCGTCCACCACCAACAGACGCCGGAGGAACACCGCTATCTCACCTAAGTTAACCTAACCGCATGCATTCTAAACAAAGATGAAAAAACTGGAAGAAAGGGAGAAATCAGGTGACTTACATGGTTGACGAGGTTGTGAAGAGGTGCTCGAAGCTACTCACGGCGGCTAAAATGGCGGTCGACGGGGGCAACGAACTAAGCTCTCTGAGGAAAACGAAGAAGAAGAGAGAGAAACGAAAATGCAAATGAACAGATCCCCTCTCCTTATATACAGCTTGAGAGCACGTGCAAGAGCACGCTCGGATAGGTCATTATGGCCCTAGACTAGCCATCATTGCCTATTGTTAGCTCATAAATTTGACGCCTGTATTAAATTTGAGGAATTAATTGGTGTTAAAACTCTTTGAAGAGGTCCAAAGGGGTGCTCGACTGGATCTTCATGTTGAACTTAAGTCGAAGATGCTTGTATAAGGAAAGGGTAAGCTTGGGACTTAGAAATATTTCCAAGAGTTTGGATATAACCTTCGACCGATGTTACTGATGATGATCGACGCTAAGGGATTCAAATTCAAATAAAGGAGCGAGTAGTTATTCTTTTCCGCTCCTGAAAAAGACAAGTGGCGTACATCCAAGGGACAGAAGGATGCAGCGCGACACTTGTCATGTGTTAATTGTTTTAGGAAGTTAACAGCAGTTAGTTTTATTATTATAAATAGGAGTTCTAGCAATAGGGTTCAGGGTGTTGTGTTCGCTATTGTACAAGTTACTCCAAATTTACTCAAAGTATCCGTGTGTAGAGAAAAGAGTCTTGGGAGAATGTACGTGATGTAAACACCATTTTCTTCTTCAATGCAATTTACTTTAGCCCTTTTATCAAGAATTTATCTTTTACTTTATTGCAAGTTACATTTCAGCATTGTGTCTTACTTTTATATTTTCAGCCATTCTTTGATGTCTTCAGCCTTTTTCGACTTAAAGTTCTTGCACATCCTTTAAAAACCACATTTTTAGATAAATTTCTCTTTATGAACACTGTCGAAGTGTTTAATCTTTAGAGTTTACTTTAAACTAATTGTTAGCACATGTCCTAGGATCAATCTGATCGATCCTGTGAGTCACCAAAGTTAGATTTGGAAGATCAGCGGTTGTTTACCAATTTTCACGGTAAATAAATTGGCACGCCCAGTGGGACAGTGCTAACTTTATAAAGATCCTTCTAAATTTTGAAAATCTATATTCATCAATCTTTTCCGTCTTAAAAAACTTTGTTGCATGTTATTTAGAAGTGGTAAGGTAGCCACTACAAACGAAGAGAGACCAAGGAGAAGATACACAAGAAAAATGGCGACGAACACTAGTCTGCCAAACAATCCAAACCCTCAATCAAGTAATTCAAATGCCCAACCTAGTAACACTAACTCTCAAAATATGTCTAGGAACGATGTGGTGCCACCCTCAGTCCCTTCGACAGGAGAGCCAATACCGCCTCCTGTTATGTCTGAACCAATGTCATCAATGGCAGGTTCAGGGTCGACATATATTTACACTCAACCTATTTTGGAGTACATTGGGCCACGAGCATCTAATCCCCAAACTCCACCAGGAGGAACTTCGACGTTTAGGCATTTTCCCCCTCCGGGGTTTTCACAATCATTACCAAGGAATCCACCGTATGGAATGCCAACGTCAGTAATGCAAAGCCTCCAAAATACCCCCCCCCCCCCCCCCCCAGTATTCTCAGAAAATGTAATGTCTTCGCCATTACAAGGGTCAGGATCTGGGATAAATGTGGGTCGAAATAGTTAAAGCGTAGGTGTGGGATATTCCACTCAAGGTCCTAGTCTGACAAATACTTCTATAACATGTTTAAGACAGCAAATGGATGAGAGTAACCTACAAATGGTACACACCTTGTCCCAAACTATGGGGGAAATTTTCCAGCCATTGATCCAGAACACTACCCAAACTAACCAACAATTAGCAGCGCAATTGGCACGCATGGCAGAATTTATGGGTGTACCTGCCCCTATTCGAGGTGCGATTGTTGTGGAGAATATTCCACGGCGGAACCTAGAGAACATACCTGAGGTGAATCTAGAAAACCAAGGGAGAGTCGAACCCCCTAGAATCGAACCCCCTAGAGTCGAACCACCTAGGAACCAAGTGCCAATTCCTGTAGAGAGGGAACAAGGGGTAGTTATAGTAAATAGAAACCAAGATGTTGACCATGTTGTATAACAAGTTCGACGTAACAACGTAGCAACAGATAATAACCTAACAGCTATGGTCAAAAGGATAATGGCTTGAAATGGGGTAAATTTTGGTTTTACTAGGCCAAACTATACATCACCGATAGTATATTACATTCTCCAATCAGAATTACCTCCTAGGACGAAGGTCCCAAAGTTTACTAAATTCTTAAGAGATACTACTGAATCTACTGTCGAACACGTAGCCCGGTATATGATTGAGGCTGGAGAGATTGCGAATGACGAAAGTCTTAGGATAAAATATTTTCCAAGTTCTCTCACCAAAAATGTTTTTACTTGGTTTACGACCCTACCTCCTAACTCAATCTGTAAGTGGACCCAGTTAGAATGTTTATTCCACGAACAATTCTACATGGGACAAACTAAGATTAGTTTGAAGGAATTGGCTAGTATAAAACGAAAGTTTACTGAGACAATAGACGATTACCTAAATAGGTTTCGATTACTTAAGCCTAGGTGTTTTACACAAGTGCCAGAACATGAATTGGTCGAAATGGCCGCTGGTGGCCTTGATTACTCTATTAGAAAGAAGTTGGATACCCAGTATCTTAGAGATATAGCCCAACTGGCTGATAGGGTTTGACAGTTAGAACGTCTGAAAGACGAAAAGGCTAAGGCGAATAAGAGTAAAAAGGTAGCCTATGTTGAATATAATGAGGATGTTGAAGGTTTATATGATGAACCATTGTATGTCGACGAAAATGAGATAGATGTCGCTGAATTAAAGCAAGGTCCTCCGTATGCTTGTAAAATGTTAGCTCCTTCGAATGGAAAAAATCCTTCCGAATCTGAGAAGAATGATAGGTTTCCAAAGAAAACATATACTTTCGATATCACTAAGTGTGACGAAATTTTTGATTTGTTAGTTAAAGATGGACAAATGATAGTGCCTGCAGGCGCTAAAATGCCACCTTTAGAACAAAGAAAAAAGAGAGGGTTTTGTAAGTACCATAATTTTCTGGGTCATAAAACTTCTCAGTGTTTTCTTTTCAGGGATTTGGTGCAAAACGCTATCCAGGAGGGCAGGCTGAAGTTTGGAGAAAAGAGCAAAAGTCAAATGAAAATTAACTCTGACCCGTTACAGACAGTGGATGCCTGTTATGCTGAACCCTCAGAAGTACATATGGTTGAAGTTGCTGATAACTTCGACTGTTCAATCAATATGGTGGAAATTACTGAAGATTTCGCCAATGATGTTGTTTTAGCCAAGGTTACTGAAGGCCTTGACATCAATACCATGGAGAAACTCATGAGCGAGGCCGCTGACAGCTTCGACAAAGCTACTGATGACTTAGATGACGGGATCACTGAAGATTCCAACATGATGCTGGTTACCAAAGAAACTGCTGATAGTTTCGTTAAGATGGACAAGGCTGCTGAAGGCCTTGATGTAGACTTCTGCAATCTGAATCTTAGTGTTGATGTTGACATGGACATAAATATGGTCGATATTACACAACATAAGACCATGGAGGTTGATGAAGCAAGCTGCCAAGAAGAGCCCAACAAAGTGGCGTATCCAAAACAGGAAGAGACTATCATTGAATTCCTTCACCGTTGCCAAAAGAAGGGATCAGGTGTCATGCTATGCCCTAGATGTAGCGCAATCTTTGATCAAAAGGCTGCTTACAATCTTGAGAGGATTAGGAAGGCTAAGGAAAGAAGGGAGTAGAAAACATCTCACGGTCAAAGGGGTTTCGATCCTAGAAGGTCCTCTTCAAAACAAATGGGAGGAAAAACACAGTTCCCAGGGGCCAGACCCAACACCTTCAAACCAACAAGTAATGCGCCAGTGGGAAGCTGATGAAACTTGTCGAAGGAAAGGAAAAAGGTCAAAAAAAATGGCAGAAGTTTGATGTGAACAGGGGCTCTTCAATAGAGTATCGAAAGGAGTTTCAGACTTCCAATATGTCGGCTTATGTCTCTGAAAACTATAAAGGGAAGAACCCGATGTTGCGATCTCAATGGAGGAGAGAACAACATAGAAAGAAGGCTCTCAGGAAGGCTCAGTCGAAGGACAAAGGAGAGTCCAGTACTAATGTCCCTATTGATAATAACGGAGGGAATCAAATGAAGATTGCTGAAAAAGTGCCCGTGGGGCAGAAATTGTTTTCCTCTCAAGAGGACAAACATGAAAATACTGTCGAAGATGATGAAGAAATGACAGACAACTTCGACTCTGAGTCTGATGCTTATCTCGACATCATAGTCAATGTGGTGTCTATAATGCCTAGGGAGTTCGACCAAATTATAGAGGTCGAAGATTTAGATGCTTGCATTGAAGTAGAGATGGCAGCACACAAGCCTGTGTGCTTATATATTATGAATAATGAGTGCGTTGAAGAGCAGAACGCCTTCTTCGAGCGACCTACAGAGGCGATGAAAGGTCATCTGAAGCCCCTCTACATTATTGGAAAAGACGAGAACATACCAGTAAACAAGATATTAGTTGACTGTGGTGCAACAGTAAACCTGATGCCACATTTTTATTGAACAAGATTGGCAAGTATGATACTGATACTAAGCCACACAATATGGTTCTTTCAAATTACGAAGGAAAAGTTGGTTCTACACTGGGTGTGATACAAGTTAACTTAACAGTTGGGACAATCACCAGGCCTACTGTCTTCATGGTAGTGGAAACAAAAGCCAACTATAATATACTCTTAGGTCGAGAGTGGATACATGGCATTGGTGCAGTGCCATCCTCGATGCATCAACGAATCACCATCTGGAGGCCAGATGGCATAGTCGAGAACATTGAAGCTGATCAGGGGTCTTTTAAAGCACCAATAAATCATGTCGACAGACGTCAGTTCGACAAACACTTGGCTCACATTGCCTCTTGTGGCCCAGCAGATTTTGAGTTTGTCCCAGATGATAAAACATTTTGCTCATTGTACTTACATCCCGTCGATGGTTTCCGTTGGGATAAGGAGGTTCCAGGAGAAAGGCTCTGTCATACCCCAAATTTTGACCACTAAGAGGTCCCATCATTGTGTAAATCATCATCACAATATGGAGGAACCATCATACTTCATCAGTCTCCCCAAAGATGGGTGAGCATTCACTACAATCAAAATTAGGGTTTCAAGCCCTCTTTGAGTGCTTAGACAAAGGATCAATCAAGGAATGACATGATCTTCAACTTGTCTAACCTCTCAAACATCCACAATGGATCAAAAGTACTCCCACTTCAAGGATCAAGCACAAGACTGCTCCCTTCTAGGTGGATCAGGTCTCAAGATCGACAGTGTCACCAAATTAGGGTTTTGGTCGACCAGGGCCTCCAGATGGAAATTTTTCATCTGGGCACAAGCCAATGATCCAAAACCTAACCTAATATACTCCATGGAACCTCATAGACCCAATCATCAAGTCAATTTTGCCTCAGGGGATGCATTCATCAAAAATCAGGAATTAGGGTTTCTTGACCTAATTCACCCCTAAGTTGGCTTTTAGGGCAAATCATGAGCCAAGACCTCAAGACATGATTTGAGGGTCTCTAATTAACTATATTGATCCATTTGGAACAATGGATTAATCCAAGAAGCTTGAGCAACAAGTCTCAATTTCATCTGCACCACAATTAGGGTTTTAAGAGGAAAGTCAACTGTAACTTTGACTTTTGACCAGGACATGCTCCCAAGCCCTATGATATGCACCAATATACCCTATGACACCCATGGAACATGGCCATCAAGTTTGATTTAGGTCAAGGACATGATTTCCTGAAGAATTGCACAGTTTGGAATTCATCTGATAAAAAGTCAACTGTGCACAAAAGTCAACTTTGACTTTTTGAGATTTTTCACCAAAATGGATTTTTAACCCTAAAATGATGTTAATGTATGATTTGAATCATCATTCATCAAGAAAAATCAAGAAAAGTTGGGTAACTTGTAATAGGGGTAACCATAAAAAACTTAGAAAATTTTCTAAGTTAAAAATAAAGTGGCTAGGGTACCAACTTTGGAGGGTCATAACTCCTAAACCACAAAGCCATTTTTTCCCATCCAAAGCTTGATTTGTAGATCTCATTGCCCTCTACAAAAACTTCAACTAGACCTAACTCCAATTCATTGTGGATTTTGAGCTATGAGTGAGCCAAAATGGCTGAAAATATGAAAGTACACCATTTTCCAACATTTAGAAAAAATTCGGTCCAAGACAGATTTTGTTGAAACACCAAAACTTGTGAGATCTTTTCACATAGATGCAAGCTGAATTAAATCCAAAGTTAAACATCAATGTTGTTGCATATGTTGCCAAGAATTCAAAGAGCCTAACAGCATGAATTGATTCAACTTGAGCCAAGAGAAATCCATGCCCAAAGTCATGCTGCTGCAAGCTGTTTTGGAAAAATCAGTTTGCATGTTTGCTTGCCACACACGATTTTGAACCAAAAACTGAGGATCAGCATACCACATGTATTCAAACCAATCACATTGCATCTAATCCAACTGATAAATCTGAGTCAAAAAGCCAAGGAATCTTCCAACTTGAAATTCATCCACTTTGGCACATTTTGCCTTGAATTCAAAGTGCATTAATGTGGAATAGTGCATTGTCAAGGTAGCTACCCTAATCAGTCAAATTCTCTGATTAAACAACAATAAAAACATCTGAGGAATGTGATTTTGGTCAAGGCATAGCCCTGCTCTTGGGAATGGCTAGCTTGCCTTGCTTGAGAAGAAATCCTCCAAGCCAATCCATGCAAATGTGATCTGATCCAGCAGCCATTCACTATTCCTCCAAAACAAAAGTTGATCACATATAAATAGAGGTCCCAATGGATCATTCAACTCACACCAAAGCCAATTACAACACTGCTTTCTCTCATTCTTCCTTAAACCTCAAGTTTTTTGGCTTATTGAGTAACCACTATCGGGTTTTGAGTTGCAGCCTTAGGCAAACAATTCCAATTGCTCAAACACATCACATATGATGTATTTGAGGTGTCCAAACACTTAAACACTGACTGTAACACCTCAGGCTCAAAATCACCCTTCAACCAAGCCATTATGCCTCAATTATGCAGGTGGAGGTCTCCAGCTTGATCCAAAGAGTTTCAAAGTGTTCCAGAGCTTGTAACACACTCCATAACATCCATTGAAGCTGTAGGGATCATTAATTCACGACTGGAACAAAGTTTGTGCAGAGTTCCATTTCAGCTTGCATCAAGGTATGCCTCAAAACTCAAACTCCATGATCCATGCATATTTCCTCGCATGATATTTTTGCCAATTGCTTGCCATCATATGCTGATTGTTTTCCCTCAGAAAATTTGATCATTGCACTCATAATCATGCCTACTCGATTGCTTTTGCAAAATTAGGGTTCATACGGCCACAATGATATAATTTGTTATATACTGAAAATAAATAAAATTGGGTATTGCCATCTTCTTCCTTGTGAAAAAACGCATGAGTTTGGTGTTTGAATGATGTCCAATGGTTGAGAGATGAATGAGATATGGTGCTTCATGCACGAGCTCGAGGCAGAAGATGGCCATGGCGCCATTCTTCAGATTTTCCAACTAAGTTTGATATATATTTTTCACTTGCCATGTTATATTTGAATTGACATTGCGCCCCAGCGGTTCATCAGCTGGTTTTGTGTGTATTGGCAAGCAAGAAGTCTGGGGTTCGAATCCCCCTCGCCCCAAACTTCTTTTTATCACTTGTTTATTTTATTTTTTTTCATATTATTATTTTTAATAATTTGAAAAATTAATAACTCCTTCAATTTTTATCATTTTTGATTGGTTCTTTTTGCAATAATTCACAAAAATGTTGAAATATTTTATTCCACCAAAAAATTAGATTTATATTATTCATTTAATATAATTAGTATTTTGTAAATAAATTCATTTTTAATTGTTTTTAAACATTCTAAAAGTGAATATTTACTTTGAAAATCAAAACCTAATGAGTTTAAATATTCCTTGTGATTATCCCTCATTTTTTTCAAACCTTAAACAAAATCATAAATGGATTATTCAAATTTATTTTGTATTTTGTTTGATTTTCTTTAAGTATTTACTTTTAAAGATTAAAATTAGGGTTTTTGATTAATCCAACTTTCAAAATTGATTTTTAAATACACTTGGGCCTCTATTAGAGTGTAAGACCCAACACCCTTGTACAGAAAACATGTTGGGCCTCATTCGTTGTATAAGTCCCTCTGTACATTTTCAAATAAACAGCACGATCGTCGCCTTTTCAAAATAACCCTGGGCCTACCCTCGAGTAGTAAGACCCATTTCTTTTCTTAAAACCCACTTGGGCCTCTATTAGAGTGTAAGACCCAATCCATTTTTAACCAAAACCATTTTTAGGCCTCAGATATTGTATAAGCCCCTCCGCGTTAAAAGAAAACCTCGGCGCGATCGCCATTTCAAACGGAAAAGTCATCTGGGCCTACCCTCGAGTAGTAAGACCCATCTCTTTTTCTTTAAACTTTTTTGGGCCTCTATTAGAGTGTAAGACCCAACACCCTTGTACAGAAAACATTTTGGGCCTCAGTCACTTGTATAAGTCCCTCTGTACAAATTCAAACAGTGCGCTCACTGATAAAACCTGGGCATCTCCTTGAGCTGTAAGCCCCAAATCTCTCCTTTTCAAAACACTTTCTCCTTTGATTTTGAATATATTATTGTTTTCAATCTTTCCTTGTTGAACAACTAACCAAACAGCATGGAAGCTCTACAACCGAGTAAGTGGTTATTGCTTTTATTTACCACTTTCATATACATATAACTGTATTGTGGGGCTGTTTCACTGTAAGTCTTATTTCATAAACTCATATCAACTGTGTAATAATAGTATAGATATTTAGAGTTTCCCCGGCAACTACGTCTAGCATTAAGCCCGTTGATCACTCTTAGAAATAGTCTAAACTAGATCCCCATAGGATTACCAGACACAGTCTTCCCTCCTCTTGGGGTTAAACAATATGGAGATATGAAAGGCAACATTCTCTATGAACCCTTTCATAGACTGTCACTCATAGAAGTTGTCAAGAAACTCTATTCCCCAGAGATGATCTTTTCTCCGTGAATGGCATCTCTTGAGTTTCTTCCAAATTCTCGGACTTTCCTGGCTTGATCTATTCTCGGTGAATGGCATGTCTTGAACTTCTCGGGGTTTGGGGACCCACAGGCTTCTTAAAAGCACTAATCAAGAAGCTCTACTCCCCAGAGATGATCTTTTCTCCGTGAATGGCATCTCTTGAGTTTCTTCCAAATTCTCGAACTTTCCTAACTTGATCTATTCCTTGTGGATAGCTTGCCTTGAATTTCTCGGGGTTTGGGGACCCATCGGCTTCTTAAAGGCAATCGGCCTCCTCTTGGGCATCGTACAAGGACCCACAGGCTTCCTAAAAGCAACCCGCCTCCTCTAGGGCTTAGTACAAGGACCCGCCGGCTTCTTAGAAGTATTCACAGCCTCCTCTTAGGCTTCGTATAATGATCTCTTCCTCCGGGAATGATAGCCTCCTCTTGGGCTTCGTACAAGGACCTCTCGGCTTCTTAAAAGCTTCCAGCCTCCTCTTGGACTTCATACAAATTGTCCCGACGGCCTCCTAGAGGTATAGGAACAGAACTTAGTCATCTGCATAGAACAGTCCTTTCAAAGAGTCTACTACTGTTTCTCAAAGCATAGTACAAAAGATGAAACTCTAGACTTGGACAGTCTAATCTCCTTGAGTCTCAAAGACATTCTCAAGCACCCTTCAAAAATAGGAAGAAAACTCGTAGACTCGGACAGTCTCAATACCCTTCGGATTTCCCGCTTCCTTAAAGAACGGGAATAACCCGGATCCTTTAATCAAATCCATGAGTACAATGTTGCTCATATAAGAACTGATTTTCTCTTTAAAATCAGTATACTGGACCTGTCACTTAACTGAAACAACATTTAGCCTCTCTCTCGGGCTTTGTACGAGACACATAAGAGACTCCCTCATTGAGTCAATTACCCCTTTCGCCTCCATCTCGAGCTTTATACGAGATACAAAAAGGTTCTTATTGAGCCAAACAAACAAAAGCCTCCATCTCGGGCTTCAGACGAGATACAAAAAAACTCTCTTGTTGAGTCAATTAGCCTTCATCACGGGCTTTATACGAGATACCAAAAGACTTCATCGTCGAGTCAAAACTTTTTAGCCTCTCTCTCGGGCTTTGTACGAGACATATACTAGCCTCCTCTTAGGCTTTGTATAAGAAAACCACTGGTTGATCCAATCAACCTTTTAGCATCAAAGCTGAGCCTCGTTCACGGTATACAAACATCAACAACTCTTTCCCTGTCATTTAATCGCTGTAAGCGGCAAGCCTCTAGATCATCTACATCCATGCCACTGTCCCTCTTTTAGCATGGGAAATTCCTAAGGAAAGATGGCATTGCTCTACATTAAGTTAAATTCTTCTCCTTCAGGTTAAAATCCCCTATAAAGGAAATTATGGCATTGCCGGATTCACACATCCCGGTTAAAGTAATCCTCTTTTACAGTCAGTCACCCAACAGTTGTGACATACAGCCCCCTCTTTAGAGATGACAAATTCTCTCTAAAGTCAACACCTTTAGCTTCACATCTTGGGCTTTGAACAAGATATAAATCACCTTTCGCTTCACGTCTTGGGCTTTGAACAAGACACCAAAAACAACCATTTCCTCCCATAGAATAGGAGGAACTACGAACGCTCTGATTTCCCTGTTTCGGTAAACGGGAATACGTAGGCATAAGATTGAAAGAAAAATCTTAGCGAGCACACTAAACAAAAACCCAAAATCCCATACTCTCATGTATCTATCAAAAGCATCAGTCCTAACATCCTAATCCTCGTTCCCCGCTAGAAAATCCAAGAAAGAGAGAAAACCGTATTGGCGAAAATACAAATAACCAGTACAAAGGCCCCCCCACATTGATAGCATTTGCAACCTAACAGACCGCTGTTTAAACTCAGTATGCAAAGCAGGGTTAATTGGAGACATCTATTTCCCTTCCTTCATCAGCTTTAATAGGATAAAAAATGAATCGACCTGTAGTAAACTCAACCGAAGAGAGCGACCAGCGCTTAAGAACCGCGTCCAAAATCGCTCGCTACAGGCTCCCATACCTTGGAGAGCCTGCAGTAGACCCCACAGGGTGGGGAAGTGAATTCAGTGACAGTGACTGAGTTTTCGGCCTATGTGGCAGAAACCAAACTACAAGCGGCTTTGGAAGCTGCCAATGAATACATGGCTGGCGAAGCCAATTTTGGATTCCACCAAGAAGGTCCCGGTAAGGACTTTGATCCAGATCCACTTGATAAGGTTCAGGGTGTAGAATAAGGCTAGAGGTTTGATGCCATCTATGATGATGAGCCTTTGGGATTTGAAAAAGATCCGCTGGCAAATAACATTAAGATGCTAGCGCAGGATCCGTTAGAAGAAATCGACCTAGGAGAAGGGGCAACCAGAAGGCCAACATATGTCAACGCCAATCTTGACCCACAACTTAAGATCGAAGTCACCCAATTGTTGTAGGAGTTTAAAGACTGTTTCGCCTGGGACTATGATGAGATGCCTGGTTTGAGTAGAGAGTTGGTCGAACATAAGTTGCCGATCAAGCCTGGGAAGAAGCCAGTCAAACAAAATCCAAGACGGTTTGCCCCAGAAATTCTCTCAAAGATAAAAGAGGAAGTCGAAAGACTCCTTCGATGCAAATTCATCCGCACTGTCAGGTATGTCGAATGGTTAGCTAACATTGTACCTGTTATTAAATAGAATGGTTCTTTAAGAGTTTGCATAGACTTTAGAGATCTAAATTCTGCAACTCCAAAAGATGAGTATTCTATGCTTGTGGCAGAAATGTTAGTCGATTCCGCCACAGGACATGAATATCTTAGTATGTTAGATGGGTACTCTGGATATAACCAAATATTCATTGCTGAAGATGATGTCCCCAAAACAGCTTTTCGTTGTCCTAGAGCCTTAGGCACCTACGAGTGGGTAGTAATGCCTTTTGGCCTCAAAAATGTTGGGGCAACATGTCAACGAGCAATGAACTCAATCTTTCATGATTATATAGAGACTTTCATGCAAATATATATTGATGATATTGTGGTTAAGCCTGTTTCAGGGAAGAGTCACTTAGACCATCTTCGACAGTCCTTTGAAAGAATGAGAAAACATGGTCTCAAGACGAATCCTCTTAAATGTGCGTTTTGTGTGCAGGCAGGGGATTTTCTAGGCTTTGTGGTCCACAAAAAGGGGATCGAGATCAACCAGAATAAGACCAAAGCCATCATGGAAGCGAAAGCGCCATCAACAAAAAAGGAGCTGTAATCACTGCTGGGCAAGATTAATTTCTTGAGAAGGTTCATATCGAACTTAAGCGGAAAAACACAGGCCTTTTCACCATTACTTCGATTCAACAAAGATGGGTTCGAATGGGGGCAAGATCAGCAGGAAGCTTTCGACAAGATCAAGGAATACCTGAGTCATCCTCCAATTCTTTCACCACCTTGTAGGAATATGAGTATGAGATTGTACATAGCTGCGTCAGACAAAACCTTAGAGTGCATGTTGGCTCAAGAGGATGAGGATGGTGTCGAAAGGGCCATCTACTACCTCAGTAGAGTTTTGAATGATGCAGAAACTAGGTATAGCATGATAGAAAAATTATGTTTATGCTTGTATTTCTCTTGTACAAAATTAAAGCAATATATAAAACCAGTTGATGTTTATGTTTCATCTCATTTTGATGTTATTAAACATATGTTGTCTAAACCTATCTTGCATAGTCGAATTGGTAAATGGGCACTAGCATTGACTGAGTACTCTTTAACATATAAGCCTTTAAATGCAGTTAAAGGACAAGTGGTAGCAAACTTTATAGTCAACCACTCCATAAATGAAAGCACTTTGAACTACAACGAACTGGAACCTTGGAAGTTATACTTCGATGGCACTAGCCACAAAGATGGAACAGGCGTAGGCGTGCTAATTATTTCGCCTGAAAAAATTCCAACAAAATTCAAGTACAAGGACGAAGGGCTTTGTTCCAACAACGAGGCTGAGTATGAAGCCTTAATAGCCGGACTTGAAATTTTGTTAGAATTGGGGACAACTCGAGTCGAAATAATGGGAGACTCAGAGTTGGTCATAAAACAAATTACAAAGGAGTACAAATGTGTTAAGGAAAATCATATCATGTACTTTGTAATAGCCAACAGACTACTGAAGAAATTCGAAGTGGTAAGCATTCGACACATACCTCGACTAGAGAATCAAGTGGCCAATGGCTTGGCTCAGATTACTTCTGGGTATAAGGTTTCTAAGGAAAATTTACAAGAGGCAATCGAACCTAGAGGTAAAGTCGTGTCGGTTGGATTATGCCCATCAGATCTAGAAGTGACGAAGCTTGGATACGCTGATAAAGAAAACTTCGAGATTTTTGCAATAGATAGCTTGACGGACAAAGACTGGAGGAAGCCTTTAGTCAAATATTTACAGAATCTAACAGCGTCCACAGAGCGAAAGGTCAGGTATCAAGCTTTAAGTTATGTTCTTCTAGGTAATGAATTATTTAAAAAGACCCCTTAGGGAGTTTTACTTAAGTGCCTTAGTGAATCAGAGGCGTATCTTGCCCTTTCGACTGTCCATAGTGGGGCATGTGGGGCACATCAAGTAGGCCATAAGATGAAATGGCTATTGTTTCGACAAGGTATGTATTGGCCTACCATGCTAAAGGATTGTATTGAATTCTCCAAGGGCTGCCATGAATGCCAAGTTCACGCTGGCATACAACATATCCCTGCAAGCGAGTTGCATTCCATAGTCAAACCATGGCCTTTTAGAGGTTGGGATTTGGATTTGATTGGAGAGATTCGACCAACATCCTCCAAGAATCATAGATACATTTTTGTAGGAATTGACTACTTTACGAAGTGGATCGAAGCGATACCTTTACCAAATGTGGATGAAGAGGATGTGATCGAGTTCATTCAAAAATACATCATTTATAGGTTTGGAATTCCAGAAACGATCACAATAGATCAAGGATCAGTCTTTACTGGTCGAAAGATACAGGAGTTTGCTAAAGAGATGGGTTTCAAACTCTTAACCTCTACACCTTATTATGCTCAGGCTAATGGTCAGGTCGAAGCAGCCAATAGAGTGGTGATTGGTTTGATCAAAAAACATGTGGGAAAGAGGCCTAGAAATTGGCATAAGACATTGGATCAGATCCTCTGGGCATGTCGAACCTCTCCCAAAGAAGCAACTAACACTACTCCATTTTGATTGACTTTTGGTCATGACGCAGTGTTACCTGTTGAGATCTACCTTCAGTCGACAAGGATTCAGAGACATCATGAAATTCCTTCTGAGTCTTATTGGAATATGATGTTAGATGAGTTGGTGGATTTGGACGAAGAAAGACTTAAAGCTTTAGAACTTTTGAAGAGAAAAAAGAAAAGAGTAGAGAAGTCTTACAATAAAAGGTTAAGATTAAGACCTTTTTGCCTGGATATTTAGTTTGGAAGGTAATCCTGCCTATGGATCGAAAGGTCAGAGCCTTGGGTAAATGGTCCCCAAAATGGGAAGGCTCGTTTCAAATTACGCAAGTATTTTCTAATGGAGCCTATGAAGTTGAAGAATTAAATGAGGATAAAAGGATCTTGAAAGTAAATGGCAAGTATTTGAAAAAATATAAACCATCACTTCAAGAAATCAAAATTGCTAAAGAATAAATCGATGTAAAAAGGAAAAGCCAACAATGGTATTCATGAGTGCCAAAATGGCTTAAATTCATTACATAAAAAAGCCTCAACGGGATATGGAACATTGTACTTAAAGGAAAACATTACAAAGAAGTAACAAGCTAAAAAGGGAGATTCTCTTTCATCTTCAAGTACTTCGACTTCTGGAGTTCAAGATGCCTTTCACATAGGGTTTTGTCAGATTCTAAACGTGCAACCTCTTTCTCCAGTTGTCGAGCTTTCTCAGCAAAAGTTATGGCATTGTCAAGTTCTTTTGACAAGCCAGAGTCATCAAAGGCAGACAACTCAGCGTTGCGCTTTTTGGCCTTTGAGATCTTGGCTCGAAGCTTCTTGATCTTTCGCTCCCAGGAAGCAATTTTTTGTTCATTAGAGGTGATCTCCTGCTTGTTCTTTTCTTTGGTTTCCTCCAATTCTGCTACCTTATTCTCAGAATCAGTGGCGGAAGCCCAAGCGGCAGCCTCGCTTCCAGATTTGGTTGAAATTGCCTTCTCAATTTGAGGCAGGCGCTTGAGGTCACCATAAACTTGGTGAATCATAGTGCCAAGCTCTAGGATGATGGTGGCAGATTCAGGGGAAATAGCATGGATGTCGACTTGTTGGAGGAAATTTTTCAGAGAGATGTGAGTGACATGATCCATCTGTAAGAGTGTGAAAAGGTCACCCTTAAAGATCTTATCTTTGTTCTTTAGAAGAATGTTGTCCTCAGGCTTGCTTGAAGGCTGGTCTCCATAGGCAGTCGAAGCACTAAGAGTTTTGTCAGAGGAGCTTCCTCGACTGCCAAGAAGGATCTTTATGTATTGTCGAGGGTTGCTGGCCTTCAAGGCATCGAGTTCCTTTTCAGAAAGGCCTGCTCCATACACAGTTGAGGTTGCCTTGCCTTCAGTAGCAGCAGTAGTTGCTGGAGTAGTGGTGGTTTCGACAGGGGTCGGGTCATTAATAGGTCCTTTGTCAGCTTTCTCCTCCTCACTTTTTCCCTCCTCTTCTTCATCTTCATCCATTTTGTCATCAACATTTCCATCACTGTTGCCATCAAGTTCAGACTGGTGTATTGTCTCATTATCATCTTCCTCTATCTCCTCACTCCCTTCTAGATCAACATTTTTATCACCAAGGGTATCGTCCACTGGGGAGCCATCTTTATCAACCAAGGTTGTATTTTTATCCATAGTGACGTCTCTTGGATTTTCTGTTTCAAGATTCTGCTGACCATCGTCCTCCTCGTGGTCGAAGCCATCTGTTTGAGAATGCTGGGTAGTAGTCTTTGTTGGTGAAGGGGAGCTGTTTCAAAGCCAGGTTTGTTAGTTTCACCTAGTGAACTCATTCCAGAGCCCAAGTCAGAAGTGGGATGGTATGTAGGCTCACCTTGGCTATTCAGAATAGTGGCTGGAGAAGGAGGATTATCCACTGGTGGCTTTGATCCACTTGCATCAGCCTGAATCAAATCAAAGCAAATCAGAACAAAAGGAAACAAGGTAAATAAATGGGCACTTTAAAAAGTGAAATGATAAGTTACCTTGACACCTTCATCACCAGGGCTAGAATTATTGCTTTCAGCATGATCTGCGGCTGGTTTAGAGGCAGCCCCAGAATAGGCTTTTGCAGCACCAATGGTGGTGGTTGTCTTTCTGGAGACCTTAGCCGTTTTAGGCTCAGATTGGCCACCAATAGCATTTGTCTCTTGGCTGGGTTTCTTTCTCTTCCTCATCTTTAAGTCTTCAGGATGAGATTGGTTATCATCCTCTGAATCAATAACAATTTGGGCAGTGCCCCTTTTCAACTTCCTTTGAGGTGTCGGAGGTAGTTTGCGGGAAGCCTGAAGTAATGAGAAGCATTAGGGGAAAGAATGACTAATCAACGAAAGGAAAAGGTATGTGACGTACCTTGCTGCCCTCAGCCTTTGTTTCGACCAACTGCTGAGGTGTGCTCTTCTTGGGTACAGCTGGAAAACAAACAAAGTTACCACAAGTCAGTAATGATAAAGTTCAAATAAAAGAACATAAAATCGAAGAATCCAAACCTTCATGTATTTTAGATTGGATGCGAACATCTTCGATACCGATATGAAGGTGTCCTTTGAAATTGTCTAGCATATGCTTAGTCGGAACCACCCGTTAAGCCTGGGGTTTCGACTGCTGACGAAAGATCTTTATAGAATCCCCACAGATGAACCAATCTGGAAATGGAGGGGCAAGAGCCACTCCAAAATCAGCAGATGGCAGTCGAGGAGTCTTCGGAGGGAATAGTACGAAAGCCACTTCATAGCGTTTCTCAGGAGGCACGTATGAAGGGAGTTTCAAACTCTCCATTTTCTTTAAAAATTTCTCTTTCAGCGTAACTGCGACTTCACGGACGGTTCGACTAACATCATCTGGTCGATAAACAGCTTCAAAGTACTTCTGGAAGGCTTGAATCTCTTTGATATGAATGGATATACCTTTCTTGATTTTCTCCTGCACATCAACAAAAGCTTGGTCAATCAACTGAGTGAAGCTAGAGACATCAAGGAACTCTGCAGTGTAATGCTTCGACCACCAGTCGTGGAACTCTTGAGTGCAGAGATGAGAGGGCTCAAAGTAGACCGGAGTAAGGAGTGATCTGTGAGCATATCGAGCGAGGTGTGTCGAACTCTCTAGGCATCGTAGATAGTATGGGGAAGGATCACATGGACCTTCTTCTCGTACATAAATTTGGGTAGAGTTTGGACCAAACCAAATTATCGAGAGACAAGATTTGGTTGGTAAGCCATCAAAGTGGTTTGGCCTTTCAGCAGGTTAAGTCGATGAGTGATGAGTCGAGGGATTAGGAATGCCTCCCAGACACACTTCGATTCTTCTTCATGCTTCTTGACAGAAGGGGGAAAGGGCCAGGTAAACCATTCAGGACCATATTTTCTTTCAGCGAATGGGGCCATCCTTGGTGTGAATTCATAGCGCTTGGCAAACATCTTGACGAAGCCAGAAAAGGATGCCCTAAGTGTCTGCCCTTCTTCACTAGGGGTTAGTTGCACCAGTCGAGTCCATTCGACTCATCTCTCCTTGATCTCTACAGCCTTTTCATCCACGGTCCCTTTGTTAGGGAGACTAGCTTCAAATGTGGCATTAAGCCAAAGCTGGAGTAGCCAAAAAGGTCCTGACAGTAGGAGGTTCCCGTTGCTTTCTTGATCTTTCAGGAGACCAACACCTTCACTTAAAGACTCATACAAACTAGCCAATATCATTTCACTCAGGTAAATTCCTCGATTAAGGTGCAATTGGTTGGCCAGAGTTAGGTATTTCCTGGCCACTTGCAGAGATTTGGTGCAAAATACACAGCGAGAAAGCCACATAGCCAGGAATGCTATGTGCTCTTGATCTTCGACTGTTTCAGTTTGTTTGTCACGGTAATGGTTCATGAAATAGGTGTAAGTGTGTTTGGTGGTTGAAAACCCTATTGTGTCTTGAGCATCTACCTCAGGGTCATAAACTAGTACATGTGGTTTTAGCCCTGTAATAGCGGCTATGCCGAAGAGGGTGGGTGTCATCATCCCACAAGGGAGATGGAAAGTATAGTGGGTGCTATCCCAAAAATATAAAGACGATGCTAATAAAGTCGGACAGTATGCAGGACTTGTCTTCGACATCATAATCAGGTCATAAATCCTTATTTCCTTCCAAGTTTCTGCTTTGACTTTCTCTACTTTGGTTAACCAGTTCAAGTAGAGATCAGAGTCTTTGAAATATGGGGTTGCTCTAAACAACCTAGACCCATCATTCAGATACTTTAAATCTATGTTTGTTAGGGCTACATTATCGTGAGGCTCAGTTGTTACCCTAGCCTTGTCTTTTTGCCCTAAGGGTTTAGTTTTACGGTATGAAGGAAAGAAATCACTAATGGCTGCATAATCTGCACCTATAGTAGACAAAGGACCAGATAGCGCTAATGGTTTGCGATAAACGGTAACAGGAATCAATACCTGGGATTCGTAGATATGCCTTTTTTCTTCCTTGAGAGGTTCAGGGATGAACTGCTGGTTCTTCACTACTTTGGGTCCATTAAATGTAGCGAAGGGAGGAAGTAGTGGCATGCTCTTTGGCCCTTTGGTCTTCTGAATTTTCTTTGGATCCTGAGTAATAATGTTTGAGGACGCCATTGTTGAAAACTTGAAGAAAATGGGTTTACTGATGGTGAAGAGTTGAAAGTTTTGAAAGAGAATAAAGTGTTTAGTGAGTACTTTGGAGTTGGAAAAGTAAAAATAGTTTCTGAAGAAACTATTTATAAAAGTATTTGGAAGCACTAAAAGGTCACTAATCATCATTAGGGGCTAAAAGCTAGTGGGACACGTGTCCTCCCAGGAGCGAAAGTAGGGGCGGTGGCAGTTATTACCTATGCCCATGAGCTCCTAGACTTTAGGAGAGGTGATGATGGTTTAGGATTTTATGTGATTTCCGAGGAGATGTTTTGGACATAATCATAGTTGGCCATGACATCATAAATGTGATTGAAAAGAAACTGATCAGTTTCTTGAGACGCGGGTTAGTCAGTTGTGTTAACACCCACGTGGAGTCGAAAGATGGCGTCGAATGGACACTATCAAAAAATGACCTTTCCTTTAGTACTGTCGAAAAGGACATTTTTGGGGGGCAATTTGTTAGCTCATAAATTCGACGCTTGTATTAAATTGGAGGAATTAATTGGTGTTAAAACTCTTTGAAGAGGTCCAAAGGGGTGCTCGACTGGATCTTCATGTTGAACTTAAGTCGAAGATGCTTGTATAAGGAAAGGGTAAGCTTGGGACTTAGAAATATTTCCAAGAGTTTGGAAATAACCTTCGATCGATGTTACTGATGATGTTCGACGCTAAGGGATTCAAATTCAAATAAAGGAGGGAGTAGTTATTCTTGTCCGCTCCTGAAAAAGATAAGTGGCGCACTTCCAAGGGACAGAAGCATGCAGCGTGACACTTGTCATGTGTTAATTGTTTTAGGAAGTTAACAGCAGTTAGTTTTATTATTATAAATAGGAGTTCTAGCAATAGGATTCGGGATTGTGTTCATTATTGTACAAGTAACTCCAAATTTACTCAAAGTATCCGCGTGTAGAGAAAAGAGTCTTGGGAGAATGTACGTGATGTAAACACCATTTTCTTATTCAATGCAATTTACTTCAGCCCTTTTATCAAGAATTTATCTTTTACTTTATTGCAAGTTACGTTTCAGCATTGTGTTTTACTTTTATATTTTCAGCCTTTCTTTGATGTCTTCAGCCTTTTTCGACTTAAAGTTCTTGCACATCCTTTAAAAACCACAATTTTAGATAAACTTCTCGTATTGAACACTGTCGAAGTGTTTAATCTTTAGAATTTACTTTAAACTAATTGTTAGCACATGTCCTAGGATCAATCTGATCTATCCTGTGAGTCACCAAAGTTAGATTTGGAAGATCAGTGGTTGTTTACCAATTTTCACGGTAAACACCTATTCAATACAACACAGGGCTCGCTGTCACCACGAGACAACTCCCCGCTGTCACCAAACGACGACTCTGTAAACATTCCCCGGAGCTACTGTCATACCCCAAATTTTGACCACTAAGATTTCCCATCATTGTGCAAATCATCATCACAATATGGATGAACCATCATGCCTCATCAAATGCCTCAAGGGTTGTTGAGCGTTCACTACAATCAAAATTAGGGTTTTAAGCCCTCTCAGAGCCTTAGACAAAGGATTAATCAAGGATTGACATGATCTTCAACTTGTCTAACCTCTAAAATATCCACAATGGATCAAAAGGACTCCCACTTCAAGGATTAAGCACAAGGCTGCTCCCTTCTAGGTGGATCAAGTCTCAAGATCGTCAGTCTCACCAAATTAGGGTTTTGGTAGACCAGGGCCTCCAGTTGGAAATTTTCCTCTGGGCATGAGCCAAAGATCGAAAACATAACCTAATATACTCCATGGAACCTCATGGACCCAATCATCAAGTCAATTTTTCCTCAGGGGATGCATACATCAAAAATCAGGAATTAGGGTTTCTTGACCTAATTCACCCCTAAGTTGACTTTTGGGACAAATCATGAACCAAGACCTCAAGAGATGATTTGAGGGTCTATAATATACCATATTGATCCATTTGGAACAATGGATTAATCCAAGAAGCTTGAGCAACAAGTCTCAATTTCATCTGCACCACAATTAGGGTTTCGCGAGGAAAGTCAACTGTCACTTTGACTTTTGACCAGGACATGCTCCCAAACCCTAAGACATGATTCAATATACCCTATGACACCCATGGAACATGTCTATCAAGTTTGATTTAGGTCAAGGACATGATTTCCTGAAGAATTGCATAGTTTGGAATTCATCTGATAAAAAGTCAACTGTGCACAAAAGTTAACTTTGACTTTTTGAGATTTTTCACCAAAATGGATTTTTAAAATGATGTTAATGTATGATTTGAATCATCATTCATCAAGAAAAATCAAAGAAAGTGGGATAACTTGTAAAAGGGGTAACCATAAAAACTTAGAAAAATTTCTAAGTTATGGAAAAAGTGACACTAATGTGCCAACTTTGGAGGACCATAACTCATAAACCACAAGGCCATTGTTCCCCACTCAAAGCTTGATTTGTAGATCACGTTGCCCTCTACAAAAGCTTCATATTGACCTATGTCCAAATTCCTCATGGATTTTGAGTTATGGAGTGATCAAAATCAAGAAAAGTCACTTTGTTCCAACACTTAGTGAAAATTTCACTAAGTCAGAATCTGCCTTTACTTTTTTCCAAATGTAGGGGGGTTTTTCACTTGGATTCAAAAGAGATCAAAACCAAACATGTTCAAACAGTTGTTGTATCATGTAAGGGCTTTCCAAAATGACCAAGAACATTATCAAATTCAATCTGAGCTATGAGATATGACATTGGAAAAATTCCTTGCTGAAATTTGCCAAGGCAAGGCAGATTTTTGGACTTTTGGTCGATTTGCCAAAATCAGCCAATTCCAAGCCTTGTCATCACTTTGGACACATCTGAGGATTGAATCTAAAGGGGACAATCACTGAGCCAAGCCTCCAAAGTCTTTGGAACAAGAAATAGCATGTTGAACCTAGAATTGCCAAAATAGGGACAAGACTCCAATTTTGGATTAAAGCATTCAATGGAAGCATCAAGGTGGCATGAACTGAGCTCTTAGCAACTGAATTCAGTCAAGACTTATCCAAGACCAAGGGGACCAGCAGCCTGTGCCCTAACCTCTAGTTAATGGCTAGAGGGGACTTGGATTTTCATTTGCCAACATTGGCCAAACCTACTAAGTAGTTGCCATTCACTATTCCTTGCAAAACAAACTTGCTCTACTATAAATAGAGCTCAATTGTGATCAGTTTGAGTACACCAAAGCCATCAAATAGATGCTTTCCTCAAAATCTCTTCTTTCACTCCAATTTTACCTTCTAAGGCAAGTCACTATCGGGTTTTGAGTTTGAGAGCTTTTCCAATCAAACCAATCACACACACACCTCATATACATCACATATGAGCTGATCAAACACTTAAACAACAACTGGAACACTGATTTCTCAGAATCACCAGTCAATTGCTCAAGGTTTTAACCAAGTTGCAGTTGAGATGCCATGAAGTGATCCAGCCAGTTTCAATCAAGTCCAAGCATTCAAACACACTCCATAGGGTGTAGGGAAGCTGTTCAGATCATCACAACTCATCTGTAACACCTCCAACACAAATCACGATCACCAGCTGCAAGTGGTAAGCACGAGCTCTTCTAACTCTATGATTCATGCAATTTTTGCTGCACAATAATTTGGCCATATGTTCATAATCATGCATGGAATGTTTTTCCTCAATTAATTGCATTGTTTGAATCGTGTATTAAAAATCCCAGCCTTCATGCAGAAATTAGGGTTCTTGAGGATTTATCGTGATTTCTTGTTTTATGCTTAATTTAAATGAAATTAATTGTCATAAACATGATCGTGAGGTTGAGACGAGCATATTGATATGTGGATTGTATGATATAATCAAGTGTTCAGTGAGATTGGATAGAAAATGTAAATCAGCCAAACCTAGAACACGCGCGTGTTCTTCAGCTGTTCTTGGCGCCATATCTTTCAAATTCAAATATTTGAATTTTGTGATTTTATTTAATTGATTAAAAAATTAATTTCTCTCTGAGTTTTAATGATTTTGAGTTGATTCTTTTTTTAATAATTCACAAAAATGTTAAAATATTTTATTTTCCCAAAGAATCCCAAAAATATTATTTATTTCATATAATTGATATTTTTGCAAAGAATTAATGTTTTAATTGTTTTTAACATTTAAAATATTTTTTCCACCTTGATTTTGCAACTTTTAATGCCTTCTAATTATTTTGTAGGTCAATACTTAATTTTTGAAGCATTAATCCAAGACCATTTTAATTGAATTTTTATTCAATTAAAACACATTTTGAAAACAAATTAGGGTTTTGGATTAATTCAACCCTCATAAATCATTTTCAAAACACTTTGGGCCTCTAATAGAGTGTAAGACCCAATCCTTTTTTTGACCAAATCATTTTTTTGGGCCTCAGTGCATTGTATAAGTCCCGATACCGTAAAAAACAAACGGCGCGATCGTCACCTTTTAAAAAATCATTTGGGCCTCTCCTTGAGCTATAAGACCCATCCAAAACTTTTGGGCCTCTATTAGAGTGTAAGACCCAACCCACTTGTACAGAAACAACTTTGGACCTCACTTATTGTATAAGTCCCTCTGTACATTTTTAAATTCGGCACGATCGTCGCCAGTTTAAAAATAAACCATCTGGGCCTCTCCTCGAGCTATAAGACCCATTCAAAACTTTTGGGCCTCTAATAGAGTGTAAGACCCAATCCCCTTTTAAATAAAAACAATTTTGGGCCTCACTTATTGTATAAGTCCCTCTGCGTTAAAGGAAAACCTCGGCGTGATCGCCATTTTTAAACGAAGAATCAATTGGGCCTACCCTCGTGTTATAAGCCTCACTCTTTTTCTTTAAACCTTTTGGGCCTCTTGATAGAGTGTAAGACCTATCCCTTTGTACATAAAAACCTTTTTAGGCCACAGTCACTTGTATAAGTCCCTCTGTACGAATTCAACAGTACAATCACTGGTAAAACTCTGGGCCTCTCCTTGAGCTGTAAGCCCCAAATCTTTCTTTTTCAAAGCACTTTCTCCTTTGATTTTGAATTATACTATTGTTTTCAATCTTTCTTTGTTGAACAACTAACCAAACAGCGTGGAAGCTCTACAACCGAGTAAGTGTTTACACACTTTTATTTACCGCTTTCATATACATATAACTGTATTGTAGGACTGTTTCACTGTAAGTCTTCTTTCATAAACTCATATCAACTGTGTAATAATAGTATAGATATTTAGAGTTTCCCCGGCAACTACGTCTAGAACTAGGAAAAGCCGTTTCGTTTATTCGTAGAAATAGACAACTAAATCCCTAATAGGATCACCAGATACAGTCTTCTCTTCGGCTGTCCTCATTAGGAATTGTCAAGAAACTCTACTCCTAGAGATGAATGTATTCTCCGTGAATGGAATCTTTGAGTTTCTTCCAAATTCTCGAACTTTCCTGGCTTGATATATTCCTTGTGAATAGCCTGTCTTGAATTTCTCGGGGTTTGGGGACCCACGGGCTTCTTAAAAGCATCGGCCTTCTCTTGGGCATCGTACAAGGACCCACAGGCTTCCTAAAAGCATACCCGCCTCCTCTTGTGCTTAGTACAAGGACCCATCGGCTTCTTAGAAGTATTCACAGCCTCCTCTTAGGCTTCGTATAATGACCTCTTCCTCCGGGAATGATAGCCTCCTCTTGGGCTTAGTACAAGGACCACTCGGCTTCTTAAAAGTTTCCAGCCTCCTCTTGGGCTTAGTACAAATTGTCCCTACGACCTCCTAGAGGTATAGGAACAGAACCTAGTCATCTTCATAGAACAGTCCTTTCCAAGAGTCTACTACTGTTTCTCAAAACATAGTGCAAAAGATGAAACTCTAGACACGGACAGTCTAATATCCTTGAGTCTCAAAGACATTCTCAAGTGACCCCTTTGTTAAAATAGGAAGGAAACCCGTAGACTCGGATAGTCTCAATACCCTTTGGATTTCCAGTTTCCTCAAAGAAAAGGAAATACCCCTGAATCAAATCTTTGAGTACAATGTTACTCATATAAGAACTGATTTTCTCTTTAAAATCAGTATACTGGATCTGTCACTCAACTGAAACAGTTACAATAGCCTCCTCTTGGGCTTTGTACAATGATTCTTCCCAGCGAAGCAAACATTTAGCCTCTCTCTCGGGCTTTATACGAGATACCAAAAGACTCCCCAGCGGAGTCAAACAACGTTTAGCCTCTCTCTCGGGCTTTGTACGAGACACATAAAAGACTCCCTCGTTGAGTCAATCACCCCTTTCGCCTCCATCTCGGGCTTCGTACGAGATACAAAAACTCTCTTGTTGAGTCAAATATCCTCCATCTCGGGCTTTATATGAGATACCAAAAGATTCCCTCATTGAGTCAAAACCTTTTAGCCTCTCTCTCGGGCTTTGTACGAGACACATATTAGCCTCCTCTTAGGCTTGGTATAAGAAAAACACTGGTTGATCCAATCAACCTTTTAGCATAAAAAATGTGCCGCGCTCACAGTACACAAACATCAACAACTCCTTCCCCTTCATCTAATCGCTGTAAGCGGAAAGCCTCTGGATCATCTACATCCATGCCACTGTTCCTCTTTTAGCATGAAAAATTCCTAAGGAAAGATGGCATTGCTCTACATTGAGTTAAAGTCTTCTCCTTCAGGTTAAAAATCTCCTATAAAGGAAATTATGGCATTGCCGGATTCACAAATCCCGGTTAAAGTAATTCCCCTTTATAAACAGTTGTGACATACAACCCCCTCTTTAGAGATGACAAATTCTCTCTAAAGTCAACACCCTTTTAGCTTCATACCTTGGGCTTTGAACAAGATACAAATCACTTTTAGCTTCACATCTTGGGCTTTGAACAAGATACAAACCACCTTTCGCTTCACGTCTTGGGCTTTGAACAAGACACCTAAACAACCATTTCCTCCCATAGAATAGGAGGAACTACGAACGCTCTGATTTCCCTGTTTCGGTAAACGGGAATACGTAGGCATAAGATTGAAAGAAAAATCTTAGCGAGCACACTAATAAAAAAAACCTAAATCCCATACTCTCACATATCTACCAAAAAGCATCAGTCCTAACATCCTAATCCTTGTTCCCCGCCAGAAGCCTGTCATTCTGTCAAAATAACACAAGAAAGGCCCCACCACATTGATCGCATCCGTAACCTAAAAGACCGCTGTTTAAACTCAGTATGCAAGCAGGGTTAATTGGAGACATCTATTTCCCTTCCTTCATCAGCTTTAATAGGATTAAAAATGAATCGACTTATATTAAACAAACCCAAAGAGCGGCAGCGCTTAAGAACCGCGTCCAAAATCGCTCGCTACAGAAAAGTGGCGCCCACCGTGGGGCTTGCTTGACTTTTTTCTCTTCTCTTGTGTGAAAACCACAGATTAGGGCTTCTGCTGGGGAACCCATTTTCTGTCAGGAACATAGGATTTATAGCTTTAAAAGGTCTAGGACTTTAGGACGAATATATATATATTGCTTTTCCTAATTGCTATACTTGTTTATTTTTCTGCTAATGGGAATACGTGTGATGCCGCATGTGGAAAGATTGAGTATACACTTAAGATAAGTGATGGCGACGAGGTCGACCATCAACCTCAGTGGAGGCTGACCAATGCAACCCATTCCCTCTCATAGGCAATGGGCCGATTGTGATGTCTGAGAAGCTGAGGAGCCAACCCTTTTGTAGTGCAGAAACTATCGGAAATAGTTGTTACGCGATACTACCCTCATTTGAGGCTGGTGATCTATTCTCGGTGAATGGAACTTACTCTAAGATTGCTCTACAACTCGCTGGCGATCCGCTTGTTGTTTTGCTTTCCAGGGAGGAGCTGATGATTTTGAGTACAGGTACAAAAATCACCCTAGTATAAACCTTTGGGGATGGGTAGAGCCTTGACTTCATGACAACAACCCTTTGACCCCATGTTTTTTCTATGTTTTTGTGTGCTGCATTCATGCATTCATTTAAGAAACATTAAAACATTCAAAAAATTTCTCTTCTAGTCTCTCTGTTTTTCAAATTAAACTAAGACTGTGATTGCAAATATCAGAGAAAAAGATTGCGCTAATGGATTACGGTAGAAGGAGAACTCATAAGTACACCTTCAAGGTTCCAAAACTAGAGGATTTAAGAGGTTTGGCGAGGATGATCACAAACCAAGAGGCCTTCAGAGCCGAGTACGGAGATCTGCTACGTCTGTTAAGGGTCCATGTGATTGAGGGAATCATGGACGCGCTCGTTCAATTCTACGATCCGGTCTATCATTGTTTCACATTCCCGGATTACCAGCTCGCACCAACGCTGGAGGAGTATTCTCATCTGATCAATTTATATATCAATGATCGAGCTCCATTTTCTGGACTGGAAGAAATTCCAAAGAATCAGACCATTGCAAGCGCAATTCATTTGGACGAGTCTGAGGTCAGGACTCACATGACTACCAAGGGTGGCATACAAGGTTTGCCAGCCCAGTTTCTGACAAAGAAAGCTCTGTACTTCGCTAGTATAGGGAACAGGACTGCTTTTGAAAGCATCTTTGTTTTACTCACCTACGAATTATTTTTGTTGCCCAACATTAATAACTTCGTCGATATCAACTCCATCAAGGTTTTTCTCATTGGAAACCCCGTACCGACTCTGCTCGCAGACGCGCATCATTCTGTACACTTAGGGAATTTGTACGGTGGAGGGGAGATCACATGTTGTGTACCTTTGCTTTACAAATGATTTATCTCCCATTTGCCCAAGTCTGCTGCATTTTGGGATCATAAGAGTGCCTTACGTTGGTCGCATAAGATCATGTCTCTTACCAACTCTAATATAGATTGGTGTAATAGGATTTATGACGGAATCAGGATCATTGACCGTTGTGGAAACTTCCCCAACGTACCCCTTATAGGAACTAAGTGAGGAATCAATTACTATCCAGTTCTCGTTCGTCGTCAATTTCGATACCCGATGAGGCATGTTCCCCGGAGTGTTCATCTGGAAGGTCTTTTCTTCAAAGAAGGAGAAAGTGACAGAGCACTAAAGACGAAAATAGTGCACGCTTGGAAACACATTCATAAGAAAGGACATGAGTCTCTAGGAAAACCGGACTGTGTCTCGGTGGAGCCTTATCTCCACTGGGTGCAAACTAGAGCTCTCAAGCTAAAGATGCCTTATCCTTGTTACAGAATTCTTCCGCCGAGGGAATCTATCATGTACTTCATGACGGAAACTGAAAAGCTTCAGGTTACTCTCAACAAAGTTCAACGGGAGAGGAGGTCTTGGAAGAACAAGTACCGCACCCTTGACATAGAGTGTATCAAAATACAACAACTATTGAAAGATAAGGATGCTCTGATCGAGATTTTAGAGCAACATGCTGTGGATAATCAGGATGATCAAAGTAATTTACTCGCTCCTTTCACTTGGCAAAGGAATGACAACCAGATAACGGCCCAAGAGCCCCAATCAAAGAAAACGAAGATACCAGAATCAGCACCCGAGTTCTCTCGGGACCCCTTAGCTTAGGTTTCTATTTCTGCACTCTGTAATCTACTGTATTTTCATTTCCGCAATCCTTTGAATTCAATAAAAAGGGATTTCCCCACTGATTGATATTTTCAATCTAATTGTCGAAGTTTATTTTGATTAAACCAAAAAACAATTAATATAATCATTGCATTCATCATTCTCACATCGCGTATTCTTCTTACCTACGAATCTCATGTTTGTGTCTCGGTTCTAGAGTCAAACTGTCTCATTCGTATAATACTCGGGCTAATCGTCAGAAAAAGATGGATGATCTTGAGGAAGAAAACAGAGAGTTAAAAGAAGAGATCGACGCTCTGAGAGAGGATATGAGAAAGCTTCGTAACGACATGCAAGCCATGGCAGAAGCTCAGCTACAAAGGACTGTGATCTCAGAGATCACCTCAACGCCCATAGTGGAGAAATATGATCCTAGGTATCAGATGCTGAAAGATCGTCCCTGGGGCATGCCTGTTAACTATATCCCGGAAGGATATGTTCCGCCGATCACTGAAGATCAGGGAATCGCGACAGAAGCCGCTGGTCCTGAAGGTTACAAACTTCGGGAAAGCGAAGATGCCAGGGGCATACTGAAGACTCTTGAAGGTTACTAACTTCGGGAAACGCCAAGATTCACAGCCGTAGTCACGGTACCACCCCCTGTGGTGCACACTGTCCCGGAAGGACAGATTCCACAGATACCTTCTGGTAAAATGGAAACTATGTTTGACCGAATGGATGAATTCCAGGAGCAGTTTTTGGAGATGCAGAAGGAACTGCAAGCCATTCGCGGTCAGGATCTATTTGGAAAGGACACCGCAGACCTCTGCCTGGTCCCCAATGTGAAAGTCCCGCACAAATTTCAAGTGCCCGACTTTGAAAAATACAAGGGTAACTCTTGCCCTTAGAGCCATCTGGTGATGTACGCTTGGCAAATGTCAGCTCAAACGGAGAATCAGGACCTGTTGATTCACTACTTTCAGGATAGTTTAACCGGTGCTGGACTCAAATGGTACATGGGTTTAAACCGTACTACGATCAGTACATTCAGAGATCTTGGTACTGCCTTCGTCCAATAATACAAATACAATTTGGACATGGCACCAGACAGAGATCAACTCAGATCAATGTCACAAACGGACAAGGAAACCTTTAAGGAGTACACCCAGAGATGGCGTGAAATTTCCGCTCAGATTTGTCCACCTCTTGAGGAAAAAGAGATGACAAAGATCTTCTTAAAGACCTTAAGCTCATTTTACTATGACAGAATGGTTGCCAGTGCGCCCAGTGATTTCACCGAGATGGTGGGCATGGGAGTTCGTCTTGAGGAAGCCGTCCAAGAAGGACATTTGGCAAAAGACGTTGGACCATCAAGCAGTACAAAACGATACGGTAGTGCTCTCCCTAAGAAAAAAGAGCAGGATATTGGGAATATCTCTCTCAGAAAGCAAAGGCGACGTTATCAACCAGTAGCAGCTGTAATTCCTGCTATCAGCCCTGCGCCTAGTCCTACGTATCAACCTCAGGTTGCGCAGAGCCAACCTAATCAGAAAAGGACACAACAGCCTCTTCAGCAGGCTCGTCCTCCATACAATAACAACCGTACAACACGACAATCAGGGTTTGATCCTATACCCATGTTGTACGCAGAACTATTTCCGTTACTACTGGCTAAGGGGCACATCCAGACTAAGTCTCCTCTTACAGTACCAGAAAATCTGCCTTTTTGGTTTAAGGTGGACCAGACATGCCCTTATCATCAGGGAGGATCAGGGCATAACATAGAGAATTATCTCAATTTCAAATCTGACGTGCAAAAGCTTGTTAGGAGCGGGCTCTTATCTTTCAAAGATATGAATCCCAATGTTCTCACAAACCCGCTGCCTCAACATGAGAAAGCCGCAGTCAACCTGATTGAGAAAGAATTTAACAATGTCTATCAAATTCATGATGTACTCTTGTTGAGGACCAATTTGGTCAAGATGCATTGTAGACAGAGTGGATATGGCCATGTGCCACCTCATAATTATCACCAGTGTGATGTCTGCTCTAAAAACAATCAAGGATGTTTTGTAGTGCAAGCAGCTCTACAGGAACAGATGGATCTCGGATGGATCCAAGAGCACTGAGTTCGTGGAGTTAACATGGTCTATACGAACTCCAATGTCATTCAAAACCACGACATCTGTGCGATGAATGTCAACTTGGTGGCGATGCACTCAAGGCAAAGCCAGTATCATAATCTGCCACGGCACGATTATAGTTCTTGTCTGACATGCTCGGTAAACAAACAGGGATGCTCTTTCATACAAGAGGCCCTCCAGCGTCAGATGGATCTTGGATGGATCCAAGACTACCATGATAGGAACCCTTATCAGATCAACATGGTTCAGATCTTCGATATTGGCGTGATGAATACCAACCTGGTAGAGTTACATGCTGAGCAGGTCCGACTCAAATTCTTAATATCACACGACTATCAAAGCTGTCAAGCAGGTTGCGAAAACGATCGAGGTTGTACCCTTGTCCAGGAAGCACTCCAGCACTTGTTAAATCACTGGTGGATGCCAATCTACATGGATGAAGATACTCAGCAGATTAGTATCAATAACAGGAATCCTACTCGACGTCAAAGTCAGGATGTCCGATCTGTGGAAGCTAACCTAGTGAGGTTACATTGTATTCAAAGTGGGCGTGGCCAGGTGCCACTGCACAACTATGACCGTTGTAGTGTCTGTTCGGAAAGTAACCAAGGGTGTTACCTTGTGAGAGCAGCTCTTCAGGGTCAGGTGGATCGTGGAGAGATTCGCCCATATCCGGGTTCTGGACCCATCAACTGGACACCGAACTACCTTGCCAATCAAGTCAAGGATGTTGTCACAATCTTTGGTCGTCACCAGACCAGGGATGTTTTTGCCATCATCCCTCTACTTGACGAATCTAGAATTCCCAACCGGGAACGGATCGAGATTACTTATGATGGTCAGAAAAATCAGAAGGTTCCCATAGTCATCTATTTACCGGGACCACTACCGTATGAATCAACTAAGGCTATCCCTTACAAATACGGTGCAACGACAATTGAAAATGGAAAGGAAATTCCATTACCCTCCGTTGTGAATATTGCAGACATCAGTCGTGTAACACGGAGCGGTCGAATCTTCAACCGAGGAGTTGGAGAACCTAACAAGGAAAAGGAACTTCAGACAGAAGCTCCCGATCCATCAGTCGGTCAATCCAGTAATCCCGACCTTTCAAAAAATAATGATGAGAGGCTAAAGCTCATCCAAAGGAGTGAATATAACATTACGGATCAACTATTACAGACTCCTTCAAAGATCTCGGTATTATCACTGTTACTCAGTTCAGAAGCCCACAAGGAGGCTCTACAGAAAGTCTTGGAGCAAGCCTTTATGGAACAGGATATAACAATCAGACAGTTTGATAGCATTGTCTCTAACATTACTTCCTGCAATAATTTGGGATTTAGTGATGAGGAATTACCCGAAGAGGGTCACCGTCATAACATGGCGCTCAACATTACAGTTAACTGTCGGGATGATGCTTTAGCCAGCGTACTGGTAGACACAGGGTCAGCCCTGAATGTTATGTCGAAGTCCACTTTGATGCAATTATCATTCAAAGGCCCTCCGATGAGAACCAGCGAGGTTGTCATCAAAGCGTTCGACGGATCTAGAAAAATAGTTATCGGCGAAGTTGATCTTCCCATAACTATCGGTCCTCACACTTTCCAAGTCACTTTCCAGGTCATGGACATCCGGGCAACATACAGTTGTTTATTAGGAAGACCTTGGATACATCAGGCTGGAGCGGTCACTTCGACCCTCCACCAAAAGCTAAAGTTCGTTCAGAACGATCAACTTGTCACAGTCTGTGGAGAACAGGCCTTGCTCGTGAGTAACTTATCATCATCTACTTGTGTAGAACCCGAGGAGGTTATTGGGATGCAGTTCCAAGCACCGTCGGTGGGCAAGGACAATCAATCCCAAGGAGGAACCTCGATTTCCTCATACAAAGATGCTATCAAAGCGGTCGAAAGTACCGATACAACAGGATGGGGACAGCTTGTCATTCCTATTGACAATAAAACAAAGAAGGGTCTTGGTTTTTCTGCAACCTGTACCCGGATAGCTGCTAGCGATGAAAGTATTCATCCCATTCAGAACTTCTTCCACAGTGGAGGTTTTCTTCACCCAGTGTCTCAAGCAGTACATGTTATCAATGAGGAAGATCCCTCTGACACAAATGAAGAATGGAAGTCCTATCTTAATGAGGACAGTTATATGTCTCAGGAAGAGGTGTCTATGCCTTTTTGCTATCCTGCACAGAGTCTGAGATTTATACCACGGTCAGACGTCGAAATGATCTATGGATATTGTGATCCGGAAGGATGTCGTGCTCCGCCAAATTCATTAGAGGAAGACACTCCGATGAAAGACAATTTTGACTACACCTACTATGGCCCAATGGATGGTCTGCCAATGTGGCAACCTTATCCAGGAGATTTGGGGCTAGAGAGTCAGCCGAATAATGAAAATCAGCTGACCGTCATTGAACAGAATACCTGTGTCCCCACCATGTCATGGGATCAACACTTAGGTCATTCAGACACTACTCAACACAATGATGAATTTGCAACGTTTGTAGGACTTGAATTCATCAACTATGCTTTTCCTGAGGTTAACGTCATCGAGAGGGATGACTCCTCCAGTTCGAAAGAAGTGTAGGACACCTTGGGACAACCAAGTGGAAAATTCGACTTTGTGGTCAAGTACACCGCTCCCGAAAGCTCTCGTATCAAGCTCGAAGATATCCAGCCAACTGGATGGGGAGATACAGCTGAGAGCACAAATGCTATGCAAAATGCAACGGAGGAATCCTCCTACGACAATTCTGCCTGGGAGACAGATTCCAATGATCCCGCTCCACCAGAAATCAGCGTTATTTCTGAAGACAAATCAAGGAAGGTGCTAGACTTTGTGATTCACCGAGGAGTTCGCCACCAATGGGTTGTTGTCGATGTTCCGAAGGTCGTTCGCCAATCAAAGTAATTGCCATCTTTAACCTTTCACCCTGCCCAGGTGAAACAGGTGTTTTGATAGGTCTCACTTTCTGTAAATTTTCCCTCTTCGCTTAGCCCAAAGCAACAGAGTTTTGTTTTATAGGGTTGTAGTTTCAAGGATCGACTTGTTCATTAATAAAATAACGTCGTTCTGTAATTTCCACATTAATTGCTGTTTTCTCTTTTTGCTTTTTTCAGAAAATGGTAATCCTAAAAAACAATTCAATAATAAAAACAAGCAGTAATAAAAAAATACACTGCACACTCGCATTTTCTCTATCTCTTCTAAACACGAATCATCACGTCATGCAGATTGCTTGCTTTAAACCCAATTGAAACATACGATCCGATGCCTTCTCCCGACTTTGAGTTCCCAGTATTTGGGGCTGAAGAAGAAGTTGACAACGAAATTCCAGAAGAGATCTCCCGACTACTCATACAGGAGGAAAGGTCCATTGAACCTCACAAAGAGCCGTTGGAAATGATAAACTTGGGTTCGGAAAAAGAGAGAAAATAATTGGGGCACTGCTCAGTCCAACTGCCAGAGAGAGTTTGATAAAGCTTCTCAAAGAATTTTCCGATGTATTCACTTGGTCCTATCAGGATATGCCAGGGTTGGATACCAACATCGTGGAACATCACTTACCGTTAAGATTGGAATGCCCGCCAGTAAAGCAAAGTTTGAGACGGACTCACCCGAACATCGCCATCAAAATCAAAGAGGAGGTACAGAAACAGATCGACGCAGGTTTCCTCGCTACATCTGAATATCCTCAATGGTTAGCCAACATCGTACCCGTTCCCAAAAAGGACGGAAAGGTCAGAATGTGTGTTGATTACAGGGATTTGAACAAGGCAAGTCCAAAGGACGACTTTCCTTTACCACACATTGACATGCTGGTAGACAGTACAACAAAGTTCAAAGTTTTCTCCTTCATGGATGGATTCTCGGGCTATAACCAGATCAAAATGGCGCTGAAAGACATGGAGAAAACTTCGTTTATTACCCCATGGGGTACCTTTTGTTACAAGGTGATGTCGTTCGGCTTGAAGAACGCCGGGGCAACCTATCAAAGGGCCATGACTACTCTGTTTCATGACATGATACACAAAGAGATAGAGGTATATGTCGATGACATGATTGCAAAATCTAAGACAGAAGAGGAGCATGTGACCCACCTGTCGAAATTATTCGAGCGGTTGAGAAAATACAGACTCCGCTTGAATCCCAACAAGTGCACCTTCGGTGTCCGTTCGGGGAAACTCTTAGGGTTCATCGTCAGCCAGAAAGGAATTGAGGTTGATCCTGACAAGGTCAAGGCCATTCGAGAAATGCCTTCTTCGAAAACTGAAAAACAAGTCAGAGGATTCTTGGTACGTTTGAACTACATCTCCAGGTTCATATTCCTTATGACCGCCACGTGTGCGCCGATTTTCAAATTACTCAAAAAGAACCAGGATTGCGTTTGGTCAAAAGATTGCCAAACTGCCTTCGACAGTATTAAGGAATACTTGTTGAATCCGCCGATTCTATCACCTCCAGTGGAAGGAAGACCACTGATCATTTACCTCACAGTCCTAGAGGACTCAATGGGATGTGTACTTGGCCAACAAGACGAAACCAAACGGAAAGAGTCTGCCATCTACTATCTGAGCAAGAAATTCATCGACTGCGAGACTCGGTACAAGATGCTTGAGAAAACTTGTTGCACTTTGGCTTGGGCAGCCAAACGTCTTCGCCAATACATGATTCGTCATACTACTTGGTTGGTTTCCGAGATGGATCCAATCAAGTATGTCTTCGAAAAACCTGCTCTCACGGGAAGGATTGCCCGTTGGCAGATGTTGTTATCAGAATATAACATAGAGTACCACGCTCAGAAAGCCGTTAAGGGGAGTATTTTAACCGATCATTTGGCTCATCAACCGATTGACGATTAAGAACCAATCGAGTTTGACTTCCCAGACGAATATGTCATGTATCTAAAAATGAAAGATTGCGATGAACCGTTACCCAGTGAAGGGCCAGAACCAGGTTCCCAATGGGTACTTATCTTTGACAAAGCAGTTAATCATTATGGAAATGGAATTGGGGCAATCATTGTTACCCCTCAGGGTACCCACATTCCTTTCACCGCTCGACTTACGTTCAAATGTATGAACAACGAGGCCGAATACGAAGCTTGTATCATGGGTCTCGAAGAAGCAATTGATTTAAGGATCAAAAACTTGGACGTATATGGCGACTCAGCCTTGGTTATCAATCAGATAAAAGGAGATTGGAACACATACCAACTAGGACTGATTCCTTACAAAGACTATGCAAGAAGGTTGTTACCCTTCTTTAACAGAGTCGAGTTTCATCACATCCCTCGTAGAGAGAATCACATGGCTGATGCCTTAGCGACTCTCTCTTCCATGATTAGTGTAGGTCAATGGAATGACCTACCTAAGATCGACATAATGCGCCTTGAACGGCCCACTTACATCTTCACGATTGAAACAGTCATAGACAACAAACCTTGGTATCACGATATCAAATGCTTTCTTCAGAAACATGAGTACCCATTTGGGGCACTAAGGAAAGGCAGGAAAACCCTCAGAAGACTGGCTGGAAACTTCTTCCTGAGCGGTGATACTCTTTATAAGAGAAATTTTGACTTGGTCTTGCTCCGATGCGTAGATAGACCAGAAGCAGACATGCTTATGAAAGAAATTCATGAAGGATCCTTTGGCACTCATGCCAACGGACACACAATGGCGAGAAAAATTCTGAGAGCAGGGTATTACTGGTTGACCATGGAATCCGACTGCTACAAGTACATGAGGAGGTGTCACAAGTGTCAGATATACTCCGACAAAATTCATGTACCGCCATCATATCTCAAAGTTCTTTCTTCCCCGTGGCCTTTTTCCATATGGGTAATCGACATGATTGGCTTGATCGAACCTAAAGCTTCCAACGGACATCGGTTCATCCTGGTAGCCATTGACTATTTCACCAAGTGGGTCGAAGCAGCGTCGTACGCTAATGTAACCCGACAAGTGGTGGTCCGATTTATCAAAAACAATATCATCTGCCGTTATGGTGTTTCGATCTAGATCATTACTGATAATGGATCTAACTTGAACAACAACATGATGAAAGAGTTGTGTGTAGAGTTCAAGATCGAACACCATAACTCATCTCCCTACCGATCCAAGATGAACGGAGCGGTAGAAGCGGCTAACAAGAACATCAAGAGGATCATTCAGAAGATGGTTGTAACCTACAAAGACTGGCACGAGATGCTACCTTTTGCTCTTCATGGTTATCGAACATCTGTCCGCACTTCAACAGGGGCAACCCCTTTCTCTCTAGTATATGGCATGGAGGCAGTTCTCCCCATAGAAGTAGAGATCCCATCAATCCAGGTATTGATGGAAGCTAAGCTTTCAGAAGCTGAATGGTGTCAAAGTCGACACGATGAATTAAACCTGATCGAAGAGAAGCGAATCACGGCGATATGCCACTGTCAGTTGTATCAGCAGAGAATAAAGAAGGCGTTCGACAAAAAGGTCCGACCTCGCGTCTTCAGGAAAGGAGACCTCGTGCTCAAGAAGATACAATCGTTTCTCACTAACTCTCGGGGCAAATGGACCCCAAATTATGATGGCCCCTATGTGGTCACGAAAGCTTTCTCAGGCGGCGCCTTGAGACTTGCAACCATGGACGGAGAGGAATTTTCCTACCCCACGAATGTTGATGTAGTCAAGAAATACTTCGCCTAAAAAAAAAACGTCTCGGTGGATTGAAAACCCGAAAGGGCGGTCCAGGCAAAAGTTAGAGACATGAAAAAAAATCTCATCCCGATGGATTGGAAACATCATAGTACAATCCAGGCAAAAATTAGGGATAATGGCAAGTAACTATGTTCAACAGAGGCAAGTCCCTCAGCAGCAGTTACATCATCCATCGGAGGAAAACTCCAGTCAAGGTCATCTTCGACAGAAGCTCAGGATGTCCCGAATTCAAAGTTGGTAGAAGAATAGTGGTCGTTATGTTTCAAAGTAGCCCTTTTCCCTGTAAATTACCATTTTCAAACTTTGTATATACTCTTTGGAGTCACGCGTTTGGCTGATCTCCATCTTATCAATAAAATTTGAGCCCTTGTGCTTTTGTTTGTAATTCTTATTTGTTTTAGCTTTACAGAATGGCGTTTTAACATAATTAGCGATTCTTGAAATGAAAAAAAAAATGAATTTACTTGTTAAAACTTTTTCTGCTTTTAAATTAAAGATGGCAATTTCTTTTGACTGTTGAACATCAGAAGAACATCAACTGCTTCTCCAGAAGTAAGCGAACTTCAAATCGCAGAATCAAAGTACTCCTCCTACGCCAGTGTGCCTGAATGAAGGATCAACTGTGTCGGATGTGACTATTCCATCTGACATCTTTGGCCGAGTTCTTATCTCCTAAGCCCGATCAACGGTATTCCCCGCAGGGACTATTTTTCCTAAGCAAGGTGGAATTGCTACTTTTGAACCAACGGTATTTCTTCGCCCCGCGATGGCCGAGTATCCAGTCGTGTTCACTCGTCAGTCTGTATGTGCGTCAGTTTTGTCAGGATATACATACATACATACATCATGCATTTGATTTGCATTCATATTCATATTGCATCACTATCACTCTAGTTGGTCTTATCCCCTAGTGATAAAGTCCTCTTATCAATCGAGTCGTCAGTTCTTGCCTCGTCAGGAAATGTTGTGCTTGAACCATCTCGCCTCCAGTGTATCTCTGGATTAGAGTCAGCACTCGACCACTTTGATAACTTGAACCTCTGAAAAGCCAGAGAAGCTTTCTACTAATGTCACTCTTCGCCATTGAAGATGATATCCTTACTTTCCCGGATTAAAGAAAAATCCCCAGAGAAAGCCTCCTAAGCAGAGACTTGGCAGTACAGCTGCCTTTCTCCGAAAGACCGCTGATGAAAAGGTCATCGACACCTCAAAATTGGATCCCATCATATGGCATTTCTCCAAGAAGATCTCCGAGAAAAGTGTGATGTAATATCCCCAAATGAAGGCAGTCTATCAAGATACTTGTTTTCCCCAGTAGAAACAAATGGCGTCTCCAACAGAGAAGTTTGTACACCTCTACAACTCAGACGATTGGGTTCCCCAACAAGTCTGACATCAAAACTTTTTCCCATCAAATGGCATCTCCCCAGGGAAATTCAGCGAGAAGTTTTAGGATAACCGCTACAAATAGCGTCCTTTGTCAATAAAGTTTATTGACAAAAGAAACTGAGACCAGTTCCTTGGTAAGAAACCAGGATCGAGGGGAAGTTTACTTCAGAAACTGAGACCAGTTCCTTGGTAGGAAACCAGGATCGAGGGGAAGTTGACAAAAGAAACTAAGACCAATTCCTTGGTAGGAAACCAGGATCGAGGGGAAGTTTAAATCAGAAACTAAGACCAGTTCCTTGGCTGAAGACCAGGATCGAGGGGAAGTTTACCTTTTCTAAGCATCATTGCTTAGCAAAAGAAGAAGTATGCGTGAACTACCATTCTTAACCACCATCAAAATTTTAGGTATTCCGATATTTAATCCTCTTGCACCCCGAATGCCCGAATACCTTCGTCATTCACACCTTTGGGTCCAAGAAGATTAAATAGGGGCATCTGTCATACCCCAAATTTTGACCACTAAGATTTCCCATCATTGTGCAAATCATCATCACAATATGGATAAACCATCATGCCTCATCAAATGCCTCAAGGGTTGTTGAGCATTCACTACAATCAAAATTAGGGTTTAAAGCCCTCTCAGAGCCTTAGACAAAGGATTAATCAAGGATTGACATGATCTTCAACTTGTCTAACCTCTAAAATATCCACAATGGATCAAAAGGACTCCCACTTCAAGGATTAAACACAAGGCTGCTCCCTTCTAGGTGGATCAAGTCTCAAGATCGACAGTCTCACCAAATTAGGGTTTTGGTCGACCAGGGCCTCCAGTTGGAAATTTTCCTCTGCGCATGAGACAAAGATCTAAAACATAACCTAATATACTCCAGGAACCTCATGGACCCAATCATCAAGTCAATTTTGCCTCAGGGGATGCATACATCAAAAATCAGGAATTTGGGTTTCTTGACCTAATTCACCCCTAAGTTGACTTTTGGGACAAATCATGAACCAAGACCTCAAGAGATGATTTGAGGGTCTATAATATACCATATTGATCCATTTGGAACAATGGATTAATCCAAGAAGCTTGAGCAATAAGTCTCAATTTCATCTGCACCACAATTAGGGTTTCGCGAGGGAAGTAAACTGTCACTTTGACTTTTGACCAGGACATGCTCCCAAACCCTAAGACATGATTCAATATACCCTATGACACCCATGGAACATGTCCATCAAGTTTGATTTAGGTCAAGGACATGATTTCCTGAAGAATTGCACAGTTTGGAATTCATCTGATAAAAAGTCAACTGTGCACAAAAGTCAACTTTGACTTTTTGAGATTTTTCACCAAAATGGATTTTTAACCCTAAAATAATGTTAATGTATGATTTGAATCATCATTCATCAAGAAAAATCAAAGAAAGTGGGATAACTTGTAAAAGGGGTAACCATAAAAACTTAGAAAAATTTCTAAGTTATGGAAAAAGTGACACTAATGTGCCAACTTTGGAGGACCATAACTCCTAAACCACAAGGCCATTGTTTCCCACTCAAAGCTTGATTTGTAGATCACATTGCCCTCTACAAAAGCTTCATACTTACCTATGTCCAAATTCCTCATGGATTTTGAGTTATGGAGTGATCAAAATCAAGAAAAGTCACTTTGTTCCAACACTTAGTGAAAATTTCACTAAGTCAGAATCTGCCTTTACTTTTTTCCAAATGTAGGGGGATTTTTCACTTGGATTCAAAAGATATCAAAACCAAACATGTTTAAACAATTGTTGTATCATGTAAGGGCTTTCCAAAATGACCAAGAACATTACCAAATTCAATTTGAGCTATGAGATATGACATTGGCAAGATGCCTTGCTGAAATCTGCCAAGGCAAGGCAGATTTTTGCACTTTTGGTCGATTTGCCAAAATCAGCCAATTCCAAGCCTTGTCATCACTTTGGACACATCTGAGGATTAAATCTAAAGGGGACAATCACTGAGCCAAGCCTCCAAAGTCTTTGGAACAAGAAATAACATGTTGAATCTAGAATTGCCAAAATAGGGACAAGACTCCAATTTTGGATTAGAGCATTCAATGGAAGCATCAAGGTGGCATGAACTGAGCTCTTAGCAACTAAATTCAGTCAAGACTTATCCAAGACCAAGGGGACCAGCAGCCTGTGCCCTAACCTCTAGTCAATGGCTAGAGGAGACTTGGATTTTCATTTGCCAACATTGGCCAAACCTACTCAGCAGTTGCCATTCACTATTCCTTGCAAAACAAACTTGCTCTACTATAAATAGAGCTCAATTGTGATCAGTTTGAGTACACCAAAGCCATCAAACAGATGCTTTCCTTAAAATCTCTTCTTTCACTCCAATTTTGCCTTCTAAGGCAAGTCACTATCGGGTTTTGAGTTTGAGAGTTTTTCCAATCAAACCAATCACACACACACCTCATATAAATCACATATGAGCTGATCAAACACTTAAACAACAACTGGAACACTGATTTCTCAGAATCACCAGTCAATTGCTCAAGGTTTTAACCAAGTTGCAGTTGAGATGTCATGAAGTGATCCAGCCAGTTTCAATCAAGTCCAAGCATTCAAACACACTCCATAGGGTGTAGGGAAGCTGTTCAGATCATCACAACTCATCTGTAACACCTCCAACACAAATCACGATCACCAGCTGCAAGTGGTAAGCATGAGCTCTTCTAACTCTATGATCCATGCAATTTTTGCTGCACAATAATTTGGCCATATGTTCATAATCATGCATGGAATGTTTCCCCTCAATTAATTGCATTGTTTGAATCGTGTATTAAAAATCCCAGCCTTCATGCAGAAATTAGGGTTCTTGAGGATTTATCGTGATTTCTTGTTTTATGCTTAATTTAAATGAAATTAATTGTCATAAACATGATCGTGAGGTTGAGACGAGCATATTGATATGTGGATTGCATGATATAATCAAGTATTCAGTGAGATTGGATAGAAAATGCAAATCAGCCAAACCCAGAACACGCGCGTGTTCTTCAGCTGTTCTTGGCGCCATTTCTTTCAAATTCAAATATTTGAATTTTGTGATTTTATTTAATTGATTCAAAAATTAATTTCTCTCTGAGTTTTAATGATTTTGAGTTGATTATTTTTTAATAATTCACAAAAATGTTAAAATATTTTATTTTCCCAAAAAATCCCAAAAATATTATTTATTTCATATAATTGATATTTTTGCAAAGAATTAATGTTTTAATTCTTTTTAACATTTAAAATATTTTTTCCACCTTGAATTTGCAACTTTTAATGCCTTCTAATTATTTTTTAGGTCAATACTTAATTTTTGAAGCATTAATACAAGATCACAATTTGTTTTCCATATGTTAAACAATTTTGATCATTTTAATTGAATTTTTATTCAATTAAAACACATTTTGAAAACAAATTAGGGTTTTGGATTAATTCAACCCTCATAAATCATTTTCAAAACACTTTGGGCCTCTAATAAAGTGTAAGACCCAATCCTTTTTTTTTACCAAATCATTTTTTGGGCCTCAATGCATTGTATAAGTTCCGATACCGTTAAAAACAAACGGCGCGATCGTCGCCTTTTAAAAAATCATCTGGGTCTCTCCTTTAGCTATAAGACCCATCCAAAACTTTTGGGCCTCTATTAGAGTGTAAGACCCAACCCACTTGTACAGAAACAACTTTGGGCCTCACTTATTGTATAAGTCCCTCTGTACTTTTTTAAATTCAGCACGATCGTCGCCCGTTTAAAAATAAACCATCCGGGCCTCTCCTCGAGCTATAAGACCCATTCAAAACTTTTGGGCCTCTAATGGAGTGTAAGACCCAATCCCCTTTTAACCAAAAACAATTTTGGGCCTCACTTATTGTATAAGTCCCTCTGCGTTTAAAGAAAACCCCGGCGCGATCGCCATTTTTAAACGAAAAATCAATTGGGCCTACCCTCGTGTTATAAGCCCCACTCTTTTTCTTTAAACCTTTTGGGTCTCTTGAGAGAGTGTAAGACCCATCCCTTTGTACAGAAAAACCTTTTTGGGCCACAGTCACTTGTATAAGTCCCTCTGTACGAATTCAACAGTACAATCACTGGTAAAACCCTGGGCCTCTCCTTGAGTTGTAAGCCCCAAATCTTTCTTTTTCAAAGCACTTTCTCCTTTGATTTTGAATTATACTGTTGTTTTCAATCTTTCTTTGTTGAACAACTAACCAAACAGCATGGAAGCTCTACAACTGAGTAAGTGTTTACACGCTTTCATATACATATAACTGTATTGTGGGGCTGTTTCACTGTAAGTCTTCTTTCATAAACTCATATCAACTGTGTAATAATAGTATAGATATTTAGAGTTTCCTCGGTAACTAAGTCTAGAATTAGGAAAACCCGTTTCGTTTATTCGTAGAAATAGACAACTAGATCCCCAATAGGATCACCAGATACAGTCTTCTCTTCGGCTGTCCTCATTAGGAATTGTCAAGAAATTCTACTCCCAGAGATGAATGTATTCTCCGTGAATGGCATCTTTGAGTTTCTTCCAAATTCTCGAACTTTCCTGGCTTGATCTATTCCTTGTGAATAGTCTGTCTTGAATTTCTTGGGGTTTGGGGACCCACGGGCTTCTTAAAAGCATCGGCCTCCTCTTGGGCATCGTACAAGGACCCACAGGCTTCCTAAAAGCATACCCGCCTCCTCTTGGGCTTAGTACAAGGACCCATCGGCTTCTTAGAAGTATTCACAGCCTCCTCTTAGGCTTCGTATAATGATCTCTTCCTCTGGGAATGATAGCCTCCTCTTGGGCTTAGTACAAGGACCACTCGGCTTCTTAAAAGTTTCCAGCCTCCTCTTGGGCTTAGTACAAATTGTCCCGACGACCTCCTAGAGGTATAGGAACAGAACCTAGTCATCTTCATAGAATGGTCCTTTCCAAGAGTCTACTACTATTTCTTAAAACATAGTGCAAAAGATGAAACTCTAGACACGGACAGTCTAATATCCTTGAGTCTCAAAGACATTCTCAAGTGACCCCTTCGTTAAAATAGAAAGGAAACCCGTAGACTCGAACAGTCTCAATACCCTTTGGATTTCCCGTTTTCTCAAAGAAAAGGAAATACCCCTGAATCAAATCCTTGAGTACAGTGTTACTCATATAAGAACTAATTTTCTCTTTAAAATCAGTATACTGGATCTGTCACTCAACTGAAACAGTTACAATAGCCTCCTCTTGGGCTTTGTACAATGATTCTTCCCAGCGAAGCAAACGTTTAGCCTCTCTCTCAGGCTTTATACGAGATACCAAAAGACTCCCCAGCGGAGTCAAACAACGTTTAGCCTCTCTCTCGGGCTTTGTACGAGACACATAAGAGACTCCCTCATTGAGTCAATCACCCCTTTCGCCTCCATCTCGGGCTTCGTACGAGATACAAAAACTCTCTTGTTGAGTCAAATAGCCTCCATCTCGGGCTTTATACGAGATACCAAAAGATCCCCTCGTTAAGTCAAAACCTTTTAGCCTCTCTCTTGGGCTTTGTACGAGACACATATTAGCCTCCTCTTAGGCTTGGTATGAGAAAACCACTGGTTGATCCAATCAACCTTTTAGCATCAAAACTGTACCTCGCTCACAGTACACAAACATCAACAACTCCTTCCCCTTCATCTAATCGCTGTAAGCGGCAAGCCTCTGGATCATCTACATCCATGCCACTGTCCCTCTTTTAGCATGAAAAATTCCTAAGGAAGGATGGCATTGCTCTACACTGAGTTAAAGTCTTCTCCTTCAGGTTAAAAATCTCCTATAAAGGAAATTATGGCATTTCCGGATTCACAAATCCCGGTTAAAGTAATTCCCTTTATAAACAGTTGTGACATACAACCCCCTCTTTTGAGATGACAAATTCTCTCTAAAGTCAACACCCTTTTAGCTTCATATCTTGGGCTTTGAACAAGATACAAATCACTTTTAGCTTCACATCTTGGGCTTTGAACAAGATACAAACCACCTTTCGCTTCACGTCTTGGGCTTTGAACAAGACACCAAAACAACCATTTCCTCCCATAGAATAGGAGGAACTACGAACGCTCTGATTTCCCCGTTTCGATAAACGGGAATACGTAGGCATAAGATTGAAAGAAAAATCTTAGCGAGCACACTAATAAAAAAACCTAAATCCCATACTCTCACATATCTACCAAAAAGCATCAGTCCTAACATCCTAATCCTTGTTCCCCGCCAGAAGCCTGTCATTCTGTCAAAATAACACAAGAAAGGCCCCACCACATTGATCGCATCCGTAACCTAACAGACCGCTGTTTAAACTCAGTATGCAAGCAGGGTTAATTGGAGACATCTATTTCCCTTCCTTCATCAGCTTTAATAGGATAAAAAATGAATCGACCTGTAGTAAACAAACCCAAAGAGCGGCAGCGCTTAAGAACCGCGTCCAAAATCGCTCGCTACAGCTACGGGCTATCCTTAAGTCATCACTCCCATGCTCGGGAGCAACGATTTGGGGGGCTCCTGTTCTGGACTGGACCAATGGCTAGACATGGCCCAATCCACTTCTGCTCCCAGAACGGCCCAATTGCCTAAGTCCAGTCAATAAGGGGCAGAATTTACCTTTCTGCCCTCCAACCGGGCACATATGGACGAATGGCTCCCAGGGGTCATTTGCTCCTCCCCGGTATTTTTGCTCGTCACACACGGCTTCATTATCCAGGAACAATTATGGGCATGTGCCTGGAACTACGTCTTTGCCCGCAATAACGGCTAGTTTTGGGCACCCTACCAGACATAACGACTAGTTTTTGGCAGTTACCTATTCTTCGGGAAACGGTTATTTCGCCCCGAAAATAGGGACCGTTGGCCACGCACTGGGGCATTATATAAACCCTCTCACTTGAGAGGGCGATGTATCCAATTTTCATCCTAAGAACACACTTTGTACTTGCCCTTTTCTCTGATTTTTTCTTGAGCGTCAGAGTGCCTTGCAGGTACACCCCTTCCTCTTCTCACACCTAGCATCATAGACGTTCTTGGTGGCCCATCACAGGATCTGATCAGCCTTCACAATCATAAATAATGTTAAAATTATAAAATTGAAACTTTTGTCAAATTTTAAGAATCAGACTTATAACCTTTCGAAACTATTAAAATTGTAGTTTTACCAAGTGCACCATAAACACTTTGATGTTTAATTTGGTCAAAGAGAAGAGAGTGATATATTCTATAACTAGAACAATTATCTCTAATGCAATTTTCATTAAACTTATTTATTATTAATCATACAATAAAATAATATAATATATTTAAAAAATTAAAAAATTAATTAAGCAATATAAAATTTATAAATTAACAAAAATTTTGAAAAAAATTGTTACTAAATAAAAAATATTATATTTTTCACATTATTAAAAGTCATGTGATCCGATCAATAATTCATTAGTCCGACCAATAATCCAATAATTCAATAACAAGATCGGGTCGATGATTGGTCTAGGTTTTAAAATATTGGTTTCTGAGAGATATTCAATCTCTAACACTTGTGTATGAAAATAAATTATTAAAAGGGGGATCTTCCTCTTTATATGTGTCTCACATAATTTTGATGAAGCTTAATCACACTCATGAACTTCTTAATTTTTAGAAAGTTTTGTGTGATACTCTTAATTTAACTAAGGTTCTAACTATGATAAATATGTAGACAGTATTTAAGAACTAGTTAATTGTAGTTAATTTGAAGGCCCTGTGTCTTATCTTCTTGCACACTTTAATCATCGACTATAATTATGTTAAATAGAAATGAAAATTTTATACCTATATAAATATGCATATTATGAACAATAGAAATATGAACGTACATGTATATCAATATTCATCTTTGCGCTAATATCGATATCCATCTTTGCACTAATATATTTTAAGAATGAACTAATTAAAAACTCGTGTGTGACATGGATAAATTAATTTCCAAAAAAATAAACTAATTTGATCTTATAAAGCACTATAAATAATGAGTTATACCACATAGATTAAATAAATTAATAACACTAATGTCAAACATCTTGATGTAATTGTTCTCACATATAAGTAATATAGTTCTTACATGTTCTATTAATAGACAATGTTCACTTCTATTAATATAATAAAAAATATTTTTACAAACAAAAAATTGTAATATGTGTGATTGTTTTGAATTTCTCTTGCTTTGATATCATGGGAAATTTGCCTTCTATGGAAGAAAAAAAAGCATTCAAGTATATGTAACTTTATAACATCCATTCAATTGTGTTGTGTGTTATAATCTTAAGTCAAAGAGTTTCATTTAATATTCTCTATCAAATTATGTCATCAAATCAACAACACCTTTCTAATAATAAAAATTATAGATTCCAATTTAATAAAGAAAATATGTTGCATGACCATAAGCAAAGATTATTTACCTAGCATATTTATGAAACACTTCATTGAAAACAACATTTGTAATAGAGCTCAAACTTTATTTCTTTTTGTCATGGATCAATATTTTTAATCACTCTTTACTCTTGATTCTAGAAATAGTCACATAAACTTTCTCATGACTAAATACAACTCTTAGTAAGTATAAACCAACTTAGTTTAAAAATTGACCTGATTTGTTTTTTTTTAATAATCAAAATATCATTAATTAGGTCTAAAGTGTAGACCACATTACAAGATTTCCTACAAATATGCAGGGAAAATAGAAAGTTGAAAAACAAACCAAACCAACCAAAACTAGTATTTGTTTGTAATTCCACCCCCTCTTAACCTACCTCTATGACTAATACATATACAATTCAAGAGGCATTTTATACCATTCATATAGAGAGCCTATTGAATTCTTCTTTACACCCAGCTTTCTCCATCTCCAAGACCATAATACTATGTTGTGGAATATGGTATTTGGGAATGCAACAAGATCATTAAAAACAACTTGGTTCCTTGTTCTCCAAAGACACCAGCAGGTTACCAACCAGAAGTAACTGAGAGACTTTCCCCTCCCTAGATGATGACTCCAAATTTGCAGGTCCTCCATACAATTATTACCTCTATTTAAGTTGATCCCTAACCATGAAGCAACCTTCCTCCAAACCAGACTGGTTTTATCACAGTTTAAGAACAAACGTGCTGCATCTTCAATGACCTGAAAGCAGAAGACACGTGATTTCTGGTGTGGATCTGTGATTATGCCTCTCCTTTCTAGGTTATCTCGCGTTGGTAGCTTGTTTTGCAGTAATCTCCATCCAAATATTGAAATCTTGAAAGGGATTTTTATATTCCACATGGAATTAATAATTGTATTCATATCAGCATCAACACTTACTTCTCCCTGGTTCTGCACGAAATCCGCATAGCAAGACTTCACACTGTATCTGTTACAATTGTCTCTTGGCCAAATAATTTCATCATCATTCTGAATATCCAAAGCCACTTCTTCTACTAACTGACATAATTCTGTTTCTGAGTCATCCACCTCTCCTTCAACTGAACTGATGATGTTTCTTCCAATAAAATCCCAAGACCACATATCATCACTCCATGCTCCACATTCAACTATTATAGCATTCTGATTCAAAGACGAATTAAACAGATTTGGAAATTGGATTTTAAGGGCCTTTCCACCCAACCACCTTGAGTGCCAAAATAAAGTCTTCCTACCATTGCCCACTTTCCATGTCAGTTGCTTAAAAATACCTTGTTCATTTGAGTGTTTGGCAAGGTTTAATAGATCTTTCCACCATCTAGACCAATGTCTTGAATTTACCTCTGATTGATTGTTCAGCATACCTAAAATGGATTCTCCATACTTGACTTTCATAATTCCACTCCACAAGGAATTTGGTTCATGCAAAACCCTCCAAATCCATTTAGATACAAGAGCTTTGTTGAAAGTAGAAGTCTCTTTAATTCCTAGGCCTCCAAATTGTTTAGGTTTGCATACTTGATTCCATCTCACCCAAGCTATAGACTTCTTATCACAGTCACCCCCCCATAAAAAATTTCTTTGGATTGCTCTGATTGTCTTTACCACTTTGATAGGTGCTATATAAAATGACAGGTAATGTATTGGAATGTTAGATATGACTGAGTTGATTAGTGTAACCCTCCCTCCTATAGATAATCTTCTTCCCCTCCAAGTAGCTAGTCTTGATTTAATAGATGAAATGATTGGTTTCCACATTTCTTCCACTCTATGTCTGTCACCCACAAACAGACCAAGGAATTTGAATGGAAATTTTCCAGCCTTGCGTAATAAAAAAGTTGTTAAAGCTTGAACTATGTCAACTTCTAATCCCAGACCCAACAACTTACTTTTACTAAAATTAACCTTCAAACCAGTCAATATTTCCAGGCCCCTCAGAATTTCTTTAATTGTCCAAATGTTACACCAAGAGTCTTCACAAATTACCAAGGTATCATCTGCAAACTGTAGCACTGAGTTGACTGTCTCCCCTTCAATTTTTATGCCTCTAAAAAAACCTTTATCTTCAGCTTTCTTGATGAGCAAGGCAAGGACTTCAGATACCAACACAAACAGAAAGGGAGAAAGTGGATCTCCTTGCATAAAGCCCTTATGTAGTTTGAAATCTCTAGAGGAGCTACCATTCACAAGGACAGACCCATAATTATTACATAGCAATCCCTTTATCCAACTTATCCATACAGGCCAGAAGTGCATTGCCTCTAAAATCTTGAATAAACAATTCCAATTTACACAGTCATACGCTTGAGCAAAGTCAATCTTGAACATGAATCCCTTTTTCTTTTTTCTAACAACATAATCTAGTACTTCATTTGCAACTAGAACACCATCCATCAATTGCCTGCCAAGAACAAATGCAGTCTGAGTTGGGGAAACCAGTTTTCCAATAACATTCCTAAGACTGCCCACAAGAATTTTAGAGACTATTTTTTGAATGCATCCAATCAAGGCAATAGGTATAAATTCCTTTAGGGACTGAGGAATTTCACATTTAGGGATAAGAACAAAAAAAAAGCAGAGGTAAAACATTTGGGCAGTAATGCTTTCTCATAAAACTCAGTAATGCAGTTGGTGATATCTTGTCCAATAATTTCCCAAGTCTCTCTGATGAATTTCATATTTAGCCCATCTGGTCCTGGGTTCCTATCTCCATCACATGTGTTTATTGCTTCCAAAATGTCTTCTCTGGTAAAAGGGGCAGTAAGCATATCATTATCCTCCTCAGATAACTGGTTCAATGCACTTAGATCCATATGGAAACCTTCAATCATCTTGTTCTTTTATTTCTCTTCAAAATGCTCATGAATTACCTGTTTCACCTTTTCCACCTTATCATGTTCATCCAGGCCTAAATTTAGAGGAGATAAAGTATTAAACCTCCTCCTGCAGTTGATAATCGAATGAAAATACTTAGAGTTGACGTCTCCATCCATCAGCCATTTTGTTCTAGCTTTTTGATGGAGGATGCTTTCTTTGATCCTGAGCTTACTCTACATATCCTCTATCAAGCAGCATCTAGCCTTCAGTCTACTTTCTGAAATGTCTTCTACCATATCAGCCATCTCATCTTCAATTTCATTTAATGTCTCAACATTCTCCTCCACCTTAAGGTCCATAATGCCAAAGACCTTAGAATTCCACTCAGTTTTGTCTTTAGAAATTTCAGTTTTTGGTAAAAAAATGTTGCCTGCATCTCCCAACACCTTGCAAGACTCCCACACATCTTTAACAAAAGGTAGAAAATCAGGGCGATCCATCCAAGCATTAATAGTTTTGAAAGGCTTTGGTCCTCAGTTTCTATCATTTAGGATTAAAGAAACAGGCCTATGGTCAGACACATCCCTCTTTTCCACTTTTTGATTCATAATTTTCCACTGATGACATAGTTCCTCGTTAATAAGGAATCTATCAAGCCTACTTTTGCAAGACCCATTAGAGTTGAACCATGTGAATCTGTTACCTACCACAGGTAGGTCCACGAGCTCCATATCCTCCATGAAAACTCCAAACTCCTCCATTTCTGATAAATTAAATCGGCCTCTGCCTCTTCCCTCTTCCTTAACATTGATGGCATTAAAGTCCCCCTACAATCCAATCTCCTATTAAGAATTCAGTCTTCAATTTGATAAGTTTCGCCCACAACACCCTTTTCTCATTAAGTGAACATGAAGAGTAAATGTTTACAATATAAATGGATCTACCTCTACAATATCCATGAACACCTAAATAACAATTTCCAGAAAACTTAAATCAGAGCAAAATGACTTTTTGTTCCAAATAGATAACAAACCTCCAGACTGTCCCAAAGACCAACTAGCAGACCAGTCAAATTCATCTTTACTCCACAAGCTGCTCACCACGCCATTATCTATACTCTTGTAATTTGTTTCTTGAATTAAACAAAACTCGATGTTATTCCTTTCAATCAATTGTTTGACTCTTCTCTTCTTGATAGAAGAGTTGCACCCCTGGATGTTATATGTGATTATATTCATGGCATAGTTGTAGTGACCTCCTTCATACTTTCAAATCTGGCTTTGCCTTTATTTTCCAAACCTCGAATGATTCCTTCTAATGCTTCATCGTCTTCATCTCCTTCTATTCCCAATTCTTTCAAAATTGACCATACTTTGCCTAGCACGTCGTCTGCTCTCTTTTCAATAAATTTATAATTGTCATTGCAAATGAAATATTTATTGAAAATTATCTCTTGGTGAGTTTGAATGGTTAAGGTAATTGACAAGGAGACATTGATATCCTTCAAATGTAGATTATGTTTCCGATTTTTTTAAAACGATATTTACTTCAATGACATGATTAGTAAATTATAGTTACTGCCAACTTAGTACCTGTTAGCTCATAAATTCGACGCCGATATTAAGTTGGAAGTGTTGATTGGAATGTTAAACTCTTGAAGAGGTTTAAAGGAGCTTTCGACTGGATCTTCATGATAGGTTTAAGTCGAAGGTGCTCACATAAGGAAAGGATACTTTTGGGACTTAGAAAATATTTCTAAGAGTTGGGGAAGTCACCTTCGAACGAGAATACTGATGATGTCCGACGCTAAGAAATTCAAATTCAAATAAAGGAGGGAGTAGTTACTCTTGTTCGCTCCTGAAAAAGACAAGTGGCGCACGTCCAAGGGACAGAAGCATGCAGCGCGACACTTGTCATATGTTAATTGTTTCAGGCAGTTGACAGCAGTTAGTTTTAGTATTATAAATAGGGGTTCTAGCAATAGGATTCGGGGTGTGGTGTTCACTTTGTACAAGTTACTCCAAATTTACTCAAAGTATCTGTGTGTAGAGAAAATAGTCTTGTGAGAATGTACGTGATGTAAACACCATTTATCTTTTCAATGCAATTTACTTCAATCTTTCATTAAGAACTTATCTTTTATTTAACACAAGTCATGTTTCTGCACTTTGTCTTATTTTCATACTTTCGACCTTTACTATACACCTTCGACCCTTTCCTTTACATTTTCAGCCTTTTAACTTAACATTTTAAACGTCTTTTAAATTATATTTTCGACAAACCTTTCTTTATGAACACTGTCGAAGTGTTTAGTTCTTTAGAATTTACTTTAAACCAATTGTTAGCACATGTCCTAGGATCAATCTGATCGATCTTGTGAGTCACCAAAGTTAAATTTGGAAGATCAGCGGTTGTTTACCAATTTTCACGGTAAACAATACCACTATATAATCTTTCCCATTTATCTAAGTTTTTTAAGGACATTAATGTGGTGTCAACCATAAGCATGAATGAGTGATTTGAAAGTCCATGTGTTTTAAGATAATTTTGGTTCCATAGGCTCAAATGCCTTATTATCAGTAGTTTTTGATCCATATATAGAATCATAAATGACATACTAATTTTTCAACTTCTATTAACACACACATGCACATGCGCATGCACACACACACACACACACACACACACACATATATATATATATATATATATATATATATATATATATATATATATATATATATATATATATATATATATATATATATATATTACATCCATGTTATATGGGAGAAAAACTTGATTACATAATATAAATTTATTGAAAACTCTACATTGAAAATGAACTTGATTATATGATCATTGATTTCATCAACAACTTTAATAATGGTACCAAAATAGTCCCTTTGAGATATCCAAAGTCTTTGAAATTATCTACTAAACTATTATATGTAATTGAAACAATTACTTCCATTGGGTCATTTAATTCATATATCAACAATTTATCTAGAATGGTAATCTCAGCATATCCACCATTCGGCTCTAACATTTTTTCGTCATCAATATTTAATATCCATTCAGAATTTTTTTTGAAAATCTTCGGCATTTGATGTTGATGAAGCATTTTTTATTGATTGTACAATATGTGTAAAAGACAAAATTTTCCTAAAATATTCATCAAATACTATAATTTTTCTCCAAAAAAAATTGAAGTTGCATATTTGTATCCACTCATAATATCTTTTAATGACTTGTCAAATGTTTCAAAAAAGAATTTATGTGTCATTGGAGCGTCATCTTAAATTATTAACTTTGTTTCAAAATTTGTGCAAGTTTAGACTTTTTCTCTATATTACAAATTGAAGATTCAAGAATTGGAACTGGAATTTTGAATTTGAAATGAACAATTCTTCCTCCTGATAATAACAAACTGCTATTCCACTAGACACCAAATTTAGCATAATATGGCATTTTGAGCACAATGTTGCAGCAGATAATATTTTTCGCATGAAATTTTACCAATTTCACCATAGTCATATAAGGAGAAAAAAAATCTTTCTCCTTATATAAATAAACTTTTCAAAAATCTTTCTTTTTCATATAATAATTTTGCATATGGAACACTATCAATAAATATATGATTTTTGTTCAAAATGTGAAATATGTAATGGTTTAGAAATATATCTAATAAAAGAATATAATACATGTAAGAGAGTGGTGTGATTGTTGGAAGAGTTGCTTCTGAACGGCCAGATCATCCTAACGTTCATCATCTATTAGTCTATTTTTAAGATAATTAGATACATTATCATTTAGATATGGTATTGACGTAAATTCATTCATTACTACGGAAAACATCTCTCATAACAGTTGGAAAAGGGATACAACCACGTCCGACCAGCCATTGTAAGGTAAGGTGTGATGATATTTATGATACTTTTCAACACGGTCTTGCAACCGTGAATATAAGTCAAGTAGCGTGCAACCTATCATAATAGTTACTTTAAATAACAGTTGGTGTATGTCTCAACCTATCACAACGAATACTTTAAACAAACATTGATGCATGTTTTTTAAAAAAATAAAATAAAATGCAACAGTAGAACAACAACAAGAACAACAAGAATAACAAGAACAAAATAAGAACAACACGATGTCGCGGTCGGCTAAAAATTTTTGAGTCGCCATCATATTTTTTAAGGGAAATAAATGAGAAACCTAAGATCTTAATCCCAAGGGCAGAGATTCCTAAGGTTCGGGAGTCAGTTAAGTGAGGGGAAGGTGTTAGGCACCCCTCACTTCCATTGTACTCAATGGGATCCTCCTTAGATTTTAGGGTATGTTTGTTTGTTGTCTTTCTACTTATTTATTTACAAAAAGAATCCTAAGTTTTTTATAATTGTACTCGCTAGGGTTTACAACCCTATGCCTACGTACCTTCAATCTTGAAGGATCAGAGTAACCGTAGTTCACCTCCCCTATTCCTACCCCCTAATCCTATTCTCATTCCTAATCCTAAACCCAATCCACTATTTATACTCTTGGATAAAGAGTTTTATCCCTTAATCTATTGTTTATACTCCTAGATAAGGAGTTCTATCCCTTATCCATTATTTATACTCTCGAATAAAGAGTTATATCCCTTATCCATTATTTATACTCTGGGATGGAGAGTTCTATCCCTTATCCATTATTTATACTCACGGATGGAGAGTTCTATCCCTTATCCATTATTTATACTCTCGGATAGAGAGTTCTATCCCTTATCCATTATTTATACTCTCGGATGGAGAGTTCTATCCCTTATCCATTGTTTATACTCTCGGATGGAGAGTTATATCCCTTATCCATTGTTTATACTATCGGATGGAGAGTTCTATCCCTAATCCATTTATTTATACTCTCGGATATCAAGAGTTCTATCCCTAATCCATTTATTTATACTCTCAGATATCAAGAGTTCTATCCCTAATCCATTTATTTATACTCTCGGATATCAAGAGTTTTATCCCTTATCCCATCCCTTATTTAGACTCTAGGACCAAGAGCATTATCCCAAATTTAAATCCCTAGAAAAATCCCTTTATGTCCCTTATTTAAGGAAGAACAAAAATCCTTGAATTCCATAAAATTCAACAAGACCCCAAAATACCCTCTATGTTAAAATATAGCAAAAACGATTTCCCCAAATTATCCTAAAAAATGATTCTTAAAACCAATATGAACCCTCAATTAAACTAAAATGATTTTTCGCCCCCAAAACCCAAATTTCCAAACAAAACCACATCAATTCCCATTTCCTTCAAAAAAACCCAAATATATTGAATATGTGAAATATGAATTTCAACCCAACCCCAAAAATTCCTTAATAAAGGTCTTCAAGTTAAATCCCCATGTAAAAAGTAAATTATTTTCAATACATCAACCTTGCTAACAACCTAATTAACCAATTAAGTTAAAAAAAACCCTAAAAACTCTAACTAAACAATTCAATTAAGTGATTAATTTAATTGATAGAAAATCTAATAAAACCCTAATTAACCAATTAAATTAAGTAATTAATTTAATGGATACAAAAAACTAATAAAACCCCAATTAACTAATTAAATTAAGTAATTAATTTAATTGATAAAAAAATCTAATAAAACCCTAATTAACCAATTAAATTAAGTAATTAATTTAATGGATAAAAAAAACTAATAAAACCCCAATTAACCAATTAAATTAAGTAATTAATTTAATTGATAAAAAAATCAAATAAAACCCTATAATTTATAAATCCTAATTAGTATTAAATTAAGTTATTGAGAGAAATCCTAAATAATAATAAAATTAACCCAATTATATAATTAACTTAAGTTATTAAGTTAATTAGTTAAAAAACCCTAAACCCTAATTAAAAATTATCCTAATTAAATAATTAAATTAAGTCATTAATTTAATTAATTAAAAACCCAAAACCCTATTCCTTAAAAATCCTAAATAACTATTAAAATCTTAATTAAAAATTAAATTATGTTGAATAATTTAATCATCTACATTCAAATCCAGAGGGGGTGTATTTTGAACCAAACCCGTAAATGGGCTAAACGAAGGGGGATCCCAATAGCATTGGGGCGCAAGGCCCAAAAGCTGAAACCCAATTCAGCAAGCCAAAGAAAATAACAAAACGTGAGAGAGGGAGTCTGCTCGCTGACCCTCCCATCACCGCTTGATCACGATCCTACGGGCTAAAACCTGAGCAATCTCAGCCCTTGATTTTATTAATCAAACTAGGTAATCCAAGCGAACGGCCCAGATGCAAAGTTATCGTAAACCTTCAAGGGCCCGCGTGTGTAGGATGTCAGTTAACTCCAACGGTCAACCTGATCCAACGGCCTAGAACGTACCACTTGGCCACGATCCACAGCCACACGGAGGGAGTATATGACTTCAATCTCTCTCAGATCCCCTCCATTTCCAATTTTCTTTCTCTCTCTAATTCACTCCCTCTCTCTCTAAGTCTCTCACACGCTCTCACCTCTATCTTATTTCTTCCCCGCCGGTGGGCCTTTCGCCCACCATGTGCCACCCCAGAATCCCTCAAAAACCCAGAATCCGGTTGAGTTTCAACCGAAAAACTCATCCCTAAGAACCCTAACACCCCTTCAAACCCAAAAATAAATCCAATTCTCTAGGGTTCGTTAAGAACCCTAGGAACCCTAACCCCCTCTTCATCCCCAAAACCCAGAAGTTACATAAACCCCAAGAACCCTAATGGTTCTGGGAGGAACCCTAGCCCACGAGATGAACCCTAACCCTATCCTTTAGAACCCTAACCCTAAAAATTCCAGAAAACCCTAAAAAAACCCTAAATCGCAACAATCAACAGCCAAACAATACCAAAGCTAAGTGGATTTTGTATTTACCTCCCTTGCTGTGACCGATTAAGCTGCGTTCCTTCCCCTTTATTTTCTCTTTCAGATTCGCTAATCCTTTTCTTTTTGCTCGTAGGTAATCAAGGAGATTTGGGATTCGTCGCTACCGTGTTCATTTTTCCTAGGGGTTTCGCCCGTCCAACCTCCTATGTTAACTTCTACCTTAGTTTTTTATAGGAAAAAATAGGTCTTAGAGATTAATTAGGTTGATCTGTATTTAGGAAATTTTGATCTCATTTTTATTTAATTTGATTCAATGATTGTACGAATTAGGGTTTTGATTTGTACCAAATGTAATTTTTGGATCTGATTTGATTCCATCATGTAATTCGATTGAAAAAAAAAACAATTATGAGATTGATTTTGTTTGATCCGTTTTCATCCAATGTCTGCGCAAATCTAGGGTTTCCCTTTGGGGAAGACGACCCCTTTTTGGGTCAACCATTTTGACCAAAATAATAATTATAATAAAAGAAAATAAAATAAATAATAATAATAATAATAATAATAATAATAATAAGATAAATAACTGCATAACTAAATAGCCATAAAATGAACACGAGAATTCTATTATCAATGACCCAATTAATTAGTAATAATAATAAGAAAATGATAATCTAAAAACCATATTAGTAAATTAACCATCATATTAATAAGTAAGATACTAATAATAATTAATCCACCGAATTAAAACGTAATTAATAATAATCATGAAAACCTTAATAGCCATATCACTAGATGTCCTAATAAAAAAAAAATCCTTAACTTAAAAATCAATTAATCCTAATGACCCTTAAAGCAAATATAAAAATCCCTTCAAAATGATCCAAAAATAATACTTATTATTTAATATATTTTATTATTAAAAATATTAACTCTAAAATAAAAACCTAATTAATTCTAAAAAACTTTTCTTAATATTCTAGAAATAATTAACCATAAAACCAGAATTCTAATTACTATCTAATAACAAAAAAGACAAAAAAAAACCCTTAATTGCTACCCCAATGATAAGAACCCTTTACATAAAACCAAACCCAAAATGAGCCCAGAAGTCCAATGACCTATAAACGATACCCCTGGTAGCACAAAAAATCCAAAAATAGTAACAAGCCCCTGGTCAAAATTTAGGGTACTACAGCTGCCCCTATTTAATCGTCTTCAAATCAGAAGGATGATGTCGATGAGCCTTCCTCCTTTTGAGGAGGAGACGATTAAATACAAGAAGGACCCTAATTTTGACCGCAGAACCCGATAGGTGCTAAGTTGATATCCTAAAATCCTTGGTAGACCCACACTGAAATATCCGACTGAACCCCTTGATAAATACCTTTGAGAACCCCTTCTGATAAAACCCCAATGATGAAATATAGTGACACCTATTGCTAGAACCCTTTGATGGCAAACCCAGTAAACCCTTTTGATAAACTCTTTGATAGAACCCCTTAATACTTAAATAAAAACCCTTAACAAAATATCCTGATAAAATCCTTTGGGGAAATCCCTTTGGTAAAACCCCTTGAGTAACAATCCGTATGAAATCCCTAATGGTGATTATGAACCCTATGCATGTATGCGTGTTTGCGTATATGAGTGCATGTTAGATGCTAGAGCGTAGCGACATGATTGATGCATGACTTGGGCTAACGCCTCTTTTATGATATGCAATGCAGGTCTTCATCTGAAATAATACTTTCCACAACGTCCTGACTCCCTGACCCTTGAAACTTTGATAATTGTAGTAGGCCATGATATCCTTGACTCCTGTTTAACATGCCGTTAAAGAACCTCCCATGTTGGTTAGATTGTAATGTATATTCCTGTCGGTGTATAGACCCTATATCCTGCTTTGGAAGAATATGATCCCTTTGATGATTCCAAAAACCGAAGTAAAATCCATTTTCCCTTTTCAAAGCTTTTATTTATACCCGATATTTCAATGCATTATTTCACCATTAATTGACACCTTGTAATCAAGCGGAATGATTTAGGAGGCAAAGAAATATATTTGAAAAAAAAAATTATTGAGAATCGGCCCGAAAATAGGCAATGATAAGTAAGGAGGGTAATTCTCATAAGGAGATATTACCGTAAATCCAGAAAAATGTAAAATGGCAATAAGAAAACAAATTCATTTATGTCCCTATTAAATATAACACCAGCTAATATCCCTAAGTCTCCAAGATCACGTCACTTCGCTTCTGACGATGACGGCTGGAATGATTGCTCCCTTCTGAATTCCTGTTACAGGGTGACTTGAGTGTTTTAGGTCATATGCCTTTTGGATATCCCTAACTCTTTCCTGGACCGCCCTTTTTAGAGTCTTAGTCCACCGACATGATATACCATTTTTCGACTAAGCCGCCCTTTAGGGTTTTCGACTTGTCGGGTATCATTTTTATTCAAGTCCCTAATTTTTGCCTGGATTGCTCTTTCGAGTTTTCAATCCACCGGGACGCCCTAATTTTTGCCTAAGCCGCCCTTTAGGGTTTTCGACTTAGCGGGCTTTTATCCTCTTTTTCTAGGCATAGCATTTTTTGACCAAATCGGAGTTCACCGGTCGCGGTAAATCCGCTTCATCCACGGTTGTTAATATTAGTGCTCCGCCAGAGGAGGCACTCTTCACGACATATGGCCCTTCATAGGGTGGGTCCATTTGACGTGGTGGTCTTTATGGATGGGTAATATTTTCCTTAACCCCAAGTCTCCCTCTTCGCGTAGGCGAGGATGAACTTCTTTGTCAAACGCTCTCTTAATTCCCTATGGATATAACTGCCCACAGCCACACGTTTCCCTTATACGAGGTTTAGCTGATCGAACCTAGTTTACACCCATTCTGCCTTATCCAGATTAGCTTCCTTTATGATCCTAAATTCTGATTCATAGCCCCTGCAAATATTTAAGTTTCCCTCGAGATCCAAGTCCAGGTCCTTCATAGGAATCCGAAGTTGCAGAATCCTTTATAACCATGACATCTTTGTCCGGGAAGTCCAACTGCATGAGTTTGATAGTCGTCAACTGGTTTATGAACGAGATGATTTGCTAGTGTACTTCCTTTAATAGCCTTTAGGGTGACGTATTGGATGTCACATTCAGTTAATAACATATGCCACCTAGCTATTCTTCTTGATACGTCATGTTTCCCTAGTTCACAACCCATTGAATTCTCAAGTATTTTTAAGTACATTATGAGTGGTCGCCTTGGGACTGGTAGTACCAATATAGGTGGCTTTCATTTTGTCCCTTATTCCCTTTTGACTAACCACGGTCCCTGATATTTTCCAGATCTGATTCCATAGGTACACCTTGTGGGCTTTAGTCGTAACTTGAATTTCCTTAACTGATCCAACAACCTTTGCAAGTTAGTTATGTGATCTTCTTCCTTTTGTGACTTGGTAATCGTATCATCCATATGAACCTCTATCTCCTTATACCTTATATTACCATAGTCTTTTGATAAGTTACTCCTATATTCTTTAACCCAACAGGCGTTACCTTGTGACAAAAGGTCGAATTACTTCTTGACGTGTTCCCTGATCTGGAGGGTCATATCTAATCTGGTCTTCCTCAACTTTTGCTTGATTGGCGTGCATTCTAGTTTGAGTAGTGGTTTGTGCTTGCCGATGCTTGTACCAAGTCCTGGCGTATCTTGGTATGACCATACGAACACGTCGAAGTATCCTCGCCATAGCTCGATCAGTCTTTCCTTTATATCCTTATCCAGAGAAGCACGACTTTGACCTCTTTCCTATCTTCCTCAGTTCCCAGATTGATCACATCCACTGGTTCCTGATGAGGTTGCATTTCCTTGTCCTCTTGCCTCAACAGTCTGGCTAACTCTTCGGGAAGCTCACACTCGTCCTCATCACCCTCTTCCGCTTGGTTAATCGATAATTTGAAGTCATTCGAGATTATAGCGGTGTCATTCTTAATAGGTTCATTTTTGAATTTGCATGGGGAAGAAGATTTTTCCTTTTGGAATGAAGTGCTAGAAGTGAAAATATTGAAAGAAGGTATATTGCCATTTTGAATAAACAGAAAATGAAAGAAAAAAGATCTTGATTGAAAACAAAATGCAAATTTATTGATAGAAATAATCCAAAGAAATAAAAGGTGGCCCTACAAAGCTTTGTCCACTTGCCTTGGGCATAACAAGGGACTTATTATTATTTTAAGGAAAAAGTAAATTACTTCGAAACAAAAATCATCTCAGAAATCCCAATAGCTCTCCAATTGTCGGAGTTAGGCATTCTTTTCTTCCTCTTCCATTAAGGCCACATGATCCCAAATTCCAAATCCCACACCATGGAAATCGCCTTCTAATCCTTCATTAGCCGGTTTGTAACCCATCCCAAATAAATCCTTCTCCTCAGGTGACTCCTATTGTTTGCCCCAGTTTGTTATGTCTTCCTTATTAATAAGGAATTCATCCCCCATCTCTTCCATGGCGTTGACTGTTGCCCCAATGTGCCCCAGTAATGCATTATCTCCCAGATTTGGATCTTCAGGGTCTATAACACTGACATCATTTTCCTTTGAGTTGTTTTCGGGGTACCCCTTATTGTTATGTTGGTCGGAGGATGACTGCCCAATCTTTCCTGTCTTTAAACCGTTCTCAATCCTCTCTCCAATGATAACCAAGTCAGTGAATCCCGTTGAGACTGCCCCAATCATCCTTTCATAGTATAGTCCTTGCAGAGTTCCCATGAATGTATCTACTAGCTCGCTTTCCCGCAATGGAGGTTGAACACGAGAGGCTAGCTCCCTCCATCTCTGGGCATACTCCTTAAAAGATTCGTTCCCTTTTTGAGACATGTTTTGTAATTGTATGCGATCAGGGGCCATGTCTACATTATATTGGTATTGCCTTATAAAGGCACTTTCCAGATCCTCCCAGTTCTGGATGTGAGTCCTCTCCAGTTGTACGTACCAATCCAAGGATGCCCCACTAAGGCTATCTTGGAAAACATGCATCATCAGCTTTTCATTTTTAGCATGAGCCCCCATCTTTCGGGAAAACATCCGGATGTGATTTTTGGGACAACTAACTCCTTTATACATCTCGAAGTTAGGTGCCTTAAACTTAGGAGGTATGACCACATCGGGCACCAGACACATTTCCAAGGTATCCACTCCAAGAACATTGAGTCCCTCCATGATCTTTAGCCTTTCCTCAAGTGCTCTGTACTTATCATCAATCCTTCTCCTTTCCCTAACAGTGGTTCCTTTATTTTCGAGGGCCACTTATCTCGGATTTTCACCCTCGTGTGCGTAGTTCTCACGCGGGGTAGGTCTGTAAATAGTACGAGGTGCCCCATTAGAAATATGTGGAGAGACGGTTCCCTCGAGAGGTTGGTCAACAGTTTTGTGCTTAGCAGTTTCAGTCTCTTCACGTTCTAGATCATGGACAAACCCTAGTAGGGGGTTATTGTCTTCAACATGGGAGGTAGGAGTAGGAACCTTTCTTTGATGGCTTGACTTGGTTCTTCTGGCTATCAAATTCTGGACGGCAAGTGTCAATTGATCAATCTGGCTTTTCATTTCTTCCATGTTCTCCTTGACAGTATCCATTTCTCCTCTTAGAGTAACCAACTCCTTCTCCATCTGATCCATAGCTTTCCTTTGGTACGCTCGAGTGCGAGGTCAGGAAGTCAGATTGTTATACTCAATGACCCTGAGACGGAGTTTTTAAAAAAAAATGATTTTTTGTTCCTTTTTCCTTATGTTGAATGCATGTTGGTGATGAATGTATGAATATACATGATGTATGCTAAATAATTTTAAAATTTTATTCGGGGGGAATTCCAAAATCCATCGTAGTTATAAATGAATATATCCAAAGGGTGGAACCCATACACATAGAATATCAAATCCACATCCATTAGCCAATCCCCAAATCCAAAATGCCTTCCAAACTTATAACAATAATTCCTCGGGAATAACCCAAAACAATAATCCCAAAATGGAAGCTCCTGAACTTAAGAAGACGTAAACTAAATAGATGCCCCCAATGCCTTCTTAAAACTCCTCCAAGTACCTTTGCATTTCCCTATCCTCCTTGTGGTGAGATAATAGATCCTCAACATGCACAACTAAGTCTTTAGGCTTGACCCTTTTTCCTTTTATGTTTTTTTTTTATGTTTTTTTTTTCTTTTTTTTTTGCCCCCATGCCCCTTGTAAGTTTTTTATTCTCCTTGTAAATCCAAGTATAGCGTAAGAGCTAGTTAAAAATCCTTGAAGGGGAAGTCACATAGAGGAGGATCCTAGAATTGTGCAAGAGTAGTTATGGCCTCTACCTTTCTAGGAGTCCCTAAGAGATCGAGGATCCTTCCATACTTATGTATACCCATCCCTTGGGAAGATTTGGCATTAAGTCTTAAAGGCCTTTGAGACTTTGTAAATCAGCACTTAGCATTCTGATGCGTAGGTAGCCCTTTTATTTGAATCAATCTTTCCCATATTCCTACAACGCATCTTAAAATTCCCCACAAAAATGCATCTATGCAAAAAAGTTTTTAAATGCATGATGACATGGACATTTTGTTCTTTGGTTAAATGTTTTTTTGGGTTAGGGTAAGGTGAAAATGCAAGCATGACCCTAACTAGGTAGGCTCCCTATAATAGGTTTAGATCTGAAGCTTGTCTACCCAATCCCCTCGCATGTAGGATATAAAGTTCGGACAACATAACGACCCTATAAGGTACAGACTATACCCTTGTTTTACTATGAGAAGGAGCAAGCCTTCCTATGGTAATCCTTCGGGATAAGTCTCATCTGGGTAGGACCTTAGTAACAGCCCTTGAGGGTTGAATACGTAGGGTCTCCATGAGTTGGTAAGGGGTAGGCTAAGAGTTCTCAGAGTCTCGGACCACATCCAAATCATCCTCTACGTTAGGGGCTAGCCCTTTCATGAGGACACCTTTGGGGATGTCGCATCCCCCCAAAAAACATTTCCGTTCCACGTCCTAATCTAGGGTTATACTCCAAGCTTGGGCTTTAGCTTCACACATCATTTGCTCCAATCCAATGTATGATGACAAAATAAAAATATAAGGGTCAAATATAATAAATAAAAACAAATATAAAATAAAAATCTGAGAATAATAAGAAGAAAAAACAACAAAAAAAAAACAATAAACACCCAAGACAAACAAACAAAACCCTAAAGTCTAAGGTTAGGAGGGGCTCTCTTTAGGGAGGAATCCCCAGCAGAGTCGCCAGCTGTCGCGGCCGGCTAAAAATTTTCGAATCGCCATCATATTTTTTAAGGGAAATAAATGATAAACCTAAGATCCTAATCCCAAGGGCAGAGATTCCTAAGGTTCGGGAGTCGGTTAAGTGAGGGGAAGGTGTTAGGCACCCCTCACTTCCATTGTACTCAATGGGACCCTCCTTAGATTTTAGGGTATGTTTGTTTGTTGTCTTTCTACTTATTTATTTACAAAAAGAATCCTAAGTTTTTATAATTGTACTCGCTAGGGTTTACAACCCTATGCCTACGTACCTTCAATCTTGAAGGATCAGAGTAACCGTAGTTCACCTCCCCTATTCCTACCCCCTACTCCTATTCCCATTCCTAATCCTAAACCCAATCCACTATTTATACTCTTAAAGAGTTTTATCCCTTAATCTATTGTTTATACTCCTAGATAAGGAGTTATATCCCTTATCCATTATTTATACTCTCGGATAAAGAGTTTTATCCCTTATCCATTATTTATACTCTCAGATGGAGAGTTCTATCCCTTATCCATTATTTATACTCTCGGATGGAGATTTCTATCCCTTATCCATTATTTATACTCTCGGATGGAGAGTTCTATCCCTTATCCATTATTTATACTCTCGGATGGAGAGTTCTATCCCTTATCCATTATTTATACTCTCGGATGGAGAGTTCTATCCCTTATCCATTGTTTATACTCTCGGATGGAGAGTTTTATCCCTTATCCATTGTTTATACTCTCTGATGGAGAGTTCTATCCCTAATCCATTTATTTATACTCTCGGATATCAAGAGTTTTATCCCTAATCCATTTATTTATACTCTCGGATATCAAGAGTTCTATCCCTAATCCATTTATTTATACTCTCGGATATCAAGAGTTTTATCCCTTATCCCATCCCTTATTTAGACTCTCGGACCAAGAGCATTATCCCAAATTTAAATCCCTAGAAAAATCCCTTTATGTCCCTTATTTAAGAAAGAACAAAAATCCTTGAATTCCATAAAATTCAACAAGACCCAAAAATACCCTCTTTGCTAAAATATAGCAAAAACGATTTCCCTAAATTATCCCAAAAAATGCTTCTTAAAACCAATATGAACCCTCAATTAAACTAAAATTATTTTTCGCCCCCAAAACCCAAATTTCCAAACAAAACCACATCAATTCCCATTTCCTTAAAAAAAAACCCAAATATATTGAATATGTGAAATATGAATTTCAACCCAACCCCAAAAATTCCTTAATAAAGGTCTCCAAGTTAAATCCCCATTTAAAAAGTAAATTGTTTTCAATACATCAACCTTGCTAACAACCTAATTAACCAATTAAGTTAAAAAAACCCTAACTAAACAATTAAATTAAGTGATTAATTTACTTGATAGAAAATCTAATAAAACCCTAATTAACCAATTAAATTAAGTAATTAATTTAATGGATACAAAAAACTAATAAAACCCCAATTAACCAATTAAATTAAGTAATTAATTTAATTAATACAAAAAATCTAATAAAACCCTAATTAACTGATTAAATTAAGTAATTAATTTAATGGATAAAAAAACTAATAAAACCCCAATTAACCAATTAAATTAAGTAATTAATTTAATTGATAAAAAAAATCTAATAAAACCCTATAATTTATAAATCCTAATTAGTATTAAATTACGTTATTGAGAGAAATCCTAAATAATAATAAAATTAACCCAATTATATAATTAACTTAAGTTATTAAGTTAGTTAGTTAAAAAAACCCTAAACCCTAATTAAAAATTACCCTAATTAAATAATTAAATTAAGTCATTAATTTAATTAATTAAAAACCCAAAACCCTATTCCTTAAAAATCCTAAATAACTATTAAAATCCTAATTAACAATTAAATTATGTTGAATAATTTAATCATCTACATTCAAATCCAGAGGGGGTGTATTTTGAACCAAACCCGTAAATAGGCTAAATGAAGGGGGGTTCCAATAGCATTGGGGCGCAAGGCCCAAAAGCTGAAACCCAATTCAGCAAGCCAAAGAAAAAAACAAAACGTGAGAGAGGGAGTCTGCTCGCTGACCCTCCCACCACCGCTTGATCACGATCATACGGGCTAAAACCAGAGCAATCTCAGCCCTTGATTTTATTAATCAAACTAGGTAATCCAAGCGAACGGCCCAGATGCAAAGTTATCGTAAACCTTCAAGGGCCCGCGTGTGAAGAACCCTAGGAACCCTAACCCCCTCTTCATCCCCAAAACCCAAAAGTTACATAAATCCCAAGAACCCTAAGGGTTCTGGGAGAACCCTAGCCCACGAGATGAACCCTAACCCTATCCTTTAGAACCCTAACCCTAAAAATTCCAGAAAACCCTAAAAAACCCTAAATCGCAACAATCAACAGCCAAGCAATACCAAAGCTAAGTGGATTTTGTGTTTACCTCCCTTGCCGTGACCGATTAAGCTGCGTTCCTTCCCCTTTATTTTCTCTTTCAGATTCGCTAATCCTTTTCTTTTTGCTCGCAGGTAATCAAGGAGATTTGGGATTCGCCGCTACCGTGTTCATTTTTCCTAGGGGTTTCATCCGTCCAACCTCCTCTGTTAACTTCTACCTTAGTTTTTTATAGGAAAAAATAGGTCTTAGAGATTAATTAGGTTGATCTATATTTAGGAAATTTTGATCTCATTTTTATTTAATTTGATTCAGTGATTGTACGAATTAGGGTTTTAATTTGTACCAAATGTAATTTTTGGATCTGATTTTATTCCATCATGTAATTCGATTGAAAAAAAAAACAATTATGAGATTGATTTTGTTTGATCTGTTTTTATCCAATGTCTGCGTAAATCTAGGGTTTCCCTTTGGGGAAGACGACCCCTTTTTAGGTCAACCATTTTGACCGAAATAATAATTATAATAAAAGAAAATAAAATAAATAATAATAATAATAATAATAATAAGATAAATAACTGCATAACTAAATAGCCATAAAATGAACACGGGAATTCTATTATCAATGACCCAATTAATTAGTAATAATAATAAGAAAATGATAATCTAAAAACCATATTAGTAAATTAACCATCATATTAATAAATAAGATACTAATAATAATTAATCCACCGAATTAAAACGTAATTAATAATAATCATGAAAACCTTAATAGCCACATCACTAGATGTCCTAATAAAAAAAATCCTTAACTTAAAAATCAATTAATCCTAATGACCCTTAAAGCAAATATAAAAATCCCTTCAAAATGATCCAAAAATAATACTTATTATTTAATAAATTTTATTATTAAAAATATTAACTCTAAAATAAAAACCAAATTAATTCTAAAAAACTTTTCTTCTTAATATTCTAGAAATAATTAACCATAAAACCAGAATTCTAATTACTATCTAATAACAAAAAAGACAAAAAAACCCTTAATTGCTAACCCAATGATAAGAACCCTTTACATAAAACCAAACCCAAAATGAGGCCAGAAGTCCAATGACCTATAAACGATACCCCTGGTAGCACAAAAAATCCAAAAATAGTAACAAGCCCCTGGTCAAAATTTAGGGTACTACACACGAATTATAACAAGAACAATAACAACAAAAAAAACAACAACAATAACAATAAGAAGAAGAACAATAACAACAACAACAACAATAAAAACAACAACAACAACAACAACAACAACAACAACAACAACAACAACTAGAACAACAACAACAACAACAACAATAAAAACAACAACAAGAACAACAAGAATAACAACAACAACAACAACAATAACAACAACAACAACAAGAACAAAAGTAAGAACAACACGAATCATAACAAGAACAAGAACAACAACAAAAACAACAACAATAACAATAAGAAGAAGAAGAAGAAGAAGAAGAAGAAGAAGAACAACAACAACAATAAAAATAACAACAACAACAACAATAACAACAGCAGCAACAGCAACAATAAGAACAACAACAACAACAACAAGAAAAACTACAACAACGACAACAACAATAATAACAACAACAACAACAAAAGAACAACAACAACTAACATTGCTAACTTCAATCCATGTTTTCTTTGTCCCATTCAAGTTGGAGAAAAGATGACGGAGTTATGAAATTTGTTAATGAAAGAAATGATGTTTTCGAATTTTGTTTATGAAAGAAATGATGTTTTCGAGTTTGGTTTAGTGGAGAAATAGAGTCTCGTAAATAGAAGATGATGTTTAAAGGTAGAAGATGAAATTTGTCTAAGTTGGAAGTTTATCTAAGTCTTAGGTTTCACACAGATCACTAATGGTAGTGTCTTGAGCGTTGATACTCACTAAATGGATGATAAATATTTGTTTAAGAACGGTGAAGAAACTCAATAAACACGCTTATATTCCCCCATGACCCTAAGTGACTTTTCACCATGGTAGGAAGTTCCAACCGTGGTAAAAAAAAAAGTGGCTTATAAATAAATAAAAACAAAATTATAGATTCAAACTTATCACAACGGTTACTTTAAACAATCATTGTATGTCTCAACCTATCACAACGGTTACTTTAAACAACCATTGTTGTATGTCTTTTAATAAAAAATGCACGGTTAGAAGTTCCAACTATGGTAAAAAAAATGACTTAAAAATAAATAAAAACAAAATTGTAGGTGCTAAGACTCAAACTCATGACCAGGCGCCACTTACTATAAGTTCTAGGATTCGAACTCTTGACCAGACACCACTTTTTACCACGATTGGTACCTATGACCGTTGGGAAATGTATTTTAGTAAATACAAAAAAATTGCTAAAAAAAATAATTACCACGGTTAACAAGAAGACCGTTGTAAAATGGATGTTACGAAATGTCTATTTTGTAGTAGTGATTCAAACTAGTTTTATTTTTTATTTTATTTTTGCAATATTAGTTCTATTGCAATAGGCTTAAGAATACATCTGTAAGTGTTAAATATATTAAAAATATAATATGTTGTGGTTATTACAACTAAACGCAAGTAAGTATTCAAAAACTTAAATTATAATAGGATTATAAGACAACAATTACCTTGATTGTTTGTCAACATATGATGTTCGTAAAGAATTCCATCAAATAAGTAATGTCATGTTTGAAGTTATACATGTTTTATTTGATTAGTTAATACTTGTAAGATCATGATTACAAATAATTTTCTCAAAAATATTCCTGAACCCTAATCATATACTCGTTTTATTTCCTTAATAAATGCTCGTTCATCTTGAAGAAAGTCCATTGCAAAACATATTTCTCTAAAAAAATTATGTTCGAAGCCATCTATTTTTTTATATCACTATAACTTGTAGAACCTTTTTTTATAGTCAACATCATTCCTAAATAATATAACTCTCTTATACTTGATAATACCTATATTAGTCTATCAACAACGTATCTTTTTTTCATGGCTTCCAACTTCTGCTTTATTTTATATAGACAAATTATTCATAAACTAGCAATTTTGCTTCTTCATAAACTTTGTTATCTATAAACCAAGAGGTAAAAATTGTTCTATCGCATTTGACATCAGTAGAACATTGTCAATTTGTCCATAATCTTTGTATTAAACTAATTTTTAGCTTCCATGAAAAGAAAAAAAAAAGTCTTTAAACAATTGACTTCCTTCTATGAATTGAGTATGAAAAAATCCTCCAACATAATGCATTGGATTATATATACTTATAGTCAAGGTATTTTTCATTTCATCAATGTTTCTTTTTCTATATCAAGGCTAGATTTGGGCAAGTGCAACCTGATCCATTGCATAATATATCGACTAGGCTTGTCTCAGACTAAATTTTCTGAGACAAGCCTAGTCGATATATTGTGTTTGACTCAGTTGGAACTACAACGATTGAAATTCGATCATAACCCTTATTTATGTATTCAAATAAATATTTGATTGAAGTATTCTAATTGCACCATTCCATCTTTATGTGTATTTCATACTTCATCATTAATCGTGGGTTACGAGGAACTACATGACCATTATGAAATTTAATTCAAATTTTCTCGATTTTGTGACCATTATCTCTTCTTTTATAAACCGGGTAACCATTTGATCCATAATATGTGTGTTCTAAAAATGTTTGGGATATTACGTAGAACATTTACCACCTTTCATGTACATGGAGCTCAGATTTGCTAAACCATAAGGTTTATGAAACATATCACTTTTACCCAATGTATATAATTTGTGTTCTTTGACATGTTCAGGTATCTCTGCAGAAATGATCTTGTTTATATTTTATGGACCGAGGTATTTGTTAAATGGATGTAAAAATATAAAAATTTGTGCATGTGCCAAACCTCCCTTTTAGAATACCTCTCTTTGTGCCAAAAATATTTTAAGTAAGAAGGAGAAAAAGGGATTCTAAAAGAGGGTGTCAGCAATTAAGTCTAAATGAATTATGTAACATACAATGTTAGAGGGTGTGGAGGTAATTTGAAACGTAGGAAGATTAGACATTTAATTGCTAACGGTGGGGCTGATGTTTGTTTTATACACGAAACAAAATGTAAGCATATGTCTGATGAAATAGCTCATAGTATCTGGGGAAGTAACGATGTTCAGTGGTCTACTACAGACTCAGTTGGAAACTCAGGGGGGGGGGGGTTTAACATTGTGGAGGAAAGATTTATGCGTATCGGTTTCTAGTCATAGAGGTTTTGGATACCTGTGTGTCAATACTCTATGGAGAAACAAGAATGTTTACTTTGTCAACATATATTCTTCATGTGCTTTGTCTGAAAAGAGAAGACTTTGGGCTAAGCTGTTAGATTTGAAGTCTAAACTCCCATCGGGAGATTGGATTGTTGGGGGTGATTTCAACGTGATAAAGAATAGGGAGGTAAGGCTAGGTAGAGGCATTGAGAGTAAGGTTGAGATGGAACAATTCAATAACTTCATCGCAGCTATGGATCTTGTGGACCTCCCTTTATCTGGTAATAAATTCGCTTACTGCAATCATAGTGGCTTCTGTATGAGTATATTAGATAGGTTTATACTCTCCTTGGATTTGACTAATACATGGAATACTATTGATCAGTCTATGGGGGAGCGAGATATTTCTGATCATAGACCGATTTGGCTTAAGGGAAGGAATACTAACTGGGGCCCTAAGCCTTTTAAGGCTTTTGATTCATGGTATGATCATCTGGATTTCTTGGCTTTTGTCAAACAAGAATGGAGTTCCTTTAGTGTTAATGGGAGTGCAACCCATATCCTTAATAGAAAGCTTCAGATGCTTTGGGAGAGACTTCGATGGTGGAATGTAAACATGTTTGGTTGGATTGGTTTAAAAATTGAAAGTTATATTGATAATATTAATAAAGTGGAGAATGACTTGGCAAATGTTGTGAATGATGTTTCTATGGAGGACCTCAAAATTAGGGGAAATGCACATAAAAAGCTTTGGGAAACTATGCATTTGAAGGAGATTTTTATACTTCTATATTTTGAAACTTTCAGTTTTGTTTGGTTATTCTTCAACCACTTCAATCTCTCCAAATCTAATATTGTAAAATCATAAACTAAATTTTTTTGAAAATTCTTAATAATAACAAAGTTCTTGCTTCCTCTATTCGACTTTTAATTCTAAATGCAAGTTCCTCTCTGATTGTTTACCAATTTTCACGGTAAACAAATTGGCACGCCCAGTGGGACCGTGCTAACTTCTATAAAGATTTTTATAAGTTTTGAAAGCCTGCATTTATTAGTCTTTTCTTTGAGAAAACTTCATTGCATGTTATTGAGAAGTGGAAAAGTAGCCACTACAAACGAAGAGAGATCAAGGAGAAGATACACCAGAAAAATGGCGACGAACACTAGTCAGCCAAACAATCCAAACCCTCGAGGGAGTGGTTCTAATCCTCAATCAAGCAATTTAAATACTCATCCTAGTAACACTATCCCTCAAAATGTGTCTAGGAACGAGGTAGTGCCACCCCTAGTCCCTTCGACAGGAGAACCAATACCGCCGCCTGTTGTGTCTGAACCAATGCCATCAATGGCAGGTTCGGGGTGGACATATATAAGTGCTTACACTCAACCTGTTTTGGAGTACATTGGGCCTCAAGCATCTAATCCCTAAACTCCACCAGGAGGAACTTCGACGTTTAGGCATTTTCCCCTTCTAGGGCTTTCACAACCATTACCAAGGAATCCGCCTTACGGAATGCCAACGTTAGTAATGCAAAGCCTCCAAAATGTCCCCCCAGTATTCTCAGAAAATGTAATGTCTTCACCATTACAAGGGTCGGGATCTGGGATAAATGTGGGTCAAAACAGTCAAAGTGTAGGTGTGGGATATTCCACTCAAGGTCCTAGTCTGACAAATACTTCTATAGCATGTTTAAGATAGCAAATGGATGAGAGTAACCTATAAATGGTACAAACTTAGTCCCAAACTATGGGGCAAATTTTCCAACCCTTGATCCAGAACACTACCTAAACTAACCAACAATTAGCAGCGCAATTGGCACGCATGGCAGAATTTATGGGTGTACTAGCCCCTGTACGAGGTGCAACTGTTGTGGAGAACATTCCACGGCGGAACCTAGGGAGCATACCTGAGGCGAATCTAGAAAACCAGGGGATAATCGAACCCCCTAGAGTCGAACCCCCTAGAGTCGAACCACTTAGAAACCAAGTGCCAATTCCTGTAGAGAGGGAACAAGGGGTAGTTATAGTAAATAGAAACCAAGATGCTGACCATGTTGTACAACAGGTTAGACGTAACAACGTAGCAGCAGATAACAACCTAGCAGCCATGGTCGAAAGGATAATGGCTCAAAATGGGGTAAATTTTGGTTTTACTAGGCAAAACTATACATCACCAATAGTAGATTACATTCTCCAATCAGAATTACCTCCTAGGAAGAAGATCCCAAAGTTTACCAAATTCTCAGGAGATACCACTGAATCTATCGTCGAACACGTAGCCCGATATATGATCGAGGCTGGAGAAATTGCAAATGACGAAAGTCTTAGGATAAAATATTTTCCAAGTTCTCTCACCAGAAATGCTTTTACTTAGTTTACAACCCCGCCTCCTAACTCAATCTGTAATTGGACCCAGTTGGAACGTTTATTCCATGAACAATTCTACATGGGACAAACCAAGATTAGTTTGAAGGAATTGGCTAGCATAAAACAAAAATTTACTAAGCCAATAGACAATTACCTAAATAGGTTTCGATTACTTAAGGCTATGTGTTTTACTCAAGTTCCAGAACATGAATTGGTCGAAATGGCCGCTGGTGGCCTTGATTACTCTATTAGGAAGAAGTTGGATACCCAGTATCTGAGAGATATGGCCCAACTAGCTAATAGGGTTCGACAGTTAGAACGTCTGAAAGACGAAAAAGCTAAGTTTAATAAGTGTAAAAAGGTAGCCTATGTTTAATATAATAAGGATGTCGAAGGTTTGTATGATGAACCATTGCAGTTTGACGAAACTGAGATAGATGTTGCTGAATTGAAGTAGGGTCCTCCTTATGCTTGCAAAGTGTTAGCCCCTTCGAATGGGAAAAATCCTGTCGAATCTGAAAAGAATGATAAGTTTCCAAAGAAAACATATACTTTCGATATCACTAAGTGTGACGAAATTTTTGATTTGTTAGTTAAAGATGGACAAATGATAGTGCCTGGTAGCGCTAAAATTCCCCCTTTAGAACAAATAAAAAATAGAGGATTTTTTAAGTACCATAATTTTCTGGGTCATAAAACTTCTCAGTGTTTTATTTTCAGGGATTTGGTGCAAAACGCTATTCAGGAGGGCAGGCTGAAATTTGGAGAGAAGTCCAAAGGTCAAATGAAAATCGACTCTGACCCGTTGCAAACAGTGGATGCCCATTATGATGAGCCCACAGAAGTACATATGGTTGAAGTTGCTGATGACTTCGACTGTTCAATCAATAAGGTGGAAATTACTGAAGATTTCGCCAATGGTGTTGTTTTAGCTAAGGTTACTGAAGACCTTGACATCAATACCATGGAGAAACTCATGAGCAAGGCCGCTGACGGCTTCGACAAAGCTACTGATGGCTTAGATGATGGGATCACTGAAGATTCTAACATGATGCTGGTTACCAAAGAAACTGCTGATAGTTTCGTTAAGATGGACAAGGCTGTTGAAGGCCTTGATGTAGACTTCTACAATCTGAATCTTAGTGTTGATGTCGACATGGACATAAACATGGTCCAGATTACACAACATAAGACGATGGAGGTTGATGAACCAAGCTTCCAAGAAGAGCATAACAAAGTGGCGTATCCAAACAGGAAGAGACTATCATTGAATTCCTTCACCGCTGCCAAAAGAAGGGATCAGGAGTCATGCTATGCCCCAGATGCAGTGTAATCTTCGACCAGAAAGTTGTCCATAATATTGAGGGGGTTAAGAAGGCCAGAGAGAGAAGGGAGTAAAGAACATCTTAGGGTTAAAGGAGTTTCGATCCTAGAAGGTCCTCTTCAAAACAAGTGGGAGGAAAAACACAGTTCCCAGGGGCCAGACCCAACACCTTCAAACCAATAAGTAATGCGCCAGTGGGAAGCTGGACGAAACCTGTCGAAGGAAAGGAAAAAGGTCAAAAAAAATGACAGAAGTTTGATGTGAACAAAGGCTCTTCAATAGAGTATTGAAAGGAGTTTTAGACTTCCAATAGGTCAACTTTTGTCTCTGAAAACTATAAAGGGAAGAACCCGATGTTGCGATCTCAATGGAGGAGAGAACAACGTAGAAGGAAGGCTCTTTGGGAGGCTCAGTTGAAGGACCAAGGAGAGTCCTGACTAATGTCCCTACTGATAATAACAGAGGGAATCAAATAAAGATTGTTGAAAAAGTGCCCGTGGGGCGAAAATTATTTTCCTCTCAAGAGGACAAACATGAAAAGACTGTCGAAGATGCTGAAGAAATGACAGATAACTTCGACTCTGAGTCTGATGTTTCTCTCAACATCAATGTCAATGTGGTGTCTGTAATGCCGATGAAGTTCGACCAAATTACAGAGGTCGAAGATTTAGACGCTTGCACTGAAGCAGAGATGGCCGCACACAAGCCTGTGTGCTATTATATTATGAATAATGGGTGCGTTGAAGAGCAGAACGCCTTCTTTGAACGACCCATAGAGGCGATGAAGGGTTATCTAAAGCCTCTCTACATCACTGGGAAGGTGGAGAATGTACCAGTGAATAATATATTAGTGGACTGTGGCGCAATAGTAAATCTGATGCCACATTTCTTATTGAACAAGATTGGCAAGTATGACACTGATACTAAGCTACACAATATGGTTCTTTCAAATTACGAAGGAAAAGTTGGCTCTACACTGGGTGTGATACAAGTTGACTTAACAGTTGGGACAATCACTAGGCCTATTGTCTTCATGGTAGTGGAAACAAAAGCCAACTATAATCTGCTCTTAGGACGAGAGTGGATACATGGCATTGGTGCAGTGCCATCTTCGATGCATCAACGAATCACCATCTGGAGGCCAGATGGCATAATCGAGAATATTGAAGTTGATCAGGGGTATTTTAAGGCACCAATAAATCATGTCGACAGAAGACAGTTCGACAAGCACCTGGCTCATATTTCCCCTTGTGGCCCAAAAGATTTTGAGTTTGTACCAGATGATGAAACATTTTGCTCATTATACTTACATCCCGTCGATAGATTCCGTTGGGATAAGGAGGTGCCAGGAGAAAGGCTCTCATATCTTGGTGAGCTTGCAGTAGACCCCACAGGGTGGGGAAGTGAATTCAGTGACAATGACTGAGTTCAAAGCATTGAGAAGAATTTTGGCCTATGTGGCTGAAACTAAATTACAAGCGGCTTTGGAAGCTGCTAATGAATATATGGCCGTCAAGGCCAATTCCGGATTCCACCAAGAAGGTCCTGGTAAGGACTTCGACCCAGAGCCACCTGATAAGGTTCAGGGTGTAGAACAAGGCCAGAGGCTTGATGCCATCTGTGATGATGATCCTTTGGGGTTTGAAAAGGATCCGCTAGCGAACAATATTAAGATGCTAGTGCAGGATCCATTAGAAGAAATTGACCTAGGAGAGGGGGCAACCAGAAGGCCAACATATGTCAGCGCCAATATTGACCCACAACTTAAGGTCGAGGTCACCCAGTTGCTGCAGGAGATTAAAGACTGTTTTGCCTGGGACTATGATGAGATGTCTGGTTTGAGTAGAGAGTTGGTCGAACATAAGTTGCCGATCAAGCCTGGGAAGAAGCCAGTCAAACAGAATCCAAGACGGTTTGCCCCAAAAATTCTCTTAAAGATAAAAGAGGAAGTCGAAAGACTCCTTCGATGTAAATTCATCTGTACTGCCAGGCAGGGGATTTTCTAGGCTTTGTGGTCCACAAAAAGGGGATCGAGATCAACCAGAATAAGATCAAAGCCATCATGGAAGCAAAAGCGCCATCAACAAAAAAGGAGCTGCAATCACTGCTGGGCAAGATTAATTTCTTGAGAAGGTTCATATCGAACTTAAGCGGAAAAACGCAGGCCTTTTCACCATTACTTCGATCCAACAAAGATGGGTTCGACTGGGGGCAAGATCAGCAGGAAGCCCTCGACAAGATCAAGGAATACCTGAGTCATCCTCCAATTATTTCACCACCTTGTAGGAATAGGAGTATGAGATTGTACATAGCTGCGTCAGACAAAACCTTAGGGAGCATGTTGGCTCAAGAGGATGAGAATGGCGTCGAAAGGGCCATTTATTACCTTAGTAGAGTTTTAAATGATGCAGAAACTAAGTATAGCATGATCGAAAAATTATGCTTATGCTTGTATTTTTCTCGTACAAAATTAAAGCAATATATAAAGCCAGTCGATGTGTATGTTTCGTCTCATTTTGATGTTATTAAACATATGTTGTCTAAACCTATCTTGCATAGTCGAATTGGTAAATAGACACTAGCATTGACTGAGTACTCTTTAACATATAAGCCTTTAAAGGCAGTTAAAGGACAAGTGGTAGCAGACTTTATAGTCGACCACTCCATAAATGAAAGCATTGTGAATTACGTTGAACTGGAACCTTGGAGGTTATACTTTGATGGCTCTAGCCACAAAGATGGAACAGGCGTAGGCGTGCTAATTATTTCTCTTGAAAAAATTCCAACAAAATTCAAGTACAAGGTCGAAGGACTTTGTTCCAACAATGAGGCTGAGTATGAAGCCTTAATAGATGGGCTTGAAATTTTGTTAGAATTGGGGGCAACACGAGTCGAAATAATGGGAGACTTATAGTTGGTCATAAAACAAATTACAAAGGAATACAAATGTGTTAAGGAAAATCTTATCATGTACTTTGTAATAGCCAACAGACTACTGAAGAAATTCAAAGTGGTAAGCATTCGACACATACCTCGACTAGAGAATCAAGTGGCCAATGACTTGGCTCAGATTTCTTCGGGGTATAAGGTTTTGAGGGAAAATTTACAAGAGGCAGTCGAAGCTAGAGGTAAAGTCGTGTTTGTTGGATTGTGCCCATCAAATTTAGAAGAGACGAAGCTTGGATACGCTGATGATGGAAATTTTGAGATTTTTGCAATAGACAGCTTGGCGGACAAGGACTGAAGGAAGCCCATAGTCGAATACTTACAGAATCCAACAGCATCCACAGAGCAGAAAGTCAGGCATCAAGCTCTAAGTTATGTACTTCTAGGTAATGAGTTATTTAAAAAGACCCCTGAGGGAGTCTTACTTAAATGCCTAAGTGAATCAGAGGCATATCTTGCCCTTTCGACTGTCCATAGTGGGGCATGTGGGGCACACCAAGTAGGTCATAAGATGAAATAGTTGTTGTTTCGACAAGGCATGTATTGGCCTACTATGCTAAAGGATTGCATTGAATTCGCCAAGGGCTGTCAAGAATGTCAAGTTCATGCTGGCATACAACATATCCCTGCAAGTGAGCTGCATTCCATAGTGAAACCATGGCCTTTTAGAGGTTGGGCTTTGGACTTAATTGGAGAGATTCGACCAACATCATCCAAAAACCAGAGATACATTTTGGTAGGTATTGATTATTTCACGAAGTGGATCGAAGCAATACCTTTACCAAATGTGGATCAAGAAGATGTGATCGAATTCATTCAAAAATATATCATTTACAGGTTTGGAATCCCAGAAATGATCACAACAGATCATGGATCAGTCTTTACTGGTCGAAAGATGCAGGAGTTTGCTAAAGAGATGGGTTTCAAACTCTTAACCTCTACACCTTATTATGCTCAGGCTAATGGTTAAGTCGAAGCAGCTAATAAAGTGGTGATTGGTTTGATTAAAAAACATGTGGGAAAGAAGCCTAGAAATTGGCATAAGAAATTGGACCAGATCCTTTGGGCATGTCGAACCTCTCCCAAAGAAGCAACTAACACTACTCCATTTCGATTGACTTTTGGTCATGATGCAGTGTTACCTGTCGAAATTTACCTTCAATCAACGAGGATCTAAAGACATCATGAAATCCCTTGTGAGTCTTATTGGAATATGATGCTAGATGAGTTAGTGGATTTAGACGAAGAGAGACTTAGTGCTTTGGAATTGTTAAAGAGACAAAAAAAAAGAGTCGAGAAGTCTTACAATAAGAAGGTTAAGACCAAGACTTTTCGCCTGGAGATTTGGTTTGGAAGGTAATCCTGCCTATGGATCGAAAGGTCGGAGCCTTGGGCAAGTGGTCCCCAAAGTGGGAAGGCCCATTTCAAATTACGCAAGTATTTTCTAATGGGGCTTATGAAGTCGAAGAAATAGACGAGGATAAAATAATCTTGAGAATAAATGGCAAGTATTTGAAAAAATATAAACCAGCACTTCAAGAAATCAAAATTTTTAAAGAATAATTCGACGTAAAAATAAAGGCGGAGCCGACAATGGTATTCATGGAATGCCAAAATGGCTTAGAGTCATTACATAAAAGCCTCAAGGGGCTATGGAACAATGTGCTTAAAAGAAAATTACAAAGAAATTCAAGCTAGAAAGGGAGATTCTCTTTCATTTTCAAGTACTTCGACTTCTGGAGTTCGAGTCGCCTTTCACACAGAGCCTTGTCAGATCTTAGGCACACAACCTCTCTCTCTAGTTGTTGAGCTTCCTCAGCAAAAGTTATGGCATTTATAGCTCTTTCGATAGGCCTGAATCATCAAAGGCAGACAATGCAGCATTGCGCTTTTTGGCCTTTGAAATCTTGACTCTAAGCTTTTTTATCTTTCGCTCCTAGGTGGCAATGTTTTGATCATTAGAGGCAATCTCCTGCTTGTTCTTTTCTTTGGTGGCCTCTAGTTCTGCTACCTTATTCTCAAAGTCAGTGGCAGCAACCCAAGCAACAGCCTCACTTCCACACTTGGTGGAGATTGCCTTCTCAATTTGAGGCAGGCGCTTGAGATCAGCATTGACCTGGTCAATCATAGTGCCAAGTTCTAGGATGATGCTGGTAGATTCTGGAGAAATAACGTGGATGTCAACCTGTTCAAGGAGTTTCTTCAGGGAGATATGAGTAACATTGTCCATCTGCAAGAGTGTGAAAAGGTCACCTTTAAAGATCTTCTCTTTGATCTTCAAGAGGATGTTGTCCTCGGGCTTGCTCGAAGGTGGATCTCCAGAAGCAGTTGATGCACTAGGAGTCTTGTCATAAGAACTCCCTCGACTTCCAAGAAGGATCTTTATGTACTGTCGAGGGTAGCTTGCCTTCAGGGCATCAAGTTCTTATTCAGAAAGGCCTCCCCCATGCACAGTCGAGGTTGCCTTGACTTCAGAAGTAGCATTAGTTGCTGGAGTAGTGGTGGTGTCGACAGGGATCGACTCATTAACAGGTCATTCATCAGTCTTCTTCTCCTCACCTTTCCCTTCCTCTTCTTCATCCTCATCCATTTTGTCATCATCGTTGCCATCAAGTTCGTATTGGTGCATTGTCTCATTATCATCCTCCTCTATTTCTTCACTTCCCTCTGGTTCAACATTTCCAGCACCAACGGTCTCGTCCACTGGTGAGCCATCATCATCATCGAGCAAGGTCGTATCTGCATCCATGACGAAAGTCCCTGGATTTTCTATTTCAAGATTCTGCTGACCATCGTCTTCCTCATGGTTGGAGCCATCTGTTTGAGACTGCTGAGTAGCGGTCTTTTTAGGTGAAGGGGTAGCTGTTTCAAAGCCGGGTTTGTTAATTTCACCTAGTGAACTCATTCCAGAGCCCAAATCAGAAGTGGGATGGTATGTGGGCTCACTTTGGCTGTTCAAAATAGTGGCTGGAGAAGGAGCATTATCCACTGGTGGCTTTGAACCACTTGCATCAGCCTGAATCAAATCGAAGCAAATCAGAACAAAAGGAAACAAGGTAAATAAATGGGCACTTTAAAAAAAAGTGAAATGATAAGTTACCTTGACAGCTTCAGCACCAGTGCTAGAATTATTTCTTTCAGCATGATCTGAGGCTGGTTTAGAGGCAGTTCCAAGAGATGCTTCGGCAACACCACTAGTAGCGGTTATCTTCTTGGAAGCTTTGGCCCCTTTAGGCTCAGATTGGCTAGCAGCAGCGTCTGTGTCCTGGATTAGTCTTTTCCTCTTCTTTGTCTTTAAGTCTTCAGGATGAGATTGATTATTATCCTCTTCTTCGACTTCCTCTGAGGTGTCGGAGGTAGTTTGCGGGAAGCCTGAAGTAATGAGAAGCATTAGGGGAAAGAAAGACTAATCAACGAATGGAAAAGGTATGTGACGTACCTTGCTGCCTTCAGCCTTTGTTTCGACCAGCTGCTGAGGTGTATTCTTCTTGGGTATAGCTGCAAAATAAACAAAGTTACCACAAGTTAGTAATGATAAAGTTCAAATGAAAGAACATAAAATCGAAGAATCCAAACCTTCATGTATTTCGGATTCGATGCGAACATCTTTGATACCGATATGAAGGTTTCCTTTGAAACTGTCTAGCGTATGCTTAGTCGGAACCACCCGTTGAGCCTTGGGTTTCGACTGCTGACGAAGGATCTTTATAGAATCCCCACAGATGAACCAATCTGAAAATGGAGGGGCAAGAGCCACTCCAAAATCAGCAGATGGCAGTCGAGGAGTCTTTGGAGGAAATAGTTCGAAAGCCACTGCATAGCATTTCTCAGGAGGAACGTATGAAGGGATTTTCAAACTCTCCATTTTATTTAAAAAAAATTCCTTCAGTGTAACTGTGGCGTCGCGGACGGTTCGACTAACGTCATCTGGTCGATAAACAGTTTCAAAGTATTTCTGGAAAGCTTGGATTTCTTTGATGTGGGTAGATTTACCTTTCTTGATCTTCTCCTGCACATCAACAAAAGCTTGGTCAATCAACTGGGAGAAGCTAGAAACATCAAGGAATTCTTCATTGTAATGTTTCAACCACCAGTCATAGAACTCTTGAGTGCAGAGGTGAGAAGGTTCGAAGTAGACAGGAGTGAGGAGTGATATGTGAGCATGTCGAGCCAGGTGATTCGAACTCTCTAGGAAGTCATAGCTAGTGTAGGGAAGGATCACATGGACCTTCTTCTCATACAGACACTTAGGCAAATTTTGGACCAGGCCAAATTGTCGAGAGACAAGATTCGGTTGGTAGGCCATCAAAGCTGTTTGGCCCCTTAGAAGGTTGAGTTGATGAACAATGAGTCAAGGGATTAGAAAGCCCTCCCAGCCTAGCTTCGATTATGCCTCATGCTTCTTGAATGCAGGAGGGAAGGCCCTAGTGAACCATTTAGGACCATACTTTCTTTCTGCAAATGGGGCCATTCTTGGTGTAAATTCATATCGCTTGGCAAACATCTTGATGAAGCCAGAGAAGGGCGCCCTAAGTGTCCGCCCTTCTTCTCTAGGGGTTATCTTCACCAGTCGAGTCCATTCAACTCGCCTCTCCTTGATTTCTCTAGCTTTCTCATCGACGGTCCCTTTGTTAGGGAGACTAGTTTTAAATGTGGAATTAAGCCAAAGCCGGAGCAGTCAGAAGGGTCCTGACAGTAGGAGATTCCCATTGTTTTCTTGGTATTTCAGTCGACCAGCACCTTCACTTAAAGACTCATACAAACTAGCCAATATCATTTCACTCAGGCAAATGCCTCGATTAAGGTGCAATTGGTTGGCCAGAGTTAGGTATTTCCGGGCCACTTGCAGAGATTTGGTGCAAAATACACAGCGAGAAAGCCACATAGCCAGAAATGCTATGTGCTCTTAGTAATGGTTCATAAAGTGAGTGTAAGTATATTTGGTGGTTGAAAGCCCTATAGTGTCTTGAGCATCTACCTCAGGGTCATAAACTAGTCCATGTGGTTTTAGACCTGTGATAGCAGCTATGTCGAAGAGGGTGGGTGTCATTATTCCACAAGGGAGATGGAATGTATAATGAGTGTTATCCCAAAAATACAAAGAGGAAGCTAACAGAGTCGGACAGTAAGCAGGACCTGTCTTCGACATCATAATCAGGTCATAAATCCCTATTTCCTTCCAAGTTTCTGCTTTGACTTTTTCTACTTTGGTTAACCAGTTTAAGTAGAGGTCAGAATCTTTGAAATATGGGGTTACCCTAAACAACCTAGACCCATCATTCAAGTATATTAAATCTAAGTGTTGCATAGCTACATTGTCATGAGGTGCAGCTATTACCTTAGCCTTTTTGAAATTCTGGTATAACAGATCCCAGATGTCCTACATGATGTCGAGACATCTGGTCTGACATAAACAGCAAGGCAATTATAGACATTTAAAGAAGTTGCTGAAAAGTAAAGTGCACACAGAATTTGTTCACCCAGTTTGGTCTAACAACCTACATCTGGGGGCATACCAAGCCAGGAAGGAAGTCCACTATTAGTGTAACGCCCCGAATTAATTAAAATGTTTATTTAATTGATTTTTATCATAGAATTGTGTGAAATATTATGATTTTGGGTGGCCTTGATGAAAAGTTATGATTTAAGTGAAGTTGGAATTATTTTGAGACTTTTGGGAACAAGTTAGATTAATTAAATTAGATTTGTCTAATTAGAAAATAGAATAGAATTAGTGTTGGAGGAGTGTAAGGGTACTTTGGTAAAAGGTGGAGGTTTAGTGAGGGCAATAGAGGAAAAATCCTAAAAAAGAGGTTAAAGGGGTTATACGGAGGAGTAGGGTTTAGGAAAAAAATTCACTGTTGCATTGCGTTTGAAGTGGAGGCAGAAAGAGGAAAGAAGCGGTTAGACTTGGAGATTCTTGCAGAGAGGATTCAAGGGCACGAAGAAGAAGATTCAAGGCTAACGATTTACTCAGGTATGGGGAGTGGAATTGTATTATTATAATTGATTTAGGTAATAGATAATTGTAGGTTGTTGGCTTTTTACTCGATGAATGAAAAACCCTGAGGAAATTGATGAGATTAGGTGATAGTAGTGATTGTCTTGTTAATCGATAATAAATTAGGATGAAGGTTTAAGTAGATTAAACCGATAGAATTATCGACTAGCATAAAATATAGAGGACCTCATAAAATGACTGAATCAATCCAAGGAAGTGTGGAACTCTGGGTTGAGAATTGCCAATTGAAACCTTGCTTGAAATAATTCTGATGAATAGAAATAAGAAGGAGAAAAGGAGAAGAAAAGAAAAAAAAAAAAAAAATTGAAGGTGGTGGCGCAAGCCACCAGGACTAGTGGCGCCAGCCACATTGAAGAAAGGTGGCGCAAGCCACCATGCTGTGAGGGTAGGGGTGGCGCAAGCCACCCATTAAGTAGGAGAGTGCATTTTTTTTTCTTCTTCCGGTTTCTTCTAAAAATCATAACTTTTGTTTTACAATCCCGTTTTTGATGCCGTTTGAAGCTATGGAAAGGTGGTGAAATAATCTAGAAAATGATAAAATAAAATAAATTATAAAGTGTAATCTCCTAATGGAAAATTGTAGGTTAAAACCATGAGTAATGGTATTGATGCACTGTAAGTTGCATGTCTGTTTGAAAATTTACAGAATTGTATCTAGGGGTGAGTTAGCTGAGATTAGTGATAGTGGAAGGACAATATTATGATGATGATGGAGAGATTAATGAGATTTAAGTATGCCATTCTAATTTATTTGATGTTCTGGGATGAAAGTGTCAGTGTGTGTTGTGTGTGGAATCCCTCATTTATGACTGAAAGTGATTTTGGTGTGGATTGTATTAACATGCTACTGTTTGATCATGATACGTGTTATATATGTATATATATATATGTGTGTGTGAATAGTGCATGATGAATTAGGTGATGATGATATTGTGTTGACAATGATTATGATAGTCTGCTGTGTGTGATGAGTTATGGTGAGTGATTATATGAATGGTGATGCGTTTGACTAGCCGTGGTCGTGTTTTGTGAATTACTACGCATCATGCATTCATAGCATAATTTGTAGGACGAATTGTCCAGTGAAGTTGTAGGACGAATTGTCCAGTGAAGTTGTAGGACTCATGGTCCAGTGAAGTTTGAAGATGACTAAGTCATCAGTGAAGTTTCGGTACCGCGTGCATGTTGCATTTTCATGATTGGTGGCATTGCATAATGTTGTTGATCCTTGAGGATTTTTAATTGATTTCTGATCGGTGAGGTTATGACAGAAATGTGGATTCACTGTTGTATTTTGTTTGTAAATTACTTGTTATATGATTTACATGATGTCATGACAAAAACAAGAAAGGTGTGAAGTTACTGTGAGTTATATTATTGAAGTAATATGATGCTATGAGTACTTGTTGTGATGTTGCGGTTGTACAAATTATTAACACTGCTATGTCTTTTACTTACATTCTTTTATAATAATTACGATTTACTCACCCTGCCTGTTGAATGTTTCCCCTATCTGGGCAACGCGCAGGTAATTCGGAGTAGCTTTAGACGCACTGAAGATTTAGCTTCGGAGTCATTTATTTTATTTCAGTGGATTATAAGGTGTCTTGCTCTGATATATGTAACATCGGGGTTGGGATCGTCTGATCGGAACATCTGCATTATTTTCCGTCTGTTTGGTTATTGTTGGAGATTCATGTATTATTTCTATGGCTTTTACTTAAATGTTGAATTCTGAATTATTGTTTGATGAGTTTATGATGAAGGATTTTAGTAAAGAATTTGAGACTAAATTTTCCGCTGTGAAGTTTAAATTAAATGCAATTCAAATGCTGAATTTTCTTGGAGAATGATAGTTATGATGACTTTTGAGAACCCGTGTTACGGAGCAGGAATATATTTATGATGTAATTTTATGGAATGAAGTGTGACACCCTTTCATTGTGAAGATACTCTGATTATTTATCTTAAATTATTGCGTGAAAATGTCGTGGGGTAGAAGGGTGTTACATTAGTGGTATCAGAGCAGGTCGGTCTGTCCGGCCAGGTTGTTGAGTCTTTAGTGTCTAATAGTAGAATTATTATAGAATTAATTCTAACCATTGTGACTGTTCTTGTGTTGAGCAGAACAATGGCTGGAAGGAATGATGCTGCACTTGCTGCTGCTCTGCAGGCTGTTGCTCAGGTTGTGCAACAACCCCGTGCTGGTGAGAATGATGGGTCCCGTATGTTGGAGACGTTTCAGAGGAATAAGCCGCCTACTTTTGAAGGTCGATACGATCCCGATGGAGCACAGGATTGGCTCAAGGAGATTGAGAGGATCTTTCGACTCATGGATTGTTCTGAGGCGCAGAAAGTGCGTTTTGGGACGCACATGCTAGTGAAAGAAGCTGATGACTTGTGGGTTGAGACTCGTCATAAGTTGACGGCAGCAGGTGAGGCTATTACTTGGGCTGTATTCAGCAGGGAATTTCTAAAGAAATATTTTCCTGAGGATGTGCGCGGAAAGAAGGAAATCGAATTCCTAGAGCTGAAGCAAGGGAATTTAACTGTGACTGAATATGCTGCGAGGTTTGTGGAACTGGCAAAGTATTATCCACATTACAGTGAGGCAACTGCTGAATTTTCGAAGTGCATCAAGTTCGAGAGTGGTTTGCGTCCGGAAATCAAGCGGGCAATTGGGTATCAGAAGATCCGTAGGTTTGCAGACTTGGTGGATAGCTGTAGAATCTATGAGGAAGATAGCAAGGCTCATTCGGCTCACTACAAGAGTTTAAATGAGAAAAGAGGAAAGCAACATCAAGATCGTAGGAAGCCTTACGATGCTGATAAAGGGAAGAAGAAAGCACACGAGGAGAAAAGAACAAGTGGGGGAGGAGCTCCCGCTTCTATCACGTGCTACAGGTGTGGTGAACGAGGTCACCGTTCTAATGAATGTGAGAACAAAGTGTTGAGGTGCTACAAGTGTGGCAAAACTGGTCATCGTGCTCCGGAATGCAAGAATGATGGTCCAACTTGCTTCAATTGTGGTGAACAGGGTCATATCAGTACCCAGTGTCAGAAGCCAAAGAAGGAGGCTGCTGCTAAGACCAATGGTAGAGTGTTTGCTCTGAGTAGGACAGAGAACTCCAAGAAGGACAACTTGATTCGAGGTACTTGTTTTATTAATGATGTTGAGCTGATTGCTATTATTGACACTGGTGCTACTCATTCGTTTATTTCGCTTGAGTGTACTAATAGGTTGGGTTTGAAATTATCGGATATGAATGGTGATATGGTGATAGAGACGCCTGCTAATGGTTCTGTTACTACTAACCGTGTGTGTTTGAAGTGCCCTCTGACCATTTATGGGAGGAGTTTCTGGATGGATTTGGTGTGCTTGCCTTTACACCAAATTGATGTCATCCTTGGAATGAACTGGTTGGAATTCAACTACGTTCATATCAATTGTTATGCTAAGACAGTGGAGTTTCCTGTGTTTAGTGATAGCGGTGAGTCAATGTTTTTGTCTGCTAAGCAAGTGGGTGAACTTCTAGGAGATGAAGCCTTGATGTTCGCAATGTTTGCGTCACTGCAAGTTGATCGCGATGTCACAAATGTTGAACTACCTGTCGTCCGTGAATTTTCTGATGTATTTCCGGATGACATAAGTGATTTGCCCCCAGAGCGTGAAGTAGAGTTTGCAGTGGATTTGATACCAGGCACAAGTCCAGTGTCGATGGCCCCGTATCGGATGTCGGCTTCTGAGTTAAGTGAATTAAAGAAGCAACTAAAAGAGTTATTAGAGAAGAAGTTTATTCGACCAAGCGTTTCTCCGTGGGGTGCTCCGGTGTTGTTGGTTAAGAAGAAAGATGGTAGTATGAGATTGTGTGTCGACTACAGACAACTGAATAAAGTAACTATCAAGAATAAGTATCCACTTCCGAGGATCGACGACTTGATGGATCAGCTAGTGGGAGCTTGTGTATTCAGCAAGATTGATTTGAGATCTGGTTATCATCAGATTCGTGTGAAACCAGATGACATTCCGAAGACGGCTTTTAGGACGAGGTATGGTCACTATGAGTACACTGTGATGCCATTCGGTGTGTCCAATGCACCTGGAGTGTTCATGGAGTATATGAATAGAATTTTTCATGAGTATTTGGATAAGTTTGTGGTGGTTTTCATCGATGATATTTTGATATACTCCAAATCAGAAGAAGAGCACGCAGAGCATTTGAAGATTGTGCTGCAAGTGTTAAGAGAGAAGAAGTTATATGCGAAACTGTCGAAATGTGAGTTCTGGTTGAAGGAAGTAAGTTTCCTTGGCCATGTGATTTCAAGTGGTGGGATTGCTGTGGATCCCGCGAAGATTGATGCGGTGTTGCAATGGGAGACTCCGAAATCTGCTACTGAAATCCGAAGTTTTCTTAGGTTGGCAGGTTATTATCGCAAGTTTATTGAAGGCTTTTCTAAGTTGGCTTTACCTTTAACGCAACTGACGCGGAAGGGTCGAGCATATGTGTGGGATGTGGCTTGTGAGGAGAGTTTTGTGGAACTAAAGAAGAAGTTGACGACCGCTCCAGTATTGATTTTGCCTAATCCAAATGAGTCCTTTGTGGTATATTGCGATGCATCGAAGATGGGTCTTGGTGGAGTGCTAATGCAGAATGGACAGGTTGTTGCTTATGCGTCGAGACAACTAAGAATTCATGAAAGGAATTATCCTACACATGATCTAGAGTTGGCAGCTGTAGTGTTCGTGCTGAAAATTTGGCGACACTATCTTTTTGGTTCGAGGTTCGAAGTGTTCAGTGATCATAAAAGCTTAAAGTACTTGTTTGACCAAAAGGAGTTGAATATGCGACAGAGGAGGTGGCTTGAATTATTGAAGGATTATGATTTTGATTTGAACTATCATCCTGGAAAAGCAAATGTAGTGGCTGATGCATTGAGTAGGAAGTCGCTGCACATGTCAATGCTTATGGTGCGTGAGTTAGAATTAATTGAGCAGTTTAGAGACATGAGTTTGGTGTGTGAGGCCAATTCTGATAGTGTAAAATTGGGGATGTTGAAGCTGACTAGTAATATTTTGGAAGAAATTCGAGCAGGTCAGAGATCCGATTTGAAGCTGGTAGACCAGTTGACGTTGATTAACCAAGGTAATGGTGGGGAGTTCAAAATTGATGAAAATGGTGTGATGAGATTCGGAGATAGAGTGTGTATTCCGGATATTCCTGAACTCAAGAAGATTATTCTTGAAGAAGGACATAGAAGTGGGTTGAGTATTCATCCCGGTGCGACAAAAATGTATCAAGACTTGAAGAAGTTGTTTTGGTGGCCTGGAATGAAAAAGGACGTTGCAGAATTTGTTTATGCTTGCTTGACTTGCCAGAAGTCAAAAATTGAACATCAGAAGCCTTCGGGTTTGATGCAACCGCTGAGCATTCCCGAGTGGAAGTGGGATAGCATTTCGATGGATTTTGTGACGGGTTTGCCAAGGACTGCGAAGGGTAATGATTCTATTTGGGTGATAGTAGATAGGTTGACTAAGTCGGCTCATTTCTTGCCGATGAAGATTAATCATCCTATTAAGAGGTTGGCTGAGCTGTATATCGATGAAATTGTGAGGTTGCATGGAATACCGTCGAGTATCGTATCGGATAGAGACCCGCGTTTTACGTCAAAATTTTGGAAGGGTTTGCAAGATGCCTTGGTACTAAGTTGAGGTTGAGTTCTGCTTATCATCCGCAGACAGATGGACAAACTGAGAGGACTATCCAATCTTTGGAAGATTTGTTGAGAGCTTGCGTGTTAGACCAAGGAGGGGCTTGGGACGACCATTTGCCTTTGATTGAATTTACTTACAACAATAGTTTTCACGCGAGTATCGGTATGGCGCCGTATGAGGCATTGTATAGGCGAAGGTGTAGGACACCGTTGTGTTGGTATGAGTCGGGCGAAAGTGCTGTGCTCGGACCTGAAATTGTACGAGAGACGACTGATAAGATTAAGATGATTCAAGAGAGAATGAAAGCTTCGCAGAGCCGTCAGAAGAGTTATCATGATAAGCGAAGGAAGGAACTAGAATTTCAAGTGGGTGATCATGTATTTCTGAGAGTTACGTCGATAACTGGTGTCGGTAGAGCTTTGAAGTCGAGAAAACTTACACCGCAATTTATTGGTCCATATCAAATTTTAGAGAAGATCGGTGAAGTGGCGTATCGGATTACTTTGCCACCGTCACTTGCAAATCTGCACGATGTGTTTCATGTGTCTCAATTGAGGAAATACATTCCGGATCCTTCGCATGTGATTCAAATGGATGACGTACAGGTGCGAGATAACTTAACTGTCGAGGCATCGCCAGTGCGAATTGAAGGTCGGGAAATGAAGCAATTGTGGGGCAAGGATATTGCCTTAGTGAAGGTACTGTGGGGTGGAACAGCTGGAGACAGTTTGACTTGGGAACGCGAGGATCAGATGAAGGAATCCTACCCATTCTTGTTTGCATCAGGTAATTTTCGAGGGCGAAAATTCTTTTAAGTGGGGGAGAGTTGTAACGCCCCGAATTAATTAAAATGTTTATTTAATTGATTTTTATCATAGAATTGTGTGAAATATTATGATTTTGGGTGGCCTTGATGAAAAGTTATGATTTAAGTGAAGTTGGAATTATTTTGAGACTTTTGGGAACAAGTTAGATTAATTAAATTAGATTTGTCTAATTAGAAAATAGAATAGAATTAGTGTTGGAGGAGTGTAAGGGTACTTTGGTAAAAGGTGGAGGTTTAGTGAGGGCAATAGAAGAAAAATCCTAAAAAAGAGGTTAAAGGGGTTATACGGAGGAGTAGGGTTTAGGAAAAAAATTCACTGTTGCATTGCGTTTGAAGTGGAGGCAGAAAGAGGAAAGAAGCGGTTAGACTTGGAGATTCTTGCAGAGAGGATTCAAGGGCACGAAGAAGAAGATTCAAGGCTAACGATTTACTCAGGTATGGGGAGTGGAATTGTATTATTATAATTGATTTAGGTAATAGATAATTGTAGGTTGTTGGCTTTTTACTCGATGAATGAAAAACCCTGAGGAAATTGATGAGATTAGGTGATAGTAGTGATTGTCTTGTTAATCGATAATAAATTAGGATGAAGGTTTAAGTAGATTAAACCGATAGAATTATCGACTAGCATAAAATATAGAGGACCTCATAAAATGACTGAATCAATCCAAGGAAGTGTGGAACTCTGGGTTGAGAATTGCCAATTGAAACCTTGCTTGAAATAATTCTGATGAATAGAAATAAGAAGGAGAAAAGGAGAAGAAAAGAAAAGAAAAAAAAAATTGAAGGTGGTGGCGCAAGCCACCAGGACTAGTGGCGCCAACCACATTGAAGAAAGGTGGCGCAAGCCACCATGCTGTGAGGGTAGGGGTGGCGCAAGCCACCCATTAAGTAGGAGAGTGCATTTTTTTTGCTTCTTTCGGTTTCTTCTAAAAATCATAACTTTTGTTTTACAAACCCGTTTTTGATGCCGTTTGAAGCTATGGAAAGGTGGTGAAATAATCTAGAACATGATGAAATAAAATAAATTATAAAGTGTAATCTCCTAATGGAAAATTGTAGGTTAAAACCATGAGTAATGGTATTGATGCACTGTAAGTTGCATGTCTGTTTGAAAATTTACAGAATTGTATCTAGGGGTGAGTTAGCTGAGATTAGTGATAGTGGAAGGACAATATTATGATGATGATGGAGAGATTAATGAGATTTAAGTATGCCATTCTAATTTATTTGATGTTCTGGGATGAAAGTGTCAGTGTGTGTTGTGTGTGGAATCCCTCATTTATGACTGAAAGTGATTTTGGTGTGGATTGTATTAACATGCTACTGTTTGATCATGATACGTGTTATATATATATATGTGTGTGTGTGTGTGTGAATAGTGCATGATGAATTAGGTGATGATGATATTGTGTTGACAATGATTATGATAGTCTGCTGTGTGTGATGAGTTATGGTGAGTGATTATATGAATGGTGATGCGTTTGACTAGCCGTGGTCGTGTTTTGTGAATTACTACGCATCATGCATTCATAGCATAATTTGTAGGATGAATTGTCCAGTGAAGTTGTAGGACGAATTGTCCAGTGAAGTTGTAGGACTCATGGTCCAGTGAAGTTTGAAGATGACTAAGTCATCAGTGAAGTTCCGGTACCGTGTGCATGTTGCATTTTCATGATTGGTGGCATTGCATAATGTTGTTGATCCTTGAGGATTTTTAATTGATTTCTGATCGGTGAGGTTATGACAGAAATGTGGATTCACTGTTGTATTTTGTTTGTAAATTACTTGTTGTATGATTTACATGATGTCATGACAAAAACAAGAAAGGTGTGAAGTTACTGTGAGTTATATTATTGAAGTAATATGATGCTATGAGTACTTGCTGTGATGTTGCGGTTGTACAAATTATTAACACTGCTATGTCTTTTACTTACATTCTTTTATAATAATTACGATTTACTCACCCTGCCTGTTGAATGTTTCCCCTATCTGGGCAACGCGCAGGTAATTCGGAGTAGCTTTAGACGCACTGAAGATTTAGCTTCGGAGTCATTTATTTTATTTCAGTGGATTATAAGGTGTCTTGCTCTGATATATGTAACATCGGGGTTGGGATCGTCTGATCAGAACATCTGCATTATTTTCCGTCTGTTTGGTTATTGTTGGAGATTCATGTATTATTTCTATGGCTTTTACTTAAATGTTGAATTCTGAATTATTGTTTGATGAGTTTATGATGAAGGATTTTAGTAAAGAATTTGAGACTAAATTTTCCGCTGTGAAGTTTAAATTAAATGCAATTCAAATGCTGAATTTTCTTGGAGAATGATAGTTATGATGACTTTTGAGAACCCGTGTTACGGAGCAGGAATATATTTATGATGTAATTTTATGGAATGAAGTGTGACACCCTTTCATTGTGAAGATACTCTGATTATTTATCTTAAATTATTGCGTGAAAATGTCGTGGGGTAGAAGGGTGTTACATTAGTGGTATCAGAGCAGGTCGGTCTGTCCGGCCAGGTTGTTGAGTCTTTAGTGTCTAATAGTAGAATTATTATAGAATTAATTCTAACCATTGTGACTATTCTTGTGTTGAGCAGAACAATGGCTGGAAGGAATGATGCTGCACTTGCTGCTGCTCTGCAGGCTGTTGCTCAGGTTGTGCAACAACCCCGTGCTGGTGAGAATGATGGGTCTCGTATGTTGGAGACGTTTCAGAGGAATAAGCCGCCTACTTTTGAAGGTCGATACGATCCCGATGGAGCACAGGATTGGCTCAAGGAGATTGAGAGGATCTTTCGACTCATGGATTGTTCTGAGGCGCAGAAAGTGCGTTTTGGGACGCACATGCTAGTGAAAGAAGCTGATGACTTGTGGGTTGAGACTCGTCATAAGTTGACGGCAGCAGGTGAGGCTATTACTTGGGCTGTATTCAGCAGGGAATTTCTGAAGAAATATTTTCCTGAGGATGTGCGCGGAAAGAAGGAAATCGAATTCCTAGAGCTGAAGCAAGGGAATTTAACTGTGACTGAATATGCTGCGAGGTTTGTGGAACTGGCAAAGTATTATCCACATTACAGTGAGGCAACTGCTGAATTTTCGAAGTGCATCAAGTTCGAGAGTGGTTTGCGTCCGGAAATCAAGCGGGCAATTGGGTATCAGAAGATCCGTAGGTTTGCAGACTTGGTGGATAGCTGTAGAATCTATGAGGAAGATAGCAAGGCTCATTCGGCTCTCTACAAGAGTTTGAATGAGAAAAGAGGAAAGCAACATCAAGATCGTAGGAAGCCTTACGATGCTGATAAAGGGAAGAAGAAAGCACACGAGGAGAAAAGAACAAGTGGGGGAGGAGCTCCCGCTTCTATCACGTGCTACAGGTGTGGTGAACGAGGTCACCGTTCCAATGAATGTGAGAACAAAGTGTTGAGGTGCTACAAGTGTGGCAAAACTGGTCATCGTGCTCCGGAATGCAAGAATGATGGTCCAACTTGCTTCAATTGTGGTGAACAGGGTCATATCAGTACCCAGTGTCAGAAGCCAAAGAAGGAGGTTGCTGCTAAGACCAATGGTAGAGTGTTTGCTCTGAGTAGGACAGAGAACTCCAAGAAGGACAACTTGATTCGAGGTACTTGTTTTATTAATGATGTTGAGCTGATTGCTATTATTGACACTGGTGCTACTCATTCGTTTATTTCGCTTGAGTGTGCTAATAGGTTGGGTTTGAAATTATCGGATATGAATGGTGATATGGTGATAGAGACGCCTGCTAATGGTTCTGTTACTACTAACCGTGTGTGTTTGAAGTGCCCTCTGACCATTTATGGGAGGAGTTTCTAGATGGATTTGGTGTGCTTGCCTTTACACCAAATTGATGTCATCCTTGGAATGAACTGGTTGGAATTCAACTACGTTCATATCAATTGTTATGCTAAGACAGTGGAGTTTCCTGTGTTTAGTGATAGCGGTGAGTCAATGTTTTTGTCTGCTAAGCAAGTGGGTGAACTTCTAGGAGATGAAGCCTTGATGTTCGCAATGTTTGCGTCACTGCAAGTTGATCGCGATGTCACAAATGTTGAACTACCTGTCGTCCGTGAATTTTCTGATGTATTTCCGGATGACATAAGTGATTTGCCCCCAGAGCGTGAAGTAGAGTTTGCAGTGGATTTGATACCAGGAACAAGTCCAGTGTCAATGGCCCCGTATCGGATGTCGGCTTCTGAGTTAAGTGAATTAAAGAAGCAACTAGAAGAGTTATTAGAGAAGAAGTTTATTCGACCAAGCGTTTCTCCGTGGGGTGCTCCGGTGTTGTTGGTTAAGAAGAAAGATGGTAGTATGAGATTGTGTGTCGACTACAGACAACTGAATAAAGTAACTATCAAGAATAAGTATCCACTTCCGAGGATCGACGACTTGATGGATCAGCTAGTGGGAGCTTGTGTATTCAGCAAGATTGATTTGAGATCTGGTTATCATCAGATTCGTGTGAAACCAGATGACATTCCGAAGACGGCTTTTAGGACGAGGTATGGTCACTATGAGTACACTGTGATGCCATTCGGTGTGTCCAATGCACCTGGAGTGTTCATGGAGTATATGAATAGAATTTTTCATGAGTATTTGGATAAGTTTGTGGTGGTTTTCATCGATGATATTTTGATATACTCCAAATCAGAAGAAGAGCACGCAGAGCATTTGAAGATTGTGCTGCAAGTGTTAAGAGAGAAGAAGTTATATGCGAAACTGTCGAAATGTGAGTTCTGGTTGAAGGAAGTAAGTTTCCTTGGCCATGTGATTTCAAGTGGTGGGATTGTTGTGGATCCCGCGAAGATTGATGCGGTGTTGCAATGGGAGACTCCGAAATCTGCTACTGAAATCCGAAGTTTTCTTGGGTTGGCAGGTTATTATCGCAAGTTTATTGAAGGCTTTTCTAAGTTGGCTTTACCTTTAACGCAACTGATGCGGAAGGGTCGAGCATATGTGTGGGATGTGGCTTGTGAGGAGAGTTTTGTGGAACTAAAGAAGAAGTTGACGACCGCTCCATTATTGATTTTGCCTAATCCAAATGAGTCCTTTGTGGTATATTGCGATGCATCGAAGATGGGTCTTGGTGGAGTGCTAATGCAGAATGGACAGGTTGTTGCTTATGCGTCGAGACAACTAAGAATTCATGAAAGGAATTATCCTACACATGATCTAGAGTTGGCAGCTGTAGTGTTCGTGCTGAAAATTTGGCGACACTATCTTTTTGGTTCGAGGTTTGAAGTGTTCAGTGATCATAAAAGCTTAAAGTACTTGTTTGACCAAAAGGAGTTGAATATGCGACAGAGGAGGTGGCTTGAATTATTGAAGGATTATGATTTTGATTTGAACTATCATCCTGGAAAAGCAAATGTAGTGGCTGATGCATTGAGTAGGAAGTCGCTGCACATGTCAATGCTTATGGTGCGTGAGTTAGAATTAATTGAGCAGTTTAGAGACATGAGTTTGGTGTGTGAGGCCAATTCTGATAGTGTAAAATTGGGGATGTTGAAGCTGACTAGTAATATTTTGGAAGAAATTCGAGCAGGTCAGAGATCCGATTTGAAGCTGGTAGACCAGTTGACGTTGATTAACCAAGGTAATGGTGGGGAGTTCAAAATTGATGAAAATGGTGTGATGAGATTCGGAGATAGAGTGTGTATTCCGGATATTCCTGAACTCAAGAAGATTATTCTTGAAGAAGGACATAGAAGTGGGTTGAGTATTCATCCCGGTGCGACAAAAATGTATCAAGACTTGAAGAAGTTGTTTTGGTGGCCTGGAATGAAAAAGGACGTTGCAGAATTTGTTTATGCTTGCTTGACTTGCCAGAAGTCAAAAATTGAACATCAGAAGCCTTCGAGTTTGATGCAACCGCTGAGCATTCCCAAGTGGAAGTGGGATAGCATTTCGATGGATTTTGTGATGGGTTTGCCAAGGACTGCGAAGGGTAATGATTCTATTTGGGTGATAGTAGATAGGTTGACTAAGTCGGCTCATTTCTTGCCGATGAAGATTAATCATCCTATTAAGAGGTTGGCTGAGCTGTATATCGATGAAATTGTGAGGTTGCATGGAATACCGTCGAGTATCGTATCAGATAGAGACCCGCGTTTTACGTCAAAATTTTGGAAGGGTTTGCAAGATGCCTTGGTACTAAGTTGAGGTTGAGTTCTGCTTATCATCCGCAGACAGATGGACAAACTGAGAGGACTATCCAATCTTTGGAAGATTTGTTGAGAGCTTGCGTGTTAGACCAAGGAGGGGCTTGGGACGACCATTTGCCTTTGATTGAATTTACTTACAACAATAGTTTTCACGCGAGTATCGGTATGGCGCCGTATGAGGCGTTGTATAGGCGAAGGTGTAGGACACCGTTGTGTTGGTATGAGTCGGGCGAAAGTGCTGTGCTCGGACCTGAAATTGTACGAGAGACGACTGATAAGATTAAGATGATTCAAGAGAGAATGAAAGCTTCGCAGAGCCGTCAGAAGAGTTATCATGATAAGCGAAGGAAGGAACTAGAATTTCAAGTGGGTGATCATGTATTTCTGAGAGTTACGTCGATAACTGGTGTCGGTAGAGCTTTGAAGTCGAGAAAACTTACACCGCGATTTATTGGTCCATATCAAATTTTAGAGAAGATCGGTGAAGTGGCGTATCGGATTACTTTGCCACCGTCACTTGCAAATCTGCACGATGTGTTTCATGTGTCTCAATTGAGGAAATACATTCCGGATCCTTCGCATGTGATTCAAATGGATGACGTACAGGTGCGAGATAACTTAACTGTCGAGGCATCGCCAGTGCGAATTGAAGGTCGGGAAATGAAGCAATTGCGGGGCAAGGATATTGCCTTAGTGAAGGTACTGTGGGGTGGAACAGCTGGAGACAGTTTGACTTGGGAACGCGAGGATCAGATGAAGGAATCCTACCCATTCTTGTTTGCATCAGGTAATTTTCGAGGGCGAAAATTCTTTTAAGTGGGGGAGAGTTGTAACGCCCCGAATTAATTAAAATGTTTATTTAATTGATTTTTATCATAGAGTTGTGTGAAATATTATGATTTTGGGTGGCCTTGATGAAAAGTTATGATTTAAGTGAAGTTGGAATTATTTTGAGACTTTTGGGAACAAGTTAGATTAATTAAATTAGATTTGTCTAATTAGAAAATAGAATAGAATTAGTGTTGGAGGAGTGTAAGGGTACTTTGGTAAAAGGTGGAGGTTTAGTGAGGGCAATAGAAGAAAAATCCTAAAAAAGAGGTTAAAGGGGTTATACGGAGGAGTAGGGTTTAGGAAAAAAATTCACTGTTGCATTGCGTTTGAAGTGGAGGCAGAAAGAGGAAAGAAGCGGTTAGACTTGGAGATTCTTGCAGAGAGGATTCAAGGGCACGAAGAAGAAGATTCAAGGCTAACGATTTACTCAGGTATGGGGAGTGGAATTGTATTATTATAATTGATTTAGGTAATAGATAATTGTAGGTTGTTGGCTTTTTACTCGATGAATGAAAAACCCTGAGGAAATTGATGAGATTAGGTGATAGTAGTGATTGTCTTGTTAATCGATAATAAATTAGGATGAAGGTTTAAGTAGATTAAACCGATAGAATTATCGACTAGCATAAAATATAGAGGACCTCATAAAATGACTGAATCAATCCAAGGAAGTGTGGAACTCTGGGTTGAGAATTGCCAATTGAAACCTTGCTTGAAATAATTCTGATGAATAGAAATAAGAAGGAGAAAAGGAGAAGAAAAGAAAAAAAAAAATTGAAGGTGGTGGCGCAAGCCACCAGGACTAGTGGCGCCAACCACATTGAAGAAAGGTGGCGCAAGCCACCATGCTGTGAGGGTAGGGGTGGCGCAAGCCACCCATTAAGTAGGAGAGTGCATTTTTTTTTCTTCTTTCGGTTTCTTCTAAAAATCATAACTTTTGTTTTACAAACCCGTTTTTGATGCCGTTTGAAGCTATGGAAAGGTGGTGAAATAATCTAGAACATGATAAAATAAAATAAATTATAAAGTGTAATCTCCTAATGGAAAATTGTAGGTTAAAACCATGAGTAATGGTATTGATGCACTGTAAGTTGCATGTCTGTTTGAAAATTTACAGAATTGTATCTAGGGGTGAGTTAGCTGAGATTAGTGATAGTGGAAGGACAATATTATGATGATGATGGAGAGATTAATGAGATTTAAGTATGCCATTCTAATTTATTTGATGTTCTGGGATGAAAGTGTCAGTGTGTGTTGTGTGTGGAATCCCTCATTTATGACTGAAAGTGATTTTGGTGTGGATTGTATTAACATGCTACTGTTTGATCATGATACGTGTTATATATGTATATATATATATATGTGTGTGTGAATAGTGCATGATGAATTAGGTGATGATGATATTGTGTTGACAATGATTATGATAGTCTGCTGTGTGTGATGAGTTATGGTGAGTGATTATATGAATGGTGATGCGTTTGACTAGCCGTGGTCGTGTTTTGTGAATTACTACGCCTCATGCATTCATAGCATAATTTGTAGGATGAATTGTCCAGTGAAGTTGTAGGACGAATTGTCCAGTGAAGTTGTAGGACTCATGGTCCAGTGAAGTTTGAAGATGACTAAGTCATCAGTGAAGTTTCGGTACCGCGTGCATGTTGCATTTTCATGATTGGTGGCATTGCATAATGTTGTTGATCCTTGAGGATTTTTAATTGATTTCTGATCGGTGAGGTTATGACAGAAATGTGGATTCACTGTTGTATTTTGTTTGTAAATTACTTGTTGTATGATTTACATGATGTCATGACAAAAACAAGAAAGGTGTGAAGTTACTGTGAGTTATATTATTGAAGTAATATGATGCTATGAGTACTTGCTGTGATGTTGTGGTTGTACAAATTATTAACACTGCTATGTCTTTTACTTACATTCTTTTATAATAATTACGATTTACTCACCCTGCCTGTTGAATGTTTCCCCTATCTGGGCAATGCGCAGGTAATTCGGAGTAGCTTTAGACGCACTGAAGATTTAGCTTCGGAGTCATTTATTTTATTTCAGTGGATTATAAGTTGTCTTGCTCTGATATATGTAACATCGGGGTTGGGATCGTCTGATCGGAACATCTGCATTATTTTCCGTCTGTTTGGTTATTGTTGGAGATTCATGTATTATTTCTATGGCTTTTACTTAAATGTTGAATTCTGAATTATTGTTTGATGAGTTTATGATGAAGGATTTTAGTAAAGAATTTGAGACTAAATTTTCCGCTGTGAAGTTTAAATTAAATGCAATTCAAATGCTGAATTTTCTTGGAGAATGATAGTTATGATGACTTTTGAGAACCCGTGTTACGGAGCAGGAATATATTTATGATGTAATTTTATGGAATGAAGTGTGACACCCTTTCATTGTAAAGATACTCTAATTATTTATCTTAAATTATTGCGTGAAAATGTCGTGGGGTAGAAGGGTGTTACAATTAGCAGTATCAAATTACAGACTCAACAAACCAGTTGACAATCCACTAACTTAATCACTACCCAATGACCCTTCTATCTAAGTCTTCCCTAGATAAGAGACTCCATCTCACTCCCAATCATCACAATGATGTCTAGCAGTCAACATCTCAGTCACTGCATCAACAGCTTAATTTCCAAAAACTCTCCAAACACGTAGAAGACACACTCCTATAATAATACCTAGACATGACCCTCATGACTAAGAACAATACTTAGAGTTGCTTAACAGCTTCCTCTAAGACCAATACATCTCTTACCTACAGGCTTAGAGATAAACATGATGACCATCCCACAAACCGGGTGGTTCATCAACCAACACAACCCTTATAATCTACATGATGGCTGGCTTCCTAAAACTAGGTTACAATGCTTCTATTTATAACCTATTTCCCAACTGGATTTGGGCCTTCAAATCACAACAAATCTTCTGCTACAAATTTGCAAAAGATTCTGCTACTAAATAGATCTTCAATTAAATCTAATTATTCTCCATATCTTTTTGCATGAAAATAGTAACAAACTAATCTTCAACACAACTGAAAAAGATTGCTTCAGAATAAATCAACTCCTTGAAAATATCAGATTTGATATGAAATTAAACCAGATATGATTTGAATCTAAAACAGATTTTATCTTCAAATCTTTTCATATCTTTCAACCCTTAAAACCGCAACAAGATCTGCTCCAAATATGATTGCACCAGAATATATCTTCACCAAGATATTCGCTTGCAATCTCTCCACCAGATCTCTCAAATCACACTTAAACAAATGCAGCCCTAACAAAACACATCAGACTGATGTTCTGATGTTCTGTCAACTGATGTCAAGACATTAACTGTTAGGAACCAATGTTAAGACATCAGACATATGACATCAACATTGTTCAACTTTGTTTTACCAAAATTCCAGCCAAAACAAGAACTAACAATCTCCCCCTTTGGCTAATTTTGGCTAAAACAATCTCAGCTAACATCAGCACACAACTAGCAGTAGCAACTCCCCCTCAAAACTGCAACCAGCAAAACTGCTGCACAAACTACACACTCCCCCTCAAGCCTAGAACCACAACAGACAACTAGGCAACAACTAGGCTAACTCTCCCCCTTTTTAGCCACAATTGGACAAACTCTGAATCTGCCAACCAACATACTCAGAACAAAATCCAGACTCAGTAGCTACTACTGTATATTCTCTCCCCCTTTTTGGCCAAAAATTGACAACATTGGTGTAAATGTATACTTCTGATTCAATCCATTGACCCGCAAATCTATAGAACCAGGTCTAAACTGTCAAGTACACCATGAACTTCACCAGTAACACAATGTCACGACATCTTTTCTGACATTATAATCTGGATAAACCACTTCTTCAACAAAAGATCAACTCTCCTTATCTAAGATAACCAGTGCTCCTTTGCAAGAAGAACGCCTTAAATGAATGGAAAACATAAGGCTCATCTTCATGTCTTCAAGAGCGCACCCTCTGTTCAACACACCTGCTGAACGCATTTACATAATGCTTAATCCTCAAACAATCCAAGTACCACACTAGTACAGACAGAAGTTCTCCCATTATATTTCACAAATGGTGCTCCTTGACCAGTATATAATAACATTTGGAAAATCCAAACATAGTCTTCATTCATCCAGTCAGGAATGCTTCACACAATCATCCACAAGTTCTGAAGCACACACACAATGCCTTCCACTGAACTCTAAATAAACTCCTCTTACACACACCAAGACAAGTGTGACATCTCCCATCAACAAGGACCCTCACAAAGCTCTTCCAAAATCTGCAGAGAAAAATAAATTCTCCCATACACAACCAAAATTGTCCTTCAGACTTCTCCTCAGAAGCATGTGCGCATATGATTCAAACAATTAGCTTCACATGGCTAGAACCATTCATGTCCACACCAACATGTCATTCAACAGCCTAATGTCATACCATGTTATCTGACATTATATCCTCATAAGATTCAACCAATCTTCACAATCTTGATCAGCATGCAATCTTCACAATATATGTACCTTTGCAGCAAAATCCATAGACAAGTACTCCCCCAATCATGGTTAACTAATGCTCTAGATGAAGATGAACATTTGAGCACACTTGCTGAGCACATGCATTTTGGTACCATTGTCCCTCTCTCCAAAGGCAGTTATTCCCTATCATACTCTTCATCTTCAGACTTCCAATCAATCAATACCTAATCTACTACAGTCTTCTCTACATTCTCCATCCAAGGCAGACCTTCTACTTCACCATTCTCCCGTATGACTATGTAGACGCTCCTTAGGCATAAAGTATGCACCAAACTCCAGAACCAGAACAAAATCATCCTTTACCAAGGATATCCAACCCAAAAAATGTTCTAACATCTGTTAGGACATTCTTGACACATCACATATACCACACACCATGGTTCTAGATATGCTCCACTACTGAACTTACTATCAGCATAGTAATCCAAACTGAACACTACGTCACCAGCTTGAACAGAGAGAGCTTCAGAAAGCCAGAGATGACTCAACTCTCATCCACCAAAAGAAGGTATACTTCCATCCTCAACCTAGAACTTCTGCCAAAAGCTCCAAGAGAATTAGAACCTCCTTACATTTTCAACTAAATACTCTTCTGCACAAGAGCAATCAGTTTCAAGCATCCTGCTTGAATGCACACAATGAAACCAACCAAATTCCACCTTTTGATTGATCTCAATCTTCTTCAGAACTCCCACAAGATATCCTGATCCACCTATGAAACCAGATCTTCAAGTCATATGAACTACTTGCTCCAAAGCAAGATATCTTAGATTCACCAAGCCTCTTAGTCATGTAACATCTTCTCAAACCACAGCTCCCGCAAACTGTATGAGACAGATATTTTTGAAGCATCCATAACTTCCATTACTGTAGATCACCTCTATCTTAAGCTGATGTGCCACATCACCAGCTGAGACTTCTGATGTTAAGCTAGATATCAAAACATTATGATATCCAACTGTTGAATTCAGCTCTTCCTTCTACCACTTAGAAGAACCTCCTCCCTTTGCAGAAACAGATTTCCATGCTCTCATAGACTTGATTCAACAATCAAGTTTGAGTAGACAACCTCCATCCTGCTCAGAAACTCCAAAGACTTCAAACCTACCACATCTGAATCTTCAGAAAATAAGTAGTCCAAGACTACCCCATAACTATACCAAATAATGCCACTTCTAAATACACTATAAAACACACAATCTTATTGTTATAATCTCAATATTCTTTTAACCATCATGATTGTTTCACAGAGTTCTCACACACCAACACACCACGAAGAGAAATAAACAGCCACATAGAGAAAAGTATATTCTCAACACTTCAACAGTCCTGCACTTTTACATCAGACATATACATAGTCTCCCGTCAATGTATTTTGTCATTAGTTGAATGCACAACCTTATCAAAGCAGACAAATACTCAACTCCTGTCAAGGTAACCTTCTCACACAACAGGCATCTGCTGATTCTTCTTCAAAACAAACCATCATGACAACCATTCACACCACAAAAGCATTCCAGGTCAGGTCAGTGTCTTGACCTTTCACTCCTCCCTGAGCAAAGGACTGAAATGATGTTTCAACATCAGTTCCGACATCAGCAATCATAGTAAATCACACTAAACATCTACTATGGCTTTGGAGGCAACAACCACACATCTCTTGCAAGGGACACAAGAGGATTGACCATCAGTAGCTGACCAACCTTCAAACCCAGAACATACACACAACCAGGAACCAACATACTCTACATCTCAAGAATCTTCAAACTTTTAATGTTCAGACCTCCTGTCTGTCTTTGAGATGTTGGATGTCATCCTTCTGTACCTAAAGGAGAGAAACCATTGACTGGTCATCACAAACAGCATAGACAAATATGCTTCTCCCAACACTTCAACCTACAAGGATGCCCTTCAATCCTTACAAAACGATGTTCCATTATGTGAGGATACCACATAACTGAACTCCAGCTTTAGAGGAAACTTCTCATGCAGATACCAGGGAACCATAATCCTTTGGTAAAAAAAACCAACTTCTCCTTGCATAAATCTAAAATGCTCATCCTATGGTTGGTACACACATATAACTCCTTTCAAACAGAATCTGCTCCATGGCCATAAACAAGATTGCAAACAACTCGCTGCTTTGATCAGAAGGAACTTTCAGATATCAGAGAAAATGTCCTTGACATTTGAGTTTGACCTCCACAAAAATAAACAGCCTATAAACACCTACTCACTTGGACCAGAAATACACTAATCCAATGAGTGACACTATATTGATCATCTCTTGACCAACATACATATCTAAGACTTCTTAGACACACAACCCAGATGTCACCTCTTCCAAGCCAGGAGTAGGTTCCAAACAGATATGATCAATACACATTTGTTTAGCCCCCAAGCATCTGTTATGCCATACCTTTATCCAACAAGATTCTGCACAATCTGCTGGTTTTATGTTCCAACATCTGGTAGGACATAAGTTCTCTTCACAAGAAACACACCAAAAGATCCTCTAACATAGCCCAGAGATTGACCTTGTAGGGTTGGAGGCAAGAATAAATTTCTTCTAACTTTCTTCAGACCTCTTTTCAACAAGTTCATATAAGAGTTCCTTTATGAGTGGACTTGGGATGAACCACAAGTATCTTTGGCAACTCTAACAGGCTAGTTGAAGATATCCTCAAGTATCACCACACCATGTGATACATCTTCAAAGGAGAACAGAATGTTGCAGCCTTAACACAAAACCACCAGGAATTTTCCATCAGATATATATATGCAGCGGAACACACCCCAGAATACTCCTCTACAACCTTCAGGAAAAGCACAAACACGACACTCCATGTGCACTAGGTTAACATAGGTTTGAAAATACGTCAAACCACACAGCAGCTCACCACCAAAGCTACAAGCCTGATAACAATAGACAGGTCCAATACACACCCTGTCATGAACAGTTCATCCTCCACTTCAAGGGATCATACAAAAATCTCTATGAACTGACCAAGTCCATACACCATCTCAGCAAAACTATCTTCCTTGCTCATGAACCAGAAAGTATCTTCCCTAGATCTCATCCAAAAATAGACAGGATGCCATCTTTGATACTGATCTGAAGTATTCGAACTGGTCCACGTAAGCTGGTCGTCAAAAGGTGAGGTGCTCGGATGATTGCTGGTCGTCAGGCGTGCAACGTGCTCGGCTTGAGAATGAGGAGAGGAGGGGGTGTACCTGCAAGGTACTCTGACGCTCAAGTAAGAAAGGGTCAGAGAAAAGGGGCAAGTACAAAGTGTATTCTTAGGGTAAAAAATATGATACCTGACCCTCTCAAGTGAGAGGGTTTATATAGAGCCCCCAGCGCGTGGCCAACGATCCTATTTTCGGGGCGAACTAGCCGTTTTTCCCAAAGAATAGGCAACTGCCCAAACTAGCCGTTATGTCGGGCAGGGTGCCATGAACTAGCCGTTACGTCAGGCATAGACGCAGTTGCGGGCACCTGCCCATCGCTGTTTGGGCAGCGAGGAAGCCGTACGTAACGGGCATCAGAGCCGGGGATGGACATTGGGTTCCTTGCCCAGTTTGAGGGGCAAAAATGTCACTTTTGCCCCTCTGTGGATTGGGCTTAGGCAATTTGGGCCGCTCTGGAGTAGAAGCGGGTTGGGCCAATTCTAGCCATTGGTCCAGTCCAAAACAGGAGCCCCCCAAGTCGTTGCTCCCGAGCATGGGAGTGATGACTTAAGGACTGCTCGTCGCCCGGGGGAGTTACGCAGAGTCGTCGTAAGGAGACGAGGAAGATTGTCTCGATGTGCCCGTGGCCTTCTGTGTTCATGACGTTTATGGTCGTGACCCTGCTGCCCGGTATTCGGGAAGATGAAGCGTCAGACAGAATGGGAAACGTTGGGCTGCCACATGTGCATCGAGCCCTGCGTAGCAGTTAATAGGTAATTATGGCTAGTGGGCAGTCATTATTACCTACGGGCGCGTGTGTGCACGTGCCCCTCAGTATAAAAGGGGGAAGGTTGTCCCATTTTGCACTTTTTCCCTTATGATTCTTCTTCGTCTTCATCAGCGTTCCTGCCCGTCGCCATCTTCAGAGCAACCGACCACCGTGCCAAGTTTCGAGCAGCTTTTCTTTTCTACTCAAAACAAGTAAGTTCTCTGATTTCCAGCTTGTTTTACTTCCTCTCATTGTCAATGGTAGATTGCATGCGGCTAGGGTTAGTTTTAGGCGACAAAGTAGGTAGATTTCTGGCGAGTGTTGGTGGTGGGCGGTGGTTCTGCCCTTCCGCTATACCAAGTATCTCGTCAGAGTAGGTAGCCCGTTCGGTGAACGTGGTGGTCCAAGCCGTGGTTGCGAGTCGTGACCACCGCGTCTTACCATCTTCTGGTGGACTGGTGACCTTTCCGGTGGAACATTTCCAAATTCCGTAGGAAGATGGTAAGTCTCGGTCATCTCCTCGCGGGGAGGTTTTTTCTTTCTTCGTTTGATGTTAGGGCTTAGGCCGGGGACGTTGTCCTTAGCCTTTTATTCGCCCTTTCACTTAACTTAGCGGTGGAAGGGTGGATTTGATTTCCTGTCGAATTCACTGTCTTTCTCTGCTTTTTCAGGTGATCGTAGGGGCGATGGAGCCAGAGAGGGAAGTTATCCCCGTTACATCCGAGGAGGAGACTGTCTCCGAGGAGAGCAGTAGTGCAACGGCCTCGAGCTCTGCGTCCTCGAGCTCGTCGGCTTCAAGCTCCTTGAGCGAAGTCGAGAGGGAAGCGAGCGATACTGAGGAGGGAGAGGATTTGGAGGTCGTGGTGGAGGACATAATGGAAGAGGACGTTGATGTGTTCTGCCCGGAAGAGTGGGAGGTGGCCGAACCTTCCGACCATATTTCCACATTTGTCAGGTCTGCGGCGGACGCTTTTACCGAGGTAGGGCCAGCGGGTGAATGGAGAGTGCTTCTGCCTAATTCGGACGAGCGGATCTACTCAAACTTCGGGGACTGCTTCGCGATGTACGAATATGCCTTCAAGGAATTGGGGCTGAGGTTGCCCTTCACTGACTTCCAGCGGTCGGTGTTTGAGCACCTGAAGTTGGCTCCTTCTCAGCTCCATCCCAATTCGTTGGCCTTCATACGGGCTTTTGAGTTGGTGTGCGAGCACCTTGCTCTGGGGACCACTCTTCCTTTATTCTTTGCTGTTTTCCACCTACAGCGGCAGCTGGAGGGGAAGAGGTATGGATGGGTCTCTTTGAAGCAGCCCAGAAAGTTGTTTAAGCCGTTCTCGGAGTCCATCCGAACGTTCAAGGGACGGTACTACATCGTCGAGCCTTTGTCCAAAGCTGCTCAGGACAGCGTGTATGTCTGGGAGGTAGAGTATTATGAGAACGGAGATGAGCTGCTTAACGAGGAAGGGAAATATATCGGGGAGAGAGTGTATAAGTTCCCGATCCGCTGGTCACCCGACCACTTCTTAAAGAAGCCCAGCGCCTACGTCTTTGAGCCGAGCGCGTTACGCGGGCAGGATGTTGTGTCCTATGAGACGCTGGTGAAGTGGGTCAACTTCTTTGATCTTGCGAGCTGCTGGACGAGTAAGGGTGCCCCTATCTACGAGGATGATGGGAGCCAGAGAGTTGAGCGCAGGTTTATCAATGTGAAGGCTCTGCTGGAGTGCAAGACTCCCGCGGATGCCGATAAGTTGCTCGGTAGTCTTAGTTACTTAGATTTTATTTGTTATTTCTTTTTCTTCCCCGTTGCTAACGTGTTCGTTTCATTTGTGCAAGTGAGATGCCTCAGGCTCGTGATCGTATGGTGACGAACGCCATGGCGAGGGGCAAGGCTGGAGCGGCTCCTCCCAAGACCTGTCCTGTTGGTGGTGCTCGTGCTCTTCCTCTTGCTCAAACTGCTCCGGGGACCTCTGCTACTCCCTCTCCTGGCCTATGAGATTCTCCGTTGCCTCTGACCGGGCGAACGAAGCGGTCGAGGACGTTAGATGTCGTAGACCTGACTCGGGTGCCTGAGAAGGGAAAATTTGAGCTCCCCCCATGCATCCTTGACAGAAGATTTTTTTAGGGCAACACTTTGATCGTTCTGCGGGCAGAATCGCTCAACCTGGGAAGCATGGATCGAGCGAGCAAGAGGGCGCTAGTGGCCCAGGATGCTTCGGCCATGGTGAGGATGCTGGAAATGGTGGCTATTTATGCGGAAGGGGACTCTGTGGTTGAGGCTGAACTCACTACTGCCCGGGCCTCCGAGGCGTCCCTAAAGGAACAAATCAAGGGTGCTCGTGAGGCTAGGAGGAAGGCCGAGGAGGAGGCGGCCAAGCTGAAAAAGGAGGTAACCAGGCTGAAGGCGGAGAAGAAGGATGCGGAGGATTTGAACAAGGAGCTGATGGCGGCCAGTGCCCCGGGTGCTGACAAACCGGACGAGATAAAAGTGTTGAAAACTAGGAGATGGCCGCTGGTGCTGGACTGGCTGCCCGAAGTCGTTGGGTCTTTGGCGCGATCTTCCTCACTGAAACGGCTGTCCAAGTCGATGGATTCGACCTGGAGGAGTGGTTTTGGCTGCTCGGAGCTGCTGGGCATAGGAGGACGACCGGAGGCCCTCGGCTTTGCCGAGATGGTGCTCAGTCCTTTTGCTGCTGCTTCAAAGCATCGACGGGCAGCTTCGATGTCGCCGTGGAGGGTGGCGACCATCCCTTCAGAAGTGTAATACTTCATCTTGAGATGTACGGTGGAAGGCACTGCAATCAACTCCGCCAGGGTTGGCCTTCCAAAAATGCACTGGTATAGTGACGGGCAATCGATTACCAAAAACTGTGCTTTGATTGCTCGGGTTGTCTTTCCTGAACCGAAGGTCACGATGAGCTCTACGTAACCTCGGGGCCTTATTACTGCTCCGTTGAATCCCTACAGGTCGGATCCAACGTAGGGAGTAAGGTGAGAGTCGTTCAGCTGCAGTGTTTCGAACAAATGGTTGTACATGATATCAACTGAACTGCCCTGGTCCACGAGTATCCTGCGAACGTCGAAGTTCGCCATCCTTGCCCGGATGAGAAGCGGGATGCTTGAGTTCGGTGATCCGCCGAGGAGCTCCTCCTTGTAGAAGGAAATGGGATAGGATCCTTTTTTAGTAGTATCCAGTGTGGTGACTTCGTTGGGGCTTTTGCTGATCAGTTGATCGAATTTCCTTTTGAATGAACCAACCGTGATTTTGTTGAATCCACCACCGGAGATGACCATGGCCGACGGGAAGGCCTCCCACGGGCTGTGAGCGCCTAGAAACGTGGAGGCGGGCAGACTATCAGGGATATAGAAGTCTTCTGGCTGAGTTATGGACATGGCGATCTATACGTTGGTGTCCTCGAAGGGCGGAGTCTCTTCTGCAGCTTTCTTGCTCTCCTGGGTTTCTAGCCGGGGAGCTTTTTTCTTCTTTGCGAACTGCTTCAGGTGGCCGTCGCGGATGAGGATCTCTATGGAATCTCTGAGGTAGATGCATTCTTCCGTCGTATGGCCGTGGCTCTTGTGGAAGCGGCAATACTTGGATTTTTCTACACCTGGCCTGGCCGGCAGCTGTTTGGGGAAACGGACCCCCGCCTGCTTGAACTCTGAGTTGGCACATTCGGACAAGATTTTCTCCCTCGAGGTAGTGAAGGGGGTATATTCATGGAACCGTCCAGAAGGTCCCTTCTGTTCGCGTGCATCGCGAGGCCAATCGTCGCGTCTTTTATCTCCTCGACGAGATGTCGAGGGCTCTTCAGCTCTGGATGTCTGGGCACCTTCTTGGTGACGGGAGGCCCGGACAGAGTGGGCAGCGACCTTCTCCTCGTACTGTATATGCGACTGGGCTTGGTGGAGGAGAGCGTTGAGGTTCCTCAGTGGATCGAGGCTGATGGCTTTCGTGAAGTCTGAGCCAGGACGTAACCCCTGCTCGAGAAGGAATTTCTTCATCTCGTCGGTCGTTGGCACTTGGACGGCTTCCTTGTTGAACCGCTTAATGTAGTCCCGAAGAGGTTCATCTCTTCCCTGCACGACAGCTCCGAGGGATGCCTCAGTCTTTGGATGGCGTCGTGATGCGGTAAAGTGTCAGGAGAAAATCCTCCCGAGCTGTCTCCAGGATGTGATGGACTCCTCCGGCAGCTGTTTGTACCAGGTCATTGCTCCCTTCCGGAGCATGGTTGGGAACAGGCAGCATTTGATGGCTCCTCGTACACGCTGTAGTCCAGAAGAGGATCTATGTTTTCTATGTGCTCGTCTGGGTCCGTGGTTCCATCATAAGTCCCTAGAGATGGAGGCTTCTCTAGTCCTTTGGGGAGACTGGTGGCCAGGATCCTACAGGACAACGGGCCGCGAGGCTCGTCGTCGCTGTCTGAACTTGAAGTCGATGGTGACCATTGTCTGCGCTCGCGCCGGCGGTCTCTCCGAGGTGAGGGTGATCGTGGCCGGTGGCGAGGTCTGACCGGTGGAAAATGCCCGTCCAGCCTCGTTCTCTTGTGTCTTGGTGGCGACTGATCCCGCGGGGAGATCTCCTCGCGCTTGCGAACGCGTTGTGGTTCAGGCTCACGCCTCGTCATACGGTCTTCCCGGCGCCTAGGTGGCGGGCTTCTTGATTTCTGGTGTTTCCTCTTGGGGGAGAGGATCTTGGAAGAGCTGCTTCTTCGAGAGCTCCTATCCTTTCTCCTTGCTACAAGATAAGGAGGTTTGTGCGGTTGACAGCTTCCAGGAGGGCTGCAACGGCCAGGTCAGCGCTTGGGGGGCCAGGAATTGGTCGTTCCCTCAATGGTGAATGTTTTCCTCCTTGCTCGGTGGGAGGAGGAGTCGGAGACGCAGTGGCCCCGTCTCGAAGGAAACGGGGATCAGAAAGTAGCAACGAACTGCCGTCGGCGTCCATCTTGCTGACGGGAGAAAGAACCGTAGCGTCAGCACCTTTCGAGGAATTCTGAGCGGCCATGTGTGGGCGGATCAAAGAGAGTATGTTTTGATCTTTTAGTTTCTGAGGAGGAAAGAAAGAAGGGGAGAACAAGGAGTTCCCACAGACGGCGCCACTGATCTGAAGTATTCGAACTGGTCCACGTAAGCTGGTCGTCAGAAGGTGAGGTGCTCGGATGATTGCTGGTTGTCAGGCGTGCAACGTGCTCGGCTTGAGAATGAGGAGAGGAGGGGGTGTACCTGCAAGGCACTCTGACGCTCAAGTAAGAAAGGGTCAGAGAAAAGGGGCAAGTACAAAGTGTATTCTTAGGGTAAAAAATGTGATACCTGACCCTCTCAAGTGAGAGGGTTTATATAGAGCCCCCAGCGCGTGGCCAACGGTCCTATTTTCGGGGCGAACTAGCCGTTTTTCCCAAAGAATAGGAAACTGCCCAAACTAGCCGTTATGTCGGGCAAGGTGCCATGAACTAGCCGTTACGTCGGGCATAGACGCAGTTGCGGGCACCTGCCCATCGCTGTTCGGGCAGCGAGGAAGCCGTGCGTAACGGGCATCAGAGTCGGGGAGGGACGTTGCGTTCCTTGCCCAGTTTGAGGGGCAGAAATGTCACTTTTACCCCTCTGTGGATTGGGCTTAGGCAATTTGGGCCGCTCTGGAGTAGAAGCGGATTGGGCCAATTCTAGCCATTGGTCCAGTCCAGAACATATACCAATTAAAATTCTGGTATAACAGATCCCAGATGTCCTACATGATGTCGAGACATCTGGTCTGACATAAACAGCAAGGCAATTATAGACATTTAAAGAAGTTGCTGAAAAGTAAAGTGCACACAGAATTTGTTCACCCAGTTCGGTCTAACAACCTACATCTGGGGGCATACCAAGCCAGGAAGGAAGTCCACTATTAGCAGTATCAAATTACAGACTCAACAAACCAGTTGACAATCCACTAACTTAATCACTACCCAATGACCCTTCTATCTAAGTCTTCCCTAGATAAGAGACTCCATCTCACTCCCAATCATCGCAATGATGTCTAGCAGTCAACATCTCAGTCACTGCATCAACAGCTTGATTTCCAAAAACTCTCCAAACACGTAGAAGACACACTCCTATAATAATACCTAGACATGACCCTCATGACTAAGAACAATACTTAGAGTTGCTTAACAGCTTCCTTAAGACCAATACATCTCTTACCTATAGGCTTAGAGATAAACATGATGACCATCCCACAAACCGGGTGGTTCATCAACCAACACAACCCTTATAATCTACATGATGGCTGGCTTCCTAAAACTAGGTTACAATGCTTCTATTTATAACCTATTTCCCAACTGGATTTGGGCCTTCAAATCACAACAAATCTTCTGCTACAAATCTGCAAAAGATTCTGCTACTAAATAGATCTTCAATTAAATCTAATTATACTCCATATCTTTTTGCATGAAAATAGTAACAAACTAATCTTCAACACAACTGAAAAAGATTGCTTCAGAATAAATCAACTCCTTGAAAATATCAGATTTGATATGAAATTAAACCAGATATGATTTGAATCTAAAACAGATTTTATCTTCAAATCTTTTCATATCTTTCAGCCCTTAAAACAGCAACAAGATCTGCTCCAAATATGATTGCACCAGAATATATCTTCACCAAGATAGTCGCCTGCAATCTCTCCACCAGATCTCTCAAAACACACTTAAACAAATGCAACCCTAACAAAACACATCAGACTGATGTTCTGATGTTCTGTCAACTGATGTCAAGACATCAAGTTTAACATCAGCATATAAAACTTCAACCCTGCAACAACTAATGTTAGGAACCAATGTTAAGACATCAGACATATGACATCAACATTGTTCAACTTTGTTTTACCAAAATTCCAGCCAATACAAGAACTAACACTTTTCTTTTTGCCTTAAGGGTTTAGTTTTACGATATGAAGGGAAGAAATCACTAATGGCTGTGTAATCTACACCTAAAGTAAATAAAGGACCAGATAAAGCTAATGGTTTGCCATAAACGGTAACAGGAATCAATACCTGGGATTCGTAGATATGCCTTTTTTCTTCTTTGAGAGGTTCAGGGATGAATTGCTGATTCTTCACTACTTTGGGTCCACTCAATGTAGCAAAGGGAGGAAGTAGTGGTACGCTCTTTGGCCCTTTGACCTTCTGATTTTTCTTTGGATCTTGAGTGGTAGTGTTTGAAGACGCCATTGTTGAGAACTTGAAGAAAATGAGTTTACTGAAGGTGAAGAGTTGAGAGTGTTTGAAAGAGAAGAGAGTGTTTAGTGAGTACTTTGGAGTTGGAAAAGAAAAAATGGTTTCTGAAGAAACAATTTATAACGTGTTTAGAAGTACTAAAAGGTCACGAATCATCATTAGGGGCTAAAAGCTAGTGGGACATGTGTCCTCCCAGGAACAAAAGTAGGGGCGGTGTCAGTTATTACCTATGCCCACGATCTCCTAGACCCTAGGAGAGGTGATGATGGTCTGGGATTTGATGTGATTTCCGAGGAGATGTTTTCATAATTGGCCATGATGCCATAAATGTGATTGAAAAGAAACTGAACAGTTTCTTGAGACGTGCGTTAGTCGGTTATGTTGACACCTATGTGGGGTCGAAAGATGGCGTCGAATAGGACACTATCAAAAAATGACCTTTTCTTCAGTACTGTCGAAAAGGACATTTTTGGGGGGCAATTTGTTAGCTCATAAATTCGACGCCGATATTAAGTTGGAAGTGTTGATTGGAATGTTAAACTCTTGAAGAGGTTTAAAGGAGCTTTCGACTGGATCTTTATGATAGGTTTAAGTCGAAGGTGCTCACATAAGGAAAGGATACTTTTGGGACTTAGAAAATATTTCTAAGAGTTGGGGAAGTCACCTTCGTCCGAGAATACTGATGATGTCTGACGCTAAGAAATTCAAATTCAAATAAAGGAGGGAGTAGTTACTCTTGTTCGCTCCTGAAAAATACAAGTGGCGCACATCCAAGGGACAGAAGCATGCAGCGCGACACTTGTCATATGTTAATTGTTTCAGGAAGTTGACAGTAGTTAGTTTTAGTATTATAAATAGGGGTTCTAGCAATAGGATTCGGGGTGTGGTGTTCACTTTGTACAAGTTACTCCAAATTTACTCAAAGTATCTGTGTGTATAGAAAAGAGTCTTGTGAGAATGTACGTGATGTAAACACCATTTATCTTTTCAATGCAATTTACTTCAATCTTTCATTAAGAACTTATCTTTTATTTGACACAAGTTATGTTTCTGCACTTTGTCTTATTTTCATACTTTCGACCTTTACTATACACCTTCGACCCTTTCCTTTACATTTTCATCCTTTTAACTTAACATTTTTAAACGTATTTTAAATTATATTTTTGACAAACCTTTCTTCATGAACACTGTTGAAGTGTTTAGTTCTTTAGAATTTACTTTAAACCAATTGTTAGCACATGTCCTAGGATCAATATGATCGATCCTGTGAGTCACCAAAGTTAGATTTGGAAGATCAGCGGTTGTTTACCAATTTTCACGGTAAACAATACCACTATATAATCTTTCCCATTTATCTAAGTTTTTTAAGGACATTAATGTGGCGTCAACCATAAGCATGAATGAGTGATTTGAAAGTCCATGTGTTTTAAGATAATTTTGGTTCCATAGGCTCAAATACCTTATTATCAGTAGTTTTTGATCCATATATAGAATCATAAATGATATACTAATTTTTCAACTTCTATTAACACACACATGCACACGCGCGTGTATACACACACACACACACACACACACACACACACACATATATATATATATATATATATATATATATATATATATATTACATCCATGTTATATGGGAGAAAAACTTGATTACATAATATAAATTTATTGAAAACTCTACATTGAAAATGAACTTGGTTATATGATCATTGATTTCATCAACAACTTTAATAATGGTACCAAAATAGTCCCTTTGAGATATCCAAAGTCTTTGAAATTATCTACTAAACTATTATATGTAATTGAAACAATTACTTCCATTGGGTCATTTAATTCATATGTCAACAATTTATCTAGAATGGTAATCTCAGCATAGCCACCATTCGGCTCTAAAATTTTGTCGTCATCAATATTTAATATCCATTCAGAATTTTTTTTGAAGATCTTCGGCATTTGATGTTGATGAAGCATTTTTTATTGATTGTACAATATTTGTTAAAGACAAAATTTTCCTAAAATATTCATCAAATACTATAATTTTTCTCCAAAAAATTTTGAAGTTGCATATTTGTATCCGCTCATAATATCTTTTAATGACTTGTCAAATGTTTCAAAAAAGAACTTATGTGTCATTGGAGCGTCATCTTAAATTATTAACTTTGTTTCAAAATTTGTGCAAGTTTAGACTTTTTCTCTATATTACAAATTGAAGATTCAAGAATTGGAACTGGAATTTTGAATTTGAAATGAACAATTCTTCCTCCTGATAATAACAAACTGCTATTCCACTAGACACCAAATTTAGCATAATATGGCATTTTGAGCACAATGTTGCAGCAGCTAATATTTTTCACATGAAATTTTACCAATTTCACCATAGTCATATAAGGAGAAAAAAAATCTTTCTCCTTATATAAATAAAATTTTCAAAAATCTTTCTTTTTCATATAATAATTTTGCATATGGAACACTATCAATAAATATATGAATTTTGTTCAAAATGTGAAATATGTAATGGTTTAGAAATATATCTAATAAAAGAATATAATACATGTAAGAGAGTGGTGTGATTGTTGGAAGAGTTGCTCCTGAACGGCCAGATCATCCTAACGTTCATCATCTATTAGTCTATTTTTAAGATAATTAGCTACATTATCATTTAGATATGGTATTGACTTAAATTCATTCACTACTACGGAAAACATCTCTCATAACAGTTGGAAAAGGGATACAACCACGTCCGACCAACCGTTGTGAGGTAAGGTGTGATGATATGTATGATACTTTTCAACACGGTCGCGCAACTGTGAATATAAGTCAAGTAGCGCGCAACCTATCATAACGGTTACTTTAAACAACCGTTGGTGTATGTCTCAACCTATCACAACGAATACTTTAAACAAACATTGATGCATGTTTTTTAATAAAATAAAATAAAATGCAACAGTAGAACAACAACAATAACAACAAGAACAAAAATAAGTACAACACGAATTATAACAAGAACAATAACAACAACAAAAACAACAACAATAACAATAAGAAGAAGAACAATAACAACAACAACAACAACAATAAAAACAACAACAACAACAACAACAACTAGAATAACAACAACAACAACAATAAAAACAACAACAAGAGTAACAACAACAACAACAACAACAACAACAACAACAACAACAGCAATAGCAACAGCAACAACAACAACAACAGCAACAGCAACAGCAACAGCAACAGCAACAGCAACAGCAACAGCAACAACAACAGCAACAACAACAGCAATAGCAATAGCAACAACAACAACAACAACAACAATAACAACAAGAACAACAAGAGCAAAAATAAGAACAACACGAATCATAACAAGAACAAGAACAAGAACAAAAACAACAACAATAACAATAAGAAGAAGAACAATAACAACAACGACAATAAAAATAACAACAACAACAATAACAACAACAGCAACAACAACAATAAGAACAACAACAAGAACAACAAGAATAACAACAACAATGACAACAACAATAACAACAACAACAACAACAACAACAACAAAAGAACAACAACAACAACAACAACAACAACAACAACAAAAGAACAACAAGAACAACAACAACTAACGTTGCTAACTTCAATCCATGTTTTCTTTGTCCCATTCAAGTTGGAGAAAAGATGACGGAGTTATGAAATTTGGTAATTAAAGAAATGATGTTTTCAAATTTTGTTTATGAAAGAAATGATGTTTTCGAGTTTGGTTTAATGGAGAAATAGAGTCTCGTAAATAGAAGATGATGTTTAAAGGTAGAAGATGAAATTTGTCTAAGTTGGAAGTTTATCTAAGTCTTAGGCTTCACGCAGATCACTAATGGTAGTGTCTTGAGTGTTGATACTCACTAAATGGATGATAAATATTTGTTTAAGAATGGTGAAGAAACTCAATAAACACGCTTATATTCCCCCATGACCCTAAGTGACTTTTCACCATGGTTGGAAGTTCCAACCGTGGTAAAAAAAAGTGGCTTATAAATAAATAAAAACGAAATTATATATTCAAACTTATCACAACGGTTACTTTAAACAATCATTGTATGTCTCAACCTATCACAACGGTTACTTTAAACAATCATTGTTGTATGACTTTTAATAAAAAAATGCACGGTTAGAAGTTCCAACTATGGTAAAAAAATGACTTAAAAATAAATAAAAACAAAATTGTAGGTGCTAAGACTCGAACTCATGACCAGGCGCCACTTACTGTAAGTGCTAGGATTCGAACTCGTGACCAGACACCACTTTTTACCACGATTGGTACCTATGACCGTTGGGAAATGTATTTTAGTAAATACAAAAAAAAAATGCTAAAAAAATAATTACCACGGTTAACAAGAAGACCGTTGTAAAATGGATGTTACGAAATGTCTATTTTGTAGTAGTGATTCAAACTAGTTTTATTTTTTATTTTATTTTTGCAATATTAGTTCTATTGCAATAAGCTTAAGAATACATCTGTAAGTGTTAAATATATTAAAAATATAATATGTTGTGGTTATTAAAACTAAACGCAAGTAAGTATTCAAAAACTTAAATTATAATAGGATTATAAGATAACAATTACCTTGATTGTTTGTCAACATATGATGTTCATAAAGAATTCCATCAAATAAGTAATGTCATGTTTGAAGTTATACATGTTTTAATTGATTTGTTAATACTTGTAAGATCATGATTACAAATAATTTTCTCAAAAATATTCCTGAACCCTAATCATATACTCGTTTTATTTCCTTAATAAATGCTCGTTCATCTTGAAGAAAGTCCATTGCAAAACATATTTCTCTAAAAAAATTATGTTCGAAGCCATCGATTTTTTTATATCACTATAACTTGTAGAACCTTTTTTTTATAGTCAACATCATTCCTAAATAATATAACTCTCTTATACTTGATAATACCTATATTAGTCTATCAACAGCGTATCTTTTTTTCATGGCTTCCAACTTCTGCTTTATTTTATATAGACAAATTATACATAAATTAATAATTTTGCTTCTTCATAAACTTTGTTATGCATAAACCAAGAGGTAAAAATTGTTCTATCACATTTAACATCAGTAGAACATTGTCAATTTGTCCATAATCTTTGTAGTAAACTAATTTTTAGCTTCCATGAAAAGAAAAAAAAAAGTCTTTAAACAATTGACTTCCTTCTATGAATTGAGTATGAAAAAATCCTCCAATATAATGCATTGGATTATATATACTTATAGTCAAGGTATTTTTCATTTCATCAATGTTCCTTTGTCTATATCAAGGCTAGATTTGGGCCAGTGCAACCTGATCCATTGCATAATATGTCGACTAGGCTTGTCTCAGACTAAATTTTCTGAGACAAGCCTAGTCGATATATTGTGTTTGACTCAGTTGGAACTACAATGATTGAAATTCGATCATAACCCTTGTTTATGTATTCAAATAAATATTTGATTGAAGTATTCTAATTGCACCATTCCATCTTTATGTGTATTTCATACTTCATCATTAATCGTGGGTTACGGGGAACTACATGACCATTATGAAATTTAATTCAATTTTTCTCGATTTTGTGACCATTATCTCTTCTTTTATATACCGGGTAACCATTTGATCCATAATAGTTGTGTTCTAAAAATGTTTGGGATATTACATAGAACATTTACCACCTTTCATGTACATGGAGCTCAGATTTGCTAAACCATAAGGTTCATGAAACATATCACTTTTACCCAATGTATATAATTTGTGTTCTTTGACATGTTCATGTATCTCTGCAGAAATGATCTTGTTTATATTTTATGGACCGAGGTATTTGTTAAATGGATGTAAAAATATAAAAATTTATGCATGTGCCAAACCTCTCTTTTAGAATACCTCTCTTTGTGCCAAAAATATTTTAAGTAAGAAGGAGAAAAAGGGATTCTAAAAGAGGGTGTCAGCAATTAAGTCTAAATAAATTGTGTAACATACAATGTTAGAGGGTGTGGAGGTAATTTGAAACGTAGGAAGATTAGACATTTAATTGCTAAAGGTGGGGCTGATGTTTGTTTTATACACGAAACAAAATGTAAGCATATGTCTGATGAAATAGCTCATAGTATCTAGGGAAGTAACGATGTTCAGTGGTCTACTACAGACTCAGTTGGAAACTCAGGGGGGATTTTAACATTGTGGGGGAAAGATTTCTGCGTACCGGTTTCTAGTCATAGAGGTTTTGGATACCTGTGTG